>CM024602.1:15050000-17450000 GCA_014182555.1 Eucalyptus erythrocorys
TTGATTACACAGAGACATTTTCTCCTGTATCTAAGAAAGATTCTCTTCGTATTGTTTTGGCATTGGTTGCCCATTTTGATATGGAATTACATCAGATGGATGTGAAAACGGCGTTCCTCAATGGAGAACTAGAGGAGGTTGTTTACATGAAACAACCTGAAGGATTCCTCTCGAGTAAAAGTGAGCATTTGGTGTGCAAGCTTAAGAAATCTATATATGGCCTAAAACAAGCATCCCGCCAATGGTACTTAAGGTTCCATGATGTTGTTACTTCTTTCGGTTTTGTAGAGAATGTCATGGATCAATGTATATACCAGGAAGGTTAGTGGGAGCAAAATTTGTTTCCTTGTGCTGTATGTGGATGATATATTACTTGCAACCAATGATAAGGGGTTGCTACATGAGGTGAAACAATTTCTCTCTAAGAGTTTTGACATGAAGGATATGGGTGATGCACCTTATGTCATTGGCATTAAGATCCATAGAGATAGAACTCGAGGCATTTTAGGACTATCTCAAGAAACCTATATCAATAAGGTCCTAGAGAGATTTCGGATGAAAGATTGTTCACCAAGTATAGCACCCATTGTAAAGGGTGACAGGTTCAATTTGAACCAATGCCGAGGAACGATCTAGAAAGGGAACAAATGTACAACATTCCATATGCTTCGCTGTTGGAAGCTTGATGTATGCTCAGGTTTGCACTCGACCTGACATCACTTTTGCTGTGGGAATGTTGGGAAGATATCAGAGTAATCCAGGTTTAGACCACTGGAGAGCTGCAAAGAAAGTGATGAGATACCTTCAAGGTACCAAAGACTACATACTTATGTATAGACGGACTGAAAACCTGGAAGTGGTCGGTTATTCGGATGCGGACTTCGTGGGCTGCGTTGATTCACGAAAATCAACATCTGGATACATTTTTATGTTAGCTGGTGGAGCTGTGTCATGGAGAAGTGCCAAGCAGACTTTGACTGCTACTTCCACTATGGAGGCTGAGTTTGTTTCTTGTTTTGAGGCTATCTCACATGGTGTATGGTTGAAGAGTTTCATTGCTGGACTTAGAATTGTTGATTCTATTTCTAGGCCATTAAGAATGTATTGTGACAATTCAGCTGAGTTTTTATGGCTAAAAATGCCAAAAGTGACAGTCGAAGTAAGCATATCGACATTAAGTATTTAGCCATAAGGGAACGTGTTAAGGAGAATAAAGTGGTCATTGAACACGTTAGTACCGAATTGATGATAGCTGATCCTTTAACTAAAGGCATGCCACCAATGAAGTATAAGGATCATGTAGCTAGTATGGGAATAGGTCCCATCATATAATTTGTCGTCATATGAACGATTTTTGTTGTATGAAACTCTTATTCAGTTGTAATGTTGATTCTCAATCTTGGTGTACACATTTTTGTTGTTTATGAGAATAACATTTTACCTTGGTTTTGGAATAAACATAGGGTTTATTCATTCAGTTATGTTGTCACATATTGGCTGACATTAAAGAAATAAGATACATTGTGATACATGGAAGATATTACTCACTCTTAGAGGACATGTCGCAATGATTCATGTGTTTTGTTTCTTTTCTTTAAGCATAAAGTTTTCGTGGAATTAGTTGGATAATCCGAATGATGAAAATGATGGGATCAAGTGGGAGAATGTTATTTATTTTTGTGATCCCACATTTTGGATCCATATTTTCTCCTAAAGTTGCGACTATTTGACATGAAGTTTTTCCACGCTTCGTACCCTTTCGTGACAAACCCCTTGGCAACCGTCTTGATGGGAGACAATATAAAAGGAACGTACGTTCATTTCTGACGGGGTTGATGACACGGTCTAACAAAACTCTCATATTCGGAATACACCATCAGTACGTGAGAGGATTTGGTTAGTAGAGTGTGCGCCCAATTTTTCTTTGTTTTCAGGGTATTTTCGACGAACGTGAATTCAAACAATGGCTGGAGGTTTGTCTTAATTGATCCTGGCTTCCGCATCAAGAATTTTTATGTCTAACAAAAGAAAGATGTAGGAATTGATTTGATTTTTGGCAGACAAGATGTCTGCTGGACGGATAAGCTTTGCCTTGGGCTGTTTCGCCTTGTCCATAATAAGGGCTTTGTCGGGGAGGGCGCTGGATGTCGATGATGACCGCGGGGGACGGTGAGCGCGAGGGTGCGGAGCGCTACTTGTGTGAGGAAGATGATAGTCGCTTTAATTTTTTTTCTTCCCTTTCCTCTTTGCTAGATTTTCCTGGAAAAATGAAAACACTTGGGGAGCAAGAAAGACATAAAATAATTAATGAAAATGTTAATATCATAAAAAATCTCAAATTAATACATTTGTGACAAACTTACCTGAAACTAATATTTTGACTAGGAAAGGTCTCGAACTGGTATACTTATGACAAAATTATTGTCCGTTTGTTTTTATCAAATTTAACTGTTGAATTACTGAAATTAGATGAAATGTACCGGTTGGTAAATATACTAATTTGGGGTTTTACTCTTCATTTATCACGGATATACAAGTTTGCAGTTTTTGTAGTATAAATGTAATTTGTTACAAATATACCAATTTAAGATTTCTTATGATCAACAAATTAATTTGGGATAATTTATCGCATGTATACTAGTTTGAGGTCTCGGTAAAAAAATTAATTTAAGGTAAACTTGTCATATATGTGTCATTTTGAGATTTTTTGTGGTTTTAACCCTTAATAGAACAACTAAGATGAATGAATTAGGATTCCATTTATAATTAATACGAGGAAAAAGGCATGTGGGTATTTGTCCGTTTCTATCTTTTTTTGGTTCTTTGTAATTTTTAGATTATCCAAATTTCGTTCTGACGCGGCACTACCAAATTTTTATAAGTTCTAGAACTTGCATTTTTTAAAAGCTTACAAATTTTACAACTCCTGTCGCAAGCAAGTCTTTGTTTATATACCCTCCGCCATCTCTCTCCTTCGGCTGGTCATCAATCGGAGCAGCGGCAGCATTAGCGGCAACGTCATGGGTCGTGATGGCGGCGCAACGAGTAGTGAGGACATCAAGGGCGGCGAGTAATGTGGGGTCGTCGGCGATGGAGCATTGTAGAGAGGAAATAGAAAACAAAAGGAAAGTGAAGAAGACTTAAAATTGACGAAAAATTAGGGTTTTTATGTTTAGGAATTGCGGTTCCAATTCCAATCTAACCATAATCAGGTTTCGAATCAGGAATCACCGATTTCGAAAAAAAATAGGACTGAGAATCGGAACCTCCCTCGCTGGAATTGGAAACGTGCCCAACCTGAGGTAGCACCCGTCTTGCATCGGATTGAGGATTTTTTATGACTGGTCCATTAGTGTAGCAAAAGCAATACATGGTTAATTCTCGAAATGTTTTTCTAAATTTTTAAATCCAGAATAACAAAACCTGACAAGGCCAGTCGAGAAGGGGACTTCTAACCAATGAACGACGTAGTTTTTTGACGGCAACTTCAAATGAAAAAGGACGGCGTAGATGTTGGGAATTTATTTATCCATCTTCCGAAGTTAGCGTAGCGGCCATGTTTTCTTTACAAGGCAGACCTGAGACTCAATTATATTAGAATATTGTGCAAATTCTGAGTCAACTCAAGACCAGTGAAAATTATGCCGGATTCTCAGGTACCTTAATTCAACCTTCAATTGATGCATGAATAATCGACTCGATGACTAATGGTCACATAATTTGCAATAAACATTTGTTTTCCCACATACATAAAATAGCATAATCTCCCCGGTACAACTTCCGAATGGGAACATCACACATGTTACATCTTGGTTGAAACTTTATCCTTAAAAATGTCCTATATATTTCAAACTTTGAGTACAATCTCTCTCTGTCTCAAAAGTGTGCAAGGATAACTCCTATCATGCCATATTCAATTCTATCTCCTTCATTCAATTGGCATTTTGATCGGCTAGGGTAGTATGGTACAACAGCTATATTTCTAGATCAATTCTCCAGACGATTTAGAATTGTTGACTAAGAACATATCTTGTAATGCCATTAGTCGAAATAAAAATCTCCCTTTTCATCAATGCTTGAGTCACAATGTACATTTTCCTCGCCTAAAATGTCTAATTTGTCCTTTAGCTAAATAGTCTTGAGCACCATTCCGATTAACACATGTCGATCAACAAATTATTATTCATAGCTTTACATGGACATTTGGGGTCCCTATTATACCCCCATTGTGACAGGTCTCGTTACTTTCTCACAATTGTGGATGATTATACTCGAGCCACCTAGGTATATCTTATGCAATCAAAGGGCTAGCCATTTACTCATTTATAAAATTTCTTTTCTTAATTAGGAATCAATTTGGTAAGTCTGTGCAACGAATTTGTACAGATAATGGGTGTGAATTTTTCACTTCTAAATACAACACTATATTGTCATCTCATTGAATACTCCATGAAAGTTTTTGCACCCAAACTCCACAATGAAATGGGGTTGTTGAGTGCAAACATAGACATCTCTTGGAAGTAACCCGCCCTCTAAAGTACCAAGCCTTTATTTTTGAAGAATTTTGAGGAAATTGTATGGTCACAACAACCTACTCTGTTAATCACATGCCAATTCAGATTCTTAACGGTAGAACTTCTTTGAAGATGTTTTACAATAAACAATTGGATAATGATTATTTTGGAGTTTTTGGTTGTTTATGTTATGCGATGAACGTGGGACCTAGGATAAAATGGGTCCTTCAGCCACTTGGCATATTTTCATGGGATATCCCCCTCTTCAAAAAGGATATCAAATTATGGAGATTTCTATGGGGAATTTTTTTTATAAGCAGGGATGTTGTATTCCACAAAGATGTGTTCTCATTCAAAGAAATGATATCTTTATCGCAATCTTCCTTACCATCAAGGAACGATCGACCATTCCTTCTTGATGAAGATTTTTCCATGACACCTGATTTCTTATTGCATCAAGACCATTTGTATCATCAGAACCACTTGTATCAGTGTTGATGGAGTCTACAATTCTAAAAGAAGAATCGTCAATTTTATTTGAAGATATTTCTCAGTATTCTCCAACAATAGATATATCATCGGTAGCTCTTGAACCATTAGTAGTCCCAGCACATATAATTAAGCAACCTCAGCGTTCTGGACAACCCACTCATCCACCTACTTAGACCATATATTCTGCAACTGGCTCTTCAAGTATACAATATCCTATTTCCTCATATGTCTCTTTTAATCAGTTATCACCAGAACATATGTGCTATATAAGCCACATATCAGAAGAACATGAACCATCTTCATTTGCTTAAGGCGGTATGAGATCCCAGATGGCGAGGTGAAATGGAAAGAAAACTTGTTGCTCTAACAGAGAATCATACTTGGGATATCATTCCATTACCCCCACATTAGAAACTGATTCGCTACAAATAGTATAGAAAATCAAATTCAAGGCAAATGGTTCTATTGAATGCTACAATACTTGATTAGTTGCTAAAGGCTTCACTCAAAATGAAGGTTTTGATTATCATGAGACATTTTCTCTAGTAATCAAAAAAGTTATTATATGTTCTTTCTCATCCGTTATAGCCATGTGTAATTGGTCTCTACACCAAATGGATATACACAATGTCTTTCTTCATGGCAATTTGGATGAAGAAATCTACACGGACATTCCTCAAGGATTATGCAAACAAGGGGAGTCTCAGATATGTCGTCTAGGTTTCTAGTATTCTAAGCATGATTATGCCCTGTTTACACAAACCGTAGGAAATTCATCAATTTATTTGTTGATATATGTTGATGATATTCTTGCCATGGGAAACAATGACTCTCATGTTGCAAGGTTCAAGGAATTTTTTGCACTTTACCTTTCATATCAAGGATTTGGGACCTCCCAAATGTTTTTCGCATTGAAATTGCTCGATCTGATAAAGGAATTTGCCTTAGTCAGAAGAAATTCATCTTAGAAATGGTTTCCGAAGCAGGGTTACAGGGATGCAAGCCAGCAATTTTTCCGATTAAAAGAAAGTCAAATTGACATCACACAAATATGATATCAATTCCTCTTTGCCTATCAAGGATTTAGTACTCGAAAATCCATCAGGATATTAGCAACTTGTTGTGAAGTTGATATATCTTACTATGACAAGACCCAATATATGTTATGTAGTGCAAATATTCAACCAGTTCATGCACATACAAAGTAGTCATATGCGAACGTAGCATTGCAAGTCGTGAAACACTTGAAGGGATGCCCAAGACTTGGTATATTCTTATCTCGTGATTCTAACATGAAGATGACAGATTTTTATGATACAGATTATGCCACTTGGCCGATGACCGGGAAATCCATCATTGGTTTCTATATAAAACTGGGAAAGTCATCGTTCTCATGGAAGACAAAAAAGCAATCAATTGTGTCATTGTCATCTGCCAAATCAGAGTATTAAGCCATGGCGAAAGCTACCTGTGAAATAGTTTGGATGCAAGGACTACTCTTAGACCTTGGAGTATAGATCAATGGACCAAGTGAATTATTTTATGACAATGAATACGCTCTTAAATTAGCAGCAAATCCAGTTTTTCATGAGAAAATAAAACGTATAGAAGTTGATTGTCTCTTCACCCGGGCTAAAATCAAGGAAGGAATCCTTGTGTCAAAGGGAATCAAAATAGTGGAACAACCTGCAGACCTCCTCATTAAACCACTATGCCAGAGACAACATAAATATCTATTGAACAAGTTAGGTGTCCTCGACATATACCAACTACCAGCTCGAGGGGTAGTATTGGAAATATAATTGAATAATCTAGTTCTGGCAACGATTTTGATTGTGATTTGGTTGATACCATCAATAGTTGATTAGTATAGTGAATAGGAAAATGGTGATTCTTGTATAATATTTTCTATTTATTCTTTTATTCCTTACGCTATAAATTGACTAGTGTATTTGTATACAAGACAGAATACAAGAAAACATTTTCCCAATTTCCCTTTCTCTTTCTGTCAAGTAGCTTCTCGCCTCCCAGCCACTAATCCTATTCCCACTGGCCGCCCCCATCGCCTCCGTCTGAGTTCCACCCTCTGCCGCATCAAAAAACGGCAAGACAACGGAACCTCTTTCTGCCACTCCGCCATTTCCACCACCCGCGGCAGCTCCTTGCAAGACCAGGGCAAAACCAAATGCAGTTTCGCAGTCAACTGCGAATTTGATCACAATCAAGAAATCTCATACTCCGGTGACATTGACACCAAACTACGACAAGTCTTCAGATGACAGCGGCAGCCTGTCGCCGCTGACCCCTGTGCCTCCACCACGGCCACCTTTCAAGGTGCCATCGTGGACGTATCCCATGCACGGCCACCACATGCGGATCGAAAGCACGAACGCCCAGCGCCATAAATCACCAGATACTGAAGATGATGAGGACAGCGTCTAAGAGACGATCGAGAGCACTTCGAATGCATCATCAAAAGTAACATCGCCGCCGTTTGTCCAAACCCGGACGTGAACAAGAGGGCCGGCGAATTCATCACGATGTTCAAAGCTTGGTTGAACCAGGAGAAGACGAACTCCACGAAGCAGAGAAGTGCAATCTGGGCCCAGAAATAATAGCATGAGAAACCACACAGACGACGAACTAACGTTAACCACTTTATGAGTATTAAGCCTTATTTTCACTTGTAAAACATGTTCGCTTTCCCGTATAGAACTGTAGAGGAAGGAACACGGTAATGGATTTGGCATGTGAATAACAATAGCAAGTAGGATATTTGAAGCTCTTGTCATCCTGCGAAGTAACTCAAAGAGCTGATAAATTGTCCAGAAACGAGATCACCATGCATGTTGAGCACGATTCTGGGTGCACTTGCGATCGATTCTTGAGGCCTATTTGTTAACTATCCAAATAGTTTCTGATTTTGATTTTTTTGTTCCGGGAGCAATTTGGGAATAGAATCGCATTTGGTAAAATTTTTGTTCTGGGAATACATTTGGAGTAGAATCAAGAACAAAAAAAAAAAAAAAAAACTTGATTCTTGTTTTTGGGAACAAAAAAAAGAATAAAAAAGTGAAATTCCCGGAATAAAAGATCATATAAAAGTAAATATTAATTGAAAATGAGAAATCACCATGATAAAAAATTATTTAAATATAAATAATATTTAAATTATAATAAGAAAACAAAATTTAAAATAACAATAATTTTCGTTTTTATTTTTATCTATTTTTTATTTCTATATTTTATTTTAATTTCTTCCTATTCTGAAATATATATTTGCTATATATAGAATATATATTTAATTTTTTTATTATAATTAAGTATTTAGTATTTATAGTCATTACATATTTTAGGTATATTAGTATAGTTTATACTATGGTCTATTATTTACTATTTAATAAAAAATGATTAGTTAATATTTTTAAAATATAATAGAATTCTAAATTTGAACTATTTTGAAATTGAAAATATAATAAAATATAATATGATTTCTTCACTCATAAGAAAATAATTATATTGGTGAGTGGTTTATAAGAATTCAATATCAAATTTATATTCATCTAAAAGGTAATTGAAAAAGAATTTGAATAGAAATTTTATATAGTTACCAAATGCATTTTATTCTTTTTCTATTCTAGAATCGAAATTTTGTACAATTATCAAACATATTCTTTTGCTTAGAATCGTTCTAGAATGAATAAAAAGAATTATTTCTAATCGAAATTGTTAGAATATAGAATCGTTACCAAACGCTCCCTTATTTACACTTCTTCCCTCTTCATGATGAATGGTGATGTTTCCTTGTTTGAACACAACAACACCATTAAAGCCATGCTCATTTCACCCCACCCCCCCAAAAAAAAAAAAGAAAAGAAAAAAACAACAGTTCTGGGTTGGATCTCGTGTGAAGAATAACGTGGAGATTGATTTGATATTTGGGAGGGAAAAACGATTGCTGAGGGCCCTTGTGTTGGTTTGGATCTTGGCTGTCTGCTCTGCAACTTTTCAATATCCGGCATGTTGCCTTTTCCTCCCTTTCGTTTTCTTTCCGAGTTTCATTAGCTTCCGACTATTTAAATGGACCAGACCTTTCAGTAGGGGACCACCGGATCTGCATTGAATCGGAAACTAGATCAAACTGACTGGTTCTATATGATTTTTCAAAAAATTGAAATTGAAAATAACTTGTTGGATTTTCTTTCAATTCCTTGTCCATAACCTAAACGAACCAATTGAACGAGGCCAAAGGCAATTGTAAATTAAAATTAGGGCACTTCCTCTCTCTTAGACCTTAGATTCTCATACCCCCTCTCCCGCGGCCACCATCACAACAATAAGGGTGAGCATATCGGACCGACTGAACCAAAAATTGCTCGGACCGGACCTGACTTGACCAACCAGTTTAGTCCGGTCACCAGGAGCATCAGTCTAGTTTCCAATTCCATAAAAATAGAATAGGTGATTCTCAATCTAATTCCCAGTTCTGAGGAAATAACATAAGACATAGGGTGGTTCATTCGTGCGCACCGAAAGCAAGTAATAGCATCTACCTTTTCGACCAAATGACCGAGGTATCCTAAAATTTCACACGACAAATCCAACCCACTTCTTTCTTATGTCGACTCCAAGCATCATTGATAACCCTTTTTTTATTGTCAGTCGAAGCATAAAAGGATAGCGCTTCTTGTAGAAAATACGGATGTATGTGGACATTGAAGCATAAAGGTGAGGACCCCCTCTTTTCTTAAATTCGATTTGAAGCAATAAATTACTGAGCGTTGGGGAATCGAAGCTTTGTCCGAAGACAAGACGGTTAAGAAACACACTAGCTTTGAGCTCATCTTATACTGATAGGCTATCGTCACGAGCCCTTACCAGACATAAACGCCGGCCGTTGCCGTAGTAGCTGCATGAATCGAAGTTGGGCCTAGCGTCGAACTTCTTCTACGATGCCTTGATGGCTAGAGATGATTCATGGGCAGGTCTAAACCAGGCCGCACCCTTCAATCGAGTCCCATCTATTGTCCATGCCCACAACAAAAGTTTACGTGCAAATATTGCGGCCGAGCTGTCACGTGTCCAACCGTGCCCGTTGGGGTCGACCATTGTTACTAAGGACCTGTTTACGAGTCTGTTTGGCAACAAGCCAAACAACACCAAATTCTATCCTTTTATTATTGGGAATCAAACGAAAAACTGAAATCCGTTTTTGATAAATTTTTTGTTTTCGATAATAGACTTAAAACAGAATCAATGAGTAAAAAAAAGTTACTTGTTTATTTGCGAAAAGAATTTGGGAATTCACAAATTGTCTTAAATTTGTTCTCTTAAATTTTTAATTATTTTCATGGCTTTTTTTATATTAATTCTTTTATTTGGCAAATCACCGGGAGACTATTTGGCGAAGGCAGCGAATGTATTCTTTACGCTTTGAACGTGCAGAATTCACAAAAAGAAGTTCAAAAGAAAGGTGACCTCGCTAGAGAGATGGTGGACTCCATCTCCAAGTGGCATCACACGGCCGCCCGCTTTCTCCACCCGATGTCAAAGAATGTTCATCTTCAACTGGTGTGAGGAAGACGATAGTCGCTTTAATTTGTTTCTTCCCTTTCCTCTTGCCCTAGATTTTCCCGGAAAAATGAGAACACTTGCAGAGCAAGAAAGACATGGAATAAGAGAACAACCAAGACAAATCAATTCTGATTCTATTTGTAATTGATACCAGTAAAATGGTAGGTGGTTTTTGTCCATTTCTATCTTTTTCGATTCTTTGAAATTTTTAGATTATTTAAATTTTTGCTGACGTGACGCTGTGCGGGCTCCATGCGTCTTAAGAAAAACAATAAATAGCCAATATCGGCTCCAAAGCTTAAAAAATTTTATTACAGTTTTTGAAAATTTCGGAATCTGATTAAATTTCACGACTTCTCTCCTAAGCAATCCTTTTTTACATTAGACCCTCTGCCATCTCTCTCAGTCAAAACCTCAAAAGCCTGACGATCATGGAAGAATACTTAGCAACCGTGCTACCCTTCTCGCGCAACCCTCGACGGCGCAGCCGCAGCGACCAGTCCGCCGTCCTCCTCAGCTCCAACGTCCTCCTCTTCTTCCTTGCCGCCTCCCTTGCCTTCACCTTCTGATGTGAATTGTTGCGGAAAGATTGTTCTACGAAGGCCCAGATGGTGCGAATTGCAAAACCTCAACCTCCAATCAAACCTGTGATTGGCAACCTCGGTATGCACGTGAGCTGCTGACGAACGTGTGTCAACCGACCAACGTTATAGACACCACGAGCGAAAGAATTCGCTATCTCGCTCGATAAGTCGAATCGACCGTTACAAGGAACCTTGATAAGGTCAAGTCCTCAAAAGATTAGTAGAATAGAATTCTCTCAATTTTTCTCAAAGTAAAAAAAAAATATCCAAAGGAAGTCGGTCAATCCTTAATATAGGCCTTCTAGTTGCCACACAAACCCTAAAACCAACCCTAGAAATCTAATATGTTATATTCTAGAATATATCTAAATAAAAGTAATGTATTTGACTTGGTCAAATATTTGATGACCAGATAATCAAATTACGTCAAGATTTCCAAGATTCAAGATTTGATCCAACGTCATCTCCACGCCAAAGATTACGTCAAGATTTGATACAAGGTGATCTCCACGCCAAAGATCACGAACCATGACGCCAATAGCTTACCTGAATTGCCGGCCCGCGCTTGAGTAATTGAACCAGTAGGAATAGACAATGGATCCCTAGCACCTCCTCCTCGATATGGCTTGATGTCCACATCATTCCCTCCCCCGTGCAAAGGATTTGCCCTCAAATCATCACTGGCATCAAAAAAAGTCAAGTCAAAAACATTAAATGTAGCACTAATGTCATACTTACTTGGAAGATCAAGCTTGTAAGCGTTATTGTTAACTCTTTATAACACCATGAATGGTCCATCTCCTCGCGGTAATAACTTAGAATGTCGCTGCTCATGAAATCGCTCTTTGCGCATGTGAACCCAAACCCAATCGCCGGGTTCAAACACCACTTCCTTGCGCCCTTTATTGGTTTGCTTTGCATATTGCTCAGTCTTGGGCTCAATATTTGTGCGCGTCTTCTCATGCAATGCCTTAACAAATTCGGCTTTCTTTGCTCCATCTAAATCCACACGCTCATTAATAGGTAAAGGGGTTAAATCTAAAGGAGTTAACGGATTAAAACCATAGACAATCTCAAATGGTGTAAATTTAGTAGCAGAATGCATGCTCCGATTATATGCAAACTCAACATGTGGCAGACAATCTTCCCAAGATTTTATATTCTTTTTAATAATAGCACGCAACAATACCCCTAAAGTTCTATTAACTACCTCAGTTTGACCATCAGTTTGTGGATGACAAGTAGTAGAAAATAACAACCGTGTTCCTAGTTTTTTCCACAATGTTTTTCAAAAGTAGCTAAGAAATTTAGAATCTCGATCTGAAACAATCAATCTAGGCATGCCATGCAAATGTACAACTTCCCTAAAGAACAAATCAGCAACATGAGATGCATCATCAGTTTTATGATAAGGAATAAAATGAGCCATCTTTGAAAACCGATCAAAAACCACATAAATAGAATCTCTACTATACTTAGACCTAGGCAATCCTAACACAAAATCCATAGAAATATCAATCCAAGGATGCGTCGGAATAGGTAATGGCGTATACAAGTCATGTGGTTTAATTGTAGACTTAGATTGCTTACAAGCAATGCATCTCTCACAGATGCGTGTGACATCTCTCTTCATATGTGGCCAATAAAAATGTTTATGCAGTACTTCATAAGTCTTATTAATGCCAAAATGCCCCATTAAACCACCACTATGCGCTTCTCGTACCAACAATTCACGCAAAGAACACTTAGGCAAACATAGTTTGTTTTCACGAAAAAGATAACCTTCATGCCTATAGAATTTATCAAATACAACATGTTCACATGCTTCATATACTCTCCCAAAGTCATCATCATCAGTATATAAGCCCTTGATATGCTCAAAACCTAAACACTTTACTTCTAAAGTAGTTAGAATCGCGTACCTTCAAGAAAGTGCATCGGCTACCACATTCTCTTTACCTTTCTTGTACTTGATCACATGTGGAAAAGTCTCAATGAACTTCATCCATTTGGCATGTCTTTTATTCAATTTTTGCTACCCTTTCAAGTACTTCAAGGTCTCGTGATCGGTGTGGATCACAAACTCCTTCGGCCATAGACAATGTTGCCAAGTCTCCAAAGCTCGCACTAAAGCATACATCTCCTTATCGTAGGTAGGATAATTCAATGTTGCTCCACTCAATTTCTCGTTGAAATAAGCTATGGGACGCCCTCCTTGCATCAACACGGCTCCAATTCCTGCACCATAAGCATTGCACTTTATCTCAAAAGTAGCATTGAAATTCGGCAAAGATAACAAAGGAGCATTAGTCAACTTATCTTTTAGTAGATTAAATGCTTTCTCTTGCTCTTCTCCCCATGTGAAACCCACATGCTTCTTGATAACCTCGGTCAAAGGTGCGGCAATAGTGCTGAAATTTCTCACAAATCGCCGATAAAAACTAGCCAATTCATGAAAGCTACGCACCTCTCCTACAGTCTTAGGTGTTGGCCATTCGCGGATTGCTTTGACCTTTTCTTCATCAACCTGTATACCATCAGCACTAACAACAAATCCTAGAGATACTAATTTGTTAGTAACAAAAGAGCACTTCTTTCGATTAGCGTATAATTGTTCGGCCCTTAAAACCTATAAGACAGCTTGCACATGCTCAATATGGTCATCAGGGCTTCAGCTATATATCAAAATGTCATCGAAATAGACAACCACAAATCGACCAATAAAAGTACACAAAACATGATTCATAAGTCGCATAAATGTGCTTGGTGCATTAGTTAACCCAATGGCATGACTAGCCATTCATATAATCCATACTTGGTCTTAAATGTAGTTTTCCATTCATCACCTTCTTTCATCCTAATTTGATGATAGCCACTTTTCAAATCGATTTTAGTGAAAATGCAAGAACCATGCAACTCATCCAACATGTCATCTAACCTAGGAATAGGATGTTGATACTTTACCGTAATATTATTGATTGCTCTGCAATCAACACACATTCGCCAAGTTCCATCCTTCTTTGGCACCAACAAAACAGGGACGGCACACGGGCTAAGACTCTTTCTCACATACCCTCGCTCCAATAGTTCGCTAACTTGCCGTTAAAGTTCCTTTGTCTCCTCAAGATTGCTTCGATATGCAGGTCGGTTAGGTAATGACGCACCAGGAATCAAGTCAATTTGATGTTCTATGCCTCAAATTAGTGGTATCCCTCCAGGAAGTTCATCAGGAAAGACATCTTCAAATTCCTGCGATAAAGTCACAATAGGACTAGGCAAACTTGGGTCAAGATCGTTAGTAGAAAACAAAACTTCCTTGTACAAAAGTACAAGCATTGGTCGATCTAGAACTAATGCTTTCCTCACCTCACTCGAATTCGCATAAAATTTTTTTGCCTATTTTCTTTCCTCTCTTCTTTTCCCTCGGTTTTTAACACAATCCTTCTCTCGGTCTCTCCTTTTCCTTGCGTCTTAGACACATCACGCAAGCCCTCAAATTTCTCACCTTTTCTCTCTTTCTCAGCTTCTTGTTGTAACTTTAACTGATCTTGATACACCTCACTAGGTGTCATTGGTACCAAGGTGTAAGTTTTTTGATTCATCACCAATGAATAACGATTACTATACCCATCATGATGTACCCTTCAATCATATTGCCATGATCTTCCAAGTAAGATATGACCCGCTTGTATAGGTACAACATCACACTCTACCTCGTCCTTGTATCTTCCTATCTCAAATGGGATTTGAACTTGCTTTGACATTTTCACCTCACCACTATCATTTAACCATTGAAATCTATAAGGCTTAGGGTGCTTTGTTGTCTTCAAACCCAACTTATCCACCATAATACAACTTGCCACATTTGCACAACTACCTCCATCAATTATCAAACTACAGATCTTACCATTCTCCACACATCTTGTATGAAACAAGTTATCTCTTTGTTTATGATGCTCCTCCTCCTTTACTTGCATACTAAGTGAACGCCTAACCACCAATAGGTCTCCTTTTATAGCTATTTCTCCATCACTACAATCCTCCAATGGTGGCATCTCATCATCCTCTTCTTCCCTTTCACTTTCGGACTCAATAACACCATGTCCAGTCATGATCATCACCCTTCTATTAGGGCATTGATTCGCCATATGACCATTGCCCAAACACTTAAAACATTTAATTTCACGAGTTCTAGTGTTAGGGTTTTAAGTTTTACTTGAACCGGATTTTCCCAACTTTACCATCCCTCTCCTTCTCCTTTGAGGTTTCAATTTTGGTGTTGTTTCCTCTCCAATTTGGTTTCTCATCTCTCTTCCAATTGGATCTCCAATTCTGATTTGAACCTCCTCCACTCTTGTGATTTCGATCCAACTTCAATTGGCGCTCAACTTTGATGGCTTTGTCCACCAATTTCTCTAATTCAACATAGTGTTGTAGCTCCACCACCCTTGCTATGTCTCGGCTCAAACCACTCAAAAATCTTGACATTGTGGCCTCACGATCCTCCACCACATTAGCACGAATCATGGCAATCTCCATCTCCTTGTGATACTCTTCCACGCTCTTATTGCCTTGTATGAGATTTTGTAACTTTTGAAACAAATCTCGATGGTAATGACTTGGTACAAAACGCCTCCTCATCACCGCTTTCATCTCATCCCACGTCTCTATTGGTCTTTCACCATTGTGCCTTCTACTAGTCACAAGTTGATCCCACCAAATTATAGCATAATCAGTAAATTCAACAGCTGCAATTTTTACCTTTTTGAGCTCAGAGTATCGTTGGCAATCAAATACCATCTCTATGCATTTCTCCCACTCTAGATACGCATCGGGATCATTCTTCCCTTGGAAAGAAGGAATCTTCATCTTGATATTGCCAAGTTCATTATCTTCTCGGTGTCTAAACCCGCGGCCTCCATTCCGCCTTCCAAATTGAGCATCTCGATCATCGTCCATGTCGACCTCATCATCATCATAATGCCGTTGCCTTCTAGGTCATGTTCTAGAGGTGTCTCGCTGATGTTGCGGCCTTCCTCGGGATAGCTCTCAGTCACCATCAACCCCCATGCCATTCCCCATCATTTGGCCACTAAGTTCCTCCACTACGGCCCTCAGTTGCTGGATGCTTTCCACGAGCACTTGATCCCTTCGTATGGGGTCAACCTCCCTTTGATTCACACTTTCTTCGAGCGACATATTTTTAGACCTGCAAGTAAATGTTAGTGACAAAAAATCCTCACCAATCGCTCCCTCACGTGTTTCTCTCAAGGTGTTTGTCATCCCCCTCGTGTTTAACTCAAGTCTAGGCTTTTTCCACCCTCAATTAAACTCACACACTCTTGCCTTTTCCCTTTCGTATTCTCTTTTCACAAGTTTTTTATCAGACTC
Organism: Eucalyptus erythrocorys; assembly: GCA_014182555.1. Lineage (NCBI taxonomy): Eukaryota > Viridiplantae > Streptophyta > Magnoliopsida > Myrtales > Myrtaceae > Eucalyptus > Eucalyptus erythrocorys. The sequence continues at coordinate 15,066,556 of CM024602.1, forward strand.
AAACCTGTCTCTCAACCCCCTCGCGACAATCAATCAAACTAATCAAACAAGATTAGATCACTATTGATTTTGTTTCAATAAGTAATAGTTTCAAACCAATAAGTACAACTTTCGAAATTCCAATTGAAATGCAAATCACTACTAATTTTGTTTCAATTCGATCCACTAATAAACTAGTCGCCTTCTTGATTTTTTTTTTGTTCGGCTATTTTTTTTTTTGCCGAATCTTTTTTTTTTCTTGCGCACTTTTTTTTTGTGCTTTTTCTTTCTCTTTTTTTTTTTATGAACTTTCTCTCTTTTTTTTTTTGACGAACTCAGATATAATTCAAGATGCTAGGAAAAAAAAAATCAAAACTAACAGCAAACAACTACGTATTGAAGCGCAAAAGTAATCGGATCCCTAAATTGGCTAGAACCGAAACCCTAGCCCAATAAATCTCAAATTGCCGAATATAAATAGAAAATTAAAGATAAATAGACCTTGTAGAAGCAAGCTCTGATACCAAATGATGTGAATCGTTACGGAAAGATCGTTCTACGAAGGCCTAGATGGTGCGAATTGCAAAATCTCGACCTCCAATCAAACCTATGATTGGCAACCTCAGTATGAACGTGACCTGTTGACGAACGCGTGTCAACCAACCAACGTTATAGACGTCACAAGCAAAAGAATTCGCTATCTCGCTCGATAAGTCGAATCAACCGTCACAAGGAATCTTGATAAGGTCAAGTCCTCAAAAGAACAGTAGAATAGAATTCTCTCAATTTTTCTCAAAGTAGAAAAAATATATCCAAAGGAAGTCGGCCAATCCTTAATATAGGTCTTCTAGTTGCCACACAAACCCTAGAACCAACCCTAGAAATCTAATATGTTATATTCTAGAATATATCTAAATAAAAGATAATGTATTTGACTTGGTCAAATATTTGATAACCAGATAATCAAATTACGCCAAGATTTCCAAGATTCAAGATTTGATCCAACGTTATCTCCACGCCAAAGATTACGCTAAGATTTCCAAGATTCTTCAAGATTTGATCCAAGGTCATCTCCATGCCAAAGATCACGAACCATGACGCCAACAGCTTGCCTGAATTGCCTGGCCCGCGCTTGAGTAATTGAACCAATAGGAATAGACAATAGGTCCCTAGGACCTCCTCCTCGATATGGCTCGATGTCCACATCACCTTCTTTGCCTTCCCATACTTCGAACACCACGCAGTGAAGAAGAGCCCGAACTCTCTTATCCTCACCCTTGTCCTCTTCCCTATCGCTTGTGGGCTCCTGAGCAGATCCAATCGCGACGACAATGGTGGGTCGTCGGGTTGCTACCGAAGGTTAGACACGGTATATACAAAATGTTCTTTTAGATTTAAGGTCTTTCCTATTGAAGAAAAGTCAAATTATGCGACCGATCACCTTAAAGGGAAAAAAGAAGAAGCAAAAAGACACTCCAACAGACACTAAAATAGAATGCAATACAACATATTTACCGTCGATGATCCGTAAGGAGACAATAGCAAAGTGCCTTTAACATATAGACCAACATTGTTTCTGAGGAAGATGAATGAACATGAGCAACATTATGTCGAATGTTCTACTGAAAAAGCTTTACAAACAAATTTAAATAAAATCCACAAAGAAAACTACAAAATCAAAAGAGCTGCAACACATTAAAAAAAAAATTGGAAATCAGTAATACCACATACAGTGGCCAAAAATATGAATGTTTTCTTTTTTGATAAGCAATTTAAAAAGCATAAAATGTGTGAGATATCTCAATGAAGGTATGGAGGTAACTTGATTCTCTTGACCAAGGGATGGTCGTTTGAAAGAGAAGAAAGGTACTAACAATCCTTGAAGTCGTAATGATAGACCAACAGTTAAAGCATTTTGAGACTTTTCCATAGGTGGAATTTTAGAACCTTATGGACCTGCAAAAGAGAAAGGAGTTTATATCCTTGGGATGAACGACATCCTTTAAAAGTACACCAAGAGAAGAGCCGCTATCTGCATACTCCACCTCGTAGTCACATTGCTCTGGGTGGTCACATCTGTAGTCGCCTGAATGCAGGGATGCGCAAATTGGGTCCCTACAGATTACTAGGTCCTTGTTGGGTCGATAAAGCGGATGTGGCGTCTGCAATTGATGAGAAGTTATTAGCACTTATCATCCTCCATAACATCATGAGACCATTCGAAGCAAACACCTGAGCAAAGTTTTAGGATTATCAACAAAAATCCATAGATTTGAGAAACAAATCATATGACTTTTGAAAACTAATAAAATCTACCTGGATGCACCGTACACAAGGGGCATCACATTGGAGCGATGTGAGGTCACTACCAGTGTCAGGATCAAGAAAGTAAGGCTTTGGTGGCTGCCCAATGAAGACAGTTGTGTTATATGACCTGGAATAGGCAATTCATTTGATCATCAGTCTTGGCAAATACACAAGCTTTTATAATATTCAGATCTGATTATCGCATGAAGAGAGGAGCATTATGCTTCAAAAGATTGAACAGTCAATTAGCGAAGTGTGACAGAAAAGGGACACAAAATGAATGAGAAGCAAAATGAGAATGAAGTTAACAATTGAGAAACACCCAGCGATCAAGAAAGAGAAGAAAAGCACTGCATCGTTATGACATTTAGAATAAAAATGTATGGAAACTAATAAAACATGACTTCCCCTCGAGAAAGAGATGCTTTAATGTGATGAAAACCATATAGAATCTTCCAAGCAATTTTCCCTTAGAGTGAAAGATTTAATCTGATGATCAACATACTGAAACTTCAGGAATTCCTAAGTGGGGTGATAATAGTATCTATGGTCACCACTTAGGGAGACATAAGTCACTATGACATTGGATTGGATGAATCTTCACGTCATCAAACAGCAATCCAACGTAGTAACAAGCCAAACTGTAGGAACTTTTTGAACTTTTGGAGGAAAAAAGACCTTTTCATATCACCAAAGACAGTTAAATGTGAGAGATGACCAATACTTTCTAAACGTGAACGGCACAGTAGAGAGTCACCCAGGCATTCAAGAATTCATTGAAGGAGCAAAAATGCAGGTGCATCACTCTCTCTCTCTCTCTCTCTCTCTCTCTCTCTCGACTAATAAATGAAACGCCGAACTGAACTGAAGACAGGTCAAGAAGGGTACCCAGTTGGGAAAACATTGCCATGGAGTGGAAAGACAACGGATGACCTGGCTCGATTGAGAACCAGTGACGACGACGCCGACCCAAAAGTCAAAGGCACCTTTTGCCTCTGCTCAGATCACCTCTGAAAGAAGAAGAAGAGGAGTAGGAGGACGACGATACACACCAGCTCGACACAATTATCAGCAACGCGACCAAACCCGCTTTCTCTTTCCCCATTCTTCCCGCCTCTCTCTCCCTCTCGTACGTATTACAACCGACGAATAAGAAAGAAGGAAATGTTCTTGGTGAAACTCAAACCCGTCCCTGTTCTTGTCCTATTAGTCAAACACAGCAACAGAAAGACCAGGTCGAGGGCAATTATAGGGCCGGTTTCTTGCATGATGGAGCAAATGATTGGCGAGGATTTATGCTGATGTCTGTAGTAATTGAGCAATCCACTCTATGAGACTAACCTTCGTGCCGAAAGGACCGACAGGATAGTTGGCCGTGTTCTTCGGCAGGTCGTGGAGGTGGAGGTGGAGGCGTCTGCGTCGGAGTCGGGGGCGACGGAGGCAACCTGTGGAGGCGGAGGCGGAGGTGGGAGGGGCGTCGGCGTCGGGGCGAAGGCGGAGGCAACCGGCGAAGAGGCATCGGCGTCCGACTCGGGTTCGGGGCGGAGGCGGAGGCTGCGTCGGCGTCGGAGTCGGGGGCGACAAAGGCAATCGGTGGAGGGGCGTCGGTGTCAGAGTCGGGTTCAGGGGCGGAGGCGGAGGCCACGTCGGCGTTGGTGTCGGCGTCAGAGTCGGGGGTGACGGAGGCAACCGGCGGAGGTGGAAAGGGCGTCGGCATCGTGCGGAGGAGCGTCGGCGAGAACGGGGAGAGAGAGCAGAGGAGGGGAAGAGCAAATGGAAGCACAAGGTTCGATTTTTGTTCTTCCCCGCAACGGAAGAGAACAAACGGAGAGAGAGAGAGAGAGAGAGAGAGAGAGAGAGGAGAGAGAGGATGAGACATGCAGGCGAGCAGAGGAGATAGAGCGTCAGAGGGGTGGGCCCCAGGAGCGGCGTGCGCAAATTTTGAATCTTTGACGCCGCCGCCTACGTGGAGCCACGTGTCGACTCTTGAATAGTCTTACCTATCGCCTATGTCGAGGGTAAAACCCAGCTAATATTTTCTTGACACCAACAGATTGATGTTTGACTCTCTACATTACTTGTACGTGCAAAATAATCTGACACATAGACCACTTAAGCCGAGTCGTAGCTTACAAATGTTCTGACCCTACAATGAAGCTTCATGTCGTTTTTAAAATCTTTGTACATTTTGCCCCCTGAAATGCACTAAAATAGTCAGATTCTTCCCTTCTATGCAAATCCGCGTCTATTTGCCCTCTTGTACCAAGCTAGATTACTCCGACTCAACTCACCTCGACGTTCACTTCCCTACCATAATTAATCGAATCGAATCTAATCAAATTCAACATTATTCAAACTGAATATAAGGAATGTGAGATGGAACTGAGCAACGAAACGAGAAATGCATTAGGTCTTTCAATCAAGAGAAGCATGAATTCTTCCATCAGGTTCCTACTCGACTGATGGTATATGCTTTTGGTGTGCGTGAAAGTTGGTTTAGATTATCAACTACTTTCCACTGACATAGATTTTTATTTTCTAGGTGAGCAAATCAACTGTATTCTTGCAATGCAAGTTTTAATTAGATCTAGCGCTGGGTTACTGCTATGTCTCAGTTCAAGTACGTACCTCTGCATGCTCGTAGCCTCAGCAGCTAATCCATGAACAGCAGCAATACATCCACATTAACCGAACCAACATAATTGACTTACGATAATGTCCTTTCATATTATATATGTATGTATATCAATTTTAGCCACCTTTCGCATCCCTCGTTCCCCCCATCTTTAGTTTATAGATATTTTTTTGTTCTTATAGCCAACATCACAAAATCCTACCATCATTTTCCTAAGGAGAAACCCTTTCATTTATTTACGCCAATGTCCTCGTCATCATATTATATATTGCTAGGATTTAACTTCATCACGTTTGTCCATGTGTTTGTGGTTGTTTTAGATAGATGGCGGATCAGCCTTCTCATCTTGGCTAAACCAAGCAAAAACTCTATGATACTTCTTCCACCACCTCACCCGCTCGAGTCCGCTCTTCCCACACCGGCACATTCCCCACGCGCCTCTCCCACCGCCCTCACCCTGGATCAGCACTCCCCACTGCCGGGCACTTCCGGCTCGGCTGTTAATCATCCTCCGGTCTCCAGGAGACACCCGGAGTATCGTGGAATTCGGTCTCGCGGCAGGAAATGGGTGTCTGAGATACGAGAGCCACGTAAAGTCACGCGAATCTGGCTCGGCACTTACCCGACCGCCGAGATGGCCGCAGCTGCTTACGACGTTGCGGCCCTTGCCCTGAAAGGCCCTGGTGCCCTCCTGAACTTCCCTAGCTCGGCCCTCACGTACCCCATTCCACCTTCCAGGTTGCCAACCGACATACGCGCTGCCGCATCGAGGGCAGCAGCTTCAAGGCTTCCGAGGCGGGATCTTGACATGGACGCGAACGAGTGCGTGGCAGCTTCGGGGCAAGAATTCATCAACGAGGACACCATTTTGAACATGCCGAACCTGTTGGCCGACATGGCGGAGGGGATGCTCATGAGGCCGCCAACACCGCAGGAATCACCGGAATATCTCAATGAAGAAAGCCTGTGGAATGATCCGTGACAAGAATGAAGTCATTCACGGCGTCGCTTCAGAAATAGGAAAGCTATGTTGTTGTGGGAGGGAATTTAGAAAAGAGATGTGTGAATAAATGGCAATTCCAATAGTGTATCACTGTGACATGGACTTCCTGGTTTGTCGCCGGACTTTATCAACAGCTGATTGGTTTGTGAGTTGTGATGTGTCAATGTCATGCGTACCCGGTTCTGTCTAGTTGGGTGCATATTATGTAATAAAACGCCGTGGTTTTTAAGTACTCAGTATGAACGACTGGGGTCCCATACACGGAATCAATATAACCGCTATCCATGTTTTCAAAGTGCCTTTCTAAGGTTGGTCCCAAACGACTTTCTGGTTTTCTTGTCCTCAGCAATCACATCGTGTCGATTCCTCGTATTTGACAAATGTGTCACTTGTAAAACGTGCTTTGAGTTTTGCAAACCTTTGCAATTAGTGAATTATAAGATTGAGTGATTTCATATTCCTTCTTCTACCTAAAACTTGAAATCTATTTGTCAGAATATGATAGATTCTTTAATTTTTGGAATCTAAAACCTATTATGCATACTTAGAAACATAGAACCTACCTATCAGAATAGGTTCCCTAATTTTTTAATCTTGAAATTTACCTTACATATTGTATAGCCCGAAACCAAACCGATTCCCATCGATCGGGTTGTTAAATTCCCGATTTTATCCTGAAACTATGCTCACCCTTAGTGCGTACACTACAAGCATCTGTAAGTAGCTTTTCAAAAAAAATTATCCAAATAGTCTTAAATATACTGTACAAAAGTTATTTTAATCATAAACATTTCAACTATGTTAATTTAGTCTTAAACATTTTGATGATTTGTCAATTTAGTCTTAAACATTTTGATTCATTTTCAATTTAGTCCTACATATTTTTATATTTGTCAATATAGCCATTCCAGCCAAATATCCCAATAATTGGTTAAAAACTAAATTTGGCAAATCTTCAACACAACTGTACGCTCAAAAAATAATTTGAACAATTAAAAGGTTTATGATTAAATTAAGATTTAAGACTTCTATGATAACTATGTCGTAGCTTGTCTTACACTAATCCCTTTTGCCAATGAAGGGCTAACAATAAAAATAAGAACAAGCAACTTTGCGTTTCTTCATCTTCATTTATAACCACTTCTTTTATGAGGTTTTGCAAGTTTGGATCTCTAGTTAAATTAGTCATCATGATAATGTCTCATAAATCCCACATAATAGAGGAGATACCAAAATAATAAGAAATAATTATGCAAATGACTCCAGAGCAATTGTTTCTAATAATATAATGGTGGGAAGGACACTAAAAGTGTCATTATCTTCGTACAACACGCACTATGAGGACAAAACTTTTAAACAGATTAAGTGCCACTTATTTAAAAAAAATGGTTAATACTTTGAAAAATACCAAACGGGTATACTTGTGACAAATTTACCCAAAACTATTTTTTTGACTATGAAAAATCTCAAATTGGTATACCCATGACAAATTTATCCCGACTGACCATAAAAAAACCCCTAAACTAGTACATTTATGATAAATTTACCCTAAACTAATTTATTCAACCGTAAAAAACTCAGAACTGGTAAATTTATGACAAATATACCCTCCACAAATTTGGATTAATATCACAAAAAAAAAATCACAAAAATTGTAAACTGTGACAAATGAAGCGTAAAATCTCAAATTGATATACCAGTCAACTATCACATGTTATTTAACTTAATAATTTAGCAGTAAAATTTAACGAAAACTAACATAGGATAAATTTGTCACAAGTTTACCAGTTTGGGGTAAATTTATCAAAGGTATACCAGTTTGAGATTTTTGGTGGTCAAAAAAATAGTTTGGGATTTTTTAGGATATTAACCCTTAAAAAAACAATCGTTGAAGAGTCAACTCTACTTTAGAATATCAAAAATCTAACGTAGCAAAATTTTATTAATATCCTCAACCGATATGGCTTATTAGAGTGCATAGTCAACATTAAAAGCCCTAAATGACATTGTCTATATGTTTTATCCTAAATATAAATCCCAATTCGGACAAATTAAACAATTTCATCTCTTCAAACCCTAATTGGGACCGAGGCAATTTGGGTCGAAGAGTTGAATCTTGTGATGGCGACTGGGGATAAACTACATCCCGAAATTCATGGTTTTTTGTTTGAGATTCCCTTCTTTTTCTTCCTCACTAATTAAATTTAGGATATAGAGAAAGCCCTTTTTTTTGTCATGCCTCTCTGTTTGCAAATACAATCTCTGGCTTCTATTTTCCTTGCTATATTTTTATTTGTCATTTCTTTTCGTATCGTTTGATTAATAAATCTTGGCATGACCAAGCTCAGCTTCTGTGGGTATGGGGGAATGCATATGTTTGCGGGAGAGAAAAACAAAAAAGAGACCAAAGATACGATTTTTAGTATAATCAACATTTCTACGCTTGTCTTTTTAGTAGCAAATTATGGTGGTTGTTGTTGGTGGTGGTGATGAGTCAAAATCAAGAGCAAGAGACTTTTCTACAACTGAGGGCGCAAAAGCAAGTGGTGACTGCGACCAAAGAGGGTGGTCTCACGACAAAGCTTGATGCTTTGGCGTTGCTCAGAGAAGCACTTGCACAGTCAAAGGCGATGAATGGATCGACATTGCTCTGATGAGTGCGGCGTTGTTAATTTTCTCTGTGATTCAAAGAACGAATGAACGAACGAACGAACGAACGAACGATGATGATGACAAGACGATGAAAAAAGAAGAAACTCAGGGCCTTTTTTTCCCACAGAGAGGGAGAGAGAGATTAGTCATCTTCCACGTTGGACTCATTTCTTTTATTATAAATAACCATGTATAAATAAACTTTTTTATCTAATTTGTCATTTAAGTGATTCGATGGAAAGTTTTGAAATCAAAGTGAGTGTCATATGAAAGTTATAGTACTTATAGTATCCTTTTCCTTATAATGTAGATTTTAACAATCTAAATAAAAAATAAAAACCTGCCAAATTACATAATAAGGAATAATAATTTTCTAGAGATATGATTTTGTGCATTTGGATATATCAGTTATCTCTCGAGATTCGAAAGAAGAAAATAAAGATTGGGTAGGGTTTGCCAAATTTGATAGGCTCCATGCCGTAAAAACTTAAAAGTAGGAGGAACAAAGCAATTATCGAGTTGCATAGTTTCTACTAAAGTCAAAAAAATAACATGTAAATTCTGTGATATCTTCTAATAATTAGCTTTAGGATCAACTTTTTAAGGAATTTTGATACTTTTAGAGAGAAGGGAAAAAAAAGAGAAAAGGCCATAAAAAAATCCAAACAGTACCCACTATAGCATATTTACTCTAAAAAAATTTTCTATGACATCAAAAATCTAAAATTTGTACTCATATAATGCATTTACCTTTTATCAAGATTTTGTCAACAAACAATGTTAAAAACTGCTCACATGGACATGAGAAGGCAAACCAAATTGACATAGCGCCCTTGTAACTTGAATGAAATAAAAACATTATTTTAATTAAAAAATTATCCAATAAAACTTCAATAAAAGTGAATATGTCACATAAATATAAATTTGACGTTTTTTATATTGTAAGAAAAATTTTGTATAAATGAGTTATAGTGAGTATAATTTGATATTCTTTTATGTCAAAGTAATAAGTTTAAGATAAATATGATTATGTGCATAATTTATAGATTTTGATGGGTTTTTCTAAAAAAAAAAAAACTGGCATGATGAGTGGAATCTTTGACCAATTTAAGGACGAGGACAAAGACATGGGGCGTAAAGCGAAACATGTGTCAACCATTCTAAAGCGAAGTCGTGTAACTATTCACACGTTGGGCGGCTAATTTGGAAATTGCTCACGATGACAGGCCAATTTTTAAATCCACTTGCCGATATCAAATATTAATGACTCCAATGATTACATCAAATGTCACCAGGAAAGGGACAAAGTGTCGGTAACTCTTTTAACTTTCCCCCTCTCTATTTTATAAAATTGTGATGATTTCTTCACGTCGATTGGATGGCAGGGTTGAAGGATGCTTGAAATTTTTTCTGGTTTTCTTAAGGCCATTTCTGCTCATAAAATGGAAAAAAAAAAAATAATGGAGCAAATAGTTAGTCAAGATTTCGTGTGGCATAATTGTAATAATATAATAGCTATATTATGCTACAATTATATTGTCACATGTTGTAATTTATGTGTTTCACAACACACGCTAGACATCTATAACAGTCCTTTAACATTGGGTGAAATAAGTTTATAAGGAATGATAGTTCTAAAATTACAGCAGTAAGATTTTCTCCAAACACACTTATTAGATCAATTCCATTCCGCCATTCAAAACATTGAGAAAACTTATTTTCATCTATATGTCTTCGACGATTAATATGCCAAACATCACTTGCCACACGGTCCAATCAGATCACACCTTGTGTACAGCAAATTAAAGCACTTCAGTGAAGCCATCCAAGGTGACGTTGAAAACTTATAGAACAAAAATAATATAAAAAATGATATATAATAATAAAAAATAAAAAAAATAACTCGCCCTGTAAATGCAGCTAGGGTTTCAACACGTGAGGCAAAAACAACAGGAACTCCACTTTGCTGTGAAACACTTATTCTATATAACCTTGGGCCAAAGGGGATGTAATTTGGGAGGAATAAATGCAAGTAGCCATGATGATCTCAGTGTTGTTCTTGAAATTAACGATGGAGGCATGGGAAATTATTCGGAGAGGACTTTAATCATTTGATGAGATAAGTTAAATTAGATGCACTGAATCGTAACTATCAATGACCTACATAATCCAAGAGATATGATGAATTAAATCTTACTTTGAGGAACTCTATCGTGGTCCATGGAAAGAGTCATGATGGATTCAACCTTTGTAGAGATATGATGCATTGAGGGGACATTTGTGATATCAAGGATATTGAAGGGACATCTCTGATGTATGCTATTTTCACTCTTTACACTCAATTTTGCTGAAAAGACAAAATTGCCATCAATCAGTCAATTGCATTGTAAAAAGAGGTGGTCCCAAATTTATTTATTATTTTTTTTATGACCCAAGGAAGCAAACGACTGGAGTAAACCCTAAGGGCGAACTGGACGACCCACCACCCAGCCACCAAGTAAGACGCAGGCAATTCCGTGGTGATTTGAACCCTCTCCCTTGAGTAAGGGGTCAGCAGGTCCCTCCGAGCCACCAAAGCGGGTGGTGTGGTCCCAAATTTATTTTCCTTCCTTCTTTTTTCAGTTTTTCTATTTTTATATAGGATTTAGTTGCTATAAGTAAGAATTTCACATTTTCCTTATTGGGGGTATCTCATGTATATTCTAGGAGGCTTTATGTTTATATATTATTATATCTTACTTCAATTGAAATACTTTTGTCGGAAAGAGAAATTTCTTAGAAATTGAATTATGTTCTACGTTGTTAAGCAGATTTGTGGATTAGATGTCAAGTAGAGTCTAGAAAACTTCTAACATAGATTGTTTTTTAACACAATCGATTTTTTTATAAACTTTCACTTTTATTGTGCATATCAACATCAAACATTTTTCTTATCAATTGTCTTTCATATGCATCTATGTTTAATGAGATGATGAAACAAAAAGACGCTCTTTAGAGATTTTCAAAGCTACACTTATGGTTAGATTCTCTAACGTGAAATTTTGAAAGATGAAATTTAATTAAATTAAAACATTGCCTAAGAATAACTTTTTTAAAAAAAATGCCAGTGAAATCTCATCATTTTGCATTGACAAAAATTAATATCATCTTATGAAGTGTTTACCAAAAAAACATCAAGATAAGAAAGGGTTTGATAGTAAAATGCACAACAAAAGTAAAAGTTTATAAACATGTGATTATGTTAAAAAATTGTCCATGTCAAAGTTTTCTAGATTCTACTTGAAAAATAATTTACGTATTCATGGAAATTACTCTTTTCCACAAAACTTATTTCTCGGAAGTAATATCTAAAAATAAAAAAGAAAACATAATGCCTCAATATACATAGGATAGCCACAATAAAAAAAAAAAGATAAAACATGTGAAATGCTTAATTATGGCAACTAGACAATGGATCGACATAAAAAATAAAAAATGAAGGAAAGTAGATAAATTTTGGGGCCACCACTTCAATTTACAATTATTTTTTTTGGTCGAAACTTCAAATTGCAAGTGAATAAAGGCAATTTTGTCTTTTTGTGAAAGTAGGTAGATTTGGTCATATAGAGAGTGAAAATAGTACTGCTCCTTTGTAAATTACGAGGTTTTGGTGAGAATATACACACTCATCTTTGTTAATATTTACTTTACTGAACTAATAGTTCTTTAATTTTGGCATAAAAAATGTATAAAAAAAAGGGCATTAAATTGTCCAATAGGAAAATTACCAAAAAAATTTCTAGACCTATTGTCCTTGTATAGTCCTCAATCTTTTAATTTGACCAATTTATTACTAACTTTTTTATAATTTGCCAATATAGTTCATCCGGCCAATTTTGAGTAGAAATTACTAACTTGAACTCTGACCGTCATACATAACACCACCAAAGCTAATATAAACAATTTTTGCAATTTTTTTTAATTTCTAATATTTTCAAATATTTATATATCCTTTTATTCTCTTTTTTTCTTTTATTGCAATCAACAAGGGCGCAGCGACCCTTGCCCACCATAGGCAAAGGACGGCCTTATGTGACCTCCTCTGGCCATTGCCTAAGATTAGCCAATGGGGAAAAGAAAATAAATACATAAAAGAGAAAAAAAATGAATAAAGAGAAATTTTTTTATAAAATGTCTATCATCGTCCACGCCACATAAAATGGCTAGCATTGACTAGACCGCCATGTCAGTATTTTCTAGTCAAAATTGTCGGAATGATTATATTGATAAATCATCGAAACATTTAAGATTGAATTAGCACAATTAAAAGATTTATGACTAAATTGATACGGGTACAATAAGTTTAAAATTTTTGTGATAATATTTTCCAAACTCTTAACAATGACACCAATCATCCAAACTTTAACCCCCCATATTTTTGTCACACTAGTACAAATTTTGGGTTGAGAAAAAAGTTCGGGCAATTGGTATCACAATAAGCAAAACTTAGCATTTCGTAGTAGACATGGCATATTTTTGTTATATTTATCATAAAAATTTGGGGCTTTGTTGATGGAAAAATAAAAAGTTTTGGAGTATTGGTGTCACATGGGACATAATTTAATTTTTTTTCTATGGTATATTCCCTAAGTTTGAGTGAACTAGGACGACCTAAAAGAAAAGAGGAGGCGTGATGTTTTTCAATCCAAACAAAGGAGCTAAATAGTTGAAGTAAACACACAAATGTCAAACAGTATAAAGATAATTTATTGGTAGAGGTGGAATATTTGATATTCCTCAATGCTTAGAATATGCCACTGCTTATCTTTAACTCTACTTGAGTTGGGACCTGAATGATGAGTCTAGGTGGGCTTCAGGAGTTTAGATAAAAAATGGTATTGGCATTCAAAATGAAAATGGCACTTTTAGGATTGTAGTCTTGCACTCGTGTAGCTATCTCGATCTAACTATTAGCCTGATTGGGTGCTTTTTCTTGTATTTCTTATAAATTGATTTGATTTATCTACTTGCTTATATATTTAGGATCCTTAAAGTTTCCACTGAAAAACCGTGCCATCGTTTTGATGAAGAGATACTTGAAAGTGCTAGGCACCCTTAAGTCTACCCTAGGAATTTTGTAGAGTTTTGCTCATACAAGGTAATGAATGCGGCAACAAAAGCTCCTGATTCCTCTTCGCTTGATGTAGCATGAGTAGTAGGTAGAGATGGTTGGTGACAAAGCTGGAGGCATTTGTTCATCTAGTTTTATTAAGTGACTGTTTGTTTTTCATGTGGAATTTAGTCCCAATGTCTCTCATTATTAGCCCATGCATATTAGTAGTAGGATTATGTCATTTTACTCATAAACGATAATGATTGGGATATTTTATTCCCTTAGAATATATAGTTAATTAGTGTAGATGTCAAACAAGATGGGCTAAATATTGTAACTTTAGTTTTCTTAGAACTTTTTAATAAATTAGATATTCCATCTTGACAATCACATTTGACAATTGGATATTCCATCTTGACAATCATATTTTATTCCCTTAATTATGTTGAATGTCCAGCAATTGAAAAGATCACCTGTTTTTCCTGCTCCTTGGAGATGGCATTTTGTTAAAAATTGCCCTGCTTTTTTATATAAGATCTGTCAGTGAAGTCAAATATATTTTTATACTTACACATAGTATACAAGAGAAACTACAGAAAGAACTAAAATGAGGAAGAGGAAAGAACCTAAATATCAAATGTATAACATGTTGGACTGAATGTCCTTTAAACTACATCAGTACAGATGGATGCTTATGGGAATTTTTAATAAGACCAATTCTGATGGATAATCCTTTGCATTTCCAAGGGCAATAGGTGTATGTTGTCCTTGAAAGATGTTGGAGTTCCACTGAAAACGCAAAGATCAGCTTTTTGCCATCAGATTCTGAAGTATGTCTGGTTACTTTCTGAAAAGGATTTACACACTACATTTAAAGAGCCTTTGATTGATTCGGTTGCAATTGGTTTTCTAATTTCTTTTGTCATAACTCTATTTTTGGTGAATCTTAGTTGATTTTCATCTTTCAATTGTCATGTACTGCTGCTGAGGATATTTGTTTTGTCTCTCTTTCTTTCCCCTCCCCATTGCTTTAGGCTCATATTTTCTCAGTTCCTTGAGTGCTTGGTCAGTTTCTTTTTTGTCACTATATTTGATTCCCAATATATCTCACTCGTTGATGGAGTTTGAGCACACTATTAAGGTGAAGTTACTCATTTGCATCCTCTTATTAAAGAGGTCCTGTGCTTGATTGCTATCTTCCTCTTCTCCATACAAAACTGTTGTTTTGGGGCACCAAAAGGGTGCCGAAGCTTAAATGGAAAATCGCGTAGAAAAGAAGTGTTGGTTGTATGTAGAACATCTTGCTCTTCCAATCTCGTGTGATGATTAAATGAAAGAATGACATTGCAAATTGGCAAGGATTTCATAAGACGGGTTTCTCTCTGTTTTTGCAGGTGACTCCTGATGTGCATTTCCAAAATGATTTGGGTCTAGATAGCTTGGACAACGTTGAGATTGTAATGGCACTGGAAGAAGAATTTAAGCTCGAAATCTCAGATTTCGAAGCTGATAAAATTGACTCCTGTTGTCTTGCTATTGAGTACATCTACAACCATCCTATGGCTGGTTATTAATTCGAGCTCATGCATCTTTTGACTATCCTGTATTGTGTGGACAATGAGCTGCTCAGCCTCCTCTTTGGTTGCTTTGTCTTGAGCGTGAAGCAGAGGATGGAAAATAATCTCAACTTTTGTGACAAAAGATAGACTAGCTGATGGGAGTCGTCTGGAACATTTGACAAAAGACAGCGATGACATCTTGAACTTGTGGGCAAAAAATTTGGGAAAACTACTTGATTTTGTCGAGAAAAGTTGCAACCAAATGCACAAGGAAACTATGGCTCGTATGGCTGTCTTGAGAGCTTGAAGATGTTCTTAGTTGAATGGATGACCTCTCTCCCCTTCAGCCTCCCCCTCCCCGTCTCCCCACCCCCCAAAAAAAAAAAAAAAAAAGAAGAAGAAGAAGAAGAAGAAGAAAGCTAAATAATGCCGTTTCACATTGTGGTCTGAAGTGGGACAAAAAATGTTCATAGAACTCTCGCATAGCTGGCTTCAATTTGATTGCATAGTTTGCACAGGGGACCAGACTTGGGACTCCATTGGCATTAGTGGGCACATGCTGGCAAGTTGTTATGTATCTTTGGTGGCTGAATGACTCCATATGCTCAGTTAGACCTAGCATTGAGTATATTTTATATTTTTGCCATCTTTCTTCTAATGCATTTGTAGTTCTTGAAAATTAACTTGCAGGAGAAGTCATCTATGATGGAGTTAAAGCCCTCACAAGATAAAATTCAAGATAAGACTCGATGAAGGGACATCATTGCCACCCCACAAGTTTGGAAAGGGTAAAACTGTGGAGGTCAGCAGTGATGAAAAAGGTCATGAGGGTTCTTGGTTTTCCGCAATTGTCATCGACTATATAGGAAATGACAAGTATATGGTCGAATACCTAACCTTGAAAACAAATGACGAAACTGAACCTTTGAGGGAAGAAGCATATTCACGGTATATCAGGCCCTACCCTCCTCATCTTCCAGCCAGGCGTTTCAAGCAGCTCGACAAAGTTGATGCTCGGTACAGTGACGGATGGTGGGTTGGTGTAATTTCCAAAGTTCTAAAAGGCTCTCGGTATGTTGTCTACTTCAGCACATCCAATGGAGAACTAATTTTCAATGAGTCTAATCTGAGGCTTCACCATGACTGGAGTGACGTCAAGTGGGTCATTGCTTCCCGGGTAGGAACTACGGTTGCTTCTAATTTTGTGATGGATTGTTTTGGTGGAGTTCTGTCATTCAGGTTCATGCTTTTGTTTCATTCCTGGCCGAACGTCCCCCATGCCTTGTTGTGATTTTGATTGGTTGCATAGAGAATGCTATACATAAGGAGTTCTTGATGGTGTCAAATTTGTGATTTCGCAAGTTTAGAGGAACACTTAAACAGTCAAACTATATTTCAATACTTTGATGCAAATTGGTGCCAGTCAATGACGTCTGATGAACTAGAGAGTATTTCACATGGCAGTTGTACTATGTTTTCCCGATCTGAGTTTGTAACTCTTTGAATTCAAAGACCAGATTCTTTTCTTTAATTGTAACACTTAATCGGTTGCTTAAAAAGATTGACTTGTCATTTCGTCCCCACTCAGTCATGCTAATGATGCCGAACTGCCGGACAACTGTCCAGGAAAATCTCGGCCCGCAAGAGATTTAGGTCAGGATGTCCAATACGAGTCTTCATCATTACAAACATTAGACGCGTGGGATGTCTTTGGGAAACATCACAACATTTAAGCACAGAAATTGCGCATTCCATGTAAAGAACAATGATCGGGAGATACGCGCAATCAAAATTAACGAACATTATAAAAACGAGAAAAACTAGTTGCATCACAACTTCAAACATCCCTCCGACAAACTCTGTAGTCGAAGAACATTTCTTATTTATCAGAACATCTCTGTAGCATACTTGGAACATAAGTAAAAACTAAACATAACCATCAACTAGTATTTCGAGTGCCTGTGACCAAAACCATCTGAAAAATGAACCTCCTCAGAATCAGAGATTGACGCACTGATTATACGTACTGTACAGAGGTAGACGCCAAAGCCGACTTTAACTGCCAGTATAATGTGCCCAAAGATACTTGTACCAAAGCGCTCTGCATCATCGGCTCGTGATACTTGAACAAACTTGTCTAAAGCGGATGTATCCAAAGCTGCAAACTCCTTAACAGCCCCAAGCACGGCAAGTCCAAGTTTTACAGCGTCATCGTGAGTTGGTGCCTACAGCAGGTAAATTTTGAATTGAATTCTTAATCCAATAAAATCATTTTTATGGTAGCTTGTGTAAGAGATTCCTCTACCTCAATGTTAAGAGGAAGAACAGGATCATGAAGCGAGAGCCTCAGAAGGAACCATCCTCCAAACCCAGATACCTGGACCTGTTTAAGCAGCAATCAGACTAGAGATCAGCATCACATGCAAAATGCAAAGCTCACCCAGTGTCTTGCGCTATTCAGAGAGAAAAGAAGAGAGGAATTAACTAGATAGCGTGATGGACCTGCATTTACTATATAGTAAAATACTCCTCTGAGGTCACTAGTTCAGATATTATTTTGGTAAGCACACAGCATTTTGCTCAACTCATTGTGGACTATAATTTTGACTCCTCTTGTAGATACAAATCAAGAACCAACATGGACTCTATTGCGACGTTTAACTCTCCTTCTTGCTCCCATCCCCTGGAGCATTTAGAATGTATGTACTTTAATTGAGAATTAGAGCATTAACTTGTCTCCTTAGCATATGAACACGATAATACACAATATAAATAGCTGCTCAAATGATGAGGTCCAATCTATTAAGAATAACTTCATCGATTCAAAACTTACTCCTTCATAATTTACTGGAGCTTTCTGAAGCTTTGGGTCTAAATCAATAGAGTTCTCCAAGTGCTTCAACACTGCCTCTCCATAGTCTCGAAAAGATCTGTAACCTCTACACTATCAAGATCTTAGAGAAGGAAAAAGAAAACGACATTGCTAGAAACTAAGAAACGAAGTACCCTCCCTTTAAGTGCAGATGACTCTGGTTGATCTTCAACCTCAATTCTACAGCAACAGCTACTTCTTCTAGACCCTCTACCAAATCCGTCAAGACCCTACTGCCGCTACCTGCTCCTGAAGCTCGAGCTGAAGCAAGTTTGTTGAGAACTTTGACCTATAACAAAATGCTTAATAATTATGACTCAAAGGCTTTAAGCTCATGCATTCCAGTTGGGGGCATTTAGAATTCATCTCTGCAACGTCAATGCTCATCTATTTCAAAACTTTTAATAGCAATTTCCATCTCAAATTGTACTTTATAGAATTAAATCACAGAGATCATGCAATTTGAAATAACATTAGAATTAAGGATACCACTTCAAAAATGTTTTAGAAAAAAATGCTGCCATAGAAAAGAGTGATCAACTTTCTGGCGACTCAATGATTCTAACAATCATCTTGTTCAACTAACCAAAAGAACCATACATAGAAATTTAAATTAGCAAATGGTAGCAACCAAAGAACTAAAAAGTGAGCATCTATTATCAGCAAATTTTACAAACAAAAGAAGACCATGAATCATCAAAAAGCACAATTGTAAAAGCTTAATACCTTAATTGTCCGATCTGCAGAGCCAGTGCAAAATCATTAATTGCTAGGATCAAATGCGATAGATCTCACCCATCCCAAATGCCCACTTATGACCTTGCACATACAAAAAGGAGAAAACAAAACACATAACAATCCAAGTAAGCGAGCAAATAACTACACGCACAATAACATGGACAAGATACAGCTGTATGATAAATTCAAATGTATAATTATTAAATGACACCATAACTATTACTGAAACGAAAAAAGAACTTTCTTCTAGCTGCCAGAAAAATTAGGCCACAATTCTCACCCTGTAGTTCTTCCATGGAGGATGCCACACAGTTGCTGGGCACCTGCTTGGAATTCTTTGCATAATGGCTGAGGTAGACAAATTCCTAAAAACAGAGTGAGAGCATGAGGCCAAAGCATATTAAGTACCTTAGAGCAGAACTTAAGATGACTCAGTGATCCTTGAATGCATGAGTCGAATTATGAGAATCCATGAAACAGCTTTTCAGAAACCATTAAGAAATGTTCTGATGTTACTTCAGTGGATTGTGCAAACAGATGCATGTCAACGTATTAAAAAAGTAACAGTAATATAAAAGTCCTATTTTGACCAAAAATATAGGATACATAGGTATTTGCCCTAGTTTGTCGATGCATCTGAATAATTACAAAGCATGAGCAACTGACGCATGTAACAGACGCTACACCGGCTATGGGTCCAACGATAAGTGATGTAGAACAACTAATCTAGATGCAGATTAGTTTCAGAGCACGATTACAATGACCAGCAACTCATGAAGAGTAAATTTCTTTAGGCTAGACAGATAGTAATTCATAGAATCAAACAATTTAAAAATCAAAAACTTGCTAAATTACACAAATGTGATCTCTTAACTACCAAAAGGAAGAATTGCCAACACATGTAGACCTTAACCTCTTCTATTCAAGGTTTTGTGTGTTTAAGCCAAAAAATATAAATATAAAAAATGTTCTTTTAGATTTAAGGTCTTTCCTATTGAAGAAAAGTCAAATTATGCGACCGATCGCCTTAAAGGGAAAAAAGAAGAAGCAAAAAGACACTCCAACATACACTAAAATAGAATGCAATACAACATATTTACCTGTCTGATGATCCAGAAGCAGAGACAATAGCAGTGCCTTTTCCATGTAGACCAACATCATTTCTGAGGAAGATGAATGAACATGAGCAACATTATGTTGAATGTTCTACTGAAAAAGCTTTACAAACAAATTTAAATAAAATCCACAAAGAAAACTACAAAATCAAAAGAGCTGCAACACATTAAAAAAAAAAAAAAAAAAAACTGGAAATCAGTAATACCACATACAGTGGCCAAAAATTTGAATGTTTTCTTTTTTGATAAGCAATTTAAAAAGCATAAAATGTGTGAGATATCTCAGTGAAGGTATGGAGGTAACTTGATTCTCTTGACCAAGGGATGGTCGTTTGAAAGAGAAGAAGGGTACTAACAATCCTTGAAGTCGTAATGATGGACCAACAGTTAAAGCATTTTGAGACTTTTCCATAGGTGGAATTTTAGAACCTTCTGGACCTGCAAAAGAGAAAGGAGTTTATATCCTTGGGATGAACGACATCCTTTAAAAGTACACCAAGAGAGGAGCCGCCATCTGCATACTCCACCTCGTAGTCACATTGCTCTGGGTGGTCACATCTGTAGTCGCCTGAATGCAGGGACGTGCAAATTGGGTCCCTGTAGATTACTAGGTCCTTGTTGGGTCGATAAAGCGGATGTGGCGTCTGCGATAAGAAAATGATGAGAAGTTATTAGCACTTATCACCCTGCATAACATCATGAGACCATTCGAAACAAACACCCGAGCAAAGGTTTAGGATTATCAACAAAAATCCATAGATTTGAGAAACAAATCATATGACATCTGAAAACTAATAAAATCTACCTGGGTGCACCGTACACAAGGGGCATCACATTGGAGCGATGTGAGGTCACTACCGGTGTCAAGATCAAGAAAATAAGGCTTTGGTGGCTGCCCAATGAAGACAGTTGTGTTATATGACCTGAAATAGGCAGTTCACTTGATCATTAGTTTTGGCAAATACACAAGCTTTTATAATATTCAGATCTGATTATCGCATGAAGAGAGGAGCATTATGCTTCAAAAGATTGAACAGTCAATTAGCGAAGTGTGACAGAAAAGAGACACAAAATGAATGACAAGCAAAGTGAGAATGAAGTTAACAATTGAGAAACACCCAACAATCAAGAAAGAGAAGAAAAGCACTGCATCGTTATGACATTTAGGGTCCCTTCGTTTCACGGAAAATAACTTCCGGGAAAATGTTTTCTGGATCTTCCGATGTTCGTTTCACGGAAAATAAACCAGTCAAGGAAAATGTTTTCCATCATTGGAAAAATCTACCTTTAAAGTGTGGAAAAGTTTTCCACTTTTGTGGAAAACGTTTTCCATGACTTCTTTCATCTTCCTTCTTTTTATCAATACATTTTCATTTTATTTTCTTGCTTTCTTTTTCTTTTTTTTAAATTGAGTTTTTAATTTCTTTTTTTTTCTTTTTTTCTTTCCTTTTCATCTTATTCTTTGGCGGGGCGGCCGGCCGCGGCAGCCAGGCAAGGCGAAGCTCGCCGGCCTAGGCGAGCTCGCGGCTCGCCGGATCCGACGAGCTAGCGAGGCTCGGGCCTCGCCCGCTCATCCGAGAGCCGGGCTCTGGCGAGTCACGAGCTCGCCGGATCTAGCGGCGAAGCTCACGGCTCGCCAGATCCCGAGCTGGGCGGGGCTCGGGCATCGCCCGAGCTTGCCGCGAGCTTCGTCGGGCTCTGGCGAGTCGCGAGCTCGCCGGATCTGGCGGCGGAGCTCGCGGCTCGCCGGATCCGGCGAGCTGGGCGGGGCTCGAGCCTCGCCCGAGCTTTGCCGCAAGCTTCACCGAGAGCTCCACCGCGAGCCTCAAGCTTGGCCGATCTGGCCATGGGGTCTTGGTCGGCCGCCGGGCAGCCGGCCATCGTCAGGCAGGAAGGAGGCGGCGGCGGCGGAAGGAAGAGGAAGAAGGAGGAGGAAGGAGATGGCGGCGGAGGAAGGAGGAGGAGGAAGGAGGAGGAGGAAGGAAGAGGAAAAGAAAAATAAAGAAAAATAATAAAAATTTTGATTTTTTAAAAATATAATAATTAAAAATTCATTTTTAAAAAATATAAAAAATAAAATTTAATTTTTTGGTCAATTAAAAATATTAAAATTCAACTTTTGATAATTTTTCCCAAACAATTAAATGAGCTAACGAACGGTGGAAAATATTTTCCACTCAAATTTTAAGTTTTGGCCGAACACTTTGGAAAATAGAGTCATTTTCCGGAAAATGACTTCCAATAAAATATTTTCCAAAAACATGATATTTTCCGTGAAACGAACGGACCCTTAGAATAAAAATGTATGGAAATTGATAAAACACAACTTCCCCTCGAGAAAGAGACGCTTTAATGTGATGAAAACCATATAGAATCTTCCAAGCAATTTTCCCTTGGCGTGAAAGATTTAATCTAATGATCAACATACTGAAACTTCAGGAATTCCTAAGTGGGGTGATAATAGTATCTACGGTCACCACTTAGGGAGACATAAGTCACTATGACATTGGATTGGATGAATTTTCAGGTCATCAAACAGCAATCCAACGTAGTAACAAGCCAAACTGTAGGAACTTTTTGAACTTTTGGAGGAAAAAAGACCTTTTCATATCACCAAAGACAGTTAAATTTGAGAGATGACCCATACTTTCTAAACGTCAACGGCACAGCAGAGAGTCACCTCGGCATTCAAGAATTCATCGAAGGAGCAAAAATGCAGGTGCATCACCTCTCTCTCTCTCTCTCTCTGACTAATAAATGAAACGCCGGAATGAACTGAGGACGGGTCAAGAAGGGTACCCAGTTGGGAAAACATTGCCATGGAGTGGAAAGACAACGGATGACCTGACCCGATTGAGAACCAGCGACAACGACGCCAACCCAAAAGTCAAAGGCGCCTTTTGCCTCTGCTCAGATCACCTCTGAAAAAAGAAGAAGAGGAGTAGGAGGACGACGATACACACCAGCTCGACACAATTATCAGCAACGCAACCAAACCCGCTTTCCCTTTCCCCATTCTTCTTGCCTCTCTCTCCCTCTGTCTGTATTACAACTGACGAATAAGAAAGAAGGAATGTTCTTGGCGAAACTCAAACCCGTCCCTGTTCTTGTCCGATTAGTTAGACACAGCAGCAGAAAGACCAGGTCGAGGGCAATTATAGGGCTGGTTTCTTGCATGATGGAGCAAATGATTGGCGAGAATTTATGCTGATGTCTGTAGTAATTGAGGAACCATTTTCTCCAGGAAATCCAGGCTCCTACCTTAACTCAATAATCAATGGTAAACGGCTTTCGTTGGTTCTCAAACTTGGACTCGCAAATGAACAATCAGCCACCAAGCGACATGCCTCTACAACTTTATAAACTCCCAGTACTGAGTTGCATTTTCTGTTTACTGACCAATATCAAAACAATGCATGTAAAGCCTCCAAATCGCACTTTCACAATGCATAATTGACCAAAAATTCTATACTGTTCTGATCAAAATTATTGGTCAATGTAGCTTTACTGGTCCTGTTGAGCCAATGATTTCATTTTGTGATAAGCACTTAGCAAATAGGGAAAAAAAATAGTCAATTGTATTTATCACTTTGTTTCACTGGATCGACAAAATTGAATGCAAAGTGACAGCATGAATTCACAGCAAGCGCTCGTTCAGAAACATAAAAGACAAAACATCCGCACCATTTGAACATATAGCGATTAACTAATCCAACATTGTCAGAAAAACCAAAAAACCCTCCCATTCAAACATTTAGAAGTGCCTATAACCGCAGTCTTCTGACTTTAATGTCTCGACAATATGGAAAGGAACTCATCAGCGCAAAGATCCATATATAAACATCAAATGCGAGACGTTACTGTAGCGCATCAAACGAACAATGATTAGATAATAAGTAAAATACAAGTATCAAAAGCAGCATGAGACCAATAATGCACTCCAAGTGTAAACAGATCAGTCTATAGACACAAACTATCACATCACATAGTAAGAACACATGTCAAAGAGATAAAATGCACATCTCGGATTCGCAATCCACTCTATGAGACTAACCTTCGTGCCGAAAGGACCGACAGGGTAGTTGGCCGTGTTCTTCGGCAGGTCGTTGATGTCCCTCGCGGAGGCGGAGGTGGAGGCATCCGCATCGAAGTCGGGTGCGATGAAGGCAACCTGTGGAGGTGGAGGTGGGAGGGGCGTCGACATCGACGTCGGCGTCAGGGGCGAAGGTGGAGGCAACCGGCG
Organism: Eucalyptus erythrocorys; assembly: GCA_014182555.1. Lineage (NCBI taxonomy): Eukaryota > Viridiplantae > Streptophyta > Magnoliopsida > Myrtales > Myrtaceae > Eucalyptus > Eucalyptus erythrocorys. Next base: position 15,090,751 of record CM024602.1, read on the forward strand.
GAGAGGCGTCGGCGTCCGACTCGAGTTCAGGGGCGGAGGCGGAGGCTGCGTCGGCGTCGGCGTCAGCGTCGGAGTCGGGGGCGACGGAGGCAACCGGCGGAGGGGCGTCGGCATCAGAGTAGGGTTCAGGGGCGGAGGCGGAGGCCACGTCGGCGTCGGCGTCGGCATCGGCGTCGGAGTCGGGGGTGACGGAGGCAACCGGCGGAGGTGGAAAGGGCGTCGGCGTCGTGCGGAGGAGCGTCGGCGAGAACGGGGAGAGAGAGCAGAGGAGGGGAAGAGCAAATGGAAGCACAAGGTTCGATTTTTGTTCTTCCCCCGCAACGGAACGAAGAACGAACGGGGAGAGAGAGAGAGAGGAGAGAGGACGAGACATGCAGGCGAGCAGAGGAGATAGAGAGTCAGAGGGGTGGGCCCAGAAGCGGTGCGCGCAAATTTTGAACCTCTGACGCCGTCGCCTACGTGGAATCACGTGTCGACTCTTGAATGGTTTTACTCATCACCTATGTAGAGGGTAAAATCCAGCCAATATTTTTTCTCTCGTGGAAAGGATAACATAGGGATTGATTTGATGTTTGGCAGAGAAGACGACTGACGATGAGGCCCTCGTCCTGTTTTGGATTTTCCCTTCAATTTTCTTTTCGAGTTTCGTTACCTTGCAACTGTTTAAATGGACCAGAACTTTCAACAGGGGCCCACCGCATTGAATTGGAACCAGATCAAATTGGCTGGTTCTAAATGATCTTTGAAATTAAAATCAGAAATAATTGGTTGGGTTTTCAATTCTTTGTGCATAATTAGACCGAATGGGCCCAGAGGCAGTATAAAAATTAGGGCTCTTTTTCTCTTTGGGACCTCAGCCTCTCGCCTTTGTCTCTTGTGCAGTCACCACCAGCCACCACCACGGCAACGCCAGATGGAAGTAGAGCTCATCGTGTGGAAGCTAAGAGTGAAAGAGAGAGACGAAAGACGTTTGTCGATGGAGGAAGTATTTTAATTAATAATATAAGGAAAATATACATCCATGAAAACTCCGAGAAAGTAGTATGTAAGATATCTTTCTTTTTCTTTTTCTTTTTTGAATGTATTAATAAATCATTTTAAGAAGAAAAGGAAATATACTTGTAAAACCGGAAGCTAAAAAATGGATTCGCAATTCCGAGGTGGAGACCAATCCACACGGGATCCAATCACCCTAACATTTCATAACCCAAAGCCCATACATGATTAACAATTTGCGGTCCTTAAAAACAATTCAAGACATCGATTGAGTTTGGCAGGCTTGGGCCAATCATACAAAAAAGTTATTGCCCCGATGGTTAAAGAAAGCTAAAAAGAAAAAAATCAATTCAACCCAAACAGCCCAAACTGACAAGTGCGGACCCAAAGAACATGTGATTGAAATTCCGGCAAAGTGCGTGATCGGGCGCTCAACAAGCTTATGTACGGCGACGGATTCGAAACAGAGAGAGTGCAATCAGCAAGCCTTGCGTGTTTTGACAAGCTGGGCAGTCTAAGTAATTTCGAAAGAGCTAGCAAAGCAGAAGCAACGAATATGCTAACCACGAAATTGTCTTTCGTTTCCTCCTCAAGCCCTATGGGCTCTGCTTTGCGACGAAGCCCGCTCCTCTGATGGGCTCTTTTGGTTTTCCTAGTGATTGATGAAATTATCTTCCGACCAAAAAAGAAAAGAGAAGAGAAAACTATGATTCTTAGCATATTAAATGTCAGGTCAATTGAGTGCAATTTGACTTTGAGGTCTTTCGTCATGTTAGTTCACCTCATCCAACCAAAGACCCTTTCTTGATTCTCCGCCGATATTATGAACATAAAATTACGTTTGCTTTTTTCCATGATTGACAAAGATTTCGTGATGACTTTAGGTATTTAATTTTTAAAAAAATGACACTTTATGTGCCATAACTTTCATATATTGCTCACTTTAGTGCCAAAAATATTTCGTCAAGTCACTTAAATACCAATGCCGATTTGGAATACTAGATATCCAACGTAGCAATATTTTATCAATTTTTCAAGCCAACATGGCTCGTCGGTGCTGCAAATCAACATTAATCGCCTAAACAACTTTGCTCAACATTTGTTTCCCCAAATATAAATCCTAATTCAGGAAAAATTAACGCAATTTCATCAAATTCTTCAAACCCTAATGTGGACCCTAATTTGGACAAATCAAGCCATCTCCCCAAATTCTTGAATTCTTCAAACCCCAATTTGGAAGGCAATTTGGTTTGAAAATAGAGAGCACAATTCGGCCAGCACGCGACCATCGTTGTCAAGCATGGAACGTGCCCGCTCCGGCAGTCACTCGATCGAGGGCATGAACTTCTCCAGGCCAAACTAATCAATGGCGAAAATCGAGGTCATGAGGGTACGATGGGGGGCAAAGAAGTCGAAAACCCAGGAGGCGAGATCGGCGTCGTTGGAGTCGAGGACGATGTTGATCCGGCCGTGGTGGGGAAAGGAAGTGGGGTCATTGCTGAAGCCGAAGAGCTTGCAAATGAGTGAAAAAGAAACGGCGATGACAAAGAGATGGATTTGTTTATTTTGAGAGAGATTCAATTTGAAGAGGACACGGTGTCGTTCAGGTATAGAAAGGTCACGTTATCGTCCACGTTTAACTTGTTTTCTTAATTACAAAGAAACAGGTAGGACTTTTTGTTTCAAATGAACGTTTTTCTCTAATCTGACATTTAAGTAATTCGACGAACATATTTGACACCAAAGTGAATGTCATGTGAAAATTATGACATTTCGAATATTTATTTTCCTAAAATTTATGATTTGGCAAAAACTTGAGACGTCGAATATCGAGTTTTGCAATTTTGAACTCGCAATGAATGGTATCCAAAGATCATCTCAAACTATACTGTCTTGTGTAATAATTTCACGACCGGTTGAAAAATGATTTTAAATATAACGTGAGGTGGGCTTGGTCGGTCACGTAAGCTTTATTTAATTAATAACGACATAAGCCATCGATTTCTTCTTCCCAAAGTCAAAGCTTCTAATTTGGGATTTCTTATTCATGGCTTGGAAACAGTAGTCTTCGATTTCATTCCCACCTTTTGCGCGTGGGAATTTGATTTCTCACGTGTTTTGACTGTAAATGAATACAGTAAATAATTGCAAAAAATAATTAAATTGAGAAAATTAATTTGTGGCTGGATTTTGCAACATTCGAGCTGGAGGGACCTTCATTTGTGGCCGCCGAAGTTACGGTTTGCAAGCGTTCTTCTCATCGAAATGTTACAGAAACTTGAGCTGGGAACCACTAATTTGTATTGCCAAAATTACGTTTAAATTAAGGGATACATTCCTTTTTTTTTCCCCAAATTTACAGCTCGAATAAATGGACATGTTACCGACCAAAAAAAAAAAATGGACAAGTTAAATGAAGCAATATAACAAAAATTGCATATTTTTCTTTTGCGATACCGATACCATCCGACAATTGGGTAACAAATGAAAAGAAAGAAAAAATGAACTACGTGCACGAAAAAGGGCAACCAATAATTTCAAGGGTTTGCTATTCGTCATCCATAAAAGATGGCCACAAAAGTGAATCAATACAAATACGTGATGGCTTTATATGAATATGAATATATTAATTTGATTATTAAAAAAAAAATTCTTTTTGAATTTGGACGATAATTATCGTGATAGAAGCATAGTAATAAATGCATTTAGGTTTTGTAAGCAACCACTCCACGAGGTTTAAAATCCTCAAAACTTTGTAAACCAATTGAAAAAAATTAAGAAAAAAATCGAAAGAGGCCTTGACTGAATCAACAGGATAGCGTGAGAAATTGGAAATTGTTATGTCCACTGGCCCAAGTTTCTCCTGTCCAATTATTGCTTCGCTCACTCGACCTAGCTAGCTAATAATAAAGAGTTTGGCTTAGGATATCTCATCTAAGAGTCGCGTTTTGCTTTTATCACAAGATGAAAAGTTTGACTTTAACTACATTTTAAATTGGTCTAATTTAAGAAAGTTCGATACAAGCCATATACATCAGTTCCTGTAGCTCCTTGTGAGTTCATTGCGTCGCACGTCATTGGCTATTCCCGACGCATCTTAACGGGCAATTTGCCTGAATGTTGCCAAATACCACCAAATTTGGAACAAAAGCATCCCATTGCAGTCACCGACATTGGAAAGATTCCACAATCAAGACCTCGACATTGTCGTAGTCCCTGTTTTTTCTTGCGAGTCAAGATGCCGGAAGCCAAATTCATGTCGTGCATTGTGCTCGTGGGCATGTGTGCACCTCGCCCGTTCCTCAATTCTCAAGCCGTTTGATCGGGTGGATCGGTTGAGAAGGGATTACAAAGAGATGGAGAGGGCAGCATGCGCCTTAGGAGACTGAAAAGTTCATCTGATCAAAGTCGATAGCATGGGATATGAGGATCTTTTGAGTGGCCCGTTCGTGCAGTGAAAGCGATCGTTGGTAACGGAACAGTCAGCGTCATCAAATTACCAAATTGTCTTTACTTTTTGTTTTTCTGGCTTTCCAGAAGAACGAAAACGTGGCAGGTGGTCGACAAGGACGTGCAACGAATGAACGACGCGGTTTCTTTGACTTTAATAGGTAATGAAATCAAAAAAATAAAAAGAAAAAAACCGATCCGCTTTACTTCCTTTATTATATACATAAGCTTTGTCCGAAGACGACACTCAAACTGAAAAAGCAGCGTCGCTTGCGGAGGAATAGCGACTCTCCATGGCCAATGACCATTTCAAGTGCTAGCCCTCGTTGGAAAATCATTGTTTTCTTTCGGGTTTTTGGCCAATGGGCGAACTACTTTCTTGTCAATTAGTCATTTTCTTGTTGTCGTTCTTGGTAATTGACGTGACGGCGAGTAGTGGCCACAATGATTACGACCTTGGCATTGGATTCCTTTCGAAATGCGTCGACGGCCAGAGGTGATTAATGAGCAAGTCTGAATTGGGTCAGGCCCCGCTCGCTCTGAAATTGAGTCTAATTAATCTGTTGCCCATGCCCGCACCAAAAGTTTACGCACGAAAAGTTTGGATCGCGTTGTTATGTGGCCATTTAAGGTGGGGTCAAGCCGAATGTTAATCCTGTTCGATCTAAAAGTATCATTTGGGTACCCATCCATGGATTTTAAGATCCATGATCGGGTTTGATTGACAATCATCGCTTTGTTTTTAGGTAAACGGAAAAACTTCTGAATTTATCTTTTAAAATGTCCAATGAAGGAAAAGTAAAGCATGTTCACATACTTCATGAATGCGTTATAATATATTCGCGATATATGACACGAGATTAATCTTTATGTGAAAGTAAAACGAATGTCAATAAGATTGATATGAAAACAAGAACTTATTCCATATCAGGTGGAGAGGCTTTTCAATTAAAATTAGGTGTGATTGATCAAATGGGCATGGAAAACTCCATGTTTTCATAGACTAGGATCATTCATGAGCTAAGGGAAAGAAATTAACCATCTTTTGAAGTCAAATGTAACGCACTCAATGAGGATGACATTGTTGCCGTTGATATTTAGAGTTAAAAATAAAAGTGCTTATATTTGCTTAACCCCAATTAAGATTGTATCATATGTCTTTATATTAGCGACTAATTACGATAAGAGTTCAAATAGAAATATAATCTTAGAAAAGTCTCATGATACATATAAATTGTACACTAATATGTGCTTAGATGTATCTGAATCTAGAAGGAAATCGAAGAGCAGAGCACTGGACAGTAAAAACGAAACTTCACGACATCAAAATTTACCCACATTTTTACTCCGATGATGAAACTGTGAAAAGTCTGGTCTCCGCTCACGGTCAAACTCGAAGGGGCGGAAGAGCTCGTGAAAAGAAAGCTAACGCACGTGGTTCGCTGCCTACTCCAACTCCAACGTTCGAGAGTGGACAGTTGTTTTAGCGCGCGAGGCGCGACCCGCTTTCGTTTCGCTGTCCTTCCTCATGTGACAGCAAACTTGGGGAGCACACCACTTACGATCCTAATCCCGCGTATTCCTCGAATAATTTTCTCCCACAAAATTAAAAATAAATTAATTAATAAATAAAAACGTCCCGATTAACCTTAATTCACAAAAATTATCGTACTTAATTTTATAAATCATCATCACTAAATTATTATTATTATTATTATAATAATATAATCAACCCCTACATCACGGCTTCATGATTGCCAACTCGCTCCCCACCCATCCACTCCCCACGAATGTATATATCAAACACTCCTTTTGTCTCCTCCTTTTAATCAAACCAAAGCACGGTGCAGAAAAAGCTCTCAAAAAGGTTACCGGAAAAGCTAATTCCCACAAGCAAGCTTACCAGATCAGCGACAGCCATGGATGGAGACGAATCCGACACGCCACCCTTCTGGCTCCAGCCCCCCGGCGGCCCGCGGCGGAGCCGCTGCGACTCGTCCGCGCTCCTCCTCCTGCTCTTCCTCGCGGCCACCGTCGCCTTCGTCATCTTCGCCGTCCCGCCCTTTCTCAGCGTCACTTCCCAGATCTTCCGGCCCCGCTCCGTCAAGAAGGGCTGGGACCATCTCAACCTCGTCCTCGTCCTCTTCGCCATCGTCTGCGGGTTCCTCGGCAGATCCAACAGCGGCGGGGACGGGGGGTCGGCGGGGTCGTACCCGAGGTCGGACTCCCGGAAGTCGTCGTCGTCGTCGTCGAACCCGGGAACGCCGTACAAGTGGTACGACAGCTACGACCGTCGGAACTCCGAGGGGAGCGAATATGGGTTCTCCGGCAGTTCGTCTGGCCGGATGAGAACCAGCAGCTCGTACCCGGATCTGAGGGCGCAGTACTCGCCGTGGGATTACGGCGAAGGGCGGCGGAGATTCCACGACGATACGCATCTTGTCGCGGGCCGGGGTTTCGGGACGGAACCGGTCTATTCCGGGACAAGAAGGAACGGAGAAGAAGAAGACGAAGAAGAGAAGAAGTTCGAGACCAAGCGTGTGGTCGCCGAAGATAGCGGTGATCGTAATGCTGCTGTCGAGGAAATGGAAGTTCCAGTCAGGCCTCCGCCGCCGCCGCCCCCGCCGCCCCCGCCTTCCCAGCCGCGAGCGCGGGCAGCTGGAAATGATCGGAAGCCGAGGAGGAGGTATGAGACTGTTGCTCACACGCCAAAGGATGAGGTTGACAAACCGCCAGCGGCGCCGCCGCCGCCCCCGCCGCCCCTGCCTTCCCAGCCGCGAGCGCGGGCAGCTGGAAATGATCGGAAGCCAAGGAGGAGGTATGAGACTGTTGCTCACACGCCAAAGGATGAGGTTCACAAACCGCCAGCGGCGCCGCCGCCGCCTCCGCCACCTCCGCCACCTCCGCCGCCGCCGCCACAGCCCGTGTTTCCCCCGATGGAGGAGGGGAGTGGGAGAAAGAGAAGAGGATCGGCGACCAAGGAGTTCTTAAGCATGCTGAAGAGGGGGAAGAAGAAGCAGAGACAAAAGAGCATCGAGAACTTCGAGGCCCTCCTCGCCTCCCAGCCACAGCCGTCATCTTCCCGCATTCCGCCCCCGCCGCCGCCTCCGCCTCCACCGCCGCCACCTTCTGTGTTCCACGATCTGTTTCCATCCAACAAGCGCAAGTCAAGGAAAGCTCTCCCGGCTCCGCCTCCTCCGCCGCCAGTTCCGCCGCCGCCGGCAGCTCAGCGCAAGACCAGGGCAAGACCACCTGCATTTTCTCAGCCGACCGCAAATTCGATCACCATCAACAAATCTCGTACTCCAGTGACGAAGACACTGAACGACGAGTCTTCCGATGACAACATCAACAGCGGCAGCCAGTCGCCGTTGATCCCAATCCCTCCGCCTCCTCCGCCGCCACCTTTCGAGGTGCAGCCGTGGAAGTTCGTCGTCACCGGCGACTACGTGAGGATCAAGAGCACGAACTCCTGGCGCCATGGTACGCCAGATAGCGAGGGCTTTGAGGGCGACGATGAGGCCGGCGTCTCGGGGACGGCTGAGAGCCCGTCAAATGCATCGTCGGAGGCAACATCGCCGGGGTTCTGCCCGAGCCCGGACGTGAACACGAAGGCCGACAATTTCATCACGAGGTTCAGAACTGAGTTGACCCTGCAGACGATGAACTCCGTGAAGCAGAGAAGGTCTAATTTGGCCCCAAAAGGAACAAGATGAGACAGACCAGGATGATTTTTGACGACATGGATTTGTTTAAAGATAAAGATCTGTTCCCTTTTTTTGTTTCTGTGCGAGTTTTTTTTTTTTCCTTTCATTTGTTCATAGATGTTCAGATTGATTGACTGTTTTTGGAGTTCAGATTGTTGTCCATGAGTTGAGTCGAGGCGAGTCGAATCTTACACTGTTTATACATAGAAGATTGGATCACATATACAGGGAAATTGAAATAAAATCTATCTTCCATTTTCCCAAATTCTCTCTGTCTCTCTCTCTGTCTCTCTCTCTCTCTCTCGCTCGCTCGCAAACTTCTCTTTTTCTTGAAAGAGCAAGATGATATTTATGCAATTGGGAGATTTCTTTTGAAACAAATTCCTCTGTATGACAATGGAGTCTTTATTTTTACAAGTGAAATACCGCCGCGGTTCGCTCTAGAGGGAAGGGACACGATCATCCTTGCTAAGTTACTGCAAAAGTGTAAAAAATAGTCCGTGAACGAGCTCGTACAGCGTACTGAGCAAGATTCTGTGATCACCCGCAATCAATGTCCGTTTGCACGGACTGGGGGATATGCGAAGTGATGTGATAGTGGTTCTTAATGCACGATCGCCACTTCCCCCTTAATGAATGCCGACAGTTCAATGATTCAACGTTATGCCATGAACGTGGTATTCAGTTTCACCAAAAGGAGAAGAAGGAATCCTGGGTGGGTTCTTGGATAAAGAAAGACGTAGGAATTGGTTTTGACTTTTGGCAGACAAGATGAGTGATGGAATGATGCGCTTTGCCTTGTGCTGTTTTGGATTATGGTTGTCTGCACCGCAGCCTGTGAACATCCACTCTGTTTTATCTTCTCCTTTATTCCATTTTCGAGTTACATGAGCTTGCTACTGCTCAAATGGACCGGGGCTTTTCCTATGCGCAAGCCCTTCTGCAATCCTTATAAATCTATTCAAGACATGGATTGAATCCGTCGGGCTTGGGCTGACCAGAACAGCCCCAACTGACAACATCAAACATGGTCAGGCAAACATAAAGTATAAAAGGGTCGTCTCCCTTCCGTTTGAGAAAAGTGGTGACCCAAAAAACACGCAACTGAAATTCCGAGAATTATCAGGCAAACAACTCACATTCTTAGCATAATAACTGCTGCTCGACACTTTCAAGTTACACCATCAGGGCGTGTGTTCGTGCGCTTAACAAGCTTATTAAGGACGACAGTCTCGTAACAGAGACCACAACCAGCAGGCTTTGTATGTTTTGACTAGCCTGGCAGTTAAATAGTTGTAAAAAATCTACCCAATAAGAAGCGACGGTAACAGAGCCAAGGATGACTTCCCATAGAAACCAGCAGCTGTACTTTCTCCACTCAAGCGCCAAATTCACAGAGCTGACGACTGTGATTGTTGCTCCGACTCATCTTTCACCCGGCAGAGAAAGATGGCGAATATCCCCACTATAACGAACGTCACAAGAAGGATCACACGTGGTCATCACATGCCAAGGTTGACCAAAGAACCTGAATTTTGACACCGGGATGGCGTCACCGCTGCTTGTGGTTCGTGTCGTTTCGGAGCAAGAGGTGGTGGAGCCGGTGTCTCTGTAATCCTTCAGCTGACACACCTCTGAATTCGGTAAATCGATGGCTGAAGACACCCTTGCGGTGCTTTTGACGTTTGATTCATCATTAAGGGAGGTGAATTTTGATTCTTTCTGATCCTTTGAGAGAAAACGCCCACCGGATCCTCTTGGCCTTCTTGCTGCATGATGATGCCGAGATTCGTGAAGGTAAGGCTGCACACATCATAATAGATCAGTTCTAAACTCTACTTCTTATGAGATATGTCTAGACCTAGATTTGGTGCATGAAATTTACTGCTGTGACGTTAAAAACATCCTGTTCGATTTCAATAAACCAACACCAGTCTAGAAGCTTGTACCAGTAAACAGAGGTGTTATCCAAGTGCCTTTCCCCTTGTGTATATGCTAGCTAGTATTAGCTCGACCTATGTAATTATTCAAAAAAAAAAAAAAAAAAAGGCCCCCCGGTGCTCAAGGTTCCCGGCATTGTGGAGGTAGATTCTAACATCTTGATTAGGGAAGTTCAGCAAAAAAAGTTATAAATTCGAACTAAGAAGCGAGCTTCTACTTTGATACGATGTTAAATTCTGCAAAACCATCACATACCCATCTAGAAGTCAGCCAATAGAAGGAAATGCAACATAGTATCGTGTGCTTTTGCAAGTGTGTACCTTTCTATCCTTGATGAGCTTGTTTTTAGCCCCGAGCTTTGCGCGGTACTGTCTTCTCCGGAGAATACCATGATACTGTTTTGCATTTACATAGACCGGTTCTTCTCGTGTCGTGTCAAAGGGCAGAGGCAGTCGAGAAGGTATCGTTCCTGCCATTTGAGGGTAAGAGATCTGCGGACATTTCAGAGGCAAATAATTTATGAGAGCGTAGCAGAGAAGACACATACTTGCCTCGTCGCAAGTTGGACTAATGGTGTTTAAACAGAGTTCCATTTTTCTTTTTATAGAGTTCCATTCAAATACGACAAAAAAATGATCGGAATCAATGTGAAAACCACAATTGGACAAACCACGGAGTTGAAACCGTAAAGCATTTAAGTTAAAGAAAAGGTTGCTCATAAATAAACTTTGCAATATGCCTTCAATCTCGAGACATTATACCAAAGAGGAAGTACCCAGCAAAGAATCATTAAATTAGAGAAAGCAGAGAGATAAGGGCAAAGGAGATGCAAAGTTATGAGAAAAGGCGAAAACAAAATAAATATAATACGAGGCATAGGATTTCATAGACCCACTTTACAAATGCTCGGGTTAGTTTTTTCAGCATTCTTGTAATCAAATTGAATGGATGCTTTGGCGGTGCTACTTAATGAAAAGAATGGTCTATGTTATAAATTTGAGGAATCATATGACTGCGCCATTACGGAGGCCCTTCACTCAATGAACTCGAAAGAGAAAAGAGACGCAATATGGAAGGCAGAGGGAATATATATTGCACTGGAAATAGTTGAAGTGAATGAAGTCTCTCCCAGATGGAAATTTTCGGTGGCTGTGTTTTTAATAATTCCTCAGACTCTAATCTGCATCATGCTTTTTTGGCATTTAAAGTATGGCGGACGGTAGAGAGATCAAGTAGAAAGTATGTGACCAACAGTATAACAGCACTACATTAATGACATGGACACGGGGGAAATATTGCTATTTAGCTCTAGAAATGCAAAGCCAACTCTTTCTCACAGGCGATCAATGCACTGTCTTTCATTAATACAGCACAACATTTGCTTGTGTAGGAATCCATTACAATGGGAAGTGCTAATTGGATACTAGCATTAAAAGCAACCAGGCAAACATTGTAATGTAGAATTATAGTTGACGGATTCTGAAATGAGTGAAACCGCTCTCCTCTCAAAACCTCAAGCGCACACAAATATAGGCAGTGTTGACCTTAAGTAATCAGTGACATGGCAAAAGTCAGTAATCAACTTGCAGCGAAAAAAGACAATACACTAGTTCCTTTCACTGATCCAACGACGCAAATCTTAAATGAAACTATCAAGAGAATCCTAAATTTCACAATTAATTAGAACAAGCACATCGTCATGCCAATGAGAATGAGTAGAAAGTCTGTGCACTCCATTTCCAGATTTTAAGTCTAAAGTCTCAAAATTCTCTTAGCAAAAAGAGAAAAGGAAGCGGTATAATGCATTGGCTACCAACCATAGCCTGTGGCCCATAAGCAGCGGGCATAAAACCACCCAAGGATGGTTCACCATAGTGGAGTGGGATGCACACCTGCATGGAGAATTCATCATATTCTTCCATGTAAACTTACCCTGGCAAACTAAGAAAATTTCAACTTGAAGTAGATTGCCTATAATCAACCTCTAAAGGTTGGAAGACTAAATCCTGAGTTCCCATTGACAAGGCTGATTTTGCTTGTCCTCTCACTGATTGCCCTTCAGTTTCACCATGTTCTGAGCAAGAAGAAGAAGAAGAAGCAATTTTCAGTTGAATTTTTACAGAGGAATTGCGTAGCTTCGAGTAGATTCAAATCATGCTCCCTGATACCAGCTCCAGCAAAAGGTAATAAAAAAGAGTGACTACCCTTGGTTAAGGGTACTAGTAGCTATTTCCCTTGAGTTTATCGGAACAGTTTCATCAATGCTTAATAAAATTCAGAAGGAAGATTCTAGAACCCAACTACCCATACTTTGCTCTCTCACATACGTGATATAACCTTCTAACAAAACTGGCTAAACAAAAAGGAGAGAGAGAACGAGGATAGGGGGAAATGACCTGTCTGTTCTAAAACTGGGGCTTGGCTATAGTCAGTACTTCCTCCTATATTAGGCACTTCACTGAATGATTGACTGGTTGATTGAGTAGAACACAAGTCCCGCTCTTGAAAATGAACATTCAATTGTTTAACACCACTCGAATGGTGCAGTGGAACTCCCATCTTTATGCTTGAACCTTTTGGCATTGGCACAAGTCCAAACTGTGATATGGTGGAAGCCTCCCTAGATGGGCTGCTACCGACATACCAAGACATTGAATTGATAGAACTCATGTATTAATCATGCAAACGAATATAGTTGCTGAAATATCCACCAATTCTTGAAATGGTAAAGTGAAAAGACATAGATCGTTGGCCCAACATCTGAATCCCATTGTCAAACTGAATGACTGCCAAAAAGGGTCATAATATGTCGAGTATGCACTCTTGAAACAGCAAAAAATTGCAGCAAGGAACTAAGATTAAAAAAAATGCCAAAAGTATGAAGTCCAGCACAGTTCCATCCATGAGAGACTAGATTTTCTTCAGCACATTCTATTAAACACTATGACAGAAGATTGTCTACATGCATAAGCCCTTTAGAAAACCAAATAGAAACTTCATGAACCTGATTCACCAAGACTATCCCTCGTCCTTTATAAAGAGCATGACAAGCAGTGAAAGGTCTCGGATCATCTCACAAGCCTGCAACAACAAACAGGATTCAATCCACGATTGATTGCTCCAAAGGAATACATCCTACGCAACATTTAATCAAAAAACAAAAAGGAAAAAGTCCAAAAAAAAAGAAGAGGAAGGCCGACACGAAGAAATGGGTCCATTCACCCAAGTGAAGACTACGTCTTGAACCACACAATTAAAACTCTCCAGTAAAATCTTGAAGTCTCTCGAACTTACCTTCCTCTCTCTAGACCTAGAACTCAAGTACAAAATATTCACTAACGAGTGAGCTTTCAACAAGTCGTGTTAAGATCACAAGAACAAGTTACTCATCCTATCTAAAGGGTGGCTGCCTTTTCTCTTGACCAGTAAAAGAAACTTTGTTGCACCTAAGGTTAAAATCCAGGAACAACATTTCCGGCATATGCATCCTGAAGACACAACTTATTATGTCCATAATGCATGCGAGGCAAGTCCCACTATGCAAAGTCGAATGAGCAATACTACTTAAAAGAAGATCAGATGAACAAACAAATAGATACTAGTTCTAAACACAGTGGATATAAGAATCATCACATCCTAGAAGAGGGAAAGGAGCAAAGCTGACGAAGCAGAGTGCACGGAAAACTGGTTCTAATCTCGCTTCACGAAGCTCCTGTGTTGATCTTCCATCTCCAAAAAAAAAAAAAAAAAAAAGGAAAACGAAAAGATGGTTTCGGAGCTATAAAATGACCATTCATACCAGCCCATCTTCCGATTTGAATCCCCGAAAGCACCTCGAAGAACGAGATGCGGATGAAGTTCAAAACCGATGAAAATAAGCTCCTCCGCACACCAATTCTGAAGCCACAAAATCCCTCTATACATGCAAACAAGGAGAGAGACCTATGAGGACGCTTCAATGAGAGCGTCGCTTGAAGACAACTACGCGTGGATGCGTATGAACTGACCAGCAGTGAAGAGGAAGCAGAGCACGTCGCCGAGACGATCGATGCTTGCATTAAAGGTGGAAAGCTTCGGTGCATGACCATTGACCAGTGACGTCTCTTACCTCATCAATCATCATCATCCTCTTCTTCTTCTTCTTCTTCTTCTTCTTCTATTTCTACACCACGATGACAGACGTAGACACCATCTTCTCCATTTTCAACTGGTCGTTATCCAGTAATTGTTGTGTCTAAATAATTCGACCTACCCTTCTTTTTCCCGCTATATATTTTTCTTTTCTAGCATATATTTTGATAGAATTTCACTACTATATATATATATATATAGTTATGTTTTATCTATTAACATGCACCAGTAAAGTCATAGAGAAATAAAAGCATGATTTTAAGGATGATACCGACGTATCCCATTGAAGAAGAAAAATATGTAATTTTGCATCTCTATAGTGATTTGTTTCACGATGCAAGGCATTATTAGCTATTCAAAATAACTTGTAAATCAGTAAGAAACAGAATAGGTTCATTTGAATTGCGTCTTATACTAACATCTATAGTATATCGAAATCCCCTCGATCAGATTTCCGCTTTTGCCCCTCCTTTGAAATGTTCTTGTTTAGCTTCATTCCGATTGGGCGATTCGAGGCCAGTCTCTACGCACTTAAAAAGGTTTCGATCGGACGAAGTCGCCCATATCGGAATTAAGAGGATTTTTGTATAAATTCATTTTATAAAAGAGTAGGTCTAAAAACCTTACCAAAAAAACTGTGCATTCATAATTATTTGATTTTCTTGAAGTTTGGTATGTTGTTGAATTTCGAGTAAATATACTTGATGGTCATTCAATGTTTTTGATCACTTTGGGTGCCCTTGACGTGATTTTATGATTATTTTTATCTACTTAACATTTCGCGAATAAGAAATATTGGTTACCCTTGAATTGGCTTAGCTATTAGGGAACATAAGAATGTGTGCGAAACATATAAATTTGATTCTTCACATTATGAAATCAAGCTATTTATGTTAGCACCATTCGATTAGATTTTTACTTGCGTATTACTTCATTTTGCAATGTTCCATGAGTGCTAAATAATTCTAGATGTTTACCTATCTAGATAGGATCTCTCACCATAAAAAAATATAGTAATGAGTCATACACAGATTACAAATTAAAAAGGTCATTAAGATATTCGAGTGGCCACTATGTTTCCAAATCATGATTAATATGACAAGATTGGTTTAAGTCAAGCGTGTTATTTACTCCTGTCAACGTGTTTCGCACCTCACCTCCTACTACCTGCACACCACTTGGAAAAAATCGTACCAACTTTGTCCCAAGATAATCAAACTTCCTATGATGATCTCGTAAGGTCATTTTATAATTCAAGTTTGGTAAGCTGCCAATTAATTTCGATTTTGTCATAATCAGGACTCATCTTGTACTATATGATATTTAATTTTTTTCAACTAAGCAATAATCTCAGCCCGTACTAGGATTGGCGCCGGCTGGTGATAAGACCTCGTATAGATTACAGCTAAGATAAGGTTGCATGCCAATGATGCGTTCTACATCATTCTACGTGAAAACGACATTTCACTAGTGGTTAAATTATATTTTTTGGGGGGCCCACATGGATATTTTTGCAATTAGCATCCTCACATTTTGCACCACACATCAATCAAACACCATCCTGAGTTTTTAGAATCTACTATCGCCATCTTGACCTTTCCTAATCACATCTTCTACCCACCTATCATGTACCAAATTGCCACTTATTTCTCCAAATTAACGTACCCAAAAACAAAATCCCTACCAATTATCTCCCGTCACCCAACACCTCATCTCCACTGCACATGCCGCCATCACTCTTCCGGAGGCCATCTCGATTGTTGCCAACCTCAATCTAAGGCCAGCAACGGTCAGCAACGGTCATTGAGTCGGTTCAGGGCGACCTAAATCCGGTGGCCATGGCCACCCCCGGCAAGCTCCTGTTACAGAGCTAGCGTAGGTCATATGCTCTGTCACAAATGCTTGAGCCAGCAGAGAGCAAGCTTGCACAAGCTGAGATGGGGCCGTGGGTATACGGACAGGGTGAGGGCGTCGGCAGAGCAATCGGGGTCAAGCTGTGGAAGCGGGGTCAGCATCATACAGCTCGGTGGTGTTGGGGAGCTGTGTGAGGAAATAGGAAAGATGGGAGAAAAGGGGTTTGGTGGAGATTTTGAGTAGGAACGAAGACAAATGAACCTCTTCAAATTGAGAAGATGTAAATTGTAGATCTCAGAAATTCGAAATGATACATAATATGGGAAGGGAGAAATGCCAATTGTAAGTTTCCCTATATATGGTGCTAGGCTGCAAGCCCCACTGCCTGTAACCAGATCACCCAAACCTTCATTGCCTTAACCTAATTTCACAACTAGCGCTAATGGTTCCATCACCTGCTCCTTTTTTTCCGATTCAAGAAACTAAATGAAGTACTACTAATAAACCAATAATGGCAAAAGCAGACACAAGATCAAACATCTCTTGTAGTCGGTCTTGCTACAACCGGACCAGGCAGCATGGAAAGCAAACGACAATCGCAGCTGAATATTTCTCTACAGATCAAGGGCTCAATTACGGATATGTCTATTTCACGGGACGTTTTAACAACTTCAAACTAAATTTAGTCATCACTTGGGAAATTGAGCTCATGAAACATGTCATCAATAAAAGGGACCTACTCACAATTGTTCCTACCTACGCCTCCGCTTCTATACGGTTGTGGTTGCAATTGATCTTATTTCAGAGCAATTTATGAGAGAGACACTCCTTTTAACACCTACAATAAAAATTCCAAAACCATCGAGTCTGAAAAGTTTCAACAAGTACGTCAAGTGAAAACTGAAGTCCCAAGTCCCGATCAATTGAAACCTGCCGCTATCTGGTGGTATGAGAAGAACATAGAATGGTCAGCCATGGAAATAAGGTTACAATTAGGGGATCCCCATTGAAGGCCAAGCTCTTAAGAAAAAAGAATCTTCTTTCTTTCCCAAGCAGATCTATGAAGAAGGTTTATTCATGTGACCAGAACTCCCAAGAATCTAAGTCGCCTGAATTATTTGTCAGTAGAAACCTCCAAGAACACGGACCTTCAACGGAACTGACTAAAAGTCTCGTCCTTTATATGGCATGTCCTGAGAGAGGGGAGAAAAGAGTGTCAACAGCTCATATTGTATGCTCTTGACAAGCACAGCAAAGAGCGCATATCATTTCCTTTAAGCAGCAAACCAGAAAAAAGCATTTTCCTATATCTTTAAAGCCGTAAGACAATTCTAAGAGAATTATGGAGGATTAGAAAATACAATAACATGATGCCATTAAGGACATTTTCAACTTGCATTGACTATCACACAAGATGGAGGTGGGGCACGAGTGTTGTCCACAATCTCATTGTACTTGTACTTTGTCTGTGGGTTGATTTAGAAAAAACCAAAGAAACGATCACAACTAAGCTATTACTTGTATACAAGACAGGTGGAACTTAGCCAAATCATTTTACTATCCTTATCCTCTACTTAGTAAAACTCGGACAAATTTACGAGGTGTCTTACCGGTGGAAAGCCTGGCATGTAAGGCAACTGTCTTGGATGGGCAACAAGCATGTGCTGTCCATACTGCAATCGAGTAATAATGAGAATGTTAACTTTTAATTCAGGAAAATAACAAATGTAGCCTCCAATAAAAACTTAAAGGAATGCAAGGATAAACCATACATGAGGACCATTTGGGTGTAAATATGCTTGTGGTGATTGCCCAGGGGGAACTTGTGTATTAAAAATTAGGGGCTGATGTCCCACAAAAGGCCCCATCTGCATATTATTAAAGCAAGCCACTAATCAGGCAAAGATCAATAACATCAACAAGGAAAGAGAGAATGAGTGAATAGACTGATGTAACTAGTAATTATAATTCCAACTAGTCAATGAAAACATAAAGCATATAATATATAAAGGTAAAGAAACCAAACTTACTCCAACTCCTACAGGCACGTTGTGCATTTGGGGTACCCCGGGCATATTAGCTGGATAGTAGAAAGAGCCATCTCCAGCTGGGGACACAGGTCTAACAGGTGTCTGAGAAGGAACAAAACTCTTCGCATTGGGATTCAGCTTGAATTCCTGCCAGTGAAAACATGACAAAATTCAGAAAACCCAAGTATCTCATCACCAAATTATGAAACCATCTCCATAAAAAGCAGTAA
This sequence comes from Eucalyptus erythrocorys, assembly GCA_014182555.1. Taxonomy (NCBI): domain Eukaryota; kingdom Viridiplantae; phylum Streptophyta; class Magnoliopsida; order Myrtales; family Myrtaceae; genus Eucalyptus; species Eucalyptus erythrocorys. Next base: position 15,109,090 of record CM024602.1, read on the forward strand.
GGAAAACTAAAAACAAATGGGAGTTTTCCTACCTTAGCATGGGGGTTCAAGTTGGATTTTTCAGAGGATAAGGAGCCTACTGATGAACTGGGCGTCAACCTAGCACCAGTAGAAGCTGATGCAGCACCCAGACGATCAGAAGCAGATGATGTAGAGCTACCAGGCCGTCCATGAGAATCCACAAATTGGGTTTCTCCACTTTTTGCCAAAGTAGGTGTCTCCGATAGATCACCACGAGAATTAATCTTATTATGATCCGTTAAGGCAACAGTAGAAGAAGCAGGAGCTGCAGCCTTGGCCAATGCACCCCCTTTATGAGAGGAACCACTCTTTCCTTTCAACAATGAGATGGAGTCTGAGCAAAAGGAAATAATATAACATGGTTCCCTCAAAAAAACAACTAAATGACGAAATAAAAATGGACGACCTTACTAGGACACAAATTCTTATTACATTCTGTTTTTAAATTTTATATTATCGTATCAATATTTGTCAAGTAAATAGGAAGATAGGAAAGAAAGTTGCAGAAGTCACTATCCACCAAGCAATTGCCTCTATCATCTCACTTGAGATGATGATTAAAAAAAAAAAAAATTCAAGAACTCCATTTATTGTTTTTTTTCCCTTTTCATATACTACATAAGAACTTTACTCACCCTCAGCTTTTGATATCTTGGCGTCCTTTGCAGGCTGCATTTGCACAATTAGAGAAGTAGAAATGTCAACATCACTGACAATTCATTGAAGGCAATGACAGCGACCACATTCAAATTCCAATGAGGATGCACAGTTAAATGTTTCACTTACTGGCAGCTTCCCAGCATCATCTAACTCGGTATGTCCTCTTTGTTCACTCAGTGATCTCTCTTGTACCCTACATAAGTAAAAAGAAACCATGACTTCCGCAATTCTTTCCTACGAAACAATCACAATGACATTTAAATTCCATTATTCCCGATATAAGTAATCTGCATGTTAAGGACCTGATATCATCACCCGAAGCAAGAACACTTTTGCAGGCGAGTTCAGATGACAACCGACCAGCATCATCAGCACCAATCTGAGACAAATCTACACCAACACTAGAATGAGAAGTTTCGGGCCCATCCTGCAATGTCATAGAAAAAGGTGATTATGACAGGAAAAGAAAAGAAAGACACCATTAATCTCACAGAAAGCTGTAACTTAAGTGCTGTTAGATCAGAGCCATTGAATAAGTATAAGTCTAACTCCACCACATCAAATAATAGGGCTATAAGTAGAAACCAACATAGCTATTTCATACAGGAATGCAAACCACAAATATGTCAGTCTGTCATAGAGGATGACTTGAAATGGATTTAGAAAACTGTATTAGTATAGGATGTAAACATGGCTTCAGTCATCCCAAAATTTGTCATTGCACGTGGTATTCACCAATGAAAAACTGTGCTGGATGAGCTATGAACACCAATGAACCACAACAGCAATATGCTCAATTAAAAAAACCTTAAGAAAGATCAAACATATATATGAAGCAGGACAGTACTGCCAGTCTACAGATTCCCCAAGCAGGTACATTGTCTTTGTTATGCAAAAAAGCCACATGTGAAGGATTTATAAGTACAACATTAGCAGGAACCCCTGAAGCAATAAGAGAATAAGGTCATGTGCACATGGCATATTATGCAACATACAAACAATATAATGTGCCAAAGGTACCGTGGATGAAGATCTTGCTGATGCTTGAGTAGCATCAGTGTCTGTCCCATCAAGTGAACCAATCATGATAGAAGCAGGGGCACTGCCAAATGTTTCATTGTTCCATGAATCCAAAAGAATATCCTCCTCCTCTTCAATTCCACTATCATCAAGCACCCCACCTCTATACACTGAAGAGAATCTTGTCTCCTCATCAATATTGAAACTGTCATGGAAACGAACTCCTCTTTCCTGCCGATCACAAAATAAGTAAAATGCTAACTCCAGCAAAGTATAAGAAAAACTTTTTTTTAAAAAAAAGGAGTAAAATGGAAAGAAAAAAAGAATGCTCACCTCTGCCAGATGAAGATCTTGAGTCTCCTCACCTTCTATTTCCCTTGCAATTCTTCCAGCAACTCTCTCCAACTCTCGCATCTGAGGGCCTCTCTCAAGTTTAGTCGTGTACAGATCCTCATCATAGGTGCTTTTCACTCCAAATAAAGTTTCATTCACCTCAAACTGATCCCACCCCCTTGAAAATGACAAAAAAAAAGATCATGCTAGTCAGCATATTTACAAAATACATTTCTCTTGGAATCTACATTCAGAACCTCCAAGACTTGATAAATAAGTAGATAAATACCATGGTACCATTATTCTATAACACACCTAAAACACTAACAGATTAGAAATTGACATCAGCTATTTCACACAAAAGAGTCCAAGAAAGCTTGACATCAAACTCAAGCTTTTATGGAGTACTTCCATCTTATATCAGCCAGCAGAAAGAGAACAGAACAGTGTTTTCCAACATAACAAGCCATAGTTTCTGCCCTTCTAATCCAAAATCCAGAGTTCACGCAAAAAAAGGAGTTAGGCTTAGGTCAAAACACTACAATTTGTGGAACACGTAAACTCTAATGGAGCTGCCGCCCACTAGCTTTAGGAAAAACCAACTTTTCCAGCACCCACACAATGTTCTCACCCAAAACCATGTCAACTCTCATGCCCAAAAAAAGCATAAAAGCTCCAAATACTAGTGAACTTGTGAACAAAAATGAGATATTAGACAACAGTTAACAAGTCAAATGAACCATAAAACGCGATTCATCATTCAAATTTGCTGCCATATTCTAAAAAATTAGGGAAAGCATGCATGTATTTGGAAGCTAGCCCTTTCGGTGTTAACACCAAGAGAATCTTCCACTAAATAAAGAAAGACATTACAAAAGCTTATAAAGTGTTTTGAGTTCTTCCTTCCACTATTCTCTTATTACACTCCTAACGAATTTGGAGTTAAGGAACAGTTAATATTATATCCTTACTAACAATTAGCATGCAAAGGTTGCTAACAGGAATACAACATACAACATTCTTCAAAGGGGAGAAAAATAACTGATCACAACCTATCACATGGGACATCAAAGACATTTTCCAGTTCAGGACGCTGGGGATCATCTTCATCAGGGATCCAAGGTTTTAGTTCTCTCTCCGAATCAACATGGCGTGCTTGTGATATACAGGAGTCAATCAAGATCTCCTGCCGTTTCTCAAGTTGAAGCTCATTTGACAATCCATCCCCAGCTAGAGAGAAATCCTGGCATCGCCCATGAAGATACTAAAATTAGATGCAGAAGTCAATCGTCACTTTACTACTACACCAATCGAGACAGAATATACTCCCTAGCATATGCATAGCTGTGTGTGACTTGCTTAACTATTTCAATTTGTCGAGCTGCACGTTTAAAAGGAGACTACAGCAAAAAGGGAATTGATAGTTACCTTCGCAATGACTTGGACAAGTTCTTTGGCAGGAATTACAAAAGTCTTTGCAAAAGCCACATTAAGGGACTCAGTGTTAGCCCTATGCAACTGAACAGACCCATCTTTTATCATGCGAGCCATTTTCAAGATTATCCCTGGGAACAATGATTTAATGTTTATAATCACAAGAAAAAATTATTCACTTTAACCACATTAGCATTAAGAAAGACTTACCCATATCTTTATTGACATTTGCAGCGTGATATATCCCAGAATATATGGATCCATTTTTCACCTGGACTTCCACATGATGACCAATGAGGTGTGTTAAGAAGTACACTAATCTATCATGGGATGGGCTTAGATTGCCTCCAACTTTGCTGTCAGGCATGGAACCTACGATGACCGCCATTAGAGAAAGCCCATATATAAATAATCCATACATATTTTGGAATATTTTACCTATGCTACCAGTTTTGCTGATGCCAGATTTTCCAGAATGCAGCCTATTGTCCAGCCTCATTCCTCCTTCTCTTTCGCTTTTACGACGGCCAATTCCGTTAGCAGAAGACTTGGAATGTGCAAGTTGTTGATAGTTCATCCTTGGCTGCCAAGTCTGGAAGATGGTAGAAGGTAGTAATACCATCATTAAAATCAATAGATGTATTGCCAAAAATCTCCAAAACAAAAGAAAAAAAGGACACAAAAGATAGAGATGTATGAAGTTCAGACAAAAGATGCATAATATGCCCACTCAAAAAATGTAGTAGGAACATGGCACATAGGTAAAGTGACCAAAGAAGCACTATTAACAAAGAAAGAAAGCAGTTAATCATAGGTGTGGGATAAAAGGCAGCTAAAGAAAAAGGTTAGCCTCCACATTAATCAATCAACAAAAAGAAATAGACCAATAGCATATGATTTCAAGTCTTCAATGCAGAATCACAACAAGCATTGCAACAATGCAGAGAACTGTTCTTGTACTTGTGGACTCATGATGCACAATTCAACTTTGTTTTAGAAAAACAGAAGCTATCTCAATCATATGACATCAGGTTTGCAGAAGCCCTAGCCTTGTGAAATGCATATTCCAAAATGGGAGACAGGGTATTACAATATCACAAGAAGATGGTGCCCTTCATATCTTTTAGGAACAACCAAACCCAGAACCCACAAAATAAAAAAGCAAAAGAGAACTTCTCCCAGAAAGGTTAACATGTTATTACTTCCCACGACTGCAAAGTCGAGAACAAAGGAACAGACTCGTAACACAACCTCTTTCTCAGGTAGCAAATATGCCAAAAAATCTATCTACTGTCAAAAACATATACTGATTTGGTAGAATACATATGAGATGACATTTCTTCTTCACAAATTAGTAGCATATGTCTAATAATGGCTCCATTTTCAGATAAGCTTCACAGAGAATAATTCTCAAGACTGAGTGTGGAAGAGCCTCATGCATGTGTGATCGTGTCAGTTTTTCATAGCTGTGGTTTACCGTAACAAAACATTCTTCAGAGCCTTTTGATCAGGACCTGACAAAAAATTCAAAAGATACTATAAATTACAGTAAATAGAAGCTCCATTTGGTGGCCTCAACTCTCACAGGTTGCATTTCTCTTAAAACAAAAACCAATTGCATACCGATATGCCGAAAGCCCACTCAAGATCAAGCATCACCATCGTTCCTATCAAGGGTAAGATCATGAACAAAAATGGGTGCATCCTTTTGAGGAAAGAAAAAACCTATGATGCATCTTCTTCTACATTCTCCATGGAAGAGAACTTTTTCAAATTCTTATTCCTCTATAGGGCTAAACTGGGTCAAGCATAGCCCCTCACAATAGTCTATAATAAATATCCTAAGTTTCGTGTTTTGGTTTTCTGTTGGTCAGAAAAAAACAGAAATGGAAAGCTTCACTATTCCATTTGTATAGGGCTGATTTATTCTGGGATATAGATGGTTTTTATTGACGTGGATTATTTCTTTGAAAATAGGCCAGTAACCCCTACTACTACCTCAGTGTGAATTTTTCTAAAACGCCAAAGAAGATTATGGATTACTACTCAGAGAAATTCTTCCACAAGCAACAACCACTACCGATTTATTATTTCAAGAGATAAACAACGAACTTCGCCACTGTCCAATCACAAGTTTCCTGACTATAGCAATGATATTTAGAAAGTTGATCTTCAAAAATAACCAGAACTACTCTGAAAGTACCACTGCTAATTTAGGAAATTCCACCTTTAAATGACAGTCGATATTAGTCAAAGCTCTATTTGTTCATGGACAAGTACATCTGCAGGAATTGACTCGGTAACAAAACTAACATAGATTGTGGCTTACTGGTACCAATGACTAACCTTTGAATTTTGAAATATCTTGCCAATCAGTGATATCGTTATCAACAATGGCAACAGCAATACAAAATCATCCCACAAGACCCAAAGGGCAACCACAGGAGACGCCTCGAGGGGCACCGCAACTGGAAACAGATTTTCAGAAACCAAATAACATCTGACTATGGGAACTACCAGATTACCATCCGCAATTACTGCCTGCATTAGAATAGCAAACAAAAAAAAAAGAAAAATTAATGCACGCTCGCTGAGTCATGAGGATAAAATCATGCTGCAGAAGGAAAGAAGGCACGAAGTATTAGGCGGTAGTCCACTCTATCAACTGCAGAGATTACTTTGAACTAATTGCATACCAATCACTCATACTTCCTCTGTATCGATCATAAACCATTTTGAGCGTGAAGCGAGCGAGCGAGAGAGAGAGAGAGAGAGAGAGAGAGATCGTGAGAGTGCAAAAACCTAGAGAAGAGAATAACTAACGCATCAGAAGCAAAACCACCGATTCATTTCATTTCAAACCCGCATAAAATGCAGAACAAAAGCGAATGCACCAGCTCGCGCCTATCCACATGAACACCCGAGTGAAAAAAGAGCAACTAAACCATCAACTCGCGATCGCAGGCACCGATCAGGAACATCCCCTCCCCCTCCCTCCCCCGTAGCGAGCAATAAAAAAACCCTAACCACCCCCAGCATCCGAGCATCGAAAATGCGGCGGAACGACCGGGCAGCCGACTTACCTAAGCGAGCATCGAAAAACCGCGACGAAGCTGAGTATTTCCCTCCCAAAAAAACGAAAAAAGGAAGAACCCTCGGGAATCGCGAATCCGTACCCGAACAGGCGCGAGCGGCGGCGGCCCGATTGGCGATGGGGGAAAGGGGGCGGGCCGGGACGAGGGAGAGGACGGACGTTTCCCTGGGCCGCGCAGGGGGGATCGAGGGTTAGGGCTTCCTCGGGGCGGACGAGGGAGGCGGCCGCCGACGACGGAGGGGCGGCGAATCGGGGAAGAGATCGAGATCGAGCTCGAGCTCGAGGTCGAAGACGGAGGGCGGAAGTCGATGGTGGCGCGGGGGCTTGGGGGGTTTGATCGAGAGAGGGAGAAATGATCTGTCGTCGCGGGACGAAATGATCTGTCGTTGCGCGAGACGAGAAGACAAAAGACTGCGAGCCGGGGAGGAGTCGTCTATTAAAGAAGTGAAAGGGTGAACTAGATTCGTAGAATCTCGTTGTATATTTTTTCGTTGTTATATGAATCTATATGGCTTTTTATTTTCTCCTTTTTCGATTTCGCCTATCGAAATTATAAATTATCTCGTGCGTCCCGGAATCCTTTAAAAAAAAAAAAATTCTCGGATTTACAAATACGAGCGAGGGTCGGCTTTGATTGGAGATGTTGATATGGCGTGCTTCTCTTCTTGCAGTCTTAAGTTGGGAGTTTTGGTGGAGGGGGACCGATGGAAGTGGGGGAAAAATTGATGCGTTAAAACCGACGAAAAAAGGAATAGAGCTGAAAGTCCCGTAAATTAGTTTAAAATTTATGTATAATTTTAATTTTAAATCTTTTATTTTGTTTTCTGCTTTTAAGTTGAGAGAAAATAAAGGGCCAAGGGAGGAGTAGAAAGTGGGCAGGAGACGGTAAGTACTGAGTAGACTAAAGCGAAGGAAAAAGGGTTTACAGTAACTCCTTAATGAATGTGGAAAGAAGAAGACGTGTGTGGAAAAATTTAAATATATATTCTTGATTTGGTCGAGTTCTAAGCAAATCAATAGAATTTAGAATTGATGTGAGATTGTTTCTGGCAAATAATTTGTCAAACTCAATCGTGGTTTTATTGTTTCTTACTATTTGCATACTCAGTCTTCTCTTGCTAGTTTAGCGTGCACTCCTAACTCATGCCTCCAATACTTTTATTATCATTTGATATCGTTTTTATTTGTCATTCAAAATTTACTAAAAAGAGCGATACACTGAACGAAGATGTGAAAATTGACTTTGGTTTATCATTTGAATTTATTTCTAATTTATGGAACTATAATTTAAAAGCAAGTCAAAAAATTATGATAGGAAGCATTTTGCGTGAAACGGAATATCAGAAGATTCACCAAACTCGTGAATTAATTCCCATAAAACTATGGAGATTTGGCATAGTATGCATCGGTCGACTATATGACGAAAGTAGACATAGTCCTCCATGGAAGGAAAATTTATTTTTTCCCCGATTGATATTGTCCAAACGAATGAAAGATAATATTCAATATGAATGTATTCACCTAAAAATTGACCAACTTTTGGTTATTTTCGACAAGTAATAGACTTAGTCAACAACAGTAGAGTTTAATCATTTATGAATAAAATTATTAACAACTTGATAAATCAACAAAAGGTGGAGTAAAAAATCTTGAATGCAACCTTCAAGGAAATAACCATTGGCATGGTGGAATAAAACAACGTGATGGAGTAAAAAAAATCATCAAATTAGTGGAATCAATGTAACCGTCGATGTAACTAGTCAGTAATCATTTGAAATATGGGTGATCGATTCTAGAATGGACAGTTTCTATCCTATAAATAGAACCGCCTACTATGGACCGATTCTGAAAAATTGAAACCAGGATTCACCCGTTAGTTTTCCTAGTATTATTCTTCAATGGGTCAATGGAACCAGTTGAAATGTCCCCAACAAATTCATGCAGTTCATTGGTCCAAAACGGAGTAGTTTGCCTTCTTTTGCCATGATCTATTTATGTATGTTTTTATTTCTATAATTTTCTAGCAAAACTGACTTCGGAAAGTTGGGTTCTCTGGGTCGTCCGAGGCGCCTTCTTAATATCCAATATAAAATGCATCGTGCAGTAAATCACTTTCCAACATCAAACTTTGACAAAAATCAAATTCGAAATAGGCCGAATGTTACCGGCAAAAGTTATAGAAAATGTCATTTGTTGTGGCCGATGCGTGGCCCCTTCTCCTTCATGTATATTTATAATGGATGAGAAGAAGGTGGAGACGATGGACATAGACTTGGAAACTATATTGAAGTAGAAGTAGTCTTGATGATTTTGAGGAATGTATACAAAGGTTGCGAGATGAATGAGGCGAGAGACAAAGAAAGACTAAAAAGGAACTAGGTTTTTGATATGAAAAACATAAAAATTAAAAAAATATATATTTATATATGATATGTACTGGCCTAGTCTCGATAGACAAGTGGGTAATTGTACACATGGCATTAGGAACTACGGATTCCGAGCCAGTTCGATATGCTTCTAAGTAGTTCTCGAGTTATTTTGAATATCCCTAGTTTGAAACCTCTATTTGTAATCTCCCTTTTATAATCTCCATCGATAATCATCAATTATGGATTTTAAATAACTACATTGTACTTTTCAAAAGTTTCCACGCACAAATAGACAAACATGTCATATGTCAATTAAAACTTATCATGAAAGTGTAATAAAGTAATAAAACTTTTAAAAGTATAAATGAGTCGAAAACTTGTTATCAAAGTACAATTGAGTCATAAACTTTAGGTTAATACTTTCAAAAACCTCAAATCGGTATACTTGTGATAAATTTACCCCAAATTAAATTTTTTACCATCAAAAATCCCAAATTGATACACATTTCACAAGTTTACACCAAATTGATATAGTTGTGACGAATTTACCTTATATTAGTTTCCGTTAAATTTTACTAACAAATTACTAAATTGAATGGCACGCGACAATTAATCAGTGTACTAGTTTGGGATTTTATTTTCCATTTGTTATAATTTACAATTTTTTATGATTTTTCGTGGTATTAATCTAATTTAACAGAGAGTATAATTTGTCACAGATGTTTTTGGTAGTCGAATAAATTAGTTTAAGATAAATCCGTCACAAGTATGCCAGTTTAGAGTTTTTATGATCAGTCGAGTAAATTTCTCATGGTTGTATCAATTTGAAGATTTTCATGGTTAAAAAATTAATTTTTTTTTTTTTAGATTTGTTATAAGTTTACTGGTTTAGGATTTTTTAGAATATTATCCTTAAAACTTTTAACAAATGCAATCGATATTGGAAATTTTATGACTTAATTATACGTTTTAAAAGTTTTAAGATTCAATTTTTTCGTAAGAGATTTTACAACATAATTGTACTTTTTGAAAGTTCAATGACTCAATTGCACTTTTATAACAAGTTTTAAGACTTTTAATGTATTATCTCATAAATATAAAAGTTTGATACTAACCAAAAAAACAAAATATAAAAGTTTGCTTACTTACACAGCCAGATATATATGTCCTCTTGTCTATGACTTAAATAAAGGAAAAAAAAAAAATACAACTACTATAAGACGCGAGACTCCACATTAGTTAGATATTTCAATATGATTTACATAAGACTCAACGTGGACAAAATAATTTGCTTAAGTGTTAAGTATTGTTAGTGAGTATTCTTGCTCACTCGTAACGCTTGTGCACGTGAGAATAAATGACACGTGAGGACTTTTACGCCTTTAAAGTCGAGAGCTTGCAGATTGCCAACTTTGTATGTTTTCCTACTAAAAATGTGACAAGTCAATTTTCTGCCAAAACTCAGGGTTAATGTAATGAAAATCCAAATTGGTAAACTTGTGAATTTTTTTTCCTAACTAATATTTTAATCATAAAAAAACTAAAAACTGTTATATTCATGATAAATTTACCATCAATTAATTTTTATTAAATTAGATTAATACCATAAAAAATCATAAACTCACATACCTACGACAAACAGAAGGGAATGTCATCAAATTTAACAATTTGGCGATAAAATTTGATGTAAACTAATGAAAGATAATTTCATCATAGGTATAACAGTTTAGAATTTTTAGTAGTCAAAAAATTAACTTGAGATAAATTTATTATAAGTATAGTAATTTGAGGTTTTTAATGATATTAACCCCAAAACTCATTATTTTGAAAGAAAATGTAGCAACTTGAAATGCCAATATATGGATATTTAAAAACTACGATGCTTATGATAAATGTTGTAGAATTTAATATTATTCTCTCAAAAATAAAGACAATAAAAAAAATTTATAAGCAAATGACCTAGTCGGTATCATAGCATAATTTTTTCCACGTCATCATTATCATGATACGATCACCGACAAAGATTATTTTCCTCGTTACAATCTTTTATTATAGCTGTCTTTTTATTGGTTTAGGTGAATTATCATTATTTCCACTATATAAGGTCAGAATACCCTTTTCTTGTGAATATTTTTCTGCATTTTGTTGTAAAATGTGGCGGAACAGTAAGTATAGATATGGTTGAATCTTTGCAAAGTTGATAAGGCGATTACATGTTTCCAATTATAAAAAAGGTCATAAACATATTACAATTGTACCAATTAAATTATAAGTATTTCAATTACACTAATTTAATCCTAAATATCTATACCAACGAACTGAACAATTTTGACCCAGAAATACTAACATGGATACTAGTTACTCTATATGATATGGTTGACATTGATGTAGATAATTTTTGTAAATTTTTATTTTTTGACCTTTTTTTATTCTCTATGGCCAACAAGGATCACCGGTGATCCTCACTGACCGATAGGCCATTGGCAAGGCTCTCATCAATTGTGAAGGCCTCGCCCATGGCTAGCGATGCCACAATAGCCTTAGGTGAGGCCATCATGGGCCTGCTAGCTATAGGTGAGCACATGGACTCCATTGCCAGCAGGGGCCACCTTGCTTGTGGCCATTGCTCTTATGGCCTCATGGCCATAGGCAAAGCCTTTGCGATTTGCGAGGACGATGGTGACCCTCACCACCATAGTGACAAAAAAAGAAGGAAAAATTTCAAATAAGGACCTAGAGTGGAGTTTAGTCTCAAATAAGGGTCCAGAATGGACATTGTCTCATAAAGAGATCTGAAGTTGTCGACTTTATCTCAAATGAGGGTCCCAACTCACTAGCCAGTTGAATTTTCATTCAGAGCATGGGCAATTTTGTCCAAAATTATGACTGGGTAAAAAGAAAAGGGTAAATCAAAGATCCCAAATTGAATTTTTCTTTCTTTCTCACGTTCCTCTTCAATTCTCAATACTAGTTCTCTTTGTAAATTTTTATCCCAACCAAATCAGAGAGAAGCTTATGCATTTACAATCCAAAACCCTCATTCTCTCATCTCCTCCTTCATTCCCATCTCTCTCTTGTAGACATAGATCCATTCATTGTTCATTTTCATAGCCTTGCGTGGCTCGGGAAGCCATCGAGTAGAACGACAAAGTATATCTCGCCGTGTACGAGGTCGTCATCGACGGGGAGGGCAGCGATTGGGCGGTTGAGGGAGGAGTCCACATGGCACACCATCATGTTCGGGAACTTGAACATGATCCTACCGACGAGGTGCTTTTTGTCAAGGTCTTCTTCATTCGCTCCTAATAGACGAGCAATCGTCTCTGCTCTGGCTTTCACTCCCGCACACAGTTTCTTCATCTTTGGCGCTCACGTATTTTTTCAGTGTGTTGAGTCCCAAAGGTCTGAGTTTATAAGGAAGTGTGAGCGGATGAGATCTTTCTCTCTTAACTTCCCAAGTTTCTGAGGAATCCTTCCTTATAAAAGTGACGATGTTGCTTGAATTTTATCTCGATCCCAAATCGAATTCTAAGGCTTTTCACATATTTTCTTTCCTTCTCACATTTCTCTTCAATTCTCAATGCTTGTTAACTATGTAAATTTTGCTCCTGACCAAATCTCAGAGAATCCTCTCCGCCCTTAAATTCTCTCTATGGATTTTTCTCTCAATTAAATAAGAAAGATCGCAAATTGATTCTATCCAATGTAGTCTATGTTGATCCAAATTGATTTTGATGTTTGCTTTGAACCAATTCAGTTTATAACTTGAATTGAAGAATTCATTTGCTTTCTAAAGCAAACCAAAACCAATTATTTTTTGCAAAGCCTCTTGTTGAAGAATTCAAGCAAAATCGTCGCTTTTCAAAGGAAGGATTCCTTAGAAACCTGGAAAGTTAAGAGAGAAAGATCTCATCCGCTCCCTCTTCCTTATAAACTCAGACCTTTGGGACTCACCACACCGAAAAAACACGTGAGCACCAAAGACGAAGAAACTGTGTACAGGAGCGAAAGCCAGAGCAGAGACGATTGCTCGTCTATTAGGAGCGAATGAAGAGGACCTTGACGAAAAGTACCTTGTCGGTAGGATCATGTTCGAGTTCCCAAACATGATGGTGTGCCATGTGGACTCCTCCCTTGACTGCCCAATCGCTGCCCTCGCCGTCGATGACGACCTCGTACACGATGAGATATACTTTGTTGTTCTGCCCGATGGCTTCCCGAGCCACAGCAAGGCTATGAAAATGAACAATGAATGTCTACGAGAGAGAGAGAGAGACATGTGAATGAAGGAGGAGACGAGAGACTGAGGGTTTTGGATTGTAAAAACACAAGCTTCTCTCTGATTTGGTTGGGATAAAAATTTACATAGAGAACTAGTATTAAGAATTGAAGAGGGATGTGAGAAAGAAAGAAAATTTCAATTTGGGATCTTTGATTTACCCTTTTCTTTTTACCCAGTCATAATTTTAGACAAAATTGCCCATGCTCTAAGTGAAAATTCAACTGGCCGGTGAGTTAGGATCCTCATTTGAGATAAAGTCGACAACTTCAGACCTCTTTTTGAGACAATGTCCATTCGAACCCTTATTTGAGACTACAGCTCCACTCTAGGTCCTTCTTTGAAATTTTCCCAAAAAAGAAAATCAAAGAGAAAAGAGAAAAGAAAAATTCAAAATTTTTAAAAAGTTATAAAACTATTTACGTCAATATCGATAAGTAGGATGATCCGTATCTACGTCAGCAATTTCCACTCAAAATTAACTAAAATGATTCGGTTGTCAAATTGTCAAAAAATTTAGAATTCAATTAGTTAAATTGAAAAATATATGACTAATTAATACATGTATAATAAATTTATGACTTTTTGATAATTTTTCCACGGGGTCTTGATAACTTGCCTCATTTTTTTTTTTGTCAGTCCTACTCTATATCTATTCTATACTCACTCTCAGACTTTTGCCCCGCCTCTTGCAGGGCGTGGGCGTCGAAACCCACTCCTGAAACTTGCGCGTCCCCACCCATGAAACGGTCAATTATAATATTATTTTGCCTAAATATATAAAAATTGAGGATTGAGCATCTTGCGGCGTCGTGCAGTCTAGCACAGATTACATGGGTCGACGGCTGTCGATTCATTTGATTTTATCCTGATTTAGGAACGCCGTCGGCTTCGTACATAGTGACCTTTTTGGTCAATTAGTTCGCACGGTTGCGAATCTCATATCGAATCGCGTTGACTCCACGTGATGTTCGACTTCGCGTGGAACTTAAACGCATTCAGTCGATCGTGCCGGAGATTGGCGAAACAAGGAGGATGATTCTCGCAGCTTTCGTAAGCTTGATAGGGCAGGCATTAAAGAGCTCGTCATGAAATCGGCTAATCATTTCTTTCACATTTCAAGTCGATGCGTATTTCGACCAAAAAAAAAAAAAAAAAAAAAAAAAAAGTCGATGCGTATGATCTTTTTTTTGCCTGGGCTTTTTATGCCAATCGTGTTTGAGTTACTTTGGTCTCAAATTAAGCCCTTTCGCACCGTCCGATTTGTTGTGAATTGAAAGGAAATCTTTGATGAATACCTTGTTAATTGGGAAACAATGATGTAACCTTAAAGAAATATTGGAAATTAATATTTTGAAAATAGTTATCTTTCAAACAGACGAAAATCATCTACCACAATCAATTTCACATTTGCAAAAGAGATTTTTCATAAGGAGATAGCATTCCAAACCTTTTTTTCATGATGTATATGCATCTACAATTTTAACTCATGCGAATCTAACATTCATTGGGCATAAATGCATTAAAAACCCTAAAATTTATAAGCAGTGTGCAATCTATTACTTATAACTTTGAAAAAGCGTAACAAAATCCTTTGTTAACTCGATATAACATGGCTAATGAAAAATAATGACTGAAAATTTTTATTGTTTCCCCTCTTACATGTTGCTAAACACACGAAGGATAAGGTCAAGAAAATATTGTTTTAGTCCAAATCTGATTTTTAATTTAAATATTGTTTGGATAAGATAAAAAAAATAAACATAATTAGAAAAGCAAAACTAGTAATAGGAGAAATAAAATAATAAAACAAATTACATTATCGTTCTTCCTTACTCAAATTGAACCGAGTAAATGGAAGTTTTGGACGGAATCGACAAAGTAAATAGATTGTAACAAAAATTTGATAAGTTGTGAGACTTGATTGTACTTTTTGTGAAAATCATAAGATTCGATTCCACATTCTTGATAAATTCTAAAACTCTAGTCCCATTTCATTACATCCGTTATTATGATTAAGTGGATAAAATTGCGAGAACAATTTATGGCAACGCAAAAGGAACTTCACACGATTTCCGCGGCCGATTCCGCAAAGCACCCCCGATTCCATCTATGGACAATCATCATCGTCCAAAGTCCGCCCTCCACACCCACCCACAACACTCTCTCTAAAGAATAAAAACCGTATTCAAAAACCCTCGCCCTCGCTCGCCAAAGCCCTTCCTCTCCTTCCAAAAAGCCGTTCCCCCACAACCCCCATTTTCAATGCGACCTCTCTCCACCTCCTCTCTCTCCTAGGGTTTTTCGCCTCCCTCCTCCGCCATCGAGCCCCCACCGCCGCCCGCCGCCCGCCGCCCGCAGCCCGCACCCCGCCCCGCCCGCCGCCACTCCCTCTCCGTCCGCTCTCGATTTCGAGCGTCGCCCCGGGCGCCTGAGATGGTCACTGCTTCCAAAGCCGAGGGCGGCGCTCAGGTACTCCCGGCTCGCCTCCGCAGCACCATCCAGACGATCAAGGAGGTCGTCAAGAACTGCTCCGATGCCGACATCTACGCCGCCCTCAAGGAGAGCGACATGGATCCTAACGAGACCGCCCAGAAATTGCTCAATCAAGGTCCGTCCCCCGCATTGCCTCCCTCCTTTTAGGTTTCGTATCGTGTTCGAGTCTTGTTTCGGTGCTTTCGTGCGGTGGGAGCTCGAGTTCTCGACTGTGAGTTTGACTCGGGGTGTGGTCCATTGACTTTGATTTTTTCTTTTTCTTTTCTTTTCTTTTTTTGGGGCCGGGGGGGGCGAGTGTGGTTTTGATCGCGAGTCTTAGCTCATAAGATTTTATCTCGTTAATCTCCGAATTGGTACCGGGGCTGTTCAACTTCCTGTTAGTATTCACCAGTTAACGACGCTTTCTTTTTCTGGTGAAATGATTGCTTTCCTTTCAGTGTGCGAGAAGAGTTGCTTGTGATTGCAAACTTTATTTGAAACTGGTTTGGGGTAATGCCACGGGGTGGAGACATGGGGAGTGTGCTATTCTGTTTTGGTATCGATTAATTTTATTGCACAATTTTATTCAAAGCATAGCAGGGGCCACTGAGGGAATCTGGCAAACTAAGCAACGGAAATCCCCTTTGTATAACAAATAACTATTTGCTCAAGCATTGATGTGCATAAATTCTGCAGACGGGATGCTTGGACTATGCAGACGCAGTTCCTTTGCCTTGAAAGCAGGCTTGAAAGGGTCATTGACATCTTAAATGTAAAGCCATGTTTATGGATGTTAACAACTGCATATCTAAAAATGGGGGATGCTTCCTAAGAGATAGAAAGCATTCTGGAATGAGGTATCTTGGAATAGCTTAGGGATTTCAGTCATGAGCGATAGGACACAAGTGTTTTGCCTGTTCATGGGATGCTTTCTAAGAGATAGAAAGCATTCTGGAAGAGCTATTTATGGAATAGCTTAGGGATTTCGGTCATGAGCGACGAGACACAGGTGTTTTGCCTGTTCATTGGTTTGTTTATTTCTTGTCTCCAGCAGCAAGTTCAGTGTGTTACTCTACCGGTACTCAGACAGCGAGTGATTGTTGTTTCACGGCATTCAATAAGTATGGATATGCTCATGATTAGTTAGAAACCGTTGATCAGATAATTGGATGCCAGTAGTATATCTTTTAACTGGTATCGAGTTCTTGTAGACATATCTGTGTAAGTCAGAAACTGTTGATTTATAAAATGGGATTCAAGTAGCATATTTCAACTGACTATTTATTCATTTGATTACTTTGCTCCTTTTGATTAGGTGTGGTCAAATTTTATTTCAATGTTTTTTTTTTGGTAAAGAATTTTATTTCAATGTTTGTACCTCTCATTTTTGATTTTGTGATTTTTATAGCCTTTTTAACATATTGTCTAGACTGCAACAACCATGCAATGCTGATGCTAGGGATTTTGTCTTTTTCTATTTTTTACAGATCCATTTCATGAGGTGAAGAGGAAAAAGGATAGGAAGAAGGAGGTAATGGTCATAAAGTCTTTCCTTTTTGTGGCTCTTCTGGTTAGGGGATTGTCTCCCTTAAATTGCAGTTTTCCAGAGTCATATTTAGGTTAATCGCTAAGAATATAACAGCAGAGAAACATAAAATCTACTGTGTCTCTTCTGGGAATTGTTTTGATAAAAGTTGGGGAACACCTGAACCAAAAAATGTATCCTGTTTGTTAACTTAAGTAGACAGGAGAGATATTTCTTATCTGTCTGATTTTTTCCTTTTTGCAACATATCTGAGACCTTAATCCTATTGTGGTCATGCTCAATGCTATCTATGCAGTTTGTTCAATTGGAGGAAATCATGTTGCATAAGCATTTTGTAATTCTATATGTCAGTGGGATGGTTGATTTAGTGGATGGCATGGTTGGAGCCTTGTGAGCATACAGATGCCTCCATAATGTCCATATTTGATTCCGTTTATAAAGATATCAGATTTCTTGTAAATATAACATTTTGAGGTCACCATGTTCTCTGGTGACCATTTTCAACCAGATAGTTTTTGCCTTTTGTTTTCCTCCTTTTGCCTGTTAGTGAGTTTTGGTGCCTTTGGACTTTGTATTGATAAGTTATGCATTTGATCTCAGAGTACAGCACAGACAGGTCCTACCGAACAAAGAAAGCATTTCGAAAACGTTGGACAGGGTAGGAAGTTCTCTCCACAAGTCGATCATGGCATTCGAAAAGGCTATACCCGGAACGCTTTGCCCAGTAATTCTGGACAGGCAAGGAAGTCTTTACCTGGTAACGGAAGTATGTGAAAACTTTTTGTCTCCATTTTTGTTGATGCTTTCAATGCTTGAATACATTCTCTTGGACCAGCCATCACAATGTGGAGTCTGTTCACCTTTTAATATGAAATATGAAGGGGAATTTTGACACATGGATTTGGTTATTTAGTTCCAGATATCAACTCATAAGGCATCTTCAAAACTGTTTATTTGTAATTGTTTGGCTGATGGACAAATTTACTCTATGTAGCAAGAAGCAAAGAGTTTCGTGTCGTGCGGGACAACAGAGTTAATCACGGTGCAAACGGAGAAACGAGAGCTGCCTCCCAGGAGGAACATCTACAACCCTCCACTGACCCAATATCATCTACTTCTGATAGAGGGTAGGCTTTTTAAATCATTCTATTAGTCTACTCATTGTGTTGCTTTGCTTATCTATTTTTGAATTTCATATGATATTGTGAACAAATCCCTTATCCTTTTGACTGATGACTTAATATAATCTGTAAAAGATTATTTTCCTATGTTTATTCTCGGGACAATTTTGTACAGAACATGGCAATTTAAATGGTCCTTGGTTGCCTTTTTCACAGATTGAAGGGA
The DNA here is from genome assembly GCA_014182555.1 of Eucalyptus erythrocorys. Classification (NCBI taxonomy): domain Eukaryota; kingdom Viridiplantae; phylum Streptophyta; class Magnoliopsida; order Myrtales; family Myrtaceae; genus Eucalyptus; species Eucalyptus erythrocorys. The sequence continues at coordinate 15,127,668 of CM024602.1, forward strand.
AGTTCATCTATTCATAAGCCTTTGGGTGGGCAGAGTCATTCTCCAGCTTTTAAAGTTGCTGGCTCGCTAGGTCGACAAGCCTTACCGGTCAATTCAAGTGGTACTTCGGGGAAGGAAACATTAGAGCAAGAAAGAGTTACTGATTCGAGCGCAGTTTCGCGGGTACAAGCCGCGAAACCAACCAATTCCCAGTCTCATTCTACGAGTTTAGCGTCAAGCAATTCTGTGGTGGGGCTTTATTCATCTTCAACAGACCCTGTTCATGTTCCCTCTCCTGATTCCAGGTCATCTTCTGTGGTTGGGGCAATTAAGCGTGAAGTTGGGGTTGTAGGTGTGCGGCGACAGTCTTCTGAGGATTCTGTCAAGCATTTATCAGAACCAGGTGTTTCCTTCTCTAATTCTCCATTGAGAAGGGACTATTCTCCTTCAGAATCCTTTCAGCCTTTGACTGCTGTCTCTAAGACTGACCAGCTCGGTCAGACTGCTGTGAGTCAGTCTGCTTCAACCTCAACATCAGGCATCCGATCATCCATTGGCAATCAGTTCAGTGGCAAGCCACATCAAGCTGTGGGCCATCAGAAAGGTATATGGTCTCTTTTGCTGAAATTTTTGGGAACCTTTTCTTTGGATGATTGTCTTGTCATCTTTTAAGTAAATCAGTGAATGGCCAGTCATCAGCAGTGTTTTAACCTCATGTTATTTACTAGTGGGCAACCCGCGTGTTTATGTGAGAAAAGACCAAAAACGTATACGAAGTGTAAGTGTGATTGCTTAATCACTTATTCAGTAATGACTATTGATTAAAGATCCTATGTGAGTTCTACTCACATAGATTACCTAGGTTGACCTTGAAAGTTGATTTATGCTGAGTCGATTGACACAAAATTATACCAAAACTATTGGAATTCACTATTTCGTGTGAGGAGCAAGTGGTATTCTTTGATCGTGTTATGTTGTGTCATGCATGGTGTGCAATACTGGAAAGTCATCACTCGTACTGTTCTTAAAGAATTTATTTAAACTCTTCTTTTCATCTTTCCATATCATCTATGCGAATCTGAGACTAACCCATGCACCTGATTCATCCCCTCAAAATAATGGGTTTGCCTGTGAGTGTTTCTTTGAATTTATGATGGACAGACGGGGAAGATGGAACCACTAGATGTGATATACCAATAAAGAAGTAGGGAGGCCTTGTGCCGAGGCCCCTATGTTGCATCGTGTATTGCCTTATACAGCCCTCATGGAAGTTACTAATAAATGCAGAACTGCACAAGTAGAATTAAGATAAATGGAAACTATGATTTCATTGCAGGATTAAATGTCTTTCTTTTGCTGTATCATGTCTCGTTGAGATTTATAACATATGACGAAGCAAGGAGGTTCATTTAAAATGAAGTTACTGTTTTTGATATGTATGATTAAATTGCATATTTCGTGAAACATACTTGCAGCGATTCTTTTGCCAACTTAATTTTGTGAACTGTTCATTGCTTGTGAATGATTTGGTTGGGGAATGGCACCTCCTTGTTTTCTTATTATTTCTTTTATTTGTTAAAACTGCTGGAATCTCAATTTATGCTTCAGCATGTGACTAATGTGAATGTTTATGCAGTTTCCCAGCCAATTAAAGAATGGAAACCAAAGTCCAGCCAGAGGCCAAGCAATAGTAATCCAGGGATAATTGGAACCCCACCGAAATCTGCTGCTCCTACTGACAAGAATTTTAAAAGAGTTGATTCACAAGTAGCTAATATGCCAGAAAAGTTTGCATGCCTTAACATTCATGAGGCGCAGAATGTAATCATCGCTCAGCATATAAGAGTCCCGGATGCTGAACGCTGTCAGCTGACTTTTGGCAGCTTTGGTGTTGACTTTGATACATCTAGGAATTATGCTTCGGGTGGCGCTAGAGAAGAATTAAATGGGGAGTCAGCTGCCAGGTCAGTCAAATTTAGTTTAGCGGCTCTTTTATCTTCAAGTGTTTGGCTGGGGGAGGTGGTGAAGAATCGAGACTTGGATTTCTGGAACTTGCAATAATTATACACCCATCATTTCTAAAAGCAGTTGTACTTCTGGGCTGTTTGGTTTTAATAATTATATTGTCCATGTGCATGACTTGTGTCAGAAAATTGGAGTTTGTGAATTTTTGTTAGATTGTACTCCTGGTGGACCCTTGGAGAAAAGTACTTGCTTTGTAAAATTGAGTTAAGCACGTTTCATTCATTCATTCCACCAAAAAAAAAAAAAAAAAAAAAAAAAGGGTTAGATTAGCCGTTGATTAGTTGTTGTTTGATGGCAGTTTGTCAGAATCGGCCCCGGCATCTTCTAGCGGTACTTCTGAATGCAAACAGGCGGACATGGTTGAGGAGCGCGTTAGAAATTCGAGATCAAATTCTCCGACGTCACCTGCAACTTCTGACAATCAGTTGACTGACAAAGAAGAAGCAGATGCTCAGGATTTAGACAGTTATCATGCCATTGGATTAGTCACAGATCACCCCCGAGTCAATGTCCCTTCAGAGTCACAACAGCAGCAAGATCCACCTGAACTTCCCAGCTTTTCGGTGAGTGCAGGTTGATGAATTGAGTTTTTCTTTGTCTAATGTGTCTAAATTTTCTTGTGGGAGTGCCCTGATGCTTCTTTTTGACTGGTATTCTCTTTTCTTAGCATTAAGGTGCTTTTCATTATGCAGGCTTATGATCCTCGGACTGGGTATGACATGTCATACTTCAGAACCACTATGGAGGAAGCTGTCCGTGGACAGGGCCTACCATCTCCTCAAGAGGTTAATCTGGTTATCATGTTTCTGTGTTTAACTTGCGTGCTTTCTTTTTCCAAAGACTGGCTGGGACACCTAGTTTCTTCTGTATTCCACAAATACTGTTTCCTGCATATGTAATGAAGTTTTTTCCCATTAGATTGCCTTTTATTTTTGTTCTTTCTTGGATTGGGAAGGCGCATTATGTTAGGAGCAGTAAGGGGCACTGAAATGTATAAAATTCATGTTTTCAAAACTTTCATATTGTGCCAACAATATGTCATCATTCTGTATCTTTCTTAGCTATAGATTCTTTCGATTTGTTTGCTGGACCCTGATTGGAATTACTTGTATTGGTATTTATAGGCCTTAAGTTCACACGCGGCTAACAGCATGCCGGTGTCAACTATAGCCATGGGGGGACAGCAACAGCACCAGCAGCCACCACCAGTGGCTCAAATGTACCCTCAAGTTCATGTTTCCCATTTTCCAAACCTAATGCCATATCGACAAATATTCTCACCCGTTTATGTCCCCCCTATGGCCATGCCTGGCTACTCTAGTAACCCTGCGTATCCTCATCCATCTAGTGGCAACAGTTACATGTTGATGCCTGGAGGTGCTTCTCATCTTAACACAGGTGGCCTCAAATATGGAGTTCAACAGTTTAAGCCTGTTCCAGGTGGCAGTCCTACGGGTTTTGGTAATTTTGCCAGTCCTGCAGGGTATGCTGTGAATCCTCCTGGAGTTGTAGGGAGTGCAACTGGGCTCGACGAATCATCTCGAATGAAATATAAGGATAACAATCTGTATGTTCCAACTCCACAGGTAAACTTTCATGACCTTCCTGGTGTCTACTGCATGGTAGCTTATAATTTTATGGGGTTCAGTCATGTCAATGGTGACAATAGATGGATAGAAAAATGCCAATAGCTGAAAAGTCACTGAACTTGACTTACAATCATTTTGTTGACAGAAGTAAGTTTGTGCTATGATTTTTATGTTGATCTCGGTCTTCTCGGATTTTACTGAACTCTGATTCTGGAACTCTTTAGAAATAGTAAAATCCTGTACTTAGTAAATTTTGCTAGTCATTGGTTAGAATTGGCTAATGTTGTTGAGGATGAAAATCTTGATTTGGATTTCTAATTGCAAACCTGGCCTTTTTTTATGATTATTTATGAAATCAACAACTTGGGCAGATTCAACGGTTGGGCGGCTCGCTGGAACTTTTTGTTTCCCAGTTTGCTGATAGTCATGATACTCCTTTTGATTGTAGCCACTCTGTCACTGTCACTGACATGTCTTGTAATCTTTTATATATCGTAGGCCGAGACATCTGAACTGTGGATGCAGAACCCTAGAGAAATTCCAGGAATGCAATCCACCCCCTACTACAATATGACGGGGCAAACACCTCATGGTGCTTATTTGCCGTCCCACACTGGGCATGCTTCCTTCAATGCAGCTGCCGCACAGTCTTCCCATATGCAATTCTCGGGCTTGTACCACCCATCACCACAAGCCGCCGCAATCGCAAATCCACACCATTTGAACCCATCTATGGGGGCGAGCCTGGGAGTGGGGGTGGCTGCACCTGCTCCTGTGGCTCAAGTTGGCGCTTATCAGCAACCACAATTGGGGCATCTTAACTGGACGACGAACTTCTGAAAGGAAATGTTAACCTGACCCTCTGCTTGCGACCAATGGAAAGTGGCCTTTGCAAAGTTTCGAGTATTTTTATCGAACGAATAACATCTGTAATCAATTTTCGATCAATCGATCTCATGTTTAATCAAGTCTAATTTCTCCATTGATCTTTGCTTCAGAGTATAATTACTAGAGATGAGGATAGTACATGGTGAACCTCTGAGGATCCAGAGGGCTTGTAAATTGAAGAGCTGCAATCTTCGCTTACCACTTTATTGCTTGACAATAGATACGTCGGTCTGAATATGGGTCGAAGAATTCGACAACTTTACATTGGAGGGTTCTGTTAATAGAAGCCTTATCTCTGTTTGAGATTGTGCAGTTCAAATTGAATGATCCTGAGGAATTTGAGGAAAATCCAGGTAAAAAGGCACACGTGCTGATAAATTTGAATCTGCTTCCTCTGGTTTTCTTGTAGCCACCCACGACAGGATAGATAGGGAATCTGTATTATTGACTTTACGTTCATTCAGGCTCGGTGCGAGCGTGACCGACACGTCGACGGTGCCAAAAGTTCTTTTCCCTGCAATAGAGAAAAATAACGAAAGAGAGGGTAAAATTCGACACCGTCTTTGATTGCCCTATGGCGAGGTTATGTAGCTCCCTATAAGCCGCATTAGTTGACTGTTGAAACGGGGGCAGAGAGAGACTGGAGGAGTAGAAAAGCTGCAGTGACATTTTCTCTTTTCTCATCTTTTTTGGGCTCTCCACGAGATTTTAGGACAAGATGCTGAAATTTTCCGTAGCTGATGTTCCAAAGTTAAAGGAGCGATGAGGGACTGTTGACAGTGTTGAGTCAGCAGAAGATAATCCCTCGTGTTTTTGGCACAGGGATTCCTAGTTGTGAAAGAGTTGTCTGCTAATATCTATACAAAAATGAACTCCCCCTTTTCTCCTCGACTGGAGTTGCTGATGCAGCGAAGGTTTCGGATATCAGGGGGGGCCATCCACTCGGGATTTTTCTCTCCTACCTCCTTCAAAAACCCTTATTTTCTAACAGTGGAGGGTTCGAAATATTTTGAAGCGCTCGTTAATCTTCTCGTTGGATGAGACGGTTCTCAAATTTCACATACATAAAAGAAGCATCGGAAACAAATCTACTTTTGCTACTGAGAAAAGACCCCCCCACGATAAAACTAAGTGGAAACACGTCAAATACTGTCTCTTCATTCGTAGATTCATGTCCCTTTCCCAACCTATATTAGCTCAAGGCCATCCCCTTTAGCCCTCGTTAAAAAAAAAAAAAAAAAAAAAAAAGTTACTCGACCCCCGTTCGTTTTCACATATTTTCTCTATCTCTCTCTCTCTCTCTCGTTCGCAAGGAGAGAGTGCCACCATCACCCAATCACTATGCATTCGTCAACCATGTTGCTTTTCCACCTTCACTCTCTCACTCAAAGAGAGAGAGAGAGAGAGATGACCTTTTTGTGCTGCAAATGCTGCTTTAGCTCTTTAGCCTGCTGAAACATTCTCTGTCTTCCCTTCCCTGCGCTCAGTCGGATTCCTCCTCCAACCCATTTCACCCCTCCTCCTCCTGCTTCTTCTTCTTGGAGAGATGCAGACACGCGAACAATCCGTTCGAGAGCACCACGCGCGCAGCAGACTCAGACACGGAGCCGATCACCACCCTTCCTTCTCTTCCACGCTTCTCGACTCCATCTATCGCTCCATCGACGAGCCGCATCCCCGCGCATGTTCGTCCCATCCCTCCGCGCTCTTCCGCGACCTCCGCGCCCCCGGAAAGAAACACCCTGCCGCTGAAGAAGAAGAGGAAGAAAGAGAAGAAGAAGAAGAAGGAGAGGGAGAGAACTTGGCCCATCGTCGAAGAAATAATCGCGGGACGCTCGGGAGATGGATGGAGAAGAAAATGTGCGACGAAAGAGTCGTCCTCCGCAGGAACTCCATCGCGGCCACCGACGCGCGCTCGCGGAGCGGTCCTGATAACCGCTCGGCGTTCGTCCTGAGCTCCAGCTCCAGCTCCTCGAATTCGAGCTCCGGGGGGAGGTTCTCGTCGTCCGAGTCAGAGCCGACTTCGACTCGGGGTGGCGCGAAGGCGCGGTCTCTCTGTTGCGACGCCCCATGGCCGAAGCCCATTCGCACGCGCCTCTCCGTGCGGTCGGACACTTCTCCTCCGAAACATCCTCCGTCGTCGTCGTCCTCCTCATCGGACGCGAGATTCTCTCTGGTGAAGACGAAGGCGAAGGCGCTCAGAATCTACGACGATCTGAAGAAGGTTAAGCAGCCGATCTCGCCGGGTAATCGGCTCTCGAGCTTTCTGAATTCCCTCCTCGCCTCGAAGAATTCTAAGAAGTCGAAGATTTCGACCTCATTGAAGCAGCGCCACGAGAACGCGGACCTTTCGACCTCCGGCGATGGCGGTGTGTACGACGACGGCGCTTCGGAGGAAAAATGGAAATCCGGCTACGGCGTAGTTTTAGAGAGGAGATCAATGTATGGCTACGAGAACAAGAACCAGAAGATATCGGCCTCCCTTGACGAAGGTACATACGGGGACGCAATCTCGTTTTCCCAGAGCAAGCTGATATCCAGCGATGCACTGAAGAACGCGAAGATTTCGAGCGCCGGAGGAGGACGTCTAGACGACGGCGTCTTCGGGAGGAAGTCGAATTCCGAACGCGGTCGTGTGCCGGCTTGTCCTCCGCTCTCTCGGTCGCGCTCCGGCCCGAGCGACTATGTATCTTCGTTTGGCGACAGGTCAGTGAGCAGCTTCGCGAGGGTCAGGTCGGTGAGGTTCAACTTACCGGAAGAAGACGCGGCGGCGGCGGCGGAGGCGGCGGCCGCTCCGACGAGAGGAGCTCTTGGCGTCGGCGTCGCGGAGGCCGTCCGAGAGACGGCGAGGTTGAAGAAGAACGATCCGCCGAACGAGAGCGGCGGTTCCGTCGCGAGAGATCGAAGTGCAGAGGAAGACGACGGTTATTCGAGTTCTGATCTCTTCGAGCTGGACAACCTCAGGGACATTGGACATCGCCGATAAATCCGGGTTCCGCGGGGGGCATTTTAGGAATTAATGATTGATCAGGGTAAGTAGGTGAATCTAAGTGATTTCTACCTTCTTTTGCTGGGATGGATTAGAATCTTCGATTAGCCAGCCCGGTCTGAACTTAGATCGACCGTGTCAAATGATTCGCGAATTTTACTTTTGAGGTTTTTGTGCATTTCTATAATCAATGAAAATGTGTTTCCGTACTAGCAATCGGCAAAAATTATTATGCTATTAACGAGCTCTTATCGATTAAGGAAACGCGCAAATGAAGAATGTACGTAACTGAAAAGGGTTTTCTATTTAAGAGTACTTTCTAAAATCGGATGTGAATGACGAGATCATTCGTACCACGTGCATATTGATCTCGATATTTATTTAAAGATTCGTACGTACGTTTTAGTAAAGTAAATTCTTTTTTAAACTTAGTTCGTTATGAATTGGCCGATTTAAGCTATATGATATGTGGGCTCCACATGAGATTCACAAAATCTATCTGGTTTAAATCATCGACTTCAATTGCTACTAAATGAGATTGTGAACATGATGACTTGATCATATGATAAGAGTCCCGACGTAACAAAATGGGTCAGATAATATAGAATGCAGGTCTCATGTCTCTCATCACCGATCGTTTGTGACAAGAGAGGAGAGTGGTTTAAGCCTTCTCGCATCCTTTGATTTCGTCACATGTGGGTTCTTTCTGAGGGAAAAATGCGTTTAAGCATCGATATACACTGCCCATGGCGGGTTTCTTTCCAAGGAAAGTTGAACATGGATCTCCCCTCCTTTTCCCTCCTCCAGATGTGATTTGACTTTCGGGTACGTAAGAATGATTAATGCAAGCCTTCGGACCGTGTGTGTTCTCGAGCATCATTGATCTTCGGTATGCGTTCCTGGCCGGGGGGCCATTTGTCCTAAAGTTTTCCCGACCAACGAGGCAAATCCGTTGTCTTCATAATTCCTCCTTTTGAAACTGGTGATCCAAAGGGGAGCTGACAAAAAAGCAAAAATACAAATTTTTAAGTGGACCGAGACTTGAGAAGAGACAAAGAGGAAGAGGAATTATCGCCTTGTCCGACGAATCGCGGACATGGATAGCGAGATCTTTGATCCTTTTGAGCGCTTCCTCCTCCCCATGTGGAAACGGGCGTGAGGGGCATCGACCCTCCTGAGAGGCTGTCTTCACTGTACATTCGTAGTCTAACGGAGCTCTGCATTTCCCTGTCAACTGCATTCGAAAACCTGACGTAAAAAAATCTCTGATCTTCACTGGGGTCGTGCTCATTATGAACCCCAGCCATCACATGGCTTTGTTTTCCCAATTCAGATCATTCTTAATTTGCACTGTCAAATGGTCGGTTCGTTTCTTGATGGGGACCTTTTTCATAAACAACAAATTGTCCTCAAATGTCTCTCACCTCCTCATATAATCATGCGTGCACGCGTTCGGCAACCAAGTGAAAGCAAAGATTTTTTTCTTTATCTTCTTCTTTTCTCTTTGCTCTCGCTGTTCGAGCATCGTGGTCACCGGGCCCGTCCCACCAAACGAAGGCTTCTCGCCACAAGGTCCTCTAACAGGCAATGATATCTTGTGGGGGTCATCCTCCCATCGACTCCGGATCCCTTCCTCAATCATAACTGAGAGTTGAATGACTTTTAATTATTTTCAGAAATGATTAGCGGCATCGCCTAAGCGACGTGATGGCGTGATTATTTCTGAACGTCAACTCCATTTCAAGGTGCGTGATTCAGCTACTGCTGCTTGAGCTTTTCGATCCTTGACCGAACTATTCATCTTGCTGTCAAGATAAGGCGTTAACCTCGCCGACCCTAAGCTATATAATTGGATAAGCCTTAGGGGAATGTGGTTGGTCCTGCAATTGTCACTCACCAACCATGCATACAGATCATGTCCATCCCTACCCATCTACCTAGTATGCTATCTTACACTCCATTGGACCACTCTCGGTGATGAGAGGTCTCTAGTCAGCAAGTGGTTTCATTCGTAGACTTGACATGTTAGGGGCGTTCGTGCTCTGTCATCCACAGTGCCCACATCACATGCACTCCCATCAAAATGATTCTCCCGTGAAAGCAGAGGCCAGACAGTCTCAGATGGGAAAACACGTAGAGAGAGAGAGATAGACAGAGAGAATTCTTGGTGATCCCGAGAAGAATCTTGCTAAGACTTGAAGATTTTCAGCCTTTTCTATCCTATCTTGAAAAATTTTAGATAATTGTCAACCGTTTATGCAGATCTAAAGAGAGGAACCACAGTTCACAGTAATCGGATGGTTTGTAGTCCTAAAGGCCATGTTCAAAATAGGAAGTGACTCGTCAAATTCGAGAAGATACGGTGCCCTATAGATTCGCATGACCTACGGAAATAACTTTTCACAGTAACTTTCCACAGGTTGTATTCTAAAGGAAGATCCTGAAAAGGAAAAGAGAAAGGTGTGTGAGCGAATCCTAAATATGTTTGTTATCGGCTTGTGGACGGATGTTTCGAGTAAAACTTCTCGCTCGGGCGCTCTCAAAGAACGAAATTTACCTGAAATTGGATATTTTCATGAGTAAAGCATCCCTTTGTTTGATGGGATTATGAACCATAATTTAGTGGATCAGAGTCGTCAGTTTACATATTATCAAAAGCAAAACGATGTAAAAAGGCCATAATGATAGGATCATACTATAAGCGGCGACTCAGATACTTGGTACCGCATGGTTCCCTGGGGGTTTCTGTCCTATGATCAATGACTCACCGTCGAAGCACAAATTTCTAATTAATAGACCGAAGTTCTGCAGATCGGGCAGTCAGAGTGCGAGTAGAGCCTCATATCGATGCAAGAGGAGTGGAAGAAGTGCTTGCATTATCGGAGCTGCTTGACGCTCTTGTTAAAATATATCTCGAGTTTGAGTCGAATGCAAATTCCGAATATTCCAAATTGGACATATTGCGGATGTTCGAAATTGAGCAAAGAAGATCCAAAGATCAACTTCTTAAAATTTGAATTTGTGTTGGAGAATTTGGCCGCTAAAATGGGAAAGTCCAATTTTGACTAGGACTTGGATTTTGTTTAAAATATACAGAATCCTATGAGAAGTTGACAAAAAAATAAGGGTCCATTTATATATATATAGACTTGTGGCCGTGGATGGAAGAGGGTTTATCATGAAGAGGTGTTCTTGAAGCTGTCTTGTCGTCGAGTGCTTGGGAGGGATTTTTCTTTATCGTTCTTGTCCGTGAATTACATCCAAAAAGATTTAGTATTCAAGTCAATCAAATCTTGTGACAAGATTTGCGTGTAATTTTTTCGTGAGATTGAAAGATTATTTCTTGAGGAATTTCGAGGCTAAACACTGCGTGTGTTATTCGGTGTAATTGGAGTTTGAGAAATACCAATAAAGTGTTTGAGTAACTCAAGTGTGTAATCTCTTTGTAGTTGCTTGATCTATAGTGAAATTCGTCGTGCTCTTCGTGGACGTAGATCTTTATGATTGAACCAAGTAAATCTAGTGTCCGATTTATTTTCTTCTTCTGTCTATATTATTGTTTAATCGCTCGCTTTTCGCAACAGCTCTCACCTTCCTCGAAGCCTGTCAGTCACACATCACACTCGGCCCGACCATTCACCTGGCTTTCGTATTTCACTGTGGACACTAAGTACGCGATGGACTTCTGGGTTCTGCAGAAATAGAACCGGTAGGCGAGCAACCCTACGACTGTGGCGATGTAGGAGGCCATTGCGATTGCAATGGTTATGAAAAGTGCAATGCCAAAGTAATATATGGACATGGTCTTTTGGCTTGGTGGTGATGAGTTGATTGTGGGGGTGTGAACTAGATTGGGGAAATTTTCAATGACTTACAGTGGGGGTGTTTAATAGTTGATGGAGATTACAGAGGCGTATCTCCTGGAAATATCTCTCCTGGAAATATCAATGAGATCCCAACTTCTGTCTTCATGTGGTAAACCTTACCAAGGAATAGCATTATTTAGGCGCATGGCACTTTCCTTAACAAATTTAAAGGGGAGAAAAACAAGAAAAAAGACACTTTGTTTCTCTGCGTTTTGATTAAGTTTGTGTATTTGTTTCTGCTGTGTTATTACGTGGTGAGTGTTGAATATGCATACCAACATGCATGTGTTTTACTTTTGCTTCACAAGCTTTGCTCGATTGCAATTTGCATCTAACATGATAACCTCACATCGAACCAAGTTTAGCGGCATGATGAGAACTGAGACAGTGAGACGGGTAATGCGAGAAAGCAAGCTAAATTGAAGGTAATGAGAACTTCACAAGCTTTGCTGATTATTATTACTCTAAAAGTTGACGCTATTTCTAATATATTGTAACCGATGAAAGAAATCGAAATGCATTCTTCTATTTGTTCCAAGAACATTTTGATTGGTCCTTCAGAGTCTGGCGGCTTAAAGTTTAAGTTTTGCTCTCTCCTTCATATTAAGACCGACAACCACTGGGATTCGCCCCAGTGGCTACCCTTCCAACTTGGAAGGGGGAGGTGAGGGGTTCAAACCCCCATCTTCTCAGGGAGGGATGGGGTGGGGACGCGCAAATTTCAGGAGTGGGTACATCAAGTTATGAACAATTCAATGATCTCATAAATATCGTCAAAAACAAAGGAGTCAAGATTTAACCACGATTACCCTGTTTAACGAAGGTCCTATTCAACTAAAATCTGAAAACTTTCTGTTGATGACTCCATGTGAAATAAATCTAGAAAGACCAAGGTAATCTCCTGTTATGTTCTCCAATTTCACTAGCAACTGAATTTGGGCCGTTCAAGATCGAACTTCGCCATTTATCACTCTCGACAAGGACCGTAATCTTGCTGTGCCCGCATTCACGCTGAGGCTGCTGTTTAGAAGGGTGCTAAAGCTTGTTATTTAGTGTAAGTTGAATGAAACTCTCATAATGAGTTGCATCGATGTTGTTTGGTATGATGTCAGAGTAGATAGGACTAAAAGTCGACTTGCTTGGGTACAGGCGATGTGGAACTGTCTTTCTCGAAAGACTGCTTCCTGAAGTTCACTGAGGATTTTTGTGACAGGGACAGCTTGCCTTCGTTCTCGTTGCTATCAGAACTTACTCAGCTACATAAAATCACTATCCTCGTGGGTTGATGCCCGAATTGGATAATAGTCGGATGTACAATACTTGATGCATAATTGCCTAATTGGTCCAGATGGAAATTTGAAGGTAAAACCATGGAAGTTAGCAAATCCTAGAGTACCAAATGCGTGGAACATTGATGCGCTTTCAACTAGAGCAAGACGTGAACAGTCAGTCCTGCATGTTCATCTATACAATATGAAAATCAAGGAATAGTTTTCGTTCAAGAAGTCTCATGTGATTTCTGCCAGAAGAGAATGTACTGTTGTCGATACAGGTACTCGTAGAAACTTCTTTCAAAAGCTAGTTATTATCATCATGAGCATAGATATACTTTCAGTGAACATTGCCATGTATTCAGTTGGATGCTGTGCCTAACAAATCGAGCACTTTGATACCTCCTGTATGAGCCGTTGCTTGGTTGTTGTTGCCAGCAGACGTGGCTGGTGTTGCAGTCCGAACCTGTCACGATATTAGCTTCCCCAAGCTTGCAATGTTACGCAAAGAGAGGGGTGACCTAACGATATGGAAACTTGTTTCAATGAATCGGGTCTTTCCTTACTATTATGTCACCGTTGCAAATTCCAGGAGCTCATATGATATGCTACCCGGGGGCGTTCAGCACAAGCGCAGGCTCGGCACTCTGGGAAGTTTCACAGGGTGCTAGGTAAGACAACAGGAATGGATTGGCTTCTACTCTGAAACAGTGTGTCCTATACTGAATTAGGGACAGCACAGGAGAATTTAACTGCCGCACCTATAACTCACGACTTCAGCAGTGTCTGTGTGCACCAGCCATCGCTGCGTCAGTGTGTGCATGTGCGTGCCTGTACCCTTGTCTGTTTGTATGTTGTCGTGCAACGAGGTTCCAAGTAGCCAAGAAAAGAGGTCAAACGTTTGCTGCATTCACTTTTGTTCTAGGAAATTAGGGTCGGCGCTTCCTGTCAAAGCAGAGACAATTTCTTCCTTTTGGTCTGAAAAGCAGAGACAAGTTCAGTTATGGCCTGTTCACGTCAAATGGTTTATGGTAGTCAGTAATTGGATTACCTCTGTAAGCTATTTGTAGCTACGTGCCAGCCATGATTCTGAGGGTTCCTGCACGATCTGGGGCCATTCCACTCTCTTTGCCTCCGTAACTTTTGAAGTTCAGAATCATATAAACTGGTTCAAGGATCGAGATCCAACGGCAGTCTAATGGCGACGCCCATTGAAAACTCCGATTAAGTTTTGTTGCCTATAGGCAAGAGAAACGGTAGCAACAACAGGCGATGAAGAGACTGTCGCTATCCCCGAAGTCGACTATTCTGCAATCAAACGCCAAAGGTATATTTCTAGTTCTAGCGTTTTGAAAGTACTCACCTTGAAGTTTTAGATGGTAATCATTGTTGACGCACGGAGCATTCCGCACAGAATACAGAGAAGCTTGTTGATGTTCACAGCCAGAAATTCATGTGAAAATGCACGAACTTTCAGCATCCCAGAACTTTGCAGAGACTTCTTTGAGTAGTCATGGCAATAAGAACCAGAATTTTCGGGCACTTGTTCTGTCAAATCTACATATGCCATGAGAGCTCATTGATTTTTCACTTTCTAGCACCCTTTGGCTTGATGCAACTGATGATCGCATTGTGCATTCCGGATTAGGATGATTATAGTCATACGGCTGAGTTACGAATGGAAGGAAGTGAGGATTGAAGGTTACGAGCGCGAGGTTCGTGAGCGATCCTTGAAATGGCTCGTGCTGAGTTACGGCATATCTTGCGTGGAGAAACATTTCCCAGTGCTGGCGTCTTGATGAGCTCGTGGTGATTGGCTCGCCAGACCTCCGTCTCGCGGGTTGCTGAGGGGTAGAACTCGAGGTTAAACAGAAAAGCTCCGAACAAGAAATATCAACAGGCCAGAGCATCACATTTAAAAGTGTGCAGAAAGGGAAAGCAGAAAACAAACAAGGAACAACTTGACAACCGGAAGATTCGCCCTCATGAACCACTCTAGAAACAAGGTCCAAAAAGAACAAGAAATGGGATGAAAGCTGAGTTAAGACATCGGTCAAATGTGGGAGCTTCCTAAACTCCAAGAACTTGGAGGGAAGAACAGTTCCAAGAGCCCTAACAAACTCCCAAGCTTCTCTCTCTTTAAGCACTGTTGAACATCCCCTGATCCCCACAAAGAAAAAGGGAAGGGTGAGAATCAAAATGACCAATGCTTGATGTTGTCCTCCTCTTTTTTTTTTTTTTTTTTTTTTAATAGAAAAACAGAGTTTTAAAAGGAGCCTCTTTAATTAGAGAAACAAAAACTACCTCAAGTAGATCACTCACTCACATATGAAAATCGTGATCTGGGTCCTCCTAGGAAGGATGATTCATTCTTTCGGTAAAGGAAAAAAGCAAAAAAAAAAAAAAAAAAAAAAACGTGATTCAGCTGAATAACTCCATCATCGACAAGCACAAGAACAGTGGGAACAAGAAAGCAGCCAACGAGAACACCTGATCATCAAAATTCGAACAGACGGCAAGAAGATGAAAGCAAGAAAAGCCAAGATTATTCCGCTCCTCTTGATCTTGAAATGGATCATGCTTAGAGGCTCATGCTCATGAGAGAGGGGAAGGCAATTTGACGTTGACCGCGGAGGCGGAAAATGGGGAATTGGGAGTCCCTCTCTTCGCTGCCGTGCGTGGAATATACTGGAACGAGGGAGAGAGATTGGCGTTTCATTTGTTCCTTGTGCTTTCCCATGGTACAATATTTTCTTGAGAAAAATATTTAAGGTCATTCTTCATACTCCTTAGTCTGTCCTGTAAGTACTAATTTGCTTTTTTAATCATAAAACTGATTTCACCTATGCAATTTCTCGAAATTATTAGAATGTGATGTTGCAGTTGAAATTTACATTTGACTCACTTGCTTGTCCGATCCTTTCCAAAGTTTTTTTTTTTTTTTTTTTTAAGTGTGGGAGGTTCTTGATTTCAATATTTTATTTTTTCAATTAGAAAGTACTTTCATGAAAAATTTATTTCAATAAAATAACCAATAAGATTATCTTCTTCTTCCTTTGAAATTTGATATTAGAAAATCTTTACATACTTGTAAAAGATGGACTTGAGAGTAGGGGTGTGCGTGGTCCGGCGGGCGGTTCCCGACTTAGAATCGGGAATCGCCCGCTAAGGACCGATTCCGAAAAATTGGAATCGGGATCCACCAGGAACCGGATCGCGGTCCGGTCCGGTTCTCGAGTGGATCCATGGAACCGATCTTAACGTGAAATAATTTTGGTTTTCAATATAGAACGACTACGTGATATCAAAGCAAGTCAAAGAAAGAAAAACTAGATTTAAGTACGTGGAACAAACTCATCAAGTAGAGTAAATTAGACAAGTTTACATTTTACAATGACACAACAATCGCAACAAGATTTAAAAAAAAAAAAAAAAAAACAATTGCAATAAGATTCGCCTAAAACTTCACAATTTATAAAGTTTGTGAATCCCAAATTTTGAGCTCTGAAATTCCAAGTTCCAATCTCTTAAAAGTAAAACAATAATTAATAGATGATTACTCAACATTAGTAAAAATTGAACTCAAACAATTATTGAAAATCTCACCACATATATTCCTCCCACTTCAACTTGTAAACTCTATGGACCGTCAATCTCCTTGTTAATATCCTTGTTAATATGATCCATATCTAACAAAAAGAAGATATTAAATAAAGTATTCAATTAGTAATTTTTTTTAATATTAAAAATTAATCGGTCCGATCTGGATGGGCGGGCGAGCAGATTCGCCCATGGAACCGAGAACCGGACCGGTATCCACCGGTTCCCATAAATTGGAACCGGGAACCGGACCGGTTCCCTCAAGAACTGCAGGTTTTGAGCGATTCCGATTTGGTTTCAAGCAGTCCGGGTGAATCCTAGTTCTTTTACGCACCCCTACTTGAGAGGTCCCATCACGGACAAGGATCTAGTTTTGTGTAATGTAGGACTATCGTGGATCACATTCAATTGTCATGGGCTCGCTTGATCCATTGGGCATTGTGTTTGTTGGTAGTAACGTTGATTTAGAAGTGGATTGCAAAGAATAATTTTTGCTTTTCAAAGGGTATTTTTTTTTTTTTTAATGTAAGTAAAGGTTGTTTTTGTCGCGAAAGTGTTTTGCGTTTTTTAATTTTTCTAAATGGTTCAAATAAAGGAGTATGGTTCTACCGAAGGAAAAAAATAAAGGAAGATAAAGAAAAATGGGTAATGTTTTTCTCCGGTATTTTTTTAATCTTTTTATTATTGGAACAAGCTGAATATAATATTTATCTAGAAAAACTCTAACGCAGTGAACACGTCCACAGCAATGCACCAGGTGTAGTTCTGTGGCTGATCATTTTTCCGAATTGAGCCAATTACACAAATTAAAATGATTATTATATTTTAATTTGAGTTGAATTTTTTAAGTGAATGGTCCACGTTTCAATTCTTTTTCACTTTTCTAACTCATCGGATTGGAAGTCAACTTAGTAAATTTCATGAAAATATTTTCATATAATTTAATAACCAAATTGAACATATATAAAAAGTTCAAGAATCAATTTAAACAAATTAAAAGTTTATAGACAACATTATACATTGAGCTAAAATTCAAAGATCACATTGATCATGTTGAAATTTAAGGACGATATTATATATTAGACGAAAGTTTAATGATGATGGGTGTGATTTAGCATATGGTTATCATAAATTCCAACTTGAGGGCACTTGGAATAGAGTTGTTGTTCACCGTTTTTTTTTACTTCTTTTTCCGCGGGAATAAAAACGGTTGGATGAGAGAAAAGAGAGAGAGCTTTATCCATGGCGACTGCTCTTCTCCCTTCGACACTCTCTATCCGGGGCTCGTTAATCAGACAATTCAACCATTCCTCGTCCGTTTTCGTCAACACCCACAAGCGTGTCTTCGTCGGTTGCTCTGCCAAGAAGAAAATCGGCTTTTTCGATCAGATTCTTGATTACATCGAGGGTAGTACTGCCATCTCTCTCTCGCTTGCATTCTTTATTTTGGCTTCGATTTCTGTGTTTAAATGCGTTCTTGCCTATATTCCCTTATCGGATTCATTCTTAGAATCGATCTGTGCGCGTCTGAAAGATGGAGTCACAAGATGTTTCGTTTGCAACTGAATCCATTTAGATTAGATGCTCTGCAATGTGCTTGAGAAGTAAGATTAGAAGCTCAACCATCTGATGCATTGCTTGTTCTGACCGTAATTCAGGAGGGCCTAAGTTGAGGAAATGGTATGGAGCACCCGATCTTCTTCCCAAGGATGGGGCTGGTGACGAAGAGGATGAGAACGAAGGTTCTGCTTTTGTTTCTTTCAGTTTTCGTTCTTTTTAATCATTAAAATATGTGCTCTGCTCGGGATAATGAGCACGCGCAAACAAGCATAGTTAGTTGCTAGAAGCGTGCAGAATAAGTCAAAATAACTAAATTGTGAGATTGTGTCGTAGAATTGATTGTGTTTGCATTGCAGTGAGGCTTTTGCTTTGCTCTAGTCATGTTGGTGCTGCGAGTTTGCTGATTCATTTGCCCTTCCATTTTGAACTCAGAAGAAGAAGAAGGAGAAGAAGAAGTGAGGGATGCTGTTTTAGTCACAGACGGAGATAGTGAAATGGGTCAGGTTCGTTTCAAACTTAATGTCAGTAGCCATCACAGGCAGTACAGAAAGGAGAAGTACTGGCTATTTCTGTTCTTTTTGCACATATGCACTACAGAAACTTCCGGGTGTCTTTTCTGTCGGAAAGTAATTTCTCTAAGTAAAGCCCGTGGAATATTCCTGCGTTTAAATTTGTGAAATGTTTTCTTCGCTCTTCTGGCATCCTTTTTCAGCATTCATTGACTCTCCGTGAATGTCTCATTTACTCAGTTTCTTTCCCTCTAAAGTGTGTTTTTTCTTCCAAAATGTTTTGAGTTAGCTGTCTTGTAGGATCTGATTCCTGTAATTTCTAGCTTATGTAGATGATTATTCTATCGCTGATTGTTAAAAGAACTCGAGTCAAAGCATTGGTCAAAGACAAGCGGATGGCAAATGAGGCCTTTGGAGACTATGTTGAGGTAAGCAAAGACGTGCACACTCACAGCATATTTTTTCTGCTGTTGCTCATCTCTGCTTCCAGCGCTCCTTTTGATCTATGTTAATATGTTTTGGGGGCAGTATATCCGATTAAGTAGTTATGGTTTTCCTTGCAAAGTCAGTGGCTGGAGACATGAATAGCAAGCAATTCCTCAATAGAGCTCTCAGAGGAGTTCGGGCCATCATATGTCCAACTGTATGTTGATGTGCTTTCTTTCATTCTGTCCTCTTATCATTGCCCCCTCACCTTATATTGTCTTTCCTGCATGAATATAGAAATACTCTGCATAACTGGATAAATAACTCGGAATAAAATTACCTGCTCTACACTTCATTTTTCGCTTTCAGTTAGTCGCATCTCTATGTGTCAGTACCCTTTTGATTCTCCTTTTACAGGAAGGTTTCTTATATAATGTTGGGAGCTTGAAGGGAGTCAAACATGTAATACTCTTATCTCAGGTATATCTCTCTTGAAAACTGTACACAGACATATTGCGGGTGATATATGTGTGTCAAATGTTGTTGTTTGATGAGGCTGCAGCTGTCCGTTTATGAAGGTTCGAGCGGCATTCAAGCTGTGATGAGAGGCTCTTCAAAAAAATTGGCTGAGCAAGATGAATCAAAGCTGAGGGCTTCAGGACTGCCTTACACTCTTATCAGGGCTGGCACGTTGCAAGACACTCCAGGTGGAGAACGAGGCTTTTGTTTTGATGAGGTGCCGCTATAGTCTTACTCTGGTGTTTTCGATACTCAATTCTTTGTCAATAAAGATGGATGAAATTGGTATTGTTTAAGCCAAGTCCATGTGGTGAGTATTCTCGATTTGGGAAACGGATTGCCTCTTTTAGCTGATGGCCTGTGATCATAGGGATTGATAATTTCTAAATTCAAAGTATCCATCTCAACTGACTGGATTCGCTGGAAAGAAAAATAATCATCGGGAGGCACGCATAAGTAGTAATTTGCAAGTATTTTCTTGTTTAAAATGGTTGGACAAAGGTGGTACTTAGAAGAGTATGTAAATTGTTCTTTACTCGCAACTTATTTCATACACTTCATTTACAGGGTTGTTCGGCAAAGGGAAGTCTCAGCAAGGAAGATGCTGCCATGATTTGCGTGGAAGCGCTCAGTGCAGTCCCTCAAGGAGGATTTGCATTCGAGGTAGCGATCACCTTTTATCTCTTTTACATCGCAGTGTTTTCTATAAATGGCTATGCTCTCCATGAACATCGGCATCTACCTTTTAGCTGAATTGGTTTAGAATGTTCTAAAATGTATATTCGATAAACTGGGAGTCTTTCTGTTGCCTCATCTGAGTTCTATGGTTTTGCCTTGGTCACAGGTTGTTAATGGAGAAGAGAAGGTATCAGATTGGAAGCAGTGCTTAGTCAAATTGATGGAGAAGGCTGATTAGCAGCTCTGATGATCAATTCTCCTCCTCCTGCCATAATTCTTTCAATTGGTTCTTCTCAGCAAATCCAAGACATAGTGTTTCAGGAAGTCGTAGCTTTGGTCTAGGGAGATCTGACACTGTAAATCATTCTCTTCTGCTATTTCTTATCATGGGATCTGTTAGAGAATCAATTCTCGGAGGACTTAAGCCGTCCGTAAATTGATCGGGCGATGTTCACGCGAAGACCGGACTTTACACCCGAGACATGGGACATACGAGCAATCATGATAGACCATCAGCGATGGGGAACACGACAGAACATATAGCACAGTACTAAAAGGAAGTGCTTAAAATTTGAACCTTGACCTTTGTTAGCGTGTTGCACTAGAAAGGAGATGCGCTTATGCTACGATCTTAAAATGAAAACCGATCAATCATGTGGGCATCTGATGTTTTTGTTAATAAGATGAAATACTATTTTGATTATGGTTGTCGTTATGGTGATGGCCTATTCAGCAAACCAAAAAAAGGAACTTGAAAATAATGTTTTCATTGCATGTAGTCTTGCATTGTAAAATTAATTGCAATTTGAAGCAAGGGAAAAGTCCAAAAATGCCCTCGTGCCCGGGACTTGGCCAAGACCGGATTACTAAAAAAACTAACCAAATGCCCGATGCGTTATAACTTATAACACCCAAGTCAGTTGACTTTCCCCGCTCGTTGACTTTTGGGGTTGACTGGGACGACGACTAAACGCCCCCATGTGTGGGGGCCCACTCGCGTCCCGCTTCATCCGACGTGTACGGCCACGATTGCACCTCCCCGTCTTCTCTGTTCTTTCTCTTCTCCATTGCCTGTCTCCCTCTCCTCTTTCCCTCTCTCCCTCTCTCTCTCTCTCCTCTGAGTTCGGAGCCGGAAAAGAGAAAAATCCCAAACCCCCGCGATCGCGATGATATAGCGCCGCCGCGGACCGCCGCG
Organism: Eucalyptus erythrocorys; assembly: GCA_014182555.1. Classification (NCBI taxonomy): domain Eukaryota; kingdom Viridiplantae; phylum Streptophyta; class Magnoliopsida; order Myrtales; family Myrtaceae; genus Eucalyptus; species Eucalyptus erythrocorys. The sequence goes on from CM024602.1 coordinate 15,148,762, forward strand.
AGTCGCCGCCGATACGCCAGAGCTATGGCGGACAACCCGACCTCGCCGCCGAAGCCCCAGTCTTCGAACCCGATGGATCAGGCGGCCTCGGCGGCGTCAATTCCCCGGAATCCATCGCCGAACCCCCAAATCCCGTCCCAATCGCCGCTCTCTCACTCCTCGCCTTCAATCGACCCCGCCCAGATCAATTCCCAGATGTCGTCCCCTCCTCTGCCTCATTATCCCCAGCAGCAGCAGCAGCAGCAGCAGCAGGCGCAGTCGCAGCCACAACAGCAGGCTCAATCGCTCGTCCATCAACAGACGCAACAATCGCTGGTGCACCAGCAACAGCAGCAGCAGCAGCAGGCTCAGAATGTTTCCGCCATGAACAATTTCCAAATTCAGGCGGGTCTCCAGAGATCGTCTTCGGTGTCTAGGTTAAATCCAATGCAGATGGGTTATCTGAGGCAACAGCAGCAGCAGCAGCAGCAGCAGCAAGGTGGAGTGTATGGGCAGGTCAATTTCGGCGGGTCCCAGCAGAACCAGCCGCAGAACCAGCAGAATCAGATGGTGACTGGGAATCTCCCGCGATCGGGTTTGATAGGGCAGACCGGCCATATGCCGATGCTGTCTGGTACGGCCGCAGCTGCTGCTCAGATGAATTTGCAGTCTCAGATGTTGAATTCGGTGCGTCTTTTCTCCATATCTCACTATTCAGTTCTGTTGTTTATCTTCGGTTGGCAATCTAGTTGGCAGCTGAGTGAGGAGGTTTTATTGTCTTTTAAAAGTTTATTGTTTTGAGTATATCTTACATAGCAAGCGTACAGGTGGACATCAGTGAAGCAGGTAATCGCTAAATGGAAATGACATGCTTCGACGTTCTTCTGAGTTGGTTTTGCAGAGGATTGTTAGTAAAAGAAAAAAATTGTTTTTCCCCCTTCATTCGACTCTGTTGATTGGATGAGGTTTTTGCAAACTGATCAGCCAATTAATATTATTTTGTGATGTGTTATGTTGGGAAATGTAGAGATATGGGTCTTTAAAAACGTAAATTTTGTGGGTGTAGCCAAGGCAAAAGGCAGGATTAGTACCGGGGAGCCAATTCCACTCTGGTAATTTACCTGGACAACCATTGCAAGGGCTTCAAGCGATGGGATCAATGGGCTCCTATAACTTGAGCTCACCCTTAAGGGTTAATGGTGCTGCTCTAAGTTATGGGCAAACGCGGATGACCACAGGGATGAGGCAGCAATTGTCACAGCAGGCTCAAATTGCATCCCCTCAAGTATAATTTCTTTTCTCCAGTTTTCTTTACAATTTTATCCGCGGATATCGTAATATAAATAGTTGAACCTCATTTTTCTGTTGTTGAAATTTGGATTTTTTTGAGGCACGGAATGTAATTATGGTTGTGGATTGGTAAACCTATTATGCTTTTATATACTGTGGACGCAATTGTACATTTAACTTTTCTAAACAAAGCAAATGCTCCTACTTTTGACATCACATTATAATATACTCTGTTCAAAATTGAGATACTTAATATGTTTTTTCAGCTTGTTGAAAGTTTGAATGTTTGGATGCATATGTCAAACTACAGGTTCAAAACCTGCAAAGGACATCCCTGTTCATGAATTCTGGATTGACTCAAGGTGGACAATCAGCTATGATGCCGAACAATTTGTCACAACAGTGGTTGAAGCCAATGCCAATATCTGGTGGTCCTGGTTCACCTTTTCGCCTTCAACAACAGCGGCAGCAACAGGCTCTTTTGCAGCAGCAACTTGCTTCCCCTCAGTTTTCACAAAACCCAATGGCCCTGAATCCGCAACAGTTATCCCAGCTGGTGCAGCAGTCATCAATGGGACATTCACAGCCACATCAACAGCAGCAGCAGCAGCAACAACAACTGCAACAGCAACAAATGCATCCGCAGCAGCAGCAGCAGCAGCAGCCTTCTCCTAGGATGCAGGGACCTGCAGGCCAGAAATCTCTTAGTTTGACTGGATCACAGCCAGATGCTACGGCTTCCGGTACAACACAGGGAGGAAGTTCAAGCCAAGGAACTGAGGCAACTAATCAACTTCTTGGGAAAAGAAAGATACAGGACTTGGTTTCACAGGTTACCTCCCACGATTCCATCATTTTTTGTTGTTCCCCATCTGTTTAATCTTTATGAGTTGGTTGTCAAGAACACTCTGTTTATTGGTATGTTATAACAGATTAAAAATCTGCTGTGCAGGTGGATCCACAGGGAGTACTGGATCCTAATGTTGAGGATCTTCTTTTAGAATTTGCTGATGACTTTATCGATCAAGTAAGTTTTACTGTCGGCTAATTTGTTGCCTTTCTGTTTAACCCAATTGCTAACCTCGATTATGCACTGACAATTCTATAATCCAATGGCTAAAATTGGGGCAAATTGGTAATCTTATTTTTTAATCTATTTTGGTCTGTTTCCTGATCGTTCACGATCTCACTTAGTTTTTGTTAATCTCAGATCTATGTGGTTATTTGTTGCATATGCTTAGCCAGTGAGGGTACTGGTTATAACATTTCTATTGGCTGCAGCATGCTTAATCTATATGTGGGATGTTCTTTTTCTTTTTCGAACTTCGCTTCTTGCTGAATTGATGAAGATCAGTGCAACATATCCGGCTGTGCAAGCAACCTGGGTGGCAGTTCAGCATAAAATTGGCATTCTTTGATCTTAATTCAACTTGCAAATTGTAACATGCAGTCATGTCATGTTTTAACTCAGTTTGCTCCTTTGAACCTGGTGACCTTTTGTTAAAATGATGGTGAATCACAAATTTGTGAATGATTGATCTCAATTTGTGTTTTGGCTTTTAATCAACCTACCGTATTTGTTTGCAGGTAACTACTTTTGCCTGCAGTTTGGCTAAACATCGCAAATCATTGACGTTGGAGTCCAAAGATGTATTACTGCACCTAGGTTTGACATCCGCCTTGTCTGAGAGTGCATTATATTTCAATGGAAAATCTATTGAAATACATACAAGAATAACCCGTAAAGTTCAATCTTTGTGGTTGGTGGCTGCTGCATAGTTAAGAACCTAGGGAGGAGATGATATTGCATGATTTGATTAAATTAGGAGATGCCTTTCCTAATATAATCTATGAACTTGCTGAGTTTAAAGATATGCATGTTAACCGCAGTTGGTATTAGTGCGTCCCCTGGACGACTCTGGGCACTCATTAGCTTCTGCAAGGTTAATAATCTAATGTGAATTTTCTCATTTCTCCTGCCATCTTTCTCCTTTCCGAAAAAATGTCGCATTTACTCTGATGTGCACAAGACATTTTAGTCGTGAGCAGGCTTTATCATGTAGATATAGCTAGTCTTCCTGTTTGTTTATTTGGATAACTTATCCAACTTGAGCTTATTTATGTGTTGTTGAAGTCCTAAGGTGTCATAAACTACGTAGTATTTTGTCTGTGCAGCTGTAGGTGCTATTTTAGGTGATTTCTAATTGCATTGTCTTCTAAAAGTAATTTTTTAGAATGCATACATGCACACGCTTGCAGTTTTCTGTTAAATTTAGGTATCTGAGTCTTGAAAATTATATTGCAGAAAAAAATTGGGGTTTGACAATTCCTGGATTTTCAAGTGAAGGGCAGAAGCACCTAAAGAAACCTGTAAGTATTATGTTTAGGACTTAAGTTTCTTCTGGATAAGCATAGGATGTTCTGCAAAATGTCTGTTTTCGCTGTATGCAAATAATGTCATCACTCTTATGATCGTAGTCACATTATCGGGGATACTTTTTTCTTGGAAAAACTACAAACGATATTCCTTCATGGCCTATCATGTATGTGCAGTTTCAAATTTAAACTGTTGGCACAATCATGGAAGTGGTTTTGCTTTGTCTTTCAATTTGGTCCAGTTTTAAAGTTTTAACAAGTCTGAATTTGGGGGAACTTTTCAGATCATTTTTCATTATGGTAAAAGTAGTTAGATTTATTTCTCTTTGCTATGAAAATTTTGTCTTAGAAGAGTTCTTTTTAATGCTTTCTTGGCGAGTTCTTTGTGTGATGTGATTTTGAATTTTGCTCTATGAAATGTTGTAACTGTTTTTGACTTGTCAATGTTTAAATAACTGCAGTTAGCTAGTGAGTTTCACAAAAAGCGTCTTGATATGGTAAGTTTCTCTTAGTGCATGCTTGTTCTCTTATTGTCACAAGGGACTGAAATTCTCTTTTCTTGTATCTCTTGTTGTTTGCCAGGTTCGTGCGTTGAGGGATTCTACGTTCACGGAAAGAAATTCAGATATCTCTAGAGAAATAACGAGACAGGGGTCTGACAAAATCATTGGGCCCAACCACTTAATAAGGCCTTCACCAAGTTCTGATCATTTGGTCACACAAGCAACCGGTTCTCAGATGCTGCAGCAACTAACACGGTTTTAGTGGAGCTGAGATTCCCTTGCTTCAGTCAACTTGAAGATGAGATTATTTGTCACCTGATATCTGGTAATTATATGAGCCTTAAGGTTTTATGTGATTATTACAGATTTATTTAGATGGTTGCAGCTCTAGTCTGTCTATTGAAGTTGTCTATCTCCTTAAATGTACCGGTAAGGATCATACCAATTTTTATTGATCTGATCTAATATTTAACTGCAGGTTGGGCGTGGAGGACAGAGACTGTACAGTAGTTTGGCATCTGATACATGAATTATTTGGTCAAAGATCACAGTGACTGACCAGGCTCATTAGATTCTTCCTGGAGTTCTACTCTCTGATTTGGGAGAATAAAGCATCCAAAGCTGGGGCAGCTGGGTTTTTGTTCTAAATGTTATTGATTTAACATAGTGTTATGGGTTCAATCTAAACTTGTGTAACCTTTAGATGCAGGTATATGGTCTTGCTTGAAGAGAAGTGCTGATTTCTCCTTTTATGCTTTTTTTTTTTTTTTTTTTTTAAATTAAAGGTGTCGTTCAATATTAGTCACAATATTGAAGTGCTTGTTCTTATGGATGAATATTCTAAAAGGCAGACTTTACATCATTTTGGATGAAATGCCATACATCTCGAGATATTTTCTGTTTTTTCATTGTGTTTGCTTCTTGCGCATCTCAGCTGTTGGATGGATGAGACTTTCACACAAGAAATGCCATGTTCAGTAGAATCATGGTTGAAAATTCATTTGGAGCAATGCGCCCAGGACATGTAATAATCATTCCTGTGGAGGAGTTGCACAGTGTAGGCGTGCCAGTTCGTCTGTGGCATGAGAACAACTGAGAGAATTAGCTTCCAAGAGGAAATTACCATTAAGGTGATGAACAATGGGATGAACTGCTCAGAAATTGCAGGATTACATTTTTTGAAAAATTCATTTGGATCCTTGCCCATGTTTCATGTAAGTAAGGGCAGTCACATGAAGATGGTGGACACGACAATTGCTGTTCGACTGGGCCCAAGAATAAAAGCCAATATATTCGGCCAAATATGTTTTGCCTTTTGATGGTAGTGGTCCTACTTAAGATTTTAGAGAACCACAGTTTTGCATTTTTTCTTGTTCTCTGTCTGTCTTTCACGGATGGACCTGTTTTGATTGTGTTGAACTTCATAAGCCAGGCTGGTCTTTTAACTCTCGCTGAGAAAAAAACTTGTTAGCTGTCTTTGGCATCAAGCTCTCTTTGTTTCTTTCCTCTCGTCCTTCGGATGATTGTACGAGGTAATAAATATGCGTAACAAGCGCATCATTTGTTAGCCAAAAGAAAGCAGTAAAACAAGACAACAAACGCATCGCTCACTGTATCTTGTGCGATGAGTCTCTGTTCTTTGATCAAAAGATTCTCAGAGGTGAATTTATGATTGGAATGGTCTTCGGTCCTGTCATCCACGGACTCGTGTCCTGCCCAGAGATATCCACATGTATCGAAAGTGTTATTTTGGATCTCATACGTTACGAACAAATCGAGGACGGACACAAGTAATTCTGGCATCCTTTCGAAACGCAAAAAAAAAAAAAAAAAAAAAAAAAAAAAAAAAAAAAAAAAAAAGTCAAAAGTGGTCAGGTGGTGACCATCAAAATTTTCAACCAATCAGTTCGTTCAATGGAGTTTAAAATTAAATGGCAAACATACTAGCTCCGTTTGTTTTTCGAGAAAGATATGATTTTGAATCCATTAACTCAATTTTCTAATTGAATCAAATATCGAAAAATAAGGAAAATATTTTTCATGATACAAGCAATTATTTGTAAGAAAATATTTTTCATAATATGACTAAGTTGTACTTGGATTCAAAAATCTACACTTTGGCACAGAAACCCTACTGTAAATTCTCGAATCCTTGGCATGTCGGACCAAATCTCTGGCACTCGGGCCTGAGTCTATCAATGCTAGGCCTATGACCTTAGTAATCCAAGTCCATCGAGGCAAAGCTCGCGATCTCGATGCTCGTCTGCATGCTTGAACCTATGGCACCCACACTCAAGGTTGGCCTTGAAGCCTCGACACTTGGCCTAGTGTCCATAAAGGCCGAGCATAGGATCTTGGTATCCAAGCTAGGATCCACAACACCTAGGGCCAAGTCCAAAAAGGTCGTGCCTGAATCCATCAAGGTCGAGACCAAGACCTAGTTACCCACACTTGGGTTCATCTAGGCTGGCCTGGGGCCTAAGTGTCCGTGCCTCAATCTCCAACACCCTGGGTTGGGGTGCATTGCCATTGGACTCAGATTTCTAGTATTTGTACCAACTTTCTTGACTTCTCATGTAAGTCATTAGTGCTCGAATAATGTATGTTTATTTAAAAAAGTCCAATAGATTTTTCATATCAAATGGAAATTATTTTTAAGATCATATTCAAGTTTCAGTTAAATATTAAAAAATATTATTATTTTTTGAAAAATATTTTTGAAAAAATATTACATTTTCTGCGGTGTCCAATCGATAGTTACTCCACGACTGTCTCCTATGTACATTGACTGCCCTATGTATATAGTCCACTTGATTCGACTTTTCTGGAGACATATGTCATCTCCATGAATCTAATTCAAAGCGCAAAATAATCATCATCGTCATCATCAACCCCCAACCAATCTCCTCCGCAGTCCCCACACACCTGAATTCTGCGTCCACGTTTCCTCCGCATGCAATTCTTTCTCCAATGTACTGCCATTCGTTAATTATTGCCCCAGGACACTCGTCACTTTCTTTCACCCTTAAACAGCTCTCCAGAACCAGCCGTGGGAGCTCTGCAACAAGAGACTCCACTGTTGCCGATGTATTCATGTCTTTGAAATAGCATTGAACGGGTGATCTTCAAAGTTAGGAAAAGAGAAGAGAAAGAAGAAGAATAGACCGTTACAACTTATGGGCAGGAGTCCATGTTGTGCAAAGGAAGGTGTGAATAGAGGAGCCTGGTCCAATGATGAAGACCGACTGCTCGCTGACTACGTCGCCCTCCATGGAGAAGGCAAATGGAGGAAAGTCGCCCAGAACGCAGGTACTGCAGTACGTTAGGTTTCATATTAACTTGGTCACTGAGGGTTTGGCGAAAAGAGAAGAACACAGTAGTATTTCTTGCATGCAAAGGCTACTTGCTTTTAGTTTCGTTTCGTTTTATTGATAGGATCATTAACTTCAAAGTCTCTGCAACCCTTGCGTGTAATTGTTTCTTCTTGAGAAGGTCTAAATAGATGCTCCAAGAGCTGTAGGCTCAGATGGGTAAATTACTTGAAACCAGGCATTAAGAGAGGTGCCATCTCCCCCGATGAGGAAGACCTCATCATCAGGCTTCATCGTCTTCTGGGTAGTAGGTATTCTTATATATACTTCATTCATACCCCTAGTTTTTCGTTTTAAATGTGTTTTTGATCAAAACACTTACTAATTTTTAGATAGCATGTGCATGCTTCAATAAATGAGGAAGCCCCCAATGTGAAAGAGAGACCTCGTAAAGACCAAATTTAACATGTATAAGCTGAACCCTGTTTTGAGCAAGCGTTATTCAAAGCATCCCAGCACGGTGATCCTCCAGGATTCACATATACAGAGCGATAGGGACGAAAAGCATATGTTTTAAAACTGGAGGGCGCAAAATGTACTCTATTAGAGGAAAACTAGGATGTTTTCTGTAATTTACATCCGAAAATATTGTCTTCATCACCACCAAGTAAGGCAAGCTTTCCAGACAGATCTTTTTACAGATGTGTCACAATTTTCATTTGCAAATTGGTTCGGGAGAGACAAAATTAATGTATTTTTGCGGAACTTATTCTCCAAAATTCCTAGTTGACGTGATGACTCGGATGAAAATTAGTGTGAGTCGGTTCATCTTTTTCGATGTAATACCAGGAGACACTGTCCATTATGTTTTTGTGTTTTCATAATACTTTTGATATAATGAAGTTCTAAATCTAAGTCCTTTTCGCTTCTGATTAATTAGCATTACGCAGGTGGGCCTTGATAGCTGCAAGGCTTCCGGGACGAACCGACAATGAAATAAAGAACTATTGGAACACCAGTTTGGCCAGAAAGTTTCATGCTGCAACGCCAGACAGCAAGCATCTTCCCAGCTATAAAGAGAAGATTGGGACATTTGCGAGTAATCAACTAGTCTCGAATCCTCAGGTGAATTCACACCATAAGGTCCTTGGTTCCACTGAGTCCGCTGCTTCAAATGAACAAGACAGGAACTTGGTGAACATGATCAACACTGGAGCAAAGAATAGTGATACCAAAAACTTAATTCATTTTCAAGCAGAGGATAGAGATGATGATGACATGAGCTTCTTGAATGCTGGTGATGAAGATTTCGTTATTGGTGTTTCAGAATCAAATTTGCCATCGCATCATGAGAAGATGGAGGTGGGAGAGCAGAAAGATTTAACTGGTGTGAACCATAGGAACATTCCTTGTTTTGAGGTATGTGCTTCTTCATGTTCAAGAGATGAAGACAATGTCGAAACTCACATGACGAATAACCGCGATTCTTGTAATCAGCCCACTTTGCACATGGAGTTGAGGAAGTTGGCTCTTTTTCTAGAATTGGAAGATGAGTTTTCTTAAAGCTGATTTCAAGCATTAATTGATGTTTTGCTGGGCTAGTTATTTATTTAATTAAGTCCATTAATTTGTGATAAATACTCATCTTGGATTATTTTAATTCATGTTTTCAGATTTTCAATGGGAATAATATGATATGTTCCGGAGCATAATTCAAAATCTCTTTCTCGTACTTCGCTAGAAAAGCCGATGAAAATTGGTCACATTCAAATTTGACCTCTACTCTTTTCCAGACACATATGTATCTATGTTAAACATTTCCACATTTGATAATATTGTCGTTACTCCCAAAGTTAGCTCAATGGACCATGCAAATCATTTTGAAAGTTCAACTTAGGAGTTCACTTATATGTATATGTGGTGATGGTTCAAGAGAGAGTTGAGCTTTTATCAAGAGGTAGAAGCTCGATAAAAACTTGATAATATCATTAAACTTCAAGAACTTATTAAATGAAAAATATTTAGTCATTGTTCTCTATCTCCTTATCCTGTTTGATATAAATAGCATGAGACTCAGATCCCTGGAGTGCCAAAACTTACCATAGGGAACACTTAAAGTGCCAAAAGTTAAGAAATGTACACTTAAGTGTCAAAATTGGAGGAAATTGGATCAGTTAAAAGCTAATGGCAAAAAAATCTAACAAAAATGTTGATGCGGTGTTTTTCTAGCGAGATAAGTACAAAATGACATTGTTTTTCACGCTAACATGATTGAATAAACTAAAAATGACGTCGTTTTGCCTTGGTTTCAATTTTAATATAAATATTAATTAAATTAAATCTAAAATTAAATTATTAAAAAAAAGAAGAAGAAGTTATAGGTGTTGGGTGAGAGCTGTGCAAGACCTCGCTGTCACCTCCCCATTGTCGTTGAGAAGGGTTGGCATTGTCTGGCCTTGGCAAACCGGCAGCCAAGGCCTGTAAGCCCTATCCCAAATCTAAGGCAAGGGTCCTTCCCATAGATCCAGTGAGGGTCGCCAACCCCTAGCCAGGGCTTGGCGACGCTAGATGACTCTTCCCCCATCGTCACCAGCCCTTCTTGACGATAGTGGTGAGGCAGCGACAAGGGCTTACACAGCCCTTGCCCAATGCCTATAACTTTTTTTATAAAAGAATTTAGTTTTAATTTTAATTTTAATTATTATTTATATTAAAATTCAAACCAAGGCAAAACGACAATGTTTTGAATCTTCTTTGTTGACTCAGCTCTCCACGAGCCACGTTGGCGAATTATATTAATAAAAAATTGTCACATAGGATTTTAAGTCAGGGTTGCCATACTTAGCATTCGGGTGTTCCAATTTTCAAAAACAAGTGATACTTAAATATGTATTTCGTAACTTTCGGCACTTAAATTTTTTCCCGTGTTAAGTTTTGGCACTTGCACTATTCTTTTGCCTTACTTCAAGTATACAATTATAATAGTATGCAGATTACCTTTATGTGTTCCATGCAGTGCATGAATCTTATATACCTAAAATGTTGAGGGAGATTCAAAAATAAAAATACTGATCCTAAAGATCATCACCTAGTATATTCTTCTACAAACATAGACCAAGGAGTGTTGGACTTCATTATCCTAAGGAGCAACAATAGGTAGCCATTCACATCACCCGAATTTTGATAATAGAGAAATCTACTTGAAGAACCCTGAGACATATGGCAAGACTGTAACCAATTAAGTTCAAGTATTTAACATGTGCAGATGATACTGATTTACAGCCATTGCATATAATATATTTCATTCGATCAGGTGGATTTGTGAATTCCAAGTTTCATGTAGAGTAAAATAAAACATAATTTCTTTTCTTATTTAGACTTGCCGAGTTTAGTGTCACTCTGTAATTTTTCTTTACCATCATGTGGGTTTAGAGTGCTCAGGATGCACCACACACATATGTTGTCCTGGACATTTAAGCCAACACATTTGACCTATGACTTGAATGATGTTGAAGGTCTTGGGCTCATCGTGCATACTACTTATCACCGGCTCAAAGCTAACTATAGCATATCAACACATTATGTTACCTCAAGATTATGAGAATCCATATTTAGATACTATTTATAATCAGTCCGGCTTGAAGTATATGGATCGAGTCGCTCAAAAGAGAAATCTATTAAGTAGGGAACCTTAGCATGAGCCCGTATGTCAAGTACTACTTTAAAATCATCTCTCGCCCATGGGACACCGGAGCGCTAGAATTTCTCTGTGGTCGTATTCATGGGGTTGTTTTTCGACTAGCATGCTTATGAAAAAGGGTCACAGTCTTGAATTATGTACCGTCGCAATTATTTGCCCACAACATTGAATGCTCCCAATATATTTGGTAAAGTCATTATTTTTCTTTGGACTATGCTAGTATAACAGTTATTGGGATACTATGAAAATAACAATACATTGTAAGTAACAAATTCTTGAAGAAATATGTCCCACAACAATTTATAATTATTTGTAATTTGGTTTTTATGATCTGAAATAGATTGTTATTCGTACAATACACTAAAAACTGTCACATAATTATTTCTCTTTTTCTTTTGTTGGCTTTAGTTCTAACAAATTTAGAATTCTTAGATTCTGTTGTTGCACTAGCATGAATGGTTCTTTGACGATTCAGGACCATTCCCATTTAATTTTGTAGAAATTTGAGTGGGCAATTTCTCTTATATAATAATTACGGAAAAATTATCTAATAAGTTTTAATATTGTTAAACAATGACCGATTTAGTCCAAAATTTTTTAATTTTGTCAATTTAGTCATAAACTTTTTGATAATTTTTCAATATAATCATTTTAATCAATTTTGTCTTAAAATTGCTTGGTAGTCCAATCGGTGCCCACTATCCGCACGACATGACATATGCTAATATGAATGTTTTTACAATTTCTTTTTTTTTTTCTTTTGCCTTGCCAAATCTATTATTGTATGATGGATAAATAAAATACCCTATGTAGCCAGTATATATTTATTTCTATGTGTGACCTCGAAAAAGTACCCTAAGTTTCGTTTCCTTTTTCTTTTTGAGCAGATTGCATGCATGATGAACAAAAGCTAAGTTGCTTATAGTTTCAATTTTTTTTTTTCATTTCAATAAGTTGAGTACGGTCATCGCTTACTTAATTTGTCTTTATAACGCTCGTTAAGTAAATTTATTAAACACGTTATGATGATTTTTAATTTATTGTTAGATTCTCAATGACATGTGAAATGAAAAAGAATTCAACCCATCAAAAGTTATAAAACTCATTATTTTGATTGCATAAAATTATTAACAAAGTGTTGGGTTTTAAGACGACAATTCTAGATTCAAAGCAATGACCAGGCTCATGCCCTAATTATTGGCTTGAGGATAATCATCCTAGAAATATATCTGGTACCTGGTGGGACGTTCCGAAATTTTCGTCATCCGATTTTTTCCCCCATTTTTTAGAGTCGAGAAAAGAGACACGTCACATAACGTTTGCAAGGGCATCGTGCATCGTGCATCGTGAAGGAAACGTCATTTTTGGTTCTAGATTTTCTGTACCTAAAAGACAATTGAGCCGTACGGGACAAAAACGGAGGGGAAACATAGGAGCACGTCCTCCACATTGGGAGCGGCTTGGTTGTCAATTTGGACCACAAGTGTGGTGGTTTTCGTAAAGTGGCTTGGTCCATGGTTTTAAATGTTGGGGCCCTTCGTACTGCCGCCTTCGACCATGTTTTTTTTTTGGTCGGTACCTTCGACCATGTTGGAAGGGCCTACTTTAATGGACATGTTGAGACGAGATTATTCCCATTTAAAATGGATACGTGAAAAATGAATAATTTAAAATTATTTTCTTAAAATTAAATGCTTATATTATTTATGAAAATAAATGAATGAGATATATTTTAATTGTCTACAAAAGTATTTATAATAAATAATTTTTTATTAATTAATTGTTTCAAATGATACAAACAACTATCATTGTTTGAAATGATACAAATGATTATAATTTATTTTTCACAAAATAAATGGAGCATAGTATGTCTCATACTCATCTTCATTATTTACCCTAATTAATGATGGAGTTCCATCGTGTTCTTTCTATTTTTTTCTCCTCTCTTTTTTGGCGAAACAATTTGACCAAGTGTGGTATTCCAAATTCTTGCACATTGGGAAGTTTGGGATCTATTACTTGTATTCAATCCATTTATTTGGAAAATGACATGATGTGTATAAATATGGAACTATTTAGAGGTTATCATTAGTAGTCGCAAAAATGCAATTCCACGATCCTCATATATATATATATATATATATATATATATATATATATATATATATATATATATATATATGAAAGAATAGAAAGATTAAAGCACATGTTTTGGAATCCATCATTGTTGATGTGGAAAAGTGACAACCTGCGCAGGTACTTCTCCTTTATTACCTTTTATATTAGTGGTTCAATGAGATGGCCTATCACCCTTAGTGCTTAGCAAATGCTCCTTTGTGAGGATAATGCGTGTGTTAGAGTTAGAAAAGAGACTTGAGCACTATTTATAAAAGGGATAAGTGCAATAAAAGTCCTAAAACTTGCAAAAAGTGCAATCAAGTCCTAAAACTTGTCAAATTGATTTAATTGAGTCCTAAAGTTAACACAGTCAAACTTACTAACGGAAAATGTTGATGTGACGTGGACATGACATTTTAAATGATTTTTTATTTTCCACGTGGCTTTTCAAAATTATTTTTTATTAAAAAATTAGATTTAAAAACTAAAATTTATTTTTTAAAAACTATTAAAAAAAGGAGAAAATGGCAGCTCCTCCGCCATCGCCACTGCCCATTGCCGAAGGGGCCGGTGAGGCCCCCGCCCGGTTGGGTGGCAACCAGCCACCTCCGCCCAAGGTCGGCGATGGGCGGTGGCGGCGGCAATGCAGGAGTTGCCATTTTCTTTTCTTGTTTTAACAGTTTTTTAAATAAATTTTAGCTTATCTTTTTTAATTTTTAAATCTAATTTTGAATAAAAAATAATTATAAAAAGCCATGTGGAAAATAAAAATTTATTTAAAATGCCATGTCAACACCACGTCAACATTTTCCATTAGTAAGTTTGATGATGTTAACTTTAGAACTCAATTAAACGAATTTGACAAGTTTTAGTACTTGATAGCACTTTTTGTAAGTTTTAGGATTCAATTGCATTTTTATAACAAATTTTAAGGCTTCTGATGCACTTATCCCTTTATAAATTTCCAGTCAGGCCCTATTATTATAGATTAGGCTCAACTCGGCTCATACTAACTAATCTCATATTCGACTAACTAAGAAACATTTTATCTTATATTAAATTAATCTCCTAAAACTGTAATTACAATATCAATAAAAATCACAAATTAGAAAAACTCTTACATTCTTTTACTTGGGTTATATGAATTGAAATTGAACTGTATATATGCATCTTGGTTTAGAGATAATTTTTAACAGTAAATTTTATCTCATAAATTTTTAAACACCGAATTATAGCAATAACTACATGTACATACATAAAGTCTTTCATGGTCACGAATGCTTTTAACTTTATTAATATAGATTCAATATGTTAGTGTGACAAATGGGTAACATCTTTCATAGAGAGTAATACCTTATGTTTATTTTCTTTGATAATCAACATTCTCTTATTTTAAGTGTCACAAAAACCTGTATTAGTAGAGAATATTTTTACGATTCAATAAATCTACATAAGTCTTATGCTTATGGTTAATATTCTTTTATGTGTAACGAGATACATGCTAAAGACTAATAACCGGATTCCCCCAACCTTCATTCAAGGTTTATATAATACTTTGAGATTTTTATCAATATTATTCAACAAAATAACAGTACATTCATAAATACTTTATTGAATGCAAAAATCAAAACGTTATTAAACGTAACAAAAAAGAATGTGAACTTTATTAGAGAAAAAAATAAAAACAACTCCCACTAAATAACATCACATGATACTCTGAAACCCATGCTAATGACATGTTGCTCAAACACACGAGGCGTAGGCTTATAAATAGCGAATATGCAACCATATCATATGTAAAAATATGATTTACTATAATGTCACCATTCTGTACCATCTCCTTTATGGTAAAAAACTTGATTGTGATGAGCTTAAATCTCTTGAGACTTTTGTTATTGTTAATAAATAACATTACAGAGTTATTGTTATAGTACAACTGTATGGGCCTATCCACAAATTAAAAAACAGTTAACTCCTTAATGAGATTCTAGAGCCAAATAGCTTGAATAGCAGGTGAAAAACATGTTATAAATTTCGCTTGCATAGTAGAAGATAGTATAGATTTATGTTTTTCGCTCTTCCATAATATCACACCTCCTATTAATATAAAGATAGATCCTGTTGTTGACTTCATATCATCCTGATAGCCAGCAAAGTCTGCATCTGAATACTTTACTAGCTACAGGTCCAGGACATGTTTGTAGATTAACATATAATTTCTTGTCCTCTTAAGGTATCTTAAAATGTTCTTGGCAACAACCTAGTGATCGTATCTTGAATTTGACTAAAATCTGTCTAGAAATTCTGTTACAAAGGCGATGTCTAGTCTAGTGCAAACTCGAGCATACATGATACTTCTAAATGTACTAGCATTAGGTATATACTTCATTTGGGTTTTTTCAAAATCCAAATTAGGGTATTGTGAAAGACTCAATTTATTACTCTTAATAATAGGAGTAATTCTTAACTTACAATGTTGCATACTAAATCTTTCTAAAATACAATTAGCATATGCCCTTTGAGACAAACTCAATAAATGGCGAGAACAATTTCTACGGATCTTAATATCAAGAACAAAAAATGCCTCATTAAGGTCTTTCACGTCAATTTTTTTTTCTTAAAGCATTCGTTTCGTCTCATGCAGTAATCCAATGCCACACGCGCAAGTAAAATATCATTTATATAAAGTATGGGAAAAATATATTTCATTCTACCGATCTTATAGTATTTACATTGATCTACTTTGTTTTCAATAAATCCAAATGAAGTGACAATACTATGAAACTTTAAGTATCATTCTCTAGAAACTTGTTTAAGGTCATAAATAAACTTTTCAATTCGCATTCAAGCTTACCTGAATTATCAACTACAAAATCTTCAGGTTACACCATATAAACCTCCTCATTAAGGTCTCTATTTAAAAAAGCAATTTTAACATCCATCTAGTATAACTCCATATTAAAATAAGTTATTAATGCCATAATCACCTAAAAAAATCTTTAGAAGAGACTGGAGAAAATGTTGTTTCATAATCCATTCCTTATCTTTGAATAAAACCCTTAGCTACCAATCTGATTTTAAACTTCTCGGTCTTTCCTTTGAAATCCTTTTTAGTCTTGTATACTTATTTGCAACCGATAGACTTGTAACCTTTAGACAATTCTTATATACTCCCAAGCACCACTGTGTTTCATAAATTGCATCTCATTTTTCATCACATTTAGTCATAACTTTGATTGAGGACAAGAAATAGCATCTGTGTAAGCCACTAGATCAACAATGCAGTTAATATCATAGTCATGCTATCTTAGGTGGACTGCATAGTTTGGTGGTATAGCTGAACGTTTTTCCCTGATCGATTTCTTGAGTGGAGCTACTACAACCTCATTTTAAACCTAAGAGGTTTGAAGAATTTCATTAAGAACTGCCTCAACAACATGATCCTAGGCCATAATAGGCTTAGTGTGTGGCGTAAGAGGCTTTATAATCGTCTACACAGAAAGAGATGGGAATCCAGTCATTCCTACCATATTATAATCTTCAATAGTTTGTGAGCATTTACTATTTTTCACTATATCATATTCCAGAAATTTTACCATCTGTAATTCCACAATTCTTGAACCTTCATTAGAGTTATAAAATCATTACCCTTTTGAAAGATCTAGATAAGATATGAAGTAATACAAAGTAGTTTTGAAATCCAACTTACTCAATATTGGATTATATAACTTCACTTCTATTGGACACTCCCACACTTTAAGATGATTCAAGTTAGATTTACATCCAGTCCGTAACTCGAAATGAGTCAATAGAACCGCTTTGGTAGAAATACAATTTAGAATGTAAACCTTTGTTTTCAAAGCTTCACCATATAGAAAATTAGTCTAATTTTTTTTACTAGTCATACTTCTCATTATATCCATGAGAGTGTGATTTTACTTTTCAATTACACCATTTTGTTCAAAATTCCTAGGCATAGTAAATCGAGCTATTATCCTAGAATCTTCCAAGTATTTGGCAAACAACCCTTTAAGTTATCCAGCATCACCATACTTGCCAAAATACTTATCTTCACGGTCAAATCTGATAATTTTTATAACTTTTCCTCACTGTTTCTTTACTTCAGTTCGAAAAATCTAGAATTTGTCAAGGGACTCTGACTTTTCTTTAATCAAATAGAGGTATCCATATCGAGAATAGTCATCAATAAATGTGATGAAGTAATCTATGTAGAGTTGCCGTGTATAATCCACTAATATCAGTGTGAATAACTTTCAACGGGTCAGAACTTTGAGCTGTGGTTTATTTTTTTATATTAGTCATTTCACCTCTACAACAGTTTTTCCAAAGTACGCAAGATGTTAGCTTTTATCACCCATTCTACTCTTTCTCTAGAGATGTGATCAAAACGATTATACCGCAATGCATAGGACTATTCCTTTGGCATATGTTTTTTGGAACAACATTTTCAGCTGTATAAGCGACATACATATAATTAGGAAATAAACACAATCGATACAATCCATTGGACATATTATACCACTCAATCTTATTTGAATTAAAAAATACATAAATTTTATTACTTTTTATTTTAAAAGAGCATCCACATATGTCCAAACAAGACACATGAACTAAAATCCGTCTAAAGGAAGATACGTAAAAAGTGTTTTCTAACACTATCCTAAAATTAGAATTTAGAATCAAAATAACATCTTCCACGAACTCAACGTCGACCTTTATTTTGTTTCCTACAACGAGCTTTGATTAATCTTGATTTGGCGTCCTTTGGTTTATGAATCCTTATATGGTAAAGGTAATATGATTAGTTGCACTATTATCTAGTCATCAAGAATTGGACGATGCTTCAAACAAGTTGAATTCACAAACAAATGCTAAAGAATCATTACTTCTATGCTCACTCTTAGTTCTTTTGAATAATCAAGTTTTATATTTATTTTAGCATTTTTTTACGCGTCCTCTCTCCCTACAAAAATAGTAAAGAACATTATCCTTCTTGAAGGTGCTATCTTAGGATCCAAACTATTAGAAGAATCGGTGACTTCAAATTTCATTTATAATTGAATGGACCAACGGCTTCCAAATTTCCCTTATAAGTATAATTTTTAAACCTTTTACCCTTGCCACTGTTGAAACCAAAAGCATAAAGGGCAATGTGCCCTTTATCTTTCTTTGATTTCTCTTCCTTTGCCACCACCCTTGTAATTAGATTATTAATTGACCAAGTCTCATCTTGGGAACTATTATTGATCTTGATAATCCCAAAATCAAGATGAATAATGTTTAAACATTGATGCACAATGCAAGTAGTAGAAATAGCAATATTAAGAGCCTAAAATTTTATTTGCAGATCTACCATCCTCATAACATAATTCGTAACTCCATCAGAACCATCATACTTCACATTAAAGAGTGTTTGTAGATGTGTCACGGTTTCTAGCCATCAAGACTTCTATTATCTGTCTATCAGTGCAATTTGTAGGCAATCGTTTTTAATGGAACGTTTCATAGATAGTAAACAAATTCGATTGTTCTTTTCCCAAGTAATAAATTGTGCTTTTGGAGCTTATGTATTCTTATCGGCAATAAGAGCAATATGAACATTTGCCATCTCCATGCCAAACAAAAAAATCTTCTCTCTATCATTTAAAGTTTGAATAAGCAAAAACCTCAATAATAATGGAGTTACTTTTTACAGAAAATGTGACTGAAAAATAAATAATGTATATAATTAACATCATATGAGCATTGTGTGACTTAAAGACGTACAAGTACACATCTAGGGAGTTACATTTATCATAACATAATCACTTTTGGGCTGAATACATGACATACGGTTGTATACTCCCCACATGATAACGATCATAATCACCATGAACTAATGCATAATCACCTTCTTTAAGAGTATGGCCATGCATTTGAACATGAGACATCACATCATTATATGAAACATATTTCTCAAACCCAATCAAGTATGCCACTTTAGCGATAACAACTTAATTGAATCTTGAAACTCTTTTATACTGGGAATATAAACTTTACTTCTCACATATACCATGTACATGTGATTTTAAATTTAGTGACGAGGGAAATTTATCATTAAAATCACATATCATGCCAATTACATTACTTTATTCATTGTCACAAGTAAAACTTTATATATATTATCAACGAATCACATTCTACACAACACCTATGTGATGATATACCTATAAACCAAGCACTTATATTTCCAAAAACATAAAAAAATACAAGAAAATACGTCTTTGTATGTATTTTCACATTCATAAAATCATCAAACATATAAAATAAATACACTACAAGATAGAGGATCACCATACGAGCATGTAGCTGTCGATCACGTGCCGATTGGAGCCTCCACGAGCTTGCATGTGCCACTTGAGTGCGAAGCTCGTGGAGCACACGTGCTGGCTTCCAATAAGCCAACATTTCGGTCCGATCGGTAGCCGCTTGACTAGTTATTGGTTCAATCGTCCGGTCTAGTTAACCAATCTGGTCAAAGGTTAATCAATTTAGGCTGGTCAACGGGTTAGATCTCGGGTTGCATCGCTAGATTGGGTCAAGTCATTGGGTTGTCGAGCTGTTGACATTAGCCCAAGTAAGCATAACACACATGCCAGCTTCGCCCGTGTGTGAGAGTGTGTGAAGACGCGTGGCCATGTGCATGCTTGACGCCTGGCGGTGTGTGGCCACGCGTGAGGGTGCATGCGGCCTCTCTTGGCAATGCGCCACTCATGGTTTTATTTGTTTCGATGGGCTATTTCCATTTACATATTCAAAATTGATTTTTGCTACACAAAAAATCATGAAAAAAGGCAAAAACTATACGTTCATGTTCTAATCTATAGAGGATCTAATACCACATGTTAGTTGCGAAAACGCAATCCCACAAACTTTATAGTTAGAATAACAATATATATATATAGTCAAGTAGAAAGATTAACGCACATATTTTGGAATCCATCATTCTTGATATAGATAACGATCTAGCATATGTGCTTCTCCTCTATTGTTCACTATATCACTGTCTTAATGAGATGGTTCCTCACCCTTAACATTTAGCAAACACTTCCTTGTGGGGATAATATGTGTGTTAGGGTTAGAGGAGAGACTTAAATACTATTTATAAAGTTTCTAGCCAAGCTCACTCATTATGGGTTAAGCTTAACTCGGCCCACATTACCTAGTCCCATATTAGACTAATTAAGAAACATTCTATCTCATTTTAAATCATTTCCACAAAACAGTAAATTACAATATCAATTAATATAATCCATATTAGGAAAAATCTTATAATCATTAGCCCTTTTGTGGTGATTCCATGCATATATAGATTTTCCTCCCTTGTGAGGTCACAAACCTTTCTTCAATGATTGTCTAAGAATGCAATCACTTTCGACTGGGGGGTGGGGTCACATTTGTTTGTTTCATTTTTGCGTGAGATGGACAGCCACGACTCCACCTTGTACTAAGATGTCGTTTTTGGAAATTCATCGATGGTAGATGGACAGCATCACATAGTATTAGCTCTCTCTCTCTCTCTCTCTCTCTCTCTATATATGGAAAGAGAGTGGTCCCGGATTCTCCATATCTAGAAGATGATCCCCTATAACTCGAAAATCACATGAAACCTGTGTATTTAGACGGCCAACTAAATGTAGGAATACCTACCGATTTTTATAGCAAGATTTTCCAATATACCATCTCGTGTTGATAGACCAAGAAACCTGAGCATCGGCCTTCCTTAATCAGAAAAGCAGGCGAGGTAATTATTATTTAACGAGACTTCAAGCGTTCACATAAGCATAAGCATGTATATGTCTATGATCTTAAAAGTATTTCCAGATGTACCTCTTTTTGGGCATTGTTGGGACCTATCTAATGGCCCTAGAGAGACCAATTTAATATAAACGACCTTGCATCCACTGAGACTTTTACAGTGTCATGTTTTCGATAATTACTTGATGTGTGTGGATGGGAGGACCTGCACATCTAATAAGAAATAGCCGGGGCCTCGAGGAGTCGCGAAAGCTCAATTTGTGCACAAAATGGTTGGTTTTTAACGATTTGCTTCAAGATACTCCATCCAGATGAACCTCGAAGAACATTCTGGGAGGTCTTTTCGTGGCTACCTTTCAATTCATTTGTGTGTAGACATTCGTTCCGGTTGATATATGAATCGAAATTAGACCCATAGAATTGTCTCTTTATAAGAGCGTCGTCCAATCTTTTAAGATAAATAAATAAATATAGTCCGTATGGTACAAAAATGATGTAGCTTCATCCTCACCGCTTGATAAAAAATGCGACACAAAAAGGCAACGTAATCTTCCCACACGTTAAACATAATTATGTAAAGTTTCTTGCTTGATGAATTTGAAACCTACCGCTCCCTTTGCGCCTAATTTGATCATTTATTCCCTAAACCAACTTGGAAGCACACAATCTAAAGAAGAAACTAGAAAATATTCTCTTACGATTGATATGATAATCATAAGAGACAATAGCATATATGGTCCTTGAACTTTAGTCTAATGTATAATATAATTTATGGACTTTTCATTTGTTCAATGTGGTTTCTAAATTTTAGTCCAATGCAATGTCAGCCTTGCTCTAGTTTTGTTCAATGTAATCCCCGATCTATTGTTAAATATTCAATATGATCCTTAGACTATATAAAAATATTTAAAAGTTTAGATATCACATTACATTATATCAAATAAAAAGTTCAGAAGTTACATTCGTTAGACCAAAATTCAAAAAATATCCGTATCATTTTCTCTAATAATAACAAAGCACAATGTAACTATCATGCAAATAGCTAGTTGCTATTTCCTTGAATAGCGAACGATTTTATGCAATACAAATGAGGTCATCCTTTATGATTCTTGTCCGGTCCAAAATGATCAAATGTTCCTCGAATTAGTTTATAGAGACCGAAAGATCTGCAGAGGTTTCCTTCTCGAAGAGTAACAGGGAAAAAAAGGGGGTCGATCGTGACCGATCCAGGGAAAATGGGACAC
This sequence comes from Eucalyptus erythrocorys, assembly GCA_014182555.1. Taxonomy (NCBI): domain Eukaryota; kingdom Viridiplantae; phylum Streptophyta; class Magnoliopsida; order Myrtales; family Myrtaceae; genus Eucalyptus; species Eucalyptus erythrocorys. The sequence goes on from CM024602.1 coordinate 15,171,101, forward strand.
GAGATATCTGTGAAAGCCCATGGTTCGATTTGCATGGCCTAGGTTGCTGTTCATCGTTCACTCTCGGTTTTGTCCCGTTCCTAGGGCTACATGTGCGCACATTGAATTAAAATGCCTTCCCATGTCGTGCATAGGAGTGGGAGAGCAATAGCTGTCGAAGTTCTTTGCTTAAGCCATTGACTATGTAGTCCGTCGTGGACATAACTTAGCAGCCTCTAGATTTTAATTAACAACCCATTCTGGACGTGCCACGTACATATAATTGGATTTTTTTAGGTGAACCTTACATTTGAATTTCTCGCCAAACAAACATCAAATTAAAAATATTGCTTACCTTTACCAAAAAAAACATTAAATTAAAAATACACAAAAAAAAAAAAAAAAACCAACCAAAATCATCTCTCTCTATCTCTCTCTCTCTCTCTCTCTCTCTCTCTCTCTCTCTCTCAACATATTAGAGTTATAAACGGAAATGTTATCTTCTTTTTCCCCTTTTTATAGAACTGTTGGATTAAATATTTTGTCATGGAACTATTGGATTATATATCTACTCAAGACAAAATATTCTACTTTTATATTTCTCCTCGTATTTGACATGCAAGTTTGCTTTTCGACTTGGTCCTCGCCAGTTATTTGAAATCCACTTGACAATCAAAACATGTAAAGTTCGTAATTTTATCTTTTAATCTCTTTACGCCCGTTTCCCCGTCGTTCATGATCACACTTAGTTTATAAGTTAATAATCTCAGACCTATGTGGTTCTTTTTCTTTTTTTGAACTTTGCTTCTTGCTCAAGTGACGAAGGTCGGTGCAACATTTCTGGGTGTGCAAGCACCTGGATGGTATTTTGGCATTCTTTGATCTTAATTTGACATGCGCATTGTGAACGCAGTCATGTCATGTTTTAGGGTTTGACAATTTCTGAATTTTCACGCGAAAGGCAGAAGCACCTAAAGAACCTGTGAATATTATGTCTAGGATTAAAGTTTCTTCTGAATAAGCATGCGATGTTATATAAATTGTCTCGGTTTTCACTGTATGTAAATTATGTCGGCCCTCTTATGATCATAGTCACTATATTGTGGACACATTTTTGTCGAAAAAAAGAAAACACGTGCGATGCTCCTTCATGGCCGATCATGTATGCGCAATTTCAAATTGAAACTGTTGGCGCAATCATGCAAGCGGTTTTTCTTTGTCCATCAATTTGATCCAAAATTTTCTTTTCAGTTCATTTTTCATCACGGTAAAAGTAGTTCCATTTATTTATTTTTGTATGAACTTACTATCCTAAAAAGCTCTGTAATGCTTTCTTGGTGAGTTCCTCGTGCTGATGTAATCTCGAAATTTGCTCTATGAAATGTCATGACTGTTTGACATTTTAGTTTTGAAATTTCTGCAGTTAGCTAGTAAGGTTCATGGAAGTTTGAATTTGTCTTAGTACAACTGAGAATTCACATTACATTGTTGGAACTTGAGTAAATTAGAGAAATCACACCACGATCCTTATACAAAGGTTGTCTTATTTACTTCATCTTCTAACTTCCTTTTTTTTTTTTTTTTTTTTTTTTTTTTTTTTTTTTTGTATTTTGTATTTTGCTTTTGAAGTTGATGCTCAATCATACATGCATAAGACAAGTAGATTCAATAAATAGTATCTATGGTCGTCAAAAAAGCCCAAACCAAATACTTAAGGTCATTTTTCTGCTTGTTCTGGTAATATATAAAAATGTGTATCCTGAATGGTTTGGTTCGGTTTGGGTTAGAAATCTGAACCCCATCAAAACACATCAAAATAAGTACACTCTCTCAGAATTTATAGTCTCCTGTCCATGGAAATGGGGTGCAAGGCGTTTACTAGTTCTTGAATTTTTTCAAGTCGATCTAACTCGTGTTATTATGTTTCGAGGTTGGATTTTTCATCGGTGCATGTCTACGTGTTTATACGCTTGCGCGTATGGAGCAGTTTGGAGCCTCTGAGCCCTCGAAGTGGCTGAACACTACAACATTATGTAAGGAAGTAATTTGAAGAACATAACCCTTTGTGAAGTCGAATGTATTTGGTGTTTTCAAGAAGTTGTGCAAAGTTAGAGAGAGGTTTGTTTACGATTAAAAGAACATTTTGTTTTCAAGAAGTTGTGCATTTTGTTTCCTTGCCAATGAGTTCACAGATGATATCAAGTTTTGTTCCTTGCCTTGGTTGGGTCATAGAACTCAGTATCTACGTGCCACTTTTCAGTCATCTTGGTTAGTATCTGCTTGTGTTTACAACAATTTGTCCCTGTCGGGAAGTGTTACAAGTTCACATTGCCTGCCTGATAAGAAGTATACGAGCCTCCTGCAAGCGCGGAGGGAGTGCGGAGGAAGTAGAATTCTATCTCTCAACCAGTAGTTGATATGGAAGATAACTTGAGTTTTTTTTTTTTTTGTTGGTTGATTGATCTATTAATGTCTTCATTGTTGGATGTACATAATTGCTATACGGGATCTCAATCACCAATATGAAGCGCATACGGTAGCTTCTAAAGATGGAGATACCAAGTACGCTAGCAGTTCTCTACGAACTAAAGCTAAAGTAAAGCCTTTTTTATTTTGCTTGACGTTTGGTTAGTCATCATGGGTGGGAATCTGTCATAGCAACAGTGATTCGTTGCAATTATGCAAGCAATTAACATTTTCTAACTACTGTTTTTGCTGAATTATACTCCCTTTTTATCAAATATCAAATGCTTAGAGGTTTGTCAAAATATGTACGGTGATGAAAGTTCTTGAAAGATGTAATATGATTGATAATGGTTCAGTGAAATATTTATCTCATCAAATTGGCGAAGGATAACCTGTTCTAATTCACCATTCGATACTATGACAAGAGGAGCCAAAAAAAAACAAAAAAAAAGAAGAGGAAGGAGGACCTGACCCAAATCATGTTTTCCTGTTTGGGTTATATTCGGGTCGGGCCTTGGTTTAGGTTGATGGAAGTATCTGTTGACACTTCTAATTTGTACCTGACCCTTTTAAATTGAAGAGGCCACCAGTAATATTGAAGGCTCAAGAAATAACCTTATGGAGCTGAACCCTCACAAGACCATGAAAATACCACTAAGAAAAGAACTTTAGCTGCTCAAGGACAAAAATCCAAAATAACTCAACAATAGTTTTGTTAGCAAAATTGATTTAAGGTAGAAAGTAATTACTTTCCACCGCCAATGAAGCCATTGAAATTGAGGGTATTACTGCTCCAAGTCATAAGATTCAACTCCCTAAGCCCTTAAGTATAGGGGTGATTGGTTTTTGGTTCCCAGAGTTGAGAACTAGGGACCACTCTTTTTTTTTTCCACTACTTGATACTATATCTTATGAAGAAATTAAAAAAAAAAAAAAAAAAAAAACTGGTTATTTTTATTTTTTTGACTGGGATACGTCCCAGTGGCCACTCTTCCAACATGGAAGGGGAAGGTGAAGGGTTCAAACCCCACCTTCTCGAGGAGGGATGGGGCGGGGACGCGCAAATTTCAAGAATGGGTTTCGACTCCTGCGGGAGGCGGGCGAAAAGTGAGAGTGAGTGTAGAATAGGTATAGAGTATAGAAAGACCGAAAAAAAAAAAAAATAATAATAATAAAAAAGTAGATATGATCAGTCCAATTCAGTTCCCCCAGAAACAAAGAACCGAACCGCCCTGTTTCGGCGTCCTGGGGCTCCTCGAGGCAACGGCAAAGGGGGAGGCAGCGAAGAGACAGACCTTCGGCATCTTCCTTCGTCAAAGAACGGAGAAGTTTAGAAGCGGAAGCGAAGAGAGAGTGTGTGTCAGTAAATGCAGGCGAAGGGGAGGGGCGACAGACCGAGTAGAGTAACAGAGAGATAAAAGAAGGAATTTTGAAAAAAAACTAAAAAGTGAGGAGTGAGACCAGTTGAACACGTGGAGATCATCGAATGATACGGACCTTGGCCAACGTGGGGGTCCAGCACTAGCCATTATTCAATCCACATATTTTTCCCGGCATGCAATTTTTTCTCTAATGGTCGGCCCTTCGTTATTTATTGCCTCTAAACGCTCGTCATTTTAATTCACTTTTTTTCTGCTCTGCAGAACCAGCCATTGGAGCTCTGCAACAAGAGTCTCCATCCTTGCCGATATATTCACGTCTTTGAAATAGCGGTAAAGGGGTGATCTGAAATTAGGGAAAGAGAGGAGAGAAGAAAAGGAGTAGATTAGTACAGCTTATGGGCAGGAGTCCGTGTTGTGCAAAGGAAAGAGTGAATAGAGGAGCTTGGTCCAATGATGAAGACCGAATCCTCACCGACCACATCGCCCTCCATGGAGAAGGCAAATGGAGGAAAGTTGCTCAGAATGCAGGTACTTCAGTATACTAGGTTTCATATGAATTTCGTCATTAAGGGTTTGGCAGAAAGAAAAACCACATAACTTCTTACATGCAAACGCTACTTGCTTTTAGTTTTGCTACGTTTCGATGATAGGATTATTAACTTCATAGTCTGTGCAACCCTCACGGCATGTTTCTTTCTTCTTCAGAGGGTCTAAATAGATGCTTCAAGAGTTGCAGGCTCAGGTGGGTAAATTACTTGAAACCAGGCATTAAGAGAGGTACTATCTCCCCTGATGAGGAAGACCTCATTATCAGGCTTCATCGTCTTCTGGGTAATAGGTATTCTTGTATATACTTCATTCATCCTCCTAATTTTTCGTTATAAATATGCTTTCGATAAATCACTCATTGCTTTTTAGATAGCATGGCCATACTTCATTTCATTAGGAAGCCCCCTATATAAAAGAGAGATTTCGTAAAGACAAATTTAATTCGTTTATGTCGAACCCTGTTTTGAGAAAGTGTACTTTTAAGCATGGTTTATGTAATTTACATGCCCAATATATCGCCGTCTTCATAACCAAATGAGAGCTTTTTGGTCCGATCTTTTTATAAATGTATCACAACTTTCATTTGGAAAATACTAGAGATGCAAAATATCTACAAAAAGATGCACATGGAAAAGTCTACATAATTGTTTGTTACATAGAATATTCAAGATTTGAAAAGCATTTTCCAAAAGATAAAAGATTTGCTAGGTATTATCCCACACCGCTCAACAATAGGTTCTAAATGTTCTTCATATTCATGTGATCTACTTCCACCTATCAAATTAAGTTTTTGGGTTTGACATTTTATCATGGTATCAGGAGATCCTGCTTTTTTCTTACCAATCTCTCTTTACAAATCATTTATATTTTTAGCACCGCTCTTTTCTGTCACATATCCATCATCATAGATATTATATCGGCAATCTTATTTTGCTGAACTAATTCTCCGATTCTCTTACTTTACATGACCCCTCAAATCACAATTCATAAACATGTAAATTAGCTTATGCTTTCCATTAAAATAACAGGAGATACGATCCATTATGCTTTTCCGTTCTCATAATACTTTGATATGAAAGTATAATCATCAAATTAGATTCTAAATTTTATGCCTTTTCCCCTCTCATTAATTTGCGTCACACAGGTGGGCTTTGATAGCTGCAAGGCTTCCGGGACGAACCGACAACGAAATAAAAAACTATTGGAATACCATTTTGGTCAAAAAGCTTCAGGCTGCAAGGCCGCCAGACAAGCACAATCTCAACTGTGAAGAAAAGGTGTTTGCCAGTGATGGACTAGTCTTGAATCAACAGGTGAATTCCCACCATAAAGTCCTTGGTTCCACGGAGTTCTCCACGTCAAATGAACTAGACAAGGACTTGGAGAACATAATCAACACTGGCGCAGAGAATAGTGACACCGATAGCCTAATTTCTTTTCGAGTAGAGGACAGAGATGACAATGATATGAACTTCTTGAATGATGGCGATGAAGATTTTGTTTTCGGTGTTTCAGACTCGAGTTTGCCATCGGATCATGAGAAGATGGAGATGGAAGAGGAGAAATATTTAACTGGTGTGAATAATGGGAGCTTTCCTTGTTTAGAGGTCTGTGCTTCTTCATGTTCAAGAGATGAAGACAGGGTCGAAACTCAGATGTCGAATAACCACGATTCTTGTGATCAGCCCACTTTACACATGGAGTTGAAGAAGTTGGCTCGTTTTCTAGAATTGGAAGATGAGTTTTCTTAAAGCTGATGTCAAGCATTAATCGGTACTTTGCTGGGCTAGTTATTTAATTAATTACGTCCAGTAATTTGTGATAAATACTCATCTCGGATTATTTTCGTGTTTTCAGATTTTCAATGGGAACAATATGATATGTTCTGGAGCATGATTAAAAATCTCTTTCTTGTACTTCGCTAGAAAAGCTGATGAAAATTGGTCACATTCAAATATGACCTCTACTCTTTTCCACACACACAATTATATAAGTTAAACATTTCCACATTCGATAATGTTGTCGTTACTCCCAAAGTTAGCTTGATGGACCATGCAAATCATATTGAAAATTCAACTAAGGAGTTCACTTATACGTATATGTGAAAATGGTTCGAGAGAGAGTTGAGCTTTTATCAAGAGGTAGAAGCCCAATAAAAACTTGATAATATAATTAAATTTCAGGAACTTATTAAACGAAAATATTTAGTCATTGATCTCGTTCTTTCTTATTTTGTCTGATACAAATAGTAGATAATCACTTCGAGTATACAATTATAATAGTATGTAGACTACCTTTATGTGTTCCGTGCATTGCATTAATCTTATATATACCTAAAATGTTGAGAGAGATTCAAATATAAAAATGCCAATCCTAAAGATCATCACCTAGTATATTCTCCTGAAAACATAGACCAAGGAGTGTTGGACTTCATTGTCCTAAGGAACAACAATAGTAAGCCATTCACATCACACAAGTTTGATAATATAGGCATCTACTTGAAGAATCATGAGACGTCTAGCAAGACCATAACCAATTAAGTTCAGGTATTTAACATGTGCATATGATACTGATTTAGAGCCGTTGCATATAATATATTTCATTCAATTAGGTAGATTTGTGAATTCCAAGTTTCATGTAGAGTAAAATAAAATATAACTTCTTTTTTAATTAAGACTTGTCATGTCTAGTGTCACTCTATAATTTTTCTTCACTATCATGTGGGTTTAGAGTGCCCAGGATCCACTGCACACATATGTTATCCTAGACATTTAAGCTAACACATTTGACATATGACTTGAATGGCGTTGAAGGTCTTAAAGCTCATCATGCATACTACTTATCATTGGCTCAAAGCTAACTATAGCAGATCAACACATTATGTTACCTCAAGATTATGAGAATTCATATTTAGATACTATTTATAATCGGTCCAGCTTGAAATACACGGGTCAAATCGCTCAAAAGAGTAATCTATTAAGTAGTGAACCTTAGCATGAGCCACTATGTCAAGTATTTCATCTCTCTCCCATGGGACATGGGAGTACTAGAATTTCTTTATGTTGTCGTATTCATGGGGTTGTTTTTTGACTAACATACTTATGAAGAAGGGTCACAGTCTTGAATTATGTACCGTTGCAATTATTGGCCCATAGCGTTGAATGCTCCCAATATATTTGGTTTTTCTTTTGTTGCCTTTAATTCTTACAAATTTTAAAATTCTTAGATTTTGTTGTTGCACTGGCATGAATAGTTCTTTGACTAATTCAGGACCATTACCATTTAATTTCGTGGAAATTTGAGTCTAACTCAATTCATCAGCACTATTATGTGGGCAATTTCTCTTATATGATAACTACAGAAAAATTATCCAATAAGTTTTAATACTACTAAATGATGACCAATTCAATCCAAAACTTTTTAATTTGGTCAATTTTAGTTTTATATCTGTTAATGGTTTTCCGATGCAATCATTTCAATTATTTTTGGTTTAAAATCACTTGGTAGTCCAGTCAATGCCCACTATCTACACGACACGACATATGTTGATGTGAATGATTTTTATAATTTTTTTCCTTTTTTTTTTTGCCTCGGCAAATCTATTATTATATGATGGATAAATAAAATACTCTATGTAGTTGGTAATAATTTATTTCTATGTATGACCTCGAAAAAGTACCCTAATTTTCGTTTCCTTTTTTTTTTTTTTTTTCGAGCAGATTGCATCCTTGAACAAAAGCTAAGCTGCTTATAGTGTCAATTTTGTTTTATTTTTCATTTCAATAAGTTGAGTACGATCATCGCCTACTTAATTTGTCTTTATAATGCTTGTTAAGTAAATTTATTGAACACGTTATGAAAAATTTTATTTTATTGTTAGAGTCTCAATGACATTTGAAATGAAAAAAAAAAAAAAAATCAGCCCATCGAAAGTTATAAAACTCGTTATTTTGATTGCATAGGATTTTTAACAAAGTCTTGGGTTTTAAGAAGACGATTCTAGATTCAAGCATTGACCAGGCTCAAGCCCTAATTCTTGGTTGAGGATTGTCATCTTGGATAGATATCTGCTACCACCAATTAGGACGTTCCAAAAATTTCGTGATCCAAATTTTATTTTTTTCCCCTTTTTTTTTGAGTTGAGAAAAGAGGCACGTGACATGCCGTTTGCGATTGCGTCGGGCATCTCTGGTCCCAGGCTTTCCATGTCCAAAAGACAATTGAGGCGTACGGGACAAAAAAGTTGGGAACATTTCTGGTCCCCGGTTTTCCGTACCTAAAAGACAATTAAGGCGTATGGGACCAAAAAGTTGGGGAAATATAAGAGCACGTAGTCCTCATTGGGAGCGGCCAGGTTGTCAATTCCAACCACGAGTGCGGTGGTTTTCATCAAGTGGCTTGGTCCCTGATTTTAAATTACGGGGCGCTTCACACTTCCACCCTCGTACATGTTGGAAGGGTCCACATTGATGGACGAACCAAACTTAGATTGCCCATATCATATACAAAAATAAATGATTTAAAAATCATTTTTTGATCACTTATATTTTTTATAAAAATAATTTTTTTAAATCATTCATTTTTTACGAAATAAATAGAACATAAAATACCTCATGCTCATATTCATTATTTATCCTAATTAGTAGTGGAGTTCCATCGCGTTCTTTTTATTTTTTTTCTCCTCTCTTTTTTGTGAAACAATTTGACCAAGTGTGGGAATCCGACTTCCTTCATGTTGGGAACTTTTGGATTTATTACTCATATTTGATCCATTTATATGAAAAATGACCTGACATGTATAAATTTGGAACAATCTTCTTTTTTTGAGTCGAAAATTTTGGAACAATTTAAAGAGTTATCTTTGCCCCTTTTGTGGTGATTCCATCATAAATAGATTTTCCTCCCTTGTGGGGTCACAAACCTTTCTTTAGTGATTGTCTAAGAATGCAATCACTTTCGATTGGGGGTAAACATTTGTTTGCTTCATTTTTGCGTGAGATGAACAACTTCACGTTGTACTAAGATGTCGTTTTTGTGTAATCAAATGATCAACTTAGGAATACCTACCGATTTTTATAGCAAGATGTTCCAATATACCATCTCCTGTTGATAGACTAAGAACCCTGAGCATCGGCCTTCCTTAATCAGAAAAGCAGGGGAGGTAATTATTAGCTAACAAGACTTCGCGTATCAAGCGTTCGCATAAGCATAGGCATGTATATGTCTATGATTTTAGAAGTACTTCCGAATGTACCTCTTTTCGGGCATTGTCAGGACCTATCTAATGGCCCCAGAGAGACCACTTTAATGTTAAACTACCTTGCATCCATCGAGACTTTTACAGTGTAGTGTTTTCAATAATTACTATATGTGTGTAGACGGGAGGACTCACACATCTAATAAGAAGTAGCCGGGTACTCAAAGGGCCGCGAAAACTCTATTGTTGACCCAAAAAATGATTGATGTTTTACAATTGCCTTCAAGATCCTTCATCCAGATCAACCTCGAAGAACATTCTGGGAGGTCTTTTCGTGGCTACCTTTCAATTCATTTGTGTGAAGGCAGTTGTTCTGGTTGATATATGAATCGAAATTAGGCCCATAGAAATATATCTCTTTATACAAGCGTCATCCTGTCATTTAAGATAAATAAATAAATCGTATTGCCGTATAGTACAAAAATGACGTAGCTTCATCCTCTCCACTTGAAAAATGATATGAGACAAAAATACAACGTAATCTGACTACATGTTAAACAAAATTACGTAAAGTTTCTTGGTTGATGAATTTGAAACCTACCGCTCCCTTTGCGCCTAATTTGATTATTTATTCCCTAAACCAACTCGGAAGGACAGAATCTAAAGAAGAAACTCGAAAATTTTCTCTTACGATTGATGTGATAATCATAAGGATAATAGCATAAATGGTCACTGAACTTTGATTTAATGTATAATGTAATTAATGGACTTTTTATATATTCAATGCAGTTCCTAAACTTTGGTCTAATGCAATGTCGAATCTGCTCTTTTAATTTTTTTTAATGTGACCTCCGATCTATTGTTAAATGTTCAACGGGGTCCTTAAAGTATATGAAAATGTTTAAAAGCTCAGGATTCACATTGAACAAATAAAAAGTTGAGGAATCACATTCAAAAAGCACCCGTGTCATTTTCTCTAATCATAACGAATCACAACATAAGTGTCATGCGGGCATAGCTAGTCATCTAACGACGCATGCCATTTCTTTGAAGAGTGAACAATTTTATGAAATACAAATGAGGTATCCCCGAGAATGATTCTTGTTCATTAAAGAAAGGAGATGGTCCAAAATGATCAAATGTTCGTCTTGAATTAGTTTATAGAGACCGAAAGATCTGCAGAAGCATTTCTTTCTCGGAAGAGTAATTGGGAATAATTGGATCCTTTTAGGTGAACCTTACATTTCATTTCTAGCCAAACAAGCACTAAATTAAAAATACACCAAAAAAGAAAAGAAGTTAAAGTCTTCTCTCTCTCTCTCTCTCTCTCTCTCTCTCTCTCTACATATTATAGTTATAAACAGAAATGTTAATACCATCTTCCTTTTGTCCTTTGGATAGAACTATTGGATCTTGATAGTAATATATGTGTGCGTATATATATTCTCTAGCAAAAGAACACCCAAAATGTCAAAATTTGGTACAACAAGACACTTAAATGCCAAAAATTAAGAAAGTAATACCTATGTGCCACTTTTTTTTTTAAATGAAATATTTGAGTGTCACATCCGACGAATCCCGCTAGAAATCCTACGTGACAATTTTTTATTAATTTTCCTCACTTGTGTGACTCGCTGGAAGGCTCACTTAGCAAAGAAACACAAAAGCAACGTCGTTTTGACACTTAATGAATTTTAATATAAAAATTAATTTAATTAAATTTAAAACCAAATAAAATAAAATAAAAGAATGAGGAAGATGAACCTCAACCGTCTTCCTCCTTCCCTTTTTTTTATTTGGTTTTAAATTTAATTAAATTAACTTTTATATTAATTATTTACCAGTGTTAACAACAAAATGATGTCATTTTAGTACTTATCTAGCTACGTCAGCGTGCAAAACGACGTCGTTTTGCATTTGACTCATCGGAAAATCGTCACTTCAGCATTTTGGCTACATTTTCTCGCCGGCACTTAAAAATCACTTTTTTAACTTTTGGCACTTAAAGTGTCCCATCGTGTCAAGTTTTAGCATTTTAGGTGTCCCGAACTCTATATTCTCTATTTACTCGTAACAAAATCTTTTACTTTTATTTTTTCTCCTCGTGTTTGACATGCAAGTTTGCCTTTCGAATTGGTCCTCGTCGGTCATTTGAAATCCACTCGCCAATCAAGATATGTAAAGTTTGTTATCTTATCTTTTAATCTATTTATGCCTGTTTCCCGTCGTTCACGATTACACTTAGTTTTTAAGTTAATAATCTCAGATCTATGTGGTTCTTTCTCTTTTTCTGAACTTGGCTTCTCGCTTAAGTGATGAAGGTCGGTGCAACATATCTGGTGGCAGTTTGGCATTCTTTGATCTTAATTCGACATGCGCATTGTGAATGCAGTCATTTCATGTTTTAGGGTTTGATAATTCCTGAATTTTCACGTGAAGGGCAGAAGCACCTAAAGAACCTGTGAATATTATGTCTAGGATTTAAGTTTCTTCTGAATTCTCTCGGATTTCACTGTATATAAATTATGTCGGCCCTCTTATGATCATAGTCACTATATCATGGACACATTTTTGTTGAAAAAAACTACGTGCGATCCTCCTTCATGGCCGATAATGTTTGCGCAGTTTTAAATTGAAACTGTTGACACAATCATGGAAGTGGTTTTGCTTTGTCTTTCAGTTTGATCCAAAATTTTCTTTTCAGTTCATTTTTCATCATGACAAAAGTAGCTCCATTTATTTTTCTTTGCGATGAACCTGCTATCCTAAAAGAGCTCTGTATTGCTTTATTGGGGAGTTCCTCGTATTGATGTAATCTTGAAATTTGCTTTATTTGGGGGTACATGCATAGGGTAGAACCATGTTGCTGCTTAAATTGAGCCAAATGTCCACAAAATTTTCATTTTCCTGTCCACGGAAATGGGGTACATGGCGTTTTCTAGATCTTGAATTGTTTCAAGGTGATCTAACTGTTGTTATTATGTTTCGAGGTTGGATTCTTCATGGGTGCATGTCTGTGTTTATATGCTTGTGCGTGTGGAGCGGTTTGGAGCCTCTGTACTCTCAAAGTAGCTGAATACTACTACATTATGTAGGGAAGCAATTTGAAGAACATAACCCTACCCTTTGTGATGTCGATTGTATCTGGTGTTTTCAAGAAGTTGCGCAAAGTTTGAGAGAGGTGTGTTTTCGATTAAAGGGAACATTTTGTTTCCTTGCCATATCAAGTTCAGTTCCTTGCCTTTGTTGGGTTACAGAACTTAGTATCTACATGCCGCTTTTCAGTCATCTTGGTTAGTATCTTCTGGTGTTTACAAGAAGTTGTCCTCGTCGGGAAGTATTACAAGTTCACATTGCCTGCCTGAAAAGAAGCACAAGCCTCCTGCAAGCGCGGAGGAAGTAGAATTCTATCTCTCAACCAGCAGTTGATATGGAAGATGACTGGGTTTTCTGTGCTGGTCATGAATGTCTGGTATTCGCTCGGTGCCGTTTTTTCCTCTAGCTCAATCTAGAGTGCTATCCGACGAGTGACTTTGTGTGTTTGATTGATTTATTAATATCTTCATTGTTGGATGTATACACTTGCTACACTCGATCACCAAAATGAAGCGTATACGGTGGCTTCTAAAGATGGGGATATCAACTACGCTAGCAGTGCTCTACGAACTAAAGCTAAAGTAAAGCCCTTTTTATTTTGCTCCACGTTTGGTTAGTCATCATGGATGGTAATCTATCGTAGCAACTGTGATTCATTGCAATTATGCAAGCAATTAACATTTCCTAACTACTGTTTTTTTGCTGAATTACACTCCCTTCTTATCAAATATCTAGCGTTTAGTGGTTCATCAAAATATGTATAGTGATGAAAGTTCTTGGAAAATGTAATATGATTGATAATGGTTTAGTGAAATCATAATCTTATCAAATTGGAGAAGGATAACTTGTTCTAATTCACCACCCGGTACTTGTGACAAGATGAGCCAAGAAAAAGAAAGAAAGAAAGGAAGACTTGACAACCCAACGCCACCCAAATTGTGTTTTCCGATTCAGGTTATATTTAGGTTGGGCCTTAGTTTAGGTTGTCGGAAGCATGCCTCCTTCCATGTTCGATTAGAGGTTAGCTATCCTAGAGACCCGACCCAATTCAAACTGTTGACACTCCTAATTCGTACCTAGCCCTTTTAGTCTAAAGAGACTAGCCGTATCATTGAAAATCAGAGAAAGAACTTTATGGAGCTGAACCCTTACAAGACCTTGAAAACCACCAATAAGATAAGACTACTAGCTACTCAAGGACCAAAATCCAAAACAACTTAAAAAGATTCAGTTTTTGTTAGCAAAATGGATTCAAGGTAGAAAGTAATTACTTTTCCACTGCCAATGGAGCCATTGAATGTGAGAATATTGTTGTTCCATGCTACAAGATTCAACTCCCTAGGCCCTTCAATGTAGGGGTGATCAGTTCCCGATCCAGTCCAATGGAATCAGTCACTTTTTTTCTTCTTTTTTTCCATTACTTAATGCTATATGTTATGAAGAAATTATAAAATAATAATAATAATAATAATAATAATAATAATAATAATAACTAAAAAAATTAAAAAAATTTTGGTTACTTTTATTTTTCAAATAAATAATAATAATAATAAGAGAAAATCCCAAATAAGGACCCAAAGTGCTTTGTTTTTCTCAAAAGAGGACTTGGAGTGAAGTCTATCTCAAATAAGGATCTAAAGTGGTCATTTAGTTTCAAAGAAGGATCTCACTCGTTGGCGGTGAACAAATGCATTTTCAATTCATATTCCGATGGCTTGATCAAGAGTATTTTTGTCCATTTCTTTTAAAAAATTTCGGTTGTCTTATTTATTATTATTATTTTTTTGGGTGAGTGGTTGCACTGTTCATCTCTCTTGCAATCCCCAAGCAAAGCCAGTCATAGAGAGAGAAAGAGAGAGAGTTAGAGAGAGAAAGGAAGCGGTGAAGAAGAGGGAGCCAGTATGTTCTCTCTCTTCTTCCTCCTCCTCCTCCCTCTCCTCGCGCTTCCGCCGCATCCATACGGCAACGTCTCATAGCACTTCGACCGGGCGGCCACGCCCCGCCGTGTCAACTCCTTCAACACCATGTGGCTCCCCGATCGCTACTTCACCGGCGGCGTTGCCGCTGTCGTCTCTGAGCCCCTCCACTTCCACCAGCCCCGGGAGAAGACGCTCCGCTACTTCCCCCTCTCCTTTGGCAAGAAGAACTGCTACGTCCTCCTCGACCTCCCCTCCGGCCATTTCTACCTCCGCACCTTCACCGTTTACGACAACTACAACGGCAAGTCCCACCCCCTAAGCTTTGACGCCTTCGTCGAGGGCACCCTCGTCTTCAGCTAGCGCTCCCCCTAGCCCTCCCCTAACCTCGCCAGTGCCGTCGACGCCTACTCCAACCTCTTCGCCTTCATCCGCGATGGTGAGGCCGATGTCTGCTTCTACAGCATTTCCATCGACTCCCCCATGGTTGGATCCTTGTCGCTTGTCTAGGTCGATCCACAGTGCGTGGGCAGCGATTTCATCCTGGTTAAATACAGGAGACTGGACTATGGCGCCGGTCAGTGGGGGTCGGGTTTCAGTGACGACGTCGACTACTTCAGCTAGTCCCGGCAGTCGGATTACAATGCTCGGACTGTCGCCACGCGTAAAATCATCGACACCATCTCGACCGCGAGCAGCATCATGGGGACCAATCAACAACCCAATTATTTCCCCATGAAATTGTACCAGACCGCGGTGACAGCCGGTCAAACAGGGGCCCTGGAGTATGAATTGGAGGTGGACGCCAAGCTGGATTACCTGCTGTGGTTCCACTTCGTGGATATCGATCCACCGGTGAACAAGGTGGGCCAAAGGATGTTTGATGTCCTGGTGAATGGAGCGAACGCGACCGGGATCAATATCTATAAGGAGTTCGAGCGATTCGCAGCTTTCGATTGGCATTACAACGTGAAGAATTTGAGCAGTACTGTTTTGAATGTGAAGCTAGTGCATGTTGTTGGTGCCCCATTGCTTAGCGGAATTGAGAACTACGCGTTGGTCCCTATCACTGCCAAGACCACCTTCGCCAGATCTGGCGAGAGCTTGGCGGCTCACGCCCACTGCTAACGATGGGTGTCCAGCCCTCATCGGCCCTCACTAACGGCCGACGCTTGCTAGTCCTTCCCAAGTTCGATGGTCTTGAGAAGAAGACGAACAGGGGATGAAGAAGATGATGAACAGTGCAACCATTGACCCAAAAAGGAAAAAAAAAAAAAAAACAAGACAACCGAAATTTTTTAAAATAAATGGACAAAAATACCCTTGGTCAAGCCATCGGAATATGAATTGGATTCATAGGTCGGCGAGTGAGGTCCTTTTTTGAGACTAAATGACCACTTTGGGTCCTTATTCGGATGCATTTCACTTGGTCCTCTTTTGAAAAAATGAAGGCACTTTAGGTGCTTATTTGGGATTTTCCCTAATAATAATAATAATAATAATAATAATAATAATAATAATAAAGTATATATAGTTGGTCAAATCTGATCTAGTTCTCTCTTGGAATCAGAAACCTATCTGTTTGGACACCATTTCCATTTTTAGGAATTAGGAATTGGACCAATACTCTCGGGAACTGGACCCAACTAGCAAATTTGGTCCAGTTCGGACGATTCCTAGTTCGGACAGTCTATTTTGCACACCCCTACTTTAGTGAGAATGAATGTAAACTTCCCTTGAAATGTGGGGTTTTTAACAATCATATGCACACCAAATCCAATCAAAACCAAGGTGTCCATGCAATTTTCCAAATTAGCTCAACACCATAAACTTCACCCATCAAACCCCCATAAGAAGACTCTATATCAAGATCTGAACAGGGAAAGTGGTGATTGCACAAATATTTGGCATGCAATTTAGAATTACCAAGGCCCACCACGGTCAAAAGGGCTGAGTCGTATTGAACCACCACTTTTTTTTCACAAAAAAAAAAAAATAGAATTACCGATGCAAGTTCTGGTATGAAACTTGGTGCCGCCATATTTCAGCCGCCTGGGCCTCATAGAGGCAATGACGGAGGGGGAGGGGGCAAAGAGAGAGACCTTCGGCATCTTTATTCTTCAAAGAATGAAGAAGAAAAGAAGAGGAAGTGAAGAAGTGTGTGTCGGTAATGGAGACGCGTGGGAGGGGGAAGAGACAAGAGAGCAAGTAACAGAGAGGCAAATGAAGAAATTTTGAAAAGAGTTTTGTTAGCATAATAATCTTTAAGTTATCGTGAGAATAACAACTTATTGTGAGTCACAGATTATTGAATAAATGAGTTTTATAATAATTTATAATTCTTTGTTATTTGATTTTTGTGATTCAAAACAAATTAGTAATCTCATAGTAAATTAAAAGCTGTCATTCAATATTTTTTTATTGAAAAAAAAAATTGATGAGTGAGGACCGAGACCCATTTGGACATGTGGATCAGTGAACGGTGTGGACCTTGGCCAACGTGGGGGTCCAGCACTACGCGTTCTCGAATCCACATGTTTTCCCCGCATGCTATTTTTTCTCTAATGGTCGGCCCTTCGTTATTTATTGCCCCTAAACGCTCGTCGCTTTCCTCCACCTGTGTTCTGCTCTGCAGAACCAGCCATTGGAGCTCTGCAACAAGAGACTCCGTCCTTGCCGATATATTCACGTCTTTGAAATAGTCAGTAAAGGGGTGATCTGAAATTAGGAAAAGAGAGGAGAGAATAGAAGGGATAGATCGGTACACCTTATGGGTAGGAGGCAATCTTGTACAAAGCAAGGTGTGAATAGAAGCTTGGCCCACTGATGAAGATTGAATCCTCACCGACCACGTCGCCCTCCATGGAGCAGGCAAATGGAGGAAAGTTGCCCTGAATGCAGGTTCTTCAGTATACCAGGTTTCGTATAAATTTGGTCATTGGGGGTTTGGCAGCAAGAAAAACCACATAACTTCTCGGGTGCGAATGTTACTTGCTTTTAGTTTTGCTACGTTTAGAGGAAAAATTATCAAAAAAGTCATAAATATATTATAATTGTGTCAATTCAGTTCCAAACTTATTTTTTTGACCAATTGAGTCCTAAATATTTTACAATTTTCCAGATCAGTCCATCCGGCCAACATTGACGTGGCAGCCAACTGGTGCTGGCGAGCTTTTTAATAATATTTTTTTTAGTATTTTATTAATTTTTTTATCTTTTTTCCTTTTTCCTCTTTTTTTTTTTTCCTTCTCCCTCCTCCTCCCTTCTCCCTCCTCCTTCCTTTGGCTCCGGCAACCGTCCAGACTAACCGATCGTCGAGCTGAGGCAATCCACCACGCTCACCTTACCAGTCGGTGACCTCTCGCCCAGCGACGGCGGGGTGAGCTCCCGTCGAATTTGGCAAGGGCTCGCCTCGCTCGCCTTGCCTGGCGACCGCGAGGCGAGCCCTCGCCGGATTCGGCGGGGGCTCACCCTGCCGTCATTGGGCGCAAGCTCGCCCATTGGCGAGGCAAGCCCGTCGGAGACAAAGGAAGGAGGAAAGAGGAGGGAGGAAGAGGGAGAAGGGAAAAAAAAAAAAAGATAAAGATAAATAAATTTTAAAAAATATTATTAAAAAAAAAAAAAAAAAAGCTCGTCGGCGCCCGCCAGCTCCCACCGTCAATTTTGGTTGGATGGACCGACCCGAAATAATTATAAAAGGTTTAGGATTCAATTGGTCGAAAAAATAAGTTTATGACTAAATTGGTATAATTGCAATAGGTTTAGAACTTTCCCACATTTAGATGATAGGATTATTAACTTCAAAGTCTGTGCAACCCTTGCGCGTGATTGTTTTTTCTTGAGAAGGTCTAAATGGATGCGCCAAGGGTTGCAGGCTCAAATGGCTAAATCACTTGAAACCAGGAATTAAGAGAGGTGCCATCTCCGCCGACGAGGAAGACCTCATTATTAGGCTCCATCGTATTCTGGGTGATAGGAATCATTGTATATACTTCATTCATACTCCTAATTTTTCGTTATATATGTGTTTTTGATAAATCACTCATTGCTTTTTAGGTAGCACGTGCATGCTTCGGTTCATTAGAAAGCCTCCTATGTAAAAGAGAGATTTCATAAAGACCAAATTTAACTTGTTGAAGTTGAACCCTCTTTTGAGCAAGTGTATTTTAAAGCATCCCATCTCAGTGACCCTACGGGATCAAATATACAGGATTATGCCATGCATAAGATTTGAAAATAGAAGAGATGAAAAGCATACGGTTTCGTTAATTAGAGGAAAACTAGGATGGTTTCTGTAATTTACGTGCCCAGTAAATCGTCGTCTTCGTCACCAAATGAGAGCTTTCTGGTCAGATCTTTTTACAAATGTATCGTAACTTTCATTTGCAAAATACTGGCGATGCAGAATATCTACAAAAAGACAAGCATGGAAAAGTCCATGTGATGTGCTTGTTATGCAGGAAAATCAAGATTTAAAAAACATATTAAAAAAAAAAAAAAGATTTGTTAGATTGTTCTCACACAATATTTGTTGAAGTATTAATTTGCATTGCACAGGTGGGCTTCGATAGCTGCAAGGCTTCCGGGACGAAATGACAACGAAGTAAAATACTGTTGGAACACCATTTTGTCAAAAAGCTTCGGGCCGCAAGACAAGCATCAGCTCAACTGTGAAGAAAAGGTTGGTTCATTTGCCAGTAATGGACTAGTCTTGAATCAACAGGTGAATGTAAGAGTTTTCCTTATGTGGGCTACATTAATTGAGATTGTAATTACCGTTTTTACGGGGTTGGTCTAATAAGGTAAGGCATAAGGTTTTCTTAATGGTCGAATATGGGCTGGCTTTGTGTGGGCCGATTGGGCCCGACCCGTGATGAGGCGCTCAAAAACTCTATAAATAGCGTAAGGTCCCTCCTCTAACCCTCAACTTTTCCAAAATTCTCTCCGAACTCACATAGGCATGTCGTGAGTGGCGGTCTCATTGAGCCGGGAATCGAGGGTCATAGAGGAGAAGATCTTTAGCATTGAAGGCCGGGATTTGTCGTTTTGCTCCAAGAACAATGGATTCAAAATCGCACACAAATTCTTGTCAAACCTCATGGATGTTTGAGTTTAGCTATGTAGATCTTGGGAAGCCGTATTAAACGGCCTACATTTGTATCGAGAGCGCATAGACTAGAGCCGAGTCCTTTTATGCTGTTGAGCCCGTCGCGGAGCTAAATCGGCCGCCTACGGCCCGTTTTCGGTCTTCTCCCTAGCTCCGAATCTTTGCCTTGCTTTTTCGTGATTTTGGTCCAATGAAAGTGAAATTTTATTGCATAAACGGATTCTACTCGTCTATACGAGCAAAATGGTGGGTCGAACGTCGCCAGGAGGAGATCGGAATAGGCCGCACGTGCCGCCACGCGCCCGGGCGGTCCGGGCGCCGACGGCAGCGCGCCGCGCGCCCCACGCGCGCGGCGCGTGGACCGCCACGCGGCCTCACGCGCACACCTAGCGCATGCGCGCCGACGCGTGGCGGCCACGTGGCCTCGCGCGCATGCGCACGGACACGTGGTGCCACGCGTCTCGATGACGTCACGATGACGTCATCCCCACCGCCTCACGTGTGACAGCCACATGGCGGTGACGTCATCGATGACGTCACGCCGACCCGACCCGTTCACCGGTTTGACCCGACCGGTTGACCGGGTTGACCCGACCCACTGACCGGGTTGACCAGACCGGTTGACCCGACCCGTTGACCGTTGACCGGGTTGACCCGACCCGGTTGACTAGGTTGACCCGACCCGTTGACCGGTGACCCGACCCGTTGACCGGTGACCCAACCCGTTGACCGTTGACCCGACCGGTCTGATCGTTGACCGGTCCGACCGTTGACCGGTCGGACCGGTTCCAGGACGCCAGCACGTGGGGCTCACGCGCCGCGCACTCAAGCGGCGCGTGAGGGCGCGTGCGGTGGCCGTTTGGCACGTGACTTATACCGCCGTGCTCGTATGTGAATTTCCTACCTTGTTGTGTGCTTATTTGCATTTTTTGATGCCTTTAAGGATGTGAAAATGCATGTGAAAGCCTTAAAGTATGTGATTTTGAGTTAATTTTGGAATATTCTCATGTATTTCTCTATGTTTTTGGAAATGCAATTGCATGCTTACAATTATATCATCACTTGAGGAATATATATGGTATTAATTTATTATCAATTTGTATTAATGGATGGAGCAATGCAATTAGCATGTTTTGTGATTTTAGTGACAAAAGACCCCGTCATCAAGTCTAAAATCACTTATAAAAGGCGTATGTGAGTTATAAAGTTATATCCTTCATATGAGAGAAATTTTGATAATTCGGTTGGGTTGTGACCGCCAAAGTGGCACACTTGATTGGATTTGAGAAATATCTGTCTCATATTTAAATGGGATGTCTCCCGATCTTATGTATAATTATACTCCCAAAGGAGGTAATTGTGCATTAGTTGATGGAGGGATACATGTACAGCATATGGTTGAAAAGTAGCTAGCCCTAGTGATTTATACACCCAAAGGTGATGAATTCGCGAAAGGTTAGAGCATATTTTTCATGGAACCGATGTCATGTAAAGGGTATACAATTGTATGTCATGTATTACGCCCAAAGGTGTTTATATGATGATACGTGTAGCTCTTGTATGTTTGATACTCACATGATGCTAATTACATGTATTGCTCGCAAAACCAGTTACATTCTCTGTGAATGGCAATTCCATAGCTATTGAGGTTCTTACTGGGTCAAACTTCAAGAAATGGAAAGAGGATTTTCTGTTTGGAATGGAGCTTGCGGATGTTCATATTGCTCTTGCGAGGATAGACCGGCGAGACCTTGCGATGCAAGTATAGAAACCCGAAAGTACGTTTTGCTTTGCATGGGAAAAGAGTAATAGAATTTGCTTGCTCATTATGAAACGGTCAATTCGGAACATTTGATGAGTGGCTTGCCAACCGATTGTCTTGTTAAGGAAATGATGGAAGCCTTGGAGGCTAGGTATCGTGTTTCTACCAATACTGAGATAGGTACACTCATGCAATCACTCTTTAATATGAAGTATGATGGTTCAACTAGAGTTAGAGATTATGTGCTTAGGATGGTAGATCTTCAAACAAAACTCCGAATCCTTCAAGTTGATATACCGAAGCTTGCATTGTGCATCAAGCATTAAATACTCTTCCTCCCGATTTTGGAATTATCAAGACAAACTATAGTTCGCAGAATGAATCTTGGTCCATTAATGATCTTATAGTTAGAATTGTGGCGAGAGGAAGAGAAATTAAAGAAGGAGAGAGGGCATCTTGCCTTGTATGCCTCTAGTTCTGCTAGTAGAAAAGGCAAATGGGTTGCACATCAGAGAGGAAATCCTAAAGCCATAAGAACTTTTAATAATACAACTTCCAAGAGAGGGGATCCTGAAGCTGTAGGTCCCTCCAACTCTATGGCTCTTAGAAAGGCACCCTTTTCTTTGGTCCCTCCACTTCTATGGTTCCCAAAAGGATACCTTTTAAAAGGGAAGGTGTCCTTTGCTACTTTTGTGGAAAGAGGAGACACATAAAGAAATACTGTGAGAGATATAAAGCTTGGTTGTCTAAAAATGAGCATAAAGGTAATGATTCTTTGGCACTTGTCTCGTGAATCCAACCTATCGAAGCCCCATCCGGTTCCGGTGGCTAGATAGTGGTACAACTAATCATGTTGCGTTTACCATACGGGGATTCACAAACGAAGGATGCCAAATCGGGATGAATCATCGCTCACTTTGTGGGAAACAACGATAAGATCGATGTTGAGTTCGTGGGAGATGTCATTTTGAATCTAGACTCGGTTTTAATATGATATTAAGAAACACTTTCTATGTACCTTCCTTTAGAGACGGAACTTAGTTTCCGCATCATGTTTGGATATGTGTGGTTACTCTTTTGAAATAAAGAAAAGATCTTGTTTCTATGTTCTTTAACTCAAATAAGGTTGGGTGCTGCAACATGTTCAATGGATTGTACAGATTGTGTTTATCTCCCAATGATATATACATCGCTAATACAGTTGAAAATGTTGTTTCCAAAAGACCTCTACCTAAGGATCAGTCTTATGCGTTGTGGCATAAACGACTAGGTCACATATCCAAAGAAAGAGTAGAAAGGCTGATAAAGACACACATCCTGCCTACTCTTAAAGGTGACCTAGAGACTTGCATAGACTGCTGTAGAGGAAAGATGACTAAGATAAAGAAGAAAACCGCAGTTCGAAGTTCTGGATTACTGGAGGTCATTCACACCGATATTAGTGGACCCTATACTGCAACCTTGTGTAGAAATTTTTATTTCATCACGTTTATTGATGATTATTCTCGGTATGGTTACCTTTTCCTCGATTAAGGAGAAATCCGAATCTCTTGACAAATTCAAGATCTATCGGATGAAGTTGAGAAACAGTTAGGAAAGGTAATAAAGGTGGTCGATCTCGATCGAGGTGGAGAATATTATGGTAGACATGGTAATGCTAGGCAAATTAAAGGACCATTTGCTAAATACTTAGAGGATTCTCGGGATAGTGGCTCGAGTTCACTATGCCCGGAAGTCCCGAACGAGTAATGGTGTGGTGAAAGGCGCAATCGTACTCTCATGGATATGGTAAGATCTATGATGAGTAGGACAAATTTACCTGATTTTTATGGGGTGAGGCATTAAAAACAGCCGTTTATATATTGAATCGTGTTCCTACTAAAGCCGTTGCATCAACTCCTTTTGAGTTATGGACGGGCGCAAACCAAGTTTGAATCATTTCAAGGTCCGGGGATGTCCTGAAGTAAGATTGTATAATCCAACATTGGGTAAGTTGGAGGCTAAAACCACTCGATGTTACTTTGTATCTTACTCAAAACATTCAAAGGGATATCGGTTTTATAATCCAAGTTGAGGAACAAGGATTGTGGAATCACAAACGGCCAAGTTTTTGGAATTTGATGTAGCCGAAGAGCATGATTGTTCACAAATTAGTGAACATGACAACATGATGAGACCTGCTATATCTTTCTCCTTACCTATGCAGACAATGATAGAGCCCCGTGCCACAACCGAACCCGTCAACGCCGAGAATCCTATTGATGAAATGACCACGAGATGAAGTCCTTGAAGTTCCTCGGACTCAAAATGAGCCTACGGTGGCTCCACTTAGGAGGTCTACTAGGGAAAGGCGTTCAGCTATACCACCTAGGACTATATGGTCTATTTAGGAGAACATGATTATGATATAGGATGCATTAAAGATCCAAAGTGACTTATACGACGCCATTTCCGTCCTCAATCTAGTTTATGGCTGGATGCAATGAGAGATGAGATGCGTCTATGAAATATAATGGCGTTTGGGAACTTGTTGAATTACCGAAAGGTTGTAAGCCCATAGGTTGCAAGTGGGTTTACAAGACTAAAAGAGATTCAAAAGGAAAGATTGAGAAATTTAAAGCCAGACTTGTGGCCAAGGGCTTCACTCAAAGGGAAGGGATAGACTATGAAGCAACTTTTTCTCCAGTTTCCTCTAAAGACTCTTTTAGAGTGATCATGGCATTAGTGGCTCATTTTGACATGGAATTACATCAGATGGATGTTAAGACTGGTTTTCTAAATGGAGACCTTGATGAGGAGGTTTATATGATGCAACCTGAAGGTTTTGCAACAAATGACTCAGGTGTGTGTAAACTAAAGAAAGCTATTTATGGTCTCAAACAAGCTTCCAGACAATGGTACATGAAATTTCACCATGTTGTTACTTCTTTTGGTTTTGTTGAGAACAAAGTAGATCAATGCATATACTTTGCAAGGTCGGTGGGAGGAAATTTATTTTTCTCATACTCTATGTGGATGACATTTTGCTTGCAAGTAGTGATTTTGGATTACTGCATGAAACAAAACAAATGTTGTCAAAGAATTTTGACATGAAAGACTTGGGTGAGGTATCTTTCGTTCTAGGCATTGAAATCCATAGAAATCGTTCTTGTCGTATGTTAGGTTTATCTCAAAAGGCATATGTTGATCGTATTTTGGAGAGATTCAACATGCGGGATTGCAAACCGGGAAGTGTTCTGTCGTTAAGGGTGACAAGTTGAGTCTCTCACAATGTCCTCAATCGATTTTGAAAAAGACCAAATGAAGGACATACCTTATGCTAATGCACTTGGAAGTATTATGTATGCTCAAGTTTGCACTAGACCAGGACATTGCCTTTGTAACAGGACTTTTAGGCGGATACCGGTCGAATCCAGGACATGATCATTGGGTTGCTTTGCCAAAAAGGTCTTGAGATACTTAAAAAGAACAAGAGATTATATGTTGGTGTATAGATATGTCCATGATTTGCAATTGGTAGCATATTCGGATGCAGACTTTGCTAGTTGTGAAGATGATAGGAAGTCGACAACGGGATATATCTTCATGTTAGCGGGGGTGCGGTATCATGGAAAAGTGAGAAACAGAAATCTATATCTTCCTCTACCATGCAAGCAGAATTTATAGCATGTTTTTCAGCCGCTACTCAAGCCGTTTGGCTCGGGAACCTCATTAAGGAATTGACCGTATTTGATTTTGTGAATAGACCCATACGGTTGTATTGTGATAACAACCGCTGTGTTGTTTGTCAATAACAACGAAGTCTCAAAGGGTCTAAACATATGGAGGTCAAATTTTTTACCATAAAGGAAATGGTACGAGAATGGTGACATTATAGTAGAGCATGTTTCTACAGACGATATGTTGGCGAGATCCATCGACTAAAGGCCTACGCCCTTATGTATTTGAGCGACATATCATGAACATGGGCTTGGGAGAATCGGTGGATACTATCGTTTAGTAGGAGGTATTTGGATTTGCTCTAGTAAAGTTTATGTCCGTACCTTGTTATTTTTTGTAACATTTCGATATATGTCAACTCCTTTCTTTGTATAAGTTATTATTGAGTTGTGCACATATATCTAAGGAAAATCTCAAGGTACTGTGTAAATCTTGAGTAAAGGCTAGGGGCATCCAGTTATTAGCCTTGTACATATGTCTTGATTACACATAAAGAAATGTTAACCATAAAGATAAGACATATGTGGGTTCGTTAGAACCATAAAGATATTCTCTAGTGCCACATCCGGTTTTACGTGACACTTAAAGATAAGAGAATAGTGACCGACAAGGGAGATAACACATAAGGTATTACTCTTTATGAGGTGTTATCTCTGTTTGCCACACAACCATATTGAATCCATATCAATAAAGTTAAAAGCATTCGTGACCATGGAAGGCTCTGTGTAAATACATACAGTTACCGCCATGATTCGGTGTTGGAGACTTTACGGGATAGGATTGACTATTAAGAATTGCCACTAGACCAACATAAAGATGTGCACATAAAGTACAGTCTTAATTAATATAGCCCAAGTGGGAGAATGTAAGAGTTTTCCTTATGTGGGCTACATTAATTAAGATTGTAATTACCGTTTTTACGGGGTTGGTCTAATAAGGTAACGCATAAGGTTTTCTTAATGGTCGAATATGGGCCTGGCTTGTGTGGGCCGAGTTGGGCCCGGCCCGTGATGAGAGGGCCACCAAAACTCTATAAATAGCGCTAAGGTCCCTCCTCTAGCCCTCAACTTTTCCAAAATTCTCTCTGAACTCACATAAGGCATGTCGTAAGTGGCGGTCTCATCGAGCCAGGAATCGAGGGTCATAGAGGAGAAGATCTTTAGCATTGAAGGCCGGGATTGCTGTCGTTTTGCTCCAAGAACAATGGATTCAAAATCAGGTACACAAATTCTTGTCAAACCTCATGGATGTTTGAGTTTCTAGTTATGTAGATCTTGGGAAGCCGTATTAAACGGCCTACAGTGAATTCCCACCATAAAGTCCTCGGTCCCACTGAGTTCTCTACGTCAAATGAACTAGACGAGGACTTGGTGTACATGATCAACACTGGCGCAAAGAATAATGATGCCGAAAACCTAATTTCTTTTCGAGCAGGGGACGGAGATGACAATGATATGAACTTCTTGCATGATGGCGATGAAGATTTTGTTTTGGAGTTTCAGACTCAAGTTTGCCATCGTTTCATGAGAAGATGGAGATGGAAGAGGAGAAAGATTTAATAGTTGTGAACAATGGGAGCATTCCTTGTTTAGAGGTCTCTGCTTCTTCATGTTCAAGAGATGAAGACAAGGTCGAAACTCAGATGACGAATGACCGTGATTCTTGTGGTCGACCCACTTTACACGTGGAGTTGAAGAAGTTGGCTCTTTTTCTAGAATTTGAAGATGATTTTCTTAAGAAGCCGATTTTAAGCAAAAATCAGTGTCTTGCTAGGCTTTTTTTTTTTTTTAAATAATCACGTCCATTAAGTTGCGGTATGTACTCATTTTGGATCAGTTTGATTCATGTTTTCTAATTGTCACTGGGAATAATATGACGAGGGAATAAGTAACATGTGACTATGGGGTTTGCATTGATAATTCTGGGGGGCAGGATTATTGAATCTCTTTCTTCTACTACTTGGAAAAGCTGATGAAAATTGGTCACATTCATCACATATATTCTAGTTAGACATTTCCACGGTTGATAATATTGTCATTACACAGTTAGCTTGATGGACCATGCAAATCATATCAGAAATTCAACGTAGCAGCTAAATATATGGTAATAGTTAGAGAGAGAGTTAAGCTTTTTTCAAGAGGTAGAATCCCGATACAAACTTGTTCATATCATTAAACTCGAGGAACTTGTTAAACAAAAAAAAATGTAGTCACTGATGTCTTCCCTCCATATTTGGTATGATATAAATAGCTGATAATCAACTGCCGTTTTTATAGTATAGACTACCCTTATGTTGCATGCAGTGCATGAGTCTTATATATACATAAAAATGTTGAGGGAGATACAAATATAAGAATGCTGATCCTAAAGATCATCACTTAGTATATTCCTTTGAAACATTGACCATGGAGTTTTGGACTTCAATGTCCTAAGGAGCAACGATAGGTGGCCACTCATATCCCCCGAATTTTGATGATCTAGAAACACAATAGCACAAATATCTGACTACTCAATGGTTCATGAGATACCCTTCATGCCCATAAATGATCAAGTTCAAGAATTTAACACATACGTGTTGTATTGATCCAAAGTAGTTGCATATGGTATATATCATCCCATTGAATGGACTTGTGAGATCTTAGTCTCACGCAGTATTTCTTTTTAAGTGAGTTAGCATGTCTGGCTAGGGTCGTTTTTATTAAAAGTGCCACTCTATAATTTCTCTTTAATTTCACATGGATTTCGAACATAAGAGAGACACCACACTCGTATTATTCTAGACATTTAAATCAATACATTTTGCATGTAATTTGAATGATGTCACAAGTCATGAGCTCATCATGCATAGTAGAGTTATCACAGGCTCAAAGCTATCTCTAAAAGGATAAATTACGTTACCATAAAATTATAAGACTTTGCCGACTTTTTGCTTTCTCTCGAGGGTATTGTCCTCTTCTCTGCCCGAGCCAATTTTTATGTCTTAGATTTTGTTGTTACATTTGCATGATGAGTGGTCCATCAACAGATTCATAACCATTCCCGTATATATTCTGATTGTTCGGCCCGCTCAATCAATCCACCATAACTATAGCGTCGGCCGTTTCTCTTATGCAATAATCTGCCATTTCTTTTCCTTTTCTTTATGGGCAGTTTGGATGTGCATGGATAAAAGTTGAGCTACTTATATTTCTCGACCGTGATTTCTAGAAGTTGATTGCGCTCATTACTTATTTAATTGACCTTTGCAATCCTCGTTAAGTTTTATCAAACCCATTTTAAAAACATTATGTTTGATTTTCGAAATATTAACTACACGTGAAATGAAAAAAAAAAAAAAAAATCAGTGTATGATGAATTATAAATTCATCATCTGCCTGCTTAGTGAATACCTAACTTGTTAACAAAAGGAATAATGACAAATAGCTCAAAAACTTTGGTTTGATATATAATATGATTTCTAAATTTATAATTTGTCTAATGTGATTTTTAAATTTTTGATATATATTTAATATAATCTTTGAATTATATAAGAATATTGTAACATGCATTAAAAATTCAATAATCATATTGAATAAATTGAGAGAATATATTGAATAAATTAAAATTTTAAAAATCACATGTCATTCGTGTAATCTTTCCGCGCCAAAGTCCCCTCGGTCAATATGTAAATCCGTGGTCCAATTTTGTTTTTTATTGGGTGGAGAGAAAGGCCACGTGACGGATTTGATCGCGCCAGGGCATCGGGAAGGACGTCTCCACGTGTCACCTTTTGCCAGGTCATCCCCATCACTATCTACCTCGGACAATTGAAAGCGTAGGGGCCCACCCAGACAGCAGGGGAAAACAGCTGAGCACGTGGTCTCCATCAGTAGGGGCCGAATTGTCAATTCGGGACCTGGTGCCATTGTAGCCCCCCACCCTTCAAATCATTCAAGCGGCCTGGTCCATGGTTTTCAATTATAGGCCTCGTACTCCCCATCCTCCATCATGTGGGCGGGCCCACTTTGATGTGTCCGGTCACGCTCGGGTTCGATCACGTTTAACATCTTAATTCAAAATTAAGGGTCGTCCATTTTAAGGGAAACTATTTTTCGAAAATTATTTTTTGACTTTTCAACACTTCGGTAGGTGAAAATTGATTGATTTATAGAGAACATTTTTCATGCGTTGATAATGACATAATCAAATTGAGAGGAAATAATTTCCATTTTGACAAGTAACCAGAAAATGATACAATAATATGATATATAGAAAATGAAAGATCTCACAGTCACACTTGAGTTCGATCACGTTTAACATCTTACTTTAAAATTAAGGGTGCTTTTGTTTGTATTTCTATTCAAAAATTGTTCCAAGAAATGAAATAGAAAAAAAAATTATTTCTACTTTAACAATTTTTAAATGTAAAAACGCATTTGATAAATTTGTTCCAAAAATAGAAAAAGAACAAAAACATATTTGATGAACTTGTATAATTTTTTTATTTCTTTTAATTTTTTAATATTTTTATTTTTTTCCTTTTTCCTTTTTTTTTCTTTTTATTCCTTTTAGCTAATCGTCGGCCATGGTCGAGGCCAGCGACTGGGCAAAGAAAAAAGAATAAGAAAAGAAGAAGAAAAAAATAAAATAAAAGAAAGGAGATAGAAAATTTGTTCTTAAAAATTGTTCCAGAAATAATAAACAAGTTTTTCTTATTTATTGTTTCTGTTCCAAATTTGTTCAGGAATAAAGAAATAGATTTGAAACAAAAACGCAAACAAACGCATTTATGTTCTTTTTATTTAAGAACAAAAAAATACAAAATGTGTTCATAAATAGAAATAAAAAACATAAACAAACAGCCCCTAAATTTCTTTACGAATTTTAATTCATATTATAGAAAATTTTATGATAACAAAATTTTGACGAACGAGTTCCATACTTCGACATGTATAGAGTATACTATCAAGATTAATAAGAATATTTATATTTTTAAGAATCATATTAGGAAGAAAGGCAAAATGAAAGAAATGAAAACTAATTATGTAACTTAAAAATAATTTCTATAAAGAATATTTTTTCTTAATCTTGAAGCTCTCGATGAAATAAATGCACCGCTAAGAGTGTATGATGTTCATATTCATTATTGATGTCTTGAGTAGTGGAGTTCAATCGCGTGCTCTTTTCTTTCTTGTTTTTGTTGTGAAACGACCAGCTCAGTTTGATAATCCAAAATCTTACGCCAACAACTTTTGTATCTATTTCTAGTATCCGGTTGGAAAATGACCAGATATGTATATATATAAAAAATACAAACCGTACATGTCAAACGTGTATATATTTTAGCAAAACTTGGAGGGCTTTCATCTTCCCTTTTGCGCCGCTTCCATATATAATACAAACCGGACATGTAAAACGTGTAGATATTTTAGCAAAACTTGGAGGGTTTTCATCTACCCTTTTGCGCCGCTTCCGTACACAAATCAACGTTCCTCGCCGTGAATTCGGAGGTAATCATTGAGGTCACGATTATTGTGCAACGATTGTCAAAGAACGCCATCACTTCGATGCGGTCGCTTTGTCTGCATCTTGGGGGCCGCCAGACAGAGAAAGTGGTCCCCCTTGTCTACTTCGTGCGCGTGAGAGAGAGAGAGAGAGAGAGAGGCAGATACCTCCACGTTTAAACAAGATGTCGTCGTCGGAAATTCATTAATGATCGATAGACGGCTATCGCATGGGACTAGCTATTCTCGAAATTTCATGGGTTGCCCCCCGGCCCCCCGCCTCTCTCTCTCTCTCTCTCTCTCTCTCTCTCTATCGGAATATGTTGGTCTCGGATTATCCATATTTTGAAGATGAAACTAAACGCCAAAGACGACAATCTACAGCCAAACCGGTATTTACATGCGTTATTCTCGTTCGAAACCTTACAAGTGGAAATCACAGTGAAAGTTATATGATTAGACGACCGACTAAATGCAGGGATACCTACAGATTTTCATAGCAAGATGTTCCCATGCGCCACATTGTATCGATGGACTAAGAAACCTAAGCATTGGCCTTCCTTAATCAGAAAAATACACGAGTTGATTATCAGCTAATGAGACTGCGCATCTCAAGCGTTCGCATAAGTCCATCACCATAGAGACCAATGCAAAGTTATATGAACTTGCATCCATTGAAATTTTCACGGTGTTGTGTCTTCAATGATTACCCAATATACGTGATAACAAGAGAACTTGTCCATCTAATAAGAAATGATCAGGTGTTCAAAAGGTCTCAAATGCTCTAATTGTGACAAAAAATACATTGATATTCCAGAAAATTTTGAAAAGTCTTTTCATGGCACCTTTAAAGTTTTTTGTGTTTTTTTTATGTGTAGACAGTTGCTCTTGCCAATACATCAATACAATAATGAAATAGCTTCATCCTCTCCACTCGATAAATGATGCAATACAAGAATACAATGCAAAACCTTCCTGCACATTAAACAAAATTATGCAAACTTCCTTGGTTAATGAATTTCAAACCCTACCGCTCACCCATTGTACCAAATACGATCATTTATTCCGCGACCGACTTGAAGGACACGATCTACAGAAGAAATTCGAAAATTTTCTTTTGTGGCTGGATAAACACAATGTCCACCGTCCTAGATGCATAGCTAATTACTTGACGTTATGTGCTATTTCCTTGAGCACGCGAACTATTTTGCACAATACAACCGGGGTATCTCCAAGGATGATTCTTGTCCATTCCAGAAAGGGGATGGTCCAAAATGATCGTATCTTGTTGATTTTGACTCTAGTGACCGATAAATTTGCATTAGCATCTCCATCGCGAATAATATTAAGCAAAGACAATTATCGTCAAGTCTAACAAAGGAAAAATGGGACATGTGCTTCTCTGCGCCGAATATGGAACCAAAGTTCAGTTACTGTAAAAGAATATAAGAAAAGGAAAATACTTGCATAACCGTCCACTGCAGAATGACAATGGAACGGTCAAAGGCCAGCCATATATTCTTTTGGAGGAAACTGGTGGACTTCCTGAATCGGATTAATTATTGACTCTAACTTTTCAAAAATTATCATTTTGATTTGTTTCTTTAAATAAGACAAGAAAACTCGTTCTCTTCTTGTGGCTTTTTTATATGGAAAATGCATTTTTTTCACTAATTTTTTTTTTTGCAAATTCTTTGGTAATTCATTATTCTTATTTTCTTCTTCTTCTTCTTCTTCTAACTTTTCAAAAATTGTCATTTTGGTTTGATTCTTTAAATAAGACAAGAAAAATCGTTCTCTTCTTATGGCTTTTTTATATGGAAAATTCATTTTTTCATTAATTTTTTTGGGAATTCTCTAGTAATTCATTATTCTTATTTTGATCTTTTTTAATTCCATTTATTTTATGCATAATTGATATCGCTGGTCTTAATTTTAGATCATCGAAGAGTTCTTCCATAGCAATTTGGTTTGAGCAAACAGAATGAGGGGCTATTTCATGATACAATGATTTAGTTATTAGTTGCACAGCTAACTTAAATGTTTTTTCATCTTTTAAATTTAATAGATTTTTGTAATGACATTAACGATTTTTTAGTAAGTGATAATATTTTTCTACTTGTAATTATTTATATTTCAATATTTAATTTATATTTTAATTTTTTCATATTCAAGAAAATTGATTTTGTGGGCCATCTTCTCATTTTGTCTCTAAATTTGAGCTCGTAATAAGGAGACATAGTAGTCAAAAAAAGAAAAAAGAAAGGAAATGGTCAAAATTAAAACCGGTTACTGGTTTCCTCCAAAAGAATTTGTCGTTGTCCTTTAACCGTTCCGCTATTATTTTGCACTGGATCGTCATGCTAGCCACTCACTAAAAAAAGTTAAAGAGGGAAAAGAGTCCCTCTTGTTAGGCTCGCTCATGCCCGATTATTTCTAGGAAGGAAATTTAATGTTGCTTGCAGTTCTAGACAAGAGCTTTGAAAATGATATCGTTACATCAATCATGTCTAGTCTGATTTAATTAATTGAACAAGACATATATAGATATAAATAAGGATTCGTCTTGAATAGTGGTCACGGTACTAAAGTGGATTCATCAAGTCATCCATTTTATAATGAAGTTATCATGCTTTACGACAAGTGCTTAGTCACATTTAGAAAGAAAAGAAATCTCACTTCTCGCTTCATGCAAAATTCAGAGATAAAAGGAAAAATATATTTAAGTTTTGAGCTATTTTTTGGAAGACTGCACACAAAATCTAGATACCAATATTTGCACGAATTGAGATGTCTCGAGCACTTTATATCGAATGAGAATGAAATGTGAGACATAAAAGATGATCGAATTTTGTTTTACCAAAAAAAAAAAAAAAAAAAAAAAAAAAAGATGATCGAATTTTGTGTCTTGGCGCCTTCATTCTCCATCGGCCCATTATTTTGATTTGCCTGGGCCTAGGTTGCTCTTCATCATTTCCCCTCGGCTTTGCCTCGTTCCTAGCGCTACAAGCATATTTATTAAATATATGCTTTCGTATAGTCTGAAGAAAATTTTCTGTCACGGCTGTCAAATAGTCCTCCTCGCGTGTACGAGGACTGGGAGAACAAACGCTGTCAAAGGTCTCTTCGCTTTGAGCCATGGACTTTCAGTTGGCCTAGTATGAATTTATCGACAATGTAAAATTTTGTATGACGATTACTAATTGTCCTAAAAGTTGTTAGATAGATATGTAGTTTAATTTATTTAATTATTTCAATACTCCTCTCTCACAAGTTGATTGGATTTTGATCTAAAACTTAGCATGAAAATATATAATAAGAAAGCAAATAAAGGACTAGAAAAATTTTGAATTTAGAATCACATATTTTGATACTATATAAGATTTTATGAGAATGTTATCAACTGCTCTAAGAATATAAAACGTTTGACAAATGTGTGATTTAATATTTAACTATTTTAATCGCAACTTCATTGCCCCATTCTTCACGTGAAAGTACATATAATTGGAACCTTTTAGGTGAACCTTAAATTTGAATTTCTAATTGAACAATCACCAAATTAAAAAAAAATATATATATATATATGCACTCAACAAAACCCACAAAAAATTTAAAGAGAAAGAGAGAGGGAGAGAGATTCAATTAAGGTTATAATATCTCATTGAGCTCATCCCTCGTGCGGAAGTGACATCTCATTTACTAATAATTTTCTGCTTTCATATTTTTTATCCACGTATCTGCTAAGCAAGTCTGCCTAATGGGCCAACTCATGATGTTAAGGCATAACAACCTATTCCGATACCAACTAACTAATCCCCATACGTTTTGGGACTTAGAATATTCCTTTCCTCCTCTCTCCGGTAATTAGCCAGACATAGTGAGGAATTGTGCTCAGGGGCCAGGGAGGGCAGCTCCACCTAACAAGTTAGTTAAAAGTCCGACCACCAAACCTAAGTCGACTTTTCAACCTTCCTCTAGAACCCATTCCTTCTGTTTCGAAGTGAACGCGACTTGTGATTTCGGAAAAGGACGAAGAAGATCCTGCTTGAACCGTGTCCATTCTCGATGAACGTGACGTCACCGGGTGCGCACCGAAACACAAGATCAGAATGCTTGCGCAATCTCCCTTTCTGAGACGAGATTTTTGTACAGCGTCGCGCGCTTTCTTACGCGCGCGCGAGAGAAGGATCCCAGAGACAAAAATGTTGTCCTTCTCATCTACATGAAAAAACCATCTGCGAATTCTGTCCCGCGAAAGGGAAAGAGAACCACCCGCTTAGGTTGTCATGTGAAAGCGCTTGGGTAAGAGTAACGAAAGAAGGACGTAAGCTGTCCTCTCCCTCGCATTCCATAAATGTTAATTTCACGTCACGTGCACGGTTCTGCAGATCTACTGAGAAGCTTGGGGTCATGGTTCGCGTGCCGGCTCTTTTGTGCCCGCACGAACGCTTTTCCCCAAGAAAGTTGGTTGGGTTTCTTGAATTCCCCCTGTTTTTCCATAAGGTTCACCTTCAAATCAAATCCCATCTCTCTCTCTCTCTCTCTCTCTCTCTCTTCGCCTCTCTTTTCGTGAGCACCTAATGGTACGGACTGATATTCCACGAATGCGAGATCACAGGAGGCCAATTCGCCAGCGGCAATAGTAGGCATTTTTCACTTTCAATGTGATAAGATGAGGCTGACAGGAGGAAGCGAGGAGCTCTGAATGGAACATAACCGTCGGCAAAAGTTGATTTCGAACCTTTAATTTCCAGAAAGCCTAGTTGACATCTAATGATTGCATCAATTCGAAAGTGTTGCTGGTGATGCTAATCAGCACGAGGTTCTATCCACCTTTCTATGCTAGATACATGGAAAGTTATACAGATATGGAAACTTAGAGATCGCCGGTCTCGTCGTTGTTTTGATTCCGTAAGCATTAGTTGAGGAAAAGCAAGCATCGCAAATCACGACATAAGTTGCTCAATCCACGTTTATTTTCACCTTAGCCTATTTAATTTTTTTTTAATCACCTAGTCTTGATGTTATATGCCAATGCCCAACAAAAATTGTTGGAGGGCCCCGTGTTGGGTAATTCTTTGCGTACTCCTCTCTCTCTCTTTTCAATAATCGACCTATAGTAATTAATTTATTGAAATTAAGGTAATGGCCTGCTTTCAAGACATAATTAAACTATCTTATCCCTTTGATGCCGTGAGGTTGGGACCACGCAACCATTTGGAGGACGTTAACAAAGTTATTTGATCATCAAAAAAAAAAAAAAAAAGTGAATAAGTTGTACCACTTTAATCAACAGGGGCACATCATATTAATTAGGACCACATCCCAATTGTAATTTAAAATAACCCGATCATCTCCTTTTAATGAATGGTCGGTTTTACTTTCCACGGATGAAAGAAGATTCATGTACGATCAGATTTGATATTCTCCCTAGTGCTCGAGCTTAATCATGCATGTTCTTAATCAAGAATATTTAGGAATGAAATGATCTATGCCAAGATAATACTCGCGCGTCCATACATACATGCAGATTTGTATATGGCAGAAAATCAATTCCGAAGCAGTTTAAATGAAGATGGGAATTTTATGAGTAAGGTGATTAAACAGCTGAAAGAGCATATATAAGATCTAATATTCAGTCTCATACTATACCGACCATGTCTATTTTCTATTTCAATTTTTTTTTTTCGACAGCACATGCTTTGCCACTTTTTATGGATGCCATCGGTGAAAAT
Source organism: Eucalyptus erythrocorys (assembly GCA_014182555.1). Classification (NCBI taxonomy): domain Eukaryota; kingdom Viridiplantae; phylum Streptophyta; class Magnoliopsida; order Myrtales; family Myrtaceae; genus Eucalyptus; species Eucalyptus erythrocorys. Next base: position 15,207,493 of record CM024602.1, read on the forward strand.
TCTCTAAAATGGCAAGACAAGCAAGTACCAGTAAAATGCCAGTTATACACGAAGAGATCTTCCTTGTTTGAATTAGTAGTCAAGACAACTTTATTTCTCCCGTGCTTGCGCAATTATGTCCCTGCCCCTACTTCGCGCGCAAAGCCTAGATGCCCACTTTGCTTGTGTGCGTGTGTTTTCCAAACAGGTGACGCATGTTATCACATGATACATTGAGTTTCACGCCAATTGACTCAGTCAAAAATAGACCATCCACGTTTATTAAGCCGTTCACACAAGAGTCAAACATGTGTTACGTTACCCATTTTATTCATGAATCTTCAATAGCCTTACTATATCAAATCAACACATCTTTTGGGTATAGATTTGTGTGCTTTCGGGTTGGAGTAATTCCGACTAGCAAGCAAATGATGAGAAGCAAAGGCAAAGTGAAACTAACCTAGCAAAAAGAGAGACCTTTGTCATGGGTTAGCACTAAATTGTCCAGTGCTTCTCAGCTTCATCATCAAGTCAATTGATCTTCTAAGTAATTTAGGCCGAGTTATAGAGAGTGTTTATGTTAATCAAAATGCAAGACAAGGAAGGTTTCATCTGGCACCACGCAAGGAAAGCTGAGGCTGCCCGAGCACCAAAAAATCCGAGACGCGCAACAGGCAATTGTTCCTCACTGTGTAGTAACTAAATTCAGTCAATCGCTCTTTCAAGTCTTAAGAAACACAGGAATATCCCATTTGATTTGAGCTCCTACTATCTTCAGTACAGTGCCAAGGGGCTTGATGCGAGGGCTCTTGGTGGATGGCCTTGTCGTTTCCGCCAAGGAAACAAAGAACAAAGAGAGAGATTTTTAGGGTTTTCAAATACATCCAAATTAATTATATCATGCTGTTTATATGGTCATTCTCCCGGAGTACTACGGAATATACGAGTTTTTAATTGGACTAGTTCTCATATGTACATGTAAATCGCCTGGTTTATATATATCGAATGGGGTTTTACCATAAGATGGGCAGGTTTGGTAAGTAAGATTAATTATTTTAGCAGGAGTCGTGCGACGGTTCAAACACCTACGAGACTTACGTATCCGAATCAAGAAGATAACTATTTATCATAGTCAATTAGGAATTGATGTAGATTCATTTAAAGAAAAAAGGAAGAAACCCAGCTTTCTACAATTGTTCCTATGCTGGTGGTTTTCGAGTTCATTTATTGAAAGCCATTCATTCAAATCCCCACCAACTGCATGAATAATCCTTTAGGTTAGGGTCACACGCATAAAACAAATGGCCTGAACTTACTCTAATTCAAGAGGCTTTTTGAGTGTCCATACGCCTTCAGATAGTCGGGATCACTTCACTTGTGTTACCGAGTTATGAAAGAAACAATAAAAAGTTTAGTCACAGTTTTACCTATATGATTGCAAATTTGGGCTAGCGGGAATTTAAGTTTGGAAAACGCTTAAAGATCTCTCGAACCAGAGATCAACTCCCGTTTGTTTTGTAGCGCTCTCTCTCTCTCTCTCTCTCTCTCTTCTCGACGAGGCGTCTTATTGTCAACGAACTTTCAAGAGCGTGCGAGAAAGTTAGCTGCTGGGGGGATCAGAAAGCAGCCGTGCACGAACAAGAAAGGCAGGTGAAATATGCAATCTTTTAATCTCATTGAGCTTTCGTTAATGGGTATTCTCTGTAAGTCAGAATATATAATGCCCGTAATATAATTCCCGCAGATGAAGTGGAGATTTAGGCATGTCATGCGTACAGTTTTAACCTAATCATTTCGTTAAATAGATTTTAACTGCACGCACAGAGTCGAATCTTATCCCTGCTCATGCGCACATTGTCAACTCTTAACCCACCGCGATGTAAAATTGTCAACTCCACATGGGGATGGCATATATCCACATATCCTCCGCATTCGAAGTTTAGAAAAAAAGTATCGTTATCTTTCATATCGTCGCCTACCCTCGTAATCGTCATCATCACCACGAAGATTTTTCCTTTTTTTTTTTTCAACTTAGGTTTTTTTTTTTTTTTTTCCTTTTCCATATCTATTCAATAAGATGAAATGAGGGTTTTTTTCAAACCTTCTTGGGGAGAGCAGTGAGAGTATAGAAGAAGAGGTGGGTGTGGAAATGGGCTCACCTACTCCAAAATGTGCTTTTTTCTCCCTTTACATCCCTTATTTCTCTTTTTACCCTTTTCTTCTTCTTCTTCTTCTTCTTCTTCTTCTTTTTCTTTTTTTTTTTTGGTTCTGGCGTTCTCTAAACAGAAGATACATGATTCAAAACATCTAATAAGATAATTTTCCGTTTATAAGCTATGTAATCTGTTATGTGGTTAAAAGAAAAAAGTTTATGTTAATAGTATATGAGTGTCAAAAATTTATTAAATGCAGTGAATAAAATATATTCACGTCATAGTATTATGATTTTGAAAATGCTAGCAATGACTGCATGCACAAAAAAAATCCTATAACTGATATAAAATCACTATTTTAATTAAGAGCAGCATAAAGTGCTAACTATGTATCTTTAAACTTGGTATTCTTAGGTCCTCAATTTAAAGGCTTTGGAACTATGCATTTTAATGAGAATGTGCCTCAACTCTAAATTTGACACGCGTTCTATATATATGATAACTTACTAGAGTTTTTATTTATTTATTTTTGTTAGGAAGTTAAAATACAGGCACTAATAAAATGTGTTGAGTACCAAAGGTATTACCCCCGGTAGCTGTTTATCTATAATTGACATTAATTTATAGATTATAATCTTTAAGACAGCATCCTAGGTAGGTACCCCCAAATTTATGAAGTATCTTACTTATATCACAAATTTAATAAGTGATGAGGGACTCATCTAGAAGTCTTTCTTAACTGGAGCAAACATGACTATGAATGCAAAGAATCAAGTATTTTGCTTCATAAACAAAGGCAGGTACCTAGTACCTACACCTAAAATATGAACTATAAATTGATGTTTTGTTTTCCTATAAAAGTTACGGTTTATGATTGTTTATTAACTTTTGCCGTTTTGTGGGCAATTTGCCTTTGCTGTGACTTGTCTATATTTTTTTAAAGAAGATTTAATGGGCGTAAAACTCAATTTTAAGGTCACAAGTATAGCGTTGCTTACTCACATTTAAATATCTCATAACTACTCCAAAGAAGTAAGTAAATGCAAGGGGTCTTGCACCATGCAAAAAATAAATCAATTTGCCTAAATATGGAATCCTTTGTATTTAATGATATGAGAGATCGAAACCCGTGTCGTGCACATAAGCTAGACACAAATCCATCCTCTAAGCATTACATAAAATTCACAAATAATATAAGCATATGATTTTGAAGTATATATCAATGATTATAATAACACTAGAAATATCTTTGGTCAATCGCGGCGCGGGTAGCATTTCCTTCCAAAAAACATGGTTTTTGTCGGTACCAGGTACTGTTAGACAGGAAAGATGGTCCCCCATCCACATGCTGTGGTATGTCACGTTTAAAGAACCAATCATTTATTCATTACATTTCTGGGGAAATGTGCAGCCTGAAGACGCGCTCTGACGGAAGAAATGTGGGCTTGGGAAAAATCAAAAAAGAAAAAAGTTCTGTATATATGTGCGCGCGCGCGCGCGCGCGACTGAGAGAGAGAGAGAGAGAGAGAGAGAGACTAAGCGTACTAGCACACCCAACTTCAAGATTCATAAGTCCTAGAGTTTCTCTCTGTGAGAGAGAGAGAGAGAGAGAGAGAGAGAGAGAGAGAGAATGGGGAGGAGCCCATGCTGTGCGAAGGAAGGGGTGAACAGAGGAGCGTGGACAGCGATGGAGGACAAGATCCTGACCGATTACATCAAAGCGAACGGCGAAGGCAAATGGAGAAACCTTCCCAAGAAAGCAGGTCACGTTCCCTCTCTCTCTCTCTCGTAACGCTCATCGCGCGCGCGCGCGCAGAATTCAAACTGTATTTTGTAGGACATGTGGTGAATATCGAGTAATCTGGATTATCGTTCTGGGTTCTGTCCGGGGGGATCCTCGTGCAGGTCTGAGGAGATGCGGGAAGAGTTGCAGGCTGAGGTGGTTGAATTATCTGAGGCCCGACATAAAGAGAGGGAACATCACTCTTGACGAAGAAGAGCTCATCGTCCGGCTTCACAATCTCCTAGGAAACAGGTGTTTCTTCCTTCTTCTTTAAAAAAAAAAAAAAAAAGATGTTAGCGATGCGTGCACGATAACGAAACGAAAGATATCTGGTGTCCGTTTGAATCAATGCAGATGGTCGTTGATCGCGGGGAGGCTTCCGGGACGGACGGACAACGAAATCAAGAATTACTGGAACACCACCATCGGAAAGAAACTCCAATCCAGCTCGAACAACTCGGGCTTCGTTTCCAGTCGCCCGTCGTCGTCTTCATTCCAAGGAAGCCCCAGGTCGGCCCTCGAAAAACTGACCATTGACGACGCTCTCGTGCCCGTTGAGCCGCACGTATCTCACGCCAAGGTAACGGCATGCCCGAAAGCGCTTCTCTCTCCCGCATCCTGTCAAGATAAAGAAGCACAAGCACCCGACATGGTGGACAACAAAGATCAAAGCTCTGACCGCCATGAAGATCAAGTCACGACAGTTCGGTCATCAGATGGAAATTCAAATGTTTCATGCAATTTCATGGCGGATTTCGAGCTAGACCCCAATTTCCTGGAAGCTTTCTTGGAGTTTGAACTCGCCACCGATACTCAGCAGTCGTGTTTCGTTAATAGCGGATTAGATGATAGTCACGAGAGAGAGTTGCCGTCATTGAAATCGTCACGGGACTCTCGAGAAACCTTAGCATTCACTGATCCTGGAGAGACGATCCTGAGCGAACCAGATTTGCAATGCGTGGCATCTTTACTCGAGGACGAGATCGATGGCTTCATCACGACTAGCTAAAGAGCTCTACGAGTTGACTACGTAAACATGCCGACCTACTGTACGAATAATGTATGAATAGCACTCTTCTTCCAGTTCTTGTCTGTGAATGAATATCGGGAAGTTCTTAATGAAGCTTGCCGAGGGGAAAACACTCGATGAGCATCCATCATTTATTGCGCTAGCGCAACCGCCAGACCCCATCAATGGACGACGAGTCCGGCTGAGCACGATCAAACCGGGAGGCAACTGGAAAACACCAGGACGGACGACCGGGCCGGGCTCGACGTGGGACCTCAATCATTAATGCATGGTTGGACCCGTTGGGTCTGGCTTGAAGAGGGAGGGGGCCGTCGTTTGCCTGGTGTCAGCCATCCTGCGGTGGTGATGACGAAATTTCTCAATCGGGTCCCACTCGATTGTCCACGTCTGCACGACAAAGTCAATCAATGGCAACGTACGTACCACGTCACCGCGGGGACTCCCACTGGGACACTTTCATACGAGGTCATTTTCATCGTGGGCCCCACGTCACTTAAAAAATGTACGAATTCTTAGTATTTATCGATTTTCTTTTTCTCTCAAATTCGTCATGACATTTCCACTTCGTTTGATGCGAATTCAAAGTTGCTTGTCATGGGAATGGAAACAGTAATAACTGGGAAGAAAGGGAGTCACATGCGGTGTCAATTCAGTTTCCTAATTTTGCACAGGTCCCGATGATAACGTGTCGATGTACATAAAAATAGAACTGCAAATTTAATGCATCACTTAATCGATAGAGATGACCAAAAAATTGTCCAATGAAGTCCTTGCACGCTTCTTATGGCATCAAGTGTTCGCACCACCACAAAGGCATTGAAACAAAATCCTCGGGCTTGGTCAACTGCAATTATGTGATTTGGACACAATTTCTTAGAGTCGTATGCTCGCTAAAAATATAAGAACCTCGAATAGTAATTTGGTACTTTTTCTTTATGTCGATGAATCATTAGGAGGTGTGCTAAAATATTGTTCAATGCAAAGCTCATTGGTACAGAAAAACGCACTCGTCATATTTTATGCATCTTTACAGTATCATGGTAGCATTGCAAGTTGCTACAGATTTGCACTATTGACTCGTTTTGAACATGGCTCCAACAATAAGTCTTGAGACTTTTGATAAAAAGAAGCAATGCTTGTTAATACAGGTTGATAACATAAATTAAGTGTCTTTAATTACCATTGGACAAGGCATTTTGATATTAGGGACCCAACTTTCTTAAAATTAATCAAATGCTGGTTTGAGAAAATATTGAAAGCCACTCATTCCAAAGTTCATTATCACGATAATTAAAAAGAAAAAAAAACACATTCCAAATTTCAGGATACATTTGTGAAAATGATAAAAGAAAAACCATCAATTTTACATTTTAAATTTTTTAGATGTAAAATTTACTTTTACTTTTAATTTTGTTTGTCATGTGAAAAATGCCTTCAGAAGATATGTTCTCATTTTGTTCTCATTTTTCACCGAGTCCTTACAAAATGAAATGGGCTCATCCTCCTCCTGAAGGCCTCGCACGAAGCCCGGACAAGTAAGCCCACACACTACCAAATCCTACGTAGGAAAGTATAAAAGAGGCTTGAATTCGAATTAAAAAAGAAGGGTTTCTTTCTCGCAAAATTCCGACTGGAAATCAAAACCAGATTCCGCAACTTGCTTCAGCAATCTCTGAAGCCCCAACTCCGGTCGATGTTCTCTTGAAGGGATTCCTGGTTTTTCGATAGCGAATGGCGTCCGATTCTCCGACTTCAGATCGCAAGAGTGAGTCTTACCCATCTTTTTCCGTCGATTCCTTCTCGTCTGATATATTGAATCGATCGCTTGATTCGCGGGAATTCGATTCGCGGGCCAATTTTGCTCACGGGGTGTCGTTTTGGGGGGGGGGATTTCTCGTGATTTTGCAGTCGTTGTCCACTTGAGGGCCACCGGTGATGCTCCTATTCTGAAGCAAGCCAAATTCAAGGTCAGTTGTTATGCCCCTTTGATTTTCCAGCGCCATGACGTGTGTGCATGTTTCTGCGTGGGATTGCTGGCTCTTTGGCGTCGCTCGATTCGTGTGGAGTTGGCCGGTGATTCAGAGCTGTCGAAAGTGCGATTCGACTGCTTGTTCGCATAGCTCGGTGGTGATGAATGATTCAATCGAATAATTAGTTGCATTGTAACGTGGAAGTTAATTTTTTCGCCTAAATATGAAGGTTGCGCTATGTGCTTGATCAAATGCTTATTCGAAAGGTGCAAGTTTTTTTGCGGCAATAATATGACATTGAATAGACAAAGGGAATGCAAATATGGTGGTGTGTTGAGCTGGCTGTCTAGGTTGATTGTTTAATTGAACTTTCGCAACGCAGCTCTGGATTATTTGACATAGAGGATGATATAGTAATGAGAGTATTCGCTAATTTGTTGGCGGCATTTATCAGATAGCTGATTTTAAATCAGCCAAACATCGGCGAGGGAAGGAATTCCATCCTGAGAAATTTATACCATTCCAAATTTCAGTGCTTCTGCTGGACCAAGCAAAACCCTCTTGAGTGTTGAAACTTACTCCTATCTATTTGAGTTATGCCTCCTTTTTGGTGTTAAGTTTAGTCATCTGCTGATGAGCTATTTTGAGCTGAGAGATTGGATATGAGAAATCTACTGTGATTGGAATGCTTCTGCCATTGATTGAAGTTGGGTTATAGCTTCCACACAGGACTGATTAAAGTCAGAGTTCATGCATCTTTGCAGGAAATTCTGGTTTGAACTGACTTTACTTTGGATCAGTTGTCTCATGTCAAGAATAGAGGTTCAGTCTGCAAGTGAGATAATCAGTACAAATTAACAATAAAAGTTGGGATCACTTTAATCTCTATTCTATAGATGAACCAAGATTTGAAAGGCAAAATCTCCCACTCTTGGTTAAATGTATTTAGATTTACACTGGATATTACCAGATCGTTGTTATTAACCACGAATAGCCCATGATTTTGAAACTTAATAGATTAAATGTTTGGCGAGGCCATTCTCATGATTAGCTCCATTCCAAAAGGGGATTTTCTTTGGAATCTTGCATGAATGTGTTCTAACATTAAAACTTCGGTGGCATAAGTTGATGTATCTGTTTTCATGAGAAAAGTTGTTGGATGTGGTAATATAGTGAACTCTTGAATATTTGATATTCATGTTATGATCACAATGGTAACGACAGATTTCTGGGGCAGAAAAATTTGCCAAAGTGATCGACTTTCTTTGCCGACAACTTCACCGGGAGACTTTGGTAGGTAGCTGGTACTGGTATGTTTCGATTTTTTGGAAGGCGTGAATTGTGCTTAACAAATATCTTCTTTTCCTGCTCTCTCTTTTTTTTCGGGCAGTTCGTATATGTAAACAGTGCCTTCTCCCCCAACCCAGATGAACTGGTGAATGATCTGTATGAGGCAAGTGCTTTCAATATTGCATACTTTACATTGCTGTTTCTCTCCTCTCAATGTCATAAGTGGAATTTCACTTGCAGCAGTTTAGCCCCGTTTGGTTCAGTTTTGGGAAGTGACTTTGGTGAAATGCAAATACCTTTGAGCTAAAGGAGTTTTCTGAAATACTATAGTGTTTGGCAGATTGTAAGTTTAAAGTGCATTAGAAAAAGTTAACTTTGGCTTAAATGCTGTTTTGTAAAAGCTATGTTTGCAAAGAGCTTTTGTTAATTTTTTTTTTTTTTAACTGAAAATTAAATCCACCGGACAGCCTCATTTGAGGTCGCGCGACCTTAGGCGACACCCTAGGTCACATGACCCAGGCAACGCTTGAGGTCCTGTGACCCTAGGGGGCAGTCGCCAGGGATGTGCGACCCCTCAAGCGACGATTGTTGGCCCACAATAGCTCCTTGGTGCAAATCAGGGAAAATGAACAGTAAACGTGAAGATGAACGGTGAACGTGGACTTGCATTCTCAAAATGCTGAAAGCTCAAACCTGTTTTGGGCTTTTAGCTAGGTTTGGGCTTTCAGTTTTTCCAATGCTGGCATTTGGCCAGTGGGGTCTCAAAAACACTTGCCAAACACCTTATATTTTCCTAAAGGGGTTTTGAGGGCTCAAGACAAAAAAAACCTGAGAAGCTATTGAAGAGTATCGACTACGCAATTTTGACAAAGCTTTCTGTAATATTTGTTCAATTAGCTGGATAAGAACTCAGTGTCTTCGTTGTGGAAGTGGACATGGGAGGTAGATCTAGCGTCAAATAAATAGTTGACCATTTGGGGACATTTGCCTCTATGTTTGTGGTTTTTGACTCGTAGAATTAGGCCTTGAACCTAATGGTGAATATTTCTCCAAAGAAACAGCTTTTGATAGAGAATTTGAAATCCATGAATTATACTACTTGTGGACGGAAGCTTCTTGATGGAGTCCCCCCTTGTCAAAGATTTTGACCCAACTAGTTAGGGATATTGGGTAACAATCATACCAACAATCATCTGTTATCCTGGATAGCTTACTAGTGGTAAATGATTTTGGAAGATTGTTCATATGTGGAAATCATGGGAAGTTTTGAAAACTTTGAACAGAGTTAGTCTCTTAGATATTGCGTAAAACCAATTTCTTGCCAACTGTATCAGTCTTTTGCATTAAAGGCTTTACATGCTTACAGTGTTACATGGATATACTATCATTTTGATTGAGAAGACCTATGTTTAACTCTATTTCTCACCTGATTTTTGGCAATCTGAATGATGCAGAATTTTGGCTTTGATGGTAAGCTTGTTGTTAATTATGCTTGTTCTATGGCATGGGGCTAAATATCAGTAACATCTGCCAATGTATTTGTACATGTAAGTAACTTCTCCGTACCATATGACCACTCCTTTTCTCCTTTATATAATGTGTGTAGGGAAAAAACTTACCAATAATATAATGATAATGATATGTTTTCTTGTTAATGCCAATTTAGCTGATTAGTATAGCCTGTTTCATAATGCACAGAAGTTTAGCAGTGTCATGGCAGATCTTTGACAGGGCGAAACTTTTGAGTCACTTGACATGTGCTTTCAGTGGTGACTGATCTATTGGCTATTGAATTGATATCTTTTTAGAATAATTCTAACAAATCGCACATCAAGAGCTGTCAAGTTGTTTATAGCTTTTGTATAGAGGAATTCGCTGGACATTTGCTGTCATGTTGGAAATGTCTTCAACTTTTTTGAGGATGAGATTCACCTTGTATTTATCGAACTATGCGTTTGAATAACGAGCCAAACTGGTTAAAGCTGGTTTTTCATTTTCGCTAACTCAATTTTTGTCTTCTTTTGCAGAAATTCGAGCGTACACTTCATTACACTAAGGAAGATGCCATCTGCCATTAGACTCAGAATTCCCATCGAAAAACTTTAGTCAAAGTACAGAACCTGCATGTTTCTTACATATTTTTATTTGTTTCTCATTATTTGGCTGGTGAACAAAGCTAGGTGGGATTATTTTATCCAAGGATGCAGACAAGAATGTGACTTGAGTTGACAAGAGTTTGTACTGGGTCACATTATTTTGGTATTGATGTTATTTCGTGTCAGCTGGCCTCTCCTTTTGATTTAATGTTGGTTGTCATTCCTACTATTTAGTTCTATCACCTTATGGAACTTTAAGGCTGTGGCTGAGTTGACATGGGGAGATATCTTTTTAGCTTTTACCCTGCCAGTTTCAATTACGGGAGAAAAAAGAGAGGCAATTGGTCTATTCTGTGAAACTTAATTTAGAGATGGTTTCATAGAGGTCTACCACGACGAATAATGTTTTATCCATCCATTTCTAATCTTACTCACCGGGGAGAGATTAGCAATCTTCAGGAAAAGTTGGAGATTGTTCCTTTAGGAATATGTCAAATCGGAGCAAAGAACACTGCGAGCATGCACGATTGATGGTTCCGTGATGCATGTTGTACGAGATTGCTACTAATTGATTCATGCATTTATGAGCTCAACTTGAGACGGATTGGGTCCTGGGATGAGCACCGTCCACTTCAGAAGTCGAACTTCGTGCCGAGATGTACGCAAACGTGAATTTAAAACTGAGTTATCACTTTCAATAGACTCTGCAGTACATGTAATGTGGACTCTTGATTAGTCCTCCCCCTACTTAAAGATAGCATGGACTAGCGAACATGGTTTGAAGTTGGTTTTCTCTTTCGATCCGCGACAAATTGCATCTATCTGCTAAACGTGTGAGCCATGCCAGACCATCACCTGTAGCCATCTAAAGACACATTGTGCGGTGGTTTTTTATTGGAAGGATTTCGCGGAGAAAACAGACGCCCGTTTTTCAGTGAATGATATTTAGTCGAAGTCCAGCTTTTCCGTCCCATTTTAACATATTCATGTAGACCCATCTAACAAATAATGTCCTTCAGAATGCGGATTAGTTTTAAGACTATGGAGGCTGGAGGACGTAACTTCCCGGAAGGAAACAGGGAAACGAGAGGGAAGCTACAGCCTACAAGGATCGTTTGATGGCTTTGATTTGTGTATTGTGTATACAATGATTTAATTCCCTAAGATCACTTTTGCCAAACAAGTCGTGCTATTGCAGATGAGACTACAAGAAGTTGTATTATGAATGTTCACTTATCGCAAATTTTCTGAAGTTTAATTAACATAACTTCATTCACTCCAAATCATTATGCTCCTAATAGAGTGAAAAACACAAATTATTGTCCCCTCGCACAGAACACCTTTTTCTCTTCTTCTCCCTCTCCTGGAGACGATTTGAACCCATTGATGACTGAGACTCAATTGCCGGTAATTATCACCATTCTAAAAGCGTTCATGCTGTTGGAGAAAACTCCTTTGGTGTTTTGAAGTTAACAAAATATCTTCGTCAGTCTAATCTGAAGAGTTCAAGACCCAAATGTTTAAGTCTGAGGATCTCCAGACTCTATCATTAAAGTCTGAAGATAGATAAACTCAAATTGCAGAGTCTGTCCAAGTTAACAGCTTTCTAGACTGATGGATTACGACTTTACAGATTGGATAATATCTTCATTGGTTCATTCTATTTTATGGAAGATCTCTGGCTGGACATAGTTTGAAATTATTTGGTTATTCTCATTAAGATCCATCTCGATTTGAATATCCTTTAAAGAACAAGCAAAACTGGAAATGTTCTACTTATGGAAATTCAAGATCCTGATTGTATGGGCGAATAGGATTGACGAGTTATCTTCCACACTTATTCGACAGCTTGAAGATCACTTTAATTGATTCATTCCAACGGATAGATTGGATGAACTCCTTTAGAAGGTGCCAACGGCTATGAAGGAACGAGAGAGTATTTAAAGGTGGGGTCATTGTTGTTCAAAGTGTGTGCTAATAGAAAATTTTCAAAGTTTGAATCTCTGAAGCTCCTTGTTCTCACGTTTCTTTGAGCTATAGTTGTGTACAAATGAGAGAAACATACAGTGAAGATTTGTGTGTGTAATATTTAAGACTCTCTACTGAAGAAGTCTACATCACAAGCTATACAAATCTTTTTTGCTTTATAGTGAAATTCAGCCGATAGGCTGTCAATGTGGAGAGTGGACGTAGGCTTGAATTATGTCAAACCACTATAAATCCCTGTGTTCAAATCTTCTTACCTTAATCTTTTTACTTATATTGTTGCACGATTTAATTGTTTGAGTGTTTTACTTCAAGTCCTCATACTCTGATTTATATTTCAAGTTGATTGAATCTTCTTAAAGTTTTTAAAAGAAAAATTTTAAACATTTATTCACCCCCTCTAAGTGTGTTTACTAACTTTTATCACATGCAAGACTCAAGTGATAGAACTAGGGAGAGAGATTTTTTTTTCCCATCCAAGACGGCGAAGTACTCTATGCGTGACATCACAAACTAATCGAACGTCCTCAATGGTCATGATTTGCTACACTAAATTTGTGCTCATCCATCTTCTCGAGGAGGACATGAAAGTGACCAAGTATTCGATTCGGGGTCAACACTAAAGATTGCATAAAATGCTTTTTCAGAAGGAAGATATGGGGTTTTGCAAGCCACGCTTAATGGATATGCTGTGACATATGATAAGTACCAAAACATGGAGATGAGAGTGGTAGTGGAGGAAGCTGAGCTTTGCCCTTCCACGCCCATCGAAATGCTATCCACTGTTGCACCTGAAAATACAAAACTAGGATTTATTCCCAAGTACAGTTTTCCTTTTTCGTCTTTACTTTATTAAATTTTTCTCCTCCTTTTTCTCTGTTTCCATTTTATTCTCTCCTCTTTTCGCTCCATCCTCCATAGTGGTGGGTTGGGAGTTTCTTTCTCCGATTCGAAATCCGCAATGACCAATGTCTCCATCTTTCGACACCCATCATGCACTCCACTCCCAAGTTGCAAAAATCTCACGTAAAAGCAAAGGCGCCTCGCAGGTTCCCTTGAAATTCCCACGTTTGAAAAGGGAGGGAATTTCCTTGTGCTAGTGAAAAGGACCCGCAACGAGTGTCATGATTTTCAAGGCGAGCATCGGTTTCTTCTCCCTCTTTGCTTTTGGCAGGTCCATGGATTCTCCATTTCTCTTTATTTTTATTATTATTATTATTATATACTTAGCACCCATCATCGCCATCATCGCCCCACTCGCCTTTTCTTTTTTCTTCTTTTAAGGATATATAGGCAGCCCACTTACGAAGCGACCGAGGAGAAAAAGCAAAAGGGAACTCATTTTGAAAAAGGACGATTGTTCCATTCTTACTCCCACTGTAAAGCAAGCAACAAAGTTGCATGAAAGACCCCAACATGGATGGGGTTCGTTTTCTTATCCTGAGGGGCCTCGATGTGGAGAGCGAGCTGTAACGGGCACGGCTCCTGTACCGTCCCCGTTCGATGTTGGGTGGAGAGCGCCTCTCGATTCGGAATTTGACCCGCCTGCGCGGTGGTCCAATCGAAGTACTGGCGAGAGATGGGGTTCCTGCGGGGGTACGGTACTGGTGGGGTCGCGTGATAAAGAAGGAGGGGAACATAAAAATCAGCAGGGGGGCGAAACAGAGAGAAAAGCAACGAGAATTATCAAAAGCTTTTTCCTGAGGAGATTGATGGGAACGTCGATTGAGGACTGCCCCTTTTCGCAAGGAGAAAAGGGAAGAAAGAAAAAACCAACAAAAGAAGAGTAAAGAAGTGTCAGCTGGGCCCACAAGAGGCGGGCTTAACTTGTCGCGAATGGTCGACAAGTCGGGACCCAACAATCACACCGGAAAAGATTATTGAGATTGTCCCATGCCACTGTAAATGTCGTGAGGAAAAACTTCACCCATTAAATTAGTTTTAAAACTTGAAACCTATCCTTTCATAAGTTTGGAAGTGGATTCTGAATTTTACTCAAGTTCTATTTATATTTTTAATCAAACAATCGCAATAAATTATTATATTTATTAACTAGTTTATTCACCATAACTTATATTTAGATACATAAAAAATATAAATAATTCACAAGTAAAAATTACAATTATAAAATAGAAACTCGGACCAGTAATTCCATATTATATACTTATTTTGATATATCAAGAAAATATAAAAATTTGTACCAAGTTCAGGTTTTTAGTTTCAGATTCTATCAACTTAAAATCCGAAACCTACCCATCGAAACAGGTTCTTGAATTTTTTGAACTCAGAACTTATATATATATACCTTAGAATCCAAAGTCGGATAGATTACTATTGGTCCGTTTCTTTAGCTCTAGGTTCTACCCTAAAATTATGTTCACCCACACTCAAGACCACTCGATAAGAATGAGGGGTTCCACATCATGGGCACTTCGCCATACCCTTGCTTCCGCTTTTCGACGGCTTCGATCGGATCCCATATTCTCAAATGCGTACAAATATATTGTGGCTCTTCTCTACTGCTGTCCATTTACGCCGGTGGCCCCGCCCCCGGAACTGAAAGATTTGGAGCATATATGGGGTACAACAATGCCATGGGTCTCCTGTCACTTTAAAGTGGGCTAAAACTTAATGTGATGCCGCCCATTTCCACCCATCTACGCCATGTGTCCCCACTTCCCGAACAGTGTAAGCTCTTGATGGGAAGCTCTCCTTTTTAGACTTTTGTCTACTTCAGAGAGAGAGGGAGGGAGGGAGGGCCTGGGTTGCAGATGTGAACGGGATCTATTCCGGTCTGAACGTGTCTGTGATGGCGCCAGTCCTTTCTACTTCGCCCCCATCAATCCACGCGAGAATGACATCCACGGCGGTGGTGGAGGGGAAATTGGAAAGGAGGGTAAGTTGAACAGGGGCGAATCCCGGTGCTCTCGGGTGGTGTCTAATCGCATAACAACTTTGCAAGAGCCCGGGCGCCTAGAAGTCTAGAGACCCTATCGCGAAATGTCAATCGGTCTGAGGTCATTTGTCAAGGCATTGGTCGGGTGGGTACACGAGACGAGCGGAGTTATCACGACCGCATGTCTTTCTTTACTCTCTTTCTTCGGTTCGCATGTTGGACACGCCCCCTTGCGACGTATATAAATGACTAGAATCATCGGAGCGAATAGTCAGAGTACAGAGCAAAGGAGGGAACGCATACGGGTGGGGACCTACGCGAAAATGGATGTGTGATGTTATGTGTGAACGTGAGCAAAGCGATGAAGTAGGTATTACCTTAATTCGCACCTCCTTTCCAAGGCAATTTCATGAGAGAGAGAGAGAGAGACTGGCTTTATGTTGGCCTTTTCTTTTGGTTGGCGACACGAGGATTCCAATGTGCATTGCGCCGGTCTGCTAAGACACCTCTCTTCACGTGAAATTAAGACTAAACAACTACCGATATTATATAAAATAATGTGATTAAAAGGTGGGGCGCAGGGTGGCGTTGAGAACAGCCCCGCTTTTGACAAAGCGATTTTAAAATGCCTTTTGACAATCCCCAAAATCATATTCTTTTCACCCCCCCGAGATGCCATTCTCCGAGCAGCACCAGGAGCAGCAGCAACAGCCTTTGGAATCAAATCATTGCACGTTTCCATTAAAATACTGACCCGGTGTTGTACGGTCGCAATCCGATGGACATGATGCCCCGTGGAACCCGGGCCCCACCGTCGTGGGTAAGCATGATTTAGTCGTGTCTTGTGCGCAACGCTCGCGCTTTTATCTCCGAGGGAAAAAGCAACGTGGAGATTTAACAATGGTTTTCAATCACGGTCGTGTTAGGTGGTCTGCGCTGGGAGAGACGTAATCTAGGGAAAAAAAAAAACCCTTTAAGAGATTAGGGAATTCCAGTCAAGTGTTCGACCGTGCTTGAGTCAAAACGCATGGCGACGGGCGAAGGCGGAGGGGAAAATTCGAGCCATGCATCTTCAACATATAAATAATCACGTACATCATGTATTATATACACATACAGAAAGTCAGAAGACGAGGGGAAGATGAGGGTTGCGAGCGGTCCCCTGTCCCGTCTGAGGCTAATTCCAATCACAATTGCTTCACGACTCCACGAAAATCACGTCAGAGGGCATCGAATTAATATGAGGTTCGCGGGGAATTTTCCCGAGATTAAACTAGTTGAACACATTCGATTGACCCGAATGTGTCAAAAGTCGATTAGGCGGAGGGACAAGTCAGTCCTGAATGGAACCGTGTCGATTTCAATCGGATGACGACGATGCGCATCGATCGCGCTCCCCCTCCCGGTTTTCCAGGTCAATGGTTTTGGAATCGTGGAACCGGTCAAAGCTAATGCAGCACACGCGATGACGATTATATCCAACATTGACAGCCCAAGCGGGTCGGCATTTGCGTCGATGATCTCTACCCCAGATACAGAACCCGCACAAAACAATGAATAAAGACCGATCCAGATTGATGTCGAATGGAGATGGGGAAAAGGACAATTATAAAAAAGAACTGTCGAAAAGCAAACGACGAGGAAGGGTTGGCAAATTTCTGTAACTTGGAAGCTTGTGAAAAATGCGGTGGAAATACACACTCGCGTGGGCCAATTTCGTGGGCGATGGGCGATGGTCGCGATTGCCTTCTGTTTTGCCCACTTAACTTCAACTCCAAAAAGAACAACCAAAGAATCCCCCCCCAACCCCTTAGAAAAGAAAGAGAGAGAGAGAAGAAGAATGCCCTCCTCGACCGACACTACACAGGAACCTCCCTTTCCCTCCTCCTATCGCCTGGCTTTTTAACCATTACGGGCTGAAAAAGTTAGGTCGAGCTTTTCATGACATTAATGATGGAGAGGGTGTCGAAATGATTCGTTCAATCTACTCACGCACGATAGCTTTGATCCCGAAACGAAAAAGAGGGAACCGCGGGGGGAAATGATTTGATGCAGCGCCACCACCGGATGGCGAATACAGGAATCGTGATGATTCGGTCGACGTCAATGGCACCGAGCTATCTTTTTTTTTTTTTTTTTTTTTTTTAATCGAAATGATGAGACATTGGAATGTCATCTCGAGTTGTCCTTTAGGTGACTAACTAAAAATCTAGAGTTATAAAAATGAAGAATCCGGAAAGTAGGTGGGGGGCGACTTAAAACTCGCAAAAGTGGCCAGAATAGGGATGGGGGAAAGGATATAATTGCTTTTCATTATCATTACGTTAGACACATCTCCAACTCCGGGACGAAATAATTAGATTGATAATTCAAATTAACCTTTTTTAATCTTTCCCCCCCACCCCACCCCACCCCACCCCACTGATCAAGATAAAAAGTACGTATTGATTATGGTCAATTATTGTGGATGCGTCGCCATCGAACGTCCACCCCCAAATCTAGGACGGGGTTTATGTCTTTGCCGCTAATGGAGGCGATATCTAAATTAATCCAATCCACTTATTCATTGAATAAATAAATGAATAATTAAAAAGGGGGAAAAGCATTTTAAAAAGAAAAAAAGAAAAGGACGAGGAGAAGGAAAGAACCGGAATCGGATTCAAGGGGGAGAGGGAGGCATGCTTTGTTGGTCAGAAAAGCGACAGACGGTCCTGATCTGGTGGGGCCGGCGGGCCCCACCGATGATCCGTTCCACAGCAAACATCATTAAAGATCCGCTGTTCCCCCACTCATTATTGTCTCTGTGCTCCCCCCTCGTTGTTCGTTTCCCTTTTCACCCTCCTTATTCAATGCCAACTTTCGTCCTCTGCGGGCCCCCCGCCCCCCTCAAGCACCCCGCCCGACCCGTTTCTTCTCGTCTCATCATCGCCTCCTTATATTCAACCGCTAAGTTTCTCTTTCTTTCTCAAATTTCCAAAATCTCAGATAACCCTTACCGTAAATAATAAAATTAATGCAGCGGCGGATTTAAATTACGTCGCAATTTCCTCGAGGCAAAAGATGCCCCGCTTCGGCTCTTTTGACGGGTAGTGATCCTGAATTTTTTCCCAAATCTGGCCCGGCTGCTGTAAATCGGACAGCGTCGGCGATTAAATTAGGAGCTGACCGGACTGCAACCGGGACCCTATTTAATGCAAAGGGGGAGATGCTGATTCCGAGGCGTGACCCCATACGAAGCTTTTGGGAAATTGCACTCCTGACCTGTGACGCTAAACTTGCACATCTTCCTGCGCAAATCCACAATTCCTAAGGGACAAATCCTCTTATTTAATTTTTGGAATTATTTCCCCCACATTAAATTACGGTCAAACTATTAACCAGGCTCAAACGTCGGGATTAAGTATCATACCCTTTGCTTTCCATTTTCCGATCTCTGTCCTCCGACGAAGGAACTCGCGATTCTACCGTGACCCCAATGCCTTTTTTTCCATTTCTCGATTTCTTTGCACAGAGTCCTTAAAAGGATCCGAACCTACATTTTGGCCGAAATGACCTATCTTTCGTATGGTCGAAAATGACGGGTCGGTCTATTATTGGTGGGGGAGACTTTCCGTATGTCGGGACAATTTTCAACGACAGAGAACGATGGCTATGGATGCTAGAGCCGATTAGGTCGGACGTTGATTTCTTTGGGTTTTTCCTCCATCCGATCAGACTGAAGAACACTTGGAGATCTTTCGCGAGGCGTCCGCTATCATCCAGAGCAACCGCGTAAATGAAAGATGTCCCGATCGAAAATGGCCAAGAAAGTCTACCCCGCAATCGAGCGCTTCACCCGCGAACACGCTGCCCTTCGACCGTCGTGTTATCACCCCTCTCCTTTCTCTCTCCCTTTCAATTTCCGTCGGCTGCTTTCGAGGAAAATGATGCGACGACACTAGTGTCCAAGTCCCAAGTCCCGTCCGTTTCGTTCGTTCCGTTCGCTCGCTCGCTTGTTTCTACTGTCGAGGAGTGGTGGGGGCCAGGAGAGAGAGCGTCCTTCGTTCGTGGTGTAGGAGTAGCCTTTTCTCTTTCTTCCCATTTGTTTTTCTCTCTTTCCAATTGTTCGCCAATTCCAAAACCGAATGAGGCACCGCTCGTCACGTCCGCATCGCATTCATTCAGGGATGCGTGTGCATCGACCACGGAAATCCTTTCTTTGCGGTGAAATTGAGGAAATCGAAGAAGTTTGAAAGCCCCGGGAAGTTTCTGAGGGATAAATGACCAAACACGCCACACCCCCCACCAACCACTTTCCCCAATGGCAGAAAGATGATGGGGGGAGAAAACTTGGTGCTTCATGGAAAGTGAAGAAACTGCTTTGGATCTCCTCATTTGTAAGAGGGATTTATTAATATTAATATTAATAAGCGCTCCTGAATATTGGGTAGTTTGTTATACAAGGAAAGTCTCGATTTTCCGAATACAGCACCTTTGATGATGAATGCATGGAAAACTATGACTTTTGTCCCAAAGCCACTCATCAGCATGGGTTCGTCGGTCCATTAACAACGGAGTTCTCGATCAGAGCAGCATCAGTACGAGTGCCATCGAGATACGCGGTAATTCTTCATGAGCGTGCCAAAAGCATTGAACTTGGTGTTGAGCCCACCGAGCGAGAAGTATAGAAAGGGCGCTTTCCCCTCGGCATGGTACTGGCTTTAGTCTGAACAAGTCTATGAAAACGAAGCGAGGGTGGCATCTTTATGTCTTCCGTAAGCAAAAACTCATTAAATAACGATGCTCGTCGCCTCCATTAATTGACGAGCTGAAAATTAAAAGAAGGGAAAAAAGGGCCTCGGTCTTTGCCAATAAGCAGTTCCGAAGGAGAGGGTTCAACCCGACAAACAACGTGCAATGGACGCTCCATCTCGATCGAGGCCTTCGACCGGTCAATTCCCTTTTATTTTCTCCCAAGAAGAAAATCAAGAGCGAGCGAGCGAGCGAGCACTGTTCCAACAAGCCCTTTCTTTCGTTGTCCATCCGACGCGACCGACGACTCCCGTGTCTCGGGAAGTTTTACCCCCGTTCGCTCCGACAAACTCACCCTAACACAGAAAGAACCCACCTCGACGGTGCATGGTAGGGCAACACGTGAACGATGATAATGATAATGGCATTTGAATGCGGGGCATCCAATGTCGGAACCGAATTCGCCGAGGGAAATTATTGCGGCCAGCGACTCTAAACCTTATATCCATCGAGATACGCCGTATGCCAAAAGGGAAAAAGTCCGGACGGACCGGACCGAGGCGAAATAGAGAAAGTTTTCTACTTTGCAGCCAACCCGTTCCCAAAGGGAAAAGGGGAAGAAATTCAATCGAGTAGTAGTCTCCAAAACCTAACGTGTGATGAATACGAATAAGTCTAAAGTCAAAAAAAGAAAAAGGGCACTTCTGACAATGCATGCCATAAATTGACAAGCCCCCAAACTATATATAATATACATACAAGAGAGAGTATAAAGCGGCATATAATATAGTAATCAAGATTCTCACGATCCTCAACAGAGCCCTCGCCACCTATATTTTGCACTGCCTGCTCTTCCTTCCTTTCCACTCGTCCCTCCAAACTCTCCCTCCGCAGCTCCAAAGGCAGAACCAGAGCAAACCCAGACAGAGACCTCCCTCTCTCTCATGGCGGTTGAATCTCGGCACCTCCATCTTTTCCCTCCACAGCTCCTGGGCAGCAGGTGGTAACCCTATTCTCTCTCTCTCTCTCTCTCTCTCTCTCTCTCCCTCTCCCCTTCCTTTTCTTGATTTGCGTGTGTTCGGAGAGTCCGGGGCTTTGCTAACGTCGACGGATGCCGCCGTCTTTTCTTGCTCTGAATGCAGGGAGGCGGGGATGATGATGGCCCACCACCCCGCTGTGGACGCGAACGCCAGCTTGTACGGCTCGCAGCCGATGTACGGGCTGCCCTTGTCGGGAACCTCCACCACCGCGGACTCTCTCCTGTTCCCCGTGTACAATCACAACCTCAGCACCCACGTCTCCGCCGCCCGCGCCCTCGACGAGGCCCTGCATCTTAAGACGACGACGGCGACGACGACGCCGTTGAAGTCCGAGAGCGGAATCACCTACATCAACAACGCCAACACCAACACCGCCCTGCCTTCGTTATCGTCGTCCTCTCGAAAGCGCCCCAGGGACTCGAACCAGGCCTTGTCATTCTCGACGACGGAGATTCAGCCCGACGGCAGGAGCAGTTGCGGCCGCTTCGCCTTCCTCGGGGAAGACGTTTCTCTCCACGTCCACCACCAGTTCCTCGACATCGACCGCCTCGTCACTCAACACGTGAGTATCGATTCCGTCGCTATATTTGGCGATCGAGCCATCGTTCAGTCGTTGCTTTCTTTAGTTTCTTCTGGCCAGTATGTCGATTTCAAACTTGTATTGACCAAATTAATCAATCGAAACAGATGGAGAAGTTGCGAGCGGAGATGGACGAGCAGAGGAAGAGCCAAGCGCGGAGGCTCGCGGAATCGATAGGGCAGGGCCTCGCGAAGCGGCTCCGAGCGCGGGAGGAAGAGATCGAGAAGATCGGGAAGCTGAACTACGCGCTGGAGGAGAAAATCAAGTCGCTCTGCATCGAGAACCAGATATGGCGCGATCTGGCGCAGACGAACGAAGCCACAGCGAACGCGCTGCGGACGAACCTGGAGCAAGTGCTGGCGCAAGTCAGGACGGCGGCGGACGACGCGGGCGAGTCGGCCGACCTCGACGACGCCACGAACCACCGCCGGAACGGCGGCTGCGGCGGAGGCGGGGGCGGGGTCGACGACAACGCTCTGATGGAGGACGCGCAGTCGTGCTGCGGGAGCAGCGGCGGCGGGGAGGAAGAGGAATGCGAGGGAGGGCGGCGGCGGCGGGCGGCGGAGGAGGAGGAGGAGGGGAGGAGGCGGTGGGGGTGCAGGGGGTGCGGGAAGGAGGAGGTGCGGGTGCTGGTTCTGCCGTGCAGGCATCTGTGCCTGTGCCCGACCTGCGAGCCGTCGTGTCGTGCATGTCCGGTGTGTAAGTCTGCCAAGAACGCCAGTTTCATCATTAACGTGGCGTGATCATGGGGGGAAATTGCCAAAAAAATCCCTCCAGAAATGTGGAAATGGCAAAAATCGAAAAAGAAAAGAAAAAAAAAAAAAGAGGAAAATCTTTGCACATTGTTGATTATGATGAACCTGTTAATTCCCCTTCTCTCTCTTTTTTTTTTAAAGCAATTTGGCCCACTTCTTAGCTCGAAATTGAGTCATTGATACCCTCCTCCGCACGTATAAAATGTGGCGATCAGGTGCTAACTTGCTCTACAAGGGTCTCGTGATGGACTCAGGAGGATTCAATTCTCTTGCTCGTTTTATTTTTTTCATTTTCATTTTTCTTCGATTTTTAATTTCCAATTTTGTGTACTAAAAAAAATGAGCAGAAATTGAGATTTAGGCAAAGGCGTGGTTCGTCGAAAGATAAAAATTTCGCACGGAAAGTGGGATCCGGGAGCCCATCCGGCCGACAGAAAGATATGGTGGGGGGAGCGTGGGAGATACGCGCCACGACCACGAGAGTGGGATGAAAAGCTGACACGCGAGGGGCGCGCGCAAATGTCGCTGTTCTTCTGCCCATTCGACATTTTCTCCTCTTTTTTTTTTTTTAATTTTTAAAAATATTATTATTGTTCTGTCGTTATAGAGTTCACAGTGATTCTGCCTCTCTGCAGCAGCGGCAGCAGAATCGCCAGTTGAGCGATGGCAGCATTTGGCGTCCCCACCACTTGCCAAAACTTAACTGTTTTTTCTTTTCAAGAAAAAATGGAAAAGGAAAAGGAAGGAAAAGGAACCCCCCACAAAAAAATTAATAAGTATATATATAATATATATATATATATATGTGTGTGAGAGAGAGAGGAAGGGATCGAGAAATGGGAGAGAAGATTTATATCGAAGTTAAAAAGAATAGAATAAATAAAGAAAAAGCGGAAAAGCCGAAGGAAGAAAGGTGGAGAAAAGTCGTCCCCTCTGTACTGCCTGACATGCAGTTTGCATGCGCTTTGCGCATTATTATTATAATGTTTGCGTACTCTCCAAAGCCCACCGCGTTGTCGTCATCTTCCCCAATTACATTTTACATTTATCGTACGGAACCCCCAAAAAAAAAACTTCTTCTGGTTTTTTTTTTTTAATAATCAGTATTTTTTATGGAGTGACTCCGTTCTACAGAGCATCTTGATTAAAGTGCCTTCACAATTCCCTCGAGATAATTAAATGGATAATGAAGCGTTCCTTTTTAGGCTGTACGTGCCAAAAACTTAATATGAAAGCATTATAACAAGTGACCGTTGAAACGTACGAAATAATGTCTGAGTAGGTGAAGGGAGAGACCAACTATTTATGTGAAAAAGCGGCCGTAAGATATTTCAACAAAGCCGCTTAGTCAAAATTAGACCCGTCAAAACATTTGAATTTGACTTAAATTAACCCATTTAATTTATATTGATCAATTTTCATGTAATATAAATTTAGCGATCAATACTCAATACATATTCAACCCAATCTATATCATTGGAACACTTTCATATTTAATTCAATTAAACAAAATTCATATCTAGATTGATGCAAAAACAAAAGAGAATGACAGTAAAATAAAGAGAGAGTTATAGAAGTAAGTTGAATTTAAATAATTTGTGAACCCATTAACACTCACATTATTTTGAATATTATCATTGTATAACTCAATCCAATATATAAGAATTAAGAAACTGACCTACAATTCATTTCGATAGATTTAGTGAGAACAGTGTTATGATCAGCACTGCTTTCTGTCCCGGTCTTCCTCTCTCCCCCAACCTTTATCTTCGTCCCCGTAACCCGTAGAATCACAACTCCTCGTCGTCGTCATCATCATCATCCAATCTCCACTTGCGCTAAACGACGTGCTGGTGGCGGACCATATTCATTCATCAAGCTGCGACGGTACGACGGATACCATGGAATCGTGCACAGCACTGAACTGGGAGTCCTACAGAGCACGCCTCCCCGCCTCACCTAACATGTGAGAAATTGAGTGCACGCAAAAAAAAAAAAAAAAAAAAAAAAAACGAAAAATGAAAAAACATTTCGGAGTCCCAGGCGCCCCTGCATTGATGTTGCTGCAGCAGGAGCTCTGTAAAACATGTGGTACGACCGCGACCGGCGGGCAAAAGGGGCATTTAACGCCTGCAAAGGACTCCTGCACCGTTGGCGGAACGGGCAGAGACGTGCAATTCTCGTTTTGACTTATTCCAAAGTCTCGCCAAAATTCTGAAAAGAAATAATCGCACAGGTGTGGCCTAGGCGGACTCCTCACTCGAGACAACGGGCCCTCAAGGCCCACGTGACGCCCTGCCATCACGGCCTCCGCGTGGGACCAGGCCCGGCCCGGCCCGGCCCGACCCGACCGACGATGTAAATATTGTCACTGTTGTTTTTTTTTTTTCACGCCAATGGGAGTGGTGTGTGACTGTGATATGGGTGTAAATACATAATATAAGAGTGTAGGCCAACGTTTCGCCATATTAAAAAATGAAATGTTTTAATTTCTAATTCTCTAACTTTTGATTACACACACGATTTGGATTATTATTATGGGTCCACTGATTGCAATAATTTATATACTCACAAAGTTTATTTATTAACACGCGAAAGAATTCGGATAATTATTATGGGTCCACATGAAATGTTTTAATTTCCAATTCTTTGACTTTTGATTACACACACGATTTGGATTATTATTATGGGTCCAATGATCACAATAATTTATATATTCACAAAGTTTATTTATTAACACGCCAAAGATTTCAGTTGCAAAACAAATTCCAAACACGCATGCCGTTCATCCATCCCTGAACGTGGAAATCATTTTGTTACACTGGCGGTAAACGTGCTAAAATTCATAATATGAAAGAAACAATACTTTTATAATGACAAAACTTTCTTGTCTCGATATTTAACGAGCATCCCGGCAATAATAATTATTCTTGAACCCTCAAGATTGGCGTAGTCAGTGGGCATTCTTAGCTTTTTTCCCCATCCTGGCAATTAATTCTCGATCTCCTTTTCGTGAGCCACGCGATGGTTGAGTGCATCGCTTGTCACCTAATCTAATCCACACAGCTCGAAATCAAATTCTTGGGACAAGATTTTCCCTTTGCTTCGAATCCATCGACCTACTATCTCCAACACATGGAGGTCCTCCATTATTGTCCTCTCAGCAACAGGAACCCGCACCGTGCTGCTATCGAGCAATAATGAAAAGCCAAAAAGGACGACGCATCGAGAGGAATGGAAGAGAGAGAGAGAGAGAGAGAGAGGGAGAAAAGGGTACGGACAATGCAACTTGATCGCTTCACTTGCGCCTGCCCAGTTGCATGAGATTTCGTTTTCACTGTAGGGGAGAGCAATTATGGTCCGGTGGGGAGCCGGGGGGGGATGCATGTTGCACATGATTCATCCGATCCGGTGCAGGAATTATCATTGTCGCCATCATTGTGATGGGGAAATTTTGTTCGCCGGACCTTTTCGTCGTTTCAATGTCCATCCGATTCCCACTCACTCGACTTTATCTCGTAACAGAGGCGGGGAGCGAATCGAACATAGGCAAGACGAATAAAAGACGAAAGATGTCACTCCTTTCAATTCACAAGAGGGAAAAAAAAGGAGAGACCCTGCTTTTGTGTACCAAAGATTTGCCGCGACAAAGTGGGTCGGTCATGTCCGTGACTGTCTTCGTGTCTCGGGCACGCACTCATTGCTCGCGCTCGGCTTTCTTGAGAGAGGGAAATTGACAAGGCAAGGAACAGAACATCGATCGACTGTAGGCTAGGGGCGGACCACCTATCCGACTCAGCAACATGTGAGGAGGGAAAAAAATCAGTTAAATTATCAAGAGCACATGGTGTTTGTCTTCTTTCATTAATTTTTTTCTGACTTTGCAGAATTTCAGGCACTTCGACTGCACGAATTCTTGAAACGGTCCCCGAAATAATTGCGAGAGTCGATGTAATGGATCCACCTACCAGACCGACACTCACATCTGTTCACGGTTGAGACATCAACAATTTTCGCCGACGATGCCGAATAGGTGGATCCTCGTTGATCGTTGGTTTTACAGTTCCCCTAAGCTAAGCATGCGAAGGTCTTGGATGGACGAACTTCAAAGAGAGTTGGTTTGAAGTTTGAACTTTATCAATTTGATTTTGCACGGATGCACATGGCTGATTGATTGCTCAATGAAGAAATCGAGACACTTCGAAGGTCGGAACAAATGGACGGACTCCATTCACCCGTGATCGACTGGTCATGTACCCCCTTACAAATATTTTCTGAAAAGAGAAAGGAAAGTGAATAAAGATCGGAAATAAAATCGAGAGGGAGAAAAAGACGGCCCATCCGTACAAACGTATGCTTCTACTATACTCCTTATTAGTGCCCCTAACGAATGCCGCTTGAACTTCTAATTTGCAAGATCTCGACCAGTCATTCTACGACCTTTTCTTGCATCTCCTTCACTCTTCTTGCTTCCAAATAGGCTCTTCTTTTGTACAATGGCTTTGGATTTCTGGGCCCACAGCCCTATGAACAACTTCAATCAAAGCCCTTTGATCACACGGGACCGGATTAACTTTACATATATGTCCAATAAAAATCAATAGCTCTAGTCACAATTTAGGCAGGTATTCTCATTAATGGACCGGACTTGCCATGACCCAGGTCAAGATACCGAGGTCAATCATAGCCATTTATCATATGATCCTGCCAGACTTAATGATTTTGATTGCACATGTCCATAGACCACCGTTTACGCAAGTATTTTTATCTAATGACTGTCGCACATGTTCCGTGCCCCACGCAAAGTACCGCAATGCATACCGTTCACGATAGCCAACGCAGCGAAATCATTCAGACAGCTACCGTATGACCAGCTCGATGTCCCAGCAATTTTTCTCCCATATCGATAAACCTGCTCAATCACAGAATCTTAAAATGTTATTTTTTTTATTTTTTTATTTTTTGTACTTGACTAAGTTCCCCTAAATGAATGAATATCGACTTCGGCATGATTGAGCAACTTAAAACCACTTTTTAAGCGCTTGCTCCCACCGACCTCATGCTGCCATATCCATGTCTTACTGGCCATTTACCATCTTCAATTCAATGCCATCCAATCAAATCACGAGCAACATTCCATTAACCATTCTAGGCAATCCAAACGTTCAAGAAATCTGCCCACAAAGTTCTACAGGATCAGCCAAGAGACAATGGCATTCACATGAGCTGGCCATAGCCAATTTTCCATTGCAAAGCCGTATGAGGCAACCCAAGCTTTAACTCGATTGGAATGGGAACCCATCTGGCGTTTACACTACGATAGATAAAACACCACCATAAAACAGAATAATCAACTTCTACAAGAACTATCAAATAAGACAGATTCAGAGTTAGCTGGCCGAATCAATCCTCTAAAAGACGAACATAGTCATAATTACAGCCATAAAGTTCCTCCATAGAAACAAGTACCACATAACTTTCAATTTGCTGGAAACTTCCTCTCTTGTTCCTTCTCTTTTTCTTCCCACAACCGGAGGGATGCAAGGATGCAAGTGCTGCGAGTGCTGCTGGGGACAGGAGGTGGAGATGGGACAGGAAAGGGAAGAGAGGAGAGGAAAAGAGAATTTACCTACGGCTTACGAGATGGCGAGCTGCTGCTGCTTGTATCGCTGGAGCTTCTTCCCCTTATGGGCCTGCAAATGTAGAGCTCAGTCATTCTTACGACCATTAAATCAGAGACACATGCCTACAAGCCACATTTTTAAGCAGAAAATGCGCCCACCATTAGTTCTAATACTGCAGCTATTGAGGAGCAACAAATCGATTCAGAGCAGCACAGGTAAGGCTGCACAACTGTTAACAGCTATACTTCCACCATTTAAGTTCTGAATGCCAACATCCAGAAATCACATTGCACCTAAACTAAGGTTTACTACAAATAACTATAGTTATTGGCACAAATAAACTATGCTCTTACTGGACCTCAGATCTAAATCCTCAAAGATGATCTAGGAAAGAAAAATACCTTCTAGGGCTGCGACTCGTTATCCGCCGCGGTATCTGTCAGATTTATAAAAGACAATGAGATAAAAAGTCTTTCTATGGCAGCCATTGAAAATGTTACTAGCAGAACACACAAACCTTGCGTGGACTTGGTGAGTCAGAGTACGACGATGACCTGCCACGCCTTGCTTGTGGTGCTCGACCTCTGATAGAATCAAATAGCATGAAATAGTCAAAACATGTAACATCCAAAACCAGGCCGAGAAGACAAGCACAAGACACAACCTTAACAAGACAGCACAAACCCGGTGGGCAGGCCATCATACGCAACTTTTTGTCCAGAAGAGGAAAAAGATACTAGAAAATCATTGTAATATCGTACCTCCTAGGAGAAGGTGATCGAGCAACCCTGCGCACCGGAGAGCGGCTACGCCGTCGACTGATTGGAGACCTTCTAGGTGGACTTCTAGCTCGTCTAGGTGGTGAACTGTAACAGTAAAAAAATGATAAGATTAAAACTAAAAGATACACTCAAGAAATGCATGCCACCATAAATTTGCCTACGGAACTCATCAGCAAAACGGATACAAGCACCCCACTCGATCCATGAAATGAATATGATCAACAGGTCAACAATTAATGAACTAATTAAAGCACTTGCTGTAGGGAAAATTCTCAATATTTATTGAATACCTGATGTACCATCTTTAAGCTATAGTCATTATTTCATTAAAATGTCACACATTACAGCTTGGCCACTGATATGTTACATGTTAAAAGGACAAAGCTACCTACAGGCTCAATTTTACAATATGCGAAATACATGAGATCATTTTACCGGCGCCTAATAGAAAGGGGCGAACGTCTTCGGATTGGACTAGCCCGAGCTCTACGTGGAGAAACCCTGGAAAGGAGATATTAGTAACATGATTTAGAAATAGAATTGCGGCAAGAAAGCACCCAAATAACCAACCTTGGAGGGGACCTATGCCGCCTTGGAGGAGACAATGGGGAACGAACTCTACCCGGGGATGCAGGTCGCCTTCTTGGAGGCGTCTCACCACGTCGATAGGGGGAGACTCCTCGACGGCGGATGGGCGACTCTCCTCGTCGACGTGGGGAAGAATCTAGCATTCTTCTTGGAGATCCACCTCTACGAGGTCCAGGAGATCTTCGCGGTGGTGGGGAAAGAGCTTTCCGATGAGGAGGAGCTACATAGAAAAAGCTCATAAGCATGCGATGATGCACATGTATCAATAAAAACAAGTAAAATTTTGTAACAAAGTCTGGCAGTAAAAACATAGTCCCTTGGAAATTTTGTAACAGAGTCTGGCAGTAAAAACATACAGTCTCTTGGCTGTTTATATCCATCTTTTTCTGCATCGGCACCAACATTATCAGATTTTGAAGCATCTTTCTTCAAAGCTGTTGGAGCAGATTTTGATGGTGGCGAAACCTTCTGTCTAGGTGGTAATGTAAACTTGGCCCGAACAAAATTTCCATCAATTTGAGCCTACATAGAGAGCATTATTTAGCCTCCTTTTCTCAATATATATATTCATGAGGTTCTGATAATCAGGCTATCCATGGTAAGTGAAACTTACTCCATCCATATACAGCTGAGCCTTTTCAGCATCAGCTCTTGTTTTGAACTCGACGTAACCATATCCTTTTGGAAGATTCACCTGAAACAGGATTGATGTTATTATACACAATAAGTGTACCTTCATGCACAGGCTCCAAACAAAGGTGTGAACTTACAGTCCGGTCCATGGCAAGCTCCACATGCACGACTTCACCAAAGTTACCTGGAAGAGAAAAAGGTTAGAATGACAAACTATGATTATAATCCTGACAAAGAAACACAGCAAATGCTAGTTAATTAAAATCAATGCGATGAAGGATATAACTGACCAACCAAGAAAAACAAATTAGCAGTCCGAAGTCTGCATTTTGGTCATTTACAATCATTAAATACTTGCTTGGAAACATCCAGTCGACAACATAAGTAAAAATATCTCTCCCAAACAAAATATTTTCTGCAATTTAAATGGTCCAAAATTGCATGATGAAAATTCCATGAGCAAACATAAAAAAAGCCAAAGTTGAATAAGCATACTGATATACTACAAGACATCCCTCTAATCAAGTAGAACATGCGCTCAAAGTTCAAGAATTCAATGACAAGCAGAATCATAAGGATAAAAGGCAACAGATAATATGCATTAGAATACAGCTATGAGATCAGAATTTTCCAGGTGCAACGTAATAAATCCCACAATCCGGCATTACTATTTCAATTAAGGAAGTATTTGCAGTACCAGCAGAAAGCGAACTAAAATACCCTAGCACATGAAAAATAAAAATGTCTTACTGAAAATCTCCTTCAGGTGGCCTTCATGAACATTTCTGCTGAGCGAGTCTATGTGAAGAACAAGAGATTCTCGAACAGGAGAAACTTTCCTGCAGTAATGAAATGTTATGAAACAAACAAGATGTCACAGAAAAAGAAGAAAACAAATCAACACACTAACGATATAAATCCTCTATTTTCTCCTCAACCCCATCTAAGGGTGTGTTTATTTGGGGGAAAGCTAATTGATAAAGGAAAATGTTTTCTGGGAAATCATAATCCAGAAGAATGCTTTCTCCTTTTCGATTAGAGAATTCAATGTCTCATTTTTAAGCATGCGAATCTTTTTTTTTTTAACTGTAGATGGTTTTCAGCAAACTAGATGCGTGCAAAAGTCCTGAAAACTAATTCGCAAAGAATTGTCTCACTCAAATAAACACATTCTAGATGCTATTATCTCTGCGTGACCTAAAACGAGCTGCTTACAATGTAAATCCTACCGAGTAGGATTTTGATTCAGCTTGTTAAAAACCAAAATCCTCACCTGGGGGGCGGAGAAGCTCTCTTAGGTGGTGGCGGCGGCGGAGGGGAACGGCCTCGCTTGACTACCTCAGGAGAACTGCAGAAAAAGGGGTGGAGTTACATATGATGAAACAAAAGTCAGCTACGGGACATTCAAGAAGAGAAGCAACCAAGAAACAAGCACGCAATTCACACAGACCTCCCTCACTCACAATCATCAATCCTCCAACCCTAGCCGGAACCTAAAAACTGCACCTTTCCATAACGACGGACCCTCTGCTCGGATCTTTGTCCATCCTCAGTATCCTAACGAGCACTAGCATACACCAAGAAGCGGACTTCCTACCCTCTTAACATCTAAAAATTCCACCTTTCCGTCCACCAGCTAAGCCCCCACCAAAATTAAGAAGAAGGTGAATCAAATCCGGCGTCGCGCAAAAAAGAAAAAAGGGCAAGCAGTAGAGAGGGGCAGAAAAGACCTTCGGCGGTGGCGAGGGGGGCTGCGGCTGCGGGAGCTGCGCGAAAGAGAGGAGGAGGAGGTGACCGATCTGGAGCGAGAGCGGGAGGGGGACTTGGACGGAGAACGGGACCTGGAGCTGGAGCGAGAGTCGGAGCCCGAGTAGGAACGGGATCGGGAGGAGGAACCGGACGCCGAGCCCGACCGGGAAGGGCGGCCTCTGCCGGGTTTCGCCATGGCTTGGTGGGTGGAGATCGGGGGGGGAAGAAGCGAGCGCGCGAGCGAAACCCTAGGATAAACCCCACCTTCTCCTCCTTCTCCTATGACCAGAGGAAAGAGAACGTGCTTCGCTTCTCGACAGACGGGAGGTTAGGAATAGTGAAGGACGAGGCGGAGAAGCGTGAAACGACGGAGTGGTTTTCTTATTGGAAAAGGAAAAACGACTCTTTTCTGATCAATCACCTTGATGGACCTGATCACGGGCGTGGGGTCTCGGACCCGGGATCCATGGGCCTCCAGGCCCAGCCTCAATGAACCCGGGCTCGGATGTTAGAAATACGGGCACGTGCACCGCCGTCTCGGACCAGGTCTCCATGGCCGGGGGCCGCGGCGATGAGGGGTCGGGCAATGGTACCGGAGTCTTAGGCCCGGTCATGAGGGCTGATGTGCCGAAGTTAACCTCTGTGGACCCGGGGCCCGAGCACTAGGTTTCCAGGTCCGGCCTTTTTAGACTTGAGCTTAGCCTCGATGAACCCAGCAAACCTAACCCCAACATGGGAACAAACATTAGGGTTTCTATGCCAAAACATAGAGATTTTAGTCCAGGTATCAATATTTAATCATATTGTGGAAGGTGATTTCCAATTTAAAAAAATCATTATCCTATTTAAGAATAAATTGTCCATCGACTGGAACGTTGTTTTCCATCTACTCATTTTTTTAACTTATCCAAATACCAAAATATAAATATTTTTCACAAAACAAAAGGAGACCGAGGGCTAGAGGTTGGAGAGTTTTCATAATCCAACAAGCCCTTTCACTGGAATGGCTTCAAAAAATAAAGCGGGGAAAAGAAGGTTCTTTCTTTTCCTTTTTTGGTGTAAAAGAGAAGTGACCTGACCTAAATGGGTCTCGACTTGGATGAACAAAATCGAGCGGTGTTTGGTGACCGTTGGGAAGGGCTCGATCAAGTGCCGGCTTTCAGATACTTGATTTTCCAAGGGGGTTTTCTAAGGAAGAGACAAACTGGGAATAGCATTCTATTTTTTCGTTATTGAGCTTCATGCAGAATATCATTCTTGTTCGCAAACTAATTTTAAGCAAATTTCCGGTAACACATATGAATAGCCAGGATCTACCGTTGATAAAGATTATTTTATTTAACAATCACCTGACCTCAGGCGACATCAACTGACAACTAACGCCAAATCTAGCTCACCCGACATCGACTGACAACCAACGCCAAATCTAGCTCACCGGCAACTATAGCCCTTCCACTAGTTCTCTCCTTTTTTTAATAAAAAAAATTAACCCGGAACAAAATCAAAAATTAAAAAAAATTTAAGGATAGTTTTGAAAAGAAAAATTAATTTCAATATTTAGTCGAATGTTGAAAGCCAATGATAATCTCTACTAACATTTTAGGCTATCCTAACATTGTGCTTTCAGCTCTTCTAAAGTTAACAATCAATTAAAAACTCGTTAGTCTTAACATCAAGAGGTTTTGAGAGCCGAAAGTCCTTACACCGGTATTTTTCAATAAAGAAATGTATTGATGGGAGAGAGGAAAAGGGAGAGAGAGAGAGAGAGAGGACATTCCCGATATAAATGAAGAATTTCTCGTATGGAAAACTGGGTCCTTCTGTGCCGCTGATGGTCCCATCCCTACATGGGGATTCCAAATGATCAACGGCTCATATAAACCCCATTAAAGCTGAATTTAGGTAAGCATATCTCACATTAACCCCATCAACTAGCACTAGGGCTGCTTGAAAACAATAAACACCTCGTGTCCTGAAAGGAATTTAGCTCGTCCTGAGAGGGAAAGAAGAGGACTAAACAATTGTGAATAAGACTTTCAGTTTCGGACCCTTTCTTTCTCGGAGAAAGGCAAAAGAATGATATCATTTTCTTAAGGTACAACAATTGGTTATAGGAAGCTACTCTGTAAGCAAAACTGCCATTCCCTTCAAAACTCAACACTGCTGCATTCCATCGAAGTCAACTCGATGATGCATCTGAGGTCATGTGCGGAATACCACTTCATCAATTAAGTAGCACTGCTACCAGCATCATTGGTGGCTGGCTATAAAGAGAACTATGGGGACAGCCTCATACATTGAAGCGAAATAGCATCACATCTCCTTCTTGGACAACGTAATCTTTACCCTCCGATCTCAACTGCAAAAAACAGGGTAACAATGTTCAAGTAGCTCTGTGTTTTCCTTAAGTAACCAAGCCATCAATATTGAGACGCATGCCAAGAAGCAAAGGTAAGTGTCACCTATAAAGTAACAAACTGAAACTAAGCATCATTAATTTAACTTCATCTTAACTACTTATATCTGACATGATATCTTCACCATTACACCTTTCTCTTTGAACCATGATTCATAACAGTGGGAAGAAAACGCTAAAAAAAAGCTTGCCACACTAGATGTACACCTACTTATTCCAAAAGATTCACGTAGAAAAGTGATTTGAAGCCGTAGGCAAAACAAAGACACCAAATGATAGAATAGCCATAGGAGAAACAAAGATGCCACAGGTAATCAATCAACATGAAATTATAGCCCCAACCTAGAGTCTC
The DNA here is from genome assembly GCA_014182555.1 of Eucalyptus erythrocorys. Lineage (NCBI taxonomy): Eukaryota > Viridiplantae > Streptophyta > Magnoliopsida > Myrtales > Myrtaceae > Eucalyptus > Eucalyptus erythrocorys. The sequence continues at coordinate 15,241,926 of CM024602.1, forward strand.
ACTAGATCAAATTTATCCATTAAGAGGGACTGCTACATTACTGCTTTCACATCCTATACACAACCTCGAAAAATTGAAAGTATTGGGATCCATAATTCCTTCATGAGATAGTCATTTTTGTGCACTAGGAACAAGATGAGCAATAAGTACATCATATCCTACTTCAATGCGCTACCTCACATGTTAACTGAAAATGAATTCATCCTATATTGGAGCCAAGAAAGCACATCCAGGCTCATGAAAGTGATTTCTAGCAAGAATCAATGGAGCTCTGCTAAATGTCTCACACCACCATGCCGAATTGAATAAAGTTAGAAGAAAGGCAAGCAACTTACTACTCCTTTCTCCCTTGCAGCAGCAAATGATCCAGCAGTAACAAAATCATCATAAGCTACCTGCAGGAAAGTGTGACACAGGTTATATGTAATTGAAAAATTTGCAAGGTTTCCAGAGAAAAGACAGGTAATTCGTGAAACAACAACGGTTCCTAGTCCAACAGCAATAACAATCTAAGTCTCATCCAGCAGAGTCATGTTGGCCATTTCAGAGTCCTAACATCTCTCGGCTTCTGTAGGTTCTATTTCATATTTTAATATTTTAGGTTATCCATAACTTCAATTGGCTCTCCTTGGGAGTATCAAAGGTTATGGGGGAGATTGGTATGTCTTGGCCGCAAACTTTTTCCATAAAATCCTGAAACCGGAAGATGCTGTCGGACAAATGGAGACAAAGCACTTTGGTCCTATCTTCAGGAAAGAGGGAAGAGATTGAATTATCTTGCGCCTAAAAGTATTTATTTTTCCCCAATGCGTAGCCATCCTAACTTGAAGTGGGGAATGGCACTAGAAAAATCCTGCCTCACCCAAAAAGACAACATATTGACAACTTGTCAGCTGGACTAAGGATTTCATAGGGATGACACTGAAGCTTAATCTTACTAATGGTCTGGGATTTGCTTCAGTCATGGTTAATGTTACGTGAAAGTTAAACCGTAGTGATTTAATTCTGAATTGATCTTGCTGTCCATTCATAAAGTTATTCTAAGTTCTAACAGTGACATTAGTATTTGCCACTGTAGATTCAAAAATGGATTTGTTTGGAGAGACTTAATTCCTCTGGTGGTTGTTTGTCAAGTCTGTCTCTCTACTCTCTAGTCCTAAAACGCTGACCTTGAGATCACCCTTTTCCTTGATTTTGAATTTTGAACTCTATATCTCTGCTTAACTTTGCTGAGATTCTTGTATTTTACAGTTCTACTCCAGCTATCTAGCACTCCTCAATCTTCCTTTCCTTCAGATAACCATGAATTTTGATCTCTATCTCTTTGCTTAATCTTTGTTGAGATTCTTATTATCTGCAGTTCTACTCCCGTTATCTAGCACTACTTAATTTTTCCTTCCTTCAAATAACTAAGGATTTTTCTCCTTTTCGGTCCATTGTTGCTCACTCTGGAGCACCTATACATTCCTTCTCTAATTTCCTTCCTGGATGATGGCAGGCTTGATCTCATTTCATTCAATGCAAAACTTCAGCATCCTCGGAAGCAAAACATGTTTTTGACAGTCGACTCTCACTCGTTGTTCACTATTAAGTGAGAGATAATAAGCTATGATCACAAGAAACAAGGAGAGAGATGATCTGATTAGTCTATATAATTTCCTCCATGAGCAAAACCAGCCTCTTTGATTCAAACTAAGGATTGAGCAAGAAAAGAAGAATCTGCAACTCCCAGCTTTTTGTCCAGTTGAGGTGAAGCTACCATGTCATTGCATATTAACAAGAATTCAAAACCATAGACGGAGCTTAAAGGTCCTACAATATAATGCCTACCGTCTCAGCTCGAATGAATCCTTTTTCAAAGTCTGAGTGGATGACTCCTGCGGCCTGAGGTGCAGTCATTCCTGCATAAAGCAGAAGAAAAGAAGGTAGAGGAAAGGAAGACGGAAGGTGAGACAACTCTTCAACCAAAACAGAGTGCATAAAAATCAAAGGCTAGACAATATCTACCTGCCAAGATAGTCCACGCCTTTGTTTCCTGTTTTTAAGATCAAATTGGTCTTCATTACAGTGAAGACTACACAAATTCAATATATGGTATTCCAGAAAAACTTCTCAATTTTGCATCTTTACCTTCTCACCCGAAGTGAAGTACGTACGCAAACCTAAAAGTCCATATGTTGCTCTTATCAGATTCCCAAGCCCACTTTCACTAACACCAAGAGATTTCAGATACTCTGTTCTCTCTTCTGATGGAAGTTCGGTAAGCTCTGCCTCAACCTGCAACAATGTAGAATCTGAATCTAAGTTCTAGGTTGTGGTGGTTAGCACTTAGCAATCGCAAAGACAAAGAACCATCACAAGTTTACTCAATATACAGAGACAGGCGCACGTATAGTTACCTGTGCCGAAATTGTCACTAGTCCAGATTTCAACTCAGATGCAAGATTCATAACCTCCTTCAAATAAGGATTATTTGCAGGTTCAGCTAAATCGGATTCTGCAACATTGGCCACATAGATGACTGGTTTCATTGTAAGCAAGCAAAGATGCTTGATGGCATCGTTTTCAAAATCTGTTAAACTTGCTGATCGTGCAGGTTTTCCATCCATGAGAGCTTGCTCAATTTTTTCCAAGGCAGACTTCTCTGCATCCTCCTGGGAACACAATGATGGGCCTTAAGGTGAGTGAGGAGATGAGCCTTGGGCCAAGATTCAATGGCTTTCTTTGTCAGTATACACGATAAGTAACAATTTTCACCTTAGCTTTTGATTGTGAATCCCTTGCTTTGCCTTTTTTCAGTTTCTCAATTCTCTTCTGAATCTGCAATGCTTGTAAGGTAGACTTATCAGATCTAAAATTTCACAGAATCCGGTCAAATATTGGTGGTATTTGTACCAAAAAGATCACCTCTGAACAAAAATAATAAAATCGCATCCTATTTTAGGAAGACTAACATGAAATAAGAGATCTAAATCACAGATCAGTACAGAGAGAAGCATGCTAAAATAAGTGAGTCTCAGGACTACATCCATGATCACTACTGTCAAAGTGACTTAACAAAGAGATCTTACTACTTTGAGCCCATAAAAAATTGAAATTGATATGTGTACACAAAGATAAAATTAGTGAACTCAACTGAAAGTAGTACGAATTTCCAAAGAAATAGATGGACAGATAAAACAATTAGAATGTTCAGTAAGCTCTCATCATGTTTTGAGCAGATAAGCTCTAAAAAACAAAAGTTTTCATTACTTTCAAATGGACAAGCAAGTAATGTTGCTTATTGATCCTGTTCTCAAAAATAGAAACATCATTATTTGAAAAAGAGAGGTTGGGACCTATGATCACACTGAGCATCAACAACATACATCACAATGAGAGGAAGTCGATATATTTGATCTCCATCAATATAATCACTTTCATTCCAGTTTAAAGCTACTTCTTCCAAGTTTTTCACTAGTAATTGCTATTACTAAAGTATCCCGCAAAGTAGTCATGTCAACCCTACAATAGAGATGCTGCTTCTAAACCTTGCAGAGCAGGATTCTCCAAGTGGTTGCTTCTTTTCGAAGGTTAAATTGCGGAAGCATTGATTGCCTAATGATATGCCAGGAGACAGATACCGAGTGAAGTGAACAGCCATGAAAACTCAAAATGAGGCAAAACTTTTTTAACATGAATCCCTGATGCAAGCTGAGGAAATCCCAAAGGAAAATGAAAGAAGCACATTCTAAAATCTCTAGTAGGAAAGCCATACTGTACCTGATCCAGATCAGTAAAAATAAGCTCCAAGTTTATCACATCAATGTCAGACTTTGGATCAACTTTTCCACTCACATGAACAATGTCATTGTCTTCAAAACAGCGTACCACCTGCAAAAACCATACTTATTGACTGCTCAAAAGGACACTTTCCTCGATGGTGCTTGAGTAGTTACAGGTTAGATTTTTATTTGAATGATGAGGAACCTTATGTCTGAAGAACCACTGGACTTAAAGAAGGCTTACTATCACATCAATTAACAGACCTGAAGTATGGAGTCCACTTCACGAATATGAGACAGAAACTTATTGCCCAGCCCCTGGAAAATCATGATAAAGAAGAGACTTAACAGGCATCTATGAATAATCCAACCTACCAGAGCAAACCAAGGATAAAACTTAGCAGAATACGGATTCTCAGAAAGCGGGAAAATTGAAACTGCTTTGCCTAGTCAGAAATCTCACCTCCCCTTGACTTGCACCTTTGACGAGACCAGCAATATCCACGAATTCTATAGAAGCTGGGACTGCTCGCTGAGATTTACTGAGGTCAGAGAGGACATGCAGACGGGGATCTGGCACAGCGACGATCCCTACATTGGGCTCTATGGTACAGAATGGAAAATTAGCAGCTTGAGCTTTTCCATTCTCAACCTAAATAGAAGAAACCACCAGAATAACACTAGCATCCGATGTGTCAAGGGTGAGAAGGTGGGAAAAAGAGATATTTACAGGGAAAAAAGAAGGAAAAATGAGGGCGGCGTTACTGGGACGGCCTTCCTGATATTAAATTAAAGCGGCTAAGTTCGACTTTGGCACAATCTGCCAAAGCAAATCTTCTTTTCATGTCCTTCAGTACAATGCCATTCCATTATGTGTCCTCTCAAAAGAAAAAAGAGAACCTTTTTCCTTCTTCCCTTTCAATGGTTAAAGGTAGATAGGGAAGTGTAGAAGGCAAGGCAGAGGCACTCCAGTTCCCTGGTTGGAGATCCGAGCCATGTAACAATTCACCATCCATACACTTGAGATCCCTATAACGATACGGGTTGGCAGCTACGGCTCTAATTCTACCAGTTCTGGCTACGTCTGATTAAAGCATCGAGGTCCAACATATCTTCCAACGTCCTATGAAGAGGGGCATTACAACACTGCTCCCAATCTGAGATGTTCCCTCATGGCACGTGGCAGCCCAATATCCCGTAAGTGCAATTTCTCAAAGCACCCAAAACTAGCTAGATACCTCCTCCACATACCCTTCACTACACCGCACGACATCGAAAGAGCAGCAACGTCTACCTAATCTCCTAAAACAACATCGTGTGTAATGAAAGCACGCGGAACCGGATAAGGAAGTCAATCCAACTCAAATGTGGTGCTCCAGCTATGGAAGCTGTACTGCATAAAACTCGCAAACAAGATCGACCCACGAGCGTATACTAACCCAGGCAACGAGGGCACGAGAAGGAGCCGAGAGTGAACTTACAACGGCGTTGAAGAGAGTGGATTTGCCGACGTTGGGAAGGCCGACGATGCCGGCTTTCAGGCTCATGCTCAGCCTGGAGGAACAAGAGAAGCCCCTGCGGGACCCGAGGACGGCGGCCGGGTGAGGGCGGCTCGCGAAGGGAGAGGGGTTGGCGGAGAGGCATGACCTGGTCGGGACGATGCTCAGGGCGGGGATAAGGTGACTGCGAGCTATCCTCGCCATTTCTGCCGCTTCTAATGCTCGGAGAGAGGGGGAAAGGAAGGGAGGAGGAGGAGGAGGAGGGGAGGGAGATTTATCAAAATACGCAGTGCAAATAAATCGTTTTGGGCATTTAAAAGGTTTTGCTAAATTCTAATGCCGGCAAAAAATAGGCACAAAAGATTTTAGATTAATTGCCTCCACTAAAGTTCTAGATCTATGATCTATTATATATTGTCCTGCCTCGTTTTTTGCGTATAAAAGTGGGTTTTGTGAAATTTTCTATTGACTCCTCGGAAATTTTTAACTCCTCCAATTGAAGAATTTTTTTTTCGTGGAATTTGTTTTTGTGAACTTATCATATTAAACTCCAAAGCTTGAAATTTACTTTTCTTTTTCGTAAAATTGGTACATAAATGCAGTATTGCCTGACCAATAATCCTTTAAATGATAGTTGCTCTTACCTAGTTGTCTTTATTATAAAATCTCAATTCTTTTGCTTGGTGAGTTGAGGTTTTGTTTTGGAGGATGAATTTAATGGTTAGGTAATACCACGTCATGGGGCGACGTGAAAATCCACAATCGTTGCCCATCCATGGCCGAGCCACCCCTTCCTCATCACACATTATCAAGCTTGTCTATAAGTAGATCTAGAAATCCATAACTGAGCCACCCTCCAACGTCGCCGTGACTTGTAAATGGAGCCACCCCATCATCATCGTTGCTTGTGACCATGCTCATTTGTTGTCATATCCGGAGCCATGGTTGATTATCAAGCCACCTCTTTCATTGTTGTCGCTTATGGTTGCGCCTTGTCCAGAGCGAAGCGGCCCCCCTGATCATCGCTTGTGATCAAGCTCATTCGACGCTAGCTCTGGATCTATGGTCCTTTGTCGAGCCACCCTCTTTGTTCATTGCTGGATTATGGAAGATAGGGGGGACCTAGCATATTGTTTATGGAAATATTAAAATAAGGGTTTGAAATGAATTTTATTCAAAATAAGGATTTGAAGTGTCTTCGTTTTATTAAATAAGGGTCCGAAGTAAAATTTATATTAAATAAAAGTTTAAAATAGTTATATCGATTTCAAATAAACGACTGACTCTCCAATTAGTCAATGATATTTTCATTATTTACCTTTTTTTCCTTTTTTTTATTAGGTTTTCTCTTCTTCTTCACCAGCTGACCATTTGTAGTGCTTAAAGAGGACTAGGCAAAGACCACCTTTATTGAAGGAAAAAGAGGAGGAAAAAAGAAAAGAAGAAAGAAAAAAAAATGCTCTTTTGACAATAATACTCTTTAACCAACCAGCAATCGGTGAAATCAGACATTTATTTGATACTAATACGGGCATTTCAAATTCTTATATGATACAAGATCTGCTTTAAATCCTTATTTGAAAAAAATGAAATAATTTTATACTCTCATCTAAAATTTTCCCCATTGTATATAGGTTCAATTTCCATTCCCTTAGTATTCAAATTATGGGAAGTGTCTAACATCTTTTATTTTTATTTTTCACCTGTTTTGGTGAAGCGAATGGGTGGAGGGAGTGACTGGGCCATGGATGCGCAGCAGTGATCAGCTTGGACACAGTGCTGGCGACTTCGCCATTGGCTGCGGATGGAGAAGGAAGAAGAGAGAAAAAAACAAAGGAAGATGGTTTTAGTTTTTACTTTTTTCGCTCCACGTCGTGGATACGCGTTGATTCGTGAGTACACAAAAAAGCTTGTCATGTCACTGACACGATTCTATGCAATCATTGAACAGATTCCCGTTTTTGGGCATGAGAGAGAATTATGTTCTGTCTGTAGCAGCCGCCTGTGAGGAATAGGAGTCACTTCTCTTATGCATTACAGATATTCGATATCTATTGAGAAATTCTTATTTAAAATAAAACAACCGACATAATTCATTTAGTAGTTCACAAATTCGAGGATTCGAGTGCGATGAAGAGACCCAAGACCATGTAATGTCTCGAAATTCTAATCTTCTAAAATACGTTAACCACTAAGATTCGCCCTAGTGGCCACCCTTCCAACATGGAAGGGGAGGTGTGGGGTTCAAACCCCCAACTTCTCAGTGAGGGATGAAGTAGGAACGTGTAAGTTTCATGAGTGGGTTTCGACTCCCAAACTCTGCAAGAGATAGGGCAAAAGTCTGAGAGTAAGTGTAGAGTAAGTATAAAGTAGGGACGACAAAAAAAAATACGTTGGCCATATTTACTGTTAAGGATTAATAAGTCGTTGATGTGAATATCAATTATCTAATATAATACTTAGACAATTCTTACATTTTTTAAAAAATTCCCCTTCTTTAAACAAAATGAATAGATAAAAAGATAAAATATTTTAAACATATTTTTATTTACATATGCACTGGTTGGACCACCTTAGACGGCCGACATCATTGTATATGTCCATATCAATAATCTTCGGTCAATATTGACCAAAAATATTACATTAGCAAATCATTAAAAATTTTAGAACTGTATTGGCTAAATTAAAATGTTTATGATTAAGTTGACGTATAGTAGAGTCATGAGATTTTTTATAAACTGCACACTTTTCTTAATTTATGTTTTGGTTTAGTTTTGTTACTTGTTCCAGATAACACGAGGGAAATAAATTGTATAAAAAGAAATTAAATTTTTCTTTGTTGGATGGCTCTAGATAGGAAAAGGTTGGTGTGATATGGTCATGTGGAAGGAGTAGAAATATTAGTCAGCCCGTCTCAACTCACATATTCAAGAGTCGAAACTCATCTCAAATGTCACGTTGAGTATTTAATTTCCCACTCAAGCTCGACTATAATATAAATTGGGAGACACTCAAGTAATTCGCCAGCTCGACCCCTTCCCATTCAAGCTCGATATTTTCCAATTACAAGATCTATAATATCACTTGTAATTGTTCTACGTGTTCTTGTTTAATCATCGTTGTTTGTTTTAGCTCGGATTTGCATAGATTTCCTGTCGTTCGTCTTTTGATTGCCCTCATTAGTTCCGAAATAGCGATTAAGGAGGGAAGTAAGCTTTCATCCACGTACTCTTTGTCCCAAGTTCCCCTAAAGCAGAAAGTCAACGGGTCCTTCCCCTTTGCATTTCCGTCGAATCACAAGCAAAAGCATCTCCCATGTCATCGTGCTCAAAAAAGGTAAGAACTTGTTGGAGAAGGAGATCATCCCCATCACCTTTAACTCGGGACTCGACGTACCGACCTTCGTGGGTAAGTATGTCATTATGAATGCTCTCCATGACTTAATGTGCAAGTTGGGTATCCCGATTAATTTTCCAATTCGAAACGGCCCCACTCGAGAGGAGGGGTTCACCCTCCCTCGATCCGATTTGCACTTTATTTCTAAAAATTGTTCACGGAAGCAGTGGTCCGGTCCCACCGGACATCATCAGAGTTTTGCTGAATCTGTAGACCCGATCCCACGAGCACGGACGAGGTTCTCTCTTTCTCACTCGATTTATAAGGCGTGCACGAGAAACCCCAAATCCGAAATGCGCATCCTGCTTTGCGAAGAAAGGCACATATGCCAACGCGAACGCTCAGATCGAAGCGGACCTCCTTTCCTCTTCAATCAGCATCATCGCTATTCCCGCTCGGGCCCGACGTCATCCGCCTCTAATTGGTCGCTCGTCCACGTACACAAAAATACAAACGACCGACCCCCCAAAATTATCCAAAATGATACCAACAATCTTTAAAAAAAAAAAAAAAAAGGAAACGGAAAACCAGTGGATCATCACATCATACGCGAGCATTTTCTTTTTTTCCTTTTCTTTTTTGGGCCCCCATTTTCATCGGGGCTAAAACAAATAATAAAAAGGAGCGCCCCCCCGGCACCGCCCACCCTCTCTCTTCCACAACAGTGGGCCTAAAACGAGGCCACAAAAAGTCCGCCATAACCAAACCCCCATCGTCGCTCCTCCTCCTCCTCAATCATGAACCCCAATTATATCACTTCCTCTCCCGTCGCCCAGCCACCGCCGGTCTTCTCATCCATATAATAAACCCATCTCTCTCTCCGCCGCCCTCCGCCGGCGTCGTCTTCGTCGTCGGCTCGTCCTACACACAGCGATAGGGTTTCAATTTCGTTCTTTCGCTTCTTCTTCTTCTTCTTCTTCTCCTTCTCCTTTTTCTTAATTTTCTTTTTTCCCTTTCGTCCTCTCACTTTCTCACTTACCTGCTGCGGACCTAACTGTCCGGTTTTGCTCGAATTGATTGCTTCTTCTCGGCACCTCTCTCCCGTGCTTCAGTTGAGCTGTACAGATCTTATCGTCTTCTCCATCGCCGTCCGGGCGAGGCCCTAGGTATTTCCGAGGGGGTCCTGTTGCGTTTTCGCTAGGTCTTTTGCCTTTTTTCCGTGGAGCTGTAGATTCGGATTCGGATTCGGATTCGGTTTTTTTGGCCTTCTCTTCCGGCGTTAGATTAGGCTCGGAGGATTTGTAGATAATTAGGCCGCGATGGATGGTTTCGGCGGCGGCGGCGGCGAGAACAGTCGTTTTCAGCTAACCGGCTCGCAGGATCTCAAGCAATTAGGCGACGATTCCGGAGGTTCGGCGATCTCTCTCCTTCTCTCTCTTTTCGTGTTTCGTTTCGTTTTGAGATGATACCGGTTTCGGCAGATCTGCTTTCACTTGTTTGCCGTGGAAGCGTGGTGTTATCGTCTGTTAACTTTTGCTCTTTCCTCGCGCGCTCCTCCTCGTCTTCTTCCATTTGAAGTTCAACTGATTCTGATAAGCTCGAGAATTGTGTGGATGAGTATTGATGTTCTCTGAAATGTTTTATTGCGAGCAGAGGGAAATCGCAACCTTAAAATTGTTCAGTAGACTGTTTTATTCTTCTCCTCGAGAATTCTGTTTGATGATTTTCTGGTCTCGCATATGATTGGAGCAACAATTTTCACATCCTTCTTGAACTTCTCATTACTGATGTATACATTCTCCGGCTATGGCTGATATATGCATTTCCGGAAATCCGTGATTTTCACTGATCTGTCTATGCTAACTTAAATGTTCCTGCGAAGCAGGGAACGCTGTGTTCGACGCGTCACAATATGCATTCTTTGGTAATGATGTTCTTGAAGAAGTTGAGTTGGGGGGATTAGGAGATGAAGAGGAGGATTTGCCTCGGGCTGGCTTAGACGAAGAGGAGTTTCTGTATGATAAGGAAGAGGTGACGTGACCCTCTCCTTCTTTCTCATCTTTAGTTTTCTGGTTTAGTTTATGCATGGAGATGCCCTGATGAATACTGCATGGAGAAATACTGATAACTCGAATTTCCGGGATAGTACCTCATTCACATGGTTTTTATATGAACTGGCTTCGACATTTGTCAATCTGAGTGAATCCTCATTTATACATTCATCATTTCCAGAAGTTTGGAGTTCCTTTTCTGTTCTCGTCTTCTTTGATTGCAATATAGGTAGTGCTGGAATATCTTGAACACTCTATTTCTGCATTAGAGCATGTATTCGTGAAAAGGTTACTGTTCTACACCATACGGAGATATGACTTATTAGTCTGGCAACAGTGCACATATGCAATATGCAGTGTCCTTTTAGCGGAATATCATTGAGATAGTTTGAGAGTATGCAGGTTTATCTTTATAGAGTATATGCCAAGTAAATTGCCCATATAAATTGATCATTAAAACCAGTAATTTTTGGTTCCACATATCTAGTCGATTGCTGAAGTTTTTATGGTTTGATTGGCTCTGAAAACTTAGTTACAACTACACAACGTACTTATTTCCAAATTCGATTGTGGCTTCTATCAAGGCAGTGTCTCATTTCCTGAAGGAAGTTAATTATGCTTTCCTTGGGTTTGATGATGTGATTTGTCTCATGAAGTTGAATAGGTTTGATGATGCAATTTGTCTCATGAAGTTGAAGTAACAAGTGCAGTTATGCCTCTTCGTCTCATTATATATAATGATTGAAACGATGAAATTAGCTCAAGGTCAATTGAAGAACAGTTGCGTTCGACGAAAAGCATTTTTTTTATAGTTAATGTGTTCATGTAATGTTTTGACACTAAGCTTTCTAGCTCTTCCTTTGCATGCTCGATTCATTTTCTGTTCACTTTCGAACATGATCACCATAAAGCATTTCTTATGGTGTTCTGATGATTGCTCAATGTACTTTGGCTATAAGAATTTGCTATTGTCTTGCGTTTCAAAAAATGACGGAGATTTCCTTTGTTGCAGGGTGAGGACTTAAGATCTTTATCCGAAATTGACGATCTTGCAAGTACCTTTTCAAAGGTCTGATACTGGGCTTTGGCTCGTCAAAATAAAGAGTTTTACTTATTGTAGAATGGTTTCTTAATTTCAATCAAAGTAATGGGGAGTATATTATGCTTAAGTTTATGTGCAATGATTCCATTTTCCTTGAAGAGCTAGTGAACTAGTTGCCAGCATAATGTGCATGTTCTTTGGTTGCCACAGCCCGTCATTGGTTGTCTGTGGCAACCTGTGGTTGATGCTTTATGATAGAACTTTTTGGATGGTGTTTTAGGTAGTATTTCGGGAGATGCTTCATCTCTCGGAATATATTGGGTATGGTGTCGCAGTACTGATCATATGATAGGATGCTTTTAATGGCGTTGTTCCAGCATTAGGGACTTATGATGCTTTTAATGTCGCAGTACTGATCATATGATAGGATGCTTTTAATGGCGTTGTTCCAGCATTAGGGACTTATGGTGCTTCTTTTTGCATTTATAGTAAAGGATGTGTTTTACTCGCAGATAGACAAGGTGGTCAGTGGCCCAAGAGTCGCAGGAGTAATTGGTGAAAGAGGATCTAGGGAAAGTGAGTATGTCACTATTTATAGTCACTGCTATCTTATTTCATTGAAGTATTTGTTTACATGCTGTAATAATACTTAGAACATTGTTATTCATTTAAATTTGTGTTCATACCATTTTGCTTTACACGATGACCTCTGAGCAAGCTTAGATGTTAAGTTGAAATGTTGTGATGCTTTCATATCTTTGCTCAAAAGAAAATGAAAATTTAAATGATGGCATTTGTAAATTCTAATACGTCTAGTGATTGAACTTGAAGATTGCTTTTGCCAAGCCCAACCAACCTTTCCTGGTTTCTCTACTCTTGGTATGACTTATACTGTTTGCTCCATTCCTCGCTTCAGCTTTCTGATGTTCGTCATCCATAGCAGATTTAACTTCGGCTTCCATAGATTTTTGCATCTCTATGTAACCTTATGTGAAAGCAATTAAGGTGTGCCTATCATCTATTCCAAATTCAACCTGCCATCTGTTGTGTGAGAATGGTCTTAGGTGGCCACTGTGTTATGGCTGACTCACATATATTCATCCTGAATCTTAATTGTGAATCTAGTCTTGAATTTGGTCTCATGTCCATCTTTTTTGACATTGTAAGTCTGCCTGTAGAGTTTAAGTGTTCCAACTCTTTTCCTGCTAGGAAAGGATCTCCATTTTTTAATATGGTTGTGACATAATTCTTGCTTCTTCTGGACTGGACTATTTTATAGGTTCTGCTGCTGCTGAGTGGGCACAGGGAGAGGATAACATTAACTGGTTTCATCGCAATGTAGTGGACTCTGATAGCACTTTAGAGAGCACAAGATGGTCATCACAACCATATTCTTCTGCTCATATTTTAGAGTCAAAGACTCTGTATAGGACGTCATCTTACCCAGAGCAGCCGCAGCAGCAGCAGCCGCTGCCGCAGCACCTCCAGCCTCATTATTCAAGCGAACCAATATTAGTGCCAAAATCATCTCACCCTTCGTATCCTCCTCCTGGTGGAGTATCACAGCATGCTTCCCCAAATTATCACGCAGGCCACCTAAATGTTCCTCATCCTGCTGTTGGAACCCAGATGGCATTATCTGCACCGAACCTTCCTCCTTTTTCTAATTCTCAGGTCCAGTTGACCACCTTGCATCATGGCTCCCAGTTCGCTGGGAATGTGCCCCCTGCTTTACCTCTTAGTAGCCGACCACCAAATCAATGGGCCAATCAGATGAACTTGTACCCTGGAGAGCATCCAGGTCGATTAAATAGTGGGTTACAGCAGCAATTTCCTCATCAAAATGGGTTAATTCCTCAGCAATTAATGCCTCAACCACAACCACAACCACAATCCCAGCAGCATTGGTTGCACCGTCCAATGCAGCCGCCTTTTGGGCATTTGTCAGGGATGCAGTCCCAATTATTTAACCCTCATCTTGGTTCATCTCCACCATTGATGGGCAAGTTTGATGCGATGTTCGATCTTGCTGATTTAAGTGAGCAAAGACTAAAATTAGCTCAGAAAGGTAGACAGGATCCGCGATTCTCTCAGCCAGGATTTGATTTCAATGGCCCAAAGAGTGGTAGTGGGTGGCCAAGATTTAGATCCAAATATATGTCAGCTGATGAGATAGAGAATATCCTCAGGATGCAGCTTGCTGCAACACACAGTAATGATCCGTATGTTGATGATTATTATCATCAGGCTTGTCTTGCTAAAAAGTCCATGGGGGCAAAGTTGAAGCATCATTTCTGCCCTACTCATCTCAGGGAACTCCCTCCTCGAGCCCGCGCGAACACTGAACAACATGCTTTTCTCCAGGTTGATGCTCTGGGGAGAATATCCTTCTCATCAATTCGGAGACCTCGTCCGCTTCTTGAAGTAGATTCACCTAATTCTTCTGGTGTGGCTGGCAATGCTGAACAGAAAGTATCTGAGAAGCCCCTGGAGCAGGAACCAATGCTTGCAGCAAGAGTGGCAATTGAGGATGGGCTTTGTCTTCTTCTTGATGTGGATGATATAGACCGATTCCTACAATTCAATCAGGTCCCTGATGGTGGGGCTCCATTGAGACGGAGGCGGCAGGTCCTACTTGAAGGCCTTGCTGCATCTCTCCAACTGGTCGACCCTCTTGGCAAAAATGGTCATAGTGTTGGGCTTGCTCCGAAGGATGACCTTGTGTTCTTAAGGTTGGTATCTCTTCCTAAGGGTAGGAAACTCCTTGCAAGGTACCTTCAGCTCCTTTCTCCCATTGATGAGCTCATGAGGATAGTTAGCATGGCCATTTTCCGTCATTTAAGATTTTTGTTTGGAGGACTTCCTACTGACCCAGGAGCCGCAGACTCAACAAATAACCTTGCAATGGTGGTTTCACATTGTGTGCGTGGCATGGATCTTGGTTCACTTAGTGCTTGCCTTGCAGCTGTCGTCTGTTCTTCAGAGCAGCCACCCCTCCGTCCCCTTGGTAGTCCTGCTGGAGATGGCGCAACCCTTATTCTCAAATCAGTTCTTGAGAGGGCAACTGAGCTCCTAACTGATCCTCAAGCTGGCACCAACTATACCATCACTAATCGACAACTATGGCAGGCTTCATTTGATGAGTTTTATGTTCTTCTCACCAAATATTGTGTAAATAAGTACGACAGCATAATACAATCACTGCTATTGCAAACCCCAACGGCAAGCATGCCTGCAATTGGTGCCGATGCAGCTAAGGCTATTAGTCGGGAAATGCCGGTTGAGCTGCTACGAGCAAGTCTCCCTCACACGGATGAGCACCAGAGGAAGCTGCTGTTGGATTTTGCTCAAAGGTCAATGCCTGTAGTTGGATTAAACAGCCATGAAGGGGGGAATGGTGGTCAAATCAGCTCTGAGTCGGTTTTAAGTTAATAGGGTTACTTCACCAGAGCTCCAACTTACATATGGCTTTAGCGTCGTGGAAAAAGCTGTGCGCATGACATGCATCAAAAAGGGTCGATATTCCCTTGTTTTTACATATTATATAAGTGCATCTCAATAAGCTTGGACAGGAGGGAGCCATGGCAAAGTATGAAGTGGGAGTTGAGGGGCACTCTCATTCCCGGTCGATTTAGTTCCGTTCAAGAACTCGATTTTAGCTTCTTAATTTCTTTTTCTGGGGAGACTTTGCAGCAGTTTTATGCTTGTACCCAACTTCAGATTTCCTTTCTTCTTTCCGCCCCTTAATTAGGTAGTAGTTTCCAGTTTTTGCCAACTTTAGGAGCGTGTTTTGTTGCTCTGTTTTGAGTTACGGATGTGGGTCCTGAACAAGGGGTTTGGTGTTGTACAGGGCTGGTGTAGAAGGGTATCCCACGCTCCTGTACCTATTATTCGAAGGAGGTGGGACCGGTTTTGGGGGTTTATATCCTTTTAAACTTCAAGTAGCTAATGGTGGGGTGGGTGGGGGTGATATTGATGGTTCGTGGCAGTTTTGTCATAAGGTCAAGTTTAGGATTTACTTCTGAAATAGTCAGTGTTGCTAAGGTCTTCTCTTGATTTTTGCTCGTGTGTAATTCCTACACATCTTACCTCCACTTTGTTGTGCTGTTAAAATCTTTGATTCCTGTACCGTGCAATACTTTGAAGCTCTGGGGATTTATGGCAGTTATATTTCCGCATTTCTTTGACGCATTGTTTCTGAACTTTTTTTTTCCCTTCCTTGGTGAGCCATGATGATGTCGTCTTTTCCTCGAAAGTTCTCTTAATGCAGCTCACTGCGTAGGCTGTGAGCGCCAAAGATGGGATGTGGACATCAAAGCAAAATCAAAGAGGGAATCCTTTCCATGCATAAGGCATCTGCATCTAAATAGGGTGAAAGACATCTGATCTTTCTTCTTTTTTCGTTTTGCTGGGCTGTTCTGCCATATTAAAGTGTGTGCCCGGGTGTAATGGAAAAAGTTTTGGTCGGTCATGCTAGGAGACGGACGGATCAGTGAAAAGAATGATATGAAATGTGTGCAATGGATGCTCTTGATTTGTAACACCCGAGAGAGTCAAAAGTATGAAACTAGAGCCTACTCAAGCGGGCTGAAATTGAATTGGTGTACTACTATGCTATGTACAATCTTTCACTTGGCGTCCCTACATAGACAGGACTTCTAGAGGAGGCTGCTGGTTACTAAAATCTGGTCCAGTAAGATGGCTCCCCATCAAATTATGCTTTCTCAGGATAAGAGGTGTTCCATGTGCGCTTCGAAGACCGATTGCTGAATTTCCTCGGTTGGAATGGCGAAACTGTCTAGCCCACTAGGTGACCGCTCTTTTTTGACTAGTTCAGAATTACTCCCCCCTGCTCTGTGAAAGTCGTACAGATGCGGTGCGGACCATTTCAATGAGCGTTTCATCCAATTCATCAAGTTCGCCAGACTGACGCAGTTGACGGTAAGATGGAGCGACATGATCCGCCGCAGCTTCTGCCAATTTCCATTGAGACAAATTTGCAGCCATTTGGAGGATCCTTACGGACAAGTGTCTCGTGGAACACAGGCCATTGTCTACAATCCTAAAACATGCTTCCTGAACGTATTCCAGAAGCCAGAAGTCCGCTAACCAAGAAAGCTCGACATACAGCTCTAGCTGGTGTAGCTTCTCCTTCGTACCCATATTACTCCATAAACAACCAGATGGTGGTTCAGGAAGCTCAGAAGAATAGAACCAACTAACTAATTTAACTAATGCTTCCCAGCTGACAGGTACCTTAAGAATTTGTGATTGGCTGCAGAATGACAGTACATCATAGTGAGAGAACCAGAAAAGTAGAAAGTCTCACAAAAGTATGCAAAATTATCTACCTTGCACTTGAGGAGAACTAATCACGAATCATAATCCCTTTCAAATAAAATCCCCACCCTTCACACAAACATGAAAGTCATTGCTCAGCCCCCCCGAACACTTAATTAGACACTTCCCTAGATGGAACATGAAAATTATTCAGACATAAAGAAGCTCCGCCAAGTTTTCTGGCTCCGAAAAGGATCAAATTATAATTGGATTTGAAAAGGAGGTTTAAGAGAAGGTTTAATGATTGCATAAGACAAAGCAGGAGAGTACTTCTGCTACTGTGAGTATTCTCATCAAGAAAAATGGGAAGTGTTAGTACATTCGGAGTTGCAAGGTTAACGACAAAGTCTCACATGGATACTCCAGCTTGTAACAGCGGACAAAATCATACTTTGGTCTTCAAGCTGACTAGATGTTTAACAATAAATGACAGATTTTATGACACATGGATAATTCAGTTCGTAACTGCAGATTGAATCACAGAAATGATATCTTCCTTCATGCTGACAAGATGCATAGGGATTTGATATCAATATCCATACACAGTAAAGCGCACTGGGAATATTAAAAAGAAAAGAAAGAGACAAAACACAAACAAGCATGTACCTTTCTTGCATTCCTGATTGCAATAATGCCTGCAGATAGTCACAGCTCGCCCATAAAATTATTCGGTGAACATGCATGTGTGGAACAGACAGAGAGCAAATAGAGCATGTCCAACTCAGTTCACTTGCTTTAGATTCCAAGATTATGTCCCTGAGACAGAATGAAGCTCGCTTATAGCTAACGGTAAAGAGGGAGCAGGTTGCAGATGGTCATATCCAGGATATCTTAATCCAGTAACAAATTGAAGTGGTAAAAGAAGTTCTGTCAAACAGCACATAAAGTGATGCAACTAGCATTTGAGTCTTTGCCCAGGATGCGTGACTGGCAGTTTGATGCCTCCAATGAAGCAAGATACTTTGTAAAGCCCAAAAACAAAAGTCAAACACAAGTTTTGGAACACTAAGCTACAAGAGATCCATGGTGCTGAATATAAACAAAATGTGAAGATGAAGGGCTCAATGCTGGCTTAACTATGCTAATGATTAATACAACTAAATCCGAATGACTTAATAGCCAAATAAGGAACCAAAATTGAATGACTCTGCTCAAGTACACCTAAAATGGTGGGTCAGATCAATGGTGTCAATCTAATCGGCCACTCCAGTAGCGATCAAATGAATGATTTAAAGCATGGTGATATTCACAGACAGAGAGAGAGAAAAGGAGAAAGAAAAAGGGGGGCTTAAAGTTACCAAAATGTATGCCTTCCTTGACCAAGAGCTGGTTTGAGATCAAAGCTGGGAACCTCGGTGGCCCATTCAGGAATTCTCCTCGAAAGTAGCCCAGATAAGTGATGCAGGCCACAGCGTCTCGCAAGAATTTTTAACTTTTTTACAGAATCTTCTTCAACTTGTACATGTCCTGAATAGACATACTCCAACAATTTCTCCAGTTCTAGGCGATTAACATGAGAAGATAACCGAATCTCTTTTCGGAACTTTCTGCCCCAATTATCACTGTCATTAGCGGCTGAAGAAGAGTCATCGATTGTTCTCCCGTCAAAAAGTTGTTCAGGAGGCAATAATGAAGGACACCTAACCATAAGAAGAACCCCGTGGACACAGAATGAAGTACCATCGGCAAGAATCAGCTCTATATCAGCATTATCCCCATGATTAAGTGCTTTCCCTATTTTTACCCCTAATTCTGAAGGAAAACCAAAGTAGCTGAAGTAGGTGAGTATGTACAAAGCAAACCACCTAGCCCCACAATTAGAAGAGTCCTTGCAGATTTCCAGGAGCTTGTTAACTAGTTCAGTCCTGAAATTTTCTGTCTGAAGAACAGCCATGACGGAACATTTACTTTTGGAGCCAGAATGATGAATTGACACTGACAGGCCCCACAGATTATGGAACAAGATGACATCTTTTCCTTCCCACTCTTCTGGATGAAAAAAGCAACAAGCTCTACCGGGCAAGTTGCTCTTGAGATGAAGGGCATAATTTGACCTTGGTATACAGAATGATGCAGATGAGCGTCCCATCATATAAGACAATAGTGTCTTTAAGCTTTCCACGATAAAGCCTTGATAATGAGGCAAAGCCAAAAAGCATGTCAAACCAATCAAACTTATAACAATGTGAACCAGATTTGGCAACCCAAGGTTAACTCCAGATGATGGGGATTTTAGTGTATAAAGCAATTGCTTTAGATACCTCTCACCATTTGGTATCAGAACCTCACAAAGCATCCTTCTAGCCTTTGATGAAATGTAATTGCATGAAGAGGAAATCATCATTAGGACTACTCGCGCAGCTGATTCACTTCTAAAGGTACTGATGACATCATCATGGCACAGCTGGTTCCCTCTGCCAATAATGTCCTCAAAAGCTACACTATGAAAGAACATGCATCGACAATCAGAAAGTTAAAAGAAAATACAAACTTAGTCAAAAGCGCAACTGGGAAAATACGACAGATGAAGAATACGGAGAATGGAAAAAGCAGTGCAGGAAGATCACTAAAAAGAGCTGAGCAAACTATAGCCATCAAATATTGACGAAAACATACCATGCGGCCGCTGTAAGAACGTCAAAATGAGCTTCATTTTCAGAAAATTTGGAATCATAATCTTCAGCATATCTTATGGCAAGCCACCCAAGAATGTCCCATACATATGGCCTTAAAACCAGTACAGGATTATCAGTGAGATTCTCCCGTGCTATGGCAATTTGCTCCTCCAGTGAGTAGGTGTGATAAGAAGGATACTTCCCAAAAAAGTTTGGCATAAGAATATCAACAAGAACTTTGTCGATCCCCTTTTTCCAAAAGTAAAGATGATGCTTCCCCGGCCAACGAGTAATCATTGCCAAGCGACATGCTTCAATCATCAAAGGAATCTGGTCAATAGCACCTTTTCCCTCTTTCAACTTCCATTCATTCATTGCACATACTATGGCTCCTATAATTGGCTCACAAAACATGCTGACCACTCTTGAGCATCCCTGTTCAGTCAACTGAGCCCAACAACAGAACTAGGTCATCCATATGACTCATCACAGCGGAAGAGGATGGAGCAATCAATCTTATCATGAGCAGATAAGAATATACTTGAGAATATCGAGCAAATAAAACCCAAAGCATTACCATTAAACATTGCGCCAGTTTAAATCCCTCAATTCGAACTGACAGCGGGTTCGAACTGTCCATAAAGTGTATCATTGCGCCAACAATAGTTTCACCATGTTCCAGAATCTTCTTGGCACCGTAACTGCATAGAGCTGTTACCCAGTATCAGCAATTTTTATGACAGAAGTATGATAGCCCTAGCAAAATAAAATTCCAGCACAAGAATGAAAGCTTTCTAACTGTACACAAAGTGTCAAAGTACCTATGGCAGAATACAACTTCAAAAGAGCAACTCCAAGAGAAGGGTCAGGGTTTACACAGAAATCCTCCAACATATTCGTAAAACTCGCATTATTCCAAACTTGATATCTGGATTGAGGCCACCTCAACAGTATTATGGCCAAGAGAGCTAACATCTCTTCAAAATACACATTAGAACTAGTACTGGCAGAGAAATCTAGTATATTTTTAATTAGGTGGGTTGTAATATACTCTTTATCAAGAACTTCCCAGACTTCATTCTCCTTCTTTTTGCTTAAATTTGAAAGCAGAACACTCAAGGCCCTCGAAGATGGAATAGCAACTTGTAACTGATGGGAAATTGACAAGGATGACAAAGGATGAACAAGGTCAGGGAGATATGGTTGCAGAATAGAAGTTGCTAAGACACCGGCCAACTTGCAGACTGCATCTGCTGCTATGCTAGTTGTGGCTTCACTTTTTTGTTGAAGTATACCCACCAGCGCCCCGACAATATCTTCAGCTGAATCCTGCAAAGATAAAGTGAATGTTAACAACAAAAGGGGACGGGAAAGGAGACCACGAAATGCCAATGTGTATCAACCTAAGTCAAAGCAATCCCTACAACAGCAAGAAGCTCAAATTAACTGAACGCAGCTATAGTGCTAGTGATCCACAGAAGGAGATGGGCATACTCCATATGATAGACAAGCAGAACATTAGAACTTCCATTCTCCTTGCCAGGAAGAATCCCAAGAGAAATATTGAAAACTCTCAACATGGTCTTAGGACGAAAGTGCATAATTTTGCCAAGGAACTAGAACATTTGAAGAAAATGAGAAAACTATCCAATTTAATCCGCCCCTCATTTCAACGTCAGCACTGATGAGATAACCAAAAGCGAAGCAGGTATATAACATAACTCCATTCATTCAGAAACGATACGCTCTTAGAGAAGGCAATTCTTTGTAAAAACTGAGAAAAGAGCAAACTCATCAATGCAAGTTGAAAAAGAAAAGAGAGAGGGGGGGGAACAAGTGCAAACCAGGCAGCAAAACCTCAACAATCCATAAAGCACGATCACTCATCGAGCGCCTCACCTTCAGAAGCGGATTGCTCGACGCCTCCTCCGAAACGCAATCGAGAAAAGCAACGATCGACCGAAGCACGTGTCTCTGCGTCTCGATGTCCCTGCACTCCCACCGCGTTCTGCTCCCATCGCGATATCTGCGCGCGGCAAAAGAACTCACGATCACAACCGCAGTCACACTCCACGAACCAGACTCGAAGCCGTTCGGTCACCGACTAGCGAATCCCTCGAAGCTCCTCGCCTACAGATTGATCCTCTCCTTCGACAAAACCAAACATCGATACTACGATGAGGGGAGAGAGAGAGAGAGAGAGGGAGAGAAGAGGGGAACCTGGTGCAGAGATTGAGGGCGTCGCGGAGGCGGTGGTGGAGAGTGCCGAGCTGGCTGCTTTTGGTCTCCGCTCTGCGCTTGCTCCCTTTCATTTCCCTTCCTCGCCGACGCCGGATTCGAGAGGCGAACGGCTTCGGACTCGACGGGATGCTCGGCCGGAATTCGCCGCCGCTCGTAGAAGAAGCGCGATCGTTGACGCCGCCGCCGACCTTTTCTCGTCTCGTTGTCGGAGTATGATCTCTGCCGCCAGATTGCTCCCTCGGCAGCGCAATGGGCTCTTAACTCCCAGGCCCAAATCCAATGTGCAGCGCGTGCTGACACGTGTTCCCTGGGCGCGTGACCCTGTACCACCCCGTCCCTTCTCCGTGGATAACGGTGGCGCGAGCTGTGGACCGGATTCGTGGCGCATCATTTTCTTCGTCTCTAAACAAAAAAGTAAATAGGAAATCGAGCGACTCGAAATTGTACACAGATGCTGCTGCAAAAAGCATCGCCGTCTAGACCTTTTGTGGATATTTCTTCATGTCGATTCTCTCGCAAACCTGAACTTGAACTCATTGTATGTGCTCGACTTGTGTTTTCCTTTCCTCTTCTTCCTCTTCCTCCTCCTTTTCGGTTTCAATCCTGGTTGCTTATTCTTGCGGAAAGTTTTTTTTTTTTTTGTTCTTTTTTGCCAGCAAAAGCTATCGTTTTTCCTCCTCTGCTCTTATCTGACTGCAGGGGTTGATTACTCGTTTACAATTCAAGATTTCTGCTGTAAGCTCCATCGAAGTAACATGTCTGATCGGGTTTGAGTTGGACTGTATCTTGATTATCAATGGCGATTCTGCTCAACTTAATGTCTCCAGTCTCGCAGCCGTCCTTGGGGTACACGAGGAAGTCTCGTGGGTTTTACTCCCATGTGCCAAATTTGCACTCCTTCTCTCTGAGCAAGGGCTTTGCCAGAGCCCTGGCATCTACCCAGATCACCATCTCTTCCAGGGACTCGGTTTCCGCGTTGCCCCATTGGAGGCTCGGCAAGACCGATCCGAGAGGCAAGGACCTCAGGCTCAACGATGCATTCCAGAATCTAGATTACATGGTCTCCAGGGGCCAAAAGCCGGATGTCAACCAAGCGACTCAGCTCTTGTATGATCTGTGCAAGGCCAACAAGTTGAAAAGGGCAATCCGGGTCATGGAGATGATGGCCAGTTCGGGGATCATTCCGGATGCGGCTTCATACACTTATCTGGTGAACCATTTGTGCAAAAAGGGTAATGTCGGGCACGCGATGCAGCTCGTCGAGAAAATGGAAGAGTATGGGTACCCGACCAACACGGTCACCTACAATTCGATTATCCGGGGTCTTTGTATGCACGGGAACTTCAGCCGGAGCCTTCAGCTCTTGGATAAATTGATGCGGAAGGGGTTGGTTCCGAATGCCTTCACGTACTCGTTCTTGCTTGAGGCTGCTTATAAAGAAAGAGGGGTGAAAGAAGCGATGAGGCTTCTGGACGAGATTGTGGCTAAGGGCGGGAAGCCGAATTTGGTTAGTTATAATGTTCTGTTGACTGGTTTGTGCAAGGAAGGCAAGACAGAAGAGGCAATCAAATTCT
This sequence comes from Eucalyptus erythrocorys, assembly GCA_014182555.1. Lineage (NCBI taxonomy): Eukaryota > Viridiplantae > Streptophyta > Magnoliopsida > Myrtales > Myrtaceae > Eucalyptus > Eucalyptus erythrocorys. Next base: position 15,265,388 of record CM024602.1, read on the forward strand.
TCAGGAATTTGCCGTCGAGAGGGTTCAGTCCTAACGTAGTTAGCTATAATATTTTGTTGAGGAGCTTGTGCTATGAAGGGAGGTGGGAGGAGGCGAATGAGCTTTTAGCCGAGATGGATGGTGGGGATCGCGCCCCTTCCATAGTCACTTACAACATATTGATCACTTCGCTTGCCCTCCATGGCAAGACTGAACAAGCTCTGGAGGTATTGGAGGAAATGAAGCAAGGACAGTTCAAGCCCACGGCCACTAGCTATAATCCGATAATTGCCCGGCTTTGTAAAGAAGGGAAGGTGGATCTCGTAGTTAAATGTCTAGACCAGATGATTTATCGGCGATGTAATCCTAATGAGGGAAGTTACAATGCAGTTGCTATCCTTTGTGAAGAGGGTAAGACACAGGAGGCATTCTCCATTATTCATAGCTTGGGTAGCAAGCAAAATTCCACGACGCGCGAGTTCTACAAGACCGTCATCTCGAGCTTGTGCAGAAAAGGGAACACTTATGCAGCTTTCCAGCTTCTTTACGAAATGACAAAATACGGGTTCACTCCTGATTCATATACGTACTCATCTCTGATCAGAGGCTTATGCCTGGAGGGTATGCTAGATGAAGCCATCAAAATCTTTGGTATATTGGAGGAATATGAGCAGAAGCCGGACGTAGACAATTACAATGCACTTCTACTTGGTTTCTGCAAGTCGCAGAGGACGGATTTGTCCTTGGAGGCTTTTGTGATGATGATTGAGAAAGGGAACATGCCTAATGAAACAACTTACACCATTCTGGTGGAAGGACTTGCCCACGAAGACGAGATGGGGTTGGCAGCAGAAGTTTTGAAAGAGCTGCTAGCTAAGCAATTCCTGAGCCAGAACACTGTAGAAAGACTTGTTATGCAGTATCACCTGGAAGGTGTGCCTATATGAAATTATAGACAGCCACTAGTAGAAAAGAGAACCAAATAGCAGCCCTTTCGGTTACCTTAGACGTACGTGGTCTCATCCTGCAGGAACAAGCTATACTTATTCTGTACATTTTTGTTGGGACAAGACTGCTTTGGGCGATTTTACTTGATCATGCTTCTAGAATGTATAGAAGTAGAACTGCACATGTTATTCTTTTGGCGCTCATTGTTTGTCTCAGGTACTCCTGTCTGTTGGCCAAGCTTTGTATATGCAGCCTGTTAAGGTCATGGGCAATGTTGACTTGTTGAGTTCTTGACTTCTCAGAAATTTGCCCCAGAGATAAGCATTTCGATGGTTGGTGCACGCTTTTCGCAAGAAAAAACGATGGCGAGATTATTATGCAGAGGTTGTGACATTGAGTGATGAGAAAGTAGTGCGTTCCTATGGCGGAAGCAGCATGAATGCCTTGTAATGCTGGTCTTGCATCTGCCTTGGAAATTCATGGATGTATGCCGGTCGATTCGTACCATACTTTCGATAACATCTAGTTTCAGTTTAAACGACAGTTTCCATCAACAATGGTGCTTTGCAAGCGAAATCAGTGCCATCCATAAGGCAAAAGAGAGTGAAAACTTAGTCCCATTTTCCATCAGTTTATTTATAACTTGAGTGCTTATCATCCTTCATTTCCTCTTTTCCTTATTTCTACTTCGTTCGTACCCCTCGCCACAGGTTAAGTTGTATTTGGGGCGTTAAGTAACAAAAATAAATCATTACGATAATTATGAAAAGAATGCAATGATCTTAAAGGTTGTGATGATGTGTCACCGAAATCGTGACAATGTGTTCTAATATAAATTCAGATATGAGACGAAATCAGCATCTTAAAATTTAGGGATGACCTTATATAATTTCATCTTGAGAATCCTCAATTTAAATGTTATATACTCGTTTTCTTCAATATCCAAAAATAAGTGCTCGCTTCTCAAATTAAACCAAACGGATATTACTAGTTTTGGCGGCCAATCATTTTGTCCAATGTAAGACACCCAAGCTCCTGTATTTTTCCGATTTCCTATATATTATTTAAACGAAACTATTGAAAATATGAGAGCACATAAAATCCCACCTGGGAATTAAGCTGCAACGGTGTCCGACAATTCTTAGTACCGATCGACGCCGCGACAACGCCATGGAAGCAGGCGACGCCAATTGCGATCCCAACGACGAGAGCGCGAGCGTCGTCGTCGCCGCCGCCGCACCTCCGGATGCGGAAGAGCGCGAGGCTCCCGAATCTTCCAATCCGGAGGAGGACGACGACGACGACGACGACGCGGCGGCCGGCGGCCGGAGGTCCGGCGACGCGGTCGCCAGAGGAATGTCGTCGGTTCTGGCCTCCGTCATCAAAGACTTCGATGACCGAGCTCAGGGCACTCTCAAGAGCCAGGACCTCCTCTCCTCCTCCATCGATCGTCTTACGAGCGGTACTCGTCCTCTGTCCCTCAAGATCGGCGTTCTTGATTCGCATGCACGGAGAGATCGATTTGGTTTTTCAATCTCATTACCTGTTCTTGCTAGGTTTCCAAAGTACTGTTGTTAGTCAATCTGGTCTGGTCGTGGTTAGATAGGAGAGGCGAATACCTTCTTAGTTGTTCACGTTTGGTGTGCTTTGATGATGTCGTTGTATCAATCAGATTGTCGTGATTTTGAGTTGGCTTGAATCGAATCGTCTTCATTTCCTTGAAAGAAGAACAACCGAATACTGCTAAATCGAGTGCTGCGTCATTCTCCGGGACAAGTGTTAGTTTTTTTTTTTTTTTTTCCTTTTTTTAATGGTCCCTCAATGGTGGTTGACCGAGCTGCGCGAATGAAACCGCCTCCTCTAATGACTTGATTGGAAGTTTTGCAAGTGTAGTGACCTGATTATGAACAATGAAGAAGTATTCTGAGTAACTATGTAATTTGTCTAAGCTGAAGTTACATGATAAACAGCTGTTTTCCTTCTAATTGGTCGCAACTTGAGGTTGAATCTAGCTTTACAGATAGGAATCGTTGGTATCGATGATGAAGAGACAATCAGATATCTATGGGCGGATAACTACTAAATTGTATCATACTCCTTATGTATTAAACTATGTATTGCAAGAGCCAGCCAATTTCTTTCTCCTCAAGTGCCATATAGATTCTTGGCTAAGCCTGCGATTAAATTTAGGTAGTTTAAAATTGTTGTGTGGACTTTTCTTTTCCGGCAGAGCTTGATCGGTTACTGGAAGATGCTCCCTCGCCTTTCATCATGCAACATGCTGCCAGGATCTCCAGTGTTAGAAAGAGAGTGTCATCAATGAATGCGGTTTTAAGATCTATACAGCGGCGCATGGACAACATTGACCGTATGCTATCAACAGCCTCGCCTCCCGGTATCTATTTTTCCTTGCTTCCTGAATGCTTCAATGTGCTTCACAATCCTCTTGTGCCATTGGTGATGCTAGTTATTCTGTGTAGCCTCCAGAGATCCTTTGTCCACCATACTTGTCCCCAAAAATTAAGGCTGGCACTTTCTTATGGTTTTTTCACTCATGAACTTCTCGGAGAACAAGTGGTGCAGGCAATAATGCTGATGTTACATTAGGGTGTCATAAGTTCAATTATAAATAAGAAAAAGGCACTAATCTTGAGCTAGGCTAGTTTGCCATTATCTTATTAGGGAATATACGAGTAATTTTATTTATGTATACAGCCATAGCCCTATTTCACTTGCTTTTTGCAATGCATGCCATACCCCATTTCTGATCATTAAATTAATTAACCAATACACCACATCTTTTCCTCGAGCCGTTGATTGAGGATAGATGTACTTCTGCTGGTTGCACTTGATGTTTTCTGTTGAGCTTAATGAATCAATCGTCATGTTCACTCCTCAACATGTCTTGGTCTAGCCAATTGAAGGTTCTTAGAAAAAGGTCGATATATTAATTTTGCTCTTCTTTGGGGCGAGTTGATTTTTGAAGGTTAATATGGTCAACCTGTATTCTGTTTCTCTTGCCAACTGCTGATGTACAGATTTTGGATGATATCACCTAGGATACGTTGGTAACATCACATCAATTGGATGTATGAATTGCAATACGCGACTATGTGAACCATTGTGAATCAGGAGCTTGCTTTTAGTATGTCTTATACGGATGGTTTAGGGGGGCTATAATCCCCCTCAGATACTCAGAGGTATTAATGGGATCTCAGCAGTAAGAAGAACTCTAGTCGATTAACTGGTGCTATATAAAATGCTCTTTTACCTTTTCCAAAATACACCAAAAGGTTGAGAGAAATCCTTTTTATGGAACTCAGTGCTAGTTTGGGGTGTTTTCTTCTTCTTCTTTTTTCTGGTTGCAACTCCTTGCCTTTTTGCTACCGCTTGTTTAAATCTAAGGTATATTGGCACAGGAAGTTTTCCAGCCTTTTGTTTTCATTTTAAAGTGAAAATGGATAGGGAAGACGTTTTACTAGATCATTTCAATTTACTGCACCTTTGCTGGGGGTTCAGGAACGTTATCTTTCTTTGCAGAGAAAACCACAGACGGAGGTTAACAATTTTGAGATTGCTGTCGCTTCTGAGCATTCTTTAGGGTCAAACAACAGGTAGGTAGAGCTGAATGAACTTGTGCATGGACAGCTTGAAGTTCGGAGGTCAAATTTGCCTATCTAATACGGCAAGGTGATTCAAAAGTTCAGAGATTTCAGAATCTTTAATGCCTTCACCATGTACTTCAGAAAAGGTGCTTTCCAAGGTTGTTCAGCCTAATTATCAAGCGACAAACGTTCTTTTAGCTGAAATGTTTCTATGCCTTCGGAGCTCCTGCATGCTGCAAATCCATGCGGGTTCTGTTTGGACGAGTGGCAGATCAATAGAGTTATGACAAGCTGGTAGACTCAGTCTAGCCGTTGGTGACAATCCTGCTAGTTGTCTCCGTTTTTTTGGGAACCAATCCTGCAAAGGTTGACACAGTTACACTTTTTGCAGCAAGAATGGAATAATCGATTGAATGTGCATTCTTTAGTTGTCTGCCTAGCATTCAACATGGTCTTGAGAATGTCCGAGACAAAGTAATGAATTTTCTCTCTGTTTCAATGGGTTTAGTCTATTTTTCTAGAGCATATTTTGATCGCGACATCTTAATGGCTTAAATTTGTCGAACTTTCCTCCGTAATGTCTAGTGTTTGGCAGCGTTTTCTCTATCCGGAGTTACCAACGGATGGATGCTGGATAGATTGCACATCCTCAAAATTGTTACCCCCGACCGTGGAGTTGCTCAGCTTCACGGCAGACCCTCCATGCGATCTTTCGAAAAAAGAGAAGACATTCACAATTTCTGTATCTATACAAATTAACTAAGAACTAAACTTGCGCTGGCGACGGCTCTTATATATTTAGGACACCAGGCAGAGACCTTTTTCAGTCAACCTCTGGCAAGATGAGTTTTGCGAGTGGGGCTGTCACCGCGGAGACCCGTTGTTTCTCGGGTACCCAGACTTCTTTTAAAGCCGGAACGGACGCAAGAGTGCTGGTTAAATGGAATAAGATTTTTCCTCGTCAAGGACTGATCTGCCCTTGAACTCCATGAACGACAATAGTCGAAGAAGTAGGAATTTCACGCATATGATTTCTCGCACTATGGGAGTGTATTTCAGCAGAGGAGCTTTATTTACACATCCTCTTGAGATTGAGGGCGTGGCCAAATTAATTTTTGAAAGTAAGAATGCATCGAACACTTTGAGCCCGTTTGGTTTAACTTTGAGTGAATGGGCATTTTGTGAAGGCGAGTGTGTTTAGAAGTGTATATTTTGCAAAGTAACTTTAAGGCAAAAAAAGAAGAAGAAAAAATAGAAAAGAAAAGGGAGGAGGAGATGCACACGAGAGGGGAAAATCGTGGGGAAGCGACTAGTGGCGGTGGCACTGGTGGTGGTGGTGGTGGGGGAGGTGGTGACAATGGCGGGGAGGCGGCTCGCCTAAGGTTGCGCGACCTCAGGCGAGGCTTTCGGGCAGCCAAATATGGCCCCTCGGCGGCCCGACCAAATCTGGTCCCCCGGCGGCCAAATTTGGCCGCTCGCGGCTGAGTGCCGCCCACCGCGAAGCTTAGCTGACTCTTAGGTGGGGGAAGAAGAAGACGAACGGTGAAGAAGATGACGATGGCGAAGCTCGGCCAACTCTCAAGTAGGGGAAGAAGAAGACGTACGGCGAACAAGATGAAGATGGCGAAGCTCAGCTGACTCTCAAGCGGGGGAAGACAAACGGCGAAGAAGATGAAGATGAACAGTGGCCGATGAACAGTAAAATCGCATCTCTAAAATGCCAATGCTCAAAGCAGCCGCTCCTCAGCATTGGGCTTCTCCCAATACTCAAAGCAACCTCTCCCCAGCATTGGGCTTTCAACATTGAAAAAAGGCTGATATTAGGCAAATGAACTTTCAGAAGTACATGCCAAATACAAAATATTTTCTCAAGGGGCTTTGGGAGGAAAGCCGAATCAAAGGGGGCCAAAGAGAGTACTTTGATAGGAAAATAAGATTACGGGGACTCCGCTTAGGTGTGTACGTTCTAATACTAGATCGTCTAGGTAAAGAACCATCCAATCTACGTCCGATGAGGAACACAAGATGTTGGAGGAAAGCAGTCAAAAAAGGAGAGAAGACTACTCCGTACCACGTTCAGAATGCAAACCTAGTATCTCTACATCATCAATTAAACGATGTCACCTAACAACGTTTGCTTGCACGAATCGGTATTCCTCACGCTTGCACTTTCTTTCTGCGCAGGAAGCGCCAACCACCTCGTTAAGCTGAATCAGTGAAAGCTGGTCGTTAATTAAGGGTAAGTCAGGCTGCACTCTTTCTTCTACTTTACCGTTTCGGCTTTCAGAAGCATCTCTTGAAGCCTGAAATTATGGTTTCATTGATCAATATGAAGCTTCCACGTCTGCGGAAACAACCAACTTCGCATCGTTGAATCCCTTAATGGCATTTCGTCTCCTCCATGCAATGTCATAATCGGACATTCTTTGCAAGATTCGGAGGAGGCCTTCGTAAGTTTAAGGGTTAATATCCTGAAAAACCTCAAATCAATATACCTGTGACAAATTTACATCAAACATTTTTCTTTACCACAAAAAATTCCCAAACTAGTATATTTTTAACAAATTTAACCCAAACCGGTACACTTGTAATAAATTTACACTCTGTTTGTTACAATTTACATTTTTTATAATTTTTTTGTGGTATTAATCCAATTTAGTAGAGGGTATCATTGTCACAAATTTACTAGTTTGAGGTTTTTTGTAGTCGAATAAATTAGTTTGGGGTAAATTTGTCATAAATGTATAAGTTTAAGGTTTTTTATGGTCAGTCGGGGTAAATTTGTCACAAGTGTATCAATTTAGGGTCTTTTATAATCAAAAAAATAATTTGGAATAAATTTGTCATAAGTGTACCGGTTTAGGATTTTCAAGGTATTAACCCTATAAACATCCAACTTTTATGTTTTAGGCCCTAGGAATTAGAGTAAGCGCAGAAGAGATCACTGGTAAATAATCACCTACCAACAATAAATGCCAATCCCAACGGTTATTTGTGTAAATTTCCTAACCAATCCCATGCTTAACCATGTCCGAATTAAGTCGCATCTCTTCATGAAGAGCCGAATCTTCCCCTATAAATATCAAACCCCCTAATTCATCCAAAAACAATCTAACTCAAGATCAGCTTCATCTCCCGAGTCTCCCCCAAGCTCATGGCTTCTCGTGCTTGCTTCTTCGCCTTCCTTGTCGCGATTCTTGCGATCACAAGCAGCGGAATGGGTGAAGCTGCTCGGCCTCGTCGACTTCTGCAAGTGCCGATCGTACCTACTTCGCCTACCATCCCCGATCTTCCCACTCGTCGACTTCTGCAAGTGCCGGCCACACCGACTCCTCCGACCGTACCCCGTCTTCCCAACTCACCATCTACACCTACACTCCCAAAATTGAAAGTCCCTCCCCTGCCTTCAATTCCTGCACTCCACAAAATTCCTCGTCTCGTGTTTCCACCTTTGCCATCTTCGACTCCTCGGATCCCTGGGAATCCTGCCTTCCCTTCCTCGTCGCCACCGCCTCCGGGTTTATAAACGACCGTCTCCGTATCCACAGGACCAATAACGGCTATGTCATCTGCCCACTTATGTTATTTATAGTCTACGATTAAAGCGAGAACGAAAATATGGAGAGACAAAACTGTAGTAGTTCAGTGTAGTCATGGTGTGCATCTGTCATGGTGTAGGATCGATTTGGATCGGACTAGTTCACCTCTTTATAAGGGGAATCCGAGCTACGGATCCCATACTTATGTATGCATTATTTTCTATCGAATATGAGATGAACCATTCCTATTATTAATGCTCATCTCTTGTTAATCGTTAACAGCATAGGCACGTTTCCTTCTAAGAAAACATGATAAGAAGACGATACATACAATCATCGGAACATCAGTTGTGTCCGCCATAATTGGAGAAAACAATCTCCATATGCAGCATGGAATAGCACGCGGGTGCAGCTCAAATCTAATACACACGCCTAACTTCTATCGCAACATGCTGGGAGCCACGGTAGGACTTTCATCGGTAAAACGCGACGGAGAAAACCATTGTTTACGCAAAAATGGTCGTACAAACGCTGTAGCTAAAACAATAGCTAAACGCTGTTCGCGAAGAGAGTACACTGTAACTCCCACTGTACCAAATAGGAGACTGCAGTCCTTTGCCGCTATCGAGGGGCGCGACAGTAATCCTTTCATGCTTTTGGTGTTCATGGGGCGAAGGGATGCAAAATCCACTGTGAATTTTGTCGTGTCTGAATCCATGACGATGGGCCGAGCACGGCCCAGACGTTCGTCTTTCTCCGCAAGCGTTGGGCTTCGCGGTACTGCTTAGGAAGAAAAAGAACGTTGCTATCTCTCTAATTCAGATGATTTTTTTTTTTTTTATTTGGAGGGTCAGACTAATTCAGAAGAATGGACTGCGTTTTCTTATACACAACCTCCCTCTCTTTCGGGATCGCTACCAAAGGACCAACGAAAAGGGACCAAAAAACAAAATTCTTTTTGATTATTGATGTCGTATATGAATAGGAAAATACGGTAGTTAACAAAAAACAAAAGGGGTGGCAGAAAACAGATTTTTCAAGTGGGATGAAGTGGGGAAGGGGAGAAGCGTTGGGACGCCTTATTTGGAAATAAGGATGGCGACGTCACGCGCCCGAAACACTTTCGAAACAGCCAAGCAAATCCCAAAATGGAGATCATCGATCGCCATCGTCCTCGGCACGGCGCGGGGCACCCTTCCGATCTGTCATTATTTGGCATAACTCGCATTTCTTTTCCTTAGTAATTCCCATATGCGACGTCGTGGCACACAAATCTTTCGAGATCCTAAGAGATAGGTTGTATCGGAGAGGCCAGGTTTCTGTTTCCTGATTTTAAGTTTGGGGACAAGCATTGGGTTCAATCTGAATCTTAGAGCAGATTAGACCGAAGATGGAAGATTGACGTAATCAATCATTCTCTCACAAATTGCCCAAAAAAAATAAAATTAAAAGGTTTGTGCACGGCGACATTACGTACGGAATTTCATCTCTTGCCTGTAACGTGGATTATGCAAAACCCGTTGTGCACTCCGGCACCATTCATTTTCGGGGCTAATCGGAAAGCAAGTAGTTACACACTAATTAGGCAGAATTTGACTTCCGTGATCAGCATCCTGCTGTCTTAATTGATTAAACACCCACAGCGTGCAGCTGGCCAACCTAACTCGACTTCCAGTTCATCCCTCAGCAAAGCGGCCGCATCGTTGTGCGTGCGCCTTGATGCCTCTTCATCCAATAGAAGCTCCAGCTAAATTTTACTTATTAAAGAAAAAGAAGAAATATAAAATTTCCTCCTGCATCTTTTGCGCAAATCAACTCGGTTTCTATTTCTCGTCCTTCTTAGAACTCCCCCGACTTCAAGAAGGGAGGACAGTAAAAGGCCGGGGACCCTTTTTTTAAGCTGGAGCTTAAACTTCACAAAAGTTGAAAGTTACGGAAAAAGATCAAAGAAGGGGCTTCCGGGTTAACACGGGAACCGGCTAGTACGATCCAGACCAGTTCCAAAATTAACAAAGTTGATTCTCGATATGGCGGATTTTGGATTTTAGGGTGGGAATCGACCCCTCTGAAGCCGATATTTCCTAAAAGCAAGATGGTGGGCCAAGAAAGGGTCGATGGTTTATTTTTCCCGCGCACTTGTGGGCCTTCTTAAGTAACTGCGTAAACCATTATGGGCCAGATTAACTTGACCGGTCAAAGCTACACCTCGCGAATTTCAAAGACCCAAACCAAAAGAAGAAAAAAACAAATCCAAAAATTTGTTTTCTTTTGTCCTGCAAAGCAACAGCTGACGTGGTCTGAAAGTACCGTTCCGAATGACGCGACAAAACAAACACCTGCCTCACTTAATATCACCCAAAAAAAAAAAAAAATAATACCCTAAAAAACTCAAATTGATATTCCACTTATAAATTTTCCATAAATTAGTATATTTATAATAAATTTACCTTATATTAACTTTAATTAAATTTTACTATCAATTATTAAATTAAATGACACGTGACAATTAATTTGGGATTTTACACTATATTTGTCATAGTATACAATTTTTGTGATTTTTTGTAGTATTAATTCAATTTAGCGGATAGTATATTTGTCACAAATTTACCAGTTTTGAATTTTTTCGGTTAAATGAATTAGTTTAGGGTAAATTTGTCATAAATGTATTAATTTATGATTTTTTTATGGTCGTCGGGCCAGTAAATTTGTCACAAGTGTATCAATTTGGCATTTTTCATGATCAAAAAAATAGTTTTGGGGTAAATTTGTCAAGGGTGTACTGGTTTTAGATTTTTTAAGTTATTAACAAAAAAAAAATTTGTGTCCATTATAATTCCCAATTATGTTCATTTTGACAAATATTTCAAACTTATATCAATGCAACAAAAAAATCATTTTGGCAAGTGCGAAAAATAAATATGGACTATTGGTTTCACCATGCATAAATTTTAGATTTTTTTTTGTGGCGATACACAAAAAGGTTTGGCGTATTAATATTTCGATAATTATAATTTAAGATTTTTGATTGTATCTTAGTGTGATTTTTTTCGCAGTCGCAAGAACACGCGTGATAAAACCAGTTAATGGTGGTGGCTCCTTGGCCCTTCTCGAGGAATGGCTAGCTAGCTCTAATTTCGTTCGTTGGTATTATTCCCTCTAAATATCTTTGTAATAGGCCTATGAAAATCCACTGCTCAAATTGTAACACCTATGCTCCACGTGTTTCATAAAAAATAAATGATTTAAAAATTATTTTTTCTAAAAATAATCGCTTATATTACTTTTTAACATGAACGAAAAAAAAATATTTTTATCATTTACACAAATGTTCAAACATAAAATATTATCATTAATGAAAATATTTTTCATTAGCTAATTATTCAAAGCGATACGTATGACCATTTTTTGAAATATATTTTATAAATCATTCATTTTTCGTTGAACAAATTGAATTGTAACATCTTGAAAATCCATGTATTATAGTTATGTCTCACAAAGGATGTAAATGCTAAATTAGAGACTTACAATAATCAAGCCGGTGGTTCTTTTTTACATCGGTGAAAAGATTAAAATTATATGCTTAATACCCTAAAAAACCATCAAACTTAACTCTAGTCCCCATTTTACCCAACCTTTTTTTTTTTTTGTCTCATAAAAAGTCATAACTTTTGGTTTGGTCCCAATTCTACCCTAATTTTTTTGTCTTGTAAAAAAACTATAAACTTGAGATCCAATCCTAATTCTACCACAAATTGTTTTTCATAAAAAATCAATAACTTTTTCTTAAGTCACATATCTGCCCCCATTAACACTTTATCCAAAATTGCCTTCAATGGTGTAACATTTTCACAACATTGCTATAGTTTTTCTCCAAATTTTAGATCCAAGATGAAATTTGGGTAAAAAAAAAGAGCAACTATGATTTTTTTTTTTGTTTTTTTCAATTGCTCTTACTTTTAAGAGAGTTTACATTCTATCTTGCTTGAGGATCTTCAATTTCGTGCTCAATATCCAATCTTGTGTGCTTGGGAGTCTTCCATCTCTCACGGTTAGAGAGCTTGCACTTGGGACATTTGCATAGCTTGCGTGTGAGAGTTTGCCATTTCTCAATTATTAAGAGAAATTTCGGATCAAGAGTTGTCATAAATAGATTTGAGACTCATACAAAAGATGGGATTTTTTATGAGAGAAAAAGAAGTTTATGATAGTTTGGAATTTAACTTAAAGTTCAGGTCTGGTTTAGGGTGGAATTTGGATTAGACTTGAAATTTGAGATTTTTATGAGACAACAAAAAAGGTTAGAACTAAAAGTAAACTTAAAGTTGGGTTTTTTTTGTTGTATTAGGTCGAAATCTTGCATGATTTACACGTGATTTTCTTTGAGGTACTGTTTGGTCCTCCTCCTTTTTGTACTGTTTGGTCCTTCTCCTTTTTCTTCTTTTCCCAATATCTTCGCAATGAATTTGCCAAACTTGGACGGACGTTTGCTTGGCTCAAGCCCAAGGCAGCATACATTGCGTTCCATGCTCCCCATTTATTTTCATTCTTTTGGGGGTTGTTGTAATCCGAGAGATCTCATTCGATCAACCAAAACCCCCTCATTCGATCGAGTCCAGCTGTGCGTCGTATACAAACAAAAACAGGATTGAAACCCGGAAAGTTCCAAACTTTGTCGAAGTACAAGCCGCAGGCACAATGAATGGAGGGGGTGAGCTCAGCTCCTTGTAGAGCACAGCTCCCCTCTTTAATCTCTTCCCTCCTCTCTCTCTCTCTCTCTCAGTCTGCACGTTTCAGATTTTCAGTCTGAAACCCAAAAGCAAAGAAAAAAACAAGAAAATGATAAGGAAATCGACAATTTAAAGCTCATCTACCGTTAAAAAAGAAAAAGGTCCCCGAGAAATTCATTCTGGAAATGGTCGCCACTTGAGCAACCAAACCCAAGATTCATCTTTCAGCAAAATACAGAGAGTATGTGGTCGTATAATCACTCATTTATGGAGCCTCATACGGCTCCTGTATATATTGTTGCAGTGTATGATTCGTCGTTTCCTTTTCACCATCCAACTGAAGACGACGGAGGGCCCTGGTGTCTGTTTCTGCCATCGCTGCAGACTCCAATGTACGTCTTACATTCTATCACCCATCGTTGGCCTTCTCCAACGAATGAAGTCGACAAGCTAATCACGCGGCATTAGAGAAGGGTCAATACGAGCGTTTCGCTTGATGTGCCGAGCTCTTTTAAATCATGGGCGTGGTTTCGTCCCGACAAAGTTAAAAATCGTTCGAGAAGTGGTCCATCCGCGAACCCCCCCACTGGTGATAGAAGCTTACAAAGTGTTGGAGCTGGGTCTGTCTTTATCCTCGACAGGATGAGAGCGATAACGACAGAAACCGAGACATTTTATCTGAGCCGCGACCACCTTGCAATTTTCAATTCGGTCAAAAAGGAGTTCTCGCGTCGCTAAGTTCCAACGATATTGCCAACCTCGCGCTGCAGGTGCATGCGACCCACCCGTGATGCAAGAACCTTTCTATTTTTTTTTTAAAAAATTTTTTTGGTCGGTTCCTTTCTATTATTTATTGTGTTGTATTACAGTTTTTTCCTTTTTTCTTTTTTCATTACCACATCCGTCGACTGGAAATACAGAAGCAAAAGATCCGGCGCAGGGACGCGATCGGCCAATCCAGCCTCGCAGGCTATATTAATTAGGACTTTTATCGAAGAAGTAGAAAGGGAATTGGAGTAACGCTCCGCTCCAAGTCCAGGATCCGGGTGACTGCCATAACTCGGTGCTGGTCAACCATGGTCATTAATGTTTCCTGCTGGCGAGATCCCCTATCTACATACGGAGTTTCGCTAGATTTCAAAAAAATTGAAAGCTACGCCTCGCCCTACGACACTCGACATCACAACGGCTCACGCCTTGTGTAGACATAAAGAAGGCGGCGGTGGGGGCGGCTGCTCCGCCGAGACCGAAGAGTGCCTACTCGCACCGGGTGGGTGGAGCTAGTACGAGGGGTTGGGCATAATTTATGTTTACGGCACACCGAACCGAATGACCGGTGGAAAGCGACTCTCCCTTTGACTGGGTGATGAAGATCCGACCTTTTTACTATTGGAATAGAATTCGAAAATTTGGTGGTGCAAAATCGGGTCGATGGAACCAGCCTCGCCACCGAGGCGCATCTTTCAGTGTGCACAGGATAATGTGCACTCATCCCCAAAAAAAAAAAAAAAAGAGAAAAAAAAAAGAGCGCAGATGGGTGGTGCGAGATTTTAGTAAGAAAGGAAGTGGATTTGGGATTGTAATATCGAACTGGGGAAGACCATTAAATCCCAATTAAGAAAAGGATGATAAAGAAAGAAGCAAATCTCGATCGGCACCGGCCGAGCCCGGCAAGGCCGAGAAAATAGTGGGGAAGCGAGGATTCATACTATTATTATCGCAAATTCCGATGTTCCCGAAAGAGGCCAGCGGGGCGGGAGACCTGGTCAAGACCCAAATGCCATGCCCTCTCGCTCCGACGCAGCCTATATATATATCTGCATATATATATATATATAGAAATAAAGAAAGCGAACCAAAGTCTCTCTCCCACAACGAGACAAAACACTTCCCCCATTTCTTCTCTCGAATTATCGCCATTCTTTAAAACAAAAAGGAAAGGAGAGGGACAGAAGAAAAAGAAAAAAGAGACAGAGGAGGGCTCTGCCCATGCTGCAAAAGATTCTCTTGGGGGGGTACCTCCTCTTTAGCCACTTCCAAACATCAAATCAAAAGGTGGAGAGATCTCCTACCTCGCTTTCCTCCCCCTCCCTCTCTTCATCTCTTCTTTAAATTAATTATCAATACTCTTATTTTCGCTTTTGACAGAGACTTCACGACAACGACGATCGAATTTCGTCGCATCTTCTTTCCGTTTTCTTATCTCCTCCCTTATATTTTTATAATCCAGCTGTCTCCTCTTCCACATGGGAGCGCGCTTCCGCTTCATCTCTCTCTCTCTCTCTCTCTCTCTCTCACCATATTATTATATTCTCCTTCTTTCCTCTCATCACCTGGTTTGGTCGCCATCTGCACCCACTCCATTTCCTGCCATTTTTTTTTTTGCGCCATATGCTCCTCTCCTCTCAATCACTTCGCGTTCGAAAATATGACAGCCAAAGTCTAGATGCTAGAACAACGAGACGGGTTAGGCTCACTTCTTTCTTGGTCACCGCCGCCCCGCCAATTACGATTGTCTTAATGACTCGATACTAGTTCTGAAGCTAATTACCGAAAGGGGTATCGCATCACCGCGGAAAAGGAAAGAAAAGGAAAATGAAGTGAAAGGGGATGATCCGCCTTTTGGGTGACATTGATCTGAAATACATCAAGGAGAGAGAGAGAGAAAGAGAAAGGAGTGGAAGTGTGTTTTTGTACCAAGGTACATAAGTAGAACATTGGTGCTTGGTTAACCCCCACTTCCACTCCGACTTGTCTATGAAACCTACCTAAATTGGCACGGTGTGCTTAGCAGAACTCACTCCCAACCACTAAGACAAAAGAATTTTTTAGCAAGGCGGCCGTCGTCGCTACCTAAATGGGTGCAGATCTAACCAACGACGAGCTCGGTTTAAATGTCGAAGATCTTAATGGACAGAAGAAACAGAGCAGGCACACACAGTCGCACATATTTTTAGAACATGGGGGGAAGGAGAAGAGAGTAATAAGAATCCCCCAAAACCAATTATGGTTCCAACATCCTACAGACCATACAATGCCCCAATTGGTGGTGAGAATTTCATTCATTCAGCAATAAACAGTAATAAACTATTAAACACGCACGCAGTTCATCGAACAGTAGTAACGTGCACAAAGGATAAAAAAAGTAAACAGGGAAAATAATCTAAGCCCACCACCGCTGGCGACTCTGAGACATTTGTCTCTCAGTCTCTTTTCACTTTTCAGCATCATTTCATCTACTACTCCCCCACCTGCTGCGACCAGACACCCAACACCCCTCTCTTATTTTCTTATTCATTCCGGCTACGTGACAAAACGACTCTCACGTTAGGTTTTTATTCTTGTTCCCTTTAACCCTCTCCCCGCTCCATGCATTGAAATTGAAAAAGGAAGAGAACTGGTCACACAAAACTAACAAATTCCAGAGTCTATTCATCTCCACGAGCCCAACAGTTTTTATCAGAGAGAGCCAGAGAGAGAGAGAGAGAGATAGAGAGAGAGATTCCATATCTTTCAGGACATCAATTGGACAATAATTTTCCCGGAATCTCTTTGTCCCAAGCATCAAAAGTTAGCTCCAAAAAACCCTCCTCCACTGGTCGGTTTGGCTTGTATCTCCTAAAAATCCTCAAATTAGTCATAGCCCCCACTAGGGTTAGCACAAAAACCAAAGAGACCCACCTAAGGACTGGTGAAAAATCCAACTCCAAACAACGCTAACTAGTGATTAAAACCTTCCCTATGTACACAGACGGCTCAAAATCTCAAGTCGTTGAAAAAGAGAAAAAAGCAAATTTGATCACCCAAACCAGGCAGCCCAGTAGATCATAGACACGAACCAAGGCCGCTTCAACAAACAGGACAAATCTCTGAAAGACGCCCACAATGCCCGTCGCATTTATAACCGGAGATGGATGGATGGACGGATACAGAGAGAGATTTCACTTAACTCCGCTCGCTCCGGTTCTTGCCGTTACTCGGCTGATTCCTTCCACCAGAAGATCCTCTCCCATTGTTGGCATCTCTCTTCTGCTGCGAATGAGATGAAGATGACGCCGAGGAGGACGAGGAAGAAAACAACTGACCCAACCCGAACACAGAGCCCGCCTTAATCGAACTGATCGGGACGTTGAGGACTGGACTAACCCTAACACCCGCCGAATACGATCTCTCCACGCCTCTGTACTTGAATCTGGGCCCACCGTAACTGCTCGGGCTGCTCGAGCTCCTCTCCAGACTGTAAAACACCACCTTCCCCGACGCGTTCAGCCTCGGGCTGTCCACCGTCACTCCTCTGTTCGTCAGGCCACCCGATGGCTCTTCCGTAGATCTACGCATCGGGCTCCTCTCCGCCCTGCTTGCCGCCGGAAGATGATCCGTGGACGGCTTCGGATTGTCCGCTCTCGGCTTCACAAGTCTCATCCTGGGGACGTTCATCGCCGCCACGGCATTGCCGTTCTTGTGTAGTAAGTTCGGGTTAGGCTTGTCGGAATCCAGCGAGAGGCGGTGTAGGTCCTCGAGCTCGTGATTGGAGGAAGACGAAGAGGACAGCGAGTGACGCGAAGAGATCGAGACGGACTCGCCGTCGGAGGATTCTCTGAGCAGCGGGAGGCTCAGATTCGAGGCATCGGAGGTAGATTTGGAGCTGCGGTGGAGAAAATGCATCACCGATTTGGACGTAGATTGGGTGCTTTTCTGAGTCGACTCAGCGCGCTTCGGGTTCTGATTCTGGTAGAGCTTCTTCAGGCAGAGGAGCTCCTTCCAGCGGCTGGAGTTCATCTTGATCCTCCGGCTGCGCTCGGAGCTGTTCTCCGGCGACTGGAGGCTCGCCGCGGAGGGCGCTTCCGGCGCTTCCGGCGACGGCTTCGCGGCGGAGAACTGGAGGGGGACGATCTTCCCGTCGGAGAAGAGCTCGTCGGCGGGGAGCATGGCGACGGGATCTTTGAGGCAGAACTCGAAGTCGCCGGGGGCGGAAGCCTCGGGGCCCTCCGGCGGGTCCGCCGCGGGGCGAGGCGGCGGGGCGATCGGCTTGGGCGAGGGGGAGGGGTCGCCGTCGGGGAAGTCGCGGCTCAGGGAGGTGCGGGGGCTGAGCCACCCGTACGCCGCCGGCGGGAAGGAGTCCGGCGAAATGCCGGGCGTGTTGACGCAGGCCGACGCCATCAGCGCGGGCTCATGCAAAGCGGAAAAGGGCTGAGGCGCGGGGCAGTCGCGAGGACGACGAGCAGCGAGCTCCAATGCAACGTCGAGCGAAGTGCACCCGAACAATGTAACAGAGAAGAGAGAGAAAATAGAGAGAGAAAGAGAGGGAGAGAGATAGGGCTTCCGAGAGTGGGGAGCCTTTTTAGGAAGGAGAGAGGAGAGGCAGGGGCAAAAACGGAAAATCAGGACTGAGCGGCAAATAAATAAGAGGAGGGGCGGGGGATTCAGAAGGGCCACGTGGTCCTCGAATTTGGACTCTGAGTTGTCAGTTTCACACGATGCCCGTTTCCGTCCATCTGCGGCCCAAATTCCGGTGGGCCAGCCCTCGATTTCCTGGAAAGGATGCGTGGGCCCACTATTGCCATTTATGGACATTTTTGGGGGGCCGTTGCGGAAAATTCTCGTCTCGGGTGGATCGCCTTCGCATGCCCGCCCGGCCCATCTGGAACGTCCGTCCTATACACAGCGTCTCCACTCGTATAATCTGATTTGCGGCTCCTAAGTCTAAAACATCAACTGAAGCACCTAAAGTTTCACTCGACGATCCCTTTGTTAAATTATAAATCGAGGCTCTGTTCGTACGGCGGAAAATAATTTCCAGGAACATGTTTCTCAAATTTTCCAGTATTTATTTCGCAGAGAATAAACTAGTCTTGGGAAACATTTCCCGCCAATGAAACGAACACATTCCAATGTAAGGAAAATATTTTCCATATCTTCTTTCACCTCACCACCTTTCACCAAAACCTTTCCCTTTTATTTTTATGTTTTCCTTTTCTTCTTCCTTGGTTGGGCTTGTGGCAAGGCAGGCCAGGGGACTGATGAGAATGCGTCTCACTAGACCCTAAGGGCTCATATAATAACCATCCTATTTATGGCAAGATCTATTTTTCTGTAACTACCAAAAAGTTTGGAACAAAAATCCATTTGGTAACCATTCTTCTTTTGTTTATGGAAAAGAAGAGATAAAAGCTCTTATTAATGCTCACCCTTGCCTCTCATTGCTTGTTGCATGCGGCTGTCACGGCTTCCCTTTGCCGATTGCCGCCACTTCTTGCCCGCCGATTGCCACCACCCCTACTAGCGGGCCATCAATGAATGGAAAAGTGTAAGAGGGAGAAATTTATGTCATTATTAGACGAGTTTCTATTCGGGAAAAGTGCCAAAAAGTCCTAAACCTTTTGCCTTTTGCCGATTTAGTCCTAAACCTTTTTTGGTGCCGATTTAGTCCTAAACCTTTTTATGTTGTGCCAATTTAGTCCTTTTCCGGCCAATTTTGGCAGATTTTTCTTGACGGACGATAGGTGATGATGTGGCCTTATCGGCGCCGACGTGGACAACTTTTAATAATATTTTTTATTATTTATTATTTATTATTTTTGTTTTTTTTCCTCCGGCCCGGCCGCCGGTCCGACGATCGCCGAGGCGACGGCCGACGAGGGTGAGGCCGCCCTCGCCCTCCCCCGGGATCTAGCGAGGTCGAGCCCCACCGACCATGGGCGAGCCTCGCCCATGGCGGCGGGGCTCGACCTCGCCAGATCCGGCGAGGGACGGCCATGGCCTCGCCGGATCCGGCGAGGTCGAGGCGTCCCTCGCCGGATCCGGCGAGGTTGAGCCCCGCCGCCATGGGCGAGGCTCGCCCGATTCGATGAGGATGAGCCTCACCCATGGCCGGCGAGCCTCGACCTCGCCGATCCGCCATGGGCGAGCCTCGCCGGATCGGGCGAGGTGGCGGGCGAGGTCGGCCTCGCCCTCGCCGGCCGTGGCCTGGCCGGTCGTCGGACCGGACCGGCGACCGGCCTGGAGGAAAAAGAAAAAAACAAAAATAAAATAATAATAATAATAATAAATATTTAAAATATTTAAAAAATATTAAAATATTATTAAAAGTTGTTCACGCGCCGCCGACAAAGCCACATCACTGACGACGGCGTCCGCCAAAAATTCGGCCAAATTGGCCGGAAAGGACTGAATTGGCACAACGTAAAAAGGTTTAGGACTAAATCGGCACAAAGGTGAAAGGTTTAAGACTTTTTTGGCACTTTTCCCGTTTCTATTCTAAGAAGAGAGATTTTATATTGTTATCAAATGCATAAACATGTCCAAAAACTTTTCAAGAAAAATCTATTTCTAGCCAGAAATTTATTCAAAGAATAAAACTGTAATCTTTCCCGCTCTAAAGTCTGGTAGGGCTTTGGATTGGGGCCGGTCTTTAGGGCCTGGTTTGAATAGGGTCATGGTTTGACGGGCTTGAGCTCTTGCAACAATTCAAGCCCGAGTTTCCAGTTTTCTTATCTCTACTTAATCTAAGCTCAATTCGAACTCAGCCCTATACACTCCATTTGGCCCAACCTGTTCTGTTAATCTACAACATTTCAGCCCGGCCTCCAAGCCCAGTTCTTAGCCCAACTTCCATTCCGACCCATACCACAACTTGATCTTGATCCGACCCAAATGGAACCAAAAGTCAAAATTTTGGTATATAGGGATCCTCATTACCCTGCTCACCTACCGCTTTAATATGCGAATAGCCCAACCCTTGGAACATACTACAGCCCCCAGGTGGCGAAGAGCTGACATCGAGGTGCCAAATCTTTCTGTTGATGTGAACTCTTGAGGAAGATCAGCCTGTTATCCTTGGTGTAACTTTTATCCGTTGAATGATGGCCCTTCCAAGGTGATGTATGTGTAACTCAAGGTAATCTACTTAGACTAGATAAATATAGACAAATGAGGTATATATGATCTATAGGAATAGGAAAAAAGATTATAATATCTTGATTTTAGTGAATTTTTTTAAAAAAAAAAAGAAAAGGAAAGAGATTTAAAAGGTCAAACCAAATATCCAACAAGTATTAGCTCTCCTTGAATGAAGAAAGGCATGAGAAAAAAACATATTGACTAGTGATTTAGATGCTTCAATTCTCGACTAGAGGGGACACCAAAAGCTCTGTTCTCCCTCTCTATCTATCCAAAAGGGCAGAGGCCTTTGCAACCCGAATAGATTGTCGGTGATAAGTCGGAGGAAGGTGAGGATGATGTTTCATTATCTATTTTTAGTTTTTTCCTATTATTTTTTTCTTTTATTTTTCCCTTTTATACCTCGTTTTCTTCTTCTTCACCTAGACTCCCTTCTTTTTCACCAAGGTTCCTCTAGCCATTGGAAAACCGCCGTTGGCTCTCTATTTCAGACCGGCGTTGGATTGCCACCTCCATCATTAAGTGAACATCGCCTATCAACAACAAACTTTCACTACTGGCTCGCTATTTTTGGCCATCATTGAAAGCCATCGTGTCAATACTATCAAATAATACCTCGCACATCAAGATAAATCTAAAGATTTGAACATAATATCGGAGAAGCGATGATATGCACACCTATGATCGTCATTCATTTTCCTTGTCAAGAGATAGCCTTTTTTTCTTTTTCTTTTTTTGGGTCGGTCCTATTCTATTTCTTCTCTAACTTTCACTTTCGATTTTTGTCAAGTTAGCGGGTGTGGGAGTCGAAACCCATGCCTGAAATTAAATCGTCCTCACCCCAAGCCCTCTTTGAGAAGGTGGGGATTTAAACCCCCCATCTCCCCCTTCCATGTGAGATTATACCGTCCCCAAAAAGAACAGAAAGAAATGGTCAGATTTGACTCTAACGGTGAATATGACTTAAATCGAATTAAAATGATAACGAAACAATCATTTGCAAGCTATCTATATTCTAACATCCAGCAAATTTTTGAATTTGGCCAAAATCTTGCACTGCCTTTTTATAGCCGAATACGTTATGCGCAATGGGCTGAGCGAGAGATTCTAACCATGGGGAACTCAGATTCCGAACCATAAACCGAGACTACGACGAATGTAGGTTATTCGCACTCGAACAATTAGTTTCAGCACACTAGATTTCAACATCATCAGAGAAGGCAATCATTCTAGATAGCCATTCTACATAGCCAAACCTAGTAAAACTAAATGAAAACAATTGAAATTACCTGGTTTATGATGTTTGTAATGTGGCCAACACTCGAGTCGGCTACAGGATCCTTTTGTGATTCAACGACAAACCAAAAATCTCGGCTTCACAAAGAATTTCCGAAGGAGACCTGTTTCCCTCGAATCTAATCGGCCAAGAACAGAGCCAAATCGGGACCAATGGGATTCCGGCTCACCATCAATAAACGCAACTGAGATCAGGATCGGCGAACACCTTCATTAATTTTGCATATATTGGTTATGTCAATTTTTCAACTGATGCAAGTCTGTAGCTACCGAGCTTTAAAGTGAAACACTCTCCAATCCGAAGCAAATAGGACCAAGTCTACTCAATCATCGGTCAGTTAAAGCTAATATCAGACCTCATAACATGACATCCTAAGACGAAAGTGACCATGTAAATCAGTCCGAGCAATAAATCCCACAATGGACATACTACACAAAACCACGATAACATTGCACGGAGTTCAACAGTATAATTGCTGCTGCTTAAGCGCAACGGTGCTATGATGAAATAAGTGCGGTGGCCATGGAAAATACAATGGGGGGCGCAAGGGCGCTTGAAAGTTCACTACGAAAGTACAATTAACTTAGATATCTCGGTCTACTGAGCCAAAGCACTGGTGCTGTACACGAGTAGTGCTCCGCCTGCCAGAAGCCCAGCTAGGGTCACAGCCCATATGGCCAAACCAACGGTCCCTGTCGTACACACACCATTCAGAGTAAGATGAGCTGAAGTTAACCATTATCATTATGCTCAGCAAGTAGCTAGAGATCATGGGATTTGTGTTGTAGGAGTACTCTGAGAAAGAAAGATTATGGCTAAGACAAGGAACATACCACCAACATAGACATCACCGCTCGGAGACCACTCTTCTGGTGAGTAGATGGGACTGTGCACATGAGAAAAGACTATTCAGCTAGGCGATAGGAGGAGGGAAAAAAGGTTACAGTTATCCACTTCTCACCAAACTATGGATTGCAGGAGGAAAGGAGATGTCTGTAAACATAGAGGAAGCAAATATGTCTATGAGATTGCTGATTTTGTATACCTGTACCCATCGACGTTGGCGCCATACTTGTCAGTGAATTGGTAAACACCCTTTCCCTGCATTTCATTCTCATTTTAGATGCCGACAGATATAGATGACAAATCAAGCTAATTGGGACACTATGCAAGAAGGTTTTGCTTCACACTGTCTTGAAATAAACTTTACTATGCAAGTATATCAGACCTTGGAGTCCAATGATAAGCTACTCTTACCCTCGGTCTCTAGTATTTCAGAAACCGATGCAACAACACAAACCTTAGATTCTAAATCAATTGAAACCATCAGGTGAGGGATCGTTCAGTCATCCCTAACACGCAACCTATTGTCAATTTAAAGACATCCGAACTAGGATTTTGGCTTTGATAAATTTTCTTCCTCCTTACTCAATGACAGCTTTCTCAGAAAAAGTTTGAAGAATCATCACTGGATGAGCAACAGTCAATCATGACAATTACAATCCGAGAAAGAAGAAGGGACCTAAGGAAATGATCAAGGCACCAATGTACCAACCTTGGGCTTCCTCCCAGAAGCATCCAAACCATCTCTCAGGTTCATTCCCCCACCGGTTCCTGCAAATATAATCCATTTCCACAACGGTGTCATCTGGCTATCTAATGAATAAAATCCTAGAAGCAACTCAGACAAACTTGTTCAGCGGACGAAACCCACAATTCCATTACGAATTACATGTTCCTTCACATCCCTCAGTCATGCACATTATCGAGAACAGATTGGCGACCGCCAAAGTACGTTATAATATCACTTACGCGGACCATATACGACATGACAAGCCGCTCACACCTCCACAAAACGTTTACAAGTTGTAAAAAAAAGATCAAAAAAAGATAGAAGGTATCAACAGCACAAGATTTGAGTACCATAAGGCCTGTCGGTCTTGATCTTCTTGACACCACTGGCCTCGACTTTGAAGGAACAGGGGGTCCTGGCGAGAGAAGGCAGCCCTCTCGCTCCCGATCTCTCCGCCGTGAACGGAGCGGGTTTCAGGCTCACTGACGCCATCATTGAAGCCGCCATTTCTCTCTTCTTCTTTGGTTTCCCTCTTTTCTCCTCCCGCTCAGCTTGGACCGGTATATGCCCGCCCGCGCTCTCGCTTCCTCTGATATTGTTTTCGCGTATCCACGAACCGGTGAAGCAGAGAGTTACACGTGGCACTGGTCGTGTGGCTTAGAATTGAGATAACAGAGGGAGGGGTTTATCAACATGCGAGCTCTTCCAGCATCACTCTTGGAGATTTTAGATCACGTGGGACCCCATGTATTCTATTGTCAGTTCTCTCTTACTAGAAATTCTTTTTTTTTTTAAATAAATTTTCCGGTCGGAATTAAAAATGTTTAATTAAAAATTTCCTCCCAATGACATGATAATAGAACAAAAAACTCCAAGGACGAATCTGTGGATGTGGTAATTTGCAGCAATTAGCAAAATCCAGATAATGAACAGAAGGGTTGACGCAGATTACACTCTGGCAATGCCTACATAATTGCAGTACAGCGATATTGAACTGCCATTGAAGTAGCTCCTTCGATTGGCATTACACCGAATATAAGTATATATATATATATATATGGTAATACATGTAAAGACACGTACAAATGCATTGTTTTATTTCTGTTGATCCCCTAAATCGACCCGACCGGATAGAGATCATGCCCTCGACACACTACTTTAGCGGCTGCACCTTCTATGCTGCACAAATTTAAGATGCCATGATCACTACAAGCAGCTAAACAATTCAGTCAGCTTGGAAGCCGCAGCCATGCCGCTGATTATAGCACCCTCAACATTTGGACTAACACAGAAATCTCCACATATGGCAAGCCTCCGTTTCTCATCCCATAGGCACTTCTCTTCCGCAGCCACACTTGTTAGAGGAAATGCACTACCCCTACAAGCCCAGAAGGGAAAGAACAATCTAAAGTTAGGGAAGCAAACAAAGACCTCATATTTCAGGTCAATTATACAGAGAATCTATTAGAATTAACGCATCAAACGACTGAAGGCTGCACAAGCACAACAACGTGAATGCAGGAAGGGACCTAACCAAACAAATTCTGAACTGAGGTTCGGTGAAGTATACTGATCTGACATATGCAGCTAAACAGTTAACTGACTTTATCTACAGTCATATTCTAATGAGCATTTTCACTGTTTTGAAACTCCTATGGCCATTTAAAAGCCAGTGATCAGAAGTCAGGAGGATTATGTGTACTATCGAGTGCCTCCTTGAGGTGCACTCTCATCATAAATATCATTATACTATCTAAGATCTTCTGACAAGTACATGTACATGAGAAGTATATTCCCAAAAAGCATTCCAGCCTCTCCATGTATAGTTGTCACCAGGATTAGGAAAATACTCTTCCGTGGAGAATTATACCATCCTTAGTGAATGATATAAATCGGTGCATCGCATTTCATCAGTATGGCATAGATTGAAAGGATCATTTTAAAATGACATGTCAACACCCTGGAACTCCATAAAACAAAGTGAAGTTGTGACTATCAGAAGTGATCTTTAGGAGTACCAAAACTTGGTTGCATGCCACCTTGATAGAAGCTGTCCTCACTATGAAGGCAACATGTTTCCATAACAAGGCATTATTACAATAACCATCATAACTGATATTTGTGTCAACAAGTTTTCTGAATGAAAGAAGAATAATCAAAACAATTAGATTACTAGTTTTCCTCGAAGTATTTCAATCATCTGAGAGAGAAATACCGATTATAATCAAATGCCACACAGTTATTATTCCAGAACCAATGCAATGTCCATTGAAAGAATGCTCTTTCACATTTTGAGCCAACATGGTGCGAACAATCGATAATAACACCTTTTAGAGAAAAAAGTTTCTCATTTCATGTCTATGGGACAATACTTGTATAAAGGAGCAGTGGCAGAGTACCAACTGCAAACACATAAGTAAAGCTATTATAACAGAGTAAAATAAGACATCTCTAGCTTCCATCATTAAGTAAGTAAACAATGTGCTACCATCTCCAGTATCACCATATTTTAGCAAAACATCATAACTTGTAAGAGCATATCAATGTTGGTAAGGTTAAAAGTGATGCACTTCCATCGTTTAGTAGGAGTGGCCTTCATGGTGTCGCATATCAGGCAGCTAACCTTTGCTTAGCATTCACAGTCTGACATTATCATTGCATTAATTACAATAAGAACAAGTGATAGAGTCCAAGGATGATCCTTACCACCTATGAGCTTTCTTAAAGAAAGGCTGAGGTACATTCAATCCCATGTTCTGCAGTTCCTCTAACAGTTCTTCAGCTACCTTTGTCAATATTGCATCTGAAGGTTTCATGAGTCCAGTTTTTGCAATTACTGTCTCTGCATACTCCGCAGTCGAATGCAGTATCCATCTTTCGCTACGGTGGAAAAGAGAAAAATTTAAGAATATCCACCATGAAGCAAACTATAATTTAATAGACACATAAGAATGCAAAGAAGAACCTAGCAGTAGATCGCCCTGGCTTGGAGCTGTCACAATGAGCCCAGTTTAAGACTTTGGAGTTCCTGATTGAGAAACCTTTAAAAGGTATCTGAAATATTTACATTATGCCCCAAGCCAACTGTGTAAATTTCACAATATTGGCATGAAAGGAAGCATGATGAAGCCCTCACCATGAATGGGTTATAGGAAAAAGAGAAAGTTAATATTATGGAAATTAGGCAAGATTTATCTGTTGAAAGATCAAGAAAACTTGCATCAGATGTCAAATGCTTATAAATAATCAAAGCTCTTACCCAAGACAGAGGCTCTGGAAATGCTAGCATGACTACAAAACAAGGACTGACTGAAATATCTTGCACCTTGCTCCCTAAATCAGGAGCCAAATTTAGGTCTGCAGAGGGATCAAATAACAGAAATTATCATTTATCACTTCTATTGTTATCCATTGCACCGTCACAAACCTAGCACCCGTAGGGTTAATTAGAAACAGAAAAAATCTCTACATTTACTATACCATCCACAGAAAAATCAGTAGAATCTTTGCTTTTGCTGTGAAATTTTAAGGAGGCAAGTCTTAAGTGCGTGAAAAACAGGCCACTGATAGCAATTCCTGGTTCTCGTTCTTGAGCTAATAATTCAGAGGTAATCCAAGAAAGCACATATTGAGGAATGGTTCATCACACAAACTCCACAAGAGTCTAGAAGTACGAAAACACTCTGAAATAGGCCAGAATACACCCAGAAGAACTTTCATAAGAATCGACTCTAAACAACCTAAAAGTGTTATGGAAGGTCTGGCATTCCTAGCCAGAGAAATCAGGAAATGAATATTTTTCTCACTTCCCTAATGATTATACTCTTGAGATGAAAAAGAAAATCGAAAGGTGCAGGCAGATCAGCTGTGCTGCCAGCCTCTGCCGAAAATTAAACTTCCAATGAGGCTCACCCCCTATCTAATTCTGCCACCTAATCAAAAGCCTTTCATCACAATGGTCATACAGATTTTAGGTAGTACAGCTACAGGCCAAATCCTTCGTAATATTAGCATGATAGAGTCCAAATAAGAACCATCCCACCTAAAGGCGGCGGTCTTCCTGTTACGCTTGTAAACCTTGAAGAAACAATGTTTTTATCCGATGCAACCACTCCCTCAAAATGCCCAACGTTTTGCCCATCCAAACTGGTCAACCTCCAGATATTTTCTTCTTCCAACCAGTCCACCCTCCCAACACCAACTCCGAACTTGCTTTCCACACCTGAAGAAATGTGCAGAGGGAGGAAAAGCAAACCTTCAGCTTAAGTGCTCGACTACAAATAATTATCTGAAGAAAGAGAAACAGACGAATGGCAAAGTACCAGGCTGATGGCATAATGCTCTACAGATAGAGTTCATTCCAGGAACACCAACGTATCTCTTATTAGATCCTTCCTACAAAATGACGAAAATATGTAGGAATGGCAAGAAACAGCTCATATCAGTGTGCAGGACATCGCTAGCACTATGCTTGAATAAATACAAGAGCAAGACGACGAGATCATGAGCACATCTTGTTGCCACTCTGTCATTTACAGTTACCATTACTCCACATCCATCAGTACTCCATAAAGTATAGACTCATTACAAACCTGCTCCGTCTCTGTGAATGTTTTGGCAATGCAGTCGAATGAACCAAACTTTTGCTTCCACTCAGCAATAAGGCCTCTCGATTCCCATTCACGAACTAGACCGAGGGCCTTGGAACTGTTGCTCAGGCTAAAGAAAGGAGCGCCGTGGTCGAACAAAAGCTCCTTTCCATCCCCGGTAGTCTCTCTATTCCAATCATCAAAATATCAGCAGAAACAAAAACCAGCAGCTCATGTTTAGGTTGAATTAGATTATACTAATCATCTCAACAGAGGATTTCAAATCGATCGTCTCGTGATTTACAAACAGCTTAAAAACTACGTTACGTGCTTCCATTCACGCGTTCTCCGTCGAGCACTACCGACCTTCATCGTCTCCTTCACACTTCTCAAGCTACTAAAATAAAGATCAAAGCCATAGCGAGTCGGTAGCAATTGCAAATGCAGACGCTAGTTCGTGATGTAGCGCGCGAAAACCTAACCTCCTTTGAGACATGCGACCGCCGGGACCTCGGGCGGCGTCGAAGACGGTGACGGAGATTCCGTTCTTGGCGATTGCGGAGGCGCATACCGCTCCCGATACTGCGCCGAAATGCGTTCAAAATACTTCGATTAAAATAAAACGTCCAGCGTCGCGATCGAATTGAGAAGAGCAAAAAGTTTTCGAATTCCGATAAGAAGAAGAAGAAGAAGAAGAAGAAGAAGGCTGGAAAGCTGACTTCCACTTCCCAAGACGGCTATCTTCCGCGCAATGCCGGCAACGGACGCGCTTGTCTCCATGCTCCTCGAGTCCTCGTCGTCGTCTTCGTCTTCTTCGTCCCGCCGCTAATGCTTGTGATCGCGCTTTATCCTCGGACAAATCCCGCCTGCACCGGCACCTCCATTGGCGTCGAGCCGAGCTCAATGAATTCGAAGGGCCCAGCCGTCTGGATGGACCCACTTCTGAGCATCGACGTCAAATGACAACCCAATTCCACGAAAAATGTGGATACGAGCCTCTCTTCACAATCGAGCTCTGGATCAAGAGATCCACGTCTTAAAATTTTTCCCCGACTGTAAAAGTGATCGATGGATTTGATTTATAGCGATCATTATCGTGCATTGCATCTCTCTTTCCATTTCTAGTAAGTAATAAAGTATTCTTACCGATTTAGGCATTACCTTATAGCAACAGATGTATATATAGATGCATATATGTGGTATTAATGTGGACATTATGGGTGAGTTTGATAATGGTTGTGTTCCGAGAAATAATTTTTTTTATGAGAAATGATTTTTTCTAATTCTGTTCTCGAGAATAATTTCTAAACAAAAAAACGTGTTTGGTAACTTTTCAAAATTTTTATTCCCACAATAAAAATACATTTGATAGAATTCTTAGATTTTTTTATTTCTTTTATTATATTTTCTTATTTTTTCCTTTTTCTTTTTCTCTTTGGCTAGTCATCGGCTACCACCATGACCGACAACCGTTTGGGCAAGGTTCGGCAATCTTGCTGGAGCCTTGCTAGGCCAGGGCAAGGCCCGACGAGCTCGCCAGAGGCCGAGCCTTGGCCTTGCCCAGCCACGGTGAGGCTCGGGCTGACAGGCCTTGCCGTGGCTCGGCGTCTTTGGGGGACGGTGACGCTCCGGTGAGGTCGCCGACCCTCGTCTAGCCGATCGCCGGTGCTAGCCATATGACCAAGGCCAAAGAAGCGGCCAAAAGGAAGAAGAAGAAGAATAAAAAGAGAAGAAGAGAGAAAAAAAATAAATTCTATAAATAATTTTCGGGAACAAAAATTACTTTTTTCTACTTCTTATTTCTATTTTAAATCTATTTCGAGAACAAAAGAATAGATTTTTATTCTCGAAATAAAAGTTTTACTAAACAGGTTTCTATTCTTTTTCCATTTTCTAAAAATAAAAAACAGGAATAGTTGTTTCGGAGAACATAAATAACTTTTATCAAACAAGCTTTATATAATATGATGGGGTGGTTGAGTTTCGTTTTCTCGGGGTGATGGACGTTAAATTGATTGGGTGAGCATACTCTTTGGGTGGAAGCCTTATGGATCTTCCTTTCGAATTTTTTGATATATGGCATCGAAGGAGGCATCATGCGAATGCGTGAAATTTAATAATTATGAATAAAATATGCAAAGTTATCATGAAATGTAATTTTTTCCCCCTACCTTTTTATTATTTAGAGAGGAGCAAATTGAAAAAATCACTTTAAAAATAAAACAAAGCCAACCTTTAGCTGAAATAGATACATGATTTGTTTAGTTTTTTCCTTTCTTATTTGCCATCCATATATCCATTTTTGATAACATTATATACGATTAGCTCATTATTATTATTATGATTTTCCACTCATGGTTTCAAAATTGATAATTTCTGTTTTGTAAGAATAAGGGGTGAATGTACGAGTTTTTAGTTGCCATGTTAATAAGTTCATGGGAAACTTTTAAATGATTTTGGGGGACCACATTTTTGTAACCCGATAGCCACTTCACAATGGATTTCCTCAATCATTTTGCAGATGATAACAACTTTCGGCATGTTAATTAGCTTTGGCTTTTGTCCCAAAAAAAAAAGAAATTATCTTTGGATAAAGGACAACATTGGGTCTCTAAAATTACCCATTGTCCCAAAAGGTCTTAAATTTGTCACATGAGAGCTAATTCAATTATATAAATATAAATATATATATATATATATATATATTAATTTAACCATTTTAGCTCTAAACATATTTTAACGACTTGCCAATACAAACCTTCTAAGCCAATTTAGACATAAATCATGACGTGACGTCGAACATCCTACATGGCATACCAGCGTTGACATGAACAATTTTTGTAATATATTTTTTAAATTTTTTTTTAAATTTTTCCTTCTTTTACAATTTCTCTCTACCAATCTAGAGCCTTGGTGATGGCCAACAGAAGTTGTCGGCCACAGGCAAGGATGTCACAATTCTCATCAGCCATTACAGGGGCCTCGAACCTAAGGAGGAAAATAGGAAAAAAGAAAAAAAAGAAAGAAAATAAAAAATTAGAAATTATTTTAAAAAGATGCAAATTTAGTTCATGTCAATGCCGAGCCATGCGACGTAAAACATTCAACGTCCAAGTCTTATGTCCAAACTTGGCATAAATAATTATATTAACAAATTGTCAAGAACTTTATAATTATATTCGCTAAATTGAAAATTTATGACTGAATTGATTGTTTTATAATAAATTTAGGAATTTTTTGACAAATTTTCCTAAACGATTCTTTCCTTCTTGTGGATTTTGCTTGGCTTGAAAAGAAAGAATGAGCTTAGTTTCAAAGAACCATGGGCATAGTAAGCTTCGAATAGGGAAATCTGTAAGGACAATTAAGTTCAAGTCACTTCACGGGTAATGCTACCATACAATGCAAGGATTGGTGGCATCTTGCCGACCTTGGATGCCAGCTTAGTTTTGACTGCCACTAGAGACTGATGAAGATCCTTTACCCCACACACGATATACTCCTACGCTGATTTATCGCGCTAATTGATGCGGTGATGGAGATGCATGGCATTCGAACTTTTATGTGTATCATTCGATATTGTCGCATCAAAATGCTTGTACGGACGTTGTTTTATCTTCACACGTTATGGAGATTCACTCGAACCGTTTCCTCACCTATGGGCTGCTGAGGCAATTTCTATAATCCCGCAAGTTACGAAGTTGGCGCAATTTGACCATTTTTTTCCATAGATTAAGCCATGTGTTCCCACGCATAGCATTGACCGTTGCATTTTATTGTCAAAGACACCGTAAAAAAAAGAATGCTTGAACGAATATCAGTTCATTGCCGTCGCTGACCATAGCCGCCCGCCACCAATTACGTAATAATATCGTTTTCTTGTCCCCCATTAATTCGACCGAGTATCATCAAGCTCCAAAGAAAAATTATCGGTCACGCCTTGCGGGACACATGACAATCGTGAGTGCATGACTTTTAAGTTGTCCTAATTATCCTTTCACACGTTGTATCCGAAATTGATCGAACGGTTTCGAAATCAATCGATTTTTCAATGCGGATTTAAGATATGAACACGCATGATTTGATGACCTCTGGTGACGAAAGATGGGGAATCATCAGAGAGACGTATTCAAGCAGCCAAATCCGGAATTTGACTTCGAGAATTCATGTAAAAATCATATTCACACGAATGATGATCTATCATTGGGAAGTCTAATCTTTTGAACGTTCTCCTTCTTCGGGGAGGGAAGATTATTGCGAAGCATAAGTCAACTTTTAGATATCTGACTTCGGTTTTAAAGCAGGCGTGGGGACACCCGTAATACGTATACCGGTCGATCCCTTGTTGACCCCGCTCGTCAAGTTGCACGGCGTGTAAGCCGCAGTCCCGGTTCAAAATCGTTTCGTTTGGATTCGCTTCTTTTGTCCGTTCCAACATGGAAAAAACCAGGAAAAAGATGATATAGAAGATCCTTAAATTTGGACTCGATATGTAATGTCGTTCTCGAACTTTTAATTCAAACTCAGGAACATTGCCCTTGTGAAGGGATGAATACTTTACGACTACCGTGCTTTTCGGGCTACCAAAGCTTAATCATCTTAGACATGCTGGCTTTTGGGCATAACAACCCGATAGCAAAGACTAAGCACTCTCTCTGCAGTTGATGCTAGATTGCGATTTCGAAGTATAGTATGCTCTCGAGTTAATTTTAGTACGAAAGAGTCTTATCCCACGGTGATGCTCCTACGGTGATGACGGATTTGTTCTTCCCGAAATCTCGACAATTTGAGGGCCGAGGGAGCCTGGTAATTTGAAGACGATTTTGACAACATGGGCGAAATATCGCAATAATGTCCACGAAGCGCGGGGACGGAAGGCGGAGGAAGGCTTAAAAGGATGACCAGACGTGGGGTGAGAAAAGTCGTCCCTCTGAAAGCCTGGTCTGGTCGAACCACGAGCAAGCAAGTGGGAAGGACTGAATTCCGAGCTCGAAAGGACGGTGATCGGTGCGTTAGATCAGACCCACTTTTACCAGAACACCGCCTGATCATGTGGAAGTCCGACCCGGTCCCATTCGCTGTCGGGGTACGTTATGATTCCCCGCGCATTCAAGGTCCACACGGCCGAGCATACGTGGCTAATCCTAAACCATGCTTCTAATTCGACGGCTTTCGTAAACACTCGATGCCGATTCCTAAACACGTACGGAAAGTTGCCGCACTTTCTCAGCAATAGCTCCCTTTCCTTTTCGTCGTTTCGCTCCGGAGTGGATGTATCCGAATCAGATCAGTTTGACCGGGTCAGAGTTAGATCGGGTTAAAATTGATTCGAGTTGAATTGATCAATTGAACTTATTTTGATTTATTTTCATATAATACAAGTCTAAGAAAAGAACTCTTTTACTCTAAGATCCATGTAAGGTTCGAATCTTCTTTGACCGAAATCTTTACTTTTTGTTACTTTAAAATTGCACAAAGATGATTCATTGTAGCAACCCCTGTCAAAATTGGCCGTGGCGTATCTATTTTTGACAATGCCAACACTTAGAGGAGTTCTCAGAGTCGATATTTCAAAAAATGGAAACCCCATCACCGCAATTCTTAACATTCCAAGTATAGAAAGGCACGCTTTCATATGAGGCTCAACTTGTGAGCATACCAAACTAGCTATATACTGTGTGTTATCAACGATTTCCACAGAAGTTGGTAAGATGATGTCTTGAGCAGTTACACATCCAGGACCCTTGACACAAATAGACGCGTTGCGAGTTCCATATAGATTACTTCTCAATACAATTTCTTTCAAATTCATTAAAATTTCATGTACTGATTCTTGAATACCTACTATGGTAGAATATTCATGTGGTATTTTTTCAAATTTTGCACGGGTGATACATGTTCCTTCTATGTGCTTGAAACTCGTGACTTCGTCATAAGACAATGATTCTCCTTTCTTGCCAAGCTACCAACTTGGGTGGTTTTTCATAATTACTGTATTCTTAGGCTACGTTTGGTAATTGGGATAAAATTTATTGGGGGCTGAGATAAAGATGAATATAATTTTATATATTCATAATATAAAACTTATTTTTCTCAAATAAACTTCTTGAATTAATAAAATTAATATAATATTTAAATATAAATAATAAGTTAATTCTAATATAAAAAATTAAAATAGAAAAAATAATGATATTATGTTCTCATTTATTCTTATTTTTGTTTATATATTCGAATTTCTCTCATTCTTATAATAAAAAATTTAATACTTATTACATATTTTAGTTATTTTAGCATTTTAGACACGTTAAAATTTTTATCGAAATTACAGAATGGGGAAAAAGATATGTAAAAAGGAAATAATAAAAAAGAGAAGGTAAAATAATTTAAAAAAGAAAAAAAAATAATACGAGAAAAAGTGTGGTGAGAGATTCTTAGAATCTTCGTTTGTTCTATTTTTAGGTTTATTCATATCAATATGCCGTAATAATGAACGTCATGATAAGATGCTGTAGATCTTATTTTATCTTTGCCGTTCATACTAATAATGGACATGGTAAGATGCCGTAGATCTTATTTTATCTCAATTAAAAATTCAGACGACTTAATTTTGCATTTTTGTTGGCTGGAGATAGCGGCTCTGGCAATATTATACGATTGTAAATGATTGAGTCCATGCTGAAGTAACATTATTTGGATCGATGCAGGGCCATTTACTTTTTGGCTGAATATGGAAATATGGGATATGAAAAGGGAATAAAAAGTACGCGTCGCCCCCGTGGACTCGGCTGGACTTCGCATACCAGCTGCGCTTCCATTGTTGCCGTGCGCATCTCGAACTCGCTGCACCTGCGCACGCCTCTCTCTCTCTCTCTCTCTCTCTCTCTCTCTCTCTTCGTCGGAGGAAGTGTCCGCAATCTGTCTGCTGCCATTTCTTCTCTCGAGGTAAAGTTCGTTCATCTCTTTAGCTCCTCGCGTTGACCCGGCCTTCGATGCGGTGCCGTGGATGGCTTTTTCGGGTTCGTGGATAGACCCGCGTGCGAATGAGGCATTTGCTTGTTCTCGACGGCGAGCAATTTCTAGCTCGAAATCTGTGGATAGGACTGGATGTTTCTCGCCCCTGTGATGTGATCGCGGCCGGAAACGAAGTTTTCTGGGCTCGTCAATGGTCCTCGGCTGCGAACTTCTTGTAGTCGTCGCGTCTGCTGCTTGTGTTCACGTAGTTTTTTTTTTTTTTTTTTTTTTGCTAAAATTAAATGGGTATCCGTCATAGGAAACAATTGCGCGAGAAAATCGTATCTTTTTTTACTTGTGTTCCATTGCCGATGCTATGTAACGTATCTGGCATAACATTCCCAGCTTGTCTTTTTGGCAGGTTTTCGAGCGATTCCTCTTGAAGCTTTCGGGAGAGTCAAGCTTGCTGACAAGGCCGATAACTGCTGCGTCTAACGTAGTTATGAATTGTTTTCCCTCCTTTTTCCGTAAAAAGGAGGATTCGCACACCAGAAATACTCCCGAGGTCGATGAAGGTAACCCAGTAGGCTCCTTTCATATAGTAATTTCGGCCATAAGTTTGAACTTATCATGTGTGATAATCGAGATCCATTCGAGAGGTTGTGCCTATAGAAAGCATCTAATTGTTTGCCACAATTGGACAGAAATTTCAAATATTCACAATCTCAAAGTCAAACTCTTTACCTACAAGGAGTTGAAAGGTGTGACGGATGATTTTTGTGAATCAAACAAAATCGGAGAGGGCGGTTTCGGCTCTGTTTATAAGGTAAATACTCCATAAATGTGACTTCACTATAGACAATCTGGGCCTCGCTCTACCAGAACATTTCGATTTATGATTCTAGTTGTTTCATCATTTGGCGAGTTGCACCAATTAAAGAAATCTATTGGTTGGTCAGGGGCGACTTAAAGGTGGAAAAATTGCTGCAATAAAGGTCCTCTCTGCTGAATCAAGACAAGGAGTAAGAGAGTTCTTGACAGAGATTAATGTGATATCTGAGATCGAGCACGAAAACTTAGTCAAGCTTTATGGATGTTGCATACAAAATAATCAAAGGATTTTGGTTTACAACTATTTAGAAAACAACAGCCTTGCTCAAACTCTTCTAGGTAAATTTCCATCAGTTTTCGCATTTGAATTGGTTTAGTCATGCTTTATTACAAAAATGCACCTTCCGCTTTTTAATTGGTTCTCAGTTAGCCTTTCACTGGGCATCTACCTCCACACTTTGATGTGTTCCTTATCCTTATGTCTAGATGGTCAGTTTAATCAACTGTTACTTGTGCTAAAACCTTCTCACTTTAGGTGCAAATCGCAGCAACATCCAGTTTAATTGGCAAACAAGATATCGCATTTGCATTGGGGTTGGAAGGGGCCTTGCTTTCCTCCATGAGGAAGTACAGCCATACATTATTCATAGAGATATCAAAGCTAGTAACATTCTCCTCGACAGAGATTTGACACCCAAAATTTCAGATTTTGGGCTCGCAAAGCTTATTCCGGACAATGCTACGCATGTTAGTACGCGTGTTGCTGGTACATTGTGAGTTCCTTCTTTGTGTGTTCAATTACATCATTCAGATTAACTTATTTTGTCCATCTGCACTACTTATATCATATCCTGGCACTGCACTTAATGTCGCATATAGTGTCTTTAACTTTGTTTGAATCTGTGATGAGCATGACACAATTTAGGTTGACAAGATCATTAGTCATACTCTTAAAGAACTACTTTACTTCACTATGCAGTTTAAGACCCCGATGCCATTCTTTGTCAGGCTAAGCAACTCGAGATTCTAATGGAACTGACAAGTTAGGAATGATTACGATAATTGACCTACCAAGCAAGAACCAATGTGCAGGACTAGTAAGTGGATGACAATCGCCTATGAGCACCCTGGCTAGATAGAGAAGACCTGTGCAAGTAACTTATAGGTTTTATCTAAGTATGGTCAGAACCTAAATGGATTTTGTTTGGTCAAATGCATTGACTGTCCTGTCTTATTGGATCAATGCTTTGAAAAGAGAAATAGCCTTGTTTAGTATGCTTAACAAGCTGGGAGTATTTCGTTAACAGTATCTCAATCTAAATTAAGCCTATCATGAACCTAAGAGTTAACTAAGGGTGCATCATCTTTATAGGCAGCCTTCTACATTTGTTCTCACTTAGCAGAATGTTGGAACCTACATTTGGCTCCCCCTTCCACATTTTGGAAGAATATTTACATTTTTTTTCCTGTCCTGCAGAGGTTATTTGGCACCAGAATACGCAATTGGGGGTCGTTTGACACGTAAAGCAGATATTTACAGTTTTGGAGTCCTCGTTGTGGAGATAGTTAGTGGAAGGTGCAATACAAATACAAGACTGCCCCCTGAAGAGCAGTATCTCCTTGAAAGAGTATGTACTCTCTTATTATTTTGTCTCTTTGAAGTCATCTTCGTCTTCTTTATAAGATAACTCTGAATTTGCTTTGAATCGAGTAAATTGCTTGTGTCCCTGAGTAGTTGGCTTTAAAAAGGTTTTAAGCAGATGATAAGCTCCTCAGCAGTGTATGGAAAAGCTCTTCACGCTAGCAGATGCAAACAAGGCATACCGTCATCTTGAAGTATTTTGGTTATAGCACATTTCCCATACGGTTGACGGTTCCAACCGAAGGTTGGAAAGAGAAGTTTTCAACCATTCTATGAGCATTTTTAAGGATTTTAGATAGCATGTTTGAAAATGATTGACATTTCCGACCAAAAACTAGGAAGAGGAATCCATCAAACTGATGGCATGTACATTCTCGTCTGACATTTCAAAGAGCTTTCAGGAAACGCTTATGTCCCAGCTTTTTCATCACTACAGGCACCATCAGGCAATGACTGAAAAGAAAGCATAAGTGTCCATAGGACTAGCTATCAAATATACTCCAGCCCCAATCTTCATGAGGCTGCAATTTTTTTTTTTTTTTCTAATTTATCGTGGAGGTGTTCAATGACCTGTGGCTTCTTTTCTTCTCCTCGTATCTCTTCCCATTTCACGGGATGTTCTATTGCCAGAGTGAGGCTATAACTGGTCTTTTGTATAGACAGATATTGCTCCAGTAACTTGATTGCATAAAAGAGTGTGCTTATTGTGAAAATTTGTCATTTCAGACATGGGAACTCTATGAGCGGAAGGAGCTGGTTGGATTGGTGGATACATCATTGAATGGCGATTTTGATGCTGAGGAGGCTTGTAGGTTCCTAAAGATCGGACTCCTCTGCACCCAAGACAATCCCAAGCGCCGACCATCCATGTCAACTATAGTTAAGATGCTTAGCGGTGAGATGGGTGTAGATGAAAAAAATATTGCAAAGCCTGCATTGATCTCTGATTTTATGGACCTAAAAGTGCGGGGTCCGCCAAGATCGTCCGGAACACAGAGCACCTCCTGTAACGTGACCTCCAGCTCAGATAATCGAGAGAATTCTACCTTGTCATTGGGTGCCTCAACTTTTGGTACCATGACTGTCTCACCTGTATGTGACCAAAGCCTTTGATCTCGTCTCCATGCTGTCTTATTGACAACTTTAGTTGTAAAGTAAGTACTTGCGAAGTTTTTCCCTGGTTTGTGGAGGTTTGTTGGCTTGTGTAAATTGTTCACGTTGCTTCGGATGACATTCGCTTTATGCTGAGCGACATAATTAGAGGCTTCGGCCGTGTAAATTTACCCGATTAAATTGATTGGAGGAAGAATTCTGCGGTTGTCTCGGTGTCTCAATCGGTTATATCAGATTGTTCTTTTGCTAAGATCTAACAGGAAGGCGCTTGCATCAGAATTAGTGTTTCTTGGGTGCAGTTAAACCGTCAAAGCGGCGCACGGGGAGCGCGAGGTATGCAATTTCTTTCCAAACACTTTCCAGGGCTCAATTTGATAGCGAGCTGCAGTTATGCTTGGGATACGAGGCTGGGCATGTGAGTGACCAGGACTGTTTGCGAGTTCGGGCCAATGCAGGCTGTTGGGTTCGCGATGGCTTCAAAGTTGTCCGTTTCTATCACCTAATCTTTCACGAATCACAATTTCTACCAATCTGCACAGGACCCATACCTTGACTTTGCCTTAGTGGCTATCATCTGGGTCTTAGGATTTCTGTTGTCATTAACGAGTAATTCAAATTCAAAAGCACTCGTTATATCGAAAGAACCGATTGCTCTCATATTACATTTGATCACTTATTTGAAAGTTGAATCATTCTATATTAAACATACTGGACAAGTATTCCAAATAATCCATTACAATGACCAAGTTCCTAAAGAAAAACCATATAAGAAATTAGCTATGGAGCATTGAATGTGTGCATAGAATGGAAACCAAACGACCAATCGCAGGCAGGCAAATGGACTCGAACGTTGCTCTTCGAATCACAAACACAGGCCGCACGTATTCAATTCATGTACAGAAATGGACTGGACATCCTCTGAACGAAGACGACGTGGGGTGGGGCTTGGAGGGTGTGGTGAAGACTGAAGACACTGCCCATGCACTTAGAAATGCGTGGTGGCGAGCCTTAAATTAAACATTGAATGCAATCCCACCCGCCCACCAACCCATCGGAATCACCATTTAATGTCCCCACGCCACTTCGACGAATGACGTTCCCAAGAGAGGGGAAGAGAGAGCGAGAGAGAGAGAGAGAGTATGGCGACGACCCCGACGACGATGATGAAGGAGGAGAGCCGCGGCATGCATGGAGGAGAGAACGGAGAAGGGAACGAGATGATGCGAACGGCGGAGATGCTGATGAGGGTAGTGCCGATGGGTCTGTGCGTGGCGGCTCTGGTGATGATGCTCAGGAATTCCGAGTCCGGCGACTACGGCTCCCTCTCCTACTCCGACCTCGGCGCTTTCAGGTTTCTTTTCTTTCTCACCACCTAACTCGAACCTCAGATAGAAGTTGGACTCGTGGGATGAAAGGGTACTCGTTCGTTTCCATTGCAATTTGTACGGGACAGGTTCTTAACTAGCTCGCTAAGCATTTTAGGTTTTACATGTGGTGCGGGGCTGGCGTTCTTGCTCTCTTTTGTTTGATAATTCTTGCGCATCGCATGCATGGATTGCCATTTGAATGAGCAAAGAGAGATCTTCCTTTTCTCCATCCCCATGCTCTTACTTCTATCTAGGGACAGGCGGGCAAAAGATAGGTACTTGGCATGCCCTTCCTGTTCATATCTTCACCCTCTGTGAGCTTCCTGGGTTTTGTGCTGCCGTAGATTCTGTTCTCCATATTTTAGGGTCGGCCATGCAAAGTTTGAGACAAAAAAAGGGTTACTTTGCGACTCCTCCGAAGAAGGGAAAAGAGGTTGCTACCGTGAACGATAGTGGAAGTAGTTAACATGAAGTGAAGCATCAGCACCTGCGGAACTTTCTGAAAGCAACGTTTTATGTGGTGCAAGTTCTTGTGTCAATATTGAAGAGACTGGTGTTTCGTCTAATATTGTGTCGTACTGTAGGTACTTGGTGCATGCGAACGGCATATGTGCAGGGTATTCACTTCTCTCAGCTATTATAGTGGCCATGCCTCGTCCTCCAACCATATCCAGAGCTTGGACTTTCTTCCTCCTCGACCAGGTACTTCATTCATGTCTCCGAATCACGATTCCATAACAACAATCACGCACCAAAGCAGTTTTCAACCTTAAAGTAACTTGTATTGAAGACTTTCACGAGAGCTCACAGGCGGGCAATCTTTATATATGATACGACAAAGAAAATCATCTGTCATGTACATAACATTAAACATTCTATGTCTAAATTGATGATTCGATCTCAAAGATTCAATTTTTCCATGTATGTCCGAAAACTGTTTTCTCCATTTTATACACAAGCAAAAACTTGAGTCAATTTTTGCTAACAAAAAAGAAATTGTACTGTGTCTAACAAAGTTTGGAAAATAGGTCCTCACTTACACAATACTGGCTGCGGGAGCTGTGTCGACGGAGGTACTGTACCTGGCATACAAGGGAGACGCCGCGATCGCATGGAGCAGTGCGTGCGGGTCGTTCAGAGGGTTCTGTCACAAGGCAACGGCATCTGTGGCCATCACTTTGGCAGCGGCGGCTTGTTACATGGTGCTTTCGCTCGTGTCTTCATATAGACTCTTCAGCAGATTTGATGGCCCGGTCGCCTGCACTAGCAAAGGCATTGAAATCCCAGCCTTCCACGAGTGAAAGCAAAACCTTCTCTGTGGGAGCTCCTTATCGAGGGGTTTTCTCTATAGCTGTCTAATAACCAAAGCGACAAGCTAGTATGTCATGCAACCATCTCGATGTTGCCTTTGGAATCCAATTAAGAAATTCCATGTTCGTCTTCCTTTTTCCTTTTCTGCTGGTCAATGAACGTGTATCGATGGAGAAGAGCTAATATCTTGCGAGCTGATTTCCCCACTTAAAAGCTACTCGAGCATGCGAATAGATCATGATTTTACCGACAAGGCTCCTGCTTATCTGAGAGTCTGAGGTTAATCCGCATTAAGAATTTAGGAAAAGAAGATTCCAAAAGAAGGAACTCCAAGAGCAGTCATATAATAACTCCAATGCATGACCGCATCCGTAATCAAGGACTTTACTGGATAGATCGACCGAGCGAGAATCTTGCTTAGGATCAATACATGTCAAATCCCTTGAAAATGGTGTCAAGCAAAACCTCAGCAACGGCGGTTCACTTTTCGGCCAGTGGAAGTCCAATCCTTTCCCAGTTCACTAGTTAAAATGGACATGTGCTCACATTGGAGCAACAATCGCAGTAATTTGAGGCTCTGTACCTTTCAAATGAAGAACAATAAAGAATGTATTCGAGCTTTGAGTTCGAACCAAATCAATCGGTAACTATATATCTATCTATCTATCTCACTGCGGAAAAAATCCTGTGATGTGACAACAGATTTCACGAGCATCAGTCTGTACTCTGTCGTCCTGAAGCAACTAGGCCTAGCTCATAAGAAAGGCTAATCAAATAACAGTATTGGATCACGGAAGAGAAAAAGAAAAGCAATGAACATAGTCTCAACTTCTCAAATCTAGATTACAATAGTCCGCAGTCGAAAAGCATCCAAATAAATAACATTTGCTGCCCCAAAACTAGAAATGCTTAAATCAGTCTTCACGAAGATGCAATTGTTATTCTTCAAAATCTCTTTCATTATGCATCGATGGATTATTTCTATAGATAAAATTTCCAAGGTAGACAATAGCCCTCGCTGCAGCTTTGCTCGCAACTCCATGCCAGTAGCACTACCTATAAAACTTTAATAGTTCAAGCAAAGATCTCTGCATGTGGGGAGAGAAATAAAGCCAACAAATAG
The DNA here is from genome assembly GCA_014182555.1 of Eucalyptus erythrocorys. NCBI lineage: Eukaryota > Viridiplantae > Streptophyta > Magnoliopsida > Myrtales > Myrtaceae > Eucalyptus > Eucalyptus erythrocorys. The sequence continues at coordinate 15,307,882 of CM024602.1, forward strand.
ATATGACATAACACATATATGGTCCAAATAAAGGGGAGACTACAACTGTATTAAACTTTGTCCGATGAAAGAAAGTTCGCAAGGAAGTGCAACATTAAAATTCCTATCTCAGAATGTGCTGCCCGCTTACATTATTGCAACAAGTTTTTCCTCTATGTAAAGTATTCAAATAAAGACAATTCCTACATTTAACAACGTACGCTTTTAGAGCAATAGGTAGTGATCCCACAGTTTATACATGGTATGGTGCAGGAAATCTTGAGTTCAAACCTCTCGAAACCCCTCAAATGTCTCCCTGAGCATAATTCATTCCCACGCTTTGATTCAACCAAAGAATCAGCCTACGTGTGAGAGTTAGTGCTAGAGTATTTAAATGTTTAACCATGTCATAATGATTATAACAAAGAGAACAAAGAGGTCGATTGCTCCAACCTGCTGCATCAATTACTCGATAGTCCTCAGAACTCTACCCATCAGTGATCAACATTGAAGAAAGTGACTCAGAGGTTTGAAATGATAAGTGGAACGAGATGGAAGAGAACGAACTGAGATCCATATTCCAATTCTCAGAATATCAATTTCTCGTCTTGTTGTGATAAATATGTGAGAATGTTTTTCAAAAGTACTAAGAAATAAAAAAGGAACTACCCTTTTGACCAAATTCTTTGTTTTTTGTGCTGCAATGCAATTGATATATGTGATCATAGAGGAGGAACTATTCCTTCAACTAGAAAGGGCCACCTAAAGAAAATTGTGCTAAATGCTGAAAAGGGAATTGAAGCCGGAATCGAGTCTTCACTCCAGCCAAATCCCCACAAGTAAGCGAGTCCTTAAGACTGTCAACTGCAGAATCAGTACTCCACACAAAAATCTCATTTTTACCGATACTCTTAAGAGCAAAAACAAGGATTGGTCTAATGAAAAAAATCACTGAAGAGTAATTTGCTGCACCTTCCTGAAAGAACCACAAATCATGTGGCATTACATACAAAGCTTCTAAAAAGGCCAACAGATATATTGGCATGTCCCAGGCTTGATCCTCTGTATGATAAATATGTTTCAAAAGAAAAGCTTACACAAATTTTGATATCAAGCAACCAGAATCTCCGTGTCTAGACTCATTAAATGGCAAAGTTGTGTTCACTCAAGATTATCAACTGTTGAACCTAAAATCACTATAAGACTAGAAACGTACTATTTCAATTGCTATTTGAAAGAAAACCCGTCCATTATTCACAGGGAGAGAAATTATAAGTAAACATACATAAGGAAATTACAACAATGAAAGACTAAATTAGAAATTCTGTATTCTGGAAAAAACAGGAAATAAGCCATTAAAAGATGAGAACAATAAAAGGTGACAACAAACAGGGAGACCCCATCAAAACCATCACATAGGACAATCTTTTGAGATTCATTGCTAGATGGCAAAAGAAGGCAGATCCAAACTGGCAGTGTGAACTGGGTATTGTAGTTTGTAGTCAAACAGTTTCTTTTAGAAAACCATGTGATAAAGATAAGGTGACTTTGGATAGTCCACAGTATTATAAATTTCACAAGACCACATTTAATTTATATTGAAATTGAATGGACACAAATAAAAGTAAAATTTAATGATATAATCGTAACTGCAGAGACTGTCAACTGTATAAAGGGTTACCTGCACTACCAGATTGTTAGTTTTGAGATTCATTGCTAGATGGCAAAAGAAGGCAGATCCAAACTGGCAGAATGAACTGGGTATTGTAGTTTGTAGTCAAACAGTTTCCTTTAGAAAACCATGTGATAAAGATAAGGTGACTTTGGATAGTCCACAGTATTATAAATTTCACAAGACCACATTTAATTTATATTGAAATTGGATGGACACAAATAAAAGTAAAATTTAATGATATAATCGTATCTGCAGAGACTGTCAACTGTATAAAGGGTTACCTGCACTACCAGATTGTTAGTTTTGCCCCCGACTTTTGCTGAAGGAGTGGCAAGCCAAGAGAGTCCGACTGGAAGTTAGGTGCTCATCCTGCAAACATGTCAGACAAGATCATCGGACTAAAAAGTGATACCTTAGCAATCAGAAAGAGAAAGAAAATTACATGATGAACTGTTATTCCAGATCCTGAAAGATCAACAACACGGTTGGTTGCAATAACTGGTATAATCTCACAAGTCTACTTTTCTAAAGTACACTAATAGTTATAATATGACCCTCGTATCTAAGAGCTCATGGAATGGCTACTTTCACACTATTCCCAAAGTGCCCCTTCCTTTTTCCTTACACACAAGACCAATAGTCAATTAATATTAACTATAATAAAAAATAACCTGCACAAGTAATCTAATTATGTTAATGTTAATGGTAATTGTTATTCAAATACTAATCTAATACTCTGATGATATATTGGAAAATTCACAGATAATCAAATTATGAGTAATGTATTAAATGAGAAATAATCGCCTGTTTGCTTATATGAATATAGTATAATACACATATATTATAATATATGATTGATATAACTCGTAAAACAATGATGATAATTTTTTATAGTTAGTTTATTAGTGGGTGTGATTATACAAATTTCATGAAATTTTTGGTAAGACAACATTTAATCATTTAATGTAACATTATGCATGAAATAACAATTAAAATGCTATACAAAAATCAAGATGATTATTGATTAGTTAACATAGCCTTATACATTATTACATAGCTAATCATCAATTAACACTTTTTTTATTTATATAATAAAAAATAACTCATATTATCACTTAATATATTGCTTATAATTACAAAATATTTAATATAAAGGCATGATACAACGATTAAAATGCAATATAAAAATCAAGATGATTATTGATTAGTTAACATAGCCTTATACATTATTACATAGCTAATCATAAATTAACATTTATTTTATTTTATAATAAAAGATAACTCATACTATCATTTAATATATTGCTTATAATTACAAAATATTTAATATAAAGGCATTTTGGACATTTATTCCTTATTACAGCTCCATATTAAACAAAGTAATAGCTATTCCAACACATAAGCCCAACGGTGTAACAGTTATTACAATTACAAGCTTAATTATTACCATTGTAACCAAACCTGCAGCAAAGACCTACAATTGATCACCACTGTCACCATTATCTGGAAATTCCGTGTGCTATCTACCCCTAACTAAAGCACTTGCCTTTTACCAATTAAACTATATTAATAGGATAGCCCTTAAGTTTCAGAAAATACCAGAACCAGAAGAGAGAGAATTACAAAAGATGCAACCAGCTACATGACTAAAAATAAAGGTTCTGAATAGAAATCCATTCAACCTTGTGCCGAGATGCAGCTGACTCAGACTCTACAGTTTGGATTGGAACATGGCCAAGTGATTGGAATGCATCAAGTGCATCTAGGGTCAGCTGCCAACCACAAAGAGCTGTAGCAACTGCAGAAGAACTGGAACCCTCGCTTGTGCTTCCAGCGGCAGCAACATTTCCATTTACCCATGGGCAGAAAGTATTATGATGCTTAATTGGATCAAATTCGACACTACCTTCATAATTACTTTCTGCAACAGGTGGCCCTGACACCCAAAGAGCACAAATTAGGACTACATGCAAGTACAAATGGGCCTATAAAAAATTTGGCTGTCGTACAGTCAAATTTGGACACATGCATGAATTAGGACTACATGCAAGTACAAATGGGCCTATAAAAAATTTGCCACTTAAGAAGCAAGAGCTATGTTGGAGGCAAACATCTTAAGTATGAAAAATGAAAAGCAAACATAGTTAACTTGGAGTGTCGTGTTTGTCAAAGCATTCAACAAACACTTAGGACAAGATAATTTTGTTGCACTGACAGCATAGCTGCTTTCAGTCAACAAAATAGAAGTGCAGTACCCAATAAGCAGTAATTCCATGTCCATAAAGTTGCAAATCTTTACCTATACCGTTTCCTGCCACAAAAGCAGACTCAAGGCAAGCACCGTCATTTGCAGGAGAAGACTGGCCTCCTTGCATCACTTCATCCTTTGATGCTTCATATCCAGAACACACAATAGCATTACAAGAAAGGGATGGATGAGCGATATTTTCTTGTGCTAACATATCTATGCTAGCGGTCTTATCCCCGCTTTCAACAGATTCTGCCTTAGCTGAACCAACAATTTTTGACCCACTGTCTGCCCTCCCCACTGAGTGGGACACCACATCTTGGCTGTCCCCATGAGGGTCCTCTCGATCCATTTCTTCGGGAACAAAATCATCTGTATGCCCATGATCTGGAGCAAATTCCCCCGTCTGTCCCTGATTTTCTATAACTTCAGCCACTGGTTCTGCATCTCCAACAACACTATCACACCTGTGAACAGATGCATCAGTACCATGAATTTCCGCCTCATAGCTGGCACCCATTCCAACACTTCCTCCACTTATACCAAAACTAATCCCATCCCTAGCATGCGCTGTCATAGTTTCTGTGTTCACTACTTCCTCGCCATCATTTGTGCTGCTGACTCCTGCTTCTCCTTCAACTCTTGCAACAGCTGGTTGGAAGCAAGTACTCTGCTGTGCCTGATTGCTGTAGTTGAATTCTGATACATCATTTAAGTCTGGATTCATGAATGTAGATGTTGAAGGAAAATTGACATCATCAACATCAACTGGATGATTTTCAACACTTTCTAGTGAATCATCATCACCACTATGACATTCTATGTCCATAGCAATAACAGAGGACACATGAGTTGAAGCTCTAGTCGATGGGAAAGCAATGACATGATCATTCATTTGGTCAAATTGATAACCTCTATTTGCATCTGTTTCTATGTCATAACCCAGGGGATGGCTAGGACCAGCTTCAGATGAATCTCTACGATATGAGAAACGATATGTTTCAAAGGCATCAGATTCTCGAATGCGCTTCGAAGGGCCAGCTGAATACTGCTTGCTGTCATTTACTTCATCACCATCACGATCAATAACAGTACCTTCAACACTGTCTGCTGGGTGTACCCTTAAATGTGGCCGGTCAACTGTACTTCCACCTTCATCTGCACTTCGTTTACGAGTACCTGGGCCTCTTGATTCAAATGAAGCCGCACGATCACCAACCTCACTCCCAGAAGGCTGACCAATTTTTAAATCCCCTCCCATATCAGCATCTTGGTATGGTTCTGACATCATCATCATGCTCACTGGCGTTGAGGTTAACCCACCACCCATCGTCAAATTCAAATCTACACTTGCATGTGCTGATAATTTTCTTTTACCAGTCGTTGCAGCCTCATCATGGTCATCAAGCCGCTCTTTCTCTGCTCCATCAGTACCAATCCATCCACTAATTCCACTAGCAGCACTGGCTCCTCGTGTCAATGTCATTTTCTTGCTCGTTTCAGGTATATCAATGCCATTGGGGATTACACGAGCTGGACGAGAAACAGTCAAGAAGTCCCAGATTCTGACTGTGGCACCACATAAGCTACAGTCTAGCAAAGGTGACCTCGACTCACATTTAAAATCCGTGCCAGGCACCTCACTGTTCCCGTAGTTTTTATTAGCTGACGTTGAGAAAGCCCTCTTGCTCAGAGCAGGATCTTTTAAACGGCCCTGGATTTTGACAGGACCAGAGGAGTATCCATTTCGAGTTGACTGAGCAGAATGTTCTTCACAATCTTGAATATCCGGAAGCCATCTTGATTCCCATCCACAGAGGCTTATAAGCTTCTGTGCCTATTGAACAGAAGAGTAGCATCAGACAATTGAAAACAAATAGAAGGAATTGTAAAATCTATCAATAAAACTTCAAGCATTCCTTACACGAAAGTATGCGCTAACATTCTCATCTTTGAAGGAAGGCTCCATTCCACCAACGTGTTCAGATTTGAAGCCCAATTCTCCAGCTACATAAGTCTGTGAATGAGCCAGGAAACGATCAATCTGGGATCCTCGAGAAAGCTGCATCTGCTCAACAACTGTCACAGATACAACTGGTAGGGCTGAAAACTGCAAGAGGCCATCGCAGCGATCTTTATAACCACCAATGAGTGCTGACGGAGGAGTAGGAGGGAACTGCACCAAGCTTTCCGGACAGCTGTTTCCTCTCCAAGGACAAGATGCTTTATGTCCTCCGTCAAGCTGCTTAGCAAAGTCTTCCCCTGAGCTACCAGCTTCATGAAGAATATATGGCAAATGAAGATCACAACACTGGGAAATATGCAAACTAATGTGATGGTTACACAATATCTACCTATAACTTGTTCAAGTCTTCAATTTAACTACTCAGCAGACAACCTAAAAGAGCCAAATCAAGAAAATCCAGATATACTCTCCATATTATCATTGGTGAGGCATTGGGGTTTAATAAATGCCTTCTCTTTTACCTGTCAAAAAACCAAATGGCTAGTATCGGTCATGCCTGATGTCAATTGCTGAAGTACCTTGAGGCCATGTTTCAGTAGGAAGGAATGGAATAGAAAGGAGTTGAAAAAGGAGCGAGTATTACCATTCCAATGTATAAATCCAATAATGAAACCCAATAGATTTTTTCCTTTATATGTTTTTACATTTTAAATAATTGCCCAAACTCAATACTTAGCATACATTTCCCAAATTGTCCACAACTTCACACTGAATTTAAAAAACCCAGCCATTTGATCTTTGAAAGAAAATTTTTAAAATCTGTAGACAAAACACATTCAAAAGACCAAATCACCCAATAGCCATCACTCCCATCTCTACTTCAGCACCAACCAACACCACAAATGTCATCCTTGCCTCTTTTGCATCAATTTTTTGACTTCATTTTTCTTCCCAAATGCCTCAAAATAATGGTCTTGTGTCACCTAGATACTCCTCTTGGTGCCCTCACATGAGAGAGAGAGAGAGAGAGAGAGAGAGAGAGAGAGAGAGAGAGAGAGAGAGAGAGAGAGCATCTCAATGTGTGCTTAGACAAGAAACTATGAAAGATCTGCACATGGAATGAGGTCTCATCCTTACCAAATCATTAATAGTAGAAAAAGGGCTAAAGGTAGACATTATTATTGCTTGTATTATCATGTTGGAAGACCATATTAGGACTCAATATTCCAGTGCCTAGGCAGTGGAATAACGATCTCAGATATTACAAGAATTGGGATTCCACCCACAAAATTTGCTCCAAACGCTTGAAAAGGAATAGATGAAGGGATGACACCTTCGTTTCTGGCTGTTCCAGTCTACCAAACATACCGCAACAGTGTTTCCAGCCTTCAGGCAACTTTGGTTTTGCAAGGATTTCCTTTCTTAACCCAGTGAACAGATCTCCAAGATGGATAGCCCTTCGGTCATATGTTGCCACTCCCCCAACATCCCTTACTGACTGCCTAATAAGTACTTATAAGTATGTTCATTAAATGGCGAACCAATTGCTAAATTACAAGCACTTATAAATACTTACTAAATGCTACTTCAAATTTACTTGCCCGCCTGAACTTATTTGTAATATTTATGCGTTAGAGCCAAAAGAACACTTTAGTGAGCCCAATTCACAATGACTTATCAATTATTTTGTAATTTCAATTTTGTGTTCATGATACAAATCCATCACTCTCCACCTGAGGTGTCCCAACTATTTTTAAAAACCATGGTGAGTTCGGTAGTTTTGAATTACAAGTTCTTTGACTGAAAGTTTTGGTTTTGATACAGCGATTTGAACCTCTATGAGCTCAAATCTTGCTTTTTGAAAGCCCAAAGCAGCTACCCAGCTACTTCCACTGAAAGTTCAAAGCTGCTTTGCAAAGTTCTCAAACTTATCATTAAAGGCCTAGTCCACTCCACACATTCAAAAGACAAACCTCAATCACCTCCCTGCTTAATGTATTCATCAAGACCATCTCCTCAGATAAAATTCAATCATAAAGAAATCTAAATAAACTTGAGACGGCCTGGTCTAAGTCACTGTATCATCTGTGACAACCCCAACCAAATTCACATGGGCAAAGCCCCCCTAAAGGGATATCCGACAATCCCTCTACCAATCAATGTGGTAGGGCATCATGAAACTACACTAGAACATCGTTATGCTGTGGCATAGTTTGTCGGACTAGGTGAAGTTCATGGTTAACCCAATTAGATGAGTTTTGAAAAATGTCCATAATCGGATTTATCTAAAGCGGTTCAACTACTTAATTATGCCATAGAGACAGCTCTTCTGGCTTACATCAACTGAAGTACTTTAATCATTCGTCTTGCATCAAGAGGTAAATGCTTTGAGTCTCCAATCCACACCCTACGGACCTACTCGCATAAGCCAATCAAGCACAACAATATTGGCTTTATTTATCAAGTATCAAACTCATTCCTCTTCTTCAAAATATTAGCACTTCTCATTCTAGTTAGATCATTTAAAGGACAATCAGATCACATCCAGCAACATGCTAACATATACAGCCAATATCCTGCTAAAGAAATTCATATCATGCTCCCAAGCATTCAAGAGCTAACTTCGAACTAAGAATTCGCACTTCCAGACAATCTGCTATCAGCTTTTTAGTATGTAGGGCACAAAAGTGTAAGAATTAACATGATATGAAGAACTGATGAGCTAGATTGATAAAAAAGTTACCTCCAGAAAGCACCACAAAAGCCGATGGATCATATTTCAAGCTTGCACCACATGATTCACACTCAATAGTGTCCAAACCAACACTAATCCACCCTCTTCGTGCACAAGCCAAGGAGCTGACATCCTGCAGAAGCATTGCCACACACTCTTGTTTTCTTCATTTACAGAATACAACAGAATATAAACTGATAACTGAACAATTCAAGCAGTTCAAAACCGTGCATATGTGAAAATACTAAGCATACTATAGCCCTACTAGTACTGGTACTTGCTAATGACCTTAATGGGAGCAGAGAAACCCAAATAACACCCAGCAGTTGCACACAACAAGCAAAGACCAAAAAAAAGAAGTGAAAGTACAAGAGCAGACTTGACTGCAGTATGCGTGAGCTCTCGTACTTCAAAGTTGACAGATTATAACCTTGGGTTTCCCGAACCAGTTCGAAGGCTCAAATGTAGCAAGGCGCCGGAGCAGATCCCCTCTCTCCCAAGGCCTACACGACGCTTGCGACGATCCAAGTGCAGAGCCAGCAGCAGTGGTGCTCAAGGACGCCTTCGGGGGATGCCAGCCGGCGAAAGATTGGGAACCGGCCTTAGAAGTCTGGCCCATCCACTCCACGCTGCCGGCATTGGCCGGAATAGCAGGAGACGAGGCCCCAGCGGAACTGATGAAAAACTCAGATCGTCAACAGCGGACAAAACGGCAACAACAGCTACGAGAAGCAGGATTTACTAGCCCGAAAAAGCACGCGCGCTTCGACGAAGCATTCCGCCGAACACCCGACACTCCCCAATTCGACCCCATAATGCTGGATAGACTTCAAGCCAAAAAAAAAGAAAAAAACCACGACAGAACAACTAAACGCCGTCGTTGAATCCAGCCCCACCCGAAGCACCGGCTCTCCAGTCCTTACTCCACAATAAGGAAACGGGAGTAGCGGGAACCCTAGCGAGGGGAAATCGCGCGACTTCGGAATCGAGCCGGTCGCGGCTCCTCAGGCGCGGGGCGGCGGGGGGTGGAAATCGAGCCCTCGCGGGGGCGGCATTCGGGGCGTAGCGAACGAATCGCCCGTCGATTTCGAGGAGGACGAAAGGGGAAGAGGCGCGGACGAGCTCGCGCGCGCGCGCCCGGGCGGGGGAGGGCGGAGGGGTTAAGGTTTAGTAATACCTAGCGGCCGGAGAAGATCTGGCGAGGGCGAAGGCGTCGTTGTTGGTGCCGCCCGAGCTGATGTCCTCGTCCTTCATCTTCCTCGACCTCCGCGCGAATTCCTTCTCCTCCTCCTCCCTCTTCGCCTACCTTCTCCACTTCTTTCTCTCTCTTGCTGTCAGAGGCTCGCGGGCGTTTTTAAGCAGGCTGTGGTTAAAAGCTGCCCTCTTTTCCTTTTCTCGGTTTTTTTTTGGGGCAGAACCGTGCTCTTCTCCCCGACTCCCAGCCTGCGGGCGCCGGGCGTGCTTTTACGGAACTGCCCTTCGATTTTCCCTTGACGTCCTCGGGCTGAGCTGCGGTTGGATTCTGGTCAAATTTCAAATCATCCGTGGCGATTTTTCTTTTGCTTTCTTCCTTTTTACTTCCTATTTCCTTTTCTTCTTTTCATCTCCTCCAGTAATTCTTTTTAATTTGATTCTGATATCATGCTCTTCAGTGAGATAAACAAGAATTGTGTTATTTATCCAAAGCTCTCAACCTCGCATCAATACCACCCCTTATCCTCATAAAAATGTCAATCCGAGCCTTTGAGCAAGCATGAGCGAGCCTAAATTCGATCAATTCGTTCCGTGAAACTATAGCTCAAGAGCTCGCGAAAAATTTGGTCGGTCTTACCGATTCATTTTTTGTACTCCAATCGGTTTGGGTGGAGGGCCACGGATGGATGCAGTCGAGGGCGCTCGAGGAGGGGGACAAAGTGTGAATGTTGGTGATTTAGGTCTCAGAAGGATTTGAGCGGTGGCGGAGTAACGGACGAGAAACATATGCTGCCCATTTTGAGCAACTAGCTCAAAGATGACTTAGCCAGGAAGATTCCTGACTCCTTTAGACCGTATCTCTTGAAAATCAACTAACTTTAGAAACAGTTGATGGAATGGTCAAAAGTTTAGTTCGACTGCAGTAGATTCGATGTTCGAATGGCAGCGTGCTCCATTTATTTAAGAAGTCTTTGAGACCATGTCCTCGGAATCGGAACCCTCTTTTGGAGGTTCCCATCCTGGGAGTATAGTCTTTTTTCATTGCACGTGATTGGAGGTTCCTATCCCGTGAGTAAATTCTTTTTCATTGCACGTGATTGGAAGCGATTTACTTACTTCCATGAAAATTAGTTAAGCTAAATAATTTTTTTTTTTGGTAACCCAGGGAACCCCCGCACGGTCGACAGCCGGAGAGTAAACCTGGAGTGACGCTAATGGAGGACCTACCACCCCGACGCCACACTTAAGAATCCCTAGCGACCGTGAGGGGATTTGAACTTCTCCCCTTGTGTTAGGGGAAGAGAGCTCAAACCATCACGGCCACTGCAGGCGGTGGTTAGTTAAGCTAAATAATTTGTATAAGATATCCAAAAAAATAAGAAAAAGCTAAAGCCTCTACAAAATAGGGTGTGTATCACTCTTGATCCAACCCAGAGATTGGATTGAACATATTAGGTCGGTTTTGGATGGTTCTCAAGAGACCAATCCGATTCTCAATTCAGCCTAAGGAATCAAACTAACCAAGATCTATTAGTTTTTTCTTTACTTTGAAGCAAACCCTAATTAATAAATTATTTTTAAAAAAATTTGGGAAACTCTCACTCATAAAGAATAGAAGAAACCCGCTTTACCAAAAAAAAAAAAAAAAAAAGAATAGAAGAAACCCAGAAAAAAAAATAGAGAGAAGGACATCATCAACTAAGACCGACCTTATAATCAAACCGGATCAATCGGTCCAATTCTAGGATTGGATGGCTAATTCCCAGTTCCAAAACCTGGGAATTGACCTTGTCGATTAGTTCCAGGATAAGAACTGATCACGCCTATTACAATACAGAGTGCCTAGTTCTCACTCATTATAGGGAGGTTGCACGAAACAATAGGCCTGTTTGTTAAAATTTGTTTTTGTTTCTAGAACAACTTTTTTGTTCTTTTGTTCTCACTTATTATATGGTAAAACTTTTGTTCCCGAGAATAGATTTGAAACAGAAATAAGAAGTAGAAAAAAATAATTTCTTATTCCTAGGAATAATTTCTAAAATCTATTTTTCTTCTCTTTCTTTTCTTCTTCTTCCTCCTTTTGGTCGGTCGCCGACCTTGGCCATGGCTGGCATTGACGACCGGCTAGACGTCGGCCCTTGGAGACGCCTAGCCACGACAAGGCTTGTCGACTCGAGCCTCGGTGAGGCCAAGCCTCACCGTTGGCTAGGCGAGCTCAGCCTCGCCAAATCTGTGCAAGCTCAAGCTCACCTAGGCAAGGTGAGGCCAAGCCTCGTGATGCTTGCTAGGCTACCGGCGAGGCCAAGCCTCACAAGGGCCAAGCGAGGCTCCAACGAGCTCATGGGACTCGCCCAGCTGGTTGTCGGCTAAAGAGAAAAAGAAAAAGAAAAAAATAATAAAAAATTAGTAAATTAAAAGAAATAAAAAAATCTAAGAATTTTACCGAATGTATTTCTATCACGGGAATAAAAAATTTGGGAAGTTATCAAACGCGTTCTTTTGCTCAGCATTTCCGAGAACAGAAACAGAAAAAACAATTTCTCAGTAAAAATTGTTCCCCAAAACAAAAGCGTTACCAAACGCATCCTTACTTTTTTTTGAAGATCCCCGTAGAGATCAGGGGGAACATCAATCTCAGTCCAACCCGAGAACCGAGCCAAATTAGCAGGTTCTAGATGGTTCTCGGGGAAATCAATTCTTCTCAAAATTTTAAACCGCGTACAATCTATTGATTTCTTTGTGCGAAATTAGACCTGTAATTTTACTTTTTGTAGTTTTCTTTCTCATAAACTAAAGAATGAAGCTGGTAGGGGCAAAAAGCAAAACCCAAGGCCTCTCGGTCTCCCATCTCTTGACTCTCGCACCTCCCTCTCTTGCCCTCGCTCTTGCCTTGCCCTCTAAGCTTTGCCTTAGGCCTTTGCTCTCGATCTCACGTTGCCCATAGCGTCGCTACTGACCCTCTACTTTAGCAAAAGAGCACAAGTATAATCAAGTAAAGATTGCATTTTTATAAAAAGACACGATATTTGTTCTTGTGGAGGAGGAGTTCCCGAAGGATGTAGTGGAGGAGAAAGGCGAGACTGAAGAGGAGGAATGATGGGCTAGAAATTACGAAAGAAGGAGAAAGGCAAGCCTTGGACAATTCTCAGTTTTCCATTTGATTTTTCAATTTTTTTTTAAATTTATTTTGTAGTTGACAGTACAATTTCCATCCGAGCAGAGCCCTCCGTGCCAACTGCCACCATAACAAGGTCTAGTCTTTCTCTATCGCCATCAGTGCTAACATGGGTCATAAGCCAATCAGTTCTCAAATGCCATCCGATGCAGCTAGCAAACTCTATAGCTTTGGGAAAGCCATAATTATCATCGTTGAAAAGAAGATGTCACCTCCGATGTTATCGATAGGTTAGAATGCACTACTTTTATTCTTCCAATTTTCCCTCCATAAAGAATAGTAAGGCAAATGCTCTTGTAATAATGACCAAAGGAAAATTCAGAAGATTCCAGAAAGCAATTCTAAAATCGACTGGTCTGGCCTCCGATTTCAAAATTTTAAAACCGAGAGTCACAAGATCAATTTCTTGTTCTGGGTTACAAACCGATTATCCCTAATAGAAATCAATTTCACATATATTTTCTTATTAACCATTTTTATGCACACGAATAGTCTCCCCCTATTTTCTCTAGCATTGCCATCCAAACTTTTCTAGAGAAACTTTTCCTTGTTTGGTTTAATATAAAAAGGAAGAAAATGAAGAAAATTGGAAATAACTAATTTCTCTTCGAGCCAATATCTTGTTTTCTCCAAAAAGTCAGAGAAATAAAAGGATATTACCCCAGTAAGCATTTTAATTTTCGAAACTGTCCTTTGGATAAGACAAAGTTTATTCCATTTATTGCTTACGTTATTTTTCTCTACATCATTTCTCTTCAATCCACATTTAAACAAAAACGAGAAATCATGATTCCATCCCCAATACATTTTTAACTCTAGGAAGCTTTGAAAGAAAAGAGAATGGGAGAGGGATATTACCCGTTTGGTTCGGCTTTTGGGAAATGTCTTTGCAAAAGTGCAAATACCTTTAGGTGAATGAGATTTTTCGAAATACAAATATCATTTAATAAATTGTAATTCTAAATTGTATTGAGAAACAATTTTGAGCAAAATACTTTTTGGTAAAAATTACATTTGTAAAAGATTTTTATTAAATTAAAAAATTTGTATATATATATATTTTTTTTTTTAAGTTTGGCCACCGACTAGCCAAATTTGGCTGCCGGATCTTCGCTTGGATGCCGTCGCTTGAGGTCACCCACTTCAGGCAACAGTCACCTGGGGTTGACGTTGCGCGACCTGGGGTTGCCCGACCTCAAGCGAACAGTCGCCTGGGTCGCGCGACCTCAAGTGGTTGTCGCCTGGGGTAGCTCGACCCCAGCAACCGTTGCCTGGGTCGCGCGATTCAAGCCATCAATCGCCTGGGTCGCATGACCCAGGCGTTGCATAAGGTCCGGCGATGGTCGCCGGGGTTGGGCAACCCTCAGGTGGCGCACGTGACCCCTTGGTGGGCGGTCGTTGGCCTCCGATTAGCTTTTCCATGCGGCATTCGGAGAAAATGAACAATAACTAAGACTTGCATTTCGAAAATATAACTTTGCAAAGCATCTCGGATCTACTTTGGACTAAAGGTTTTTAGAATCCATTGGAGATGCAATTGTATTTTCTCAAAGTTGAGCAAAAATACGAACCAAACGCATTTGCATTTGGCCAAGAGACTTTAGAGTCTCAAAGCACATTTCAAATGCCAAACCAAACAGGACCTTAGAGTGCTAAAACTTTCGTATGGCGCTCATTTGAGTGTTAAAACTTTTTTTTTTTCACTCATTTGAGTTCTACATCAAAGTAAAATCACTTACTTAAGTACCACTTCTGACCAAACATCTTACATGGAATTTTCTATTTTTATTTTGTTTTTTCTTTAGGGCCGGCGAGGGTCGCCTCGCCCTCTATTGCGAAGGCACTAGGCAAGGCCGTTGGGGCCTTGTGAACCACTAGTGAGGCCGCCTCACCCTCACCACAATGGCTTTGGGTGAGGGCATCACAACCTTGTCGGCCCTAGGTGAGGTGGTGTCACTTGCGGCCATCCAAAGCTAACGAGGACCCTCATGGCCTCACCACCGGCTAGCAAGGCCTCAACAGCCTCGCCTAGGGCCTTTGTGAGTAAGGGCAAGGCGGCCTTCACCCAAATTGGGCGAGGGTTTTGTGCCTTGTCGGCCTTAAAGAAAAAAAAGCTAAAAAGATAAAATTAAAAATTAAAAAATTAAAAAAATTATAATTAAAACTAATAAAAATATTAAAATAATATTAAAAATTTATCCACGTTGAAGGATTGGTGTCACCATATTGGGCACCAAGCATCTACATAGGATTTTCCGATGAGACAAATCGGAATTGACACTTAAGTGAGTAATTTTTCAAATCGTTGGCATTCAAGTGAGTGAAAAAAAAAATTTGGCACTCAAGTGAGCGCCATATGAAATTTTTGACATTTCTAACATTCTTCTCCCAAAGAAAATTGAAGATTTAGAGTGAAGAGAAAAATAAAGCTATAAAAATGGGCTCGAAAGAGTTCTCGATAAGAAAAATCGAACTCGACCTGATTTGATCTTAAACATGAATTTTTGTCTCTAAATTGACATGATTGATACATATTTATCAATTTTTAAATAACAAAACATTTTTGTAATCATATTCAAGTGAATTTTTTTTTTTGATGACACAGGGAACCCCGTAAGCCAACAGCCGATGAACAAACCCTGGGGTGACGCTAGCGAAGGACTCACCACCCCGACATCACACGTAAGACACCAAGTGCCTCCACTGGGTTTCGAACCCCTCACCTTTGGGGAAGGATCAACGAAGTTCTTATCCAGCGGAGCCACCACAGCCGGTGGTATATTCAAGTGAATTTTGATAATTAAATAAAATGGTAAAAATGACCGGGATGAATATGACTATACAACACAACACAAGCTGCCTATTTCTATTTGAACAATGATGAATTCGAGATAGGCGGGGAAGAAGGAATGGCTGAAAAGGAAACGCTATTTCCCTTTATCCATCTCATTTGAGTTTTATTTCATCTTTATTTTTTTAGCTTATAAAAATATTAACATACCAAATAATGCACATTTGTTATAAATGAGGGAAAAATTATAAAATAAAAAAAACTCAAACTGCCTAGTAACCCAGACAGGCTATTACTGTGTTTCTTATTTTAATATGCTAGTGTCACGGTCCGAAAGAAGGCCGATCCAAGAGGTTCCCAATGGACGACCATGATATGTTTGTGGAGGATCTCTTGTGCTCACTCGGATTTCCACCAAGTTTTCTTCCCGAAGTTTCCAAGGGCGGGCGAAACTGTCATCTCATCTAATTCTAGAAGTCCCTCTCATTTATGTTGGTAGTTAGTAGCTTTCATTTATATCGGTGGTCAGTAGCCACCATTAGTGTCGGTAGTTGAGGCGGTGCGATCTCGTCTGCCGGATAGAGTCTAGATCAATGGATGTAATTCAAGGGCCTCGAGTATAAGAAGGGGTGCCCTCCCCCTAATTTGTATCATCCAATCCTTTCAAGCAATAAAGAACTCCTTTCTTTCCAGAGCTCCTCTCTTTAGAAGCTTTCTCTCTCTACGATCCGGGTTGTGCGAGCAAGTTGTGAGATTGATCGAACAAGATTTGGCTTGGGTGATCCAAAGTTGCCCGAGTCGCTGCACGGTCACGATCCCAATCGATCGGCCTGTGACAAGTGGTATCAGAGCTAAAGAGAGATCCACTTCTGGAGATTGAAGAGCACCAACTGTTCGAGAGAATGTCGAGCCAAGATGCTGTGATGGATGGAGAGATCATGCAAGTTAAGGAGACTCGCGCCAAGACAAAGAAAAGAGATGCCTCGATGAATGCCGTAGCCACGTTCGATGAGAAGATTGGGAAGGTCTGGAGTGCCGTGTTCGAGCTCATGGAAGGTCTTGACGATGCGCGAGACCGGATCATGGAGGTTGAATCCACGCTCCGTGAGGACTTCACGACCGGGCTCAACGAAGCTACCGCCTCGTTGCACGAGAAGGATGAAGCCCTTGAAGCATCAATTGATGTCTTGAAGGAACGCGTCCAAGTGATTGAGGAAGAAGTCCACGTAGGGACGAGGTCGAGGCTATGAAGGCGGAGATCCAAGAGCTCAAGACCGAGCTTGCCCTATGCAAGTTGAGCATCACCAATGGAGCAATGCCCACTAGGGGTGAGTGGTTCCCGGTTCCGTCTGGAACCTGGAACCTACCCTCGGATACAGGTTCTTCATTTTTTGGAACCTGGAACCTACTCGTCAGAACCAAGAACCTGGAACCTACCCTGTCACAGGTTCTAGGGTTGGTTCCAGGTTCCAATATGTTTTTTTTTTTTTTTTCATTTTCAGTTTTGAACTATAACAAAGAAGGAAAGAGACAAACCAAAGCTTCTATGTCCATAAATTGTCCTTTAGATGGTAGGTGAAGTGGACAGAAGTGATACAAGGATTTCCTAACTGGGAATCTTTCTGATTCTTACCCCAACAAGTTATAGTTTGCTCATTTTGGCAAACATATTGCCATAGAACTTGGCATCCTTTTTGTTGTACTCCTTGACTTTCTCCTTCAATACTTTATACTTCAGTTTCACATCCCTGTTTTGACAAGGCAAATTAAATGTGTAAGCACCACATTTCCGCATACACCATATTTCTGCAGTGTTTAAGATATCCCAGACCACAAAAGAAACATCTCAAAGAATGAAAAAGGAACAAAAAAAAAGTACCTATTGTCAGGATCAATCTCTAGCACCTTCTTGATGTCAAATTCAGGCAAATCAAGATCAGCCAGCTGAATGTAAGCCTGCGCCCTCCGATAAAGAGCCTTCACATTCCTGCTATCCAGCTCCAAAACTTGAGACATATTCAAACATGAGAAAACATTCATGCATCACACCCAGAGCCTTCAATTATGTGCATAGTTTCTCAGCCTGCTTGTAATCTTTGAGTTTCAGCTTGCATGCTGCATTATTCAGATTACAAGCAACTTTCAGTGCCTTCGCTTATTTCTTCTCATCTTCGCTAAAGGAGGTATCATATTCTATGTACTTCACAGCCTACAAACAAGATCAATATCCTCTAGAATAAGAGATATTACCAGATAAAGCTTATCCACATAATTGCCCTCTTTAAGGTCCAAGCTTTTTTGACAAAACTCTACTTTGACCAGTGAGTCATGCATTTATTTCATAAAATTATGAGTTTATTACTAAAAACTACAAAAAGAATCTTCACAATGGGCTGGAGAAACTAAGAAACTCTAACACTTTCAACTACAATGAAAATCTCAATCTAAACTAGTGTTTGAGAATCTGCTTTCCTATTATACCATACTTCAACATATAATAGATAACGACATCAATTGAAAAAAAGCAACCAACCCCAAGTCTAAAGAACACTGAACCAGCCACACAACAGAGGATATGAGTAAAAACTAAACAGCGCTCGATTTGATCCAAAGAAATGGCAGCAACACAGGAAATAGGAGACAATCATGTGAACTTCCAACAGGAATAAAAGATAAGCACAGTTTCTCATAGCATGTTACTAGGCCTATGCTCCATCAAGACTCAAGAGTTAGATTTGAAAATCATTAGCCTCACCACTTAGCATGAAACAAAAGAATACCCCGTAGCAAGTGCTTTAAATAATGGAACACATGACAACTAGCTAACCACATAAATAGCCGAGAGGTACATTTTCATATCTCTTAGAAGCCCTCGCATACTTCCCTGCCTTAAATAGAACATTTCCTTCTTCTTTCTTCTTGCCTGCAGCCTTAATTTTCCCCTCAGTATTCATGTCCCACGACTCCTTGTCCTAAACATTGAATGTTTAGATATTAGTGTATCAGTGCCCTGAAGTTTACAATGAGGATTGTGCCATAACAGCGCATGAACAAGAGCCCGCTCACATACCTTGACAAAAGAGACTAACTCCACCTCATGATACACAGTTGAACTAGTAGGTACCATAGCCAGAAAGAACAAGAAAGTAACAAGCACATTCGCAGGTATCTATAAAATCAAGTTCGTCCTGCACGAAATTCTCACTGCTAAGGGCAACAAGAAAGTAACAAGCACATTCGCAGGTATCTATAAAATCAGCTGACCCGAGCGTAAAAAGGGGCAGAGATTCAAACAATTAGGGTTTCTATGAATCGCCGCCGATCAAATTCGCATCCCGCAAGCAGGAAGCAAAATGAATTGAGAACCAATAATTCCATGATCAGGCCATCCACCGACAACCCAAAAGCAAGAAAGCGCTCAGTCGAGACAGATTTCCCACTCCCGCGGAAATCCTAGCGCTCATCACCTCATCAGAAGTAGAAATTGCCTAGCCCAAGCTTCAAAGCCCCGCGCTTTCAAATCGAGCAAAGAGAATACAACACAAATGCTCAAGAGCTAAAAAAGAACTGTGACATCCCGATTTTTGGGCCCTAATTTCGACTGGATAAATAGGGCCGGGTTCGTTCAATTGAAGCCGGGGGTTGTGAAATTGAGGAATATGAGGGATTTTTGGATAAAGAAAATAATCAATTTGATAAGTGAGACATCAATTGATTTTATGGGAGTCAATTTGAATTGAATCAAGAGGAATTAAGGTCTGCCTTTGATCGCGCAATTGAGACTCAAGAAGGTTCTATGGACAAGTCAAGATGTGAATTAAAGTGTGGGGACATTGGATTATTTTTATGGACTTCAATTGGACTTAATTGAAAGAAGAATTAAAGAAAATTGAGATGTACAAAGTTTTAGGCCCCGACAGAAAAATGAAACGCACCCATTGAAGAAAATTGTTGAGGATTTGAGGTAGTGGACCATGACATCATTGATGATGTCATGGTGGGCCATTGTTGGTTTAAAAGAAAAGGAGAAAAAGGAAAAGAAAAGGAGAAAAAGAAAAAGAAAAGGGAAAAAGGAAGAGAGAGAAGGTATTCTTCTTCCTCCCCTTCCCCAAGCCGTGCGACACCCCTCCCTCATCCTCTTCTTTTTCTGGCTTTTCTTCTTCAAGCACCAGCAAGGAGGAGCGTCGAGCAAGCCGTCGGAGCAGCCCGCCGCTCGCCGCCGCACGTCGCCGGCGTTGCCCGTCCCCGCGACGTCCCCCGCGCGCGCGCTCCTCGGCCTCCCTCTTGCGCAGCTCACTGTTCCAGTGGGATTTTCACCTTGTCCAGCCCTCTTCCGGCCGCCGTGAGGCCCCGCCGTCGGCCGCACGACACCGCCACCTCTCCCCCATCATCCCTCCGCTTGATCTAGCCCCGAATCTCCTCTTTTTGAGCCTCAAATCGCAGCAAACCAGCAGCAAAACAGAAGCTGGAAATTTGGGTATGGCAGCCCTTTCGTGGGCCGTTTTGGCCGGCTTCCCGACCCCGGATGCTAGGCCCGCTTTGGAGTTTATCGTTCCCCTCGTCGCGCTCATCGTTTTGGTCCGTTCGGCGCGTTAATCGGGTGAGTTACCTCACTAATCCTTGATTAGCCGGTTAATTATTCCATAAGTGCGTTTAATTTGAATTAAATGTGTTTAGATGGTTAGATTAGATTATTTTAATATAAGTTGGATTAAGGAAATTGGATTAAGTTAATTTGGGTTTAATTAAGGTTAAAAGTGATTTGTTTAATGTTAAGTGTGATGTGACATATTAGAATTTAATTTAGATTTATTTAAATTGGTTCGAAATTCGGATAAATAAAATAATATTAAAATATTCCGAAATTAATTAAATATTATTAAAAAACGGAAAAATTTATTTTTAGCCCCAGGTTGCTCGAATTTCGTGTTGATCATTTCTTTGTGATGTTAGAATTTTAATTTGATGCTTGATTTATGGCGAATTGAGTATGATTGCGTAAATTAGGGGTTTTGGGTAGAAATTCCAATTATAAAATTTGATGGGGATTTGGCCATGATTAACCGCCTATTAGAGGCCGTGCCTATTGAGACCGTGATGAACCGCCTAGGAAAGGCCGTGCCGAGTGGGGCCGTGATGCCACTAGTTGTTGAACCGCCTAGGAAAGGCCGTGCCGAGTGGGGCCGTGATGCCACTAGTTATTTGACCGCCTATGAGAGGCCGTGCCAAGTGGGGCCGTGATGCCACTAGTTGATGAACCACCTATTAGAGGTCGTGCGTTTGGGGCCGTGATAACCACCTTTTTGAAGGTCGTGCCGAGTGGGGCCGTGATGCCACTAGTGTTGAACCACCTTTTCGAAGGTCGTGCCACGTGGGGCCGTGATACCACCGATTTGTTGAGTCTACCCTTAGGGTTGTGGTTGGGAGCAGTGATTGATTTGATTGAATGACATGTAATCGGCCGAGCCGATTGATCGCTGAGACGATCCAAGTGGTTGATTGATTGATGATGTGATTGTGCCGTGCTTTATTTAATTGTCATATTTGCACGTGATTAAATGATATAAATTGTACTAACTTGCAGGCACGGACTGTCGCGAGATAAGTCTTCTTGATGTGTGGCTAGGTCATGCTGGGGTGTATTTTCTTTCTAATAGGGGCTTAGGAAGGGTGAACTTGCTGAGACAATGTCTCACCCCGTTATGGGAAACACATTTCAGGGCTGCAGATGAGGATTCCAGCAGAGTCAGGTGGACTGCCGGTGAAGTTGGGCAAGGAGTGCAGAGTCAAGAAAATGGAGGATTGAATCTGATTAGTAGTCATAGGACTGTTCTTTCTTTTGGTGGGCCGATCCCTAGTGTATAGACTCCGACCTATTTCGGCTGCATGTAAACCTTGTTTGATTTTATGATTGTATGTGGTTTGTATTAAATTGATTTTTGTTCCTGCTATCCTATCCCGTGTTTAATTTGTCAGGGGATTTTTAATACGTTCCGCATGCGCTTAAATAAATTAAATTGGGACGGCGACACTACCTAGGAATGTCGCATTATCACGACCGTGGCGGGTTGTTCACGTGTCTCGGGGTTCGGGGCGTGACAAGAACGACGCAGAGAGAGAGAGAGAGAGAGAGAGAGAGAGAGAGAGAGAGAGAGCTTACGGTCTCTGCCGCCGCGAACGCTGCCTCTGGTGGGATGATACATGGTTCCGGCGAGATCCTCCAAGCCGACGAAGATGGGGATGCGGTCGTCTTCTTCGCCGGCTTCTCGTAGACGAGCTTTACTCGGAGTTTTAGGTCTTGCCGGAGAGGAACTCGTCGAGGGACTTGAGGCCCAACTTCATGTGGATATTCGTCGAGGGCAAGCACTGAGCAGCGTCGGGGGGAGACAGAGAAGAAGCGTGAAGTGTGAAGTGAAAGTGAGAACCATGAGACTAGGTAGGGTAAATTAATTTAGGGCTTTTTTTTTTTTTTTTAACCTAACCGGTTCCGGTTCTCCGGTTCCAGAACCGTCGGTTCCCAGAAAAAGGGAACCGGGAATCGGAACCGGTCTCTTAAGAATTGGGAACCGAACCGGACCCTGCAGTTCCGTTCTCCGGTTCCCGGTTCTACTCGGGAACCACACTCACCCCTAATGCCCACTCAAGCGGTGCCCAAGATCAAGGTGCTAAAGCCCAAGGAGTTCAAAGGCAAACGATCCGCCAAAGAGGTGGACAACTTCGTTTGGAGCATGGAGCAATACTTTGGTGCCGCCAACATTCAAGACGAGTCGATCAAGGTACGAACCGCTTCGATATTCCTTACTAATACCACGATACTTTGGTGGCGAAATAGGTGTGATGAGACTAGACACGGTGCCAATCTTGTGGAGACATGGGATGACTTCGTGAGGGAATTCCGCGATTATTTCTTCCCTGAGTTTGCTCAACAAGAAGCCCGTAGCAAGCTCCATCGCCTCGAGTAAAGAGTTGCGATCCAAGAGTACGTGAAGGAATTCACGAAACTCAAGTTTCAGATCCGCAACCTGAGTGACG
This sequence comes from Eucalyptus erythrocorys, assembly GCA_014182555.1. Lineage (NCBI taxonomy): Eukaryota > Viridiplantae > Streptophyta > Magnoliopsida > Myrtales > Myrtaceae > Eucalyptus > Eucalyptus erythrocorys. The sequence continues at coordinate 15,330,676 of CM024602.1, forward strand.
AGGAGGCTCTCGGTGCATTCATGGATGGATTGAAGCCATGGGCTCAAATTGAGGTGAAGCATCAGTATGTGAGTACTCTCGCGAGGGCGCTTAGCATAGTCGAGTCTCTTGTCGATCTCACCAAGATCGAACCAAGGAGTCGAGCGAGAGATTAGAGGACGGATCGATCCACCGAGGATGAAGGAAAAAGCTACCTCGAGGCACGCACGATCAAGGCGGCTGAGTCAAAACATGGGGCGAAGGCACTTCCAAGCCATCCTTCCAAAGGGTCTACCACAACTGGACTATACGACGAGTACGTTCGATCAACCCCCGCCTTCTCCTTGTTTTATCTGCAAAGGTCCACATTGGACCCAAAAGTGCTCGAAGAAGGGTCGAATCAATGCCCTCCTAGCTATCGAAGAGATGGAGGAGGAGCCCAAAGAAGACAAGCGGCAAATCCGGATTGGAACGGTGAAGGTCGTTAATTCCGTCCAAGATTGGTCGCCGTCCAAAGAGAAGGAAGCTACACCGAACTCGGACATTTCTTCGTGGAGGTTGAAGTGTGTGGCCGAGTGCTTTACGCCTTAGTCGATACTGGAGCCTCAAACATGTTCATGTCGATCGAGGTAGCCAAAGCCTTGGGACTTCGTGTGGAGCCGTCTGGCAAGTTATTCAAGCCCGTCAACTCGAAAGGCCTCACTGGCGTCGAGTCGACTTCGAATGTGGACATCAAGATCGGCGAATGGAAAGGCAAGATGGCATTCGAGGTAATCCCTCTCGACGATTATGATCTCATTTTGGGAATGCAATTCTTTGATAGCGTGAGAGCCATGATCAACATGAGGACCAAGTGTATTATGATCCTCGATCCAAAATGCCCAACAATGATCCCCATGATAAAAGGGGTGATCGACACCAAGACCATCGCAACAATCTGACGCCTCGACAAGAGCTTGAAGGTCGTAAAGCGCATAAACAAGCTGATCGAGGAGAAGCCGAAGGAGGAGTTGGATCCTACTCCAACCTATGCGATGCCCATTCAAGTGCTCTTCCCCGAGGTTAAGTATTTGTCCAAGCCGAAGACGAAGCCGTGTGCCAAGTCCGAGTTCATCATAGAAGGTTGTGGTCCTTCGTACGAGAGCGTCCGCACCAAATGAAACAAGAACAAGAGAGCTCGTGCCAAGAAGGCCGACCATCAAGCTAAGAATGACGAGGACATCGCTCGATTGAGTGGGGGAGAATGTCACGGTCCGAAAGAAGGCCAATCCAAGAGGTTCCCAATGGACGATCGTGACATGTTCGTGGAGGATCTCCTGTGCTCACTCGGATTTCCACCAAGTCTTCTTCTCGAAATTTCCAAGGGCGGGCGAAACCGTCATCTCATCTGATTCTAGAAGCCCCTCTCATTTATGTTGGTAGTTGGTAGCTTTCATTTATGTTGATGGTTAGTAGTCGCCATTAGTGTTGGTAGTTGAGGTGGTGCGATCTCGTCCGCCGGATAGAGTCTAGATTAACGGATGTAATTCGAGGACCTCGAGTATAAGAAGGGGTGCCCTCCCCCTCATTTGTATCATCCAATCCTTTCAAGCAATAAAAAGCTCCTTTCTTTCCAGAGCTCCTCTCTAGAAGCTTTCTCTTTCTACGATTTGGGTTGTGCGATTGATCGAGCAAAGCTTGGCTTGGGTGATCCAAAGTTGCCCGAGTCGCCGCGCGGTCACGCTCCCAATCAATCGGCCCGTGACACTAGTGTCCACACCCCCAACACCTGCTAATTCTCCTCTTATTGCTAATACTGTGTTTCTTCTTTTAATATGCTAGTGTCCACACGCCCAACACCTAATAATTCTCCTCTTATTGCTAGTGCCTATGTAGGAAGCCTATTCTCATCATACAATGTTGCCTAATTTGTACCATCCATTTTGAAGTAGATTTTATGGTGATCACGGGAGTCCAAAAAATTTAATGAAACTTACCTATCTGCGATAGATGACATCGATGGCTATTCTAAAATTGTAGGACTGAATTCTTTAGTCTTTTTTTTTTTTTTTTTTTTTCTCATATGCTCTAAAAATGATATTCTATGATGCTCTTGTTTAGATGGCCGAGGAACTAATGGTGGAGTCAACTACGAATAGCGAAAACGATCTTTCATTTAAATTAAAAATAAAAAAATAAATTCGATTATAGTTCCAACATGGACAACCCTGCGAGTAAAACCAAACCTTGTCATCAACAATATAATTTTATGCAGGAATTCACAAAGGGAGCCTCTGATCGAGTGAGCCACTGGATTTGGTGAGCTACTGGGCTTGCTTAGATCGCCCGAGGTCGCGGCCGTCGGCCATCGCCAAGTAATGGAGAAAAGAAAAGAAAAAATTAGAAAAGATTTGATTTTTTTAAATATAGAAACAACAAAAATCGATTTTAAAAATAATTTTATAAAAGAAAGAGTTTGTTTCCGTTTTTTTGTTTTTTCATGGAACCAGAAAAATTTTTCTTAATATTGAAAAGTCGTTTCAATTTTCCAAGAAAATCAAAATATTACCTACAAAAGATTTTCTTTTACACTCGTTTTAATAATATTTTTAATTTCTTTAGTTCTTTTTTAATCGAAATTTCAATTATTTTTATTATTAATAACAAATCTTTAATTATATCGAAAAAAAATTCAATATTTTAATTATTTTTATATTTTTAAAAAGATCGGCCGTAGTTGAAGAAAGAAGAAGAAAATTAAAAATGGATTTAGTAAAATATTCTATTAACTTTGAAATTTGTTTTTTAGAAATCAAGAAACGATGAGAGACCTGTTGTGAACCCGTGCCGTATTCATTGAGTTGTCCTCTAATTGACGATGTTTACTTGAGCTACCCTGTAGCAAATTTTACGTGACCATGAGGGAGGCGAACAAGTGTGGTGCCAACATTATAACCTGAGATATGGAACATTTGCGGGTTAAACCAAACCTTATCATCAACAAGATGATTTTGTGTAGAAATTCACATTTTGTTCTTGTTCCTTCCTCAAGCGAAAAAAGGTCAGAATCGTCTAATTCATCATATTGAGAATGAAACCATACATCGAAATTGAAAAAAAGAAATTAAAAATGGATTTAGACTGTGAGGAAAATAATACTATGTTTCTTATTTTAATATGCTAGTGTCCACACCCCCAACACTTGCTAATTCTCCTCTTACTTTACATCCCAAAAGTCTTTAGATCCAAATTGAAGTATGAGGAAGCCTATTAAGGAAGCCTATTCTCTTTGTACAATGTTGCATAATTTGTACCGTCCATTTTGAAGCAAATTTTATGGTGATCATGGAAAGTCCCAAAAATTTAATGAAACCTATTCCTATCTGCGATAGATGATGGCTATTTTGAAATTGTAAGACTGAATTCTCAAGTCTTTTTTTTTTTTCTCATAGGCTCTGAAAATGATATTTTGTGATGTTCTCGTTTAGATGGCTGAGGAAGTGATGATGGAGTCGACTACAGATAGCAAAAACGATCTTTCATTTAAAATTTTTTAAAAAATTTAAACTCGATTATTGTTCCAACATGGACAATCCTATGCGTAAAACCAAGCCTTGTCATCAACAAGATGATTTTGTGCAGGAATTCACAAAGGGAGCCTCTAATCGGGCAAGCCACTAGATTTGGTGAGTTGCTAGGCTTACTTAGATTAGCCGAGGTCGCTCGGCCGCCGGCCATCGCTAAGTAATGGAGAAAGGAAAAGAAAAAAAAAAAAATTTTGATTTGATTTTTTAAATAAAAAGATAATAAAAATCAAATTTTTTTAGAAAAATAATTTTATAAGAAAAAAAGTTTGTTTCCGTTTTTTTTTTTTTCATAGAACTAGAAAATCTTTTCTTAATATTGAAAAGTCTTTTCAATTTTTCAAGAAATTCAAAATATTACCTACAAAATATTTTCTTTTGCACTCATTTTAATAATACTTTTAATTTCTTTAGTTCTTTTTTTAACAAATTTTCTATTATTTTATTATTAAAAACAAATCTTTAATTATTTCTAAAAAAATTCGATATTTTAATTATTTTTATACTTTAAAAAAGATCGGCCGAAGTTGAAGAAAGAAGAAGAAAATTAAAAATGGATTTAGTAAAATACTCTATTAACTTTGAAATTTGTTTTTCGGAAATCAAGAAACCACGTGCAAGAGACGTTATTGTTATTGTGAACCCTTGTGGTATTCATTGAGTTGTCCTATGATCTGTGGTGTTTACTTGAGCTACCCTGTAGCAAATTTTACGTGAGGAGGTGAACAAGTGTGGACATTATATTCGAAGATATGGAACATTTGCAGGTTAAACCAAACCTTGTCATCAACAAGATGATTTTGGGCAGGAATTCACCTTTTGTTCTTGTTCCTTGCCAACATGGCTAAAAGCAAAAATTTTCTTCCTTGCTAATACAAATCGTACATCGAAATTGAAAAAAAAAATAATAAAAAAAGATTTAGATTGTGAGGAAAATAATACTATGTTTTTTTTTTTTATTTTAATATGCTAATGCACACGCCCAGCACCTGCTAATTCTCCTCTTATTGCTTTATGTCCCAAAAGTCTTGAGATCCAAATTGAAGTATGAGGAAGCCTATTAAGGAAGCCTATTCTCTTCTAATAATGTTGCCTAATTTGTACAGTCCATTTTGAAGCAGATTTAATGAAACTTATTCCTATCTACAATAGATGACATCGATGGCTATTTTGAAATTGTAGGAGTGAATTCTCGAGTCTTTTTCTTTTTTTCTTATATGCTCTGAAAATGATATTATGTGATGCTCTTGTTTAGATGGCCGAGGAACTGATGGTGGAGTCAACTACGAATAGTGCAAATGATCTTTCATTTAAATTTTTTAAAAAAATTTAAACTCGATTATTATTCCAACATGGATGACCCTATGGGCAAAACCAAACCATGTCGATTATATTGTGCAGGAATTCACAAAGAGAGCATCTAATCGAGCAAGCCACAAGATTTGGTGAGTTGCTAGGCTTGCTTAGATCAGCCGAGGTCGCCCAGCCTCCTGCCCGCCGCTCGTCTGGCGGGCAGGCGGGCGTGGTTCCCCTTCGCTTCGCTGGCGCCGCTCGTCCGGCGGTGGCCAGTTAGTCCAGAGGATTATGAGCCTCCGCGCGTGCTTACTCCTCACCGGGCAGACAAGACAGGGCTGGATTTCTGCTAGGGTTTCGCGAAATTGCGAAGCTCTTCTCTCTCTCCTCTGCTTGGTCTGTATTTTTCATTTGAGGGGGGCGAGGTTTCTAATTTTCGTTGTGGGAGGGGGCAGGGACCGCTTCCGAAAGTAGTATGGTTTTTTTTGTTGAGTTTTACCGTAAAAGCCATTTGAAACCAGGATGTTCGTAAAGCCAGGATGTTCGTAATCATTCTTTATGCGGGCAATACTTGTTGTATTGACATCTTAAATTATGCAGGGGAGCTGTCAATTAACAATGAAGCTAGCAAGGAAGAATTACTTGATTTTGGGCAGGAATTCACATTTTGTTCTTGTTCCTTGCCAACATGGCTAAAAGCAAAAATTTTCTTCCTTGCTAATACAAATCGTACATCGAAATTGAAAAAAAAAATAAAAAAAGGATTTAGATTGTGAGGAAAATAATACTATGTTTCTTATTTTAATATGCTAGTGTCTACACGCCCAGCACCTGCTAATTCTCCTCTTATTACTTTACGTCCCAAAAGTCTTGAGATCCAAATTGAAGTATGAGGAAGCCTACTAAGGAAGCCTATTCTCTTCGTACAATGTTGCCTAATTTGTACAGTTCATTTTGAAGCAGATTTAACGAAACTTATTCCTATCTGCAATGGATGACATGATGGCTATTCTGAAATTGTAGGAGTGAATTCTCGAGTTTTTTTTTTTTTTCTTATATGCTCTGAAAATGATATTATGTGATGCTCTTGTTTAGATGGCCGAGGAACTGATGGTGGAGTCAACTACGAATAGTGCAAATGATCTTTCATTTAAATTTTTTAAAAAAATTTAAACTCAATTATTATTCCAACATGGATGACCCTATGGGCAAAACCAAACCATGTCGATTATATTGTGCAGGAATTCACAAAGAGAGCATCTAATCGAGCAAGCCACAAGATTTGGTGAGTTGCTAGGCTTGCTTAGATCAGCTGAGGTCGCCCAGCCTCCTGCTCGCTGCTCGTCCGGTGGGCAGGTGGGCGGGCGGGTGCGGTTCCCCTTCGCTTCGCTGGCGCCGCTCGTCCGGCGGTGGCCAGTTAGTCCAGAGGATTATGAGCCTCCACGCGTGCTTACTCCTCACCGGGCAGACAAGACAGGGCTGGATTTCTACTAGGGTTTCGCGAAATTGCGAAGCTCTTCTCTCTCTCCTCTGCTCGGTCTGTATTTTTCATTTGAGGGGGGCGAGGTTTCTAATTTTCGTTTGTGGGAGGGGGCGGGGACCGCTTCCGAAAGTAGTATGGTTTTTTTTGTTGAGTTTTACCGTAAAAGCCATTTGAAACCAGGATGTTCGTAATCATTCTTTATGTGGGCAATACTTGTTGTATTGACATCTTAAATTATGCAGGGGAGCTGTCAATTAACAATGAAGCTAGCAAGGAAGAATTACTTGATTTTGGGCAGGAATTCACATTTTGTTCTTGTTCCTTGCCAACATGGCTAAAAGCAAAAATTTTCTTCCTTGCTAATACAAATCGTACATCGAAATTGAAAAAATAAAAATAAAAAAAGGATTTAGATTGTGAGGAAAATAATACTATGTTTCTTATTTTAATATACTAGTGTCCACACGCCCAGCACCTGCTAATTCTCCTCTTATTGCTTTACGTCCCAAAAGTCTTGAGATCCAAATTGAAGTATGAGGAAGCCTACTAAGGAAGCCTATTCTCTTCGTACAATGTTGCCTAATTTGTACAGTTCATTTTGAAGCAGATTTAACGAAACTTATTCCTATCTGCAATAGATGACATCGATGGCTATTTTGAAATTGTAGGAGTGAATTCTCGAGTTTTTTTTTTTTCTTATATGCTCTGAAAATGATATTATGTGATGCTCTTGTTTAGATGGCCAAGGAACTGACGGTGGAGTCGACTATGGATAGTGAAAATGAGGGATAAGTACACTAATGGTGCCAAAAATTGTGTACGGCGCTCACTTTGATGCCAAAAGTTTCCGCCGGATCACTTAAGTGTCAAAAAATTTGAAAAATGCTCGCTTTGGTGCCAACGCCGATCTGAACAGCTGGAAATCCGACGTGGTCTTTTTTTAATAATTTTTTATACTGATGTGGCTCGCCGGAAAGTCCAGTCAGTGTGTAAACAACCAAACGACGTCGTTTGGTGTCTTAAATCCCAAGTCGAAACCCTAAATCCCCAAATCGAGAGAGAGAGAGAGAGAGGCCATGGCGGCGGCGTTGTCTTCTTCGCCGAAGAACAACACCAGCAGAGAGAGAGAGAGAGAAGCCATGGCAGCACTGTGTTTTTCTCCGAAGAACAACACCAGCAGAGAGAGAGAGAAGCCATGGCGATATCATCTTCTTCCCCAAAAAACGACACCAACAGAGAGAGAGAAGCCATGGCAGCCGCGTCTTCTTCCCCGAAGAACAACACCAGCACCAGCCACTCTTTCCCTCGCACACCTCGTCTTCTCTCTCTCTCTGCACCTTTAATCCCCCTTCTTCCTCCTCCTCCTCTGTCCTCGCCTCCTATTTTCCCATCACTTCTTGGCCGAGCGATGGTGGCCGAGCGACGGTGACTGAGCGACGGTGGCTGAGCACGGTGGCCCAACGACGATGGCCGAGCACGGTGGCCGAGCGACGGTGGCCGAGCACGGTGGCCCAACGACAGTGGCCGAGCACGGTGGGTCGGCGAGGATGAACAAAAAAAAACCCTAATTTCAAAAAACCCTAATTTCAATCACAAATGGGCTATACGGCGTCGTTTTTCCTAAGCCATCCACGTAGGACGGCAAAACGATGTCGTTTTCTTAAGTATGACAAAAAACGACGTCGTTTAAGGGGTTTATCGAATTTTTTTTTTTAAATACAAAGCCACGTAATCATTTTGGCCGGAAATTTTCGCCGGTGGCACCAAAGTGAGCGTTTTTTCTCCGATTTGGCACTTAAGTGATCCGGCGGAAACTTTTGGCACCAAAGTGAGCGCCGTACACAACTTTTGGCACCATTAGTGTACTTATCCCATGAAAACGACTACGGATAGCGAAAATGATCTTTCATTTAAATTTTAAAAAAAAATTTAAACTCGGTTATTGTTCCAACATGGATGACCCTATGGGTAAAAACAAACCATGTTGATGATTTTGTGTAGGAATTCACAAAGGGAGCATCTAATCGGGCAAGCCACAAGATTTGGTGAGTTGCTAGGCTTGCTTAAATCAGCCGAGGTCGCCTGACCGCTGGCCATCGCCGAGTAATGGAGGAAGGAAAAGAAAAAAAGAAAGAAAATATTTGATTTTTTTAAATAAAGAGATAACAAAAATCAATTTTTTTTAAAAATAATTTTATAAGAAAAAAAGTTTGTTTCCATTTTTTTTTTTTGTTTTTTCATGGAACCCGGAAAACCTTTTCTTAATATTGAAAACTCTTTTCAATTTTCCAAGAAAATCAAAATATTACCTACAAAATATTTTCTTTTGCACTCATTTTAATAATATTTTAAATTTCTTTAGTTCTTTTTAATCGAATTTTTAATTATTTTATTATTAAAAATGAATCTTTAATTATTTCTAAAAATTCGAAATTTTAATTATTTTTATTTTTTAAAAAGATCGGCCGAAATTGAAGAAAGAAGAAGAAAATAAAAAATGAATTTAGAAAAATACTCTATTAACTTTGAAATTTGATTTTCATGAGTCAAGAAACAACAGAGCATTTTCGGATTGCCGAATGGCTTAATTAATGAAAATTAGTCAGCTGCCTATTTTGGCCTTAAAAACTTACTAAAAATCCTATTTTGCCCTTTTAAAAGTTAGAACCTTAGATCTAACGCAGCCTTCGCTCCTTCTCTTCTCTTCCCTTCGCCTCCACCTCTTCTTTCTTTGCTCGACTCTGCGCGTTCGCTTCACTCCCTTCTTAAGTTTGCTTATCCTCCGACACTTCAATATTCTCTTCGTCTCCAAGAAGAATTACATGTGGGTATCTGGTTCTCCATCTCGATTGTAGTTTCACCATCCTTCTCAATCCTCGTCAATTAACTCGCCCTTCGTTTGCAGCGATTTGCCCTCTTCAATTTGCTCGTCCTCTGGCACTTTGATCTTCTCTTCATCTCCAAAAATCACAGGTGCGTATCTGGTTCTTCATCTCGATTGCAGTCTTGAACTGTTCTCAATCGTTCTCAATCCCGGCGTTGTCATGCATTTCTCCGCTCGCGTTCGCCTTCACTTTTCTTCAATCTAATTGTGCATCCTGTGCGTTCATGTTTGATTTTCTTCAATCAAATCGCGATATGGTCATCAAGTTATTTTTTTAATTGCCCGTGGTTGTTGTCTAAGTTGCTGAGTACTTCGCTCGATTTATATCGATAATTTTGCAAAAGATGTGAATTTGCGGATTCCAATGCTGTGGTGCTTCTTTTAGTGCTTTAATTGGTAATCTTTTTGATTGAAAGTATATGGGCTGAGCTTGTGCGATCTTGCTTGTCATGCTTAGCTTGAGTTGTTCTCATTCTAAGTCATTGATTGCTCGCTTACACATTTCGACACTAATTCATTTGTGCTTAACATTGTGAATGTGGGAGAGGTTTGCGCAGATTGAATTGTGAATCAGAAAAAGTCCCATTTGTAACTTTCAAGTAGATTTTGTGTGTTTAATGGGGATTATGTAGATAGAAGGGCTTGGGGTTTGGAGACTTTCCAGCTCCTTTTGGCTTGTAAGATGAGTTGTGATGCTGTAAATGCACACATCTCTTGGTTTACATGTACACTGTTTTATAGGCATGGAAGCTGCATAAGAAAGAGGAGCTAATGAGCTTAGAATTCATGAATCTAATTACTGAGGAAGGCTTGAACGGTCACTCAAAGGATTCATCTTCCACTTCATCTGGGGAGTCAAGCGAGCTAGATGAATCATCTTTATGGTTGAAAGATCATGTGTTATAATAATGACCTTCAATTCTATCTATGATAGGAGCATTTGAACTTTTATGTAGGTTTTGCATGTATATAGAGAGTAGATATATGAGAAATTACGTTGTATCAAGTTTGTTGTACATAGTATTTTGGCTTGATCAAATAGCTATAGGAGATATTTAAGGATCTTTATACTTTTTGTGGGGATAATGAATTTCATTCCTTGGGTTATATGTTACTCCATTTATTGTAATGGAGATATTCATTTTTTAATTAAGAAAGAGACCATTTTGATTTGAATTTTTTCCATTTGAATTATTAGCATTGTTGTCAAAATTTATATTAAAAAAGTTGCATACATTATTTTTTTCAATTTTAAACAAATAAAAATTAAAAAGGTAATATTAATCACCAAAAGAGGTTTTTCAAATGTATTTTTTACCGAACGATAATTTTTTCAAAGTTGCTTTTCAAAGTATAATTTATTAAACGATTTTTCTATCTGCTCGAAATCCTTCACACTAAACTGCTTTGAATTTTCTTTATGGATTTTACCAAACACATTCTAAGTAAGAAAAGGCCGGTCTTACTTGGCAAAACGAAAAGTGGCCACTGGCCATGAGCATGTCAGAGGAGGGTCAGATTCTCGCCACGTGGACAGTCCCTCCACGGTCGCCAAAAGGACCCGGAGAGGAGGACCCACCCGAGATCATTGACCCGCTTCGGGCTTTCAAATTTCAAAAATATCCAACGGTCGATCCCGACCCCACCACCCTCTACCGAATGCGGGCGACGCGATCGACGCCTCGCCGGACGCAAGAATTCTTTCCAATCTCGTTTCCCCATCTCGTCATCTCTCTCTCGAGCGAAAAGGATTCATCTCGCCCCCCCCAAAAAAAAAAAAAAGCAGCTCCGTTTCTTTAAACCCCCTTTTGAATCTTTTTTTTGATTGCTCATCATTCAAAACAGTCTCCCTCGCTTTCTTATCCATGGATGACCATCAACGGGGCGACCCACTTTTGCTCACCGACGTTTCTTGCCAGCAGCGGCAGCAGCAGCAGCAGCAGCAGCAGCATCGCTCCGCCTCTCGCGGTGAGTTTTCAAGAACCCCCGAAGACTAGTCCTTTTCCCCCATCTTCCCGTTCTTTAGGACGTCGCATCTTTTCCCCGCCGCGATTCACGGGATCCGCTTCTTGATGGGTCAGGCATTTCGAATTCATCCGCGGCGGGCTACTGCGTTTCCGAAATGGCGGGTCTCGATTCGCGTTGCGATCCCAATGACGGTAAATTGTGCAGATATCCTTTGCATTCCCTGATTTTCCTCCACGTTTTTCAAGAGGTTGTTTTGAATGTACCCATCGGCTCATAGTTTGATAGTTATCTTTCCCTCCCTTTTGTGCGCTTGGATGTTTGCTTGATATAGACGTCGGTTGGCAAAATCGAAGCGTTGACACAAGCTGTGTAGAAAGATTTGTCGAGCCGGCTGCTCAGGGTGCAGGTGACTAAGAAAGGAAAAGGAGTAATTCTTGCATATTTCTGCAATGAATGGGTTGAGCTGACTAATTTTATATGGGGCTCGATTTGATTCTTGGCTTGGTGCAGGTTCTTCGATGTTGGGGTTTTCGCTGACCTCACCTGATCTAGTCATCTGTGCCGGTTCGCCTGACATTCCCAGCAGCAGCGGGTTCGGAGATTCTCCCGTGCTCTTTGATAAGAGCAACTACTCGCAGAATCCAGAGCAGTCTATTGAACTTTCTCTGGAAAATTGCATTCCAGAATCTGAAACCAAAGTAATTAGCAGAACCCCGGTTGTGAGGTTTTCGACAGTGTGTCAAACTTTTAGTCAAGTTTCGTCACCCGAAAGCTCTTTCGAGCTTCCTCCGCCACCAATGAGTGAGGACCTTGAAATGCAAGGCCCCCTTCTGGCGGTACAAACTGATTCGGGTTCCAATAGTGTGACCATGATTGGTGCTGAAACTGATGGAGTGGCAGGACTTGACTTACCTGAGGTATTACCTCTTGTGAATTTCAGCCATTCGGCTATATATAAATAACTAGACTGACAAACTAGGTACTGACTGGAAATTTCTCAATTAAATTCATTGAGGATGGTGGCGGTTGCGAATTTGACGGAGAGCTCCAGGAGTTAGTGAGGAGCTACAAGAGTCAAAAGAAAGAACTAAATGAGACAAGGAAGGCAATGGAAGAGCTTAAGAGAGAGAATCAACTGAAAAGCAGAGAATGCCAAGAGGCCTGGAAATCTCTACAGGAGCTTCAAAATGAGCTCATGCGCAAGTCAATGCATGTTGGGTCCTTGGGTAGGGACAATATCATTTTATCTGTGATTGTTGTATTTTCAACAAAAAAATACTTGATTTGTTTATGGACTTTTAAATGCAGCTTTTGCCATAGAGGGACAAGTGAAAGAGAAGAGCAAGTGGTTCTCTTCACTTAGAGACTTGACTAGAAAATTGAAGGTATCCAATTATTCAAGATGTGATTTTGGGTGGCAAAACTATGGCTTCATCATATTGAAGAGTAAATTTGGCAGATTTTGAAATTGGAGCAAATTTCACTTTCTGAGGAGGCTTCAACGTACAGAAAGTGCCTCGAAGAAATGCAAGTTGTCGGCTGCACCATTCAGTCCACAAGTGAATTCCCTTCTACTCTTTTCTGCGATGCTTGTATTGTCTTCATCTTCTTCAACATCTTTTCTTTTTGCAGTTGATCAACAAACTAAAGTGCATGAGGATCTCAAGATAAAGTTACTTGAAGGGGCTAAACAACGAAAAGAACTTTACAATAAGGTTTTGGAGTTGAAAGGTGAGTTACCACTTTATTCAAACAATTAATATGATCGAAAGGAAGCCAAAGAGTTGCCTCATTATACACCTTGGCTGTTCTTACTTTCAGGAAACATAAGGGTGTTCTGTCGGTGTAGGCCTCTTAATGTTGAAGAAATTGCCGCGGGAGCTTCAACGGCAATTGACTTTGAATCTTCAAATGAAGGTGAACTAACTATTAAGTCAAATGGTGCTTTTAGGAGGAACTTCAAGTTCGATGCTGTTTTTGGTCCCCAAGCAGATCAAGGTAATAAAACATCTAAAAATAAAGGGAAAGATTAGCAGAAATTTCCATTAGGATTTGGCAATTGTTTATTATGTCTTCTGTGTTTGTCGTGTAGCGGATGTTTTTGAAGATACAGCTCCATTTGCAACATCAGTTCTAGATGGGTACAATGTTTGTATATTTGCTTATGGTCAGACTGGAACTGGAAAAACTTACACAATGGAGGGAACCAAGACAGCCCGTGGGGTTAATTATAGGACTCTAGAGGAGCTGTTTCGCATAATCAAGGAGCGACAACAACTTTTCCAATATGAGATTTCTGTGAGTGTTTTGGAAGTCTACAATGAACAGATAAGAGATTTGCTTGTCCCTGGAAATCAGCCAGGAGTTCCTACAAAGAGGTATGCACATTAATTTGTTATGTATCATATTACTCTTAAGATTTCTTGTAAGAATGCAAATTCTCACGTAAATTCTACTTTGTTTGTAAACTGTTCCTTAGTCTGTGTAATTAGAAAGACATTCATTTAACTGTCTTTCATTGTGACAAAATTTGGAAAGCATAATACTTGGGATTTCTCCAATAAAGTAGCTATTTTTCTTGGCTAGGCTTGAGATAAGACAAGTGAGTGAAGGAATGCATCATGTACCTGGACTGGTTGAAGCACACGTAAGCAACATGCATGAGGTATGGGAGGTTCTACAAACAGGAAGCAATGCTAGAGCTGTTGGCTCAACAAATGCTAATGAGCACAGCAGTCGATCTCACTGGTCTGTTCTTTCTTCAATTTGTTCATCTCCTCAACAAATTGCAGTATAACTTATGTAGTGACATGCATATGCTGATTATACATTTATGAATATGTGGTGTAATTATGCTCATTCCAAGTTGTGGTTTTTTCATCTAGCATACATTGTGTGATGGTCAAAGGGGAAAACTCATTAACTGGAGAATGCACGAGAAGCAAGCTGTGGTTGGTGGACTTAGCTGGAAGTGAACGGATAGCAAAGACAGAAGTTCAGGGAGAACGGCTCAAGGAAGCTCAAAATATCAATAGATCTCTGTCTGCGCTTGGTGATGTCATATCTGCTCTCGCTACTAAAAGCCCACATGTGCCTTTCAGGTTACAGAGTTGTTCCCAATCTTTTCAAGTCCAGCATGTCATTTGTACATGATTTTGTACTAATTTTTTTCTCCCATTTATTTGTGAAGGAACTCTAAACTCACCCACTTGCTTCAAGACTCTCTAGGTACCTATTTTACATAAAATGTTGGCATTAACTAATTCAAAATTATATGGCAGTAGCAGGGCCAGTAGTTGTGATAGAGCTTGCTTATGTGTGCTCAATGTAAAGTTCCCCTATCGCAATTACAATTAAGAACTGCGAGTGTCAACAATATAAACTGAGCAATATGAGAACTTTCTGTTTGTCAGGAGGAGATTCGAAGGCGCTCATGTTTGTGCAGATCAGTCCTAATGAAAATGACTTGAGCGAGACCATATGCTCACTAAACTTTGCAAGTAGAGTTAAAGGCGTCGAGTTAGGTCCAGCGAAGAAGCAACTTGATGCTGCTGAATTTGTCAAGTACAAGCAAATGGTAACACAGAAATCCTGAGTCACAAGTTTAACAGACAAAGTTTGTTTTTCTTTTGGCAGGGGGATGTAGTCCGTTGAGTTTCGCATGTGTTTCTCATGTCACTGACTTGAATTTGCTGATGCAATTTAAATGCTAGGTTGAGAAAACAAAGCAAGATATGAAGAGCAAGGATTTGCAAATTAAAAAGATGGAGGAAACAATCCATTGTCAGGATGCAAAAATTAAAGAAAGAGATCTTAAAAACAAGAATCTGCAGGAAAAGGTATAAAACTGCACTAATGTCTACATTAAAAGATTATGCATGTTCTCTTCTTGGTAACTATAGCGAGAACATTTTGTAAACAAAGTTGTCAAGTTTCCAATGATTTCGCTTTTACTTTGCAGATAAAGGAACTTGAATCTCAGCTTCTCGTAGAAAGAAAGCTAGCTAGACAGCATGTCGACACAAAAATAGCAGAGCAGCATCATCTGAAGCAGCAGGAAGAACAAAACTCACAGACGAGGCCACCACTTGCCAGTCGTCAAGTAGGAAGCATCAAGGAAATTGTGAGTTTCGCTACGAGCAAAGACCAAACGAATCTCAGTCAACCCTTCGCGGATGATAACAGCTACAAGCCCCCATTAATTCTTCCTGCTTCAGACGGTCATGCCAAGTACAATGATTCCATGGAAAAAGAGAACATTCCTCTTATACTTGGACAACAACCATTGCTTCCGAAAAGGACAGGAAGATTCTCTATCTGCACGGCAGCACGGCAAGTCCCCATGACCCCAGCTCCAAGGCGAAATTCTTTGATTCCATTGCCCTCGGCACCGAGTTCAACCCCTTGCCCAGCTCCATTATTGCCTTTACAAGAATGTCTGCCCGAAAAGAATGAATGTGAGGATGGATCCGAGATGAACTGTTTGCCAGAGAAGATCCCCTGTCACAGTCCAAAAGGAATTAGAAGTGGGGGTAAGAAGATTAGCAGCGCGTTGCGAAGGAGCCTTCAGAAGAAAATGCATATGAAGTCGCCAATGAGAAAAGTTGGAGTCAATGTCGGAATGGAGAAGGTTAGAGTTTCCATTGGCAACAGAGGGAGGATTGGCCCGAGAATGTTCTTGGGAAGTAACAGAATAGCTAGAACCAAGGACATCCAGAATAAGCAGAGTCAAAGAGAGAAGGAGAGAGGATGGAACATCGGCACGGCTGGAAGGACTGTTATTTAAAACCGAGAATGTCGAGCTTGAGCTTGAGCTTGGCTTTAATTGAAGTCTTTGGTTTTCTTTTCTTCTCATTTTCTGGTTGATAGCTTTCTTTATGTACAGAGCAACCATGTCAGGCAATTTGTTTATGGTTCTCTGTCGCATTGCTGTACATGAGTTTCTAAATGCTACAGCAACCCTACATAGAATCTGGCTTTGGTGAAGATGATTTGGCCTACGACGGTAGCGTTAGTATGCATCGTGTCTCTATGAACATATTGGATTGAGGCAATGGGCAGATCGTTTTCCTTTTCTCCAAAAGCTTATGATTCATGTATTCCCCATTTCGTCTCACAGCGTACTTGCTTTATCTCCACCCCACGTCTCAGTCTGTACGCCAAATCTTCGTTCAGATACTATTACACCAGCCACAAAGTGAGGATCAATAGCCCTCCAAGCAACATTTCATCGATTCATTTATATTTTCATTTTATAAATTCAGCAGAAAAATCTGAAAATAAACGTGGCTACATTTGAAAAATGCTTTTGATCTTGCACTAGATTTCAAACAGAAAATCTACTCGATCGCCCAGCTCTTGCAGTAATGGGCCGTCAAAAAGACTGTACATTGCTACATTAGCTTTTGGTATTCCAGTGATTATCCTATATTTTCTTCTAGTGTCTCAGTTATTACGCTTGAATCCTCCTACTTATATTTGAATCGGAAGGAATTTTGGACCACAAGATGGTCAATATCAATCGACACTATACACTGTTGAATGCTGGACGGGAACGGTCAGGAGAATATTGCAAACCTGCCAAGCAACAGAAACTTGGTTCAGCGGTCCTCAACATAAACAAAATGGCAAGCAAATTAGATGACGATAACTGGGTCGAAAATCACATGGCATACCAGCCCCCCTGAATTAGTTTCCATAATCCGCGCCATTTGGTAATGTTGTTTGCAGCTGGAACAGAATGCCGCACTTTCCCAAGCTTCTCTGACAACACCCCTCTTTCGTGGACAAATTGGACAGATTCAGAGAGCCGATTGAGCAGATTTACAAGAGCTATCACTTCATTTCTTTGTAATTGCACCTACAAAAACAGAGTTAGTCATGAAGAAATGAGCAAGTAGGATTCATTAATTTGAGAAAATTAAGGGGCATGGAGAAACCTACCGATGTCTCTGGTTGGTTTTGACTGTCAACCGAGAAGAGGATCTTTAATGCAGTTCCAAGGCCGAGAACCTGAAGCTTTCCCCACAGCCGACACTTCTCACAGCCCACACAATCCATCAAGGCACTGCAGTAAGGTCATGTGGTGGAGTGTTTACTATGGAGAAGAAAGGACACACATTCTTTTTTCCCTTCAAGGAAGGGGCGGGTAGGCAAGGTTCATGGGGCTAGTAGGTGCAACAATGCATGGATGGCAAGGGGAGACTATGCAAGGCCTAATGCCACAGGAACAGTACCATCTCTTGACTAGGGAACCAATGCTCATTCTCAAACTTGCAACGTTCTATCAATTCAAAAGTTGAAACTAACCTAATATTTTTGAACTGTCTCTGAATTGTCTGCTTCAATTGCGGTCCATTTTTACCCTTCCACAGTTTACCCTCGTCAAACGGAAGAGGACAAGCAGCTTGTAATTTGGGATTATAAAGCAACTGTTTCATTAATAATAAAGTGCTGGCATCCTCGGCATGATTACCAGTATCATACTCAGCCACTTCCAGATAATTGGCTGCCTAAGAGACAAATTAAATATTGGTGACACACACAAAAGGCAGTTCTTCGCTAAATGATGAATGATTGAAATGGAAGGAGGCCATGCGGATTAATATTCGTCACTCACCTTAGTCACAGCACGAAGAACGAAAAGGAATGTGAAATACAAGTTTCCAACACGATCAGGATACTGCACAACCCGATTATACATCACTTCCAGATTTTCACCCCACTGAAATAGCAGATAGAGATGTCAGCCAAGGCATTGAGAAGCAAACAATCTGGAAACATTGCTAAACATTTTCCATTGAAGAATCAATATGATCATGTGATACATACATATACTTCTGGAAGATGTCCAATAAAAAGGGCAATAGATCCAGCTTATATTTACTAAAGATGCGGATTTCCATTTTCAACTTACGCAAAGAATTAGCCAGAACATTAGAGCTTGGCATTCTACAGCCCAATATTACTATTGAGAGCCTTCAGAGGATTTGGTATGCATAAGATGCAAAAGAAAACAAATTATGAAAGAAACCATTGTGGTTGGGTGAATGAAACTCTTCATATGAATAATTTACTAATAAAGAGAACAAACGTATTAGGGAGGTCATGAAATGCCAACCGTATTTGCAGCTTCATCCAGAAGGTAATCAGCAGCTATGTGGATTGATATCGAGGAGTGAAGACCAGAGATCAATTTGTACAACACCTTTTTCTCCTGACAAACCTCTCCTGAAGTATCTGTCAATAAACCAATGAATCTTATAATTACCGCAGACATGATTCAAATGAGAGCAAAATATCAGATCACTGTTACAATAATCATGGAAATTGGTTCACAAAGATGCAAAATCACCACAATATTTTCAGAAACTAAGAAATTTGCCTTTTCAAAACGTTTCCAAAATGATGATGGAAAGAGGACAAGATGAATAAGCAATTTGCATCAGCATGGAACTCACACTTTGGACAATTCTCTGAGTAAATTGCATCCCATATCCTTCTAGCTGATGGACCTGTATAGCCAGTGTAACGTTCTGGGTTTAGGAGAAGGTTAACATATGTCATCTCACCTGCAAATGAAAAATTTTCAATACTGCAATCCACTCGAACATTGCAGATGATGGCAACTTTGATTTTGAGGAAAATATCACAAAGGGGAGCTGGGATTAAAATTTAGAAGCCTTTGCACATCCAATAAACAAATTTTGATGCATCCCAAAAAGACTTAGAAGGGCCCAATCATCTTCCACATTAACTTCAACCAGCTGATGCCCAAGATTACACATCGTCCATTTGGAAAATATAGTCATTTACAATTATCTGTGCACTCAAAAAACATTGTCACTTACTATTATCTGTTTCATCATCGCTAGTCCAGGGGTTATCTGCTTCAATCCATCCTCTGAAAGTTATACTATCCAATGTGCGGTCAACAATGGCCTGTGGCTTTCCCTCTTGACACTGTAAATTGTCAGATGGGAGATTGTGCTCCAAGGAGTTCCGAAAAGGCTCAGGAAATTCATTTTCTGGGCACTCACAAACACTGCAATCTCGCAAGCGGCACATACCATCATCAGGCCAGAAAGGGCAATCACACCAGAGTTTCACCTAACATATAAAAGAGCACATACCATGAGGTCCAATAATAGACAAAACTCGCAAAACATATATATTCCAGCAAACCTACGCAGGAAGCATAGTAAGCATATATGGGCCACTGGCCAGGTTCACTTCAAGCTGGTACATTGCAGTCAGTTGAACTACAAGCAAACCATGCACCTGAAAGTACATATAAGTGGTGCAAGTCCAATATGATTGGATTCATATGCAAGGATGAACACATGTATGTTCAGAAGATACTCTTATAACACATTCCCAAGCCCAAGGGAGTACGAACTAGAACATAGGCAGCATCGTCCAAAAATGCTAAAACTAAAAGGGATAAAAATGTCAAAGGCCTTCTCAGATATTCAAATTCTTTAAGATTTACAGGAAAGATTGTGAAGAATCTTTCCAAAAACTACGTTTCATCCCAAACAATAAGTCATGACTATATTTGCAAACCACCATCCAAATTGATTAACAATTGCTCTCATATGGGTTACCAAGTAATACCTTATTTTCCATTTTCCTTTTCCACATTGAAACTCAATGATCATAGATCTTTTTCTCTTGCTATCATCTTTAGAAAAAAAAATAGTTTTTTTGATAGATCTTTTTTACAATAAGTTTATATTGTAATTCGACAAAAAAGTTTTCACCCAATTGATTCCTCTAGCGCGCCGGCTTGATCAAATTACTGGTTTCAGTAAATGAACACATTAAACAGTGAGGAAGTATCAACAACATATGAACGTGATCTACCGCCTCCTCTAGCTAGAGAGAGAGAGAGAGAGAGAGAGAGAGAGAGAGAGACTTCTCAGACCTTGAAGTATCTGAAAAAAGGAGTTCTAACAAGCTTCTGTAGCAGAGGATGCAAAACCTCTCCATTTAGACTATTCACCGTCTCATACTCGCAGCGACAGTCTTCAACAACGCCGGTATACTTCTGCAATTCCTGCACGCGCGACAATGAAGCAAAAAATTTAAACACAAATCGCACAGAATGGAGAATCCTTCCACCTCCAATCCAAGCCAGCTCTTCCCTATCTTATTTTTTTTTTTTTTTTTTTTTTTTTTTGGTGGAACTTCAGTATCTTAGTTCACGACGCATTTAGATTCCCAACCGAATCACTACTCGAAACTGAACCACAGCAAGACCAACGGAAACGCATAATCCAAAACAGTTACAGGAGCATCGGAAGACAGTGAAACGCGAAAAACGAACACGAATCACGCGACCAGGGGATCCGTTCACCTCCGGCCACGCCGCCGAACGCAACCGGCGTCCGCATGCAGTGACGATCAAGATCGATCCATGCAAAAAAGCAACAAGCGCGGGGAAGCGACGGAGAGCGAAACGGAACGGAAACCAAAACGGAACGGAACGGCACCTGAGGGCAGTGGCAGGAGCGGTTGGTGAGGAGGGAGACGATGCTGGCGGGACTCCTCGAAGTGGCCGCGACGGCGATCAGCACCGAGATCAGAGCCACGAGCGCCGCGCGCGAGCTCCATTTCCCCCTCGCGCGATCGGCCTCCTCCTTCTTCACTCCGACCTCAGCCCGCTGCGCCATCTCGCTCACCTCTCGCGCCCGCGGAAGAATCGCCCCCCACCCTCCCAGAAAACGGCAGTTCTCGTGGGCGGGGCCGCGAAAAAAAAAGGAACCGCCCGATGATCAATTTATAATCGCGTCGCAGCGAGATATCGACTCGGGCTCCGAGCCACTCCCCTGTCTACGTGGTCGTCCGAGGGATGCATGTAAGAATTTTCGGCCGGCAGATTCGATGGGACATGGGTCCCGTCCGAAAAGTGCGCGACGCGTGGCGGGTCGCCAAGGCGTGTAGCGGTGCGCGCGAGTAGGTTGATGGGAGAAAATGAATTTTTAATCGTCAAATTTAATGGACCGAAAAAAATAAAAATAAGGGATTGGCATTGGCATATGCTGCAAGGGAGGGAAGACGGGGGCTCCTCAGCGCGAAAATGATTTATTAATTTCGGTGACGTGCTGCGGACCAATGAGAGCGCGACTGACCGAGACGCGCGCGCGGCTCTTCCGGGTCTTCAAATTCCATGCGACGCCGTTGCGTTGACTTGGGGGGCGACTGTGGCTTCGTTCCTTCCCCTTCGGGTCAACGAGGGCGGTCCCTTTCGACCATAAAAAAAAAAAAAAAAAAACGAGGGCGGTCCCTTCCGGATGAGTAGACTCGGCCCGTTACACCAGCTGCAAGCGCACGGTGAGCTCGGTCTTGCATTCCGAGCACTCTTTTCGGCCCTCTCGTCCATCTACCTAGCAAACCTCGGAATTACGGAAATCTCTATGATTGATGAGTTTCAAATCGGTAATCAATTGTAATTCTCACTATGTCACATTTGGTAAATTTTCTATAGACCTGATAATGGCAAGATGTTATCAAGGTTTGGAGCTAGATGTCCCTTGAGATCGACATAATCAAGAGTTTGTGCCACTGCTCAAGCTATATCGGCCAAATTGCCTTTGTCGTCTTTTTACTCATGGTAAACGACTAAATGGAGCATTTGATAAAGCAAATTTCCCATGATATAGCAATCTTCTATAAGCTGTGATTGAGTCGATTTTTCACAATTTGTGAATCTTTCACAATCCGTACTAATACTGTAGATTGCCATCACTTATATTGTAGATTGTTATCTTTGTAAAAAAATTTTAATTGTGTTTTCCCACTCATGTACATATTATAAATATAATACGAATCTCCATATCGATTGAGTGTGCGATCAAACTCAAATTCATACTCTTTCAGCATTTAAATACATAAGCTACTCACAGTTGCAATCAAATCATTGATTTTGCAGATTTTTTTTTTTTTTTTTTTTTTTTTTTTTTTTTTTGGTTATGGAAGGGGAAAATATGCAAGACGACAATGGGAAGAAGCAAAAAAAAGTCTCAAATCTATTACATTGGTATCAATTTCGTTTTAAACTTTTCAAAATGACTAATATAGTGCTAAACATTTTTGCGTTGCCAATTTAGGCCATAAATTGTTGATGTGGATATTGACTATCTTATATGACGTAACTGACATTAATGTGAATATTTTTTTATAATTTTTTCAATTCTTTTTTTTTTCTTTTCCTTTCTCTTTTAGCCAATGGTTGGCACAAGCCATGGTCGGCAAAAAGAAAAGGGAAAAAATTACAAAAAGGACCTGAAGTGTCATTATTTTCTAAAAAAAGAGTCTGAAATGGATTTTGTTTAAAATAAAGGCTAAAATAATCATTTCAATCTCAAAGAAGGGCTTGAAATTGTTATAATTATTTCAAATAAGGATCTAGCTTAGCTAGCTTGTCGGCGGGCAAAATTTTTTGGCCAATTAGGGATTTTTTGTCCAAATAAAATTAAAATTAAATCATATTAAAAAATTTTAAAAAATTAAAAATTGAGGTAGGAGGGCTCCCTCCTGCCTATTACCACCGCATCATCATCAGTGGGGCGATGGTGATGGCCGACGGGGTCATCGGTGCCTAGACAAGAATTGACAATCCTTGCTAACCAAAAGCGAAGGCTTATTGGCCCTTGCTAGATATGGGAGAGGCCAACGACCATATCCAAGATCTCGGCAAGGGTTGTCCGCCCTCCCCCAAGCATTGATCGAGGGTCGCCATCCCTCACATAGGCCTGGTGGCCCTTACCTAGATCTAGAATAGGGTCGTTGCCCTCTCTTGTCTTTAGGCACCAACAACCTCACCGGCCATCACCATTGGCCCACCAGCGATGGGGCAGCGACCATAGAAGGGAGGGGGGCTCGCTCCCATGTGTTTTTTTTTAAATCAATTTTTATAGTTTGTAAAGAAAAAACAAAAAAAAAAAAAATTAAAAGACGAAATTACCTTGTCACCAAAGAGTGATTTCAAGCCATTATTTTAAACTGATATGGTTACTTAAAAACCTTTATTTTAAATAATGTCCATCTCAAATTTTTATTTATGAAAATGATGATATTTCAGACTCTTATTTGAAATTTTCCCAAAAAACGGAAAAGAGAAAAAGAAACAAAAAAAATAAAAATTACAAAAAAAAAAGTTTGCTTTAGAGTTGGCAATATCATATAAAATAGTCGGCATTTATGCTTGTAGTTTTCGGCCTAAATTGGTCAAATAGACTAAATTAGTAATATAAAAAAGTTTAGGACTAAATTGGTCAAATTAAAAAGTTTATGACTTTTTTGATACTTTTCCCGGGACAGGGAGGAGGCGGTGAAAGCGGGAGGTAGAGGGAATTTCCCGAGTGCAAACATGCTGGGCCATGGCCACATGTCGCTGGCAAAAGGCAAAGCCCATTTGGATTTGGGCCTTCTTGCTACCGAGGAGAACGTTTCTCTTCTGCGTCATTGGTCAACAAGTAAACACGTACCTCACATGCCAATCACATGGACGACCTTGTGTTAGAGACTGATTCTCTGGCTGTTTCTAGAGACACGGGAGGCAAGGAAAGGACTTGGAAACTGGAGAACCAGGCCTATTCTTCTGAGTGGAGCAACGGAAGGATCGCCCATGAAACTGCGCAATTTGAGTTTTGCATGGCCCAGAACATTAGCCATTTACTCAAGGGTTCAGCGACTCCAAGCAATCCTTATGCTGGTTAAGTCATGGTTTTTGTTTTTCTGGATGTTTGGGGGTAAATGCAAAAGAAGAAATTGCAAATTCTTGTCATATAACGGTCGTCATTATCCATTATTCCTACGGCTACTTCTAAAGTTTAAGCTATCAAACTACACAAGACTGACCAAAAAAAAAAAAAAAAAAAAAAACTACACAAGAAGGATTACACTTTATATTGAGTACATGTGATGTGTACGTGAGAATGGCGAAACTTTAGACAATGGGCAAAGCTAATATTGGGTGTTGATGAGATCCTAATGTTTCAATGTTCATTTACGATCTATCACGTTACTTAATATATCAATTGTGTAGATTCATTTTATGAAAATTTATATTCCGCGTGACGGATTTCATCTAAAATTATACTTATTCAAATCATGATACGAGGTCAAATTTCCCATTTATTTCTTCTTCATTCTCTTAAATTATTACCTATAAAGAGTGGTTAGAGAAAGAGGGAGAGGGAGAGAGACAGATGATTGATAACTGAAATAACTATGCAAATCGAGTTTTGGGAGTTGTGGATGTCATGTTCCGTTGCATGGTGTGTGTTGCGTGCTGTTGGCTTGGACTCATTCTAACCCCCTCTTCATTTGGGAGCCTAACAACGACACTACCATCAATGAGCATCTTTCTCTCCATCCGTAGCCTGTTTGTCTATTTGACTTATGTATTTATGAATGATCCCAAAATCAGGTGGATCGCCCCCGACAAACAGAAGCTTCAGCCAACTGTATTATCTGCTGCATTATTACCTAATTTATTCCCTATTATGCAGGCGTTCCTAACTTGGCATCTCTTGATTCAATCTTCATAATCCCAATTCTCACTTTCCTTGTTCCCATGTTCTCTCTCTCTTCCTCTTCCCAAATGCGTCCTAGCACAACGAACAAATCACGTTTCGGGAACGGTAGCATTTACGTCGAATCTCTTCAGTTAATAAGAGATGCACCGCACCCATTTTCCACATTATGATCGACTTAACTTATGATATTATATAAGATATTGTACCTCATTAGGTTGAAATAGAAGGGTTCCTTTGTTTTTTCGCTTTTTGTATGGGATCTAAGTTAATGATTAGGAGTACTCTCTAATGATAATAAAACAGTTGGAGCGGATCGATGCATGTGGCAATGTGGACAGGTGAGAGGAAGGCTTGGGGACACCAACATGAAAGTCACATTTAATCATTAAATCCCATTTATTAGGGTTTCAAGGCCCCCAAGTTCATTCGATACATTTGGCTTGTGGATGGATACATTGCACCCGGAAGAGGGCAGAACCGAGCAGCCGGAGAATGTCTTGAGTCTAGCTTCTTTTTTCTGGTGCATGCATTGCCCACATTCACATCATTGTAACTCGTTGAAAAGCTTCAGGTGATGCCACCCACGTTGGACAGGATCCTTAACTTCCATTTGTTGTCTTCTCACGATACTTCAATCATCTCTCTCATCAATCCCCACATGCAAATGTCGTTTGAATTCGTGACCAAGCACGACGACGGTTGAAATTGTTAGGACGCCGATCGTGACGTTGCATTGAAAGGCAGAATCCTTAATTTTGCGACGCCTTGTTCAAACAGAGGCTCGTAGGATAAAGGAACCCTTGATATTGTTCTTCTCCTTCGCTATCTATTAGCTATTCGCATTGCTCGATGACTCGTACCATACATCGAATCCGTGGTTCCAAAACATGGGTAGAGCCCCTTTTTAGGTAGTGTTCGTTGAATGCCTCATTCATTAAGCGATTTGCCTTCATTTATCAATTGGAGGACGAGCCATTAGTTGAACTTTGCACGTTGATGACTCGATGGCGGGACCTCAGTTAGGCAAGGCGAGGCTCATGCTCATGAAAATTAACAAAAAAAGACATTACACATGGGGAAGTCATGAGAACAAACATGGTGCCATGTCTATCGCTGCTGTCACGTGCTTTTGCCACTGGCCTGTGCTCTAAAGTGCAATCATGCATCTTGTTTATAAATGAATTAACTCAAATGAATTGTCAATGCTTGTATCATGTGATTTGGTTTTTATATATACAAAAATATGAATTCTTTTTTTTTTTTCTAGATTTTGATAAGTATTGGTAAGTGTCAAAAAAAAAATATTGGTAAAAATGATAAATGGTAACTTTTTTTTTTTTTTTTGCGTGTGACTTATAATGAGAATCATCCCATTATGCTTATTCTGTGTCTGGTAAGAGATTAGTAATATTCATCTATCTATTATAAATATCATTAAACATCTTTGCAATTATATTTTCAGCACATATAATTATCGAAACATAAAATTAAGTACTTAGATTTTCAGCAATTAATTTTCAGTTTTTTTCCTAATAGGCCCTTAGTTAGCAACCTCTCACATTTTCTAACTCTTTTTAGAGATTACCAACCTAAAAATAAGTAATTCACCAACGTTTCTCTCATTAAATTATTAGATTGTATTGGTTACCAACTCTCATTTCTGTTTATTGAATTTTTTTTTCTAAAAAGCACTTGCCAATTTTTATTTTTTTTTTTAGAAAATTACATTTGTAGTTCTCAACGGAATCTTAAATTTACCAACTTTCCTCTGGTTATGCTACCAATTATTTTTGGTTTACTAAGAGTTTGTTTGATAACTTAATAATGCGTTGAAAACTGAAAATTCAATCGTTAATATGATTAAACTAGTTTGACAAGCTTAAATAGCATTGGTTATTCAATAAAGAAAGAATAGTAATTTCAGATAATAATTGATAAATCCAAAGAGTTGTTGAGAAAGAGAAGTTTGCAAATAAATGTTGAAAAAGAACACAAGTAAAAGTTGTTAAATCATAATAAAAGTTGATAAATTAAAAAATCCAAATGAGGGTTCGTGAATAGTTCAAATAATAATTAATGATCCAAAACTAACTGTTAATTTAATTGGAAAAGAATTGGTTGCTATAATAAAGATTGGTTAGTAATCAAAGGTGTTGATAAAACTGACAAATAAAATTTAATGAAAGATAACTTTAGCTATTTGTAGATTGTCAAAAGAAGTTTCATAAAAGTATCAGCAAAGCACCAACGACTTATCAGCACATTCGGTAATGAGTAACTTTGTTTATCAATTTTTTTTTTCTCACCGATTTAAAAATCTGATAGCACAGGGGCAAAAAAAACTCATCTTTTTGACAGGACGGTACATTCGTCCCCGTTGTCGAAGTTTCAAGACATGATTCCCTTCAAGGGATAACCTCGTGAGTGGACGGGCAACTTTTATCGAATGATTAACACGTTATGACAATTATTTTTCACTTCCATCCTTTTCTTTTTCCTGAGATTGCGATCAAACAAACATCATTACATACTGATCGACACATGATGGACGAAAAGCCCCAGCCAGGGGGGGGTGGGGGGGCCGAGGGAGGGAGTGTCAGAGCAAAATTCAAATGGCTCTCGCAACATGTCAACACGTGGTGACGGGCTTTCTCGGAAGCGCGGGGGCGACTGGGAAAACCTGCATGCGACGCATTAAAAATAGAGACCCAACTAGGCAACTAGGCGAACGAGGATCGGCAGCTGAGGATCTTCCAGACGATCTTTTTATCGTACCAATTATTGCCGCTTGCCCCCCATTTTCCAAAACGAAAAAAGAGGGAGGGCCGAATCACGCCATCCAAAGTGAATTTTCTTTTTCGGCAACTGTTTTGGCGTGGTCAGAAATCCGGGGCCGGGCGACGATCCCCGAAACTCTTCCTACTTTTTGTCCACGTTGAGCCGCGAAGCTCAAAGCCATCCTTCGTCTTTTTGTACTTTGTCCTCCTCTCTCTTTTTGGCCTCGAAGGAGTCGTGATAGATGGATGATTCGGGAGGAACCTAAGAATTCAAACTCTTACGTACGTGCCAAACCTAAAGCTCTCCTAACTGGGAATCTGAATAGGTTTGATTAACATCTTTGGACTCATCCTCCCCTCTACCTAATAAATTTGATCTTTTGTCACAAACCCTTTTTTTTTATTTTGTCATTATGCATTCCGTGGTGCCATTAATTCGTCTATAGATGTACCCTTAGTTCTCAATTCTCCAAACATGGCATCAAACATTTGGCCCGTGACTCGTGCTGGTGATGTTACTGGACACCACATTTCACTTTTCATGATTTTACTCGACAAGGGAGGATAGGGGCGGCTCGTACATTCATTTGAGTCCCTTTAGAGGGGCAGTCGTCTTCCATCTCTTTCCATTATCTTGAGGAAGAGACAGATCAATAATTTTGGAGAGGACCGCATTATTAGCAACTGCTCAATTAGCTCATACGAAGGTGAAGCCACCATCCCATCACTCCTTTTATCTAACAGTTGGAGATACATAATTTCAATGACTTCTCGCGACATTATTTTGTCAGGACATTATGTCAACATATAGAAATGGAGAAGATTTCAAGAAAGAAAGACTATTTTTAGTCTTGTCGATCGGGACTCACATTAAGATCCCTTGCAAAATAAAATGGAATTCTAAATTTGGTGGGGGCGACAATGTAGGCCCTTTGTTCACCACGTGGCAGACAGCATCACCCTCCCTTCCACGTGGGGCCCCAAAGTGAGAGTGGGGGCGAGAGATGCTCGCATTGGCCCATCCTCACATGGGTCCACCTCAACCCTTTTCTTTATTTCCCTTCCCCTTGCCCTACGGGGCCAAAAAGAAAAAAAAACATATTGGTCTTCCCAAGATTTCTTTGTAACATTAAGATTTCCTTTAAGAAGGCTCTAGTAAGTTTCACCGGCCATAAATAATAAGAATTTTATCAAGGAGCGACCCATAGAATGCACGATCGGCACCTTGAAAATTGAAGTATTCCAACATAAAGCATGCTCAAAAATGCATCGGCGGAACTCGTCAATAGATACTTAATAATAGTAATGTAATTTCTCATGAGCCATGACCTTGTCACAAATAACCAATTCGTTGCAAATTCTATCCAATAATGATGGTTTGGTTTTATCGGACTGAAAGGCCAACTTAATTCCATTTGAAATATAATTTTGTATAATAGTCGGACCCACGATTTGCATTGTCAAAAGGATAATTAAAAAGAAGAAAAAAAAAAAAACAGTAAAGGTCGGCTCTGTCATTCCCGACGTAGGCTCCGGCAACTTTCGGTTCCGTTAACAATCAATACGCAAGGAAGGTGAAGGTATACAGGCTCGTATATAATAATGGTTCCTGTGCCAACCCTCCATGGAGTTTCAACGTTAGATTAGTTGGGCTTTGACTTTTGAAGGTCGCCAAAGTCATTAACCTCCCTATCAAGCAAACGAAAAACTTTCTTACTTCTACAATGGTCCA
The DNA here is from genome assembly GCA_014182555.1 of Eucalyptus erythrocorys. Lineage (NCBI taxonomy): Eukaryota > Viridiplantae > Streptophyta > Magnoliopsida > Myrtales > Myrtaceae > Eucalyptus > Eucalyptus erythrocorys. The sequence continues at coordinate 15,359,899 of CM024602.1, forward strand.
AGGCAAAAGTAGTAAATTAGGGCACATCATCCTTAGTCGAAGCATGATACAGAGTGGCATGATCGGCACATTACTCCATGCAAAGCTAAGCTAAGGATATCGCAAATGTCATAAAGTGCATGCTCAAGTACCATGACTTTTCCTTCGATTATTTTTTTTTTTGGGTAAAGACTTTTTCTTCGATTGTTTGAGTATCATGATTTCTAAAAAACCGTTCCCTAAATGTTATAACTTTTATAACATTATAAAAGCATTCATCCAAGTGCTAAAGATCTAGCATGACACAACATTTGTAGTGAATGTTTTTAAAAAATTATGATACTCAAGTGGTCGACTCAAAAGTTATATATGACACTCATGTGCTCGAAAAAGAAGTTATTATACTCTAGTTAGCGTAATACAAATGTTAGGGAAAATTTCAAAATATCGCTTGAAGTGTCCTAATTTTCCTAAATAAGTGTCCAGAGTATACATTATTTTAAATAAAGACTTAAAGTAACCAAATTGTTTCAAATAAGGGCATGAAATGGCTAAATTGTTTTAAATAAGGGTTTGAAATAGTTGAAATAGTTATATCGTTTCAAATAAGGGCTTTTGAGGGGGATTTTGGTAAAAAAAATGGTAACTATATTTTTAGTTTTTTATTTTTATTTTTTCATCATTTTTTCTTTTTCCTTTTTCTTTTCTTTTTTGCTCTTCCCTTCACTAGACAATAGACATGGCCGTTGATGGCCGATGAAGGTCGCCGAAGCCAATCATCGGAGAAGGGGTATATTGATAAAAAAATTGTAACTATATTTAAAAAATTTTGGATTTTTTTGTCAACTTTTTCTTTTTTCTTTTTTTCTCTTCCTTTCTTCAGACATGGTCGCTGACAGTCGGCAGAGGTTGCCCTCACCGACATTGGGCGAGGGCATGAGCAACCCTTGCGTGGGCCTCGCCCTCACCAAATTTGGTGAGGGCAAGAGGTGCCCTTGTTGGGGTTGAATGAGGGTTGCCTTCACTTGGATGAGCGTGGGTGTCCTTCGCTAATCTGGCGAGGGCAACCATTACTTGGGTTGGCAAGGACAAGGGTTGCCCTCGCTGGATGTCAGTGAGGGCGACCTCCACCTAGCATCCCCAAAGGTTAGTGGCACTGGGTGAGGACCGCCAGGCTTGCATGACTAGTAGCAACCCTCACCTAGAGGCGGGTGAGGGTAGCATTGGCCAGGTCGTTAGCCCTCCCCCATGCATCGACAACCCTGCCAGCCTTCAGTGCTGTTCTATCAACAATGGGGTCGGTGGCAATGGGGGGAGGGAATGATGTCCATTTTAATATCTTATTTGAGAAAATGAAGGTGTTTCGAGTTTTTATTTAGAATTTTTCTCGAAAGTTATAATAATATATCCTTTCCTTCCTGAGAAGTTTGTCTTCTTGGACCAACGGCCGCAATAAATTGTGGTGGATATCGGGATTTAATATCTCCATCTGCCCTGAAGCGATGAATTCAATGGGTTCAAGATGATATTCATGCCCCGGGAGGCTGCAATTTATTCGATACCGAGTCATTTTGACCGTTGAACGGATCGCAGAATGAACTGGGCGAATGATTCGCTGATTCTCATCCGATCTGTCGACGCAGAAAGGGCCGGAGTTTCCTTCTGAGGGTGAGGGCTACTGAGGAGGGCCATTAGCTTTTCAGCCAAAAGATCTGAACCGTCATTGAATGCGGCGGATAATCAAATGCCAAGGAAGCTGCATAGGATGCTCTGTCTAGCTAGCTTTCCCCGCGATCGTTTGTGAAAACAAGGGAACCAGTTAATGACCTCCTTTCTGCATGGAAAAAGGGAATCTGCAAGCTGTGCTCGGCGACTCCGGTCAAGGCGGTCCGTTTAGTCGGTTCTCTATGCCCAGCGCCCTTTACGAAAGACAGATGACTATGCGATTGGGCTTCTTACATGTTCTTAACGTTGAAACCTTTGACAAATCTCGCATGCCTCGGAAAAAAAAGCACAAAAGCAATGCAAGTAGATCTAGGTAGGTATGAGAAATCATGCGTAAAGTTCCCACGTTATTTCGCGAAAAATCGATAATTATTTTTTAATTTATATAAAGCTTATGTTAAACAAGAATCTCGCGCCCACCCCATCTGTTTACAACTGGGATCAGCTACGGTGTCATTTTCAGCGCAGCAACTTAACGACTACGTTTCGACCCAAAACCAAAAACAATAATAATAAAAAAAATTAATGACTACGTTGTATGAAAGTCATCGCTCGCTGCTCGGCAAGTGCCAGCGTCGTGCGGCCGACAAGCCGTTGTGGCCTCTTTGGAGAGTTCCTTTTTTTTTTTTTTTTTTTTGGTGAAGTCCTCTTTGGAGAGTTTATCTTCCTCAGGACTTAAAAATAAGTTGTAAAATAATTCGATTAATTTATTAATTAATGTCATTTCAAGTTACAGCTCCCAATGTACCAACGCGGCTTAAATGAAATTTTGTCAGCGGCCTTCAATTCCCCGAACCTACCCCCTCTCCCAGTCTCCTCATTCCCCAAAATAAATTAATTCGGCGGGTCCACTCCTTGTCTTCCCTTCCGGAAAAAACCCATCGCCCTTTTATAATTATTTATTTAACCTTGATTAATTAATAATTCTCATGCAGGGGCAAAAGGAAAAAATGAAAATGAAAAAAGAAGAAGGAAAAAAAAAAAACCGACCCAATCGGGTCAACCTAGCGATTTCTTTGTTTTCGTCCTCAAACTATAGTTGGATCAACCAGACGACCCCACCAGTCACGTTTCTCAAATCATACAATCTTGATTCCAAGCAAAAGGGATGGTGGTCCGAATGGGTGAATACACACCTGGAATAAAAAATCGAATCAATATTTACTTATTGCAATTTTTAGAAGCTAGAAACCGTCAATTGATCTAGTTCGGGTGATTTCTTATTCAGTCCAATTCTCCGGCTCACCCCCAATATTACCGCATCATTTTCTCTATAAAGATTTCTTCAGTTTTGCATTGTTGTTCATTTGAAGTTGATGAGAGAATTGTAGAAATCAATTGCATTATCGAAGTACACTTTGCTAGTACCATATTTGGAAGGCGACATTTCAAAGTCCCACACGCATCATGATCCCAGGAGATATTTTAAGCCATTTTATCCTTGGCTCGAGAGGCCTGCGACTAACAAAAAATACGGCAGAACAATTATGGCTCATCTTTCACTATTGGTCTCGTTCGCTGTAATTTCATGAAATTATGTGATATCATTGAGATATTCTACTAAGAAACCACCCATCTTCTTGATTCTATCCATGTAGATATTTTTATTATAAAGCATTCCCAATTAACGTCCTTCACAAGTCTCGCGATTTGCAAGATGTTGATCATTCTTCTTACAAGGAGAACATTTCTCACGCGTTTTTACGCCCATCTTGCTTCCAATTAATACTCGCCCCTCTTTTAGGTGTTTGCTTGATTTTAATGAGTTTTTAATGTGCAAATCGACAATGTCATTCTTCCTATCAAGCATCTCTATGATGATTTTTATTATATCATATGATTAAAAGAAATATATTATTAATTAGAAATTAAATCTCCTTACGACATATAGCAACGGCAATTAGGATTTTAGCCGTTACCGAACCCCTATCTTTTGCATTATTACATAATATGAACCGGGAGCTTTGCCTTCTATATTCATAAGAGGAAGATTCACATAATATCGGTACGACTTAACTAATTATTTACACGAAAATACGTATAATATAAGTTTGCTCAAGCGAGAATATACTTGCGTGCATATGCTGCTTATTAACAGCAGTGGAGTGGCAATTACGATTTACATTTTGTTAGTGAGCCGACATTATTATATTCTTTTTTGGTCTAAAGAGGATTTTCGATTGAATTTCAATAAAATTGCACAATAAATTATTTGATCAATATATGTCAATGATCTCTCTCTCTCTCTCTCTCTCTCTCTCTCTCTCTCCTATATAAGTAAACCAACGAAGCCACCATAGCTTCACAATCGTAGAAAAGACTCAGGCTTTCTCTCTCCGTGTCCATCGCGAGTAGTCGATCTCCGGCCGGACATGGACGACGACACGATTTTCCCGTCGGCGGAAACCGACCTCGACCTCAGCTTCACCAGCCTCGCCTCCACCGCCGCCACCGACCGCACCTTCGCCTGCTCCAGCGCCCGCAGCAGCTTAGCCCGCAGCAGCCTCACCCTCAGCTTCAACGACCGCCTCTCCACCTCCTCCGCCTCCGCCCCCTCCGCCGCCGCCGCCTCCTCCTCCTCCGTCGCCGCCTCCTCCCTCCACCGCCGCCCCCACCGCCGGTCCGACCCCAACTGGTCCGCCATCAAGGCCGCCACCACGCTCTCCTCCGACGGCCGCCTCCACCTCCGCCACCTCAAGCTGCTCCGACACCTCGGCACCGGCAACCTCGGCCGCGTGTACCTGTGCCGCCTCCGCGACTGCGACTCCGCCAGCTTCGCTCTCAAGGTCGTCGACCGCGACTTTTTGACCGGCAAGAAGCTGTCCCACGTCCAGATGGAGGCGGAGATCCTCTCCGCGCTGGACCACCCTTTCCTGCCCACCCTCTACGCCCACATCAACGTCTCTCACTACACCTGCCTCCTCATCGACTACTGCCCCGGCGGCGACCTCCACTCCCTCCTCCGCAGGCAGCCCGGCAACCGCCTCTCGGTCCAGGCGGTCAGGTTCTTCGCCGCCGAAGTCCTCGTGGCCCTCGAGTACCTGCACGCGCTCGGGATCGTGTACAGAGACCTCAAGCCCGAGAACATCCTCTTACGTGAGGATGGCCACATCATGCTGTCCGACTTCGATTTGTGCTTCAAGGCCGACGTGGTCCCCACTTTCAACACCCGAGCGGGGCCCACGTCGCCCCGGACGACGAGGAGGAGGGCCCGAAAGCTCTCCTCCTCCTCCTCCTCCTGCTTCTATGGCTCGGTCAAGCGGGGAGAAGCGTGGAGAGAGGTGGTCGCGGAGTTCGCGGCGGAGCCCACGGCGGCCTACTCGAGGTGCTGCGTGGGGACCCACGAGTACCTCGCCCCCGAGCTGGTCTCCGGGAACGGGCACGGCAACGGCGTCGACTGGTGGGCCTTCGGGATCTTGCTGTACGAGCTGTTGCAGGGGACGACGCCGTTCAAGGGCGGGAGCAAGGAGAGCACCCTGCGCAACATAGCCTCGAGCAAGCAGGTGAGGTTCCCCGCGGCGGCGGCGGAGCGAGAGGAACCCGGGATGGCCGAGGCGCGGGACTTGATAGAGAAGCTGTTGGTGAAGGACCCGCGGCGGCGGCTAGGCTGCGCCCGGGGCGCCACCGACGTTAAGCGCCACCCCTTCTTCGACGGGATCAATTGGCCGCTGATCAGGAACTATCGGCCGCCGGAGGTCCCGGGGCTCGTCAGGAAGCCGAAGCCGCACGCGGGCCACGTCACGAGCCTCGCGCCGCCGCATCACAAGCGGCGGCGCTGGTGGTGGAAGGGGCTCGAGTACTTCATGAGAAGTAGCAAAAGATCTACGTCGAAGTACTATTACTCGAGAAGCCCCAGCCGGAGCAACAGCAATTACTATCAATACTACGTTAAGAATAGCAGTTCTCATAAAATGTGACACAAAATCTTACTCGAGGGTTCCTTTTTTCCGAAAGTTTTCCACACTCTTTTGATTTTGCTTTGGGAGTTCAGGATTTTGTAAAGCGGGTAGTGATGGCAACCAAACTTCTCCAAGTTTCGGTGGGATTGTATTTTGCTATGTACACATATGGACAGACAAATTGTATGGATGTATATGAATCAAGATTACAAAATTGAAGAGGTTCGAGTTTGTGATTTCTTTAAATTTGTCTATCTGCAATCGATCGCGGGTACATCACTGTTATTGTTAGTCAGGAATCTGGAAATCAAGCCCGTGTTCCTGGGCTTTCTATCGGTTCTTAATCCAGATCTGGACCAATGGATCTTCGTCGATGATATCAATGTGCACAGATAAAGCAGTAATGATCATTTTCTAGGGGTAGGAACTTAGAGAAGTCATCTGGATATGATATGAAGTTCTTTACAGTTCCGAGTTTGGATCTTTTCATGCTCAGTCTTTGCTCTTTCCAAAAGTATCTATCCAAAGACGGGAATATGCAAATGCTGGTGGAACTATAAGCCAAAAGCCGTTTGGCTTGTTGTTGTAAGATGTGGAGTTATATCAGGCAGGAAAAGAGGGTATCTGCCCGTTGCCAGATACAACGTCGAATGCTGAATGACTGTTTATATTATTATCTCGTAGAGTCGAACAAGATGATTGCGAAATGTATGTGGATGGCCAGAACACAAGGTGGTGGGAGAGAAGACTCATCACCTTGCCTTCAGTGATCCTATAGAGACCAGGGAGACAATACTTGAACTTACACCGCAAACTAGCGTTTGAGCAAAATCATGAGCGAGCCTGCAGAGTCAGAATTGCACTTTTCCAATGATGCCTTTGAAATTAATTCTTTGCCCATTTGTGACTGATTCGGGCATGAAACGGCAACAACTTCTAATGTTAAGCATTTGGCTCTTAGATAGCAACCATCTGAAGCAACTTAATGCTGCAGAAAATAACATGAAAATCTGGAATGGTTTGGAAAAGTACTAACATTTGGAAAAGGCTGCTTCTTCTAAAGGGGTTTCTGATGTTGGAGACGCTGCAGAATCGCTCAGCAACTCCCTGGCATCAATCATCATCATGATCACCTCCTTCATATTTGGCCGATTGAGCGGGGTAGCGCTCGTGCAGAACAATGCGATTTTGAGGAACAGAGACATCTCATCAACGGTGCTCTTTTCAGTCAAATCTAGCCGCTTGTCGAATATTTCGGGTGCTGGCACTGCATCACGGACTGATCTCCTCACCCAGGAAACTAGGTCCCCTCCCTGCTCGAGGGGTTGAACAGGGGTTTTCCCGGTAATGAGCTCCAAGAGAACTACCCCGAAGCTATATATGTCGCATTTTTCTGTAACTTTCATTGTATATGCATATTCTGGAGGGAAAAAAACACGAGCAATTGAGCTAAATTTGGTGGAGCAAAACATAATAACAGTTCAAACGGTATCATGGAACATGCAAGATAGCACCACTACAACTATAGAATCTTGCCTTTTCACAGTACTGACATATTTTGAGGAGAATATGCAAGCAATTAACCAGTTAAAGATCATAAAAAGAGTTAAGAAATATAACTTATTTTTCAATACTATTCTTGACCTTGAATTAGTGATTATGCATCATATTTAAGGAACATTAACTCATAGAACTGTTATTCTAAAATTTGCTTTCGTATAGTAATCAGAGAATGCTTCCAGGGAAAACTCCATAATGCCATCTCTCTCAGGAGATAAACCAATTATAAAGCAAGCAAGCAAAGGGATTAGTAAATGAACAAACAAGAGTTCATGAAAATATTTCGAGCATGGAGGGTGATAGGAAAATGTGATTGGTGACTGTTAATACAGCAGTATCGGCAGAGGAAGAGAGGACATTTCCCACAGATAAATCAGCATATACTTGAAGAAGATTGAATTAGAAATTAGACATACAACACACTGTTCACAGAGTTTCAGGGCAGTTCGTTCTTACCTGGGGCTATGTAGCCATATGAACCTGCAACAGCAGACATGGACTTTGAATAGGAGTCAATCAACTTCGCCAAGCCAAAATCCCCAACATGAGCCTCGAGCAATTCATCGAGTAAGATGTTGTTGGATTTGATGTCACGGTGGACGATTTGAGGCTTGCAATCATAGTGGAGGTAGCACAAGCCCTCTGCCGCTCCTAAAGCAATTTTGTAACGGTCATTCCAGTCAAGCAAGCGCACCTGTTCACTGGAATGAAGCTGTTCTCCTAAGCTCCCATTTGCCATGTACTCATATAGGAGAAGATTAGAGCCTTGACTGCGGCAGAAGCCATAGAGTTTCACGATGTTCCGATGCCTGATCTTTCCGAGGGTTGAAATCTCGGCTCTGAAGCTGCCATCAGCACTGGCTCCCTCTCCACGCGACCTTAGTCTCTTCACGGCTATGACCTTGCCATCAGGCATTACAGCCTTGTACACCGTACCACAGGCTCCTCTTCCTATAACTGCACTCTCTGAAAAATTTTCAGTGGCTTCTAGGAGGTCCTGATATTTAAGCCCGGCTCTTGGAAAGTAATAAGGATTCAATGAGTCAGGCTTTGTTTTATCTTCCAGAGAAACAAATTCGGGCACTGTGTGATTGAATGCCCGACAAATGCTGACTACAACTATCAGAGTTGCAGAAACTACTATCAGCGAGACAATGCTCACGATTTTCTCCTTGGACAAACCTTGTTTTATCCTGTTTGATCCTGGTGTCAGAGAAGGTGCTGTTGATCGATAGTAACAGCTGGAATTTGAAATGCATAATCCATTGTTGCCAGAAAAATTTGTGGAATTCATTCTCCGAAACACGGGAGTGTCTGGTACCACTCCTACCAAGTTATTATTAGAGAGGTTACAGACCAAAAGACTGAGAAGCTCCCCAATCATATTGGGGATTTCGCCAACAAGTTGATTATCGTTCAAGTAGAGAGACTCCAGCATCTGCAAGTTCCCCAACTGTTCAGGGATACTCCCAGTTAAATTATTATGGCTGACATTCAGGGCGATCTGGAGAGCTGTAAGATGACCGAACTCAAAAGGAATCCAGCCTGAAAATAAGTTCCCCCCCATCTGTAACTCCGTAAGCCGTCTTAAATTTCCCAAGGTACTTGGTATTTGACCTGTCAATCTATTATCAGATAACTTGAGCAGTTCCAGGTTGACAAGCATCCCGAGTTCTTCCGGCAGAGAACCACTGAACCTGTTTCGGCTGAGATCAAGCCTCTGTAGCCTAATGCAGTTCCCAAGTTCAAGAGGAATACTACCTGAGAGTCTGTTGGAAGAGACATTGAACGCCACAAGCTGCGCCAAATCTCCAAGTTCAGGAGGTATCACACCCACAAAGTTGTTATCTGATAAGAGGAGCCTCTCTAACTTGGGGAGGTTCCTGAGCCCTGGTGGAATTAACCCTGAAAACCGGTTTTGCTGGAGTTCGAGAGCCGAAAGGTTTTGAAGCTTCTGGAGTTCAACAGGAAGGCTTCCAGTGAGCTGATTGTCCCCTAGCATCAACCGAGTAAGAGACTTGCAAACTTTCAAATTGTGAGGGATATTCCCAGATAAACGGTTGGACCCAATGCTAAGGAACATTAAACTTTGGTACTGGCAGAGGTGCGCAGGTATTCTTCCAACGAGCTTATTTGCTGACAGGTCAAGAATGGAAAGATTAGTGTTCAGACCAAGAAGAGGAGGTATAGTTCCATGTAGCTGATTGTCAAAAAGTTGGAAGTCAATTAGATAAGTGAGGTTCTGAAGCCCTGCAGGAATTGTGCCCGTCAAGTTATTTATAGACAGGTCTAGGCTTTCCAACAGTCTGAGTTGCCCCAGCTCACTAGGAATGCTTCCCTGAAGCAGGTTCTCGAACAGATGAAGCAAGCGGAGGTTGGGGATTCGACCCAGCTCTTTTGGAATGATCCCGCTTAACTGGTTTTCAGAGAGATCAATTTCAACAGTGCTTATGCAATCCCCTAGCTCTCGTGGAATTGTTCCATTCAACTCATTGGTGTAGAGGTACAACCTCTTTAGCCGGGTTAGCTTTCCAAATTCCTTGGGAATAGCTCCACTCAGAGAATTTTTATACAATGCAAGCAACTCCAGATTGCTCATATTCCCCATTTCAGGAGGAATCTCGCCAGATAAAATGTTTTGGTAAAGAAGTAGAGAGCTCAGATTTTGAAGTTTATAAAGTTCTCTAGGGAGAGGACCCTGAAGCCTATTCTGTGCCAACCCCAGAACCTGCAAACTCTTGCACTCACCAATTTCCGAAGGTATCACGCCCGAAAGAGAATTCGAACCTGCCCTAATGATCCTGAGGCTTTTCAGATTGCCGATTGTCTGGGGTATCGGGCCAGTCAAGTTGTTACTATATAGTTCGAGCTCTTCGAGCATGCTTAGTCTCCCAAATTCTGATGGTATGTCGCCATATAGATAGTTCTCACAAAGGGAGAGCTTTCTGAGAGTGGTAATATTGGAGAGCGGAACAGGTAATTCTCCATGAAACTTATTTGTGCAAAGGTCTAGGATTTCTAATTTACCGCATTGAGCGATTTCTGGAGGAATGGGACCAGAAAACAGGTTCTTGGACACATTCAGCTCCACTAATTCAGGCATGCCACAGAGGATTGGAGACAAAGAACCGGACAAGCTAAGGCGATGAAGATTAACAGAAATTACCTTGGAATCAACCGAACACGCTATTCCTGTCCAGTTGCAGGGGTCTGGATCTGAGGAATTCCAGTTTTGAAGGTTGTCATTGGGGTCGATAAGCGAGCTCTTGAACTCCAAAAGCGTACTACCCTCTTCATTCAGACAAGTTACAACCAGGACATAGAATGGAAGTATAAGCGCCCGATGAAGAATCTCCTTTCGGACGATGGAACTCCCTCGCCCTGACATTCCTAACGAGACAAAAATACAAAAAATGTCTGCAAAAAACATTCTAGGACTCGGGTGCTCGATCAGAGGTCAGAGGTTGTTGAAGTCTAATTTCTTGTTCATGTGATAGGAGGAAGCTGGTTGAGAAAGCCATATGTGATCAAAAGCACTGTGACATTGGGTTTTTGATGGTTCGATTGATAAGAAATAATGAACCAAATGGAAACAGGTAAAAGCCCAGCTGTCAATTTAAGGCAAACAGAATTCAGGAGAATTAGTGAAACTAATTTGGAGAAAGAGGAGCATCAGCTAGGTACGCAACCCGAACATGCAAAACAGTCGCGAACAGAGAGAAGTACGGGATCACCGAAAGCAGTGATAAGGATCGCCATTTGCGACAACACTGGAATTGAGGCAAGAAGTCCTAGGGAACAGAGAAGATAAATAAACCCGTGAAGCCACCAATAAAGGCACCGCTAAGGAAGAGAGAGAGAGACAGGAACACCCACCTAACCCTTCACACAGAGAGAGAGAGAGAGAGAGAGAGAGTAGATACCATGAGAATGGGAAAAAAAGAGAAAGGAAAGAGAAGGGGTATTGATTGATTGATGAAGGCAAGCAAGTGGACAAACACCATGAAAGTCACGATCTCTCAGCTGTGTAACGCGTCAACTCTTCACTTTACAACACAGTGATGCTCCTCTTTCTCTCTCTCTCTCTCTCTCTCTCTTCACTTAAAATGGGCACCAGCTTCATCTTCGTTCCCTTCGGCAAATTCTGGAACACCCACTTACCAACGTGGTGTTTGTGCAGCTCCCACGCGGAACAGCACTGTGCCCTCGGACGAAATGACCGAAAAGGCGTGACCTTTGGGCACGAATTATCGATGGGTCTTCTCTTGCTTTAAACGGTGAGGATTGATTGGGACAGTTCATACAGATTTAGAAGATTCACAAATCTCCGCCATTTTTGCTGGGCCTGCCAAGTTGGGTTTGTTCCGCACCTCTACGTTTCTCTCTCTCTCTCTTCTCTTTTCTTTTTCTCCTTCTTTTCGGGGTGGGCAAGTCAAGAAGGTGATGATTATCCGAAGGACCGTTTCGGTCTCGCTCGGTGGTGGAGTGACTTGGAATCTTTCCCATGCTCCACCGTCTTCCATTTGCCAACCTCACCTCTTCAAGCTCAACATACGACCGCAGAAAAGTTCCAAATCTTTTTTTCGTTCGGATCACACGGAGTGAAGAGATCTTTTCTGCAGAAAGGCCAGTATGCCGGTGGCCAAGCTCAGCCATGCATGCTAAAAAAATCTTCACAGCCGGACGAGTTCTCTACGCCATAGATGGAAGATCTGAGAAAATATTCGATTGCACCGAGAGAAGAAAGCAAAACGCGTGAGGTTCACTCATGACGCCGCGAGAAAAATACGTTCTGCTGGGCGGGAGGACAGCTTTCGACGGGGGTCGCACTCAGCCACTGTGGATGGCGATGAGCCCCTCTGCACGTCAAATTCTCTGAAAAGAGCAAACGAGAGGACATCCGATTTATAAGATTGACATATCCTGAGCGATTGAACGTATCGGAGGTTGACGATATATCTTGGTAAGTGTATGTGGAAGGAAGCGCCTCAGCGCCGTATGTTTTCGCGAAATACCATGTTACGTGTCGGCGCTTCTGTTTATGGCCGTCGCGTACTCTCGAGATGAAACGTAGAATCTCTACTCAAGTCTCGATTTCTTCTTCTTCTTAATTTTTTGGGATAAGGAAGGAGGGCGAAGTCCTAGAATTTCATGCTATTACTAATGTCTGATCCATAAAAGAAATAAATTTTTCTAATAACAAAATATCTCAATTTTATGCAAGTACAAGAATGGAAGAAAATTATCAAAAAATTCTGAATTTTTCTATTAATGTCAATTCAAGTCATAATCTTTTCATTTTATTAAATTTTTTATAAACCTTTTAACAATTCATAAATTTGATCATACTAATCTATTCCTCAATGACGATTAGGTTCTAAAGACAACAAGCAAAATGGATGCCTAACATCATTTATGGTGGGATTGATTCCAAGCTCACGTATATGTCAAGCGTACTTGCTCATAACTGGCTGAGGATGACCAGATTATTTGTCAATGTGATGCTCGAACTCCATTAGAAGAATTACAGAAATGACGTGGAGCAGCGTTCCGCAACATTATAATTACACATTATTAGGCGAAGAACGTGCTATTAGGTTCCTAATCACACACACACACACATATATATCCCTCACAGAAAGCAGGAGATCAAAATGACACCCCATATTATTCCAACCTGAAAACTTCAGCTCACTCGACCCCAAACTTTTTCTTGAGCTCCAGCACGAACCCATTAACCTTCTCAGGGTCAGGAAGGGACTTGGACACGCTCTCTCGGAGCAAGCACCTCTTGGCCCACGCAACGAGCTTGGGGCACTCGGCCTCGATGCTGAAACCCCCGCAAGTCTCGTACGCATAGAACCAGCTGTAGAACGGGACGAGAGCCACGTCCACGAACCCAAAGGCCTGCCCTCCGAAGAAGGGCTTGTCTCCAAGCTCCCCTTCCAAAAGCTTGAGGCTCTCCACGAACTCCTTCTTCGCCGCCTCTTGCTCCTCTCCTTTCGTGGACCATATTTTCCGTCCAAGGTCATATATCTGCATTTCAAGATGACACCACGGCCACGTTTTAACACGGTCAAAAGCTCTTGTGTCGACATGCTAAGTGTCGTGGATCGACAAAAGAAGCGCTTACCTTCTTGTCAACGTAGTCAGCCCAGAATCGGGCTTGAGCTCTCTCGTAAGGATCGGACGGCAGCAGCGGCGACTTGTCGTGCCACACCTCGTCGATGTACTGAACCGCGATGAGAGACTCGCAGACGGGCTTCCCGTTGTGGATGAGGACTGGGATTTTTTTGTGGACGGGGTTCATAGCCAGGAGCAGGGGGCTCTTGTTCTTCAGGTCCTCTTCCTTGTAGTCGTAGGCGATCCCTTTCTCCGCCAGAGCAATTCTCACCCTCATCCCAAATGGGCTGGGCCAGAAATCCAAAAGAACCACCTCTTCAGCCATTTGTTTCTTCAAGAGAGAAGTTGATGAACTGTAATGCAGCTTAATATGATGCAGAGGTCGCTTCTGATTTCTGGGAGACGCCAGAATTGGGTTGGGTATATATAGAAGGTTTCCTATAAGTCGGTTTAGACTAGTTAATGCAAGCTCTGGGACGTTCCAGAGAGATGCAGATGCCATTATCCCCTTGCATTTCCTCATCTAGTGTGTTCCACCTCTTTCTCCTCATCTAGTGTGTTCCACCTCTTTCTTTAAAGGATATTGGAGGCCAAAGAGACGCGTTATAAAAGCTCGCTTAGACTTTCAGCAGACTTGGACCCTACACCCACCCGTAATCGTCATTCCTGGACTTCAGAGCCGTGTCAAAATAGAAAAACACTCTATTCAGATCCGGTGAGGTCATGCTTAAGTAGGTTCGAATTGCGGAATTATCATCTATTATCTGATCCATCACAATAAGAAGGTCGGTCCCCCGAATCAACCCCACAGAAAAAGCACGCTCTGATGAATGGCAGTTATGTTTATGACTTTATCTAATATCTAATATATAATATTCTATCAGTCAGAATAACAACAGTAGATAGTGATCATACCACATCCAAGATAGGCCCCGCATCTACATAATCCTGAATATTCCAGTCCTTTTCTCCACGAGTTCTGTTCTCTATGATCTTTTTGCCCTTAGTGAAAAGTCATTAGTCTTGAGGAAACATTTTTCTGGTTCACATCACTGATTTTGCATACTACGAGGAACTTCTATTTGCATCTACATATATCATAACATCATCCTATCAATTGCTCTGGACATTAAAAATTGCATACGATGTGACCTCACAAATCTTTCATGATTTAGGGGAACATTTCCTCAGCAGTTTCGCTCTACAAACAGATCAGGGTGTGATATATGAAACATTTAAAAAACCGCGAAAAAACGTATCATTATAATTTCTTCATTAGATGATACAGTTGTTGGGCTCGCAATGCCTGAAGGGATCAGTTTCTCCGCTTCATGGGTCGGTTCTGTCCCACTGTAACAAAAAGAATTCTCTAGGAGCAGGAACCTGCAACATCAAATCGCAATATGCCAAAATTTTAACTCACTTTTTTTCGGAAATGAACAAAACACAATGCAGATGGATCTTCTCAAGCAGGCAACTAAACTACAAATTGGTTTGCATAAAAAACACAAACATATTAACCAGAAGATAGACGCTTATCTTGGACTTGCGGATAATATACTTCAAAGCAAGCTGACCACGAGATCACTCAGCATGATAGGAAAAGTACAGGATTGATAGGAGCAGGGAAAGTACAGCAAATTTTTCATGCAAAAGAAAGGAACTAATAATGCTCTTATTTATATTCCTAAAGTCAGAAGTTTACTAAATAATATACACTAAGAGGAGATAAGTCAATAAATTTAAGAATAGGAAATATACCAGGTATCTTGGAATTTGCCAACATCAAGTTTGTCAAGACTCTTCCTTTTCCTCCTATATCATCTTGAAAAAAACTAACATCCAACTTCAATCTTAATTGCAAAGATTCTGTTGCTGGCAAAAAACTTTTAACTGGGCGTGCTCTTGAAAACTTGGGTGAATGACAAACTATTTGGATTTACATGTAATGCTGAAATCAAACAGATAGCGCAGATGTTGAAAATGAGTTTTATCGATCAGGAACAAGGCCATTCAAGATCCTGAGTGAGATATTGAACGTGATTGACCAATTGCAGGGTCGCAAGATTTTAAGATGCAATGAAAGGAATGGAAGAATAAACAACTCTTGAAGCAAAAAAAAAAAAAAAAATAGATATGGGAGGTTTTAAAGGACAGCAGAGCATGCAAAAACTATACCTGGGGTGTCCTCTGAATAGTTTGTTTCTACTTCTCAGAAGCCAGTGTTGATGACGATGTCGATTGCATAGATTCAGCATGTTGCTCATCCCCGGAGCTGCCTCGAGAAGCTTCTTTCTTTAACTTATGGTTGTTATATGCTGCTACACCAGCGATGGCTGCAATTTAATTTCTGTAAGTATCATTTCACATAACTCAGCTCGCTCCAGCATTATGCTTTCCACCGTATATTCAGTGATATTAAAGTACTACCAAGAGAACTAGTACCCCAAAAAATTCAGTGAAGTTCCTTGAGTTTGCTACGGGCATAGTTATCTAACCCACTGCTTGCAAGATCCTAATGGACCTAGACTCTCAAATGTGATGGGAGATTTCTGAGGAAAATAATGACAACTACATAGACACACAAAAATCCCTCTATTAAGCATGAATAATTTAAAAACAAGTCCCATTAAATCCAAGATAATGTTCACATAGCATTCAGTAACATTTTAGATGTGATGTAAAATCCTCAAGCATGGCAATTTTGCTAGCAAACAAGATGTAACTATAAGATCAGATATAGGATGGAAGATCCATGAGAACAAAGCCTTGGGAATTAGAAGCAAACATTAGACCTTAAAGAAAGATTAGATCACTGTATAGAAAAAAGATACTTACCAATGCCATAGCCAAAAAGATTTATCAATGTGAGCTTTGTGTCAGCGAACAGAAGGGCAGACACTAGCACCACCACCCAATCTTTGACAACACCCGCAACACGTATGGTCAGAGCACTTGTATGAGTTATCACCAGGAAAACTGACAAATTGAGTGCAAAGGTACATAGAGAGTTGAGTGTCAAAATGAGGGGATGAAAGTCCCATGTTCCACGAGCATCCATCTTGGGTTTCTCTAGAAAGATCCACGGGATAAATAGGCAAATCGCGCTGCACGAAGGAGATCATCCCGCAGCATGATCAGAAGTTTCCATGGTTAATTCTAACCAGTTCCTTTCCAAACAAATTGACAATTAAGTTTCAGAATGGAGCATACCTGCAAGGGCTCACATAATACATAAGAGATACAGGATTTAACTTGAGTCCTTTCCTCTTTACCAGAATTTCCATGAAAATAAGTCTCAAAGCTTCGCCAACGACACCACCCATCTGGTAAACAACACCAATCCAGCTTATGTTCATTTCCCCATAAGATGCAACTAAGACTCCAAAACTTATCACTGACATAATCAAAAGCATTCTGCAGCTCATCACTTCAAGTCCTGCTGCCACTCCTAGAACGAAAACAGCTACCGGCACTGCACAAATTATTTGGCAATAGCATTTTAGGACAATATCACTTACCGAAAGAAGCAATGGACTGCCATGGCACAACTATCTGAACTTTCACTAAATACTTGAACACAAAATTTTACGAGAACTTTTAAAGAAGAATACAAAGAACATACTGATTGCCTTCAACATCTGTGCAAATGCAACAGAAATGTAAAGGTAGGCAGTGTTCCCCAGCCAAAGGGTCATTGCAAACATTGCACCAATCGGGATCACTGAGGTAGAATATCTGGAGATGAAGAGAACTAGAATATATAAGGCAATGATACATGCTAGTACAATATTAGGTAATTAGATTGCTCTTGGCAAATACTACTCAGAACTTTCGAACAGCAGGCTCCAGCAAAAGGAAAAGCTGACTCTAAGTTTATGGGGTCTGTATTTTAGTTCATGCACAGACATTACCACTTGTAATTGTATGTTTTCTATTCAATGATTAGTTTAAATTAGCTCCTTGCAGACATCTTTTATTACCGCAGACAAGTGATGGCACTGACTGTGAGAAAACACGGGAGATGATATGACACCTACAATCTCTCCAGCATGCCAATGTGGTCCCATTAATGCGGCTAAAGGCATTTTACTTGACAAAAACCACAATTAGCTTTACCAATAACAACAGGTTAGCAGCAAATATACAATTTGAAACTCAACTCCCAGAAAGTTTATCCTTCAGTCTACCATATAGTTTGTTAAAATAAGTCAAAAAAGTGGCTGATTTCATCTCTCATGAAGTGACAAGATCAATTAAAATTGACCTCCCAGAAATAACTGCCAGTAACATTGCAAGAAAAAGATATCAAAACTCTAGCATTTACCCATAAAGAAGTAATATAATAGGAGAATAATAATAAAATGTTTCCCCAATTTTTTCCCCCCCAAACCCATGTCAGTACTTACATTTCTAGTGTCATCCCTTGTTCCACCTTCATTATCTGCACTCAAATCAATGATTATGATCCACAGATAGGGTTAACAAGCTGAAATTTCCAGTGAAAGAACATTACAGGATTGTAGGATTGTAACAGATCCCAATACTACGTACCTTGAAAACTTTTGTAAGCAGAAAACACAGGACAGAGGAGAAGACCATGTGAAGTAGAGTCAACCCAAGAGGATAGGGGAAATTCATCTCCTTTGATGACAAAACCCACTGCATTTTACAACATAGGTGGACATCAGTTTGGAATATATACATACATTCCAGAACATGCTCTCGCTAGCACTGCATATTGAGCAGCCAGAGTGCCATTACAGTGCGGTGCGACCATATTTATTCGTGACGTAAGCATCGGTCTACATACAGAAAGTGAATTAACACAGCTGGCTCAACACGGATCCTCATTCCAAATTCCACAAACTAATTCTCCATTCCAATCATGCCATGAACTAAATCTAAAACTTCGAGCAAGACGGACATAATAGCTAACATTCAACGCATTCTGCTCCGTTCAACCACGTCTGCTCCAAAATCTGGATCGCATCTAACCTACAGAACTACGCTAATCCAGCTTAGCAACTCCGAAACCAACTAGCCACTCAAATCGCACCGGGGCAAGTGCGATAGAGTCCAATCAATCGCCATTAACACGCAGACGGAGCTCCCGCTATCCGAACTACTAAGATCCCCAGGAAAACGCAAAAATGCGGGCGCGATCGAGCGGCGGCGCGAGGCCACGCCGGCGGGCGAGTTAGGGCGAGCGAACCGACCTTGTTGAAGAAGATCTGGCCGCTGGAGAGGGCGATGTAGAGGAGGATGTAGGCGTAGGTCACCATTCCCTCGCTGAGGAACGATCTCCGATCCGCCATTCGCGGCGAGCAAATCGCAGGAGCTCCGGCCGGAGACCTTTCAATGGATTGGCGAGATCGGCGCCCGACGCGATCGCGAGTTCTCGCTCATGCAACGGGGAATGAACCGAGCCTTCTCCTTCTTCTTCTTCGCGTGTAATGGCTTTCGAGTACGGTACACTGCAAGTCTCTTTACTGCGTGCGCGAACAGTCAAACGTTGACCGATGGAAGCAAAGAGATTCAGATAGGGAAGAGCATACGGCCCGGGCCGGTGCTTAAGCCCAAGTCTCACTGCCCAACCTCTGGGGCCGAAGTCCACCCTGTTATGGGCTTTTTGGCGGGCCCTTCAGTCAATGAGGCCCAAGCCCAAAAAAGGTCCAAGTTCGTCGGGCGTTCAGCGAATATTCCTGAAAACATAGGCCGAGAGAATTGCTTGTGTCGTCGACTCGTCGGTCCCCTGCTTCTCTCTCACTCTCTCTCTGTCTCTTCTGTTTCTAAATCTTTGTTCCTAATGCAAATATATGACCTTCATTCCATGGAACCTTCACTTTCCTGGACACGAACATAAAAGCTTTATAATTTCATGTTGTTTCCTCTGTGACGCGAGCATTTTGGTTGTCGATATGTTCTCTAGTAACTCGGGCATCGTTCAGGATGCTTTTAGATGCTTTTCCCGGAAGTCCCGGGTAAAGTTCTAGACTTTCTTGTTCTTTTTTTTGGGGTTGGCATGAGAGTATTGTTACTAACCATCCTCCACCACTGTTTCTTCTCTTGGGTTTTGATGCTGGTGTGTTTAGTTTCTTCTATGATAGAAGTTCCATCGCCTCATTTAATGCTAGGAAGCTGCCTTCCGTCCCCGCATTGTACCGCTGCCGAGGCATGTGCACGTGGTACCCGCTGTATGCTTTGCATAAATACATTTCGTTCAACGTCATGCACCCTCATATATTGATTCGAAGCTGTCCTGTGCGTGTTTAGTGCAGAGAACAGGCAGAGCAAGAGGGTGGCTATGCATAGGCTTTTAATTGCTCCCGTTTTGTCGGGGAACATCGCCCTGATGTCACCAATGAGGTATAGGGCGTGACGTGGACAGGTCTGATCAATGGATGCCTGACACATTGCACTTCCCCTAGGGAAAGGGACCTGTGAAATTTCCTCGGTGATGCCCCATACTGTGTCAATGTTCATCTAATGGACCGCTGATTTCGCCCTCGGCACGTACCCAATAGCAGTTTGTCGTGTTATTTTTCTCCTGTGGAGGCTATGGAAGCTCATGGCTTTCCCAATATTCCCCAAGAAAGCAACTTATTTGTCGTTGAGGAGCAAGTCCGATGATTGGCTCCACAATATACGAGTATCCGAAGCTTTTAAGAGATGGAAAGAGATAAGAATGAGGAATGGCGGGGACCAGTTTTGGAACCTGCTGTGAATGGGCTGTGAGATGTTGAGCTTGGGTATCTTTTCTTTGGTAACGTCCTTGAAAAGGTGTTTGGCTAATCCATCCTTTTGTTTTCTTCGAGCATGCGACTGTTCTACTTATTTGGCAGCACTCGCATATCTAAGGAGCTGTCAAAGAGTACCTAATTTTGTTCAAGATTACAACTTTGTATCCCTTCTACTAGTATTTTCACTACCACTTTTCCTTCTTCCAGAATTGAACATACAATTTCTAAGTGTCACATTCATGGTGGCTTCTAGAACAGCCGAAGACTTTTGCAGCAAGCAAATTGTTAAGGTTCTAAACTCTAAAGCAGGGTTTTGGATAAATCAGATTTCCTTTCAAATTGAAAATTTGCATAAAAGATTGTAACTTTCAATGGAGCAGATAAACTTAGCTGCCGCATCCGGGTTTGTATATAATTTAACCAACAATGGAACTGTCGCTCCTGGAAAAGCAAAAGGTCCACGAAATTTAA
This sequence comes from Eucalyptus erythrocorys, assembly GCA_014182555.1. Lineage (NCBI taxonomy): Eukaryota > Viridiplantae > Streptophyta > Magnoliopsida > Myrtales > Myrtaceae > Eucalyptus > Eucalyptus erythrocorys. The sequence goes on from CM024602.1 coordinate 15,380,399, forward strand.
GAGTAGTTCAATCTTCATCCACAGCTTCAGTTCCTCCTGATGACCTGGTTCTGCTCCTAGAGGAGCTCATGAATCTGCAAGATACCTCAACTACACTCTCTGTCGCTTTAATGTATCCTAGTAAGCAACAAAAGACGCTTACAACTTGAGATCGATCTGTTGAAGTCAATGCAACGCAGAACAGAGTAGCATTTAACAGAAAGTTTGGACAGGTTAATGTAGTACCTTAGAGGTTCTGAAGCTTTCCGGAATGAAGAAAGGGAATTTTTTTTTGGAAGTACCCACCACCATCAGTATGCTGGAGGATGCCAATGTTTTAGTCTGCTTGCGCCGGGGATATTCCTCCTGGTAATGGTAAGAACACGCAAGAAGGTTGTGGCTCACCCCTTCCTGCCCATAATGGACAAAGCATTTGTCGTTTCTAGTGTCTGAATACAAAATGGGCATTGTCAGCCCATACCAAATCTTAATGCACATAAAAAACCCTCCACTAAATTAGCATTAAGGAAAGTTATGGCACAGGGGTGAGTGGACGAGTACGACGAAAGTATCCCATGAGTATGCAATCCCTACTCGACGGAGTGATTGCAAAATTCAGATCGGCTACATGCTGAGGTTTTCCACTTGTTAGCGCGAGTCACTTGTCGAGACCTCATAAAAGCTCACCATGATTGTCTGCAATCTGCATGGGTTTATGGTGCCGAAACTAATAACTGAACCTTTGCTTCTTTTTGCAAGCTAGAGAACTTTCCTTCACTGAGATTTAGCTGAGGATGGCAGTCACCGATAACCATCACCTCCATTAGGGCTCTACGAGGACCCTTGGGCAAAGTGCTAGGAAGGACAGATCATAATAGAGAATGTCATCTAACAGGAAATGGCCACTAATTTCACTTTCTTTTAGTAGTTCTTCAATCATAGAGCTCGAATGACCTGCTAGAGCAAACGATGGCCGCCTAAATGAGAAGAAGCAGATAGTTTCGTTCACGTTTCTCTCGTTTCTTTTTCACCTTTTCACAACTTCAAATCAAGTTGAGATAGACTGCATGTATTAGGTACAAGCTACAGTAACTTCGTTTGCGGGCATCGTTGAGGCAAATGGACGGAGAGAATCTAAGATTGGCTACTGACCTGACTTTCAAATTTCAATCGTTATCACTTCATCTCTTTCTCATTATTGATTCCTTTTGTCTGTTACTCTCGAATCAGTATTGGCAGCCTCACAGCTTTCTTTGATGAGGACATGGAGTTCAGAAATCTAATGGCCCTCATTCATTTCACGGCTCATGCAATAGAATTTTCGGATTCTTGGCTTTCTCTTGGCAAGTGAGAAATTTGTACTCAAACAAGTGACAAATGAAAGTAAAGTTTTTTTCTCCTTAATATTTTAGCAGATGAGATAAATATTTACTGGTTAGAGCTGGTGACATGATATTCTTATTTCTCATTATATTTTGAAGAACTAGTATGTTTTTTCATCCCACCAATCTGGAGTATTCAAACCGAATTAAAAAAAACGTTTGATGAGATCAATTTCTCGCTTCCCCTCGGAAGTTTCATCATGCTTAGGAAGACCTTGCGTCCAAGGGAGCAGATGAAATTTCCACTCATAGCAACTCTAGAAACTGCTGATATGCTCTCCAATAATGTTGTAATCAGAGTGATCATCATCTAGGGGTGATAATCAATCAACTCATGAGCAGTTCAATAGAGCAACTTGACAAGTTGAAATTAATTTCATTAGTCCACGATTTCCATTGTCACCCTGCATATCATTGGAAGACTTTCATCTGTGGTGCGCCTGTGCAAATAAGGGTCTCCACATTTAGTTGTTATTTCCCCTTGCACCTATTCATACCTCTTTTTATATACATCATGAACAGGAAGCTTCAATCATTATCTCACAGAATGTGAAATTATTCAGCCCATTTTCTGGTGCCAAGTAACTTAGCACAACGATTTCGTGTCAAGTTGAATGGCTGCATCTGTCAAAGTCTCTCATTATTGTGGTTGAATTGCTAATAATCATCTGCTTTCTTCTGATCTCATGGAAAGATTTTAAGCTTTGTCTACTCAAAAAGTCGATTTTTCATACAGAGGGCTTTAGTGAGCATGACAGAAAAGGATTAGGAATTGTTAGAGATGATTCAGAGACCAGGGTCTGCCATTATTACTGATATCAACCTGACCGACCATGATAAGCAATTTTCTGAACAAGAATACAAAGCTGGGCCAGTGACTAAGCCTGCTCTGCATCCTACTGAAATATCCAACTCACCCTTGCATGTCGAAACAGAATGTCAACTCAAGAGAGATATTAATAAAAGTTGAGACTTGTTATTGTGCCTTGTGTTTTTTGAAGGTCAGAATGTGAGAGAGTTCCTACTTGACATAATCAACAGGAGACTCACTCTCTCTCTCTGCCTCTCTCAGAGCACTAGGGCACATGGGCATTGGAGGAAAGTTTCTTAATAATTGATCCTTGCAAATTGCAGGGGTCGATTGGTTGCCCAAGTGGATATTTCTTCTCTTTTCCACAACAGGTCATACACAGGAATTAATTTTAAGGTGCTATCATCATATCAATACCCTTTTGCCCACTATCAGCCAACAATAAGCATTTAAATATTCTGAGGAAAGTCCAAACCATTTCCTATTTTCATGGAATGAATGTCCACTTCCCTGGTTACTTATTCCTTGAGAGGAAACAATTGAAAGCCAAAAATACCTGCAAACAGTAACATCATTATGGATGAATAATCCAATCTGCTTTGAGAAATCTCCCCTTTTTCTTTTCTGGGTTTTCCCCTTGTTTAGATTAGGTATCATCTACATTAAGACGGCGAACCCCCATCTTTGCAAGAGTTGACTTGTCTGATGCCATCCCGCAAGTTGAAATCAGACAGTTATTGAGTCAAATCAAACTTTTGCGCCCATTTTTCAAGGGCCTTACTCGATCGCTTCTGCTACGGAAGTGTTGGCATTTGTCTACTCGTGGTGGGCAGTACTATGATTTTGCGCATCACCATTGGGCAGATGATGGACTTAAAAGATTTGGGAAAGCCACCAATCAGGCATTGCCACCATCAGCAAGTTAGAGCAGAGACGTAACTGGTGGCGAGAACACTTCATCATTGCATTAACGTGAGGAGCTTTAGAAGAGTCATCCACACTGTCTTCTCGACAGATAAATATAGGATCATCTGGCAAATCGGCGATAGCCGAAAGTATCCGTTCATCCCTAAACTATCACAATCCTCCTAAAGAAAATAGACCAACTGTCACCCATCCGCATGAATAGACTACTATTGGTCTCCAGCAGTTACCCTGAATCTTTCCTTCATATGAGAAATTTCTTGTAAAAGTGAAACAGGAGATGTCTTATCGGGTGAAGCCACAGAGAGCAGAGTGCTCAGAGAGAGAGAGAGAGTGAGTGACCGAAAGTAGTGAAAGCAGAAGATACACAGATCACTATACTTATATATCTTTACTTAATATGGTAACAATCACATGACTTTCTTATCTTATACACATCAAGAAGTAAGAGAATAAGAAGAAACCAGCTGAGCTCCAAAGTCCTAGCTACATCCAAAAGCTACAAGCTGGTCCCTCAAAACCTCCTACTTTGCAATACAACCAAAAAAAGCGAGAAAAAAATTGAAACTTGAACAACACCCACAAAAAGGGATGTTACTCTTGAGTCTGATCATATAAGAAAGAGGACATTCCGGGGACTTATCTGCAGACATCCCTCTGGTAAATCTCCTCTTCTGGTCACCCGCTGCTGAACGCTTAGAAACTATTTACTATCATCATCACTGTAACGAAGTTCAACCTCTACACAGAGACAACCCCACTTAAGCTTTAAGCCTGCCTTTCCAAGTCCTTGGAGCTTATGAAGGTCCCATGGAATCCATAGGGGACTCTTGATGGAAGCTTAACGGTGGCCTCCAATTTCAGGGTCACTGCATTCACAATCTGCAGCTCCGATCTCCTCTCCTTCTCATCGTGTACAAAGGCCAAGACATACCCATCATCCTCCCTCTCCGAATCCCGACTTCTCGGCACAAACATCGGCTCGCCGCCGTATCTTTCCTCTCCATACATATACTTCCTCACCTCGCCCGTTGAAAGGTCGACCTTCGCGAACCCGGAAACCTTAGGCCACGGCTCGGCCAGAGCCAAGTAGGCGTACCTGGTCTTCCTCCCGAGAAGGTTCCGGTTCACCATCCCGGCCTCCAGATTGATTTGCTCTGACTCAGCGATGATGCGGCGCCGCGTGGACTTCCCTGTCTTGAGGTTCAGCCTAATTTCGGATAACACGCTCTCCAGGCTCTCTTCAGACTCGTTAAAAATGGAGTCCGGCGGAGTCATGCACGAGCCGATCACGACGATCTCGTCGGTCTCTGTCTCTTCCCAAGCGTTCCAGAGATGGAAGCAGAAGCAATCGGGCACTTCTATCCACTTGATTCCGGACGCGTCGCTGGCATTCTTGTCGAGGACCCCGAACCGGGCGACCTTGTCCTTGTCGTATATCACTGGGGAGCCGCCGCGGATCATCTCCGGGAGCTTGAACACCACCTGCTGGTCCGGAACCACGACAAAGCGCTCGGTGATGGCGAAATCGTGCATCATAGTCGGCTCAGCGAGGGGGATCTCGACGTCGGGGGACTTCTTCCCGTCCTTGGAGAATCGGAAGTACTTGAGGTACGGCTTCCGAACGACGTCGTAGCTGAGGGCGAACATCTCGCCGGACGCGGGGTCGATCTTCGGGTGGGCGATCATCGGAGAGTCGAGCTGGCCGGCGAAGTCGTAGCGGCCGACGGTCTCGAGGTCGCCGGAGCGCGTGACGCGCACGTGGTAGGGGAGGTCGTCCTCGGACATCGCGAGGAGGTGGCCATCGAAGTAGACGAGGCCCGCGTTCGCGACGCCCATGCCATTCCGGTGGTCGACGAGGCCGAAGAGGCTGCGGGCGTAGAAGAGCATGAGCCGCGCGATGCCGGAGTGGCCGTGGAGCTCGCCGATGGCCTTGGGGAAGATGGGGCGGCCGAGGTCCCGTTCCTGGATCAGGCGTTGCGTCTCGGTGAACCGGCAGGCGTAGCTCACGGAGCCGCCGGAGAACCGGACGGCGTGGATCATGCCGTCGCCGTCGAAGAAGTGGTGCCCGGCGACCGGCTCGTGGAGCGGGTTGGCGCCGTTCCGGACGTACACCCGCGGATGCATTCCGGGATCTTCCCGATCACCGGCAGGGAGCGGGCGACCGGCCGCTCGGGCACCGGAGCGAAGTTGCCGGCAATCTGGACTCCGGGGTCGGCGGTCTTGGGCAGCGGGTGGGTGCGCTCGTGCGCGACCAAGGCGGACTCGACGACATCTAATGCGATGGAAGCGGCCCTCTGTAGGAAGTTCCAATCTTGGGGAGACGAAGACGATGGGCTCGAGGCGGAGCTCTGTTTCGGGGGCTTAACGACGGGGGAGGGAATGGGAGGCTGCGGGGGAGCTCTTTGCTTGGGGAGTTGGAGGAGGGAGGGGGTCTGGAGGGAGCACGTGACGCTGTTGGGCTTTTGTCTGGGCCTAACAGAGCCCACCTCCAGAAGAAACGACGGTGGCGACGGCTGCCGAGACGGCGAGAGGAAACTAGACTTGACCCCCGTGCACGCAGCAGGGGAGGAAGCAGCAGCAGCAGCAGCAGCAGCCATGCTTGATGACATCAGGGTTCTCTATTTTGGTCAGGTTCGCGTGTGCTTTTCTTCTCGGTTTCACTTTCTATCGAGGGTCGAGAGGATTTTGGCGTTGTCTGCGCCGGGCCTTTCGAGGTTGATTGTGCGAGACTGCGAGTGAGCTGAAGCAGAAGAGAAGAGAGAGAGAGAGAGAGAGAGAGAGAGAGAAGGGGGGGAAGAAGAAGTTTGGAGTGTCGGATTGTTGTTGTTGTTCTTCTTGTTCTGAGAAGATGTGGGGGAGAGAGAGACGGGGGATGTGGTATATATAGCAGGAAGCGACCATGCAGGTCCACTTCAAAGCCGGGCAGCAGACCACCACGTGTTTAGATCTCAGAGCAAAGAGACACCATTGGACTTAATAAGTGCGTGCGTTGTTGTAGTCGTTGTTTCTCTCTCTTCTTCTTTTTTTTCCTCCATTTTTCCCTCCTGTTTTTATTTTTTTTTTTTTTTTCCCTTCGCCTTCTTGGAAGTGTGCCCAAGAGAACATGGCCGCTCAATTCCCACGACATGACCGCAACATGTAGACGGACCTTGTGAAGCGTGCCTCGAGTACACATGTTAAGCAGCCGAACAGGACCCTGCATAAATATCTCGGCTTGGGTATTTTGTCTATTCGCATGGCAATCCTATAAAAATTAAATTCGAGGACGGTTCGAGTGTACGTGATCTTAAATCTCCCATAAGATTCACATGATGTAATAATCCATCATGGGTTGAGTCCACATGACTCGGTTCATTCGGGTTTACGAAGGATTAATATAATGTAGAAAATAAAAGAGGGGGGTGACTGTGGCTGATTGGCCCATTGTGGACGGGGAGGGAGGGGAGTGGATGTTGGTGAGGTGAATGTCGTTGCCATTGGTCCATTATACGCGTTCTCCCCAATTTCTCCTCCACGTCAACGCCCAAAAAAAGAAAAAAGAAAAGGAGGAGGAGGAAATGGAGCGGTCACCGTAACACGTGGCGCCCTATCCCGGTGACTCCAGCTTTTCCTCTCCTTCCGCCCGAAGATCTAGGTCTGCATCGACCGTGCCCCACACGCTTGCTTCGCATGCATTGTCATTTCCTCCATTGGTCGCGCCCCCGATTTCCCCCCTTTCTCCTCAATTTCGCCCCCGGGGAATTTAAAAATCTAGAAAAGTCGGAAAAATATTCCGTTTCTAGAAATATCAATTAGGGCCCCCCGAAAAGAAAACCCATATTCCAAATCGACGCCCTCTCTCCACTCGACAGATAGGAGACCCCTTGCCGTTTGCGACCCCAATAAACAAATGTCCCCACGCTGAAAGCGACGTCAATCTTTCTTCCTTTCCTATTTTAAGATTTCCCGGTTTTGTTTATTGTTTTCCCCCTCGGATTTTCGTTTACCGTACTTAGATCTCCCCTGCATCACGCATCTTCCTTCGAGGGCTGAATTATATGCGACGACCGCATCTTTTCTTCTTTTTTATCTCTGATAAGATTGTGTCGGATTGGCTTGCGAGATTGGCTCGATTATTCCTTGCTTTTTGTTTGGGATTTCCACCCTAAGACCAAATCTTGCGAGATATCTCATCATCAATTGAACCTAACACAAACGATTGAGATGTTATTTGCAGTTCCGTTGAAATTATTTGAGTATGGTGGGTGTGTACTAATCACTTGGAAATCGAGCCGAGAGGGAATATGCGAATTGCTGTGGGGGGAACGATGATGATGTGGGAGTTAGCTAACCAAGCTCTTTAACTCTCCCTAAAAACTACGAAGAAATTGTACATATAGTGAAATTTTTAGGTGTTTCAGATTTCTAAACACATCCGGATACATGAACCACAAGATTCGGACGCAACTTCCTAGAATTATTGCAAACTTCCACTCTCAACACGAGTGATGACTTTATAATTGGACCATTTCATAATTAACTCAGCTTTTACTCTCCAACCATCCATCCAAGTAACATCTTTACCTTTCAAGGGTGATGCACCGAATTAATTAGGGTAAAACCGAGTTAATTTATTCCCCCAATTCGAGCAAATCTCAACTCCTTGCCTAAACCTACCAAATCCTTTTGAAATTAGATGGGCCCTTCCCTTAAATGAGAGACAGATAAAAGCTCTTCGTTAGGTGCCATCATCAACGGGCCATTGATGCAAAAGGGTCCTCCCCCCCCCAACCCCAATCAGGAACTCAAAATCTAATTCGTCTCTGCAACAAGGACCTTCCTAGCAAACCCCAGACTGTCTTGGTCTTGGTCTTCCCTGCAAAATTAGCAGGTAGAGATTCCTCGCTTTCGATTTGCTTCTTCTCTCCCTTTCTATCAAACACTGCGATCTTTCGTGTAATGTGCTTTCAACTTCCCAATCATGGGATAACAACCATATCTCTCCCTCCACGTTCTCTCTACCACACGACGGGATAAACTACGAAAAGAAAGAAGTGGGATTACTCCGTCTAATGTCATGGATGACTCCAAACCCCTCTAAAGGCCCCTATAGATTATTCCGATATTATAAACCGTTGGTATTTAAAAAGCGAGGTTGTAATGATCTAGATGACAAACGCTCGTCACGAAACGAATATAACATTCCTGAGTTCCATACGTGTCCGTTAGTGACAAGGACGCACTTGTGGGCAATCCCCGATTTCTTTATTTGCAATTCGGTCGCGAATTAAAGAAAAGGAAATTTGTTGACTCCCATCATAAGGGTAATCATAGAATTAGTTTTTTGCGTTATGCGCCCCATCTTCCCCTTTAATTATTATTATTGTAATGACAAATTTCTGTTTCTTTCCTTCTCCTTTTTGCTAACTTCCTCTATCTTGCGATACCTTTTGTCAGTCGATGAGGTATATAATATTTGTCATCGTGTTCCTTATGCTTGTGGCACACAACAAGGTTTTTTAAATAGGGGGGATGCGGATTATTTAGTCGGGTGCGATCTCTGTCATCGCAAAAGGCAGGCATTATCCTAGGTAATGCTTCGTTTTCTTTTCTCGTTGCTTCCTCTCATGACAACGAATCCCCTCGTGGTAAATCGACTTTACAAGTCTCATGTCATTATACTGAACTACTAATCTGCCTTTTGGTGGGAGAATAGCGGAATACTCCTGAGTATGCTGGATTAGTCACCAGCTGAAGTTATGCTTTTGTTAAAGAAGTAATTAAGAAGAGGTTCAAAGAGGAAATGTGATCCGTGACGTCTTGAGAGGTATGCATGGATATAAAGATTGTGTAAACCATACGAGATTAATGGCATGAAATAATTTATGTAGAGAATGGAGCCATGACTAGAAGTTCATGGACCGATAGTGCATGCAACGATCACCTTTTCTAAGGTCCTCGATATGCACCTCCAACGGTGGCGAATCCACAACGCGTTATGCGAGTCAATTTCGACCTTTCGGAAACCACAATTCGTGATCTTGAAAACTGTGCATGGGAGATGGAGATGTACTTTCATTGATTAAGTTGCGACTGATGTCAACTCTAACTTAGGAAACATGGTAACGAGTCATGAATCCATTCACGAGGTGATGAACAGACAATAGATGGTTTCAGGGTCACCATGATGGCTCCATACATCCCCCGAGGTCTCTGATCCTCGGAAAGTGTCATTCAACACCGATGGGTTTCGTATCCTAATCGATGTTGCTTTGACGAGTAACATGCGAGGACAAATCACGAGGATACGAATAATTTTAATCTCCTGATAAGCTGAACCTGGATAGATATTTCCTAATCTTGGCCTCCTGCTTTCCATAGTACGCCCATGAGATGCGCTATGCTTAAGTTAATTAAAGGCGACAAAAATGCATGCACATGTCCAATAAACGCCAGCACTCACCTCCAGGAGACAACGGGACAAGCAAAATCCTTATCGTTATCATGTAATGGTAGATCATCATGGTACGGTGTGCACATTATGGTGGACAATATGTTGAACCCCTGTCCACGCAAGACTGTCGTAAGTACGCAAAACCCTAATTTTTATCGTCTAAACTAAGCCGACGGTTACATTGATTTCACACGCATTGAGGACGATGAATGAGAGAGGTAGAGCATTGTTTCATGTCCATATATGCTTGAATTGCTTTAAAAGCTCGGAGGTCTCACGTGTGCACACATGGGAGCACATGCATGCATGGACCATACGCATCATTCCCAAGTTTCTTATCTCGCTATATGTATTTTTTTTCCGATTTGATTCTTGTCTTGGTTTCTCTCAATACAATATATTGTAGAATATAGGGACTACAGGACTTGACAAATTAAACTGAGCATCTCTCGACATATGAACAAGCGAGGTTAGCAAAAACCTCACACAATGCGTATGGCCATTACATGCGCATCGAGTGCTAGTCATACATTTCCGTGAAAATTACTTATGGGATTGGCAAACCAACACATCGCGTAAAATTTAGCCGGATAAGACACCCTTCGATTCAGCAAAATCTAGTTCATGAGTTTTGCAGCCCCACCGCAAATCCAATTCGCGATCCCCCGATAGAGGGGCAGATAATGATCCTCGAGTTTAAACGCACTAGTCCAACTATCGATACGATGTCTCGGTCTCCTAATCAGATGTTCGTATCTTCGAGTCAATATTCCGTGACCAAACCCTTCGTTTAAAAATACTCGCTCTTCGTTTCATTGATATTCGAGTCTCAAATGATTACCAGCAATCATGGACATGTGCAACAGACGACCAAACGATCGGCACAAAATCAATGGACGACCTGATATTCTACCGGTTCAATTTTATAATGCAGGCATTAAAAGCTCTGTTGCAGCAAGACAAAAGAAGAACTAGGGAAGAACATTGAAACATCATATGGGAGATGGTCCCATATGGCTGCATCGTGCATATGCCCTTTTTCCTCGGTTTCATTGTCTCTTACTTGCAACTTGCGGATTCTTGCTCTTTTTTAAATATCTTTTGGCACTTATCTTAGAGAAGCCACACATGGGCAGTTCGAGTCCATCGTAGGTCAAGTGGAGACCGAGGAGGCATTAATAACCAATATTTTACAGGAAGAATCATTATTATGTCATGTGAAAATATGGGAATCCGAGACCAAACCGACCCCCCACCAGAAAAAACTGCCAACTGCCGAGACCAACAAACCTGCACCAGGTTCTCCTCGGAATTACTTTAATTTAATCGAACTTTGTTCACCGCAGCGATGCTTTTCGAGGCCGTTTACGCCTCCGTGCAGGGAAAAAAGGCTACAGGCTCCGAGAAACCAATGGGAGAGAGCTTCGACTTGGATGCACTCGTGTTTTGTTTGACATGTGCATGCACCCAACAAATTAGAAATTAAGCACAAACGATGTTACTATGTTAAGATGAATGCTTTTGAGTTGAAACATTAATCTTGGGATGAGAGCATCTACCCTAGAATTGCGGAGAATGGCTGTGAACATGTCGCATGATTGGTAAAGTTAATGTTAGATTAGGTGTGATTTGTATGACTAACCTCATAGGCTGAGTCGACAAAGGCGTATAAACACGTGGTTTCCATATTATAATTTTTCATTAGGAATAGGTTTTTGGTAATATCAGAGAGAGAGAAAGAGAGAGAGAGAGAGAGAGAGAGAGAGAGAGAGAGAGAGAGAGAGAGAGAGAGAGAGAGAGAGATATGGTGAGAGAGAGAGAGAGAGAGAGAGAGAGAGAGAGAGAGAGAGAGATATGGTGAGAGAGAGAAAGAGATATGGTGATTCCATATGCATTGCACTTGGCAATTGAGAGAGAATACAGGAGATTGAGAATGTACATGGTGATTCCGTATGCATTGCACTTGACGATTGAGAGAGAATACAAGAGATTGAGAATGTACATGTGTGGATATGCAATAACAGAAGTAAATACGAAGTAGTTGGATAGCCAAAGAGCGAATGGGCACTCCCATATTACTACGTTTTCTAATTCAAGACGAGAAGAAAGAAATTCGACAGGAAAAAATGCTTCTGCAGTCCTTTTTGCCATATTGACAATTTTTGAAAGGTCTAGTTAAGGAGTGTTTTTAGAATATGTAATACGCATGTTCAATAAGAGGTATTTTCAATTTTAAGCTACTTAATTGTCCAAAAAGATCAGCAGAATTGAAATCTAGAAAGTTTTCTTAGCGGATTGCTTACGCGGTGGGCTGTTAAGAAAATCTTTAGACAATAGTTTGGTGAGATCAAAACCAAGAGCGCATTAATACCATGGCATTTACTTCTCTCTCTCTCAGTGGGGGATCATACACGATACAAAGGCTAAATATTGGGTTATGATAAGTGATACATCTCTAAATATTGGGTTATGATAAGTGATACGTCATGCATTATATGTGCCAATCGTATTAGACACGCCATGTAAAGTTGCGAGCCCACTATTTGAATCTCGACATGCTCTAGCTCTCTGATTATGTTTATATCATGCGAATACCTCTGTTAGAATAATTAAAAATTAAACCACGCCTTTATCTAACAACATATATAAAAAATCAAGTTGAGTGATAGTCTGATAAATTAGCCGACCAACTAATCTTTGAAACTAGCCAAATCTTGGAGAGGAGTAGCATTTCTTATCACTTTGCTCCCAAAGTCCATAGGAGACTTGGCAAATTTGGCCTCCAATTTTTCCGTTTCCTTTAATAAATTTAATGCATATCTTCTCCGAGTGATAAATAAGCCTTTACTAGAAGTGACAACTTCAATTCCAAGGAAATATCACAATCAATAAAGGCTTAGTTTAGTATCAAACTTGCCATCACATTTCCTAACCACATTGATTTTTGAAGTATTGAATACTAAGGAAGTATCACAATCAATAAAGACTCAGTTTAGTATTAAACTTGACATCACATTTTCTAACCACATTGATTTTCGAAGTGTCGAATATTACATAAGATGCGATGATGAGTCAAAGTCGGTCCAATCAATGCCATGCCGTTCCAAGTGAAGACGGAGAAAATCACTTTTCCAAGTACGTGTCCGGTAACCGGCTTCTTGACCCTACTCCAAAAGATCCAGCCCGACCAAAGAAAGAACCTCGCCGACCAAAGAGCTGCGACGCGTGGGATTGGCTGATTGATCAGGCGTAGAAATTTGACCCATTTCCCCATCGAACCGAAATCAAAGACCGGTTAAAGCACGCTGATCACCGAATAGACCGTCCCTTGTGACAATGCGTGGATCCTATTGGGCAAGCCTTGTGCAGAAGATCGCGCGCTGTCGATCGCCCAGGTGTCGTGCAATTCGTGAAAAATGCGGAGGCTTCAATGATTGTCGTGATGGAGAACATGGAGGAGCCGACTTTCGCGTCGTGCGTGTCCAACCGATGCGGACAACGCGTCACGGTGCAAATCAGACAAGCTTACGTGGAGCCTCACGAGGGCGGCAAAGGTGTCACGTGGCATCGCAGGCCACTTGGTGCTCCACCTATTTTGTCTTCCTGGTCCCGCCCGTGGTTTCTGGGAAACTCGGACGGATTTCGAGCGCTTCCCTTTTGCTCCCGTCCATTTGTCCGATTACGAGTTCAAAAATTTCAATCAATAAGCCACAAGACGTGCTTTCGTTCATATTGATGTTTTTATACCTTTGATAGTTGTTGTAGGTCAATAACAAATAATTATATATTTAAACTCATAATTCTATGTGGGATTTGAAAAGATACACTATACTAATGAAAAACGCAAGCATCTTCGTTGGGTCATTTGTTGTTTATTATTTTTTTTTGGGGAGGGGGATAGGGTTTTGAAAGACTGTCGATCGTGATTCGAATCCCGCTATGAATTTAATTTAAGATTCTATTATATCCATTCTAATGACGACTAATCGTGAGATTGCTTTTCGAAGTAGTTGTACTTTCAAGAGCTCTCTATATATGAAATCAAAGAAATAATTCTAGGGTGATGTTTGTATGAGAAGAGGATTTTGATTCCAAAGCTCAAAACCATGTCTAGGATAGATGTTTGAATTTAGCCAAAACCATCCGAACATGAGAGGGAAAATTGCACCACAGCCACATGACTCTTTAGATGGAAACGAAATCAAATCGTAAATTTTCACCTCAATAGCGCTCGAGCACTAAATCTCTTTGAATGGTCCAACTGGTAGTCCAAAAACTTTACAGGAAAGCACGATTAAGTCCTAAGAATCGCACTAAAAAATGTGATCTAATGATGCTTCTTAAGCAATTTAGTGCAACACGTAGGAACTCAAATGCCATTGACAATGGAATCAAGGAATCGAGTTGATCCACGTAAACCTCAATGCGTAGAGATTTTAGGCTTAAAAGGAGGGGGGGAAGATTTGGACTAAGACAGAGAGAGGATGCGTTGGAACCGTCCACCGCCGAATGGGCTTTGAACCGAAACCGTGTCATTTTCCTCCTGCCGGCTTTTTGTCGGCGGGCCCACGCCTCGCCTTTTTGACCCGCGTCTCTCGGGGCTCCCCGCTGAGTGCTGACCCTCCGCCTTCACGGATCGCCCGCTCAACGGGGTCGAGCAATTTCGCACATTATTGGCGCGCATCTTCTCTCCACATGGGAGAAAATAGAGAAAGAAAGAGGGAATGGAAAAAACGCGAAAGCCGTATCCTTTTTGCGTCTCGTGTCCTTATGTACATCCATCATTCAGAGATGCTGTATCAAATCCTCCACTCGTTTCGAGCCGAATATTTATTCATTCTCATACTTTTCTTACGTGACAATTGACTTAAGAAAACAATAAAATGAAGTTTTGTGATTCGGAAAGGCCAAATTACTACATCCTCATACAATCTAGTTGTAAATTCCATGCCCATTGCATCAAGAATTGAACGGTGCTCAAATCAATCGCATCACAATAATGTGTAACATTCATGATCTACATAAGCTGGTCGAGCAATGGTTTTACAAAAGGGGTGTGCATGGATAGGGATCGTGTAGGGATCATCTATCTATTTTTTTCACCCATCTTGATCGATATTACACGACGGTGTGAACGGCGAGTTCAAATCAAAGATGCCCATGATCATGGAGCGAGCCCCCTCCTTTGTTTTTTTCCTAAAACTTTTCTTGCGCGGGAGCACCCTCGCGGAATCCGGTTGAGGACGTGCTCCTGGGGGCCTACTTCCATTGTCGAGGTGTACAATTATATTCGTGGATATCTTTGCTGTCCCCATGATGCAGCATTACCACAGCAGTCACGTCTAGAAAGCGGGGGGTCACCTGGCATTGTCCTAAAGCCTGCTGCGCATATAATGAGTTCCTCTTCGAATTGGAATGGCTCCACAACGTGTCTTTTATTGAGATTTGTCGGGACGCCTTGCGAATAAGGTCGCTCCGTCTCGAAGGTAAACCCGCGTGCACCTTGCAAATGGTACCGAGGACATCATCATCCCTTTGGAGTTTCGCCAATTTTTGCCATTTAAAGTCGTCTAAGAGCAATGGAAGAGAACACGAGGACGAGGCTTTCGACGCAATGTCTAGAATATCCCGTTGATTCCAATCCAATCAAGAGAAGAAGAAGGACACTTGGCGCCTCCTCGTGCAGACAGCCAAAGTGCTCCCTCTACATGTCCCCTAGCCTTGGCCTTATAGTCCCATCCAGACAAACCCCCAGACATGCTGCTCGCCAACTTTATCTTCTTCTGCTCTCCTCTCCTTTTTAAAAAAATTATTGATGGTGTTGAGTCTGGTGACTTGGCTGAGTCATTGCATCTGAAGACTTCCCTTCCGGGTGGCATCATTGCCGCCTGTGACTAGTTCGTTTCGCTCGCCTTTTTCGCGTCGTCATCAGATTATTCGTCGAGGAAAAATTTATAATTAAATGGCGAAGAAAAAGAAAGGAACAGAAGAAAATATCGTCTCCCCACTTTGGCATCTTGCGCGTTGTTTTTTCAAGTGACGCGAACGCGAGTAGGGTCGGCTCGAGTTCATCAGGAAGAGTGGCGAATGAGAAAGATCGTCACCTGCTTCTTTGATCCCGCGGTTCCATACTAGCGATTATACCGTATAAATCCGGCACTTATTCGGTCGTTCGGGCCATCCACAATATCTGTATACAAAACGATTCAGGCATATTCTACTTAAGAAGGTCCGCATAGAGATCGGTAAATTTCATCTTTATTATTGGAGCTTTAGAAATTGGCATGGAGGATTAATTTGTTTGTAGAAGTTGATATTATCATATTCAGGAGATGATATAAGATGTTGCGTAAGAAATTCATAAACGGAAATCCGGTCTTTCCATACCTAACTATGACTTTGCTATGGATTGAGTGGTAGCTAAGACCTTTGCTCTTTAGTTATGCCTATCTTTTTCTAAAGGGCATTGTTTGGTTGGATTCGTGCTATATTAGTACTGTTGTCTTATCTTTGCTGATCTATGGGGTTTGTTCAGTATTATTAGTCTTTTGGCCAAGGTATATAATTTATCCCTTGAGCATACCCCTTTATTTCAACAAGAGCGGACTTGTCAATTCTTCTCTAAATAGAGAGCTATGGACTATATGGTCCAAATATAAAAAAGATGAGCGCTATGAACAGTTCATAGTTCCTCCAGCATACACAAATTTCATATGATTTTTTGAACTTCGCAAACCCCTAATCGTGATTAACAAAAAAAAAAGACCTAATCAAGATATTGAGATTAACACTCTATTCAATAATTAAGAAAGTAAATTGTAAATTCAAATACGTTATATTAGAGTGTGGAAATATTTGAATTCAAAATCTCATGCTTAAGATTTTACAGGACTATTATCAATTATTTAAAAGTTTAAATCGTAATAAATGTGATTTAATATTTAAAATTGTTTTACTCTTAAGGTTGTCATGCGTAATCAAAATTGGGTATCCTCTCTTTTAGGTAAGTATAAGTTATAAATGATTTTATCACGTGGCGAAGGACAAAACTTTGAATAGTTCTAGCTAATAATGGACGACTCATCTCCCAAAGAAGTTCACCCATTTTCCACCCGTCCGCAGCCAATTAGGCAGGTCGGAAAGTCAATTTCAACGAATTATTACGAGAGATTTCGAGGCAGCCTAACTTGTTTCTGTTTGAGATTTTTAAGGTTAGATTCGGGGACGTGTCCCATCCGGAGCATTCTTTAAGCAACGAGAGGGATTAATCGACTGGCAAGTGGCCGTCGCAATTACCAAAACCTTAATGCTTCCTCTCTTTTTTTTTTTAATGTCGTGGAGCAGGGCGAGCAAGAAAAGGACAAGCGACGACGGGGTTAATTACTTAAAAAAAATAGCAATGACAACTCCCCCGTTCCCTCAGTAGTTCAACGGCTAAGAACTGCCGCCAAGCGCTGACCCCTCCATCGCGGGACGCGTGGGCGCCCGATCCCTCCGACATAATGCGACACCTGAAAACGCGTCCCGGCCCCGTTCACCGCCCGCCACGGAGATCTCGACACGTAGCGGGCACGCCGTGGGGTTTGACTTTGACCCCCTCTCTCCCGGAAGAGAAGGAGAAGGAAGGAAGGAGTAACCGACCATCCCTGTCTTCTCAGGTCGCAGTCAAATGGGGAAAACGAAACGAAAGCTCTCACCTCCCCCTCCTTTTCATTTTCCACGAACCGACCGCACTAACCCCTGTTTTTTTTTTTCCCCTGCTCCTTTTTCTCCCCCCCTTCTTCTTCTTTCGTTCCTTTAGAGGCTTTCTCTATCTTGACGCATGAGAACTACGCTCATCATGGAAGTGGACGTACGTGCTAGCCTCTAGGGTTTTCTTCCCTCCTCCCCTCCTCCCCTCTCTCTTTCGCCCTTCTCTTCTCTGCTTTTGGGCGTTGGATTATTTGATCTCTTACCTACCTCTCTGACCCCGTCAATCCGTATTTATTGGAAACTGCCTGGAAACCCACCTCCGGAAGAAGGGGGCCTAATTCGTCGCCGTGCAGATATTTTCCGGGATTGCTTTTCGTCCTTCTCCTTCTCCTTCCGTAATTGATAAAGATAAAGGCTAACTGGATAAACGTTTGTAGCAAAAGGAGAATCTGTTATTGTCTCCATGCGTCTTGTCAAAGGATTCTAGATGTTGTACACCATTCCTCACTCTCACATTTTACCCTCTTTTTTTCCTCCTTTTACGTCGTTTGTACCTCATAATGTCAAATAGTCTTATCGATGCGTGTGGAAGATGAACAAAGCACAAAAACCTAGATCAGATTGCTCTGTAGAAAACTTGAGCTTTTAGAGTTTCCGAACTATCATATAAACTAATAGTCTTTTGTGCTACAGGATTCGACATAAATGGCATATATTTCATTCCTTACACTCTCATTTTATGTCCTTTACATTTTTGTATGACAAATTCCGATGATTTTATGTACCAATTATAACGAGTGGCTCTACTGTGAGTTCCAAATTATTGATACCTAGCAAATCCATGGCATAGTTTATCCATATGAAGTTTAAGCTTTAGAGTCTTTCGAGATCTTATAAGTAACTTTAGATGAGAGAGTCCCCATATACTTGAGAGGTGTTAGACAAAATAATTAAGAAGAATGGAATAAGACTTTGAGCCATGAGTACATTGTTTTAAGGAATTGTTGGCCCCCATAAGTTGCTAATGGTTATTGGCAAAAATCTTATAGAATACAACAAAGTTTTAAAGTGAGAATACCATATAACAATTTTGGTATTTCTTCAAAGACTCAACCGAAAAGAATTGGAGAATAAATGTTGCATTTTTATGAAAGAAATAAAATCGAAAGTGAAAACTATTGATCCAAAAACATTGAATTTATAGTAGTGAAAACTATGTTTGAACAAATACAACCTTCTGAAACGTCGCATCCTTTTGAAAGTCCATTGTGAGAAGACAAGCAATTTCAAAAGGACACAACTTTTTATGTTTTTATAAGAACTATATATTTGAATTTAAAAAAAAAACCATTAATTAGTGTCAATTCTAGTCCTCAAGCATGCTTGTGTACAACGCATCAAGTGTACCTAATAACTGTGCCAAAATCATGCAATTATTTGCACATCTAGTCCTCTTAGCCTATGGTTTTTAATTGTAAGGCTAGAAGCCTTCCACTTATATTGGGTCCACCCATACATATTTTTTTAATTGTGAAACAGGGAACCTATATGCTTGTTTTACAAACATTTTCTTAGTAAGAGGTTCCTCATCAATGATCTTTGCCTCAATTTAAGATGGCGTTTCACTGATAAATAGAGATGTTTGTCTCTCTTCAATATTTTTTCTAAATGAGTACAAAATATATAGTGGTACAGAGATAAAACTACCAAAAAAACTATTCTAGGCTATGCACTATCTTAGGTTAAGAATCTAGTTGATTCTCAAAATAAAGATATAATACAATAAGAACTTAGGGTCTACATGGCAACACTTCTTTTTCTTTGTTCCTTTGTTCTTTTGCTTTCTAGATTAGAAAAAAATAAAAATCAGTTTGGTAATGTTAGTTAATTTTTATATTTCTTATAATAGAAAAGTGGTCAAGGAATAGATTTAGAACAGAAATAATTAATAGAAAAAATAACTTATTGTTCTCGAAAACAATTTCTAGAATTAAGTTATTTTCTTCCTTTTCTAATTTTCTTTTCTTCTTCTTCCTTGTTGCTTGCTGCCGTCTGTTGATCGCCACCCACCATCGCCTGCCACCGTTGCCTACCATTTGCCACCCGACAGCTACCACCAATTGTTGCCACCCACTACTGCCACCCGATGACTAGCTAGAGGAGGAAGAAGAAGAGAGGAAAAAAATAAAAATATTTAAAATTTTATTAAAAAATTAAAAGAAATTCTACGCCATGAAAAAAGAATTTTATTAGTCGTACCAAATGCATTTGTATTATTTTTTATTTCAAAAATCAAAAATTTATACAATCAGCAAACACGTTATTTTATTTGAAAACTGTTTAAGGGAACAGAAATGAAAAAGAACTATTTCTAAAAAGAAATTGTTCCCGTAAATAAAAATATTACCAAACGCACATTTAGCAACTAATCAACTCTAGAATTTTTCCAATTAATTTTCAGAGTATCGTTGGAAACTCCCCCTCCCTCCTATTCCAAAGCTAGATAGCCACGATATCGAAGCAACATACGATTAGGCGATCCGCACGTCTTGAGTTCTTGTTCTAGCACGTGCGATATGGAGTGCTAACAAACCCAGTAGAATTTCGCTGGGTATGTGTCGACATGCTTATTCAGACATCCGTATCGGATCGCAATTCGCGATCCTATACGTGCTCGGGGGTGTCTTCGAGCACTACGAAGTAGTTTCGTCTGAAATTAGTGAATTTGATTAAATTTCGCGTGATGGAGTTTTCCCGTATGTAGACCGACCAATCCTTTGGTCAGAGCTTGGGGACATATCCACATGAGTGCGTGCGTGAATCGACCGACAAGAGAGGCATCATGGGAGCTTCTTTAGACCGACCAAGCTAGTACCAAACTTTAGGATATGACTGCATTGTGTAAAACGGAAGGAAAATCGTTGATATTGCAATGTAAGACCCACCGTCGATTGAGTTTATCCTTAGGTAGCTTTAGCTATGTCCGCTTCGGGCGATGCTCCAGTGAGACCCGGAAGGGATAAAACCTTTCTAAATCCTGTCATATCGGACGGGAAAATTGGGTTGGCGGGCGAAGTTCTTTATAGGCCCAAATAAGGTTCTATCTCCGACATGATTTTGAGCCTGATGGGGACTGATGTAACCTTGATACCTTGTCGTGTCGTGACTATATTTGTCCTTAATTCCGCACTTGGTATTCGACCGCTGAATAGAAAAAAGCTGCAACAACGACTCCAATTATATATACAATATTTATTCGAAATCCGGTTTTTAATCCTTAAGAGTTCCTTCTATCTGAATCGCGACGAGCTAAAAATGTATGGAGACCCACCATGGTGTTATCATCACGTGGCCAACTTTATGCTTTAGCAAGGTGATATTTCGTGAGACATTGAACATAACCAGATATGGAAGGAATGTCTCCATTCCTATAGGACATGAAAAAAGTTTAGTCCTGCTTCTTTTTGTGCCCAATGAGTTCTATCTCCCAATATAATTTGGCCTCACGGCGTTTCAAATGCATGAACCTTTTGACTTTCATTGGTCCGTCCATTCCATCACTTACATATTTATATATTCACCATGAGCTAGTCGAATGTTTGAGCCACCCCTTTGAAAATTTCATATCTAATGAAAGTCAGTAGAACATTTAGGGGATCAAGATTTATCATTCTATGGTGCACTTTCTTACTATTGACGGAAAAGGATATATAAAAAATAAATAAAACCCTCTTAACTTTTCGCTTCTTAAAATGTGTAAGCTAGGATTATATATTAACCAAAATGGCACCTTCCAGGTACCAAACAAGTAATCATACTACGGTGGACTTCCTTGCTATTTATGAAAAAAGATTTAAAAAAAAAAAAAACCCTCTTAACTTTTCGCTTCTTAAAATGTGAAAGGTAGGATTATACATTAGCCAAAATGGCAACTTTCAGGTACTGAACAAGTAAAGATGATCATAACAGCCTGTAGGTAATCAAGTAGCTACAACTTCTTCTTTTTTTTATCAGTCCTACTCTATTCCTATTTTAACACTCACGCTCAGACTTTTGCCCTACCTCTTGCAGGGCGTGGCAGTCAAAACCCACTCCTGAAACTTATTCGTCCCCACCCCATCCCCTTGAGAAAATGGGAATTTGAACCACTCACCTCTCCCTTCCCTGTTGGAATGGTGGCCACTGGAGTGAATCCCAGTGGTTAAGTAGTTACGACTTAAAGCGAACATTCTTTTAACAACACGAAACTCCTCTGGATACCACGATAACAGCGATTCGATGCATCGCTAAGGGAAACAAAAATGATAATGTGCAAGCCCATCCACAAGATCACAAAGCAGTACCTACGTGTCCAAGATTCCGAATCCGGAGTGCTCAAGCCCCAGCGAAGGGTCATAGCTCAGGCCCACCAATCATAGTCTATCCGACATTTTGGGCCCGACCGAGTATAATGGGCCGAATCCTCAACTCGCAAGCTAAGGTCCCGCTAAACTATCAATTGGGCTCCCTTGGACCTTCCACTTGTTCCAACAATCAAATTGCTGCTTCTTGTTCCGATACTTCGCTCTTCCCATCACAACCATCGAATTTCGAGACACGTGTTTTCCTTTTACACCCAAAGATTGGGCCCAATTGAAAAAGAAGAATGAGCAGCCCTCGGGGGCCCAATACCTCGATCCTAACACTCTGCAATCTTCACTTTAATATATATAAATTTATTTATTTATTTATTTATTTATTTGGTAGTCAGCACCCCCAACGTTTTATATATATGTTAATAGTAGTAGACACCTGGTTTTTGGTATATTTTATTGTGACCGGTGAGTTTCACGTGTAGAGTGTAATGTCCGGAATAAGAAAAATGAAAAACAAAAGGATTAAAAAATAAGAGAAAAATGGAGCACGAGGTAGGACGTCAAACCACCGAATGCATCTATGGAATTAACTGGCATTTGACGATGATGAAATGGCCGGATTAGATTATTATTCTTCCCGATGAGAAAAGTGGGGGACGAAATCCTTGAAATTTCAATGCTTAGAAGCGTGGTAATCAAAATGAGATCACCCTCTTAAAATCGATCACATCATCACAATGGTGGTTGACAACAAGAGCTTATGATCGGATATTATGACTCTTATTCTATTCTTACACCGCAATATTTATATATCCGTAAAATATTTTAACCTTGATTTTTATCAAGTTTTTCAACCCCAGGCGACCCGCGAATCTCCATGTAGTTTCTAATCATCTAAAAGAACTTAAACTATTAGATCAAGTGATGTGCACAGTCTATGTTTTCAACTTAAGCCTGATAAAAGCATTTCTAAAACCCCCCACAAGTATATCACTAGGAAAATGGACGGCCGGATTTCACCAATCGATATTGATGTAAAATGACAATTTGTCTGGGAAAAGACATCTGACCTGAAGCTGGACCTTCCGGGCATTTCTTCTCAAAGAATCATGATTGTGAGATTTGTTGGGGGCGAGATTACGCTCGAGACTAAACCATTCTTCGGCGTTGATGAAAGTCATGATGATTTTCCCATCAATTTGGATTCGAGAAGCAGCATGTTTGGCTTTGCCTTGTTCTAAAAGGTTTAAACAAGAAAAGTGAATGATTATGCGATTGATTAACTGCCAAAACATATGATATATGTCCTTAATTAAGATCTTCCTTCGATGGTAATTTGTCGTTGTTCCATAAGGGACTTACCAAGGTTGCTCTTAAAGAGAAATTAATGTGAATTAACATGGAGTAGAACAAAATTTTAAAGTCCTTTCCTTGGCAAGTAAAAAGGGTCTTGGGAAAAATTGTCAAAAAACTCTTAAACCTGTTGCATTTTTGTCAATTCAGTCCTAAACTTATTCAACTTTGTCAATTCAATCCTAAACATTTTCATCTCTTACCAATTGAATCCATCCGATCAATTTTTGACCCAAAAAAAGGTCTTTGGAAGGGGCGAGGACTAGTCCCGACGAGGGAAGCCCTCGTCTAAGCGTGGCCCGGCAAGGGTTGCTTAGGCTAGGCCAACCTACGCCCAGGCCAGAGCGGCCTCGCCTAGCGTTGCCGTTGCCCGACCGATGTCGATCAAGGCTGCCTTGGCTTGGGCGAAAGCTGACCTTACCAGATCTAGCCTAGGCGAGGCTGACACTCGCTCTTGCCTAGGCGAAGGCGAGCCTCGACGAGGGTTCCCCTTGCTAGATCTGGCTCGCCTAGACCAAGGTGGCCTCGCCTAGCGTCATCGTCACCTGATCAACGCTCGACAAGGCTGCCCTCGCCCAAGCTAGGGCGGCCTTGCCCGGTGCCGCCATCACCCGACCGATGCCCGACGAGGCCGCCTTGGCTTGGGCATAGGTCGGCCTCGCCTAGCCAGGGCGAGGGTCAACATCACCTAGGCGACCATTGCTCGGCCACGCCGGGTGAGGGCTCCCCTCGCCAAGGCTAGCCCTCACTCGGCTTGGCCTCGCCTATGGCGAGAAAGGAAAGTCGCTTGGCTATGGCCAGCCGGCCACCGAAAAAGACAAAGAAGAAAGCCAAAAAGAAAATACAAAAAAAGGAAAAAAAATAAAACATATTAAAAATTATCCACGTCAGAGTCGGCGGTCCTACGTGGCACCGCCGACGTCTATAGTAGTATTTTCCGGCCAAAATTAGCTGGATGGACTCAATTGATAATAGATTAAAATGTTTATGATTAAATTGATAAAGTTAAAGGTTTATGATTGAATTGACAAAAGTGCAATAGTTTTATGAATTTTTGGACAATTTTTTCTCTTTGGATGTATACGCTTTCAAGGTTGTTAACTGAATCCTTTTCCCAAAAACTTCAAAGAAAGCGGGAAACAAATTGATGATGCATGTACAGAAGGTGGCTCTTCCACTTGAGACACAGGATTCTGTCTAAAAGCACGGATTGGACAGAAGGCAAGGATAAAAAAATAAAAAAAGAAGAAGAAGAAGAAGAAGAAGAAGAAGACGAAGAGGAAGGAGGAGGAGGAAAAAAAAAAGAAGAAAAGGTCAACTATCGCGATTGTTAAAAACAGTCGAAACTCGCATCTTTCCTCTTTATTTCACAAGATAGATGATTCCTTTCTAAAGTTGTAAAAGGATTCCATCCATCAAAGTGAAGGGGGGGGTGAGATGTTCTGTTATGTTCGCATGCTTTAAAGATCAAAGAATATATTCTCAGTGTGTAACAACAATAACAAATGACAAAACCTTAAAAAGGTCCAAACTGGTCCAGTTGGGTTAACACATCTGCATGTTGGGTTACCCAGGGTGACATGAACGGAGGAAGCACCCAGCACGCCTCAAGAAAAGTCAAAAGAAGACAGGTTAGGGTCAGTCCCAAAAGGAACTTTCCATCATGCATGCTGCCACTAATTTACTTTTAATGCAATTTAGCCTATTCTTTGTTTATCCATCAATGAACAGTTCCATGCCGCATTTAAATTTATATTTTCTTAAATTCTTTCCTCCTCCTCCCCCTTCTAGTTTCTGTTTTTCTTTTTCAGGTCCTCCGGATTATAGGTCATCCATCTCACAAAAAAAATAATCCGTAATATTTTGAGTATTTTTTTCTATCAAGAAACCTATCAATTTGGTGACTTCACACCCATGGTTTTTCCATTCGAGTTGGAAGAGAGAGCGAGTGGTTAATTAGTTTAGGTACCTGATAAGGGATTTGTGGTCCAACGATTTGATTAAGTAATCAAATCATGCTTTTATATATCGCTAGAATTATGTCGCAAATGGTCCTCACTCCTCAACGCACCAAACTCTAGTCTCTTTAAAACTGCGTGCCGTGTCCACCGTAGCCTTCCTTCCCAATCCAAAAAATGAAAATAAAGAAGGAAACGCTATCCAAGCTTGCATTATATATTTATTTATTATATTGTGTGTGACCTATTGCCTTCGTATTATTCAATAAGAAAACTGATGATGTAAGAAGGACATATCTTTGATTAAGCGTGCGCCTGAGTGATTCGCATAGAATATTTAGACTCCATTTGATTTGCGAAAAATGAATTATTTAGAAAAAAAATTCCTAAATCATTTGAAAAATAAATGAAGAAAAAAAAATTCATCGTTCACGAAAATATTTAGACATAATTTTTCGATAATTGAAATATTTTTTTATTATCTAATTATTTCAAATGATACAAATAATCATATTTAGAAAAATATTTTCCAAATAATTTATTTTCTACGAGTACTCTGTCAATTCGAAATGCTCTCAATAAACGCTTATTGACTTTACTTTTCTCTCTCCTATTATATCCACAATCGGAAGGTTTGATTAAAATTTAATCGGCATTAAAAATTTATTGCCTTTTATGATACAGCCCGCTTTTACATTTTCCAAATTTATAAGTCCGTAAGCCCGTAGAGATGTACGAAGGTAAGTGCATCTAACCATCTCTCGATTAATTGACAACAAATTAAAGAAATTTCTTAGAGTGTCACATAAGATTTTCGTATAGTATATACAAATCGTATGTACTTTTTAAGGAGTTATTTTATTCAATTTAATGGCATCATTAGAAGACTGGGGACTAAATGGCATAGTTCATTTTTTTCTTAATTTCAACATCCTCATTTAATTTCCATGTGTATTTCCTACATTAAAGCAGTTATATGAATCTTTAATAGTTTTATTTTTAGCTTAATTTAATATTTAATAAATCAGTGCTTTTCTCTTTTCTTTTCCTTTTTGAAATTTTTGTTTCTCCAACTATCTTTAAGGCCCAATGATGCTTATAAGTATGAAAGTTTTCATTGAGATATACATTCTCCATTACCCTTTGGGAGGCCTAGACCTTATAGAAACTTTTATAGTATAGCGCTCCATATATCATGCAACAACTATAGTTAGTTTTAGAGAATAAAAAATGAAAGTCAGTAATTTGTTTATAATATAAATTACATAATTTGTCAAGATTTTCTCAAACTACGCTTTCGATAATTCATCAAGGGTATCAGCTTTGCGTAGTGCAAGGGCTTCCATCTAGTTTTATAGTACATGACAATGCATTCCATGGCAAATCTCATAATATAATTTTCGAGCTTACAAAATTTTCCAAAATATATGTAAACATATTTCTCGTTGATATTCGAATAGCAACTATGGCACGCATTAACTTTCAGCTAAGTATAGGACTAGAAGTTGCTGAGTTTAATTACTCATACTTTCGTTTTATTCCATTTATGTGTTCCCTCATACCTTCCATCGCCCATTTCGAAATCCATGTTTGAGGAGTCCATCCTTATATCGGCATCGGATGAGATAGTATAATTAGATATTATATATAGTCCACCCCATACTTTGATAAATTTATTAAATTATTGGAGTAGAGGGTCCCGCATCTGCTTTCGAGTCCTTATTATTCTGTTATTTTTTCCAACTAAAAATTTTTATCTAAGAATAAGTCTTTTTTTTTTTTGGTCAGTCTAAGAATAAGTCCATTGAAAGCCTTAAAACCTATTATGAAAGTGAAATTAAATTCTAAAATTTATATAAAAAAATGCAATCAAGTCCTTGAACTTTATTACATTGATGTAATTAAGTCTTTATATTAATTTTGTCCAACTTGGCTAATGGAAAATATTGACATGACTTGTTTTTAATAAATTCTATTTCTTACACGGCAATAGCATGACTAAAACACACAGCATTAGGTTATAACAATGTCGTTTTAGTTCACATCTAATTTTTAAAACAAAATTTATTTAACTTAAATTTAAATTTGTAATTAAAAACTAGATTTGAATCAAAAAGAAGTTATTCTAGTCACATCATCACCACGTAAGAAAAATAAAATATTTTAAAAAGTTATATCAGTATTTTCCGTTAACTCACTTAGATGGAATTAATAGAAATACTCAATTGCACTAATTTGACAAATTTTTATAGCTCAATTGCACAATAAAATTTAGGACTTCCAGTATTCTTATCCATTTTATTTATAAGCAATGAGATTTTTTTTTTTCACTTTTCAATTAGAAAAGGAACCCCCCCCAAAAAAAAAAAAGAGGTGAGAATAAATTGGGAAAATAAAATGAAATTACAAAAGGAGAAAATCCTAATTTGGTTAATGAAAAATGTTGACGTGAATTTTTTCAATATTTTATCTTTCTTTCGTGGCAATGATGTGACTAAAATATGAAACATAGGGTTAAAATGATATTATTTTGATCCAAATCCAATTTTTAAACAATTTTATTTAAATCAAACTTAAAAATAATCTTTTTTTTTTTTAATAATGAGAACTAGGTGGCTAAGGCCCCACCATCGTTGAGAAGGATCCATGAGGGTCATCGAGCCCTAACTAGTGGCCAATTGCCCTCACTAATCATAAGCGAGGGCCGCCATTGGTGGGGTAAGTCGCTAATGCCTGCCCTTGGCCAAACTTGGGGAAGGGCGTACAGGTTTTGCGTGTGGGCGGTGAAGGTTGCTAGTCACTAACCAAGACTTGGCAATCCCTACCGACCATCCCCCACCCTCGACAACTCTTCCTGGTGATGGTGGGGCGAGAGTGGCAAAGAGTTGTCCCTCACTTGTCTTCTTATCTCTTTTTTTAATAAAAATCACCTTATTCTATAAAATATGTATTAAAAAATCACATTTTAATATAAACGATATTATTGTAATCACGTTATCGCTATGTAGACAGATGAAATATTTTAAAAAGTCAGGTCATCATTTCCATTAACCTACTTGAATGGAATTAATAAAAAATCTCAATTGCATCAGTTTAATAAGTTTTGAAATTTGATTATATTTTTACAAATTTTATTACAAATTTTAGAACTCAATTTGATAAGTCTTAAGACACCCAATGTCTCCTCCTTTTTAATTTATCTATGACTAGAATTATTTTTCATTTTTCAATTAGAAGGGGAATTGCTGACAAAAAAAAAAAAAAAAAAAGAAAGGGAACACCCCCTCCCCCAAAAAGAAAAAGAAATATGAGGTGAGAATAAATAAGGAAAAAAAAAAGGAAAAAGAGAGAGAGAGAGAGAGAGAGTGGAGAAAATCCCAACAAACTCCGCCGGGAATTGCAGTTACGAGTGACATTATCAAATTTCGCAGAGAGAGCAACAAAAGCCGAGGCTTAAGTCATCTTACGTTAGACTCTTTTCCCATTTTTAACGTCCCTCACTTTATTACTCTCTCCCTCTCTCTCTCTCTCTCTCTCTCTCTCCACAACCAAACCAGGAAAGAAGGGTAGAGAAAAAGCCAAAGCCAAAGCCCACCTGTTCTTCTTCAACGCCCCTCTCTCTCTCTCTCTCTCTCTCCTCCCTTTGATCATCCATCAAAAACCCTATTTCTCACACACTGCGCGCAGAGTCACAGACACACAGACCCACACACAGACCCACACTGCACTTCAGCTCAACTCTGTTTTTCTTTTTCTTTTTTGGGCACGGCATTTCTGGGTTTTTTACACCCGCTCTCGCTTCATTTCCCGAATGGGCACTTAAATTAGCATTCCTTTTCTGGATATAATTCCCACCCAGTATCATCACTGATCGCTCAAATTCCGAGCTTTTGCGAGGAAATAAGGAAAAAAAGGCTGCTTTATTGGTGATCTCCTCGTACATTGTCCGAGTTTTTCCCTTTTTCATTCGTTAAATAAAAAGAAAAAAAGAAAAAGAGGGGAGGAGGTAAAAGAGATTAAGAGAGCGCTTGTGGGTTTCTCTGGCTGCGATTCTCTATGGCTGCGGTTGCTGAGATTTCCAATGAGGCAGCGGTTGCTAACAAGAAGTTGGATTCGAAGCCGGAATCGGAATTCACCATGCAGAATTTGGTCGATATGTTCACGAAGCTGAACCCTCTGGCGAAGGAGTTTGTCCCGTCCTATTACTCCCAAGCTCTCGATCACCATCATCAGCAGCAGCGCCTTCTTCATTTCCAGCAGAACGGCAGCTTCCTGATCAGCGATTTTCCAGCTGCCGAAAAGAATTTCCCCGACAACAACTTCGCAAACAATAGGAGGGTATTGATCTTTTCGGTCTGATCTCACGAATTCTCTATCGGTATTGGATTTTTTTGATTTTTTTTTGGGGTTTGCGAGGAGTTTCAGCTCACGTTGATGTGCATTATTTGGACTGGTTTTGAGCAGCTGGAAATTGAGTCTCCCAGTGTTTTTTTTTTTTTTTTTTTTTTGTCCTTTTTTGGGTCTTTGGCGTGAATGCTGTCAGCTTGATGCGTCCAGCTGGATATTGGGAATTCGGTCTGAATTATATTATATATATATAGCGATTGCTTATTCAATGAATTCGTGTTGGAAGATTTACAGTAATTCGGGAGGCAATCCCACTGAATTAGGATGTCTTCTCTAAATGTAAATGCTTGGTGGCCAGGTCAACAACTACACCACCGATCACGCATATGATCCTGGATTGTTTGTTCTAATTACTTTTCCATTGCCATTGATCAACACCGACTGTCAAGTGTTTGTGATCTGGTCTGTAATAATAGCTTCCCTGTGTGTTCTGATGACCATTCTTTCGTCCAGAAATTCTTGGTTTCTTTGAAGCCGCGTTTTGGTGTCTGTTATTTGTGCGGATAAATTTGGAGGTTATTCTTCATTTTGATTATTTGAGCCTTTTTGATATGTTGAGCATGAGAATGTAGCAGTCATTTCTGCTGTTTACTGGTCAATTGAGGACCTTGTTGTCTAGAACCTCATGGTCGTGGTGTATGAATTGAGTTCTCTGTAATTGTCAATCTCTACATGCATAGTTATTGGTTTAATTGTCATTCATATAAATTTTTCTGCTTTGAACACCTGCACCGTTCATGGGGTTCTGAATTTTGTATATTTGATCTCTGAAGTTATTAATACACTCTTAGGTTCCCGTACCCCGTGGAGGATGATGATGTAACGGAGCATGTTCTCTGTTATTTTGCAGATTCAGACTATTTATGCCTGTCACGTGTTCTTTCTCTTTAGTTCATTGATACTTCATTCTGAGCTGTGCCCCCTCTTTATTAATTTCAGAGAAGAAATAGCTTCAACCAAGGCAGAAGAAGGTTCAATGGACGGTCTTTTAGAGCTCAAAGGGAAGATAGCGTCAGACGGACAGTATATGTTTCTGACATTGATCAGCATGTGAGAGACACCACTGTACCCTTGATGCAAATGCATCCCTCAATTGTGTTTAAAGTTTTAGTCTAACGTAACTTGATTCTTAATATGAAAAATTTACTTTGAATTAGGTCACTGAAGAACAGCTGGCTACCCTGTTTAGTACTTGCGGACAAGTAAGTTCATTGAGTAGCATTATGCATTGTATTAATATTCTGATATATTTACTTGATACGTTGCTTCATCAGTTTTAAACACATTGTGGTTCCTTCAAAATGGATTGGTTTCATGTAGGAAAACCTTAATGTCTCTTAATCTATCGGTTCTTGCTCTAAATAATTGGTTTGCATCACCCTGAGGCGGTTGAACTGAAGCTTCATACATGCAAAGAATCAGAAGTAGTTTTATGCTGCTTAGCGCTTTACTTTGGTTCTATGATTGACTGCACCTTTTCTGCCATTCCTTCCCAAACTGCACTTTTTGCAGTGTTCTGTTCCCCGTCATCCATCCCAAGAACCAATTCTCAAACGGATTGTCTTGGTCTAGTACTGCCCGAGATGAGATAATAACCTGCATTTGGAAGAATTTATAAGAGGTGAAGGAAGAGGAGATGGAGAGAATGATTTTCCTTCTGGTTGTTTGGAAGGGTACACTGGAAGTAAAGAAATTTTGATGCATTCGACTTTGTTTGTTTGGAAAAGAATAAATGAGAAGGATAGTGAATGATACTTCTTTCCTCTGAAGGATGGAATGTAAAAACTATGTCACAGATGTAGGTTAATTCTTGCCAAAATAAGAAAATGGTCCAACTAACAGTAGAAGAAAAAATCATCTACAGGTTCCAAATTTTCAATTTTTCTGGGCAATTCTCAGTCTCTGATATCATTGCTTGAGAATGGACTCTTCATAGCCAAAAGTAATAATTTATGCATCATATGCAGGATTTTAGTACTCCATTCAGTGTGCATTTTCTCTTCACTTTGATCACGAAATCGGGATGACTAAATTTTTTTTCTTGAGGGGGGTGGGGGTGTTCAACAGGGCTTCCGAACAGAGGGAAATTACTTTTCCTCCTGATTCCCTTGCTGCCTTTTCCAGACACAGCATAAAGATGTCATTGCAGCATTTTAACTGGATTTCTCTATTTTTTTCTTTGAAGGTTCTTGATTGCCGAATTTGTGGCGATCCACATTCAGTTCTTCGATTTGCCTTTGTTGAATTTGCAGATGAATGTAAGATTTCCATTTTGGCTGGCTAATTAACCTCATATTTGTGAGGGTATGAAAGTATAGGGATGCTCATGTATCGTTGTTCCTTGGAATGTGTTGACAGATGGTGCAAGAGCAGCTCTGAACCTTGGTGGGACAATGTTAGGATACTATCCAGTGAGGGTTTTACCATCAAAGACAGCTATACTTCCTGTAAATCCAAATTATCTCCCAAGGGTATGAAAAGTGAATGCTGCCCTATAAGTGTTATGGTTGTAGCACAATGTTCCACTACCTTTTAGCCTCCTTTTACGCTCAGTTCTAGCACATGGCCATATGATGCTAAAGAAGCACTCTGGATCATGCATGTTCGTGCATAATATCCACATGTACCGTAGATGCTTATAGAACTTCCGAAGTACTTACCTATCAAGCTCTTTCATACCAACTTTTGTTTTGACGCAGTCAGAGGATGAACGAGAAATGTGTACAAGGACAGTTTATTGCACAAATATCGATAAAAAGGTAAAAAGTAAATTTCATCCTTTCAGTTAAAAATTTCTGAGTTTGCTGTTTCTTTCCCAAGGTCCTTGCCATATTCTATGTGTCCTCATCTGATGGCTGACTTGCTTACTAATTGACCATGTCACAGTGTTCTATGCTTGCGCCGGCTGGATATGTTTGGTTTATGTTCTGTTTTTCTACTGCAGGTTTCTCAAGCTGAAGTAAAAAATTTCTTCGAAACAGCCTGTGGTGAGGTCAGGCTAGGCCAACTCTCTTTCTTTCTCTCTCATGTGCACACAATCTACGTTGGACTATCATTTTCCATAGGCTATTCTGAAACTAACCAGCTATTTTCTCTGTAGGTCACTCGCTTGAGGCTTCTTGGGGACCAGGTGCACTCTACTCGCATTGCTTTTGTTGAATTTGCTAGGGTAAGTCGGTTTTTGCTTCCTGAGATTGCGCTGTGGGAGTCATCATTTTATTGATGTAATTGTAGCTGATTATGTTCCCTAGATTCTTGCCTTGCAAAATCTAGAGACAAAATCTGAATCCGATGGTCCCTTAAAGCAACAACTACAGTGGTGATAATTTATTTCAAAGAAGGGATGTCCTTTTTATACGCACTAAATGTAACTTGGCATGTCCATAAATGTGGCTTTTAGTGATTTCTCTTTTGTGTTTCATCTCTGTTGTGCTCCCATTTTTCTTGCTAAAGATGAGATTTTGAGCATACCAAATAGACATGTTCAACCTGGCCTTGATTGTGAATGGTCAAAATTAATTCAAAGCATAAGTATCATCTCTTTTGTTATGTTAAGTGCCTTGTGAAGAAAAAATCGAATGAAATCTAATGCATAGAGCTCACATCAGAATAGAGAAAATAGAGACCTCTTTCATACATGAGACCCTTTCCTTTGAAAACTTATTCTGAAGGACTGGTAGAAGAAAAGGAAAGAAAGAACAAACTGGAAGTTCGTGAAGTATGCATTTTCAGAGTTTCAGTAAATCCTGAGGGCCAGGTTGAATGTAAATGGCAATAATTCCTTTAGTTTGAGGCATAAATGCTGAATGAACTACTAAATTTCCTATCCCAACACTTTTTTGCTAATGTTATTTGATGCTATGCATTGATTAGACATGACAAAAGTGTGATGAGTTTTGTATTACGTAAGTTTTTTACTTTAGAACTATCTATTGACAATTTTTTTTTTTTTTTTTTAGCAGAAAGAAAGTAATAAATTTTTTGGAGGATTGACAGGAAGTATTTGTTTTATTGAAATGTTTTTGCCTAGTCGACCAAAGACGGTTCCATGGGTAGTATTACGTGGTTACTGAATTTTCATGCTAATTTTTTGCTTGCCAACTAAACTGAATTTCGTATTTGCGTTTGAGGAAAAAGATAGATGCGGGATAGAGGATTAGACAATCACAGAGGTATAGTACGAGGCGAAATGCATTGTGATTATCTATTGTTGCTATACATGCCTGCATGTAATTATCCCTGCACATAAAATCGATTTGTCTCTTTTGCTTGTTTGGCTTTAAATCTGCATAAGACATTACAGTGAAAGGATTGACGCATTTTGCATAGTGGCATGCTTTTGCATGTGCCTGGAATTATCTTTTTGCACTGGCTCCATAACAAAATTCAAGGATACCTTACTATGTTTTCTTTCTTAAATAAACCTAGTCATAAATGTAACATGAATAGCTATTTTCTATTGATCAGGTCATAGGTGTAAACTAGTTGATCCTGTGCTTTGGAGTTGTTTGTGCTTAGTTCTTTATTGTGAACTTGGCGCATCTATTCATGCAGATGAGAGAGCATGCTCTTGCTTTGAACTTATTCTGATGATTTCCCCCAAAAGAAAAAAGAGAAGTGATTCAAAGTTGTTTCTGTGGGCAGGCTGAAAGTGCCATTGTTGCTTTAAATTGCAGCGGAATGGTCTTGGGAACTCAGCCCATCAGGTGGACCTTCAACAACGAACAATTGCAATTTTTTTAACCTTTTAAGAACCTGGCTAAGCTTTTTGGTCATATCAAATCTTCGATTGTAGGGTGAGTCCTTCAAAGACACCAGTGAGGCCGCGGGTTACTCGGCCACCGATTAATTGATATTGAGTGGAGCTTTGAGGAGTCCGTGCATCAACTTCGGTAACTGAACAGTTGAGAGGCACTTTGTTGAGACAAAGAGCTTGTTAAACTTTGAATTTTCCTCTTTTCCATTATTCTCATCTTGATCTGTCGCAGCTGCAACATTTTCTGTGACTGAACATGCCTTGACCACCTCTCAGTTCACCATTTAAAGGACTGATCTCAATCTTTGAGGTTCTTTATCCTATTTAATCCTTCATCACTATCATATGATGATTTACCTTCAATTGCATCAGTGGTGACATGAAGCAAATCCCATACCATATGCTTTAGCAAAGCTCGTCCTTCTGCAGGAGCCTTGAAGTTGCCATATTGAGCTCTCATTAGTTGTTAGTATAATGTCACGGAGCGAGTATCGGTAAGAGAGCTTTGCTGTGGAGACAATCGAAATAAAGGGGATGTTCTGGATCTGGCTGGTTTTTGTTATGAGTTTATGTTTCACAGCCTTTAGGATAGATTCGTTTCTGTTCTCAAGAAGGGTGGTTACTTTTGCAGGCTTTTTCAGTGACTTAATATGAGCCTGCATGAGAATCAGTATGCATTAGACAGTTTCATGTTCCCATGCGAGAAACAACACTAGGATCATGTGTTGGGGCACTGATAAGTAGCAATGCCACAGGTGAAAAGATTTATCGTGACCTAGCTGATTTGTTTTTTCATGCATAAGTCGGGACAGACTAGATACAGAACCATATCACCGAGTAATTCGTAATAGAAAATCATAAGTAGATGGGGATTTGTCTATTGCATACCTTAAGATTTGCTGTCTGGATTGGGGGTGTTGAAGAATACTTTTGTGCTATGATGAGCAAGGTGTTGCTATCATAGTTTACATTAGAATTGTCCCCTGGAATTATTCCCTAAGGGCAGGGGCCAAGAACTAGATGGATCTCACGCAAACCATCCGTCGCCAGTTGCCACATCATGTTGCAACGCGAGTGCAGAGTCTTGGCTTCGTCCCGGATCAAGTTCTGTGTCTTGGCATCGTCCTGGATCAAGCTTCATCGATACGCTCCCGGCGAGCTTCTCCAAGGACTGGTGGAAATACTCGAGCTCTTCTAACCCCAAATGTTCAATTGGCTGCTCCCACCAAAACCCTCCACTCTCAGCTCCTCCCCTTTCTTGCATCAGCTTTAGACCCGCCTTCTCTTTCTCTAACTGCTCCACTGCTTCGAAATAACGCTGCTTCGACTCACGCGTGGTTTGCAAGTAGGCGGCACTGTCACTGCTACTGCCTTCTCCTTCCTTTCCTCTACAGCCACTCTCGCTGCTGCCCGTAGGATTTATGCCGGCGGCTTCATCGAGGTAGCCTTGGAGGACCCTGTCGGCTTCCGGATGCCCGAAGCAAAAGGCCTTATTGCCCTCCGAGAATGTTATTATGACCACTTCCGCCCCGCACAGTACGCAGAGCTCGGCACCCTTTTCGAACAGGCCCGTGCGGCGTTTGGTGAAGGTGACGCGGCGGTCGTCGACGTTCTCCCTCTTCTTGATTTCGATCTTTTGTCGGCCCTTTGTCGCCTTCTTGGAGATGTTTCCTGAAGCCATCGTCAACCTCAAAAGTGCTAAACCAAAGCAAAAGAGAGAACCACACGATGCTGGGTTTAGAAGGGGCGGTGTGATCTTATTTATTTGGGGGCATCGGCTTTAACTTGATCGGAGGAATGGCCAATGGGCGCCCTTGGCCAGAATATATGGAATTATCGGCTGCACTCGCAGATCAATTTGTTGCCAATTTCGGGTCACACCCACCTCCTAGGATCGTGCCTTTACATGGAAATCTATCGAATATGAATATTGCATTCCCGATAACCTTTTGGATTATATACATTCGTGTCTGAAAAGGAATTTGTCCGGTGTTTAGGAAAATTACCCGTTCTTCTGCTGGCTTTTGTCCCCTAATCACCTCAGCTTCCGATACAACTAATGTCTGCCAGTAATCAGAACTCAATGGCATACAAATTTTGGTCACGCCTCTAGAAACAACCTCCACGATGGTCCCAACCACCCCACGGTGGTTGCAACTCCATGACAACCATGTCATCCATAATAAAGGTACCACAAAAGTCCTAAATCTATTGTATTAATATTAATTCAGCTCAATTAAGCTAATTTAGTCATAAACTTCATATTGATATCAATTTAGTCCATTCGACAAATTTTGGCCAAAAATCGCTGACTAGGATATTAGCCGTTTTACGTGGTATAATTAGTGCTTACATGGAAATTTTTAAATAATATTCTAATACTTTTTAAATTTTTCTTTTCTTTTTTAATTATTATATTTCTTTCTTTCTTTCCTTTTTTCCCCTTTATTTTGGCTAGCAAGGGCCTTCACAGCCTCGCTGGCTCGGAGAAGATGACCTTGCCAGGAATCGACAGGGGCTTGTTGGGCCTCACCCGATGGCCTAAGAGAGTTGCCATATAACTAATGTCTACTAGTAATTAAAACTCAATGACACAAATTTTGGTCACACCTATAAAAACGACCTTCACAATGGCTGCAACCACCCCACGATGGTTGTGACTCCACAACGACCACCTTGTTCATAACGAAAGTATCAAAAAAATCTTAAATCTATTGCATTTATGGTAATTCAGTCATAAATCTTTCAATATGATTGATATTCACATTAGCAATTTTCAACCTAAATTAGTTGGATGACTGAATTGGTATTAATATGAAAAGATTTAGGATTAAATCGATCTAATTAAAAACTTAAGAAGATTGATACCAATGTAATCCATTTACAACTTTTCTGGTGCTTTTTCCCCTCTTGGTGGTCACTCGAGAGGATGAGATGGATATACTCATCCCAACACGCAGAGAGGGAGAGAGAGAGAGAGAGAGAGAGAGAGAGAATCTCTATGAGGCTCTTGTAAAAATCTAGATCTAATCGTCACGGAGGTCATAGTCACTTCGAAATAGAAAGAGAGAGAGAGAAAGAGAGAGATGGCGACTTCAATCAAGCTGCCTGCAACCTCTTCTCTTGACCACCGCATACACAAATTCTTTGCAAGATATTTTCCTTTACTCGTTGGCAGAGTTTTTGATAAAATGACATGCAAGGGCAAGACATCTAATATAGAATCAGAATAAGGGTTTGAAAAGAAAACCTAAGAAAACTACTGTATTCGGACATCAACTGGCTTCTCTATACTCTATAAACAACATCCTCTTTATCGAAAAAAATCATTAACAAGTATCTTGGGAGCACTTATTGAGCAAGCGAATTCTATTTGGTATACTTCAACTTTCAAGATGGGAACAGTGCATAACATGAAAAGCGAACCGGTACGATTTCCTTAATTACTGTAGCCATTTTTAATTTTTTTATGAGAATGCACAAGCGGTCTTCGTCTTCTATGCGCTAGGCACTGCATATTGATTGGGCCCCCTTCTCAACTTGCTGGATATTGTCTGCGCTTCCTTTGATTGTCATTGGCATTTTTCTTAATTGTCGCCCGGTTCTCTTTTGTTCTTCTGAGATAGAGCCAAAAGGGTAAATCTTTCTCATTGGAGATTTCCCTTCTCATCTTTAATCTTGACTTTGCTAACTACAGATACGGCTTTCTAAATTTGAAAGATATCTTAGTAAAAGGTGAACATCGTACGTAACCACTTCCTTAGAAATTTCAAAATTCCCTGCCAAAGAAGTACACAAGAAAAAAAAAAAAGTACGCAAGAATGCATGCTAGTAGTGAGAATGCCCCTTTTTACGTGGTCATCTTATTGGGCGCCGTACTATTTGCTGATTCTTTTTTTTTGACCAAAAGTCTGCCCTGCTTATTAATTTTATCCCTAAAAACGATTTTTTGGCCCAGAAAATGTGTTGAGTGCACGTGTCGATGATGTGAGGGAAAAAAAATATCTCATTGAATATTTAGAGCTAAAGTAAATGATTAATAATAATATTTAATTAGCCTGTATGTACCGTTGATTTAAACTTTTAATTGAAGTTAAATCCAATAAAACAAATTACTATACTCAACACATGAGTTCTCAAACCCTTGATTATAAAAGTATTACACTTCACTATACTATTTTAAAGTTATAACAAATCAGATACGATAGAAATAAGTTGAATTGGACTAATGTTTGGTCATTAGGACAACCATTTGAAAAATCGTATTGTTATCCTCGTAGGATTGGTGGGCTCAATCCAACTTTCAAAATTCTCACAGTATTATAAAAATTCATTTAAAATTTGAAGGTGTGATATCACGTGATGCACCGGCATCATATCGACCACTAAATTACATGAGTCATTGTCGATATATATTGATTTTTTCAAAAGAGAATTCAAAATAAATCTTATTTCAAAAAAGAGAACGGAAGAACGGGGTTGCCAAGACAATTTTCAAATCTGACCTCGACGGCCAGCCAATCTTCGTGGAAGGGCTTTGTGGTTCAAAAACAATCTTTTTTTCTCAATTTTTCTCTCTCTTCTTCCCCGTTCATCTTCTTCTTCCTGCAAGATGAACAGGGAAGAGTGGTGGCCTTAGTGACCAGATTCGCGTGCGATAACAAGCAGCTCAAGGACCCGGCCATGGAGGAGACGGACCGGGTGGGGGCAAGGACGCGGTAGTACGTGGCGGCAAAGGCTCGGCCATGGCCAGGCCAATGCCGCCCTGTGAATACCCGGTCGTGAGGACCACTTCTTGCCGCCCGTCGTCGCTCCTTGCAATCAGTCGAGAAGTCAGTATTGCAGCAAAGAATTCGTGTGGAACTTGGACGAATCAATTTGATTGATAAAAACATAGGACCAACATGCACATCTGCTATTTCATGCCCGTTCATAGTCTTCGTTTTCTCGTCTTCCGTTAGCGACCCACTTCACCATCCTTAGTGACATTCTTACGCACGGCGGCACTCCTGGAATCGCCAAATTTGCCTTTAATAACCTCGGATCTTATTCTGCTCAGTTCTGCCCTATTTTCACATCGCTGAACCGTGATCCGAGGTAGACTAGGTTGGGCGTCGGGAGCTGAGCATGCGCCACCGTGACCAAGGCCGAGACCGAGTCCCTTCCAGGCGTGAGCTTTCAAGCAGCGTGGCGAGTCCGACGCCCGTCGGCGGGACTATCACACTGCGATTTGAAGCAATGGAGAAGATCTGGCCATCGTTGACCGTGAGCGATGAAACGCACGGCCTCCTCGCTTCTGCTCAGATTCGCAGTCGCTTGCTAGATCAAGCAACGCTATGCCTTCGGAATCATGGGTCCTCTCCCTCCCTGAACTGGAGCTCGTCATCCAGACACGAATGGTTGGGTACCTCCGCACAGCCTTCTTGGGAAACACTCTCATCCGAATTCACTCTGCAGCATACTGCAACGCTAGGCCTTTGGAATCCTTGGACAAAGAAGAATATGAGCGAGAAGAATATGTGCCTCTTCCCTATTCACCCAGTTCATCATGCTGCATGAAAAAGAGGATGAACAGGGAACAAGACAAAGAAAAATTCAAAAGTTATCTTTGAACGAAAATGCTCTTGA
Source organism: Eucalyptus erythrocorys (assembly GCA_014182555.1). Classification (NCBI taxonomy): domain Eukaryota; kingdom Viridiplantae; phylum Streptophyta; class Magnoliopsida; order Myrtales; family Myrtaceae; genus Eucalyptus; species Eucalyptus erythrocorys. The sequence continues at coordinate 15,420,080 of CM024602.1, forward strand.
CCGGCTGAAAAATTGGCCGACTCGTGAAATTAGGCCCGAGATTGCCATGGTCATTTCATGGTCTTATTTGATAATGGTTAATTTTGAATCATTTTTTGAGAAAATAAGGACACTCTAAATCATAATTTAGAATTTCCTAATATGACACGATCAATACAAAGCCCAATCAATTTGTTTTATCGGTGTATCATGAGTAAAAAGCAATGCTTTCCTCTAAAACCCTGTGAAAATGACATTCCAACCGATTGTGCCAGTTGATCTAAAATCTAAAGTACATGCCGTTGTTTTCTAAAAGCTTTCCATATCAGGCCACAGCGGCTCGCATTCTCTGTATCTTCCCTACATCTCAAAGTGATGCGTCTGAGAACTTTAAGGTGTTTCACCCCTTTTCTAGATTTGTACCGCCGTACGTGACGGATCATCAAGTAAAACAATTAATAAAACGTGTGGAAATTCGACGACCCTTTGAAAGAACGACCTCGGCGGGTGTTTTTGACTTCGCCAAATCGGGACGCAACTCGTCCATCCGCGCGCAGCAGCAAACAATGCAGCTGCTTGTGACGCAAGGCTTTGCGATGGCCACAATCCGGGAATCCAAGAAACTACTTTTGTGACGACAAAAAGGAACCCCGGAAGGAACGTAGACATGTCGTAGGTTGTCCAGAAGTCTTCAAGAACTGTAATTTCGTGTCTGGTGCAGGAGGGTAGGGCCAAATCAAAATGAAAACCCTCGAAGCTGCGTGCTTTGACTTTGACCGAACCAAACGCATGCGATAGAAAAAAAATGCAGCGTATTTGGTCGTTCTAGACTGCTTGAATCTGTAACTCGGACGTCGTCGATAACGGTCGATCACAACCAATCTCCAATCAAGTCTCCGTACCGACCTCCATGCGTCTGATCTAATCTTCTCTCTCTCTCTCTCTCTCTCATATCTTCCGCTATATATAGGAGCACACCATTATTGGATTGCTTCAATACCGAGTTTTCTTATCTTGTGCAGACGCTCGTTTTTTTGGCCGACAGCATCTTGAAAACAATTTTCTTCAGCGACAGAAGCGAAAATCCCATGACGGATCAGAAAGGCAAGGAGGGAATAAAGGTCGTGATCATCAACACTCAGTACGTCCAGGCCGACCCCAAGAGCTTCAAGTCGGTCGTGCAGAAGCTGACCGGGAAAGATTCGAAGGTGCCCGGCTCACCAGATGCCGAGAACTGTGCGGCGGGGACGGGAGGAGCTCGATCGGGTGTAGGGGATTGCGGTAGCATTTCAAGGAATCTCTCCTTCAAGTACGACCTGGACAGGATGCTCAAGGAGATGCCGTCTTTGAGTGAGTTCAATGATATGTGGTCTGTGGAGTAATTGATTCGGTTCTTGTGTACCGGAGTCATATGTTTCTTTAGATATTTGTTTATTCATTTGACCAATGTCCGTGGCATATAAATACCAGTTTATGAAGTTTGGTTTACATAATGATGGAGCAAACCTTAAGCTGGTGTTTAAGCACCCAACCCAACTTTTGTTTTGCTGTATCATGTTGTAAACCTATTTTATAAGCTAGTATTTTTATCTCGGACATCATTCTATTCGTGCGCGCACATACAGACATGTATATTCTTTGAAGAGTGTAATCGTCAATGTATTAAAGTAGTTTTATACAAGTATATACGCATCATTTGCAATGGTTTTTTTTTTTTTTTTTGCACTAAGGGTACGTTTGGTAACGTTTCTATTAAAAAACTGTTCCAGGGAACCAAAAAAAAACTGTTTCACTATTTCTGTTTCAGGGAACAATTTCTTAACAGAAAAACGCATTTAGTAATTACACAAAATTTCTATTTCTGGAATAGATAAAGAACAAAAACACATTTTTTTTTTTTTTGGTCAGTCCTACTATATACCTATTCTATACTCACTCTCAAACTTTTGCCCTGCCTCTTGCAGGGCGTGGGCGTCGAAACCCACTTCTGAAACTTGCGCGTCCCCACCCCATTCCTCCCTGAGAAGGTGGGGGTTCACCCTGAGAAGGTGGGGGTTTGAACCCCTCACCTCCCCCTTCCATGTTGGAAGGGTGGCCACTGGGGCGAATCCCAGGTGGTTAACAAAAACACGTTTGGTAAACTTATATAATTTTTTTAATATTTTCATTTTTTTTTTTTCCTTTTTTTTTTTTTTTTTTTTTTTTTCCTTTTGGCCGGTCGCCGACCTCGGCCATGGCCGACGACCGATGGCCAGTGATTGGCCAACGAGGGCCGGCGGACTGCCCGCTAGCGTGAGGTCGGTCGGCGGACTCGCCGGCTAGCGTGAGGTCGGCCTCGCCCAGCCACTGGCAAGGCAACCTGGCGATGGCCCGACGAGGCCGACCTCTCGCCGGGGGCCAGCGATGCTTCAATGACTGGCCAAAGAAAAAAGAAGAAGAAAAGAAAAAGAAGGAAAAAATATGAGAGAGAAAAATTGTTTCTCGGAAGTGTTCTTGGGTTCCAAATTTGTTCCCTGGGAAACAAATCCCGAGAATAAAAACGTAAATAAACGCGTTTCTATTCTTTTTTTATTTCGGGGAACAAAAAAACATAAATTGTATTCATAACAACAAAAAAAGAACACAAACAAATAGGCCCTAATTGAGCGAATATGAGAACCGAGTGAATTCGCCACGTTTGCACTTTATTGTACTTGACATTCAGATTCTTTTAATTGTCTGAACTTGTTTAAAGAAACTAAATTCGTAACATTTCATGAAATCCTTATATTGTCGAATCTTTAAGAAAACAAATTCCAACGTGTTGCATGATGCACTGTGATAGATTGCGTTGCTCTAACTATTACGCATCATACACATATAAACATCGGACATGCTTTTTTCTAATTTGGTGTAGTGCAATATGAACTCTCGTGCAAAACAAGTTTAAGTTGTTGGCCGTCGAAACGGCACTTGAGAATCAATACAGCTCGAAATTCGAACATAGTAAAGGAGAGAAAGAGATTTGCATACCTAATATGGAATTCATCATTCTTTATGTGGAATGACGACAATTTAACACTCAAGTTCTTCTCCTTTATCGCCTTATGTATCCTAGCTCAATGAGACCACCCCTCATGTCTTTCCTCATGTGAGGTGATTGTACATTTGTGGAGAGAAAAAAGTTAGAAAAGGGACCTTAGCAACTTATAGAGTTTTTAGCTAGGCCTTTTCATTACAGGTAGGGCCAAACTCAGCCTCCACGAGCTAGGCTCATATTCGATTATTAGGAAAACCCTATGTCTTATCTTATTAGACCAATTCCCATAAAACGATAAATTATACTCTCAATTAATGTAGCTCAATTTAGGAAAAATTTTACATTTTCCCACTTGTGCTATATTAATTAAAATGTACTATATGTGTGCACTTTTATGTTGGTTTAGAGATAATTATTGATAGTCAGTCCAATCTTATAAAGTCTTAAATGCTTAATCATGGCTCTAACTGCATATACACATATAAAGCCTTTCATTGTCACAAATGCTTTCAACTTTACTGATATTGATTCAATATGGTTTTGTGGCAAATGAATAACACTTCATAAAGAGTAATACTTTATGTGTTATTCCCTTTTGTCAATCACTATTCTCTTACCTTAAATGTCATAAGAAATCGAATATGCCATTAGAGAATATATTTATGGTTCTAATAAACCTACATATGTCTTAACTTTATGGTTAACATTTCTTTATGTATAATCAAGACATATGCTTAAAGTTGATAACTGGATACATCCAACCTTCACTTAAGATTTACACAATATTTTGAGATTTCCATCACATGCAATCAACTTAACATGATAATAATACATTCATAAACACTTTATTGAATATAAAAGAATTTATACATGTCAAAATATTATTAAATATAACAACACAGATGTAATCTTTATTAAAGCAAAATCAAAACAGTTTTCACTAAGCAGCAGCATCCAATGATGCTCTTCAATGCATATCAATGACATGTCATTCAAGAACACAAAAGGGAAGGTCTTCATTTAGTGAATCTGTAATTATATCATTTATGAAAATATATATTACTATAATGCCACTATTCTATACCATTTCTTTATAGTCAAAAACATGACCTCCATATGTTTAGACCCCTTGAAACTTCTATTGTTATTAATAAACAACACAAAATAGTTATTATCTCGATACAATCATATGAATCTATCGTAAAATCAAATACAATCAATTCCTTAATGAGTTTCTAGAGCCAAATATCCCAAATAACAGCTAAAAAGCATTCTACAAACTCCGTTTATATGGTAGATGATAACATAGATTTCTGTTTTTCGCTTTGCCATATACTACACCTTCTACTAACATAAAATTATATTCTCTTGTTGACTTCTTATTATCCTAATAGCCCGCCAAGTCTTCATCCGAATACCATACTAGTTCTAGGTCTTGAGCATGTTTGTAAATCATCACATAGTATCTTGTCTTTTGAAGTACCTCAAAAACTATAGTAGCAACCCAATGATTGTGCCCTAGATTTAACTAATATCTGCTTAAAAGTCTTGTCACCAAAGCGATGTCTGGTCTAGTGCAAACTTGAGCATACATGATACTTCCAAATGCATTGGCAAAAGGTACATTCTTTATTTGGGTATTTTCAATGTCTAAATGAGAACATTACAAAAGACTCGTTTTATCATCCTTAATAATAAGAGCAATTGCTGGCTTACAATGCTATATACTAAATTTTTCTAGAATACGATCAACATGTACCCTTTGAGATAAACCTAATACATGGCGAGATCTATCAGTATGGATCTCAATGCCAAGAAGAAAAGGTGCCTCATCAAGGTCTTTCATTTCAAAATTCCTTGACAACATCTATTTTGTCTTATGCGGTAATCCAATATCACTACTCGTAAACAAGATATCGTTTAAATAGAGCATGAGAACTAAAAATTTCCTCCCACTGATTTTTAAGATATATATATTGATCTGCTTTGTTATCAACAAAACCTAATGAAGTGACAACATTATAAAATTTTAAGTACTCTATAAGCTTGTTTGAGGCCATAAATAAGATTTTTTTAGTTTACATGCAAGCTTATTTGAATCATATCATATAGACTTCTTTATCAAAATATTCATTTAGAAAGATAGGTTTAACATTCATTTAGCATAACTCCATATCAAAATGAACTACTAATGCCATATTTACTCTGAAAGAATCTTTAAAAAGACTAGAAAAATTATTTCTTTACAATCCACCCCTTCTTTCTAAGTGAAATACTTGGCTATCAATTTGGCTTTGAACTCTTTAATCTTTCCTTGGGATCCATTTTAGTCTTGTGCACTCATTTGCAACTAATGAGCTTGTGACCTTCAAGCAACTTAGCAAGTTTCCAAACGCTATTATGTTTCCTAAATTACATCTCGTCTTTCATCGCATCTAATTACGGATCTGATTAAGGACAAGAAATAGCATTTATACAAGTCACTAGATCGACTATGCAACATATTTTTTAGTCATGCTCTCACAATTATACTATATAGTATGGTGGTATAATTGATCGCCTCTCCCCAATAGATCTCCTGAGTGGAGTTACAATCACTTCATCCTTGAGGAACTTTATCAGAATTTGTATCAATGATAATATCCTAAACATCAACAAGTTTAATATGTGATGTAAGAGACTTCAAAATTGTCTGTATCGGCGGGGACAAAAACATAATGATCTCCATCGTACTATTATTTTTAATAGCCTGAGAGCAACTATCCCTTACGACTACATCAAATTCTAGAAACTTTGCTACCTGTGATACCACAATTCTTTTATCTCCATTAGGATTATGAAAATGATACCCCTTTGAGTGATTTGAGTAATATACAAAATAACACCAAGTGGTTTTAGAGTCTAACTTACTTAATATTGAATTATATAACCTTACTTTTGCAAGACACCCCTAAACCTTAAAATGACTCGAGTTAGATTTACGTCCAGTCCACAAATCAAGTCGAGTCACTCAATCAACTTCAGGTTGGGGAATGATGTCACTATTGGCGAAGGCAATTCATGTGCCCGCACATGGGAGTGCGTGAGGGCACTCGACAGCGAGTGGTGCCACTCACCGGCTCCGCCGCTACTCATGTAGGTGCGGGGGGTGCATCTGGCCTCTGCCGGAGGCACGCCACTCACTAAAAAGCTCATCTCGACGAGACGAGTCCGAGTATGATCAAAATTGATTTTTACCAAACCAAAAATCACAAAAATGGGCAAAGTATTACAAAAACGGGCCAAACCCAAAATGCTCAAGGGGACGCACGTGGCCTCCACTAGAGATGCGCTAGCCACCAAACACTCGTGCCGCCAAGACGAGTCCAAATATGTGATCAAAATCAATTTTCATCGGATAAAATTTTCGAAAACAAGTCAAATCCCTAAAGTTTGAGTTGTAGACTATGATGGCTCCAATACCTTATGTTGGTCGTCGAAACGGCACCCCAAGATCAACATAGCTAGAAACTCGAACATAGTAAAGGAGAGAAAGATATTTGCGTACTTGATTTAGAATTCATGATCCAACGCTCAAGTTCTTCTCTTCAATTGTCCTCTAGATCCAGGTCGATGAGACCACCCCACACCTTTCCTTATGTGAGGTGATCGTGGGTGCGTTTGGATGGGCATTTAGAAAGCCCATTCAGCCCCCAAAGCCCCTTCAGCCAAAAAATAGGTGTTTGGCAACCAATCTCAAAGAGCTTTTAAATGAAAGTCGGGCCTTGGGAATCTGAGTGAAGGCTCAGTAGGGACCGACCTTGGGCTTTCGGCTTTCCACCAAATGCTGAAAATATTTTTTCTCTTCCTAAACTACTCTCATTAATCTTTCATATTTCCGTTATTGCCCTTATATTTATTTATTTTTTTTTTTTAAAAAAATTCAGTCAAACTCTTCGCCGGTCCTGGCGAAGAGCGCGCCGCCGGCGCAGATCCGGCTCGCGGCGGTCGTAGCCCTTCGCCGGTCCGGCGAAGGGTTTGGCTGAATTTTTTTAAAAAAAGAAATAAATAAATAAATATATATACATATATATATTATATACCCATCAAAGCCCCTTGTGAAAGTGTTATTTACCAAACGCACATTCAACTCAAAGTCCATTTGCAAAAAATTTTTACCAAACACAATTGCATTTTCCCCAAATAGCTTTGAACTTTCAGCATTTGCATTGGACTCAAAGCCCATTGCAAATGCTGAACCAAACGCACTATGTTCATAGAGAGAAGAAGGTTAAAGAAAGGATTTCAACGCTATTTATAGAGTCTTCGATTAGGTCCTCTAATCACAAGTCAGGCCCAACTCAGCTCACACAAGCTAAGCCCATTATCAACTATTAAGAAACCTTATGTCATACCTTATTAGATCAATCTTATAAAATGGTAAATTATAATATTAATTAATGTAACCCAAATCAGGAAAACTCTTAAATAAGCGGCTCATGTAGATCTAGGGTTTTTAACCTTTGAGAGTTTGGTTTGACTTGATTAAGTGACAAAGGCAATTGAAGCCTTAGCATATTGGATATGGCTCTATGTTGGATCCTAATGTGTCGAAGGTGCGTGCTTTATCATGTTATATGGACACTAGAGGACCATATTTTTAGATGTGTTTGTAAGATCATTTTGTATAGGGAAAATTGTTCAAAAAATCTTAAATATATTGTACTTTTTTTACTAATTTAATTATAAACATTTTAATTTTGTCAATTGAGTCCTAAACATTTAACGTTTTGCCACTTGAATATATCTAATCAATTATAGCAAAAAATCGATGACATGGAAATTTTAATATTCTTTAATTATTATTTTTTTCCTTTTCTTCTTTTCTTTTTTTCTTTTTCTTCCCTTCTTCTTTACTCTAATCAATCATTGAGCCTTGATGATGGCCAACAACCAGCTAGAGGCGAGGGTTGACGAAGTAGAGCTCATCGTCATTGGCCAAGGTCGACCTTACAACATCTAGCAAAGCTTGCCCTAGCTAGCTATTGGCGAGGCTTTCCATCATCAAGTTGGAGAGGTTGACCTTACTAGTGACTGATGAGGGTACGCCTCCCCTAACCATGGCAGGGCCAACCTCGCCTAGCGATAGCAAGGGCAAGACTCGCTCAAAACTAGAGAGGTCAACTTTGCCAACCCTCATTAAGGCCCGACACCTCACTAGAGGAAGAATAGAAGGAAAAAAGGGAAGAGAAGAAAATATAAGAAAAAGTATTAAAAATTATTCATGTCAATGTCAACCTTGACACTTAATACACCTAGTGTCTGTATTAGCAATTTTTAGTCAATATTGGCAAGATTAACTCAATTGGCAAAATATGAACAGGTTTAAGACTTAATTGATTAGACATTAAAAAGTTCATAACTAAATTCTATTAAAAAAAAAGTGCAATAGATTTAGTATTTTTTGACCGAATGGATTCAATATGTCGCACTATTCTTGTATTTCGAAGGACCCCCTGGTCACTTTAACAAGGATCCTGAGCTAGAGTTTAGTTGAGGGCGAGAAAAGGCGATCGATGAGGTGTGCGTTTTAAATTTTAATTAGCGTTACCATTAGATCTCGCATCCGACGCGCACGTTTGGACCGGAGTGAAAACCGAAACTTTAGTGCGATCTGCTGTTGGAGCAAATGCTGGTCCCGGACCAACAACGAGAACTGCAAAAAAGAAAGGGTCTGCACTGCTTCGGCCGTTCCGCCCGTGGGCCCAATCCCTCTTTTGCTTGGGTTGGGCTCACTGCACAGGTTTGTTCTACGCCCGTCCCTTGCAGCTGAAGTTTTTCTATCCTTCGCCTCCACTCCAGAAAAAAAAAAATCAGTAGGAAAAGAAAGTTCGACCGTTAGATCGCCCGTCGGAGTAACCATGTCTTTTACCTACTCACCGTCGGATCGAAGGTTTCGTGTCTTTGGAGCCAATTTTATATCCGAATCCTTTCGCGCGTCTATCATCGAATCGTGCACGTTCAGATTATTTCTTCTTTTCTGATAAGAAATGCTATCGATACTTAGTCCGCTCGTGTAACATCGGACGTGCACAGCAGTCTCCTCTAAGAGAGTCCAACCAACCTCTCCCGAACATCTTTGTCCTAATTCTCATACCATGGGTCCGTCTCTATCATAAGGTGGGGCCAACCGTTGGACCTGGTCTCACCTACTCTCTGAATACAGTTACACCACCGCAGGACAAGGACCGACGGCATTTAACTTAAAATCAAATCGAGGGGCAATTCGAATCTATGATGTGCAAGTCATACTTGTACCGCATCCTCCTCCTCCTTTCTATTTTACTGTTAATTCATGTCCTTTTTTTGTTGCTAGCTGTTTCCATAAGACGTTCCATCCTGTCGAAAGTCCAGCTTCGGACTGCTCGTTTCGGCTACAGAACGAGCGCGCAGGCGAGAAGCTCCTCGGTTGGCCCAACGCAACCGATTGGGTCAACCGACCGGCCCCCCTCGTACGACGACGCTTTGTTTAATTGATTCTGATGAGATCAGATTTGATTTTGTCCCCACCTGGGGGGTGCTCCGGACAAAGCAACGGGAAATTTTAATTATTTTCCGATTAATATTTACGTCGGCTGACGGCGGGATTTAAGGGGCCTCTTTAATTAAAAATTGTGGGGGAGGCGGGGCGAACAGGGGTCATGGGATCGAGATCCTCGGTCAACAGGTTTAACGGCCGGGATATTGTCGTCCCCCCTCCCCTCCAGATGCTTCATGTGTTGCCAAAGCAGTCCGTTCCGTGGGCCCCTTCGGTGTCCCTCGCTTTATGGGGGAGTCGGCTTGCCCCCAGCTCCTCGCTCGGCGAGCGTGAACCCCACGCGCGTCCTCGTTCCTCCTCGATTCCACCCGGCGGAATTCCAAATTCCCCTTCTTCCCTTTTTAAGCAAATTCGACTCCGCCTCCAGATCGAGCAATGTGGGTGAGTGAATCTTGAATCGGTTTACGGCTCGGGGCATTTTGCTATTTCGTGGAGAAAAATTGCCTTCCTGACTCTTAATACACTGTAGTGATTGTTATGACGAGCTTGATAATTTTGAACTTATAAATTGCAAATTAATTGAATAAATACATTTGAAATTAAGTATTTTTTGTAGCAAATGTGAGACTTTTATGGTATCATGTGGAGGAATAATTATAGTGATTGCCCTTCCAGACCCTTGTACTGATTAAATTTTTTTTTGCTCGACCACATTGTGCAACTCAAATTAATAACCAAGCAATGTCGTCTTTGTTAGCTATAACTATTAGTGAGAATACTTCCATGTAAGTCCATTTTCGGTGATACAAGCTATCTCATTAGCTTTATAAAAGGTTTCATTACATTGATTATATTAGTTTGTCATGTAGAATATGATAAATGTGACTAAGCCAAATACATATACTCATTAGATTCTCATCTGGGTCCCTTTACAAATTTATTGTGTAGTATTTAATAATTGAGAATGCATTAATCTATTATTAGTGCAAAGTTGGTATCGAGTAAGGGATCTTATTCCTTTTAAAAGTTTTAAGGCATATGCTTAATGATTTTTTTTACATCGATATTCTTCCCCAGTTCCCTTTATTGATTTTAATATCAACATAGAATAAATTTTATTATGTATTTGTTTAATCATGCGGAGTAATTTTTATAGAAATAACGTGAAGTATCCTTTAAAGAAAAAGCAAGAATCGTATTTCAATCAATTTCAATTACGCAATAAAATCAAGTGGAGCAAGTTAATTCATTAACTGATAATTCATGATTTGTCGTAAAAAGTCCTTGATTAAAATATTATCTCATTCATTCTCGAGTAAAAGAAAAAAAAATGGAGAAGGAAGAGTAGTTGGGTAAATAAAGAAATGAGAAAAAAGAAAAAATCTTGCCCCACAGTATTATTGCCCCCTTTATATCCTCCACATGGTTTCAATTAAAACCCTCTTTTATATTCTTTGTAAAGGTTTTAATCACGACGGTGTTTCATCTCGCTTTCCTCTATTGATTTTGCCGATGGCGAAATTGAAAAGGTTAGGAGGCAAAGCGATTAAAAGGCACACGAGATTGATTTTTCCTTTTGAAGATTGATTTCGCCATTGGAGAAATTGAAAAAATTAAGAGGTAAAGTAATTAAAAGGCAGACAGGAGTTCCTTTTAAAGAAATTAAATTGGGTGGCAAAAGTTTTACCATAATTTTGGGCCATCGTGCGAAAGATCATTGAAGTTATTACCTTTTTATGATGGACTATTGTTACATCCACCATCATTATGAAACATAAAATTAATAAATCAATGTCTGGTAAATGGAATGTAGGTTTGGAATTGATTTTATAACTGAATTCTATTGTATGTCAATCATTCAAGATAGATATTTTAACTGGGGATGACAGACATAATATAAATTGTTTCAAGATATCATTTACAACATTTTATGTTTATTTTCATTTAACTAAGTCTAGTAGTCTCTTGAGTTTCAAACGAGTGTAATGGGGTCACAATCTTGCACATGTTTCAAGCCACAGCAATTAACTTTCGTAATCCGTAGGTTAGCTCCAAAAACATCGCCAAAGCAATCATGGGCGTATGTCTTGTGAGAGTTAGTTACAATTCCCTAGTTCAAATTACACTATGTTGAAAAGTAGATCCTTTAGAATTAATCATACACCCATCAGTCAACTTATATTTGATAAATCGAGTTATTATATGGGTTCGTTATATTTGATGTGTGGATTACAAATGAGTTTACGATAATAAAACTCGAAATATTATGTGTGTCGAATGAGATTATAATTTATAAACTCTCAATATTATCTACTCTCTCTCTCCCTCACTCGATCACTTTCTTGATCATTCTAAAATCTCACATTAGTTTGGATATGACTTTTATTTAATTTGGTTAAATATGAAAGTGTTTTAGTGAATAAGGGGAGCTATTCCGATTCCATTGAAATGGAAGAATCAAAGAATTTGTCCTACAGATTAGGATAATTCGATAAGTTTTGATTAAATTATGATCAAAAAAGGAAAAAAAATCGAATAATCATTCTACGATGAAAATAGAATAAACGCCCATTTTGTATTGTGTGCATACAAGATATACACTATCCAATCAAATAAAAAAAAAATCATGGGATGATTTATGAATTTTTGATCAATCTCCGAGGTAAGGGGTTGAGAGATCTAAAACTCGAAAGGAATTTTTGAATTCAATTCTTATGGAAATGGAATCCTAGTCTAAATAGAATCATAATCGAAAAGCATCCATTAATCATAGTCGAAAAAAAATAGATAAACCGATCATTTGATTCCTTACAATTCATCGATTGAATTCCTTTAAAAATATCATATCTTCACAAAAAAAGAAAGTCGAGTCAAGTATAAATTATTATATTTAGATTACATAGAAAGTTGAGTCAAAATGGGCTAAACGAGTCAATTTGAATTGGGCCATATAAGACTCGATCCAAATCTGGCCGGATCAGTTCGACGGCCCTAGCTAAAAGTAGTATAGGTGGTTGGCAAAATGGAGAACGACAGTTATGCAAAAATCTCCACGCACCTTCACTCTTGTTAATTGTTGGAAAGCAAAGGCCAAATCGGGGGACTACGGTAATAACCAAAAAAGAAAAAAGCGTGAGCAGCACGCGGGGTGAGGAGCGCGTGGCCGGGAGGGGGAGGAAGACTTTTTGCTGGGGGGAGGGGATAATGATGATTCTTTCCTCGCCTGCTACTCTACCGCTCTCGGTTCTGTTCGTGCCTTGCTTCTCTCTCTCACCTTCTTCTGTTCCTTTGCATCTCGGTTTTAATAATATGCCTTACGTGTTTTCTTTTCTTTTCTTCTTTTTTTCTTCTTTCTTTTTTAAGGCGTGGAAAGAGATCGCACTCAGCCGAAAGAAGAAATCCAAACTAAACCAAACGTCACGCATGTGTGTGTATATATATAGACATATATAGACATATATATATATATATATATAAATAGACATAAAATCGTTAAATTTATTGGCTATATCAGTAAAAGCATGAAAAAAATAAAAGCACAAAATAAAATGTAAGAGGTAAAAAAAAGATTAAAATACGATCTTCATCTCATATCTTTTTATAGGATTTTTCAAGAAAAAATTTGACACTCACCCATTATAGTGTCATATTTAGTGAATAGAGACGGATTGAAGTGGAAGAAGATGATCGATTTTGAGCGGCCAAGAACGCTCGGATTTTCATCTCGTGAGCAGAGTTCAAATTTTGATAAATTTCCGTCTTGCCGTTATCTTAACATTCAATTTGGCCTTATCCTTATTTTCGGGAGACTCATAATGCCTCGATGCTCAGCTAATAATATACGCTTTTAATAAATTATTTCCCGCCTCATACCGAGTCACCCGAATTCAATAGAAACTTCACGTAATTGCAAACCCGTACACAGTCCACCTTACCCTCTCTCTCTCTCTTGTTTGGAAGAGGAAAGTCCTCGATTGAGCGTGCGTGGTGGCGTCGTACCCTTCCTTCTCTCCTTCCGCCTCTTCGCGGCCTATAGCAGGCGCGCTCCCTCGATCTCCTCCATCGCATTTCCTCCCCCCCTCGAATCTCTCTCTCCCTCTCCCTTCCTCCCTCCATCGCTCGCTCGCCTCGGTTCCCCGAACGGCTCTCCGAGGGGCTCGTCGGCGTCGCGGGGGCGCGCGTCTTTTTTTTGCCGTCTCGTTCCTCCCCGAGATTGCGCCGCTTTCTCGGATTCGGTTCCGGCGCGTCTCCTCTTCCGCTTCAGCCCCGCCGATCCCAATTCCGCCCGCTCCCCGCTCTGCGGCGGCTCGATTCCGGCTCGGTGCTCGTCCTGGGGTCGGAATTCCTCCCCCACTTCCCCGCCCTCCTCGTCCCGCGCTCTCCGCTTTCCTTCGGGTCGCGGGGGAATGCTCTCCGGGCCGCGGGGCGCGCTGGAATTCGGTGGTTCCCCGGTGAGCCGACTGCTTTTCGGTCGAAGAATTTAGGGTTTCTCTGCCGTCTGCTTGTGTGGATTTTGGGTTCTTTTCCCTTTTCTTTTTTTCTTTTTTCCCCTGTGTTTCCGTCTTTTGTCATATTCGGCTTGTACTTTCGTTTCAGGGTTGCTGTACCGTTTTCCTGCGGGGAGATGTCCCCGGTCGTGCTGAAGGCGAAGCTGCGCCATTCGGAATGCATCGGTAGTTAGGGTTTTGCGTTGTTGCGAGCCTAATTGTTTGATACCGGTGTCGTGCCTAGGCGATTTCGATGTGTGGATATGTTCCCCGCCTCTGTGTTTTTTTCCTCGAGAAAACGCTGATAAGTAGGAACCGGGGCGGTATGTAGAATTCCTTGTGGTGGTGTTCTTGTCGGTGGCGCTGTCTTTTATGTTTGTGGTTAATTTTGGATTGAGAATTTGGCGGACGAACGTAGAAGAGGGAAGAAGATTCCCTGCCTTTTCGTGCTAGAAGTGAAGAGGCTGCCCATACAGTATTGCATGGGTAATAAACTAGGAAGGAGGAGACAGGTGGTGGATGAGAAATATACGAGACCTCAAGGGCTGTACCATCATAAAGATGTCGACATTAAGAGGCTCAGGAAACTTATTCTTGAATCCAAGCTTGCTCCGTGCTATCCGGGCGACGAAGAAAGCGCGTGCGATCTCGAAGAATGCCCAATTTGCTTCTTGGTTAGTCTTCTCCCGTTCTCCTAATGCGCTGCTGTTGATAAATTCGGCAATCTTAGTTTCTTTTCGCCTCTGTTTGCTTGGTGATATAATGAAGACTTGGCATTGGAAGCGACCTCCATGCACTTTTAGTTTGGGGGTCCTCTAGATAGAGGAAAGAACCTAAGCTTGATGTGAAGCGAGTAGACATTCTATATGTCAGCCTTTCTTTGTCTTGCCTTAATTTCTTATTGACCCTATGAGTGATGAGGCAAATGCTTTTTTCAAGATAATCGTTTGTACTCCAGAGACCTTTTGGCAGACGCTAATTCTGCATTTCCTATTATCCTGTTTTTTGCAGTACTACCCCAGCCTCAACCGATCCAGATGTTGCACAAAAGGCATTTGTACGGGTAAATGTCCGGTAACTGTTGCATTTTGCATTGAATTATTGTCAGCTGATAGTGATGTGGTTCCTCTTCTGTGTACCAGAGTGTTTTCTGCAAATGAAGATTCCTAATTCAACTCGCCCTACGCCGTATCCTTCAATCTTAACCATCTCACCAGCTGAATTATTTTGCTGATTGTCTAGAATCTGTTGATACGATCTTTGTCAATTCTCTTTGCATCTTCTCCCTTTGTTCTTCTTAATGATGTAAGGTGCCCATTTTGCAAAACCTCAAATTATGCCGTGGAATATCGGGGTGTGAAAACAAAGGAGGAAAAGGGCATTGAGCAAATTGTAAGATGTGATTCTCATGGTTTGGCTGCAATTCTTACTGTAAATGTGGGACTGATCTAGAGATAATAAATAATCGCATCCTTTATGTAGGAAGAACAGCGTGTAATAGAAGCAAAGATCAGGATGCGACAAAAGGAACTCCAGGATGAGGAAGAGCGGATGCAGAAGAGACAAGATTTGAGTTCGTCAAGCAGAACCATGGCACCTGTTGAGGTTGATAATGGCTCGGTTGGAGGTACATATTCATTGGAACTTGAACTCTTGTTTTCATGTCTTGCATTTACCTCTGAGAGTGTTGCTAACTGCCCATTTTGTTGGCAGTTCAATCCAGGAGATCTCCTGTAGATGAAGAAGAAATTGTTTCTGCTGATCAGTCTTGTTCTACTTCAATAAGTAGGCAACCTCCCCACCTGAGGACAAACAGGTAAAGGTTAATTTTAACTTCCTATTCTACTTCCTGATGTTTTTTCAAGGCATGCCAAGAATCTTGTGTTGAAAATGACATAAGAGGGTTTCTGTAATTAGTTAACCTTATTGGGCAAATTGCTATGGATCTTAGTGTGAAGGGCCTCTACTTTGTTGTCCTCCCTGGAAGTTGATACTTAAATTGATGATGGCTGTTAATTTATCTATCTATGCCACTGTTTCCATCATCCCAAAGAAAAAAAACGAAAGAAAGTACATCAATATAAACCTAAGGACATATGGGTAGGGGTTAATTTTAACTTCTCATTCTATTTCCTGTTGTTGTTCCGAGGCACGCCAAGAATCTTGTGTTGAAAATGACATAAGAGGGTTTCTGTAATTAGTTAACCTTATTGGGCAAATTGCTATGGATCTTAGTGCGAAGGGCCTCTACATTGTTATACTCCCTGGAAGCTGAATTGATGATAGCTGTTAATTTATTCTGTCTATGCCTCTGTTTCCATCATCCAAGGAAAAAAAGAAAAGAAAGTATATCATAATAAACAAAGGAATAGGATTGAGTGGGCTTCTCGGCTGTTACTGTGGATCTGTATCTGATTTTGATGAAACCGACAAGAATGTAATCATTTGACTACATCCGTTGGAAAATACCAAGACTGGGGATTGTGACTACCATATTCATATTTAATTCACGTGACCTCAATAGAAAAAAAAAAAAAAATTCATAGCTTTCAGTTAAAATGAGCACTACCCTATTGCTTACAGCAACCCCAGTTCTTTCTTTCTTTCTTTCTGTTCCTTTTTTTTTTTTTTTGGGGGGTTGGTTGGGGTGTGAAGATATCATTCGGTTGTCATTTAAGAACAATCAAGGCCCTATCATTCAATGATAGGCAGTCCTCCACAATACTTCTGTATGTCTTGAGATGCCTTGTTGTGAAAGTCAAACTTAAGTGGTGTGCCCTGACTGGTTGACATGCATTTGTGTCATTAGAAAATGTGGTATATAGGAATTACATATTTGTAAGGGTCCTACCCAAAAAAAATCTCTTCATATTGTATATTGTCATTTGCAGGGATGATGAATTTGATCTGGATCTCGAGGACATAATGGTTATGGAAGCAATCTGGCTTTCTATTCAGGTGTTCTTTTATAGCAATGAGATGTTGATATTGTGATTCTGTAGTTAGCCATGGAAATTAAGCTAAAGTGGGAATAAAATTACTCTGGTTTGACTTTTTGGACATGGTATACCATCTTAGCACTGGGAAATGTATATTTCTATTAGTAGATATTAAGATTGAGATGCTTTGCTTTCTTTATAAACATGCTTCATGAAGAAGACTCGATTTTATTGTGTGGTGGTTGCTAGTTCTACCATTTATTGTTCTCTGGTCTGGGAACGCATTGAGCAATTTGAGTAATCTTGTTGCACTACTACTGGTGTGTGCTGAGCATGGATATAACCGTTTTGTAAGATGATAACATCTGAAAAGTGTTTGGATGCATGATGGGATTGCGGAACCTATATTGACTTGGGGTTGTTCACTCCATGGTTTCTAGTCCTTGGTTTGATTTTGTTTCTCAAAAAAGCTAGTAGATGCCATGTGAAAGCAATAGTTTCTCTCTTGAGAGTCCTAGTTTGTCGCTGCTGAAGTATGGAGGACCTATTATGTTGCACGAATCATGTGGGGGCTATATTTTCATGGGAAAGTGTGTGGAGGTCGCATTACATTTGCCCTGTTATTAGCGCATTACACTATGTCAATAACAGGGTGAGACCATACATAGAAAATATCCATGTGTATTGTCAATTTGCAATAGTGGTTTTCTCTATGGTTTTTGATGACTTGATTGTTGGGAGCACACACTTTTAACTTAAAATTTCACTATAGCAGCTGGAAATAAATAATGTGACTTATGGTTTGCTTTTTAGCATGACATTATTGCTGTAAATCTGCTTTATCTTTTAATCCGACTGGTGATTTTAGTGATTTCTAAGCACTTTGAGAACTGCAAACCATGGTCTTTTGTCATTCATGGCATCTTGGTGCTTAGAGTAATCGAATTATTCCAGCTGATGCATTATTCTGCTGACGGTAAAAACAGGAGAACGGCAAGCTTAAAGCCCTTGCTCAAAGTGAGGCTGCTCCTTCTGAACAATATGTCTCAGAAGACCACTACGTTTCCCAAGCCACTGCTCCATCGGCAGGCTCTGGATCATCTCCATCTGGTGGACTTGCCTGTGCAATAGCTGCCCTTGCTGAGCGGCAACAGATGAGTGGAGAATCCTCCTTTAGCCACAATACTACAATGTCAACATACAATGTGCCGCCAAATTGTGGCCAGTTTTACCCAACTGCAGTACAAGATTCAGATGGTTATGCTGCGTCAGAGAGTGGAACAGAACTTGTGCATGGGGGTGGGATTCCACTGGCAAGGGATGATGGTGAATGGAACATGGACCGTGGGTCTGAAGTGGCTGAAGCAGGGACCAGCTATGCAAGTTCTGATTCACCAGAAGACGCAGGTGGGATTTCTGCTTTACCACAACCGAATGAAGTTGATGTGGGCTTTCAAAATATTCCTGCTCCCATTGTGCCAGAGAGTTTCGAGGAGCAAATGATGCTTGCAATGGCAGTTTCTCTGGCTGAGGCTCGGGCTGTGACCAGTGGACCTGGGATTACATGGCAGTAGTTCTTTTATTTTAGAATAGATTGGTTGTTGGTAGTTGATGTTTCTTGGACGGGCGATGCTGGTCATGGCTATTTTTCTGCTCTCTCTCTCTCTCTATCTCTCTGTGACGAGGAGGCCACAAGGAGATACTTGCAACTTGCGGAATTTGAAAGGTATTCATCTCTCATCTCTTCCATTCTCAGTATACAGATGTAAAAGGAGAACCGATTGTTCCAGTTAAATGAAAGCTTGACAATTATGCTTGTTGTAATAATCGGGTTTCCTCCATTGTTAAGTCTATTAGTAGCTCTAGCAGAAGGCAGTCCAGTGGCACTCTTAAATAGCCATATCAGATATCCCAGTATGAACATGGTTGATAATTCTCGCGATCCAGCGCCTATGCCAACGGGGAAGAATTACTTTTGGTGTCTTATCAGTGATATGATGGTGTCAATGAAAGCATCATGACAACCAAATTCCGCCATGGCATTTACCATACTTGCTGCTTATTATTTGTTAGCACTATGCTTACAAACCAGAGCTTCACGATATTATGGTATATGCCAAGATCTGTGGAGAGCTCCGTAATGCAAATCTGCCCTTAGGATTGGCCGGAGTTTTGGTTCCCAACATTTCGCCACAAATTGCTTATAGGTGTTGTCCCATTCCCTTTTTCTCGAAAGAATGGACTAAAAATTTTAATGCTGAGCCGAAAAGGCGAAGAGGGGACTTGCATTAGACATGGTGTGCAAGAAGCATGAAGCAGTCGCCTCCATGACACTTTATTCGGGAAGCAAGATGTCAAGTGCTGGAAAGATAGATAGGGAAAAGATTTGCAACATCGAGCCGTTGTCTTGTTTGGCAAAAGACTTGGTCGGCAAAAACCCAAAAATGATATACTTCAGCATCTTTCTGTTCCTCGGAGAAGTAGTGTGGATGGGGTAAAAAAAGCTCCTGTTGAAGAGTTGAAAAAGCTGTCGGTCCAAAAATAAAAAATAAAGAGTCGAAAAAGTGTGATGATAGACCTGCGTTCAACTAGGTGGGCAAGAAGCGTGGAGCTCAGGTTCTTTTGGTCAGCCTTAGAGTGGCTTCGGCTTTATGATTTGCGGAGAACGTCCTCATCGGGAAAAAATGAAGAGATCGGAGCCGGTTTTATTCATCGCGATCTGGTCTTGATTGACTAGATCGATTAGAAATCGAGCTTATGAATGAGACCCGTTCAAAGCAAAATATCATGGTCTAATGCGATCAGCCCTTTTGATTCGGAATGATTAGCCATTGTATATTTTTTTCATTAGCTAGTCAACCTTTTGAGGTTGCGGAAAGAGACGGTCACACGAGAGAGGCCGGCAGGAGGAGGAAGGAATGACCTGGATGAGAGCAACGTTTGGCAGCTCGAAATGGACATGAAAGGCCGAAGTTCAGACGATGCATGTGGAGGGCTTACAAATGTCACATGATGGTATCAAACATGCGGGGAGAGTAATGGCATAAATTGAATGGTTGCCATCGGATCACGAACCCAATCAAACCGCTGTAGTCTGTTGTGGGACACGTACTCATTATTGGGTGTGGGGAGGGGAACACAGTTATGAGCTCAGCGGTGGTAGTAGTTGGCAGGGCCTCGTGGTACTTGAATGTTCACATCTCTCTCTCTCTGGCTGGTCGCAAAAGGATTGATTTTGAACTCTCACATGGCGTGTCCTGATCTAAGAAAATCCTTGACAGTTGTGACCGTCGTCCTTTCACCACCTTACTCCATTAAATTGATCAGCATCACGTTCATGTACTGAGTAAGAGCCCCTCATCACGACCATGATCTTCTGAAGCACCCAGTACATCTGCACGATAAAAGCTCTCGATGTTCTTGTTCCCTCTCTAGTCCGCGACCGCGAGACACTAATGAAAATTATGTTAGTCACAAATGATTGGACTGAGTACTTTTTTTTTTCTCTCTTGATGTGGTTGACTTTTTAGTTTTTACGGAGTTCATCACATGTGAAGGTAATCACACCGGATTAAACCCAGGCATGTTTATCATTGACTCTCATGGAGAATTCATATTGACACTTGATTTTTGGATACTTAACTAGCACACATGAGGTTGTATTCACATTTACACTTCACCAAGGAAGGAACTTCTCTAGTACAAGCATTAATCTATTATCATATTAAAAGCATGACTGGACTTAACATCTATCATTTCCATTTTTTGTTTTTGTTTTGGAAAGAAATTTGAACTTTCATGAAACGCGAAATGTCAACATAGGAATGTGTATGATAATAGAGTAAATTTGGAAGGATCATTTCAAATGACAATTTGTTGCTTAGCATAGGCTCGCAACCATTATTTTTTATAAGAAATTGAAACTCTTATTGATGTTCGTCGTATCATTATAAGGGGAAGACAAATAAAAAGTACATAAAAAGCATATGATAATAACGTGGAAGCATGTGCTCGAGTGCACTTTCAACAATTTTTAGCGAAACAGAGTCAAGAACCGCAACCTTCCGTCCATATATAATAAACTCTCTTGATTACAATAATCTATGAGGATACGACTTGTCTTGGAATCTTGCGGTGTCTTGTACTTCCCGGGCAACCATTGAACAGTTGAGTCAAACACGAGATCATTTTTTAAGCTGACTCACCCACTAGGGACAAACCTAGCTGCATTCAATTACATATACTAGACGCCCAATCAATAGTGAGTATCAAGAAAGGGAAAAGGCGTCATCATGATTCAACTTAAAAAGCGATTATCTTGTCCAGCTACTGTTCTTATTTTGGCCTTTTGCGGATCTAACCATGGCGAGCTGCCCTCGTCCACCGCACATCGCCGTGTTTAAATGTGACCAAAGCATCCATCGACCTCCCCACAGCCTGAAATCTATCTATCAGTTAAAATCGATACCGCTCTTATAATTTTCTCTTTGTTTCTTCTGCTGTGGGGCTGAGCAGTCCCGGTTTTCAATATATTTCTCTGCCCAGTGATGAAATTATTGAAGCGTAGTACTTGTGTTGGCGTCCACTTGGCCATATACAGTACTAGAGAATCGGGCTTGCTCCGTTGTTCGCACTCAACGGCAGTCTCCTGCTTGAACTTCAATTGAGACTGGACAGTGTCCAATTCTTCTTCTTTTTTTCAAATGTATGTTCATCTGACTTTTCTTTAAGGCAGTCATCGCACTAGCCATGGATCGAAATAGTGCAAGGATTTCAATTAGATAGGGGTCCTTTTCTGTCTCCTAACGAAGAAAGTTTTCTTTTTTAAGTTTTCTATTACTCTGTTTTTTCCTCTTTTTAGTCGAATTATGAATGCGCACGAGCGAATAGCAACCGCCCACGTACCGCCTTTTCAAACAGGACTTAAAAAAGTGTCAAAGGGCATTAAAATAATGGTGTAAAGAAGGCCAAGGTTTGAACTTTGAAAAAGAAAACAGGGACAAGAGTAAAAAGCGTCAAAGAGAGACAGGTGGGATTTTCAAGATTCATTTCGGTCGTCCATATTTATTATTAGACCTTTCTTTGAAATTACCCCCTTGTCCTCTCCTCCATAGAAAAGATCTCTCTTCCATGTTCTCTTTTACAGTTTCACCACTCACCCTCTCTCTCTCTCTCTCTCTCTCTCTCTCTCTCCAGCTTTAATTCAAAACTTCAAAAAGAGCTTCTTGGTGGCTCAAACAGTAAGTTGTGCTTGCTAGAGCAATTCTTTACCGCCTAGTCTTGTGCTTCGAATGCTACTGTCACTTTATAAGCATGACCTGACCCTGTATTTGCAGCCTAATCTCTCTCTCTCTCTCTCTCTCTGCTATTTTTTTTTTTTTCCAGACTGCATTTGTCGGAGGAGCATCCGTTATCATGGTGTCCTTTTAGATTTCACCGGTCTGATACCATAAAGGAAGGCCCTTTTCTTTCGCCCCCAGCGATCTCGCTTCCCTGCACAGCAAAGGTAACATCTTTTTCTTTGCTGTGCATCGTATCAGCCTCACTCTTTTCTTTCTTATAAGTTGTGCTATGTTCAGCTTGATCTGTTTGTGCGCTTGGTATTATCTTCTGAGGTCATGGTCATTCTTAAAAATGCTGTCATTTGGTGTCACACTGAGAATATGCTGTTTTTCACTCTAGACGCATGCATGCATTGACTGAGCCACAGGATAGCGATTTTTCAAGCTGCATTCTCGTTTAACTTCATGATCGGAATGCCATTCGACCCTGAGAAGATAAGGGCAGTCCGCTCTGCTGGAAGGGTTTGCATTTATGGCGAGTGAAGTACATGTGACGGTTTTTTTTTCATCTTCTTCTTTTTATTTTTGGGTATTTTTCTGGGGTTCTAAGTATGGATCATCTGGAAAAAAAAGTATGGATCATCTGATTTGATCAAATACCCATTTTTAATTTTGCTTTGTGAGTTTTAGATCTAGCTTGGGCAGTTTTCAGGGCTATTTGGTCCTTCTAGGATATCCACTGAACAACCCAGAAGCTCAAAATCGACTGCCCGCGGAAATTTTCTCTCGCTAGCGAAACGCGGGTGGTGGCCTGTCTGAATCACTTTTTTACCATAAAGGGTTTCTTTTATCATGGCTTGCTTTGCTATATCATTCATTTGCTTGCCTTTTTTCCTGGAAAGTTGGGCCAATTTCTGGACAAAAAAGGGTGGTAATTGCTTTGGTGATGGTAAAAGCTAATAAGATGTTGGCAGACAGAGGCAACGCAACACAAGTGAATGCCTTTTACACCATCCCATAAAGGCCAATGCACCATCTCCTAGAAAATCAATGCAGGAATTAAAAGGCCTTCTTCAGTCAATAACCTAGAGCTTTTTTCTTGTGTTTATTTTTTTTTTAAGATCTGGACGAAAGATAAAAGTCTCTACTCTGGGTACTCACAACAAATTGCTATCCAACCGGCTCTATCTCTGCTTATGAGATAGTTTCATTCAGCAGAGAGTGGGAAAGTTTATTCCAGATCAGTCCTTTTAGGTTCTGCAGTGAAGTTTTTTGGCCAGAATGCTTTTCGATTTTAGGAGCAGGCATTAGCTTGAAGGTCCAATTCCTCTCGCTGTTTGGGGAAAATCTTTAACTTCTGCATTGAGCAAAACCTTCTGCATTGCTCTATGTATCGTTTTGTTTTCTCCTTTTTGAGAATCAAACCAAGTAGCAGGTAAGAGAAGTTTGATGGATAGGACATGACTAACACATTTCTGCTTTGGTTTTCCGATGAAATGGCTAGCCATCTGTACTGCAGTCCTGTCCTGTGATGCTATAATCATCGATAGCAAGTGCAAATTTCGTTTCTCTCTACATCTTGCCCTCTGTTGTTCAAATATTTTCCATTGGATTTCAACTGCTTTTTCGACCATGGCTCTGCATGTGACTTCCTGCTGATTCCATTATTGTTTTACAGGTCAAGTGTTTCTTGTTGACCAATCATTTTTCTAATCCTTGCCTGAAGTTTCTTAAGTAGAAGAAATGCCGAGACCGAGGTGAGCGAGAGAATTTTATATCTTTATGCAGATACCCTTGTGTAACTTACCATATTTTGATTTATTTTGCCATGATGGCATTTATATTAAAATGAGCATGAACATAATACTAGATTCACTTGATAATAGCTTGATCCACGCAAATGTTCCAAACTCTGCTCTTTTTCTATCCACATGGTCACTCTAGGCACATAGTTGTGTTGATTATGCCCATAAATTCCAAACCTTTCTTGTTTAAACTTTCCCAATTTTACTTCCCCGCTCCCCCCCCTTCCTCTTTTGCCACTTTCACAATTTAGCTTTTATTTAATGCAGAACACTTTGAAACTTTCAAAACATAAAATTGTTGATGTTTAGATTTCTATGATTTTTCTTAATTTTGTTACTTCAAAATACTTTTTTCAATAGTCTTAGAGGGTACATAGTGTTTTTTTTTTTTTTTTTTTTTTTTTTTTTTTTTTTTTTTTAAAGCAAAGCCTACACACTCCAAGTCTACTACAATATCCATTTTCACATGCAATCAAAATCTCTGTTTGTATATATTTGTGCAGTTTTGTTTGGTCATAATCCGGCAATTCATTGGTATTCCAATGCGGCTTAATGGATTGCAGGTGCACATAATTATGTCCCTAAACAAAAGTTAACATTGATTTGATTGAGAAAAAGGATTGTATGGCAATTTCCATAGAATGAAAATGAAAGAATACGTTCTCTTCCGGTCACTCCATCATATGGTTATAAATGTGATGCAGCATAGTCTCCAGCAATCTGCTAACTTGAATTCATAGAAAGTCCGTTTTGCGTGTTTCAGCTTCTGCTTACTCAAATGATAACATGAGATTGCTCAACTGTTTCACAAGATGCTCATGCTATTTATCATGACAGCAGGGTGTCAGAAGTGCCTCAGAGGCAGTCTCCCAGAGGCTCACTTCAGCTCAGAACTTCAAGCTCTGATTCTGATAACTCACACCATCGCCCCATCCCTGATCGAAGCCCTAAGGTAGGAGATCGCCGTTCTCCACGAGGTGCCCAATCTGATTCAGTTAATCAAAAGAAACTGGGAACTCGCATTGCGGATCTGGAATCTCAGCTCGGCCAAGCTCAAGAAGAGCTGAAGAATCTGAAAGAGCAATTGGTCTCAGCTGAGGCTGCAAAGAAAGTAGCTCAAGAAAAGCTTGAGAAGAAAACCAAGACAAAGTCTGTACCGGACTCGGTTGATGTCCCTGAAAAGCATCATGCAAAAGAAGTTCAAGAATCGAACAAACCAAAGAGCAACCCTTTAAATGACGTTCCTGATGAGAACCAGCAGGAGACTGATGTATTTGAAGTACCAGTCGAGAAGGTTGCTTTGGAGACTCAAATAGAGGTCAGCCAACTGAACAATGAGATAGAGAAGGAAACGAAAGCAATTGACTTACCAGCAGAGCCACCTGTATTTGTGGAGCCACCCCCACACCTGCTTCAGTTGGCTGAGAAGGAGGATGAGATAAATTTGCTTAAAGGTAAGTTACTAGAAAAGGAGAAGGAACTTGAAGTAGCTGGCCAGCAAACTGAAAACCTGAGAAAGCAACTAGACGAGGCAACAATGACGATATCTTCTGCTCAGAGCAAAGAAGAAGAAATGGCCTCAAAGCTGAGCCAGCTAGAAGAGGAACTTAAAGCGAGCAAAGAAAACAACATCCAATTGAAGGAGAAATTAGAAGCTGTGGAAGGAGGTAAAGAAGAACTAGAAGCGGAGATGAAGAAGCTGAGGGTGCAGACCGAGCAGTGGAGGAAAGCAGCAGATGCAGCAGCTGCTGTTCTTGCTGGTGGTGTTGAAATGAATGGGAGAATTCCTGGAAGATGCGGTTCCATGGATAAGCATTTTGGAGGCGTTTTTGAGGTGCCTCATGCGGGTTATGCTGGTTTTGTGGGTTCACCAGGAAATATTGATGATCTAGACGATGGCTTTGGAGGCGGGAAGCGAAAGAACTCTGGGATCAGAATGTTCGGAGATTTGTGGAAGAGGAAGGGCCAGAAGTGATCCACCATCTCTGTGCTCCATTACCCTATATGGTTCTGGTGTCATTAATGGTTGAAAACGAGGAAAATTGGCACCTGTTATTAGTCTTTTGGGTTTCGAAGTGCTAGTGCTTTTTGTTCTCTTTTGCTAGGATGGGTGGCATACTATATGCATGTATATGTCCGGTAGCAAAACTAAATCTAAACCACTATGGCACTGCTCAATTTGTTTGAGAGTTCTGATATCCGTCATCGTTTGTTTTGTTTCTAAGATGCAGCTTTGATCCATAGGCAGGTTATCGCTATCTGCGAGTTCAGATTGCTGCTGACTTGAGAAAATAAATTGAGACTATACAGTGTGGGAAAGAACGTATGCGAGAAAGTTGAACATCAAGACTCCCATATCTTGGCTATCGACATGAGCAGCTGGTTGTAGATGAAAATTGCATATTCCATGTTTTAATATTCTTCAATCCCTAGTGCACAAGCTCGTGTTCGCAGAATCCCGATCTAAGTAAACTCTTGATGTAGGGCCCGTTTGGTTCAATTTTTGGGGAATATATTTACCAAAATGCAAATATCTTTGGATGAATGGAATTTTCGAAATGTAAATATCGTTTGGTAAAATTTACATTGAAATATAACTTTCATTAAAATACCGTTTGGTAAAATTTGCATTTATAAAAGATTTTTATTAAATTAAAAAAAAAACATTTGTATTTTTTTTTTTTTTAAGTTCGATGATCGAGATATGGGACTTGGCCCCCAATGGTCGCCGGGGTCACTTGGGGTCGCGCGACCTTAGGCGATCGTCGCCCGAGGTCGCGCGACCCCAGGCAATGGTTGCCGGGGTCGTGCGACCCAGGCTATGGCAACCTAGGCGGCTATCGTCAGCCTCCGGTCAGCTTCTTCGTGCGGTGGTTTTGGAGAAGATGAACAGTACCAAGATTTGCATTTCGGAAATGCAATTTCCCAAAGTATTTCCGGAGCTGCATTGGGCTAAAGGCCCTTAGAGTCATTTAGAGATGTAATTGCATTTTGCCAAAGTTACTAAAAAAATAAATCAAACACGTTTGGATTTGGTCGAGGGACTTTAGAGTCCCAAAGGGCTTTCCAAATGCCCAACCAAACAGGGCTTTAATGCTATTCTAATGATCTGTCGGTTTGATTCCAAGAAACCAATCTCTCGTTATGAATGAATGTGATTCCCATTGAATGAGGCGGCAAATATCACTACCTTATAGTTATTTGATGGGAATCACCCAGAGAAATGGTGACAATTACTAGGAGCAAGTATGTTTCTGAATTATCGGTGTTTAGCACTTTAGGGCCTGTTTGGTAATCGGTTAAACAATGTTTATTTATATTTCTTTGCTCTTGGGAGTAGTTTTAAAACGGAGTTGCATTTAGTAAAATTTTTGCTTCCAAAAATAAATTTGTTCCCGAAAATAGATTTGAAATAAAATCAAGAATAGAATAAAAATTTATTCTTTATTTCCGGGAATAATTCTAGAATCAAATTTACTTATTTTTTTCTTTTTCCTCCTCTTTCTTCTTGATCTTCTTCCCTCTCTCATCTTCAAGTGGTGTTGCCGTCGCCTTTGCCATCTGCTACCGCCACCGCCCCCAGCCAAACACCACTGTTCGCTACCCATCGCCGCCGGTCGCTGGCGAGCTCACCCAGATGCCAACGAGGCTTGGCCTTGCCAGATTTGGCGAGGTCGAGACTTGCCGATGGCTAGGCGGGTCTCTCCTAGCCGTCGGCGAGCCTCACCTAGCTGTCGGTGAGGCTTGATTGTGACGCATGACCTCACCGAGAGTCAGAAACACTTCGATGAGGTCGCCGGTCATCCCAAGACTAGCGATCGGCCACATTATATTTTCAATTTCAAAAGAATTCGAACTTAGTATTTTATTCCATTATAAAATTTTATCAAATCATAGAAATTCTATTGATTAATTATATTTATACTAAGTAATAAAAATATTAACTAATCAAATTTTTATTAAATAATAAATAATAAACTATAGTATAAACTATAAATATAAATACTAAATAATAAATTAAAATACAAAATTAAATATGTATTCTATATAGTAAAATTTCAATTCCTACTTCAAATCATTTTTTTTTTCCTTTCTTTCTTCCCTTCTTTTTTTTTTCCTTAAAGATAATTATACTGGTGAGTGGTCCATGACAATTCAATATCAAATTTACACTCATAATTAAAAAAGAATTGGAATAGAAATTTTATGTAATTACCAAACGCTGTTCTTTTTCTAATCCAGAATCAGAAATTTTGTGCGGATATCAAACACGTTCTTTTACTCAGAAATTATTCCCGGAACAGAATGATTACCAAACGCGTCATTAGTGACCGTGCATAGTCTCAGAAATTATTCCCGGAATAGAATGATTACCATACGCATCATTAGTGACCGTGCATAGTGGATACCAAACTGGCTCGTTCGAGATGAAAACAATTGCCCAGCAACAATGGAAGTGTTAAAACAATTTAAATAGCGGCACAGTTCAACTCTCTGGCCGGTGTCGTTCGAAACCTGGTCATGAAACCGACTATTAAGTCAGTCCAGTGCCGGTGTTCAGAACAAAAAGCCCAATGTAGATTGTAGAACATTAAGGAAAGCAAGCACCTAGAAGAAAATTTTAATGGGAAAATCGTCATCATGGATAGAGACTTCACATTCATATTCCCTTCGATCAGAAAATTCCGGGCGAGGTCAGAAAGCTTTCTACTGATACACGGAGAGAATGAATCATTTGCACATAAACCCATAATTCAATCATCATCGTCACTACTTCCATAGCTTTGACACAATGATTGTAGTCCAATGCTCAGACCACCATTCTTATCCTCGTTTTTAGTCTCTTCGATTTTTGCTGAAGCACTAACGCTGGATGTTGGAGCCGCTTTCTTTACCACAGCAATCTGCACCAAAGAATTTGACAACAATTTTCTCTCGCTCCGGTCTTTCGAACCAACAAAATTTCCTGATAACATAACAAACAAAACGAGTCAGTGAATAATAAGATACTTATTTGCTTTGCAAACAATATAGATCCTCATGCAACAACCAAGAAAAATTCATTTCTAACGGAAAACAGAAACCATAAATGGCATGGAAAAACAGGGAACCGTAACTGGAAAAATCACAAAACAAGCACTGTCACATAGCAAAAGTTACTCCCTAAAAGTCAAATCTTCATGCACGAAATGAGTCTACACTTGAATACAAATTGAAGCACTTGCAGGAAAAGGGAAGTGCCAAGCCTATCTATTCAAAATATCCATCATTCAGAAAGAAGATAGTACCACGAATCCAACACATTCCAAAAACTTGACATACCTCTGTCATCTAAGAAGTCTCTGGCAGTAGCTTTTGTCAAGATATCTGTTGGCTTGTCCGGAAATTCCTCAGACAATTTCCTCTTCTGCATTTCAAATCAAACAAGCATATAAGAAAGCTTCTCTCTAGGCTCCAACAACGAAAGACAATTGCATATTAAATCAACAACTTATGCTTACCTCAAATCCAAAAAACCTAAGGAAAAAAAAAAAGACCCTAATAGATTAAAAGAAGAAAAAGAAAGAACTTGGTAACATGCGTTCTTGGGTAGAAGGGAGGTTAAGAAGATTAGTAATTCTTTTAAAAAGCTTCAAGAAAGCACATGGAAGACAATCCAAACCATAAAGCATGTCCACTATTTCTGAATACAGTTTTATTGACAGAGCATACACAATCGGCAAACCAGTAAATCATGCCCTTCATCGAGAGCTGGATATATATGCACATATGGCAATTAAGAGACTCTTTTTTTGCTTAATGACTGGTTATTCATGGACTATGATATAAGAACTTCAATAAAATCTCTTGGTGTATCCATTTTTAAGTCCTGAAATTTCTCAAGTAACTTTCCATTACTCCTTTTTCTTCGAAGTTGCTGATTCTTCAAGAACATGCAAATGTGTGACGATACTATTACACGTTACACAGATTAGGCATTTAAGATGACATGGATTAAGCAGAGAAAATCATGCTATGCAGATCACTTCCTAATGCATATACATCGAGTGTAAGCAAAGCAAGACAATCGAAACTCAATCCATACTGAATCAAGGATTGATGATCACAAGAAACAGAGCATCTACAATAAAGTATCTTCAGAAAAGCTCAACTTTTTTATCTATTTAGGGACTATTCGTATATTGAAGTACTGCATACATGTTATAAACCAACACGTGAACACATGATTAAGCAAATAATAGTTCAGCCAGAACTTATGCATAACACACTGATTCAATATCCAAGAGTGTTCTCAACATATTCCCTCGCAACTGACAAGGAAGCAAATATATACTAACACTTTGAGCATTACTGACCTTGAGACTACCATTCACCGATTCGTGATTACCAGCAGAATGTGGAGACAAATATTCCTCATCCTCAGAATCCTCATCTTCAATCCTATGGATAAAATCTTTGGATGTCTACACGAAAGTTTCAGGGAAGCAACAAGTAAAAAAATCAATGAAAACTAGTCCAATGAAATGTAAAGAGATGAAAATAAAGGTAAAATCCTCAGAAATCGAATCCAGAGAGTTGGTTTAATACTAACATGGAATACTATTGATTTAATCAGCGCTTCATCCTCCTCCTCCAGCTTCTTTTCCTGTCAAACCAACAAAGTCAGGATAGGAATTCGATCACAAAGTGGAGAAAATTCTCCAAGTTCAAGCTCATGGAGTAAAAGTTTTGACAATGAACTCATAGACACAATGATGAATACAACCCAGAAGTAGATGAAAAAAGTACAAAGAGGTCAAGAATGATGATATGAATTCTAGCAATAACAGTGCCCCTATATCCTCAATGCACGAGCTCATAAGAGGACCTTTGACACTTCGTCATCATATTCGACAAGAAAAGGCTCAATTAAAGCAGATGGGAATTAATTCATACCTTTGCAGCAGATGTGTGTTGTAAGGCCTCTAGCATTGCATCTACGCTCACAGTTGCATGTCGAGACTGAAAAAACATTCCCTCTCCAGTTAGTATCAGGACAACACAACAGAAGACAAGAAATCAATTCATCTTCATGAAAATATGTCATCCACTAATTTGGTGATAAATCAATTGATTGACACAAATAGATATTCATGGATTGTACAAATCCATACTCAAACAAAAAGTCGAAAGGACTTACTCTCATGGATTTCATCTCATCGAGTGCTGCAAGAATATCCATCTCTCTCTTGGAATCCAACGTCCTATTCTCCAGCGACTTCATGGCGTCGCCCATCTCTTCAGCCTCCCTCTTCCTTTTCTCACCCTCCACCACCTGCCCAAAACCCGAATGAGGAGCAAGCGCGAGTCAAGTTCAATTCTTTCCATGAGCCCAACAAACTCTAAAGAAGAACCAAAAGGCACGATCTTCTACCTCATCCTGCTCACGCCAAGGCTCGAAATTTCTCGACGCCCCCGATTCCACAACGTAATCCGAATTCTGGGGATCGGTCTTCATAGTGAGCTCGGCAGAGCACTTGGTGCATTTGAAGTAAAACCTGAATATCTGGATCCCCAAATACGTCTGCCGCCGAAAAACAAAACAACACCCATCAGACCCAGAAAAGAACAGAAGCCAAAACTCCACGGCTACAGCAGAAAAAACCCCGAAAGTTCACGACTTGGGGAAAAACAAAACGGAAAACAGAACCGAAGGAGCGCCACCGACCTCGCCGATCACGTCCTCCTTCCGGGAATTGAACTTGGTCCCCTTGGAGATGTAATTGCCGCAGGTGGTGCACCGGATGCTCATCGGAAGCATCATCCGGACCTTGATCTGCTGGTTCTTGGGCCGCCGAGCCCTAGGCAGCTTCGAAGGGTCGAAATCCGGCGGGTAATACTTGTTCAGCACCTTCCGTTCTCCCATCTTCTTCTTCTTCCCCTCTCAACTCCTCCTGCTCTCTCTCGAAATCGATCGATGATGTCTGCCGAGGGTTTGAAAGAGGAAATTCTTATTTTAGAAAGAATCTAAGTTTTTCAGAGTCAATTTTTATAATCTTTGATTTCTATAAGGGAATTTTCTGACCAGAAAAGAAAAAAAAGGAGATTATTATTAGCCACTTTTTATCATGGGCCTTGCAATTTGAAAATCCACGAGGCCCCCACCAAGCATCTGGGAGGCTCGAGGTATACATTCCGGGTGTCAATTTGGGCCCAGAAGTTCTATGATTGAGCAGGGTAAAATTGGACAAGCGGGACTCTATTACCGGAGAAGGTATTTTATGCGACGGTTATGTAATGACACATCGTTAACCAATCGAACGGGAAACGCGTGCACACATGACAATTAGGTAGGATGAGATTCATGGCACTTGTTAATACGGAAAATGACGATTAATTAGTTAGGTGCCATGTCATTACGGTCGTATACTTTCTCCGAGTTGATAACCAAACCTATTTAAACTCACATAAGCATGATGTGGTTTTACCAAGGGGGTTGCATCATTCTTCTTCAAAATTTATTACCTATAGTTTGTTTTCTTTGTTCACGATGTATGTAGAAGGAATTCGGTTGATCTCGTCATATCAATTCCATGTAAATTAGAATGGGGATGTGATAGTCTTCTCATAGATAGGATTGACCCTATAATATGCAATGCATGGAAAAGTAATGTTTTTGTGGAAATTGTGATAAAGTTGTTTCTCATGATATCGATTTTTTTCTTCAACTACTTATTAAGAAAAAGTGACACAAATGGTCTTTAAACTTTGATTTGATATATAATGTGATTTCTGAATTTTAAATTTGTTCAATATGATCCTTGAACTTTAAACCAATTAACAATGTCATCTCTAACATTTTTAATTTGTTCAATATTGTTCTTATATTTTTGGTAGATGTTCAAATTGGTCATTGCACTATATGAAAATATTATGTGTTGTCCTTCCATTGAACACTTTCATGTAATTCGGGGACTGAGTTGAACATTTAACAAAAGTTTAAGGACCACATTAAATAATTTAGAAAGTCACGAATGACATTGCATATCGAGTTAAAATTCAAGGATCATTTCGTGTTATCATCCCACTGGTTAGTGCTCCCTGCTCCATTTACTATGTCTACTAACTCTTAACCTGCATAGAAGTTGGTGTTTGCCTAAACATATGAACTTTTTTAGTACAAAATTAGAAAAAGGCTCTTGGTGCAAAAAGGAGTCAAGAAAAAGGAGAGGCTCGCAAGGGTGACCACTCCTGAATGTGCAGCGAAAGTGGTCCGATGAGCATGTGACTCTGGGATCAGCCTTCGATACGGAACGCGTGCTTCTCTTCATTTCGATTAGACGGTCCTCCTTGAAGCTCGTGGGGTTTGCATCTTACAATTAATTTGTAGATTCATAATGGTTTATAATTCAGTTAGACTAGTACCAGCTGTAAGATCGTGGGATTTGCACCGTACTGATGAGTTTCATGTATGCAAACACTGACACACCTCTTTCTGACCTTAACGTTATCTTTCGATTCGTCTTTCATCTTTTACGCCACGTGAAGCCTTTCATATTCGTTAATAACCGTGCTACATTTGTCTACCATATAAAAGAAAAAAAAAAAAAAAAAAAAACGGGACTTATGTGCAAATTATGCCTGTTTTCTAGGGGTTTATGTGCAAATTATGCCTGTTTTCTAGGGGTTTGGAGGCGGAAAACGAAAGAACTCCGGCATCAGGATGTTCGGAGATCTATGGAAGAAGAGGGGCCATGGATGCAGCAACTTTTTTGCTCCATTAGCCTTCCCTAGGTGCCTGTCAGCCTTTCGGGTTTCCAGAGTGCCCAGTGCCCTTCTCTTCTCGTCTGCTAGGATAGAGTCCTTCAGACTTCATGCCATGTAGAATCTCTAGTCTAGCATCAACACTAAAATCTAAGGCCTCCGTAGCACGTCTCTATTTTGTTTGAGAGTAGTTCCGATATCTGTTAGGATCTCGAGTTGCACCGAACCATGTTTGCCAGAGTGCAGTCTAAGTATCTATGTCGACTTGGTCCCAAGAAGTAGCAATCTCTCGTCATGAATGATTGCGATTCTCTTTCTGACAATGACGGTAAATCGAACTTACAAATAAGTTGAATTGGTTGGGGACTGAGCGAGCGTCGCTCCAAGAAACGGTGAACAATTATTGAGACAAGTACGCCTCCCAATTATTGTAGTTGAGTGACAGTGTAGTCAGCTGTCAGCATTGTAAGCCAAATCAGCTATCGACATGAGCAGCTGGTTGTAGATAAAAATTGCATATTCCATGTTTTAATATTCTTCAATCCTTAGTGCACAAGCTTGTGTTCGCAGAATCCATATCTAAGTTGATGTAATGCTGTTCTAACGATCCGTCGGTTTGATTCCAAGAAACCAATATCTCGTTATGAATGAATGTGATTCCCACTGAATAAGGCGGCAAATATCACTACGTTATAGTTATTCGATGGGAATCACCTTGAGAAATGGTGGGCAATTACTTGGGGCAAGTATGTTTCTAAAATATCGGAGTTTAGGACTTAAGGGGGTACATTACAAATCAAAATTTTTGTTCCAAAAATAATTTTTCTATTCCAGACTTGTTTTAGAATATAAATCCGTTTAATAAAATTATTTTATTTTTCTATTTGTGAAATAGGTTTTTGTTCTAGAAATAAGTTTGGAATGTAAAACAGTAAATTTTTTTTAATTTTTTTATTTTTGGAATAGAAATAAAAAATAAAAGTTTTTCTCACCATTCATCCTAACTATGAATTGATGGTTCATCCGTTGCTGTCAACCATTGTTTGCCGTTCACCACCAATCGCCGCCTAACACCGAACATTGGCTGCCGGTCATCGGTCATCGCTACACTAGTTGCCGTCCACCATCCGCCAATCACCATTCGCCATTCGCCGGTCACCGTCCGCCATCCACCAATTGCCAACCACCGTTTGTCGATCGCCGTCAACCACCATCAATTGCCGCTAACCATTATCGGTCACTAGTCGCCATTTGCTGGTCGTCGCCGCTACAGTCAGTCGATGGTTGTCGGTCGTCGCCAACCACTAGTGGTCACTACCATCCGAAAGAGTAAAATTTTATGTCATTATCAAACGAATTTTTTATTTTGGGAGTAAAAATTTTGTATCGTTATCAAATGTGCATTTTCATTTAGAAATTCATCTAAAAAAAATTATTTCTTTTTCAAAAATCAATTTCTAATCAGAATGATTATCATTCGCACTTTTATTTAGTGGTCGTGTGTAGTAGGTACTAAACTAGCTCATTCGAGAGGAAAACAATTGCCTAACAACAATAGGAGTGTTAAAACAATTTAAATAGCGGCCTAGTTCAACTCGCCAGCCGATGTCATTCGAAACCTGGTCATGAAACCGACTATTAAAGATGTGTTTGTTTATTTTTGTTTCTGTTTCTCGGAGCACAAATTTCTTTTCTTTTGTTCCAGAAAAAAAAAAAAGAACAAAAATACATTTGTTTACACTTTTATTCTCGGGAACAAATTTAGAACAGAAACAAGAAACCAGAAAAACTGGTTTCTTACTCCTGAGAACACTTTTTGAAGAAACAAAAAAAACAAAAACACAAAACTTATTTCTTTTTTTTTTTTCTCCTTTTTCTTCCTTTTTCTTTGGCCGGTCGACGATCGACCGTTGGGGGCCGGCGATCGCCGTTGGCCAAGCAAGCCTTGTCAGAGCCTCGCCAAGCCGTGGCCGGTGACCGGCCAAAGAGAAAAAGAAAAAGGAAAAGGAAAAAAAAAAAAAAGGAAAAATATAATAAAACATAAACCCATAATTCAATCATCATCGTCACTACTTCCATAGCTTTGACACAATGATTGTAGTCCAATGCTCAGACCACCATTCTCATCCTTTTTTTTAGTCTCTTCGATTTTTGCTGAAGCACTAACGCTGGATGTTGGAGCCGCTTTCTTTACCACAGCAATCTGCACCAAAGAATTTGACAACAATTTTCTCTCGCTCCAGTCTTTCGAACCAACAAAATTTCCTGATAACATAACAAAAAAAACAAGTCAGCGAACAATAAGATAACCACTGGGATTCGCCCCAGTGGCCACCCTTCCAACATGGAAGGGGGAGGTGAGGGGTTCAAACCCCCACCTTCTCAGAGAGGGATGGGGTGGGGACGCGCAAGTTTCAGGAGTGAGTTTCGACGCCCACGCCCTGCAAGAGGCAGGGCAAAAGTTTAAGAGTAAGTGTAGAATAGGTATAGAGTAGGATTGACAAAAAAAAAAACAATAAGATACTTATTTGCTTTGCAAACAATATAAGCAGAAACCATAAATGGCATGGAAAAACAGGGACACGTAACTAGAGAAATCACAAAACAAGCAACGTCACATAGCAAAAGTTACTAAAAGTCAAATCTTCATGCACGAAACGAGTCTACACTTGAATACAAATTGAAGCACTTGCAGGAAAAGGGAAGTGCCAAGCCTATCTATTCAAAATATCCATCATTCAGAGAGAATATAGTACCATGAATCTAACACGTTCCAAAAAGTTGACATACCTCTGTCATCTAAGAAGTCAGTGGCAGTAGCTTTTGTCAAGGTATCTGTTGGCTTGTCCAGAAATTCCTCAGACAATTTCCTCTTCTGCATTTCAAATCAAACAAGCATATAAGAAAGCTTCTCTCTAGGCTCCAACAACGAAAGACAATTGCATATTAAATCAACAACTTATGCTTACCTCAAATCCAAAAAACCTTTAAAAAAAAAAAAAAAAAACCCTAATAGATTACAAAAAGAAAAAGAAACAACTTGGTAACATGCGTTCTTGGGTAGAGGCGAGGTTAAGAAGATTGGTAATTCTTTTAAAAAGCTTCAAGAAAGCACATGGAAGACAATCCAAACCATAAAGCATGTCCACTATTTCTGAATAGAGGTACTATCAGTTTTATCAACAGAGCATACACAATCAGCAAACCAGTAAATCATGCCCTTCATGGAGAGCTGGAAATATATGCACATCTGGCAATTAATAGACTCGTTTCTTTGCTTAATGACTGGTTATTCATGGACTATGATATAAGAACTTCAATAAAATCTCTTGGTGTATCCATTTTTAAGTCCTAAAATTTCTCAAGTAACTTTCCATTATTCCTTATTCTTTGAAGTTGCTGATTCTTCAAGAACATTCAAATGCACGATGATACTATTACACGTTACACAGATTAGGCATTTAAGATGACATGGATTAAGCAGAGAAAATCATGCTATGCAGATCACTTCCTGATGCATATACATTGAGTGCAAGTAAAGCAAGACAATCGAAACTCGATCCACACTGAATCAAGGATTGATGATCAAAGAAACAGAGCATCTACAATAGAGTATCTTCAGGAAAGCTCAACTTTTTCATCCATCCAGGGATTTTTCGTATATTGAAGTAATGCATACATGTTATAAACCAACACGTGAACACATGATTAAGCAAATAATAGTTCAGCCAGAACTTATGTATAACACACTGATTCAATATCCAAGAGTGTTCTCAACATATTCCCTCGCAACCGACAAGGAAGCAAATATACTAACAC
Source organism: Eucalyptus erythrocorys (assembly GCA_014182555.1). NCBI lineage: Eukaryota > Viridiplantae > Streptophyta > Magnoliopsida > Myrtales > Myrtaceae > Eucalyptus > Eucalyptus erythrocorys. The sequence continues at coordinate 15,457,671 of CM024602.1, forward strand.
TTTGAGCATTACTGACCTTGAGAGTACCGTCCACCGATTCGTGATTACCAGCAGAATTTGGAGACAAATATTCCTCATCCTCAGAATCCTCATCTTCGATCCTACGGACAAAATCTTTGGATGTCTACAAGAGAGTTTCAGGGAAGCAACAAGTTAAAAAAACAACAAAAACTAGTCCAGTGAAATGTAAAGAGATGAAAATAAAGGTAAAATCCTCAGAAATCGAATCTGGAGAGACGGTGTAATACTAACATGGAATACTATTGATTTAATCAGCACTTCATCCTCTTCTTCCAGTTTCTTTTCCTGTCAAACCAACAAAGTGAGGATAGGAATTCGATCCCAAAGTGGAGAAAATTCTCCAAGTTCAAGCTCATGGAGTAAAAGTTTTGACAATGAACTCACAGACACAACCATGAATACAACCCAAAAGTAGATGAAAAAAGTACAAAGAGGTCAAGAATGATGATATGAATTCTAGCAATAACAATGCCCCTATATCCTCAATGCACGAGTTCATAAGAGGACCTTTGACACTTCATCATCATATTCGACAAGAAAAGGCTCAATTAAAGCAGATGGGAATCAATTCATACCTTTGCAGCAGATGTGTGTTGTAAGGCCTCTAGCATTGCATCTATGCTCACAGTTGCATGTCGAGACTGAAAATACATTCCCTCTCCAGTTAGTATCACAACAACACAACAGAAGACAGGAAATCAATTCATCTTCATGAAAATATGTCATCCACTAATTTGGTGATAAATCAATTGATTGACACAAATAGATATTCATGGATTGTACAAATCCATACTCAAACAAAAAGTCGAAAGGACTTACTCTCATGGATTTCATCTCATCGAGTGCCGCAAGAATATCCATCTCTCTCTTGGAATCCAACGTTCTATTCTCCAGCGACTTCATGGCGTCGCCCATCTCTTCAGCCTCCCTCTTCCTTTTCTCACCCTCCACCACCTGCCCAAAACCCGAATGAGGAGCAAGCGCGAGTCAAGTTCAATTCTTTCCATGAGCCCAACAAACTCTAAAGAAGAACCAAAAGGCACGATCTTCTACCTCATCCTGCTCACGCCAAGGCTCGAAATTTCTCGACGCCCCCGATTCCACAACGTAATCCGAATTCTGGGGATCGGTCTTCATAGTGAGCTCGGCAGAGCACTTGGTGCATTTGAAGTAAAACCTGAATATCTGGATCCCCAAATACGTCTGCCGCCGAAAAACAAAACAACACCCATCAGACCCAGAAAAGAACAGAAGCCAAAACTCCACGGCTACAGAAGAAAAAACCCCGAAAGTTCACGACTTGGGGAAAAACAAAACGGAAAACAGAACCGAAGGAGCGCCACCGACCTCGCCGATCACGTCCTCCTTCCGGGAATTGAACTTGGTCCCCTTGGAGATGTAATTGCCGCAGGTGGTGCACCGGATGCTCATCGGAAGCATCATCCGGACCTTGATCTGCTGGTTCTTGGGCCGCCGAGCCCTAGGCAGCTTCGAAGGGTCGAAATCCGGCGGGTAATACTTGTTCAGCACCTTCCGTTCTCCCATCTTCTTCTTCTTCTTCCCCTCTCAACTCCTCCAAACCAAGACGGCGAGCGAGCGCGAGAGCGAATGCGAGCGACCGAAAGACGGATCGGAACCGAGATTTCTGCCCGCCTGCTCTCTCTCGAAATCGATCGATGATGTCTGCCGAGGTTTTGAATGAGGAAAACGAGGCAAAATTTGAGGAGAGAGGAAAGATAGGAGTTGCGTTCTGATAAGTTCAACGAAGTGGAGCTGAACCGACCCGGAAAGCATGGATATGGGCTTCGTGTGTAGTTTGGGTTTGGGCCCTCTTCAACGAAGATAAACTGGTTTTCAGGGATTTTATGCTTTAAAACCACCATTTCAATACGAGGAAATTTTCCTATGACAAAATAATAATAACAATTGTTAGATACGTCTAAAGTTTGGGCCCGAAAAGAAAATCTTCTTAATTCAAGTAGGTTTCCTATGTTAAATAGGTTTCTTAATTGAATTGGTTTTTTTAGTTGGAGAAGATTTCCTGAAAAGAGGTTTCCTATTTCGGATTAGATTCATATCTATAATATAAGAAATTGAGAGAGAAAGAATCTAAGTTTTTCAGAGTCGCTTTTTATAATCTTTGATTTCTATGAGGGAATTTTCTGACCAGAAAAGAAAAAAAAGGAGATTATTATTAGCCACTTTTTATCATGGGCCTTGCGATTTGAAAATCCACGAGGCCCCCACCAAGCATCTGGGAGGCTCGAGGTATACATTCCGGGTGTCAATTTGGGCCCAGAAGTTCTATGATTGAGCAGGGTAAAATTGGACAAGCGGGACTCTATTACCGGAGAAGGTATTTTATGCGACGGTTATGTAATGACACATCATTAACCAATCGAACGGGAAACGCGTGCACACATGACAATTAGGTAGGATGAGATTCATGGCACTTGTTAATACGGAAAATGATGATTAATTAGTTAGGTGTCATGTCATTACGGTCGTATACTTTCTCCGAGTTGATAACCAAACCTATCTAAACTCACATAAGCGTGATGTGTTTTTACCAAGGGGGTTGCACCATTCTTCTTCAAAATTTATTACTTATAATTTGTTTTCTTTGTTCACGGTTTATGTAGAAGGAATTCGGTTAATCTGTTCATATCAATTCCATGTAAATTAGAATGAGGATGTGATAGTCTTCTCGTAGATAGGATTGACCCTATAATATGCAATGCATGGAAGGGTAATGTTTTCGTGGAAATTGTGATATGGTTGTTTCTCATGATATCGATTTTTCTTCTTCACTACTTATTAAGAAAAAGTGACACAAATGGTCTTTAAACTTTGATTCGATATATAATTTGATTTCTAAATTTTAAATTTGTTGAATATGGTGCTTGAACTCTCTAACCTTTTTAATTTGTTCAATATTGTTCTTATATTTTTGGTAGATGTTCAAATTGGTCATTGGACTATATGAAAATATTATGTGTTGTCCTTCCATTGAACACTTTCATGTAATTCGGGGACTGAGTTGAACATTTAACAAAAGTTTAAGGATCACATTAAATAAATTAGAATGTCAGGAATGACATTGCATATCAAGCTAAAATTTAGGGATCATTTCGTGTCATTATTCCACTGGTCAGTGCTCCCTGCTCCACTTACTATGTCTACTAACTCTTAATCTGCACAGAAGTTGGTGTTTGCCTAAACAGATGAACTTTTTGAGTACAAAACTAGAAAAAAGGCTTTTGGTGTAAAAAGGAGTCAAGAAAAAGGAGAGGCTCGCAAGGGTGACCACTCCTGAATGTGCAGCGAGAGTGGTCCGATGAGCATGTGACTCTGGGATCAGCCTTCGATACGGAACGCATCCCTCTCTGCATTTCGGTTAGACGGTCCTCCCTGAAGCTCGTGGGGTTTTCATCTTACAAATCATTTGTAGATTCATAATGGTTTATAATTCAGTTAGACTAGTACCGGCTGTAAGATTGTGGGGTTTGCACCGTACTGGTGAGTTTCATGTATGCAAACACCGACACACCTCTTTCTGACCTTAACGTTATTTTTCGATTCGTCTTTCATCTTTTACGCCAAGTGAAGCCTCTCATATTCGTTGATAACCGTATTACATTTGTCTACCATAAAAAAAAAGAAAAAAAAAAAAAAAAAGGGACTTATATGCAAATTATGCTGGTTTTCTAGGGGTTTGGAGGTCATTTGGACAAAGGGTTTGGAGGCGGAAAACGAAAGAACTCCGGCATCAGGATGTTCGGAGATCTGTGGAAGAAGAGTGGTCATGGATGCAGCAACTTTTTTGCTCCATTAGCCTTCCCTTGGTGCCTGTCAGCCTTTCAGGTTTCTAGAGTGCCCAGTGCCCTTTTCTTCTCGTCTGCAAGGATAGAGTCCTTCAAACTTCATGCCACGTAGAATCTCTAGTCTAGCATCAACACTAAAATCTAAGGCCTCCGTAGCACGTCTCTATTTTGTTTGAGAGTAGTTCCGATATCTGTTAGGATCTCGAGTTGCACCGGACCATGTTTGCCAGAGTCCGGTCTAAGTATCTCTGTCGACTTGGTCCCAAGAAGTAGCAATCTCTCGTCATGAATGATTGCGATTCTCTTTCTGACAATGACGGTAAATCGAACTTACAGATAAGTTGAATTGGTTGGGGACTGAGCGAGCGTCGCTCCAAGAAACGATGAACAATTATTGAGACAAGTACACCTCCCAATTATTGTAGTTAGGTGACAGTGTAGTCAGCTGTCAGCAATGTAAGCCAAACCAGCTCCTTCATGAAAAAAATAATAAAAATTCGCAGCGAAAAACGAAGTGTGAGACAATTTGGTGCTAGTCCTGGTCCCGTTCGACTATCTAACACGTATCCGATTCTTTAATTGGTCCGATGTTGGTATTAACAAAAAAAAAAAAAAAAAAAAATTCTATGTAGATTGCAGAACTGTGAGGGAAGTATGCACCCAGAAGAAAATTCAAAAGGGGAAATGTAGATTCTCATTAGAAAATTTTGCATTTCTTTCCCCTTCAATCAAAGAATCAAAATATTTTCTGCTAATAAAACATATCATTTACAGTTAATCTCACAGTTCAATCATCATCAATGCTAATTCCATAGTTTTGACAAATCAACTGCCGTCCAAAGCTTGAACTACCACTGTTCTTATCCGCTTCATCTAAAAGTGCTAGTATGAGCACTTAGAGGGGGATGAATAAGTGTTTGAAATAAACCTTGACAAATAAATACGGAATAAAATAAATTTCGAGCAAAGTCTGAATAAGGATCAGACTTTGAAACTGAGTCTGAAGAATAACAGATTTTGAGCGAGTTCGGACTTTAATAGTTAAATAGAACTACGAACAAAATAAAGAAGTTCTGGGAAGAGAATAAGAACAAATAATTTATAGTGGTTCGGCTTAAATCAAGCATATATCCATTCTCCCATGCTAATAGCCTTCTGGTTGGATTCCACTATGTGATCAATAAGATATTACAACTTTGAGTGCAAACATTCAGTGGTAGATCACACTATCTCACTAAATCACTTCTTTGGTATTTCTCTCACGATCACAAATGTTTAAGCTCACTAAAGACAAGTGAGCTTAGTGAGCTTTAGTGACTAAAGACAAGTGTATGATTCCGATCAAAAAAAAAAGACAAGTGTATGATCGAAGGTCACTCAGACTTTGGAAGTATAAATTCTTCGCTCCGTCTCTCTTTTGCTCATCGGTCCTTGATCTCCTTAAATACTTCTCCACTTCCAAACTAGCCGTTGGACAGCATCTTAGAGGATCGACTTCCAATTTAACCATTGGACAAATCTGTATGTGGTAGCCGTTGAGTATTAGAAGTAGAATCCCAAATTGATTCCCATCACCTATACAAACAGAATCTTGATTTCTATAGGTAGAGCTTCTTTGTATGGAAAGTTCTTGTCTTCAAGATCCAATTGCTAATCAATTAGATTGAGTCAATCAAATCTATCTTGATATAGAATCCAAACCAAATTATTAGCCGTTATACATTTGGGCTTGTATTACGTTCTGCCAAGTTGTTTTGTTCTGAACATGCTTCGTTTTGAATCTGCTACGTTCTGAACATGTGTCTCGTTCTGGACTTATGTCTCGTTCTAGATGTAAAGTCCGATAGTCTTTAGACTGAAATAAAGTTTGAGTGTCTTCGGACTGAAATAGACTTTACAATTTGGACATAAGTCTGAACATATTCTGCTTCTGAACATATTTAGCCTTAAGGTTTAGACACAGTCTAAATAAGTTCAGTTTTAGCATAAAGTCTATCTTCTGGTTCTTCCAAATATAAAGTTTGACAATATCATTTACATGTTCCATCATCTGTATAGTCTATTACTCAACCGTTAAACACGTTAGTAGCCTTTGATTTATTTTGTCATCTTCAAAACATCATCAGGGATTTCCCTAACAATCTCCCCATTTTTGATGATAACAAAACAATCTCTAAATATGCAGATGTGTAATCATACTTTTAAAGATAATAATAAATCAAGGCAATCTTAAACACAACATAATTTCCATCAAAAGATAGCAGAAGATAACAAATAGTTTGAGCATAACAATATATAGAAAAATAATTGTAGCTCAATATTATGCAATAATATCAACCAATTAACACATATGCATATTTATATTCTATCCCCCTTTTTGTCATAATCAAAAAGCGATAACAATGGAAATAGTATCACGTAGAGAATATAAAATGATAATAAATATATCTTGCATGAAACACAATTTCTAAAAAAAAATCAGCTTTTACAAAGTAAGTTGAATATCAAATATATGTAATATAATTCACGTCGCTAAAGATCACGGATGCATTATAAAATTCACTTACCTTTTTTGTCATAATATGATAATATCAATAAGAGATTTGTTAATGACAAAAGGTACTAAAAGATACACTAACCGGATTTTGTAAAACTTAATAAATTCTAACACATTTACCTTTTCTTTCATTTCATAAAAATCAGGATCATGATCAATTCAAAATTTGTTTTCCAAAATTGGTCAATGCTCCCCCTCAATTTATTGCCTTTTTTGAGATGATCACGATTCTTTCCTTTCTCTTGGATTCGCTTCCTCCCCTTGTCATCATGACAATATTTGTGAATAGCACTAATTGTGGCTTGTGCATGTTGAGCAAAATATTTTTCCATTATTTCCTTCGTAGCAACAATATCCACAACGATCATTTGCATTTTGAAATTCGAGACAAAAATTTATTTTCTTCAATCAAGCTCTTCTCGAATTCAACCTGCATAAACTTAACGAACTTTTTGCACAAATAAGCTGTAATAATATCCACATAATATATAATGCCCTTTCTTCAAATAAAAAAATCGAATACCATATATAAGATTATCAATTATTAAAATTCAGAACTACTCAACCCTTCATACAACACATTAGGGATTTCCTCAACAATTTGCAAAAACTTTGCATAAGGAAGAGAATCTTTGAGCCTCCAGAAAATGGTATAGAATCTCCATAATTTTCGAATCGAGCTTTCCAAAATTCATATGGAAGATTATTTTGCCACCTGCAAATTCTTGTATGATAGATAACAATCTTTGCAAAAATGTCACGTAATATATTCCTTTGATTTGCAAATCAAACTTGATATAATACACCTTTTAAGAACATAGCAAGAATATTTATAAATATGCAATAATATCTTTCAAGATCAAAGGGATTTCCTTGAGCATAAATCTCAAAAATATATTATTGATGCATTTCGCAAAAAGAAAGTAGATATTTTTATCACGTGCAAGTAAAAAAAAAAATTGTAAAGTCTTATGTTTATGACAAGGGATATTTGCAATATAAATGATAAACAATCATCCAAAAGCATGATAAATGCACGTAGAAATTTGCAAGGCGGAATGATTAAAAAAAAATTCTCTTACCTAAGGTATATATTTGAAATATACCAATGATAAAAAAAAAAAAAATCATTACCAATCTTCGCAGGAGATACTTTTCTGATTGTACCAAAATCTGCATAGGTTCATGATCATTCTTTCCTTATATGGTTTCCTACGATCAACTCATTTCCTTTTTGGTATCCATTAATTTGGATCCGTCCATTTTGTGAGAGCAAAATATAAAATCTCCGTAAATAAGCAAATATTCTTTCTAAACTCATCATAACAAAGTATTTAAGGAAAAAATATCTTTGCACAATTAATATCACATAAAACAGATTTTCACTTTGCAAAATATGAGAAAATTAGAGAACATAAAATTAGACAAAATAATTTGAATTATCTCAAATAATCACACGTATTAAATCAAATCTCAACTCATGAATCACAAAAATGATCACACATTTCTTTTTTCAATAAAACAATTCATAGAATACAGTCATATTAAATATGAATCAACCAATGATATATCGAATATCAAGCATAATGAGAATTATGTGCCCAAATAAAAAATATATTCCTTACCAAATTCTCTTTCTTCTTTTCCTTGATTTCCTGCAAAAATAGCTCATCTTTTCTTTGGTACGCATATTTTCTTGTGTCCATGAGAGTTAGTAGAGTATGCTGTTTTTACCCAATCTTTTTAAACAGGTTTCCAGACTACAGGACATTTTTTCTCAAAGTGTTCTAAATCTCCACAATTTGAACACTTGAGAGTATTTCGACCAACAGGTTTTGTAAAAATCCTTTGAAAATGCTTCTTATACGCAAGTCTAGGAGGTCTTTGTCGACTTTAGGAAAATCTATTAGAGAATCACTATCCCTATTGAAACCAAGTCCCGACTTGTTATAGTAAGGAACTTGTATGGAAAGAATATGCTCTAATGTTTTTGAAACCTTCGAAAATTTTGTCGAAATATTTGAAAATTCTTTCTTTAAAGAATCATTTTCTTTGACAAGTAAATCTCGACTTTCTTTTGTTTGTAGAAAATCTTTTTGCAAAATTTCAAACTTTCCTTTTCGAGAAAGATCCTATTGCCTAAGCCATAAATTCTCATTTTTTAGTTCGGAGATCCTTTTAAGAGAAGATTTGAGATTTAAGCAGAGCTCATTTATATACTTAAGAACTTTAGTAGGAAATTTTTGAATGGCTTACCTTAATTTTCTCATCGGATTCTAAGTTTGTGTCTGAGTCATACTTTGATTTTGAGTCTATGTCTAATTAAGACTTTGATTCTGAGTCTAATTTTGGTTTTGAATTTGAGTCTGAGTCTGAATGTGCCATCAAGCATATATTTCCTTACTCGTCATCTTCTTTCATTGTTCTTTTTTGGCCATTCTGCTTGTATTGTCTTCTTCCACTGAATTTCCTTCCTTTTCTACTTAGCTTTTTGAATTTATTGATCATAAAAGCAAGTTCTTTGTCATCCATGTCATTTTCTGAGTCTGTATTATCAGAATTGGTGTTAGATATTAAAGCGATGGACTTCTTACCTTTGGGATCTTCATCAACGATTTGTTCCACTTCGTAGGATTGAAGAGTGCCAATCAATTTATCAACAGAGAGTGGCATAATCCTCTAAGTCTCCCGGATTGAGGTCTTAACATGGTTCCAATCTTTTGAGAGACCTTGCAAGAGTTTGTTGACCTTCATTGGGGCAGAAATTGGATGACCTTAGGCTGAACATATCTCCAATCAATTCTCCTTGCTTTATCTTGAAGGATTCATATTTGTCGAGCAAGAGGTTTACTTTTGTCTCTTTTACACGATCAGTCCCTTCATAAGTAACATGAAATCTATCCCAAACTTCTTTTACTATTTCACATGAAGAGATTCTGTTATATTCAGCAGGAGGCAAGGCACAATATAAAGAATAAATGACTTTTGCATCAAGAGCTTCTCTTTTGGACATCTCCATCCAAGACATAGGAGCAAGGGATTTGGTTTCTTTGTCTTTGCCATTCTTATTTGATGTAGACGTAGCAATGAGATTGATTCCTTTTTCCACAACATCCCATCGCAAGGGATCTCTAAATCTTAGAAATGCTTTCATTTTGTTCTTCCAAACATTGTATTCATTTCTATCAAAATATGGTGGCCTGGTGTTGTTTAGTCCTTCCATGAGTCCTGGTGCCAAGATACTAGTTATAGAAGATCTTTAGTTTAGAAGTAAAAACACTTCAATAAGACAAGCACCGAGCTCTGATACCAATTAAAAGTGCTAGTACAAACACCTAGAGAACAACAAACTTTGAATAGGTATTTGAAATAAACATTGACAAATAAATGCGGAATAAAATAAGTTTCGAGCAAAGTCTGAATAAGGATCAAATTTTGAAACCGAATCTAAAGAACAATAAACTTTGAACGAGTTCAAACTTTAACAGTTACATAGAACTACGAATAAAATAAAGGAGTTTAGAGAAGAGAATAAGAACACATAATTTATAATGATTCGGCTTAGATTAAGCTTACATCCACTCTCCCACTCTAACAGCCTTTTGGCTGGATTCCACTATGTAATCAATAAGAGATTACAACTTTGAGTGCAAACACTCAGTGGTAGATCACACTATCTCACTAAGTCACCCATTTGGTATTCCTCTCATGATCACAAACGTTTAAGTTCACCAAAGACAAGTGTATGATCGAAAGTCGCTTAGACTTTGGAATTATAAATTCTACGCTCATCAAAAGCCGCTTAGACTTTGGAATTATAAATTCTACGCTCCGTCTCTCACTTGCTCATCAGTCATTAATCTCTTTAAATACTCCTCCACTTCCAAACTAGTTGTTGGACAACATCTTAGAGGATCGTCTTCCAATCTACCCATTGGACAGATCTATATCTAGAATATTTGGTAGCCATTGAGTGATAGAAGTAGAATCCCAAATTGATTTCGATCGCCTATACAAATAAAATCTTGGTTCCCATAAGTAGAGCTTCTTCGTATGGAAAGTTCTTGTCTTCAAGATTCAATTGTCAATCAATTAGATTGAGTTAATCAAATCTATCTTGATGTAGAATTCAAACCAGATTACTAGCCGTTATACATTTGGACTTGTATTATGTTCTGTCAAGTTGTTTTGTTATGAACATGCTTCGTTCTGAATCTACTATGTTCTGAACATGTGTCTTGTTCTGGACCTTGTAACGTTTTGGACTTGTGTCTCGTTCTAGATGTAAAGTCTGAGAGTCTTCAGACTGAAGTAGAGTCTGAGTGTCTTCAGACTGAAGTAGACTTTACAATCTGGACGTAAGTCTGAAAATATTTAGCCTTAAGGTCTGCAAACGGTCTGAATAAGTTCAGCTTCAGTATAGAGTATATCTTCTGGTTCTTCCAAATATAGACTTTGACAATATCATTTACATGTTCTATCATCTGCATAATCTATTACTCAACCATTAAACACGTTAGTAGCCTTTGATTTATTTTGTCATTTTCAAAACATCATAAGTGATTTCCCTAACATCATGTTGTACAGTCCCTTCAATTGAAGCACTAAGGCTGGAGGTGGGAGCTGCTTTCTTTTCAACAACAATTCGTACCAAGGAAGAAATCAACAGCAATTTACTATCACTTGGATTCCATGCACCAGCAGATTTTCCTGTTAAACATAAGAAACAAATGAGCCAATGAACATCAACAAGGACACTTTTTTCTCCATCATACTATAATTCATGCTCTGTGAACACTAATCCTCATGTAAGAACCAAGCAATATTTATTTCTAATGGAGAACAGAAACACTACATGCATGTTTGAAAGACATGGAAAAGTAACCAGAAAGCCCGTATACTTTCTAACAATCAAGTCTACTTCCACGAAAGGAGTCTGCAATTTAATATAATCCACAACACATGAAGGAAAAGGGAAGTGCGGAGCCTATCCATTCCAGAACATCCATCGTTCAGACAGACAGACGATAATGCCATAGATCGCAACCAAGGAGAGCTAAGGTAATCAAAGGAAATATGTTCGAACAACGTGACATACTTCCGGCGTTCCAAATGTCACTTGAAGTAGTTTTTGCCAAGGAATCTGTTGGCTTCTCTAGAAATTCCTCAGAAAGTTTTCCATTCTGCATTTCAAGAACAAATGACACTTCCATCAATCAACAACTTATGCTCGCATCAAATAAAATAAAAGAACCTAAAAATTAGTAGTCAAAGAAACCAACTTGGTACTATGCATTACTAGTTAGAGGGGAGGTTTAAAGAAGACCATAATTCTTTCAAGAAGTTTCATTATAGCACGTGGAAGACAATCTAAACCATCAAGCACATCCGCCTTTTCTAATTATCAAATCGAGGCACTATAAGTTTTTATTGACAGCACATATGCAATCAGCAAACCAGTAAATCATGCCCTTTTTAAGAAGTTTGACAGATGACCATCAAGAGCTGGATATATATATGTAACGGACTCAGTCTTTTACTTGATGACTGGCGGTGATTGTTGTACTCTTATAAAAGAACTTTAGTAACATCCTAGGTGAATTCACCATTATGTCCTAAAAGTTCCCAAGTAATATTTCGCAACTCCTTATTCTCCGACGTTGCATATTCCTCAAGAACATACAGATGTCTTACAAGAGACGTGACAAGAATAAAGCATATAAGGTGACACGGATTAGGCAAAGGAAATCACGCCATGCATATCGCATTCCTAATGCATGTACATGTAATGCGAGCAAAGCATGACAATCGTAACCTCAATCCGTACTGAAACGAAGATCACAAAAAATCAAAGCATTTGCAATAGAGCAAGCTCATACTTTTTGATCCGTGCATGGATATATGTATATACGTAGACTGAAGTAACATATACATCTTATAAATTGATGCACGAGCACTTTATTAAGCAAATAAAGGGTGACTTAGAAATTATGCACGAGACACCGATTCAATATTCAAGAGTATTCTCAACAAATTCTAGTGCTTAAAAGGTAGGTGACGAGGAAGGGGACACTAGCATTACTGAAAAGTATTGTTGAATGATTCGTCAACAGAAGGTTGATTCAAATCTTCTTCGTCCTCGGAATCTTCAGAATCTGAATCCTCGATCCTACGAACAAAATCTTTCGACATCTGCAAGAAAGATTTAAGGATGCTATTGATTTAGAGAGATGAAAATAGAGATAAAATCCTCACAAATCAAATAGAAAAAGGGTACTTTTGATACTAACATGGAAAACTATTGATTTAATTGCCGCGTTCTCCTCTTCCTCCAACTTCTTTTCCTATGACAGCAGCAAAGTCAGGATAGAAACTAGAAAACAGTATGGAGAAAATTCTCCAAATTAGAGCTTATGGAGTGAAAAAGTCCGACAATCAAGTCCGAAACGCAATTAATATTTAGAACTAAGAAGCAATCAAGACCAAAGAGGACGAGAATGGTGATGTGAATTCTAAGTCCTAATAGCGCCCCTATATCCTACAATGCAAGAGCTCATAATAAAACGACCTAGATGGGTAACAATCCATACCTTTGCAGCGTATGCACTTTGTAAGGCGTCCAGCATTGAATCTATACATAGTTGCATGTCTAGCCTGAAAAAACAATCGGTCGCCAATTAGTATCATGAAAACATTAAATTTCTTAGGCAACAGAAGAAAGGAATGGAAATAATGTTATTGGCTAACATTGGCGATAAAATTTGTTATGAAGGTAAATATATGTAAATAATATCAGGTTCAAGGACTATAAAAATCCACAAACAAGAAAGAAAATAATGCAGAAAATTCTAAAGAACATTCGTTCATGGATTTCATTTCATCTAGAGCAGCAAGTATATTCATGTCATGTCCCGATCCTTCAAGCATGTGCTCATCCCTACTTGGTCGATAAATAGCGATGTCCCAGGACATATCACTGACCCATTCATTTTAATACGCATGCAGAAGCGATTAATAAATCTCCAGACAACAACAAAATAGGATAGAAAAATAGGGCCAATTTTTCTCAAAATACCTTTTTATAAACACAGGTTTATACACAGAAGCCTAAAAAAATGAATCGACTTTCATCAAAATAAAATTGTTCTATGACTAACTAGTTAGACATAATCGTCAATTCTTTGGGCTTCACCTTCTAAACTTCGAGCCTCGCGTCCTCCACCACTGTCAACTAAGGACTTGAAAATGTTATCCCACAACGGGGTGAGACTACGTCTCAGCAAATTCAACTCCCTAAGACCCGATTAGAAAGAAAATACGCCCAAAGGGCTGCCTAAGCATAATCACAAGTCAGAGGGCTTATCTTAGCCTCCAATTCCTTCCTACAAGTCAGTACAATTGACATTTTCAACCAATTATTTCAACACATCAAGATAGATCAATTCATCGATCAATCGACTCAGTCGATTACATGTCAGTAAGACCATTCTTTGGTCATCTCAATCAATACTATCTATAAAGTCCGACCACCTTGTGGACAGCTTACTCTAAACTGATAATAGATAGTATAGCTCACCAAAAGCTGCCTCATAAACTGAGATAATATACTATATATATGCTCACCATAAGCTACCTCAAATACCGATATAGTATATTATATATGCTCATAAGAAGCTGCCAGCCATACTCTCATAATATGCTGAAAATAATATATGCTCACCAGAAGCTGCCAATCATACTTTCATAATATGCTAAAAATTATCATTTAATCAAATCACTATTTCTATCATTCCCGATAAAAATATTCGTGTGTGTGGGCACACAATCGACTTTAACCAAAATATAATATTTTCACCTTTGAAAATCCCATTAATTTTCCACAGTCCAAAACATATTTTTGGCACTACAAACCAATGCCCAGTGATTTTCCAATTAATTACTGAAAATAAATCAATTTATGAATAAATTCTCAAATTTACAAATCAATCACAATCAGCACAAATTAAAGCTTAATTAAATAAACATATTACACCACTGCAATCAGCATAAAATTCTAGTCACTGGCTATCCTGGTCAAATTTACGGAAAATAATTAATTAATTAATTAATTACATAAAATAATTATTAAATGCAATAAATTCGACTTAGGCCCCAAAAAGCCTAATTGGAAACTGAGACAAGCCCGGAAAATTTTCAAACTATTCTAGGTAAATTCTAGAGCTTGTCTAGGCCCTCATTTCATTAAACTATCCACCTAACATGCATCAATAATTAACTAATTTATTAAACCGTTCTAATTATCTACTAAATCAAGCTTAGTATAAACTAAACAACCCTTAAACGTCATTAAATTACTAAGCAATGATTAATGAGCTAAACTCACCTGATTAACGATCCACTCGGATCAAAACGACGGGGACGCGACGAGGAACGAAAAGCTTCAAAGAAGCGACACCAATGGGGCACGGATCGGGCTCGAAATTTGGCTCGTAAAGCTCACGGGGCTGCTAGATTTCCTTGGCTATTGGGGTTGCTTTGAGTGGCTGATTCGGTGGGAGAAAGGGTTGGAATTGTGGCTTCAAGTGGGCTGTTGAAGAAGACGCGAGTTGGAGGAAGATTGAGCGGGCCACAGGCGACATTCAAGCGCATGAAGATGCGGAAAAATATGGGGTCTTCGAAGGAGGGTTGAAGGAAATGCACAAAGCCAAAGGGGTTGGGGACGGTAAAAGAAAAAGAAAAGGGGGAGGGGATAAAATTAAAAAGTCAAAGATGAGGGAAAGAAAAATGGGACACGGCGAGAGAGAGAGGAGACGTCGGTGGGGGGAAAGGATTCGCGTGAGTGAGAGAGAGAGAGAGAGAGAGAGAAGAACGTGCGGCCAAGTGGGGGGGAAAAGAAAAGGAAATTAAAAGGAAAATCCTATAACCAAAATTTCTTGGACCCACTTGCTCTTGTTTAGTCCAATTTGGTCCCAAAAAATCTCTATGCTAAAGCACTTGATCCTCCCTTGCTTTCTTGCATCAAATTTCCCCCAAACAACAAGTCTCGAGCAACAAAAACGTCATTTCCTTCAATTCCGAATTCTAATTCATTTTTCTCGGAATCCGATTTTGTGAACAAACTTCTCCGATTAAATCAGGCTTTTAATGTACGACACTCGATCATCCACGTCCAATTCCTCAAAATTAAGCACATGAGTCAGGTCAGGCTCATACTTTCTCAACATCGACACGTGAAAGACGTCGTGCACTTGCCCTAGTCTCGGCGGTAACGCAAGACGATACGCTAGAGTCCCGATTTTCTTAAGAATCTCAAACGGACCTACGTACCTCGAACTCAGTTTTCCTTTCTTGCCAAAACGCAAAATTCCCCTCATTGGTGACACATTCAGGAAAACGTGATCACCAACTTGGAATTCCAAAAACCTTTGACGCTTATCTATGTAGCTTTTCTGGCGACTCTTAGCGGTCTTTAATCTGTTTCTGATCACTGCGACGACATCCACTGACTGCTGAACCAACTCTGGGCCTATGATTTTTCTTTCCTCGACTTCATCTCAACACACGGGTGTTCTGCACGCTCAGCCAATACAACGCTTTAAAAGGAGCCATTTGAATACTCTGCTGATAACTGTTGTTGTAGGCAAATTCCACGAGATGAAGTTGTTCTTCCCAACTTCCTTTAAAATCCTGTACACAAGCTCACAGCATGTCTTCGAGGGTCTGAATTGTCCTTTCAGACTGGCCATCCGTCTGAGAATGATATGATGTACTGTATTGTAGCTTTGTACCTAGAGCATTCTGCAAGCTCTTCCAAAAAGCAGCTGTGAATCTCGGGTCTCGATCTGAAGTTATCGTAACCGGCACTCCATGCAGTCGAACTATCTAACGCACATACAGCTCTGCGTGTCTATCCAAACTGAGGTCCTTTCGTACTGCAATGAGTGAGCCGACTCTGTTAGTCTGTCGACTACTACCCAGATAGAATCATTACCTCTCTGAATCCTTGGTAATCCAGTCACGAAATCCATCGTGATATGCTCCCACTTCCACTTTGGGATCTCGAAAGGTTGTAGAAGTCCTCCCGGCTTACAATGCTGAGCTTTGACCTACTGACAGGTCAAACACTCGGCGACATACTTGGCAATGTCTGCTTTCATACTAGACTACCAATAATGTTGATTCATATTCTGATATATCTTTGTACTTTCGGGGTGTATGCTATAACTACTACGATGAACTTCTGATAAAATATCATCTCTAAGCTCTACATCGTCAGGTACAACCAATCGTCCTCGGAACTTCAGTGTTCCATCATTAGAAATCTGAAAGTCAGCTTTCCTCTTATCAGTGTCTTCCTGAAGAATTTTTTAAACATTTGGGTCTATTGGCTGAAGTAGCTTGATCCTAATTTGCACATCCAACTCAATTCTGAGGGTGGCCATAAGATGAGAAAGGTGGCCTACCTTAAATTTGAAAACCGAATCTCGAGCTCTCTCGAGTAGATTCCATTCTTTAAGCAGCTCAGCATATGAGCGACTGAAGACTTTCGGCTCAAAGCGTCGGCGACCTTGTTCGCCTTTCCAAGGTGATATAAGATATCACAATCGTAATCTTTCAAAAGTTCCATCCAGCGGCGTTGTCTCATATTCAACTCCTTCTAAGAGAATAGATACTTGAGACTCTAACGGTCTGTGAAGATCTAAAATATTTTCCCGCATAAGTAATGTCTCCAAATCTTCAACGCAAATATGTTTGCCGCGAGTTCTCAGTCATGCGTCAAGTAGTTCAATTCATGAGATCTCAACTGGCGGGAGGCGTATGCACCAACTTTACCATATTACATCAACACGCGATCCAGTCCTCTGAACGACGCATCACTATAGATCTTGTACCCTCTAGGACCAGATGAAATCGTCAGCATAGGTGCAGTAGTTAGCTTTTGCTTCAACTCTTGAAAACTACACCCGCACTTGTCTGTCCACACAAACTTCTCGTCTTTCTTTAGGAGTTTAGTCAATGGTGACACTAAAGCTGAAAATTCTTCTACGAACCGTCTGTATTATCCGACCAAACCTAGAAAACTTCTACTCTCTGTCATGGTAGTCGATCTTGGCCAGTTGATCACTGCTTCAATCTTGGACGGGTCCACGGAGATTCCTTCGCCTGAAATCACGTGACCTAAGAAAGTAACACGAGTCAACCAAAACTCGTACTTGCTGAACTTGGCGTACAACTGATGAGTACTTAAGGTCTAGAGCACTGATCTCAAATGACTCTTATGCTCTTCATCACTTCTAGAATACAGCAGAATATCATCGATGAACATGATCACAAACTGATCCAGATATTCCTTGAATATTCGGTTCATCAAATCCATGAAAGCAGTTGGAACATTCGTCAATCCGAACGGCATTACAGTAAACTCGTAATGACCATACCGAGTGCGAAATGCTAACTTTGGAATATCCTCTTTCCTGATCCTCAGTTAATGATATCCTGTCCTCAAGTCAATTTTTGAAAATATCGATGCTCCTTGTAACTAATCAAACAAGTCATCGATCCTCGGGAGTGGATACTTGTTCTTGATCGTTACTTGATTGAGTTACCGATAGTCGATGCACAGACGCAACGAACCATCTTTCTTCTTGACAAAAAGAACTAGTGCTCCCCAACGTGATGCATTAGGATGTATAAATCCCTTATCCAATAATTCCTGCATCTGCACCTTTAGTTCCTTCAACTATGATAGCGATATCCGATGAGGAGCCTTAGAGATTGGCTCTATCCCAAGTGCTAACTCAATCACGAACTTGATTTCTCTCTTTGGCGGCAATCCTAGCAATTCCTTTAGAAATACATCTGGAAATTCTTGCACAACCAAAATATTCTCGATCTTCAGCTCCTTAACTGTCGTATCCAAGACAATCGCCAGGTAACCTTGACAATCCCTATCTAACAAACGGGTTGCCTCTTGCGATAAGATTAGGGAAATCGAGGGTCCTCCTCGGTTCCCTACAAACTCGGAGCTCTCACCCTCTAACAGGTTAAAGTGAATCACTTTGCGATAGCAGTCTATTTTAGCTCGTTACTTGGTGAGCCAGTCCATGCCAATTATCAAATCAAAGTCATACATGGCTAGGACTAACAAGTCTATTTTCCCCTCTCGCTCACCAATCGCTAATTTGCAACCAGAACAATCCAAAGTAGATAACACCTTTCCTTAAATAGTGTAGATATGCTAACCACTAACTCTAATAATACAGGACTTAATCCTATTAGCTTAACATATTACTCGGCAATAAAAGAATGAATTGCTCCTAGGTCGAATAAAGCATAAGCAAGATGGTCGTTTAACAAAACCATAGCTATGATCACATCAGGCGTGTCCTCTGCCTGACCTCTCGTGATGGCATACACTATCCCTTGAGCTGGGGGTTTCAGCTGTCCACCTTGTGGCGCATTCTGTGGTGCGTACCCTCTGATCTGTCCTCTCTGTGGTGGTGGCAGCAACTGCGGTTATTCTCTTGGTTTCCTCGGACAATCTCTGGCTAACCTTGTTGGCCACACTTAAAGTAGGTGCCCATCCTTCTAGGACATGAGGCTGTACCATGTCGCCCTTCGCAGAAGTGACACAAGCCATTCTAATTTGGCCATGATTTTCTAATTCCGCCCTTCCTGTTGGGTGGAACTTGAAATCTTCCCCCGATCATAGGCCTCTTCCCATGTCGAATTCCTTCTCGACTCGAGCTAAACCGTGATCTAGATGCGGTGGCTCTCTCATTCTAATCTCTCTCGATCACCTGGAACTACTCATATAGGTCATTGTAATTCCTCAGATTCAGCATAATCAATGGACTTCTTAGTTCTGGCCTAAGTCCATCCTGAAATCTCCTAACTCGGTTCACAGGATTCTCCACCAATTTAGGGGCATATTGCGATAGTTTTGCGAAATTCGCCTTATATCGATCTACAGTCATGGAGCCTTGGCGAAGGTGCTGGAACTCTGCCATCTTCATCTCTTTGGCAATTTCTGAAAAGTATTTCCCGTTGAAGGCCTCAACGAAGTCATTCCACTCCGGGGCTACACCTTCGGGAAATATCACTCCTTGGGCGGTTCTCCACCAAGTACTTGCAACTCCCTCTAGTTAGTAGGCTACAAAGACAACCTCCTTAGTCTCAGTGCACATCAATAGTGCAAAGGCTTTCTCCAATCCTTGAGTCCATAGAGCGGTAGCTTTGGGGTCTCCTACCCCAATAAACTTTGGTGGATTCAATTTCAAAAACTGTTCCACCAGTTTATGAATTGGTCTTCCGGCAACCACATTCCCTAGTGGAACTTCAGCAGGTGCGGCAGCAGCAACAGCATTGACAGTGGCAGTAGTGGTGGCTGCAACGGCGGCGGTAAAGGCGACAGCTTGATCCTGGGCCTGCTACCCCATCATTTCCCTCATAGCATCCAAAGCTTAAGTGATCCCGATGGTTCCCGTATCTCCTAGGGTTGCTACCCAACACCAACTGGACGTGATGCTACTCCACTCGCACTAGCCTCAGCTAGCGCTCTACCTCGACCTCCTCGAGTACCGACCTTGGTCGGCGTCCTAACCCAAGTCACTGAAAATAAGGTCCTATGCCTAAGAGGCCTCGGCTCCTAATCACTCATCTTACAAGCTTTCTACAAAAACTTGCCTTCCAATTCAACACCAAATTAGAAGTCGAGCAATAACATCAAATAATTCTACCAACCAACTATCAAAGACATGCACCAGCATGAATTTACAGGCCATTCCTACTAACTATCCCATAAACCATTGCACTTTATCACTCCAATCTCTAACGACCATGTTCTGATACCACTAAACCGGGATGTCACGTCCCGTTCCTCCGAGCACGTGCCCATCCCTACTTGGTTGATAAATAGCGATGTTCTAGGACGCATCGCCAACCCATTTATTTTAATACGCATGCAGAAGCGATTAATAAATCCTGAGACAATAACAAGATGGAATAGAAAAGTAAGGCCAATTTTTCTCAAAATACAATTTTATAAATATACAAGTTTATACACAAAAGCCTACAAAAATGAATCGACTTTCATCAATCTAGAATTGTCCTATAACTAACTAGTCAGACAGGATCGTTAATTCTTCACGCTTCACCTTCTAAACTTCGAGTCTCGGGTCCTCCACCGTTGTCAACTATGGACCTGAAAATGTTATCTCACAACAGGGTGAGACTACGTCTTAGCAAGTTCAACTTCCTAAGACCTGACCAAGAAGAAAATACGCCCAAAGGGCTGTCTAAGCATAATCACGAGTCAGAGGGCTTACCTTGATCTCTATTCCTCCCTACAAGTCAGTACAATTGACATTTTCAACCAATCATTTTAACACATCAAGACAAATCGATTCATCGATCAATCGACTCAGTCGATTACATGTTAGCAAGACCTTTCCCCAATCATCTCAATCAATACTATTTATAAAGTCCGACCACCTTGCGAAAAGCTTACTCTAAGCTGATAATAGATACTATAGCTCACCAAAAGCTGCCTCTTATATTGAGATAATATACTATATATATGCTCGCTAGAAGCTGCCTCATATCAGTATTATATATGCTCGCCAAAAGTTGCTAGATATACTTTCATAGTATACTGATAATAATCATACTCACGAGAAGCTGTCAGTTACACTCTCATAGTAAGCTTAAAATAATAATGCTCACCATAAGCCGTCAGCCATACTCTCATAGTATGCTGAAAATAATATATGCTTACTAGAAGCTGTTAGTCATACTTTCATAGTATGCTGAAAATTATCATTTAATCAAATCACTATTTTTATCCTTCTCGATAAAAATATTCGTATGTGGGCACAAGGTCGGTTTTAGCCAAAATTTAATATTTTTACCTTTGAAAATCCCACTAATTTTCTGCAGCCCAAAACATATTTTTGGCGCTGTAAATCGACGCCCGGTGATTTTCCAATTAATTACTAAAAATAAATCAATTTAGGAATAAATTCCCAAATTTACAAATCAATCACAATCAGCACAAATTAAAGCTTAATCAAATAAACAGATTACAACACTGCAATTAGTATAAAATTTCGGACATCGGCTGTCCCGGTCTAATTTTTGAAAAATAAATAAATAAATAATTATGGAAAATAATTATTAAATGCAATAAATTCAACTTAGGCCCGAAAAAGCCTAATTGGAAGCTGAGATGAGCCTGGAAAATTTTTGAACTACTTTAGATAAATTTTAGAGCTTGTCTAGACCCTAATTACACTAAATAATCCACTTAACATGCATCGATAATTAACTAATTTACTAAACTGTTCTAATTATCCACTAAACCAAGCTTAGTTTAAACTAAACAACCCTTAAATGTCATTAACTTACTAAGCAAGGATTAGTGAGTTAAACTCACCTGATTAATGATTCGCTCGAATCAAAACGATGGGGACACGGCGAGGAATGAAAAGCTCCAAAGTGGCGACATTAACGGGGCACAGATCGGGCCCGAAAATTGGCTAACAAAGCTCATGAGGCTGTTTGTTTCCCTTGGCTGTTGAGGTTACTTTGAGCGGCTGATTCAGTGGGAGAAAGGGTTGGACTTGCGGCTTCAAGCGGGTTGTTGAAGAAGACGCGAGTTGGACGAAGATCGAGCGGGCTGCGGCCGGTGTTTAGGCGCACGAAGATGCAGAAAAATATGGGGTCTTCGAAGGAGGGTTGAAGGAAATGCACAAAGCTGAAGGGGTTGGGGGCAGTACCGAAAGGAAAAAGAAAAGGGGGAAGGGAAGAAAAAGGGGACACGGCAGAGAGAGAAAGGAGACGTCGATGTGGGGAAAGGATGCACGCGAGAGAGAGAGAGAGAGAGAGAGAAGAAAGAACATGTGGCCAAGTGAGGGGGGAAGAAAAAGAAGTTAAAAGGAAAATCTTATAACCGAAATTTCTCAGTCCCATTTGCTCTTGTTTAGTTTAATTTGGTCCCAAAAAATCCCCATGCTAAAGCACTTGATCCTCACTTCCTTTCTTGCATCAAATTTCCCCCAAACAACAAGTCTCGGGCAACAAAAATGGTCATTTCCTTCAATTCCGAATTCTAATTCATTTTTCTCACAATCCGATTTTCTGAACAAACTTCTCCGATTGAGGTCCGATTTGATGTGGAAAAAGCCCACGAAATTTCCTTTCACCAATTCACTCACACCATATGCCAAAAATCCGTTCAAATTGGCTAATCTGAATTTCTGTTCCTTTTCCAAATCGTTCGAATCGATTTTCCGTAAAAATCCTGAACTTATCGAAAATTCTTTAAAAGATAAGTCGACGTTCCTAAAATGACCTATGACATGATAGGACTTTCAATTTCTGAAATCAAATTCAAATTCACAATTAATTTTCAATCGACGCGATTTTAGTATGACCTAACCTATCGGGTAGCTTTCAGAAATTTTTAGTACAAATGACCCATGGTCGATTTTCTTCGAGCCACAATGAACCTCTTCAACACATTGGCGACTCTTGGTGGTTGTAAAAATCTCGAGTTTCAATTACGGAGACATGATGCCAAAACAATGAGGAAAGAACACCTGGAGTACCATAACTTGGCACGGGAGGACACTTAAGTGCCATAACTTCGAAATGGTACACTTAAGTGCCACTTTTTTTTTCTAGTGGGACACTTAAGTGCCACCTCCGGCGACCCTTGCTAGAAATCCTACGTGGCACTATTTTATTATTTTTTATTGCTTGCGTGGCTCGCCGAAGAGTTAAGTCGGCCCTAACTCACTAGAAACGACGTCGTCGCATAATAAAAAAAAATAATTAAATTAAATTAAAACTTAATTTTAATTAAAATATTCTTTAAAAAAAAAAGAGGAGGCCGATGGGGGCGGGCGGGCGAGGGCGAGCCCTCGCCGCCCTTTCCTCGCCGTTGCCGGCCCTTCTCGGCGACGGTGGGGTGGCGGCGAGGGCCCGCAGCCCTCACCGGATCGGGGCGGCGCAGCCCTCGCCCCAAATCGGGCGAGGGCTCGCGGGCCCTTGCTGCCGGTCGGCCGGGGGCGGTGACCCTGGCCAACCCTCCCCCTCCATCGCTGGCCCTTCTTGGCGACGGCGGGCCCTCGCCGCCGGCCCCCTTCGAGGGCCTTTTTTTAGAATATTTTAATTAAAATTAAGTTTTCATTTAATTTAATTAATTTTATTTATTTTTACACGTCAAACGCGAAACGGCATCGTTTTTGCATTTTTTCGCCACGTCGGCGTGCAAAACGACGCTGTTTTGAACCTCTATCGTCAGAAAATTGCAACGTCAGCCGGATTTTCGCCGGAGTGGCCTTAAGTGTTCCATTTAACTCCGATATTGGCACTTAAGTGTACCATTTTGAAGTTATGGCACTTAAAGGTGCGCATGGCAACGCTTCGGGCTGGGGAGTAATTTTTTTTTAGAAATGCTTATTTTCTATTTCTATTCGGGGACAATTTCTGGGTAAAAAAACCCGTTTGGTAACTACACAAAATTTCTACTCTAGAAATAGAAAAAGAATAGAAATGCGTTTGGTAAAAAACAGTTTCTTTTTATATTTATTTATTTTTTATTTTTGTTGGCCGATCGCCGCCGGACGCCGCCGCCGCCGCCGCCGGCCGACCGCCGCCCGCCGCCGCATGTCGCGGCGGCCGACCGCCGGCCGCCGCCGCCGCCGCCCGGCCGCACCGCCCATCGGTCGCCGTCGACCGTTGATGGGCGGCGGCGGCGGCCGGCGGCGGCGGCGTCGGCGGCGGCGGCGGTCGGCCGGCGGCGGCGGTCGATCAACCTCCGGCGGCCGGCGGCGGCGTGCGGCAGCGAGTGGCGGTCAACGGCGGTCAATGGGCCGTGTGCAAGAGAAGAATAAAAAAAAAAAATTCACTTATTTCTTAAACTTGTTCTCGGGAACCGAAGCAACTTTTTTTTACTTCGGTTTTTGTTCCAAAACTATTCCCGGGCTAACTTTTTGTTCCCAGGGAATAAAAAAACAACTCGACGTTACCAAATGGATTTCTGCTCTTTTTTATTCCGAGGAACAAAAAAATAGAAATTGGGAGAAACAGAAATGTTACCATGCAGCACCTAAGTGTCTCCCCGTGTCAAGTTATGACACTCTAGTTATCCCAAACTCCAAAACAATAGAAAAATCAATCTAGTGCCGATCGACAAAAATTTTGCAACTTAGTGGAATCATCCACATTTAAGCACATACCTCAGTCAAACCGACTTATCTATGATTTTTAATCAATCTTACTGTGTCGTAATGATCTCAGTAGATGAGCACGGTCGAGTAGCTGAATCCTAGTTGAATCCTCAAGTCTATTACATTAAAATCTCTTAATGACTTCTCCAGATAGTCTAATTGTCTCAAGAGTGATCAGCTTTGAGAATAGCATTATTGACGCGTTGATGAAAGCCCGATTTATTTAATGAAAAACAGGATTAAAAATTCAGGATATCACAATTCATATCTCTCTTAGAATCCAATGTCTTGTTCTCTGAGGATTTCATTGCGCCGCTCGTCTGTTCAGCCGCCCTCCTCCTTTTCGCATTTTCGCCACCTGCCCATTCTCAAATTAAAAAGTACAAGTTAATCCAAGTGAGTGAGTTTGTTTGGGGAAAAAACTTTACGATAAGAAAAACATTTTTCGAAAAATCTTTTATTTCCCCCGTTTCAGATTGAAAGGATCATTTCCCTAAATTTAGATATGCATTTTTTTTTGTAATAAATTAATTTTTGTTAAATGATGATTTTCAGTAAACTATTAGAAGGCGCAATCTCCTAGCTCATCTAGCTCATGCCAGGGCTCGAAATTCCTCATCGCCCCCAACTCCACGACGTAATCTGAATTTCGCGGATCGGTCTTGATCGTGAGCTCAGCAGAGCAGTTGGTGCATTTGAGGTAAAACCTGAATATCTTTCATCCCCAAATACGTCTGCCAAAACAAGAGAAACGAAGTCAACTCGACAGACCCAAAAAAAAAAAAAAAAAAAAAAAAGAACCCTACGAAATTGCGCTGACTTTGGAAATGGAAAAACGGAATGGAAGTGCCACTGACCTCACCGACGACTTCCTCCTTTCTGGAGTGGAACTTGGTCCCCTGGGAGATGTAGTTCCCGCAGGTGTTGCACCGCACGCTTATCGGAAGCATCGTCCGGACCTTGATCTGCCGATTCTTGTACCGGTGATACCTATCCAGCTTCTTAGGGTCGAAATCGGGCGGGATATACTTGATTAACCGCTTTCGCTGTTGGGTTCCATGGAGAGGCGGGACAAAGGTTTGAGAATGAGTTAAAGCATGACATAAATTAAAGATACCAATGATATCTGTTCTAACCTAAATTAAAGAATCCTCAAGATGTCCACATTTGATCTATACTAATATCTCCGACCAAAAAAAAAAAAAAAAAAAAAAAATCTTTACTAATATCGAGATTGAATCTAAATATTATCTAAAGATATCGGGATCTAATCTAATATAAATTCCAAAATCATGCTTCTAAATATTTCTAGGATTTTTTTAACTTCAATTAATAGAGACGGAAATTATCTAAAAATTAGTTTAAAACCCTAAAAATGGCGAAAATTAGCTTAAAAACCCTAATGATTACAGAAATTAAAAATAATAAATCAAAAGTCGATCAAATACGGGAAAATTTATCCAACAAAATTAAGAATTTCCCTAAATAATCTCTAGACGCGTGCATGAACAATCAGCTTAAAGATGCAATCTTTATGCAAATGTGCTTCTAATCTAATATGATCACGACAAGAACAGGCGTGAATAATCGAGTCCAGAACGTAAAGGTACTATCTCCACAAGAAATATCAAATCTTTGATCACATGGCAATCGCGTCAGCACTACTTAAGAGATCATACCTCAATCGAATTGCACCAAGGATCGAGCAGGGACACCAGAGAGAGCGCGACGGTGGATGCCGAGATGGAGGAAGCTAGATGCTCGCAGCGCCGAAGGCAATGCGGAACCACGGGCGGTGGAGGGACGATAGCGCTCGCGGGCGGCAATGCTCGCGGATGGCTACCAGCTGGAGGGGCAGCGTCCTCGATCGCAAACTTGATCGGGGCAACCGGGGATGCCGGCGTTGTGGATGCCGAGGTGGAGCGAGGATTGCCGGCGTGATGTTTCTCGCCTCGGCGTGGAGGAGACGCAGGGCGGTCCTTGAACTCGGGGTGCCCGATGGACATGTGAAGATGGATGGACGGTGAGGGAGCCGTTCCTCCTTTGAGAAGTGCGACTGTTCACTTTATATTTCTTCTAGCTTCAGACTTGCTTCCACCTATCCTCTTGGTCTATACATGTATGTCTTCGGTTATCAATTTTTTTAGATAGGATAATGATATAAATAATATACAAATTTTGGTATACAATGCAGTTTATGAACTTTTGATTTATTCAACGTAATCTTTAAATTTTATTCTAATAAATAATATTATCCTATACTTTTAATTTGTTCACCATGCTCTTTGAATTTTTTGCACGTGTTCAATTTAGTTCTTGAACTATGAGAAAATGTTTAATGTCGTCCTTCTATTGATTCAAATTTAGAAATAACATTGAACATTATTAATTATTCTGAGGACTCAATTGAGCATATATTAGAAACTCAATTATCATATTAAACAATCTTAAAATTCATGAAATATGTTGCACAAAGTTGAGGAATCATATTGAACAAAGTAAAAGTTTAGAGATCACATTATATCGAGTCAAAGTTTTGGGAGCTATTTGCGCCATTTTCTCTTTTTAGATCCCTTGAATCCCTCACCTTTTCTTTCCTATTCTGGACAAAGGCCACTTTCCTAACTTAGAAAAGCACGTGCACATCACACGTGGGATACGGCCTTAGCAAGGGACATAAGTGGGCTGATCGGATAACATAAGGGCCTATCTCACGTGGGCCTGGTCTCTTGAATCGAAGTCCGCTTAGCATAGTTGGCCGTTTCCTGTATTTCACGGCCGTACCAATTCAAACGGGATTTACTCGACGCCAAACACCTCATTACTTAATAAAAATATTCATGATGCCTCAATGCAATGCGAATGCAAAATTATTGCGATGTCGATGTCATTGGTCACGGGTCAAGTCCAATCCCAACGACAAGTGACAAGACAAGAAATATCAAAATTTATGTGTTAATAAAATTTAAATGACGAACACATCACATATCACTAATCAATCAAAAGTGAGATGCGTGCACACATGACACTAAGTAGGACAAAATTTGCACGCACGCCAATGTAGGCAATGGCAATGGATTGATCAAACTACGTCATCGTTGTCATATAGCATTTTTCTTTTTATTTTGTGTGTGTGTGTGTGTTCGTGTATGTAGAGGGCTACGAACTAGAGGCAAGATAATAATTAGTTCTCCACGAAGCGAACTCGGTTAACCCGTTCATATCGCTACCATGTAACTTAGAAAGAAAATGTGATGGCATCGTGGGGGATAGAGTTGACCCTAACATGCATGGCATGGAAAAGTATGATCGTACTGGAAATTCACCGTGGTCTAGTTCTTTCTCGATATAATATCGACTTCTTCCTTTTCTCTTCTCTCTCTCTCTCTCTTTTAACTGCTAATCAGTTCTTTCTGTTTCGTACTCTTAATCTGCACAGAAGAAGCAGTCGTTGCCAGAGCAGATGAACTTTTGAGTCTGAAAGAAAATTAAAAAGAAGAAGAAAAAGGAGTAAGATTTTCCGTGTAAAAGCAAATCTTGGAGGGAATCAAAAAGGATAGCCTATCCCACTCCTGGATGTCCAGCGAGGCTGGTCCGATGAACATGTGACCCGGGATCCGTCCTCGATGCAGAACGTCCCTCTGCATTTTGGTCAGACGGTCCTCCCTGAAGCTCGTGGGGTTGCATGTTCAGGCCCGAAATCCGTCCCCCACCCCCCCAAACATGTGACCAGAAGAAGAAGAACCCCCACATGCGCACACCTGTCGTTCCTAGAATCGTTTGGAACTCGGGAGATGATACCCTCACGAGGGTAATATGCATCACCTTTAACCGATGGCTCAGCATTCATTTGGACTAGCAGTAGCTATAAGATTGACCTACATCATTTAGACTAGCTTTTAATGTCAAATCTGCTCTCCCTTTGGGCTTTTAATGTGGGCGTGTTTCACGCATCTATACAGGGAAAACCTCCTTCCACATTTTGATGGCGAGAAGGATGCCTCTAATGCATGTTCCACAAAAAGCTATATCTTTAAATTGCGGTACATGCGCTGCTCCATCGATCCGACTTTGACTTTTTCAGCCACGTGAAGTCTTTCCGTACGTGTTGATTATGCTTGTCTACAAAAAGATGACTTAATCATATTATCGCAAGCTGAATGGACATTAGAAAGGTGAGTGAGGTCCTAATCTGAGATGGTCGAATACTCAACGGCATCCAAGAAGTTGCGGATAAAACCTCGCGCCATTGGTTCCTCCTAATCCACTCAAATCACGTGTTTGACATCGTTTGAAAAGCGACGGTAGACAGCAATTCAACTGTTGTAATCAATGGGGGAGTTATGTACCATCCTTAGTCCTTTTCCAATTTGACCAAATTTCGAGGTTCGCATCTAATGTGAAGAAGGAGAGGAAGAGGAGATGGGAGAGCCGTCGAGGACCGTGACACTACCTAGAGCAAGGAAGTTTCCTGAAGTTAAAGGTGGGCAAACTGGAAAAAGGCGTCAAAGAACGTGGAGTCACTCTCTCTTTGACATGGATCCTTATGGGGCTTGACGCTGACCATTTCGTCGAGAGAGAGAGATGGAGAGAGTGGTCCCTTCAGACAACGGAAGAGCCCACAAAATATTAATAATGGTTTTATCGCTCTAACTATGAGCCCTTCCCTGACCTTCCTTCATCCTGAGACGAAGGGTTTCCATTTTTAAATGTGATTTTTTGAGGTCCTAGGTTTTGACCGGAACAGCGACCGAGACACTCCTTTCCAGGATAATGATGATGCTATCATTTACTCGAATAAAAGAAAGAAGGAGGAAGGTACCTCAGGACATGTGAATCTGTGATCCCTCTGTCTGTCCTTGGAAGCAAATCATGAATCATCAAATCAAATAATTATACGAGCTCGCCTTTGAAAATCGCAGCTGCGCACCGGCACCCCCATATCGTCAGAAATAATTTTTCCCCGTTTCGAGTCGCGATGTCGTGCGTATGTTTCGAGCGAGGAGGCCTCCTGCGATTAGAAAATTCGGGGAAAGGGTGTGGAGAGGATATACTTTTTCATTATTCTGACATGCACATGTGTAGTATTTAAGAATTTGACAATTGAGAATTGACTAACTGGGGACAAAGGAGATTTGTTTATCTAATAGCAATGGTTATGATAATCTAGGAGTTTAGTTTAGTTTAGTTTAGTTTAGTGGACATGATGGACAGCCGGTGATAATGGTGGTTGAGCCAGCGGTGGGACGGAGAGAAAATTTTTAATTCTTTCCTAAGTATAAATGTAAAGTTTTCGAGCATCTTGCGACATACTCACTTTGACTAAAATTTATTTCTTTTTAAATGTGCACGATATCCAGAATTGACATTAAGTGATAATTAATTTAACGAGAGAAAAAAAAAAAAAAAAAAAAAGACCCACTTGATAATGAAATTTATTTTTTAAGGCAGAATAAATGAATGAAATTTTTATATTCAGGCCCCCCGAAAGAAAATGAACCTTTTCAATTTCCTCGTCTGTCTGAAAGGTGACTTTTGACTGTGACTTCATTGAAAAATACACATTACAAATTGTCAAATAGAAGTAGTGGCAGACCATGGGACGCTCTGTGATATTTGACGAGAAGAGATTAATTTACATCGTTTGAACAAGAAAGTAACGACGGAAAATACAGAGAGACAAGGAAGGAACAAAATGAAGATGGAAGTTGCTGTCCTAAGAACCCATTCTTGCCGCTGACATCTGGCGCTCTGAGCGACATCAAGAAGCGGCTACTCTCTGAAAATGCTGGAGCCTGTTATCAGCCAACCTCGTGTTGTAGGCGGACTTCTTGTATTCGAACCATGTAAACTCCTTGTACAGGCTCTCTTTGCCCTTCATGAGGCACGGCAATGGCGCTATCTTCTCGCTCAAAGGTGGTCCTCCGAAGTATATCATCGACACCCTGGACTTCGAGGTGTTCGCCAGGACTCTGTGCCTCACGCTTCTGAATCGGCCGTTAGTCATCACCTGCAATCAAAAAGCCCCACACCTTCGCGTCAGTCAGTGTACATTGACAGGTCAAAAGTCCCTTCATGAACAGAGGAAATGGTGGTATGGAGCCGAACGAGCCGACATGGAAAAGCTGTTTTCAGCCTCTTTTTTCTCGCCCCCGTCGTAAAAACTGTCAAAAGGTGTCTCTGATTTGTGAAGATCTTACTAGGCTCAAAGTACAGATGGTATTTCATGCAAAAGCGACCGCAAATAATTGGCGAACATTGTTCGGGCTAGCGTTGCTTTCTTCATCGAGGACTGTCGGACGAAATAACAGATATCTTGACACTGTGGAGCTGACTATAATGGGTGACACAATCCTCTCATACACATGTTTTCAAGGGAGCAGTGAGTTAACATATTGTTACGGAATCTTTACTCTGTTCCTGTTCTTTTCTGTTTAGCTTTCTATCCTTTTTCAATGGATTGTCCTTTCAACTCATTAGAAAAATGATTGCTCAAGAGGTGTACCTCTAAGGAGTCACCAACATTGATGAAGAATGAGTTCTGGTCCGGTGGAACAGCAACCCAAGTCCCATCTTTCATGGATATTTGGAGCCCAGACGTGTTGTTCGATCTGAGAACAGATATGATTTGTGGGTCAGTGTGCTCACCGAATCCAATCATGTTCTTATTAGCATAGGAATGAAGCTCCGGGCATGGAGGGTAGTGGTTGAGCCTGAAAACAGAGTCACTCTGTTCATCCATCAAAAGTTTGCTGAATATATTCCTCTGTTGAATTCTTAATCCGTCGGCCATCAACTCGAGAATCTCACACGCCATGTCCCTCACCGCCGATGTGTAATCACTCAGAGCGGAGCTGCAAAATGGGCAGATTTAAAAAAAAAAATTAGTCCTCGATTATTTTTGAACAAGCACATACAAGCTCCAGACGCATGTATCGGGGATTCATACCGAAATCTTTCTGGGTTTTCGTTAAAAACCGGTGGGAGCTTGCGGTAGTTGAAGTTGGGATCCGTCGTCAGGAGGAGGTATTCGACCCAACCCACATCCCCGTTCCGGCCAATCTTCTTGTTGCCATAGCCGAACGGGTCAGGAGTCCCTGCCCTCTCCTTCTCGGGCAAAGGCAGAGAGAAGAACTTCACGGCTTCCTCCTCCAGCCTGGAGATGGAATCCAATGGGACGCCGTGGTTGACCACCTTAAAGAAGCCGCACTCTTCGCAGGCCTTGATGATGAGGCTCTTGGAGTCGGGCTTCGAGAGGTCCACGACAGGGATTTGGTGTGAAGATAATGCGTCGCTGTTCATAACGTAGGAGAACTGTTCAATTGCTGGTTTAGACGGGACTACCATCGAACAGCCGTGTGCGGTGCCTCTTTGTTTACGAAGCGGCGACCCCAAACTAATTGACTTGGGAGAGAATCGAGAGAGAGAGAGAGCGAGAGCGAGAGAGAGAGAGAGGGACGGTTGTTTTGAAGATGATGGAAGGAGTGAATGACTAGCAAGTTCCGCGTCGGGGTTATTTATAGCGGAAAGGAGGGCGAGAGGTCCGTTTCGAAATTTTCTTCTTGAGCGTTGTGCGGTCGGTCGATTCTCTCTCCTGCTGAAAAAAGAGTGTGTGCTCTGCTCCACGTAAGTGCTAACTTGGAAGAATAAATTTAGTCGATACTTTTGGGGGAAAAGGAAAAGGGAGAGAATAAAAGACTTAAGATGCCTCTGTTAATCTCGTGCCATGGTGGATATAACTGGATGCCATGTATTAAAACAACCAGTGCACGCAACGATTCCTTGCTCAGGTCTGAAGATTCTAAAAGCGAAACTTTGAAAATCTATTTGGATTTGGTCCCTCCGTATAATTTTAAGCATTTGCCGAGATATTCAAAGTCAAATTTCAACACTATAAGTAAAGAGAGGAAAAAAGAGAAAGGGGGGCCAGAAAGTCAAAGCGGCAGTTATTCTAGATACGTGTTTGTTCGGCGCATTGACAGTTAGCCACTCGTTCTCGATAGTTTATAACACTACAGCCTATCAAAATCGTGTAAACGAAATTAAACCCATTGAGCCAGTGACGAGCGAATCTTTAACCAAATGGATTATATTCAAAAATCAATTATGATCCGAACAATTATACCAGTCGTAATAAATTCTAGATTTTCCGTTTTAAAATAACATCCGAAGAAGACACGTGTATATTGAGAGCATAGTATAACTACGCGCGCGCACGTGTGAAAAAGGAAAGAGGAAGAGAAATAAAAGGAGAATTTTGCTTATGGGGGCGAAGAGGAGATGATTGGGTTTGACCGCTACACTGCCAAAGCGAAAGCATCGCCGACCTTGAGGAGGACGAGGGGGCGGTGAAGGACTTTCCCTTCGGGTCATAATTATTAGGTGATTTTATTCTCTCCCTCCTCCTCCCCGCCCCTTGTTAATACGAAAACGGATGACTCTAGTCGGCTCGTCTCGTCAAAAAGGGCGGGCCGTCACATCCTCGAAATTCCCCCCCACACCGATCGGCGGAAGAGAGCGAGGAAGCAACCGTAAGGGTTCCTAGTGGAAATTGCCGTGCGACCACAAAGTACTCCGCACCCCCGGTGTCCACCCAGCTACCACGCGACTCGCGAAGGGAACACGTGACGTTAGAGCCGAGGACAGCAAGACTCTGAGTTCGGCATGCGGCGGACATTCCCCCTCCCCCCCGTTCCGACATCGATGCCGTTTCGGGAACGTGGACGGACGGGATTGCACGGTTCCGATTGGATCCTACCCGATTGCCTTGGCTTTTTTGTCACTATTCAATTGGCCTTTTTCCTCCCCATGCGTGACGGCTGGCGAAAGGAGAGGAGAGAGAGAGAAGGGAACGAGCGGATAGAGGGATGCAGAGCCGAACGGGAACAGAACAGGAGTGAGTGACGGTGGCGGATAGGCGTTAGCAGTGAAAGGAGCAGACGATGGTCGTGGGGCGTCGTCCAGCCCGCCACCGCCACCGCGCCACACCCCATCCATCTTCCCTCGTTCAGGTTCAGTGTCCGAGAGGCTTTTCGGCTGATGTTGGGGCTCCTCCCGCACGTGCTGTCACTTCCCGCTCCACATCATCTTCTCTTTGGGGGGCCCACCCCTGTTTTCCCTTGACGTGGCTTCCTCTCTCTCTCTCTCTCTCTGCACGCCGGTCACGAATAATAAAAAAAAAGAATCTTATTACCTAATATTCCGCGAGCACTCTTTGAATAATCAAATGAAAAAAGGTTATGCAAATTCCCGATAAGGTGCTTTACTTGTGTTATGTGTAATCATGATCTCCTAGAATCTAGACATCCCTCGTGCGGCATATTTGACGAGTGCTCTAAGACCCGTCGCAATATCTTCTATTCACTTGATATATATATATATATGAAATCACTCAATTTTGATTGATTTGATATATCTGAGCTTATTCAATTTGGAACATCAAATATAATGAGTCTGAATAATGTCTACATCATTTAATGTTCCGAATGCATTATATCGCCAGCTGCACAACAGGCACTCTTTCTAAGCAATTTCGCCATCAAGGTACCCTATACACACACCCTTGCTTGGACCACTTTTTTTGTAAGAATGTCTTACTCTTGCTTGTCATATTTTCGATTTTTCAGGATTAGAAGGGGGAAAATATTGTGAAGTTATTCGACTAGCACGAGGGATTCCATATTGGATTTGTTGTTAGGACGCACAGGCATGTAACGGTTGTACAACCTGGCCACAAGCGAGGGTCACGATCTTCACCTAGATTTGGGCGAACAACTGTATGAAGGATCTCAGAAAAGTATCAAGAACACAACCAACTAATGCCCTTTGAGATTAGTCAAACACGCAATTACCAACACAAGATCAACTTAATCAGAGGTCATTCGAGAAGTATTGTCAGAACAACTTCCCCTCGGGGGGGATTCAACTCTTTCAATAATGTCGAGTGTGTAATCATGTGAGTGGAACACTTTCAAGTTAATACTCGTGGCCAGTAATTTTTCGAGAGACCGCTTTAGCGATCGAGAATTCCAGATGTGCTCTGAAGTTATGATTAAAACCTCATGTCGGGACTATTTCTAATGCAGTAATCGCACGAGAATAGACCGATCGAAACATACATGAGCAGGAATGTCAAATGAGAAATATGTCTGGGGTTGAACGGGGAGAGGGGGGTGAGGGGATGGGGCGAGGGCCGTGCATTCGGATGGGGCAAAGGGTAGGGGCCAGGCGACGGAGCCACTACAGCTTTTGCACTCCCCCTCTTCTGTCAAATCTCCATCTGCCCTCTTTCCATCGTTTTTTTTTTTTATTTTTCTGGGGGAGGAAGCCTACGGATCCGAATGAGCCTCGTGTCGCGTCCCTTTTTCTCTTCCAGACATCCCAATATCCCATCTCCTAAATGGTTGGAAAATGATTTTACCATTATTCGTTCTTGTGGTCACCACTTACCACATCGATCTTACAGAAATGATGATCCCATCAAGTGGACCAGTTGCGCAATTTATGGTATAAGACCATGATGCGCAACCTTTTTCTTTTTTACGGCGTTCCTAGATTTGGGTACAAAAATGGCGTGGAGTCGTAGAGGTAAAAAAATTGCCCAATGAAGAAAATACAATAAAATGTCGTAAGTTGGTAAGGTACAACGCTTAACAACAATAAAATAAATGAAAAATAGCATAATTGGTCCCTAAATTTTAACTTGATGTGCAATATAATTTCTAAAATTTTAAGTTGTTAGTTTAATGTTCGGCATTGAACGTTTTCATATAATTCAAAAACTAAGCTAAACATGTATCAAAATTTTAAGGATAACATTGAATAAATTGAAAATTCATAGATTATATTACACATTGAGTCAAAGTTTATGGATTATCTATATCATTATTCATAAAATAAAAACACCAATCCTTGCTGGCCACCAATGAAAAGAAAATGAAAACGGAAACAATGGCAGGGTAAAAAGGAAAAAATCCAAAAAAATAAAAAATTTAAAAAACATTTACATAAGCAATTTCGACCTAAATTTGCTAAATTGATTGAATTCTATCATCGATGTGAAAAAGGTTTTAGGATCAAAGTGGCCAAATCAAAAGGAATGAGATTGAATTGGAACTCGATGCAATAAGATTAAGATTTTTTGTTACTTTTCCTAACTATTTTACACTTCGATTTATATGATTAGATGATGCCATGCGAAGCCCTTTTTTTCTTCAAATTTTGACCATAAATGAATATCATAAGGAGCTGATGAGTGGCGACGAGCCGACTAGGGCGACGGGGTTGATAAAATACCCCGATATTTTTCTGACGTCGAGATACACGGACACTCGAAAATTGTCTAAGCACGTAGCCAACAGAGAATGCTAATGTAACGTCCTTTTCATTCCAACCGGGAAAAGCAAAAAAATCAATCTCCGTAGTGGCGCGTGCACTTCCAAGTCTACGCACGTAGCCATCCTCGGATCTGGTTGGACCGAAGAGTTTTTTTCTTTTTGCCCCACGAAAGTCAAGCAAATTACGATTTTAAATGAATAGAGAGAGACGGGAGAAAGGGGGGCCACGTCTTTTTATTTTATACTTTCGAGATCGAAATAATGCACGAAGAGAGAGAGGCATTTATTTATAGGGACGAGCGGGAATCGGGAGGGGGAAAGGTGGGGGGTTTTGACTGATGCGATTGGGATGGGGTTACTCTTCACTTTTCAAAGCCTATAAAGATCGATGTCGATCTCCAAGTCGATTTTTAGATTGCGCGTGAAGGAGATTTGAGATGAGGAGGCCCCTTTTTTTTTTTTTTTTTTTTTTTTTTTTTTTTTTTTAAGGGGGTCGTAGGAGTGCGCGCACATCCTTTCACGCAAAGCCTTGGCCTGTGCCCGAATGTCTTCCCGGTATTGATTGTGGCTTTGTTCCTTCTCCATGCATTATTATCCGGACACGGCTTGATTTTCATATGGCCTCGAGAGAGGCTCATATTATCCCTCACGTTCACATCGAACTAGACTCCCCTCTAAAAATTACTTTTCTGATTTTTCGGTATCTAAAAAGTTTATCGCTTTGAGAAACATGTTTTTCATGAACTGAAAACGATGAGTTTAGATCGGAGGAAAACGACTTCTTGTTTTGACAAAAAGAAAATCACTCTCCCCTAAGCTGTCGAACAAATGAAAATGAACCATTTTTCTTGAGAATAATCTATGTGAAATATTTTCTCGTGGCATGATGTTTTCGGTGATATAAACGTACCCTTAAAGTATGTTTGTTCAAATGAAAGAATTTTTCACAAATTAATTTTTTGAAGTTTCGTGCATAAGGTTTGCTTCAAATGATCAATCAACGGAAAATCACTTACGTCAAATAAAATACGCATGCTTAAAGTTAAGAAAACGATTTCCCTTACCTAAAAAGGGCTCGAACAGTATTTTCCTTTGCCATGGAGTCTTCTTGAAACTACACACCTTGTATGCGCTCTATTGTGCCAGGGTACAATGACATTTTTATAAAGATATGGAACACTATTTAATATTTATAAGGAAAAATGCTATAAAAGTCTCAAATTGTACTCATTGTGAAACATTTACATATAACTTATTTATATGAGATCAACAATCTCAAATTTAGACCCTGTGATATATTTACCCTACTCGATATTCCGTCAATGGGTACTGTTAAAAATATGCTTTCATGAATGACAAAACGTAAATTGTGTTGACATAGCGGTCATATAATTTAAGTAAGTGAAAAATCTTATGATTGAACCTTGATGGAGAGTTTTGACCAAAAAAAAAAAAAAAAATCTTAATGGAGGGTAAAATGTGTCTCAAAGTACAAATTTAAGGTTTTTAATGTTATTGAAAAAAAATTTAGGACAAATTTGGAGTTTGCAAAGGTTTTTTTTTTTTTTTCCATATTTATATGTTAAAGTTTATGAACTTTCACAACGCCCCCCACGTACTTCATTCCCATTAAAGTACAGCGAAACTATAATAACCACCAATGTTTTATAAAATAAAAATAAAAATCACTTCCTACTAATCCAGGAGCCGTAATGTTAACCACAAACGTCCATAAAAAGTTGCCGTGAGCACGTGTGAGGGGTGAGCGTTTGGTCGAGCATAGATTTAAGTTCAATTTGTCTTTTGATCTGCGGTTGTCTTGTTATCGAGCACGTCCGAGATTGGCATAGAAATATCCATGTTTTGGCTTTAAAAAGTTGATGGGACTCGTTTCGCCGAGGATCATGAACTACTAGCTAGATCTTCCTAATTGAACAGAACGCCAAATTTCCAAAGAATCGCTTGTAATCTTCTAGATTTTATGTATGTAGACATCCTTTGCGCAGAGCAATTAGGTCAGGGAGTCCGCGTTACCACACATGCTCGAGCCAAGATATTTTTCCGAAGAAGCACCCAGTTTCTCAGCAACAATCATCAAGCTGCAGAATTTCCGCAAGAGAAACAGGAAAACAGCCGAGAAAATTAGTGCTGGATCCATCTTTTTCTTCTTGGGTTGGAGACCTAGCAATAGTACGTAAACCCAAAAGGCGGATTTCTCGGTGCATGGCGCCATCGCCATATAACTTTGCAATTGAGCCATGTTTTTCAGGGGGCGTTGGAAGGGCAACAGGACTAGAAAGGGACGTCAAAGCTCACACGCCAGCCCTTGCGCACGCACGCACACCACCAAAGTTGGCGCATGATGACCGGAGATTTTCGTGTCTACAAGACTTTTGCATGCTTGATCCTCGGATATCTCTCAGCTTCATATCTTTCTCTGCATGCGAGAAATGATTGCACATTGTATAGTCCATTGATCCGTGCGTTTGATTGACAGGTTCGACTATTACGGGGAGATTTCCAGGAGCCTACGACCGTGTATACGGCCGTGAGTTCGTACTCCTATGAGGAAATTACCAAAAAAATATTAAATAAATTATATCTATGTCAACTCAATTATAAATCTTCTTTTTTTCTCAACATTTTCAAATTTTATCCCTTGTGGTCAATTTTAGTCAAAAATGACTTACGTAAGCTCCGATAATCCTTCGTAGCACAACCAACAATGATGTTGACATTTTAAATAAGTTTTCGATTTTTTTAATTTTTTTTCCTTTTTCTCCTTCTCTTTACTTTGTTTTTGAGCTTAAGAACTGAGAACCAACAAAGATCGTCAGCACTAAATGAGGATTGTATCACCCTCGTATGGCCAGTTAGGGCTTGGGTGAGGGCCGCGACGCTCTTGCCCAGCACTGGTGGCCAGTGGTCACTAGCCCTTGACTCTAAAAGAAAAAATCAAAAAAAAAAATATTACAAAAATGTCCATATTAGCATCGGTTGTGTCATATAAAATACTCAGTATCCCAATCAATAATTTCCGGTCAAAATCGGTTGGATTGATTAAATTGATAAAATATAAGAAGGTTTATAATTAAATTAACACAATTAACAAAATTATGATTAAATTAGCACAAACACAATAATTTTAAGACTTTTGGTAGTTTCTCCCGTTTCCTACTCTCTCTAAATCTTAAACAGAGAAGCTTCCTCCGATCAATATTTTAATTGGTGGGTTCTAGAAATAGACCCCATCTAAACTTACTTATGTTGCTCCTAGACCCCATCTAAACTTACTTATGTTGCATGTGAGCGGAATTCATGGTTTGTAACCTATCAATTAGAGACGTGATTGGAGGAAGTTTCCTTTGATTAGGGAATTAAGAAAATACAATCTCCAAAAGGAAGCTTTACCCCATCGAAAAAACAAGTCAAATCAAATGGCCGACCAAGCCGGAGAAACCTCACCTGCTACATTTTTTTTGTGCGGGCAACACGCTGGATGGGATGCGAGAGTCGGGAGCGAAGCTTTTAACAGTCCTTTCAAAATGCTGAAACGTACCCTTTAACTTGCTTGCGCGCAAGATTCTCTGCCCGTACTTTGTGGATGTAGGGGTCTAGCTTCCAAAGCCAAGCTCGAGTTCTATCGCATCGTGTACCTCTCTACCACCGCTTGCCAACAGAAGGAGCAAACAAAGCCCGTGGATACGTGCCGAACTCCCACGACATGATCCCCAGATTTGCACTCTAGGCGAGGAGGATTGGAGGAGATCGGTGCAACTACTTAGGTAGGGTCGAGAAATGATCCGCTAACCGTCTCGTCAACGAAAAATCAAAGAACCCACCCCCAATAATGGAGGCATCGCAGCACCCCCTTCCCCCACCCACCACTTAAAAAAAAAAAAAAAAAATATCGCGCGAAGACTTGCACCGCAACGAGGTACCCTCCCCTACCGCAGGTCCGACGTTCTGCTGCCAAGGAAGGAAAATAAGATTCCCTGCTGCGGCAATTACGTGATCCAGCTTGAACTGCAGGGTCCGCAGCCGACGTTGCTGTCGCGGAGGCCCCGCTATAAGAGAGTGGGCTCATCTTTCGCAAGATCAAACGTGTCACATCTCGTGCCACGTAGTTGTACTTGTGCGGGAACTCATTATTGAGGCCGAGAAGTGCTGCAGCAGCCAGCATGACGTGGTTGACGAGGGGAAAAGTGGGGTTTCGCAATATAAAATATCCGATGTTCCTCGCCAAAAGATAAAAATATGGAAAAGGGTGTCTGGTGGATAGGAAAATTCGTCTCCTCTTTTTGATCGCATGTCTAGGTCCTCGGCACTCGACATGAGTTTTCCCCCGTGCTTTGTAGGTGGGCAAGTTCCGACACTTCAAAACCTACCCAAAGGAAAGGGATTGTGGTGATAGCGCACGTAGGCTGCGTTTACATAGGTGGCTAATGTTGCCCAAATATTATTCGGTAAGTCCTGCACTATCCACATCCAAAGACCACATGGAACCGAACACGAATTGATTATTATAACAGAGAAACCAAACGTGAGGTCGAGCTAGGGCTAAAACCTACGGGAATCTTTCATTTTCTCGAAGTTCTCCGATGTTAGGTTTTCAAACTACGGACATGACAAAACACGACCCCATACGTAAAAACGAATTCCTCGCAATTTGTGAAGCCTCAATAATTCTTGATCCAGTTCGTCGACGCCGGCCATGAAGCGTGCTACGACGTGTCGGACGATGTTATCTTTGTTAGGTCGGATTTGGATTTCGGCACTAATGACGTGCCAATCTAAAGTAATGCCAACAATTAAGTCCATTGTCCGAGGACAATTCCAGGCCACGTCCTGACTAATTTGGCGATGAAGAGTGAATATTCCAATGGAGGGAACGTGAGGTGGAGAGAGATATGAACACAAGAATCGAACATCCGAGTTGTCTTGTCGTTGCGTCGGTCAGTCAAAGCCAACGCTGATAAACGATAACGACAGACACGTTTTCCCCTTTCTCTCCTTTCTTTCCCCCTTCCCTTTTCTCTTTCGGGTCAAAGGAAAGCAGGAGGGGACTATTAAAAGAACGGCGATTGTCAAAATGGCCGCGTGAGCACGCTCCGACGGGTCCGCCTTTTCCACGACAAGGCCCTCTGCCCAACCATCTTTTCATATTCATCTCCTCAGGATATACTCGATTTCTCCTCTCCTCCAATCTTATCCGATGACACATTTAGAATGAAATTTCCATGTCCTTTGAACCCCTCCCTCCCCTTTTTATCCCCATAGCATTCCACATTTGTTATAGGGAGCTATTGCGACTTTTCGAGGTACGAGAGAACATGCCATCCGTCCATTTCGACTCGGAAAACATCAGTTGTGTACGTTAAATGGTGTCAGATGTCCGTATCTTTTCGACTCGAAAAACATCAATTGCGTACGTTAGATGGTGTCATATGTCCGTGTCTATGACATTCCAGATTATTTTCCGAAATTGAATTTTGCTGACCACTGAATCATCAAGCAATTGGTAA
This sequence comes from Eucalyptus erythrocorys, assembly GCA_014182555.1. NCBI lineage: Eukaryota > Viridiplantae > Streptophyta > Magnoliopsida > Myrtales > Myrtaceae > Eucalyptus > Eucalyptus erythrocorys. The sequence goes on from CM024602.1 coordinate 15,499,167, forward strand.
CCGACGATGCTTTCTTTCTTTTTAAGTCCAAGAATAAAGTACCGAAGATAGGTGGCCAACTTTATCAATTATTGGTCCTATAATGTTCAAGACAACCCACAACCCCCCTTTTCTCTCCGTTCTTGACGTCAAATGACAAATTAGTTTAAGTGAATATTTTAGGGTGCCGTCCTAATAATATTCCTTAATATTGCCTGCCCCAACATGTTGCAGCTTTTCGGCCAAACCCCCCCCCTCCGTCTCTCCGTTCTTGACGTCAAATGACAAATTAGTTTTGAGTGAATATTTTAGGCTGCCGTCCTAATATTCCTTAATATTGTCTGCCCCAACATGTTGCAGCTTTTCGCCCAATATCGTATTCATTTTGCCGTCTCGTCTCATAATGTCACGATTCCCCCCCTCGTAGTAGAATAAACTATATGACAAGCCGGTGCTTTGTCGACTTTATGCCTTTCGAATCGATCCGAAATGCACGAAAAGGAAAATGCAGCACGAGCGAAGAACGTCCGTTCACGTCCTTCTCTGGTCAAAGAAGTCGCCCATCGTCTTCACCGAGTCAATTATTGTTAAGTGTTGATGAGGAGTACGTTATAGGTCCTCAAGGTTGTCCTAGGCCGGATCTTGTGAAGAGAGATACCCATCGTCCATTCGCCAACATTCATCGATATAACTTTGCGAGTGTATGAATACGACCGCTTTGTACCGACCTTGTTATGCCCAAGACGTTAGCGAATGGTTATAGTCCTCTGTTTGAACTTGAAGAGACGACACTTCGACAGGGACTCTTCACCCTCTTGAGAATGATCTTTTGGCCAAAACTTCTTCTCATGATCAACATGCGTGGGGAGAGAGAGAGAGAGAGAGAGAGAGAGATGATTTCCTACCCAGAAAAGGATAAGGTTAAAAGCGTTATGATTAAGCACACAGTCAAATGGGGTAAACTTCATTGATTGGCCTTATCCGACCGCAATCACTGCATCGGAAGCTTTTATCTCTTCAATGGACCAATAATGTAGAGGAAGTGACGTTGTGATATGCGTGCGGGAATGCCCGAATCAATCTCTGCATGGAATCTGGAAGAGAATAGGGTACTCCAGAATCGCCTTCGGATTTGACTGGTGTTCTTGGACGTCCTCTGTGTGGCACTTGACTAGTTCATGTTCAACATCCAACAGTAGTTGTAAGCAAGCACAGACGTGGTTCAAGGAGCCCATTATCTCATTTTTTTATGGGGACAAAGGGCCTTGCGCTAGTGCACAAATGGCCTCGGCCTTGATTCAGGGGAAATTTCACCAATGCCAAACTGTGAAAATTATATGTATGCACGATGTGTCTACGTGATCGTGCACACGTTCCTGTATCCACTCGTTCTATTCAAGATAACATTTAGCTGAATTGCCTAGAGAAGTACTCCTCAGATTATATTGCCATGCAAGTGAGAGTTAACGGCGCTTGCGTGACATGAACTTGGTGGCTGGCAGAAACACTAGGAGAGTGCCAGGAGATTGTTTGCAAGAAAAAGGCCTATGGACATCCCACGTTGTCTCCTCGATGCAGTGACCAACGTTTCCACATGCTTCAATTCCCCTGTAATAAGGGGCTAGTTCAACGGTTAGAAAAGAAAAGGCCCTGTAAAACATGGACATAATATTGGAAACAAGCAACAAGCATTTTATTTACCCTCTCTGTTGAGACAATATTTATATGTTCCCACCATCATCTGAGTTGCTTTGTACTGATACTTTCATCCAGTTTATCGATAGTTTTTCTTCACTGGTGAATCTCCACCATTAGAAGCCTATGCCCAAATGAAGCTTCAATAGATTTGCTTTAGTTTAACTCTGTTCATGCGTCAAGAAATGGATCTAACAAAGTAAGAATAGTGATGACTCTTGTCACTGCATGACTGCTTTCGTATGATAGAGTTCCGGCTCTTACATGCCCATATATAACTTCTTGTGTTAACTTCGTTGGATATCAAAGAAACCATGATTTCAGATTTGTGCCATGAAGAAGTTGCAGACTATTGTCATAAGACGTGTGTGTGTGTGTGTGTGTGTAGAAAAATCTTCTGAAAATCTGAAATGAACACATTCTGCTTTGCAGATGACGCTAAAAATGAAGAGCAGCTTCCATGCCAACCGAAATAAGGCATTTCTAACATTGCTTCCCCTGGTGATGCGGTCATCCAGATTTAGAACAATGTCAAGACTACACTCCTCGTGATGCTATAAGGATCACGTTTGGTGGCCTAATGATCACAGCAAACATGAAAATAAAAGTTTGCCGATCAGCACATTCAGATACCCAGTAAATTGATGCAACTGGACGTGCGGCTCAACAGTACAGGCAAGAGAGGTGTAGGCTGAAACCCAGACCAAACGATGTTACCGAGGCAGAAGATAAAAAATGACCCAAAAAGGCACAATGACATGTTTGTCATTCTAATAGCATTCCTCAATTAAACACGGCTTCACAAAAGTCCTCAGGACTTTCTTCAGCATCCCCCACGGTACAGCCCCAGTTTCCGAAACCAAAAAGAACAGCAGATTCAATCAAAATCATTGAACTTTTGTCTTAAAACCCCTCAGCAAGGAGCACCCAGCTGACCAGAGTTTTCAAAAGCCACAAGAGGCATTAGCCAATGATGGAATTCTGCAACCAATGGTGACAGACAGACCTCCTCCAGATAATCCTTAAAATTATAGAACGTTAAAGAGAAGAAAAGGCAAATATAATCTATTTCACAGAACGATGAACAATAATTTCTACATTCAGCATCTATATACCCAGCAGTAGATAGTAAGATGATGTGTTGTGGCTGAAGATAATAAATTCTTTCAGATGACCTGTGTGTTAACCAATGGTGATGGAGAGACCTCTTCCAGATAATCCTTTAAATAACAGAATGTTCAGGAGAAGAAGAAGCAAATACAATCTATGTCAATGAATTATGAACAATAATTTCCACATTCAGAATGTGTATACCGAGCAGGAGCAAAGTAAGATGATGTGTTGTGGCTGAAGATTATAAATTTTTTAAGATGACATGTGCGTTAAGTGAAAGGAAAGTTTGATATCAAGCAAAGTCCCACGATCTGCAGATCCTGCAACAGTATCAAACCCAACAGCAATTTTGAAACTGGTAGGGGAATACTATTGTCCAGTGTCCAAGGCTATACCAAAACCATCCCCTATGACAAACCATGATCCACGTTCTCCTTTCCATCTTCAACTTTTGATTCCTGTGCTATATGGTGAGCCACATCATAGGTTGCATGAAGCCCAACCAAGAGATAGTAGAGTATCATCACCGCAGTGCATAAGAGGAACCTCCAGAATGCTTCAGAGCCCAGCGAACCAATCAAAAAAATATTCATCCCAATTGACAATGATGGCAAATACGGAACCAGGGGAACCCCCCAGAGCTGTGGAGCACGTCGCTGTGGTAGCAATTGCATACCCAAAGTGCCCAAAAACCAAAAAATAACAGCAACCACGTAACCAGTCCATCCTCCAGTGTTTGAGGCCCAAACTGCTGTCCCTCCAACACAAGAAGCGACTATAACAAACAGACAAACCAAGAACTTGCCAAGGTCACTCTTTGGAGTCTCGCCTTTAACATAATACCGTCTCACCAGCAATGCAATAACCACGAGCATAAAAATTGACAGTGTACTGAAGGAGAACACGCTAGGCAAGACATCCAAGCTAGAGAAGAATGCCACAACGGAACTAAGCACAGTGATCAACAGAGTGGCATAAATAGGAGTGCCGGTTTTCGGGTGAACAAGAGCGAACCAGGGCGGGATCATATGAGATCTGGCAATCTGAGTCATATACCGAGCTTGTCCAAGAGCCCCGACCAGCAAACTCGTGGTCATTCCCTTGAGGGCACAAATGCTGACGACATACTTAGCCCACTTCATCCCGATCCTCGAGAAAGCAACAGAGTAAGCAGCATTGCGGTCAATTTCGGTGTACTTCTGCATCATGGTCAGTGCTAGAGCCATCAGACAGTAAATCACGGTGATCACAGTCATGGAACCAGCCAAACCGATCGGGATGTCCCTGGATGGCTTCTTGGTCTCTTCGGCCATGGTCGCGACCATATCAAACCCTGTGTAAGACCAGTACACAACCGCCGCGGCTGTGAAAACACCACTCGCTCCATAGGGGAGAAAGGGCTTTAAATTGGACACATGCCCATGAGAGAACCCAATCGCTAGAATAAGCACTATGACCCCCGTACTAATCACAGAACTGATCCAATTCAAGCAAGAAGCCTGCTTTGTCCCAGCCATCGCAATGCTATTAGCCACCACAAGCACCGCAACAGCCATCGGGTCCAGAAGATTAAACCCCTCGGCCAAACCCTTGACATGGAATCTAAGGAAATCAGGGTCGTTCTTGATCATGCTCGCGAAATACGAGGTCCAAGAACGACCCAAGCCAGCCGCGCCCACAATGGCCTCCAAGAGAATATTGCCGGCCGCAATGAAAGCAATGAAATCGCCCAGCTCGATACGCGAGTACGAGAAAGACCCACCTGTGACGGGGATTTCGACCGCGAACTCCGTGTAGCAGAAGGCGGAGAGCAATGCAGATAGGCCGGAGAGGGCGTAGGAGAGCACGATGGCGGGGCCGGCGTGGTCGTGGGCCTCCTGGCCGGTGATGACGAAGATGCCTGACCCGACGACGGAGCCGAAGCAGAGCCAGATGAGGTCCCACCAGCTGAGGCAGCGCTTCATGTCATTCACGCTCTCCTTCTTGAGCTCGACGAGCTCTCTGGACTGAGTTGACCGGTCGAGGATGCGGTCCCTGAGGCGAGGGAAGGTCTGAGACAGGGCCTTCCTGTAGGAGGCGAAGTTGGCGAAGGACTCCTCGGGGAAGAAGTCCTGCTTGCTCCATCTCCAGTAGCTGCTGCTGCTCCTATTCTCTTGCTTCTGGGCATCCATGGAAGGCCGGGGAGGTTCGGACAGGACTCAGGAACAGGGGAGGATGTGCATGTTGCCTTTGGCCACGATGGGTATGAAATCCGAATTGGAATGCAATTTATTTTTCGTTCTTCTTCGGGAAAGTTTGGATCACAAAGCGTGTGGGGAGGTAGGTGATTCATTGGAGTGAATCTGGACGGCAAATAGTACCTAAAGGCAGCTCTTTGTCAATTAATGGGGATGCATACCGGGGAGATATTATCTCTCTACAGCGAAGCAATTCAAAAAATGCTCTTGATCGTGTCGAGACTGCTTGAGCAATTATTGTACTCTCGACAAGTGCATCGAGATTTTCCAAAATTGACAGTCTTGTCCTGTCTTTCGATAAAACTCATCCCATCTCTTGATCTTCATCGGATCTAACAGCAAATTTTATACTCTTGACAAGTACACCAAATATTTTCAAAGGCCACGTACTTATTCCATCTTTCTATAAAATCATCCTATCTTTTGATTGGATAAAAACCACTCAGGCAATTTTTGTGCTCCAAACAAATGCACCAATTTCATAACTCTCTCTATGAAGATCACGCTATTCTTTTGCCCGGCTGAGGAGGTGGCTTGTGAGTCGAAAAGATGTTTTTTTTTATTTATTCATCCGTCTCGACTGTTGTGTTCAATGGAAACCAACCTCATTTCAGGAGAAAAAATTAGGTGGAAAGTCGGACACACCTAATGTTTTCTCCTCTCTCTCTCCCTTTCTCCCGGGAAAACTTCGCCCTCCTTTTTTGACCACTTTTAAAAAATTTCAAAGAAGGGAGGCTACTGCGAAGGCTTCTCTCTGTTCGTCGGACGAACCATGCCCCCGCCGTCGCCTCCTGGAGCCCCATCTTAGGCTCTAACGAGGTCGAGTTGAACCTTCCGCTCGCGCTCCTCTCCTCTCTCTCACTCACTACGGTTTTGGGAAATGAGAAGTGAAGAGCCACCAAGAAGAAGCTTCTCCATTTTCCTCTGCTCTTTCTTGGCGACTTTCTTTCTTGTTTTCGCCCATCGTCTAAAAGAAACCAGCTCGTGTCCCTGTTTGAACACCGCCATTGGAAAAGCTCCTCTGCTGGAGGCTTTCTAAACGTTCTCTTGTTCTTTTATTACCACCTCCTCTGTTGAAGTTCGCTCCTTTCTCATACTCTGTCTTCCTTGTGAGCTCCGAGGATGTTTGTTCTGATTTACATGAACTTACTCTTTCTCTTTGCATTCCTATGTCTGTGATTGAAGACAACTTGGCTGTTTAAAGGAGTTCAGCAGAGGCAATGGTTAAGAAATGACACCTACTTTGTGAGAAAAAGAAGAGCCTCCGAATTAAACTTTAAGTAAACCACTTGACTCCCGTGAGCGGAGTTCATTTCTCTTTTTCCCCTCATCATACGCTTGGGATGAAGCAGCTAAACATCGTGAGACTTCCCATTTATCTTTTGTTCCCCTGTTTCTGACTTCCATGCAACATTAGATTATTGCAGAGGAGATGGACATGGATGGCATGCCGATTAGTTTAAACTCTTAGTGATTTGTAGAAGCTGCGGGATGGGACGGAATGCATCAAATAAGGAGCTGATGACACAGTTGAATTTAGGAATGTAGATGAGACAGATAGAGAAAGTTGCTGAGGCAGAGGAAGCTGAAACAGAGGCAGAGGAAGTTCGCATAAGCTGAAACAGAGGCAGAGGAAGTTCGCATACCTCAAAACAAAGCTCAAAGTGGAAAGAAGATGAGCTGGCGATCCATTCCTGAACTAAACTGATGAGCTGGCGATCCATAACATCAAAACCTGAAACACAGAAGCTGATCAAGCAAAGTAAAGGAGCTGCACAGCTAGAAGAAATGCACGTGTGCTTCATAGAAGTCATTCTGTTGTAACAGTTCAATAACAAGAAGTTGTTAAACAAATATTGACTATAAAAGGATAAGTGTAGCAGAGAGGAGTTGAGCATGTGGATCAATTCATTGTATTGAACTTCTGTTTTTCCTCTATTCATCTTGAGAGGCTTTTCTTCTACTTCCGTAATTCAATTGTAGCTGAACTGATGTAAAGTTGAACAAGAAGTTGAGAAGGAGAATAGCAGAAGCTGAGGTATTTTCATTGATTGTTCAGGATCCACAATTATAAACAGGTCTTGTACTATCTTTCATTTCTTCTCACCCCATGCCCTGTCCCACTTAGAATTCCTTTGCTTGCTTTGCCATTGCTTCCTGCAGTATATATACTTGAGATTGGTTCCCCAGGAGGCAAATGCCTTTGGTATCGACTACAAGGCTGTTGGCAGCAGGAATATCTGGTTCCGGTGATGCTACATCTTCTCCTACAGCAACAATCAGTTTTTCCACATGTTTGCTTATTTAGTCACGGTGTTCTGAATCAACAATTCGTTTTCTAGGTGTATGATTTTTGGAATTTAACATCACTTGCATGGATTTTCCTTTTTGTCTAGAAGCTACGTACTCTTTACATATGAATTGTTGTAAGGAATCACATTAGGAAAAGATGATGCCTGGGATGGCTTTTTATTTATGTAATGACACTCCAGCATTAATAGTAGAATTGCAGTTCACGTGTTTTGGATTTCCGTTCCGTTGCTCTGACTGGTTATATATCAAGTCATACATGCATTTTGTCGAAAGAGAATATCGGTGTTTCTCCATAATTTGAAGGTGTCTTGTTTTGTGTAATGACACTCCTGCACCCGAACGCGTGCATATGTTAGTCTACCACCTTGCTTATGTGCTTCTGGACGTGTCTATCATGTTATCTGGCAGCCTGCAAGCAATGCAGTCTCACTTCCAGACACGATGCATAGAAAAATGCAAGTTGTCATAAAATTGGTTCACAGAGCAATACAGCGGTTTAAATGATTATCATAACTAGCCATGTAGCTCAGCATGACAATTTTGTCAATCCATGTCAAGATACCTGCTGCTTCTCAAGTGCATTTACCATGATATATCCAAGGAGCTCCGGTATTTGTTCTTGTGCATTTCTGATTTGCAAATTAGGGAGACGATGGATCACTTTGGCTGCAATGCACATGAAATACATTGAAACTGTGTATTTTCGATAATCTACAAAACTTTTCTTCACTGCATATCAGATGAAATATGTTGCCATTCTGTTCTATCTAAAAATTACTTATGCAAGCATGAGTAGAAGCAGAATGGAACCAGAGGGAAAACTAAAAAGAAAGAATATGAGCATGTAAAAAGATTTCTTGTTACTGGCCGACATTACGCAAAGAGAAACGGCCTGATTCTATTTAGTCTGCCATTTCCACTTTCATCACTTAATTTGTCTATCCTTACCATGACCTGAAAGGCGCATCCAACCTGCTGCTCAAAATCTTGCAGCCAAAAGATCCTGTCAAAAAAAAAAAAAAAAAAAAAAAAAAAGAGCCGTGGCCTGAATTTTCACAGCTGAAGTCGGGGATTGATTTTCTTATGATGCATCATTGGCTTCCAGTGATCTAGTCATCGCCTGAGGAATAGTCAAGAGTGTAACACATCTCTTCGCCTCCGCAGCTCCAGAGAAAGCTTACATACTTGGGCGCTTGATATGGATTCTCCGGTTTGGCGGCAGCCACTTGCCAATATCTCTCCTCCGCTTCCCATGTGTCTTTCTTCACCATGTACAAAAGAATCCATGTACTGACTCAACGATTTAAGCATCTGGGGGCCCAACCCGTGCAGCGTGCTTACAGCACTCCTCTGCTCTCCAAAAACAATCGGAATTCCCACAACAAATCTAAGAGATGCGATCCTAGATGCACAGATGCCACACGATCAGAATGCACAAGTCACTGAGACATGAAGGGCCAACTCCCTCTCTCATCTGCCATATAATTTCTCTACCCGGGATAATGATTGAGAGAGGAAGACTGCATCAATGTTTCAAGAACTGAAGTACACTGCCCTTGAGCACGAGCATTTTGAAATACAAACATGAACACGCTCTATAAAACGCAACTTGTCTATACAATCTTATTCCTAGTACATTAAATAAAGAGAGAAGGATTCACAAGTCATTCAACAAGTCTTCCCTGGTTATCCAGGAGCAAACAAAACCATGCGATATCAATCATTGGGTACATGGAACAACCATTTAACTATCAAGATGGCCAAGTAATGCAATTCACAGTAATAATCTAATTGAACAATAATTCAGGCAGATTCTCGAGCCATAACAAAAATATAGTCTGGCGAGCATCGAATGCATTCTGTAACAACTCGACAAATGCAAACACTTATCGGGTCAAACCCAACTGCATATAAAGCTCACCTTCGGTAGTCTTGGTATACGAGGCAGAGAAAATGCACATAGTTAGTGAGCGACAGGGGATTGTAAGCAACCTGCGACAAGTAAAGCGTACCCATCCAGAAGAAAGGAAGAAAGAAAAGCGTCTTTGCTAAGCGCACAATGTGGCTGTTTAAATAAAAGGGATAAAAACGTTAGAAAATAAAGGGTTTTTGAGCTCGAAATTAAAGTCGGGTGAAGAAAAGGAAAAAGAAAACAGAGTACTTGTGCAGTTGCGAAAGAAACGAACTTAAACAGAGAATGTGGTAATAACAGAACAAGAGCATTTTAAGCTCACCACCGGCTGAGGAGCTTTTCCCATGGCCGTGTTGAGACAGGGATACGAGTTTGGTTTATTTTGGATGATGGGCGAAAACGAGAAGGAAAGTTGCCAAGAAAAAGCAGAGAAAAATGGAGAAGCTTCTTCTTCTTCGCTATTCACTTCTCATTTCCCAAGACCCTAGTGAGAGAGAGAGGAACGAAGTGAGCGCGGAAGGTTCGACTCGAGCTCGTTGGAGCTACCCATGGGGCTCCGGAAGGTGACGGCGGCGGCGTGGTTCGTCCGACAAATAGAGAGAAGCCTTTGCAGCAACGGAAGGGGAGAGAGAGAGGCCTTCCTTCTTTGAAATTCTCAGAAAAGGCAAGAAGGAAGACGGAAGTTTTCTCTAGAGGCAGGGAGAGAGAGCAGAGAGAGCGTCAACAACGGCAGACCTGTTCCAGATAATCCTTAAAATAACAGGACGTTCAAGAAAAGAAAAGGCATCCGGGGTGATTATGACCGGTGCCAGTCCAGCACTTGCACAATATTAATCCCCAATCCCCAATTTTTGAGATCAACAACCAACCTGATTGAGCCTAGGACCGAAGAACAAAGAATTTAATCCGGTTCTAGGGATTATTTTGTTTCATTTTTTACATTCCTTAAAAAGACATATATATTATATCAAATTACATATCCATTAACAGGGCGAGCCATGATAGGAGAGCGAGTCCTAAAGGGAGCGAACAGAGATAAGCTAAGATGCGAGCGACAAATAGCAAGCATCCCTCACAAGCGAAGAAGTTTTCCAATTAAGGTTTTGTTTCCTTTCGATTTACTCGGCGACAAGAGGTTTTCTAACTAAGGTTTTGTTTCCTTTCAATTTACTTGGCGACAAGGAAGGCCAACGAAGAGAGGGGAGTAGCAGGAGCGTTGAGCGGCAAGCTATGAGCGGTGCTGGCATTGAATGGTGAGCGGGGCAAGTGGCGAGTGTTGCGGGTGTGGAGTGGCAAGCAAGGCAAGCGTTGGGCGGCGAGCAACGCGAGCATTGACCAACGAGTGCTGAGCAAGGTGAGCATCGCATGGCGAGCAAGACAAGGTTGCTCATGAGCCAAAAGTTGTTTCTTAAGTAAAAATCAAAGAGGATAAAAAAGAAAGAAGAAGAAGAGTATTGGACAAAGAGGACGCTAACGCCATTTGATGCCGTTTAAGTTAGGGTGACATTGTTTGAGTTAGGATCTGCTCTTTAGAATAGATATCATATATTAGATATGTTGTCTGAGTTGGACCAATCTAAATTCCTATGATAGAGAATCAATTTACACAGTGCTGGTCAAGGGATCTGGACTAAAAGCTGATCTAAACCCCTTGAGAACCAAACTAAACTGGCAAGATTTGGCCAATACAAAGTCGGTTTAGATGCTCTCCCCGGAAACATAATCTATTTTACATAATTATGAACAGTAAATTATACAGTCGGTTTGTACGTACCGAGCAGAAGCAAAGTAAGATGATGTGCTGTGGCTGGAACAAGTGAGTCAATCGAAAGGAAGATTTGATGTCAAGCGAAGTCACGATCTGCAGATCCTGCAAAAGTATCCAACCCAAAGCAACACTTTCGAAAATGGAAGGGGAATGCTACTGTCCAGCGTCCGAGGCGATGCCAAAGACATCCCTATGACAAGCCATGATCCACGTTCTCCTTTCCATCTTCGATTTTTGATTCCTGTGCTATATGGTGAGCCACGTCGTAAGTTGCGTGAAGCCCGACCAAGAGATAGTAGACTATTATCACCACGGTGCATATGAAGAACCTCCAGAATGCTTCAGCGCCCAGAGAGCCAATCAAAAATATGTTCATCGCAATCGACAATGACGGCAAATATGGAACCAGGGGAATCCCCCAGAACTGTGGAGCACGCCGCTGCGGCAGCAGTTGCATCCCTATAGTGCCCGAAAACCAAAAAACAACAGCAACCACGTAGCCAATCCATCCTCCAGAGTTTGAGGCCCAAACTGCTGTCCCTCCAATGCAAGAAGCAACTATAACAAACAGACAGACCAAGAACTTCCCAAGGTCGCTCTTTGGAGTCTCGCCCTTGACATAATACCGTCTCACCAGCAATGCAATAGACATCAGCATAAAAATGAACAGCGTACTGAGGGAGAGCACGCTAGACAGGACATCCAAGCTAGAGAAGAATGCTGCGACAGCACTAAGCACGGTGATCAACAGAGTGGCATTGATAGGAGTGCCTGTTTTCGGATGGACAAGAGAAAACCAGGGGGGGATCATATGAGATCTGGCAATCTGAGTCATATACCGAGCTTGTCCAAGAGCCCCGACCAGCAAACTCGTGGTCATTCCCTTGAGGGCACAAATGCTGACGACATACTTAGCCCACTTCATCCCGATCCTCGAGAAAGCAACAGAGTAAGCCGCATTGCGGTCAATTTCGGTGTACTTCTGCATCACGGTCAGTGCCAGAGCCATCAAACAGTAAATTACGGTGATCACAATCATCGAACCAGCCAAACCAATCGGGATGTCCCTGGACGGCTTCTTGGTCTCTTCGGCCATGGTTGCGACCATATCAAACCCTGTGTAAGACCAGTACACGACCGCCGCGGCTGTGAAAACACCACTCGCTCCATAGGGGAGAAAGGGGTTTAAATTGGACACATGCCCATGAGAGAACCCAATCGCCAGAATAAGCACTATGACCCCCGCACTAATCACAGAACCGATCCAATTCAAGCAAGAAGCCTGCTTTGTCCCAGCCATCGCAATGCTATTAGCCACCACAAGCACCGCAACAGCCATCGGGTCCAGAAGATTAAACCCCTCGGGCAAACCTTTCACGTGGAATCTAAAGAAATCGGGGTCGTTCTTGATCATGCTTGTGAAATACGAGGTCCAAGAACGACCCAAGCCAGCCGCGCCCACAATGGCCTCCAAGAGTATATTACCGGCCGCAATGAAAGCAATGAAATCGCCTAGTTCAATACGCAAGTACGAGAAAGACCCACCTGCGACAGGGATTTCGACTGCAAACTCCGTGTAGCAGAAGGCGGAGAGCAATGCAGAGAGACCGGAGACGGCATAGGAGAGCACGATGGCGGGGCCGGCGTGGTCGTGGGCCTCCTGGCCGGTGAGGACGAAGATGCCAGACCCGACGACGGAGCCGAAGCAGAGCCAAATGAGGTCCCACCAGTTGAGGCAGCGTTTCATCTCATTCTCGCTCTCCTTCTTGAGCTCGACGAGCTCTTTGGACTGAGTCGACCGGGTGAGGATGCGATCCCTGAGGCGCCGCCATGTCTGAGAGAGGGCCTTCCCGTAGGAGGCGAAGTTGACGAAGGATTCCTCGGGGTAAAAGTCCTGCTTGCTCCATCTCCAGTAGCTCCTCCGTTCCAGGTTCTGCGCATCCATGGCGGCGATCCCCGGATGGTTGGGAAGATTGGAGAGGATTCAGGAACCGGGGACGACGTGCATTTGCTTTGTGGCCAAGATGATGCGACTCGAACTGGAATGTATTAAAATCCTTCATTGATTCTTCATTCTTGGAAGTATGGATTCTATGGTATCCCACAAAATCAGGGGTTGTGACAACCGTGTGTTTCGATGCGGAATTCCAGCAGGTTCGAGCAGGCGCGGCTACGTCGTACTGACTTTGGCCCTTTTTCATGAATTTGGTCCAAGAAAGGAGTGAATCTAGACAGTGCCTTTCTCTAGGACAGTGTTCGACCAGATTTCATAGCCAAACCCACGCCGCCAACGCGACATGAGATGGAGATTCGGATCCGAAAGGAAAGTCCACAAGATTGACTTGTGTTTTGAAGACAGCGGAGACTGCGTGCATGGAAAGCGAAATGACGGGCAAACGATTCCCGGATTTTTTTCCTAGATGTCCATCCGTTCCGTCCGAAGGGGCAGCTATAGCTAGCTAGCGATAGCATCATCCATCATCACCTGTCGACTCTTTCCTTCTCTGTTTGCAGCCTCGATTGCCTATTGCATTCCGACCGCTCCACCCGAAATTCCCTCTGCCCGCCCTTGACGTACTCCGGCTTTGGTATGTGATAATGATGATTGGCTACGCCCATGTTGTTGCATTCGGAATTTGACGTGGACACTGTGTGACAACTGTCCCAGAAATACAGGAACAACATTGAATCAATTGCTTTCTTTCTTCTTCTTTTTTCTTTTTTCTTTTTATCCCGTCCAACATAAATAGGTTTTCCCTCCATATCTAAGTTTGACCAGTTCTTGATTTTCTTTTTTCCGGATGTGTCCCAAATCAAAAACTTGTGTGTACTAATTTTTTTGAATTATTTTTATGTACTTATTAAAACGTGATTTTTACTCGGCATAGAATGCCTCAGATAGTCAAATCTTTTGCGAATGATTGGCATCCAAACCCTCGCCAGATTTTGTTCGTACCTTTTAAATAATAGGGCATTATTAATTCATCATTTGTTTAATTCCTAATAAGGGAAAATTCACCTATATCCATGTATAGCATGGTATAGCATCTTCTCTTTTCAATTAAGAAATTAAGATGTAGTGATAATGCTTCCTTTATCATTTTTCTTTTTTGGCACTCGAATCGAATTGGCATTGCATAATAGATGGAACTATTGCATATAGACACACAAAAAGAAAAAAGAAAAAAGGGCTGTGCTATTTTCACCTCATATATGATTAAATTCACCTCCATTTTCACTAAAAAATCAAAGTTACCCTCAATCATTCATTTTTATTCACATTCCTTCTTTTTTATTATTTTTTATTTAGTTTTTAATCTAGTCATCATAATTAATAATTTCATATGTTTTATGTTTATTTAATGTGACCATCTCGTTATATCAAAGCATTATCAAAGAAAAATTTCTAAGAAACCTAATATATTTTTATGTCATCAAACAAAATTATTGATTAATTGTCCACTAAAATCTAGAGATTAACATAGACAAATTTTCAAAACAATATCATTTTCATAAATTTTTATATATGTTGTGCATATCACCATCAAACCATTCATTATCATGATATTTTTCGAGAACACTTCATAAATGTAATTTTTTCAAAATTAAAATGATGACACTTCACTGCCATTTTTAAAAAGACGTTTCTTAAATGTTCTGATTTAATTTCATCTCATCTTTTAAAGTTTCTTACTTGGAGAATGTAACTATGATTTTATTATGTAAATTCTTTACAAAGATTTATTTTCCTTTTCATGTTTCATTGATCATCCCATTATCTGTATATGTGTATAAAAGAGGATTGATAAGAAAGAATTTGATGATGATATGCATGACAGATGTTAAATTTTATAAACAAGTAATTGCGTTAAAAAGTGTCTATGTGAAAAAAAAAATTCTAAATTCTACTTGTCAATTAATCTACAATTTTTTTTAGATGACGTTGAAAAGAATTAGGTTTTTTAGAAATTTCTCTTTTAGATAATACTAATTTCTACATAAGTAAAATCTAGCAATTGATTGAAAATATGGTGCCTTTAATATCATGGGATACCCACAATTGACAAAAAAACGAAACATGTGAAATCTTAATTATGACAATAATATCTTATATAAAAGTCAAAAATTAAAAAATTAGAAAAGAAAGAAAGAAAATGAGTCTGGGCAACCACTTTAAATTGCAATTGAATGATTGAGGGCAATTTTATCCCCTTTTGATGGAAATTGAGAGGATCTAATAATATAAAAGGTGAAACTAGCGTTGCCCAAAAAAAATATATATATGAAGAAAAAAAGTTGAGGGGAAAAAGCACCCATTGTACAAGAGGGATTTCCTTTTATCATTACATTAAAGGAGAACAGCAATCTTTGTACAATAGGAATTTATCTTTGTTTCCTTTTCTTTTTGGCAAGCAAAGAGTACAATGTAAAAACAAGGGAAAAGGAATATTTCATGGGTTGCCTGGTTGTAAAAACAAAGCAATCGGTTCAAGAGTGGAACACATGCTTAAGCTACAATCCTATAGGCACCACGGCCTTATAATCTTTTATCGTGAGATCAAAATGTAATAAATCTCGATGGTTTAACAAATTTTAGCATGATAATTGTGATTTGTATAGAGAATCATAATTTTTTCCCAACTTCCGACATTGTGGCAAGTTACCCCGTGATGTTTCGATTTTAGTAATTTGCCTCTTAACTTTTTGAAATTTATTGCAATTTCCTCCCTAACATTGACTCCAGACAAATTATTTCTCATAAATCCAACCATGTTACTAGTTTTGAAATGCAATTTGATCACGTATCATCTCTATACGCGAGGAAAAATATAAAGACTGCTACAAATATATATTTCATAACTGCATACAAATATGCATGTGGCATTGATTTTATCATATATCGACTGAAACTTTAGTTACATAATTTCTCATTTAATATATTTATGGAATGTCCTTTTACTTTTTGTATGTATATACTTATATAGCGACTCCACAATCAGTTAAGTGGTCAGAGATCCAAGCGATATTTGGTCGAAATCAACTCTACGGGACACATTGCTATTAGGACACATTGCTATTAATTTCTAAAATTTATGGGACAAATTAAGATAACCAGGATAATTGAGAACCACAATGATAAAGAATTTTGTTTGTCCCGTCCAAAAATTTAATTAATATTTATTTAAAAGAAGAATGTCATAGTCATTGGTAGAAACGCATCACCTTATGTCACCATGGTACTTTTCTATTTTTTTGATGTAGGTCTTTGTCATAGGGTCAAATACTATCTCTCACTGACTCATTAACACGTCACTCACTTCAACATCAAGAAATTCACAACTCGTCCAGCTCCTAGCCCCTCTCTCTCTCTACACGTGTGTGTATGTATATATATATACATATAGAGTACCGGCACAAATGTCTTCTCTCCTCCAAGCGTTAGGTTTTGACAATTGAGAAATTGAGGTTCAACACTTAATTATTCTATATCCATTTCTTTTTCACCCGCTGTATTTATTGGGATCAATAAAAAAAAATATAATATTAACTCATCCAACGAATAAATTCGACACTAATGATTCATCTGTCCATTTTTTCCATGGGAAGAAAAATCAACCGTCGTACACTAGGAATTTCCTTTTACATAAGAGCAATCATTGCACGATAAGAATTTCTCTTTTCCTTTTCTTTTTGGCAAAGAGAGAGTAGAATAAAAGTTATTTCACCACTCGTGGCAAGGCGAAGGGAATATTTTACGGGGTGGCCCGTTTTGTTGTAAAAACAAAGCAATCAATTTAAGCGTGGAACACATTTCGAGCTATAAGCCCATATGCACCGTGGCTTTGCAATCTTGCATCGTGAAACTGAAATGAAACAAATCTCAATCGCTTAAAAAATTTCAGCTCGACTATCCCAAAAAAATCATATCAATAATCGTGATTTTTTTTTTTTTAATTTGTAGGAATGTCCTCTCGAACATTGACTTTAGATAAGTTTTTCTCGCACATCCGCCTCTCTGACTACCTATGAAAGGCAAATTGATCACGTGTCATCTCTATATGTGAGGACAAAATACATATTAAAACTATTAAAAAATAAATTTTGGAATTGCAAATCAATAAGCGTAAGGTGCTGAAGAGCTTCGATCTAATATTCTTATATGTAATATATTTCTAAATTATTCTTTTACTTTTCTTATGTATATAGTTATGTAACAACTTTATCCTTTGCAATAAGTTATGTGATCGGAGCTTTAAATGAAATTTAGTTGGAATCAACTTTAGGGGACAGGTTGCAATCAATTTCCAATATCTATGGGACGAATTAAGAAAATTAAGGATGATCGAAGTCCACTTATACTGAATTACGTTCGTCTCTTTGGAAGACTAGGTTAAATATTTATTAAAAAGAAGAGAGCCAGAGTTACTTACCGACAAAAACACATCAACTCAAGTCACTTCACAATGGGTTTTTATTTTTTTGATACAGGTCTCTGTTATAGGATTAGATAAAAACTTACTAATGTCGACATAAAAAATTCACAGTCTATTTTATTTTAATCTCTCTTTACATATATACATATATATATATATATATATATATATGAATACCTTATCTCCTTCGAAAATTAGGTTTTGATAATTAAGACATTCCGGTACAAGGCTTTATTATTCTTTATCTCCTTCAGAGATTAGGTTTCGATAATTAAGAAATTCCAGTATGAGGTTTTATTATTCTTTACTCTCTTTTTGTTGCCGACTGTAAATATTAAGATCAAGAAGAGTTAAATCATATTAACTTATCAAAAGAACTAAAATTAGGTGGAGTGAGGACATTTAATTTTCGTTGTGGTGTTAGAATGATTAATTATCAAATCACTTTTTCATCTAATAGGTTTAATGACAGTCTCACAACTTTTTGCATGGTATTAGAGCTAGAGATTTTAAGTTCAAATTTTTCTATACCCCATTTGCTTTCCCAATTAAATATGTTCATGTTTAGTACTCGGCAAAAAAATATCCAATTAGGCATGGGAGAGAATGCTAGAATGATTAATATTATATAAGACATTTATCTAATAGCTTAAGCTATTTTAGAATAGTAGGAGGTGGTGCTACAAAATCTCATGTGTAGGGTTCAAATTTCATGTTTTGTAAGAAGAAGACCCGTGAGATGGAGTGTTGAAATAACTTATTCATCTAACAGTTTAAGCTATTAGAATAATAGGAGGCGATCCCAACAAATCTCATATATTGTGTTCGAATTTCATACTTTGTAAAAAGAAGACCGAACTAAGTGTGAGATGAAGTGTTAGAATAATGAAATATTTAACTGCTTAAGCTATTTTATAATAGCTGGATGCGGTCCCACAAAAACTCTCATGTAAGGTTCGAATTTTGTGCTTTGTAAAGAGAAGATTGGACCTAGCGTGAGATGGAGTATTAGAATAATTAAATGCTAAACAATGTGTTCGTCTAATAGTTTAAGCCGTTTTAAAATAGTTTGGGGCGGTTCCACAAAATCTTATATGTCGGGTTTGAATTTTATGTTTTGTAAATATGTAAAGTAAAAGCTCGAGAGAAATTAAAAAGTGTTGGGTAAGGACTGATAAAAAAAAGGAACATATTCGACAATAATGCTTCGTTTATCATTTTTCCACTCGAATCCAATCAATATCGCATGATAGGAGACATTATTGCATAAAGATATAAAAACAGAAAAGAAAAAGGTAAAAAAGGAAAAGAAAGCCCCCGTGGTACAATGGATATCACCCTTTACATTGCATTAAAGGCGAAACTATTTTTCCCTAAGCCAAAAAAAAGGAAAATAAAAATAGAAAAATATAAAACACAAAAGCCATCATTTTGCAATAGGAAATTGTCCTTTTCCTTTTCTTTTTGGCAAGCAGAGAGTGCACCAGAAAGTATTTCATCACTCGTAATAAATTTGGTGAAGGGAATACTATTTAAGGAGTTGCCCCACTCTATTGAAAAAAAAAAAAAAATCAATTCAAGCGTGAAACACATGCCGAGCTATAGTCCCATAAACACCGTGGCCCCATAATCTTTTGTCGTGAGATTAAAATGTAACAAATTCAACCGTTCAATATATTTCGACAAAGATAATTGTGCTTTTCTATTTTAGAGAGAATTATGTATTCCCCCATGTTTTTGGGATCGGGCCAAGTTGTCCTATGAAATTTAAATTCTTGCAATTTGCCCTCTGACTTTTTAAAATTTGTGGCAATTCCCATGACGTCGACTCTAGCCATCTTTTGTTTGCACAGCGCTAACCACGTGATTGGTCTCGAAAGGCAAATTAATTATATATCATCTTGACATGTGAGAAGAAAAAAATGTAAGTACCATTAAAAAAATTATTTCTAAATTATATATTAATACGCATGTAATATTGATTCCTATTAATTTCCATCATATTTTAAGTTAGATGTTTTTACATATAATATGATTCCGAATTATATTTCAAACTTTTGTACCCTCTGTAGTTAGTCAGGTGGTATAATGTGATCAGAGGTCCAAGCAAGATTTAGCTGGAATCAGCTCTGGAGGGCACATTGCAACCGACTTCTAATGTTCACGGGGCAAATCTAGAAAAATTCTACACGTCGGGGGTAACTCGCGACAACCCCAAAAGCTCGGGAGGAATATGCAATTCACCTTTTTTTTTTTTTTGGGGATCCGATGTTAAAAAAAAGAAAGAAAAAAGAAAATGTGTGGAGCGAAGCACTGCCAGAACAAAATCTGAAATTTTGCAGGAATTTTCTCTTTCCCCACTTTTAAAAATTCGAGACAAACAGGGACAGCCCGGAGACAACATCCGTCCGTCCCCCTCGCCCCCGCTGGCGATCCCACCCGTACACGTGGCTCTCGGGTATGAATTATTGGGAAGAACATCCGACGGGGGCCCCACCCCCCATTTGAACAAAACTGACTTGCGCTGGTTGTTTTTTTAACTTCCTTTTGACTCCCCGTCCCCTCCTCTCGCTCCTCCAATCAACCGCAGGATTTCATCCCCGACGAACGAACGTACGGGGGGCAGAAAAAAGGGGATTTTTCCCCCCACGGATCCGACGGTGCGAAACGAGTCGGGAAGGTCGCCACTCCAGTGGGGCCCGCCCCCTCCTGACAGTTAACAGCGAATCAGGACCCTCCACGTGGCCTCGCCGCGGGGGGGGGGTTTTTCCGGGTCGCCGGACGCGAAAGAGAGCCCAAATTCTTGAAAATTAGTAGGCTTCGGTCTGCGGAGGAGAGAGGAGAGGGTGTGCGCGAGGCGAAGCTGGAAGTTACTTGTGCTGGCTGCTTTCTCTCTCTCTCTCTCTCTCTCTCTGCGTGCGTGAAGAGAGTCGCGTGTTTTTTTCGTGCGGGGAAGTTCGTGTCTTTAGCTTACCATCCGTGGAATCAAAGAACCTTTTTTCCTCCTCCTCTTCTTCTTCTTCTTCTTCTTCTGCTGCTGCTGCGGCTGCGGTTGCTGCTGCTGCGGCTGCGGTTGCTGCTGCTGCTTCTTTTTGGGAAGAAAGATTGAAGGGGCTCGAGGAGTTGGAGCCCAAGAGTATTGGGTCGTGCCTGGATTTCTCTTCAGCTCATGAGGTACGGCTCATTGATTCAATCTCTTCACCCATCTGGCGTACTTCCGTACCTGCATCTCGGGTTACTGATGTTTGCCGAATTCGTGGGTCTTCTCGGTTCGCTCAACGTTGGCCTCTTGGGTGTGGAGTAAAAGCTTGTTCTTTTTGTGGGTCTTTTTTGCCCCCCTTGAGGAAATGGTAGACCTGGCTCCGCTTGAGAATGCTGGGTTTTGTGGGGTTGTGCTGGTGGCGTTTAGCTCCTCGTTTTCGGCGGAAATGTGCAATCTTGAAACTTTCTGGTCTTGTTTAGTGCTCGATTCGTGATGCTTTCTTAGGCCACTGCACTGGTTGGTTGCATAAACTGGGTCAAGTTAGGAGCTTTGGATGTGTTGGCTCTGAGATGCTATCGAGGTGCACCCCAAAATGGAAGTGGAAACCTCCATCAAAGTCGAGGATTGGACAGCGTTGTTGAAATGTCTCGCTAGATTTTTTGTTCTATTATCTCTAGGGACTCTCAGCTTAGCCCGTGCCTTTGGCCCCCTAGATTTGAGGATAGAGCACTCCGCACCCATTGCACCAATCTAATAGCATTCTCCTTCCTATCTACCGCAATAAAATAATCAAGGCAAACTCCACTGTACTTACTGTTTCAAAGGCTGGTAAGAAATGCTTGTTGCATTTTAAAAGAAAACTATGGAATAACCTTGAGTTTTTCGATGACAGCCAGCATCAAACTTCTGGTGTATACTTGTAGAGTCATTTATGGTACACCCTTTGCACTTTAGGATCCATTGTGCACAAGGATTTAAAAGGCTACTGTCTTTTTTTCCCTTTTTTCTTTCGTAACTTCGGCTGGCTTGCTTTGAAGGATAACAGTCATGCATGTATTGTTTCATCACTATTTTAAAGAGGTGTTATTATTGACTATTGAATGATGCTGCCCTCATGTGTCCCGATAATCATGATTCATGGAACTGAACAGGTTTTTGCTTCGCAGAGCAGAGTTTTCCTTAGCGAACCTCCATGTTAAGAATGTTTCCCTGGAGTAGTTGCAAAGATTAGCCCCAGAGAGCTGGTTCGCATTAATTCTGGACATGAGTGTGCTACTGGGACCATGCTTGAACCAAGGGAGGCTGATATTCCAATCTTGTTTCTTGTCTTGGTCGTGCTTCCTTTGGTTGCTTACATTTTACTTGGGAAGTGGAGTGATTCTGCAAAGAAGCAAGAGAGGATAAGTTTGCTTGCCCAGCTCGCTGCCGAGGAAGCTTTCAAAGCTGAAGCTATGGCCGTGGCAGATGTTGTACCTCTTGTGGCTTCCTCAAAAAATGGAACGCATCAATGTGTACGATGCTCTAGTCGAGCAACAACTCGCTGCTCCAGATGCAAGTCTGTTAGATATTGGTGAGTGTCCCTGCAGCTCACTCTTTTCGGCAGAAAAAGTGGTAATGATGGGAAAAAGATAATTAAAATTTGCAAAGCAGGAACATACAATCCCCCAAAGGACCACCATTCAAGCCTTCAAGAGCTGACAATTTTTGATGTGAATTAACACGATTATAAGGCAAACCTGAAATTGATACGGGTTCGCACAAATTTGACATGCATAGGTTTTATAGCATAATTAGCAATAATATAGTGTTATCCAATTACATGGCTCGTCACGATTATTACATGTGAACATGAATTGCTGCTGTCAAATAAGTTGATGAAATGGCTGTCAATACTACCCTGATCGCATTTAAGTTTTGATTGTATAGTTCGATCCACTAAATTCTGCTTCTTTGGATGATAATCACTTACTTCAAACATATCTCTGTATGATTTTCCAGTGTATTTTACTCAGTCCCTCCGGTTTTAGGTGTACCAATGGATTCTTTTCTTCTATGTTGCTAATTTATGGATGCAGGCTCTTGAAGATAGAAAAGCATTTAGCATTGCCATCCATAATCGTGGAAATCTCTTAATTAAGACATTTTCTTTTGAGCCAAATTGTGGTCATATATAGTTGGACAGGAGAAACTTATATTATGAACAGAAAGTTTAATTCCAGAAACCGTGCATCTGCAATAATTAATGGTAGGAGTATTTGCAGAACTAAGTTTTTTACCTTAAAAATTCTCCCATGCAGTTCTGGTAAGTGTCAGATAATTCACTGGAGGCAAGTACATAGACAAGAATGTCAGCCACTGCACATCACCTGGCACAATCCATCTCCTCAGCCTGGCTTAATGGAAGATAATCGAGATGATGTAATTTACAATACCGTGAGCACCGGTTCCTCAGCTTCTGTTTCTTGTTCGTCAATTGATGCATCTCAAGTCTCAGCACCAGAGAGGAAGAGTAAAGAGAAGCGAGTTTCACGTAAATTAAGCAGGGGAATATCAAGAAAAGATGATGGATTCAAAAATGATTTCCTTGATGAAGTTAGTGGGAACGTGACTGATTGTTCATCCTCTTTTAATTCTTGCTCCCGAAAGGAGGCTTTTGTAAGGCATAAGGTGTCATCTTTGGCGACGACTCCTTTTCTATTTGTGGTATTCTCATGATGGTCGGATTTCTTTACTATATGTTATCCTTCATTATGTGCAGGCAAATACCAATGGATCATTAGGGTCTGAAGGAGAAACTACTGGAAGGAACAGCTTCAATTGCGTGAATGGGTATGTCAATGGACATGCTGGTTCGACTCATAAAATTGAGGACAATAGCAAGTGGGCAAGCCAACAAGAGTACTTATCTAATACAAGGGAGGATCATGGCAACTTATCTTCCTTATCAGAAGATAGGGTCAGTTCAAGTGAGAGAGCCCCATGTACTGTTCCAGGTGGTAGCGATGTCTTTGAAACTTCTAGTGCTCAAACCATGGAATCAGACTGTCAGTCTAAAGCTACTACAAGGGGCAGTGTTAAAGCGGAAAGGGCTTCACTTTCTTTTGAGAGCAGTGTACCTAAACCACCGAATTCAATGACAGAAGCATCTACTGAGCAATGCTTAGGAAGTGAGAGAAGGGAACAAGTTACAGGTGATTCGAGTTCGTTTAGATGATTGCCATTTGCAATCTTAAGCTTTTTATTGTTTATTTTAGTTTCTTGAAGTAACTTCACTAGTGCTAGGGGTAATTGCAGCAGAAGGGACTGGTACTTTCACTAATACTGGAATCACCAAGACGATGGGGGTAAGGAAGTCAACAAAACTTACCCGGTGTGATGCTTTGGAACATAATGGCGAGAGGCAAAAAAAATCTAAAGTCAGTGACCATTGAATGCACTTTTCTTGCAATTTAAACATTTTCCCTTGATGAAGAAAAGAGTGTCTCTTAGACTCTTTTTTCTTTTCTACTACAGATGCTATTTCCATATGAAGGATTTGTAAGGTTCTTTCAGTATGAAGTTTTCGACTTATCACCTAGGGGACTTATCAATTGCGGCAACAGGTGATTCTATCATCTTCTGCTTTTGATTTGGTTCAGCTTAAATCATCAACTGGTTAGTGTTTGAGACTACAAAATACTGCAATTTCTTGTGAAGCGTGATTCCTTATACAGATTGTTCTGATGCAATGAATTGAAAACGAAAATACTAATAGAGAAGTACTTATGAGATGATGGTCGTGCAATTATTGTAGCAGTTCTAGCCTTGAAGCTAATCAAGGTTTTTCTTTTTGGTTATTGGCATCAGCATGAATTTCTTATGTTGTTTCCATATTTGCTTTGCAGTTGCTATGCCAATGCTGTGTTGCAGTGTTTGACATGTACAAAGCCTCTCACTATCTATTTGCTCCACAAAGAACATTCAAGAGCCTGTAATTCCATCCATCCTCTTTGTAGTTAACTGATCATTGCCTTCTACCAATTTGCATAATTTCCTCATGGTTGTCATTATCCATCTTGGCATCTTTTATATGCTTTCCAGGTTTGGGAAACAATTGGTGTCTTTTATGTGAACTTGAGCAACATGTGACAATGCTGAGAGAAAGCGGTGCACCACTGTCTCCCGGCAGAATACTAGTGCACATGCGGAGTCTTAATCGCCATATTGGTGAAGGAAGTCAGGAAGATGCTCATGAATTTTTGAGGTATTTAAAGGGAACTTTTTGAGTATGCAAATGGACATTTGTAAAGATTTCGTGATTGTTTTCTTGTGGCGATGAATCTTTAGAAAGAATATTTAGAACTTGAATTTTCAAATAAATGAAAGAGAGGATATTGAATGGGGCCTACACCAGAATTTTAAAACACTATCCTTTTCTGTCATTCTCTAGGCTTCTTGTTGCATCCATGCAGTCCATTTGCTTGGAGGGATTGGGTGGGGAAAAGAAGGTTGACCCGAGGTTGCAAGAGACAACATTCATTCAATATACATTTGGTGGGCGCCTCAGATCAAAGGTGATTGCCCGTCTCTTTCCTTGCAAATGCCACAGCAGCTTCATTTTTCTGCTTTTGCATCTTATTCCCTGAAATCACGAAAAGTAAATCTCCTCTTTTCCAGGTCAAGTGTTTGAGATGTCATCATGAGTCAGAGCGCTATGAAAACATAATGGATCTCACGTTGGAGATATATGGTCCTGTTGAATCATTGCAAGATGCACTGACACAATTTACAACTCCAGAAGATCTGGATGGAGAAAACATGTACAGATGTGGAAGGTTAGATGCCATTCTTTATCAACTTGTAATGTACATATATTTTGTTTGCCCATACTTACCATTATCTAAACATTTTGTGACAAGATGTGCTGCATACGTGCGAGCCAGGAAGCAGTTGAGTATACATGAGGCACCCAATATCCTGACTATTGTATTGAAGAGGTTCCAGGTAGCATTTTGAATTGTGAATTGGGTGCTTTAACAGTTGTCTAACTCTCAATGTCAAGATGCTTGGGTCAAGATTACAGCTTAGACAGTTATGTTGCTTAGATAGTGTATCAAGCTGTTTGCAAGTGCTAACTTGAAGTTCCTATAAAAATGGGATATGCCCGATGTTTGAGTGAGCAAGGAATATTTGTCTCTCTGCTAAACAGAATGTATTGGACTCGTAATTCCTTCGATACTTTTTATAGATGGGCAGTCAAGAGTGTAGAGGAGGTAAGATGGGAATTTGCAGTTGACAGGACATCTAGGGTTAAACCACAGTTTCAGTGCAGGCTGTGAGTGCGGTACTGAGTCAAGTGTCTAGTCGATGTAAATATGATTGATTTGGCTTCAAGCAGTGGAAATGAACTCAGATAGGTTTCACATGATATATGCTAATCATATAGTTATTGCTAACCAGTTGCCTGGATCTTCCTACTGGTTAAGTAACATTACTTGCCTTCTCTTTTAGAGGCGAGTGAACTGATCTGCTATATTATGCCTCTCTTCTCCAGGAAGGAAGATATGGGAAAATAACTAAGTGCATTACTTTTCCTGAAATGCTGGATATGGTCCCATACATGACAGGAAAAGGCGACATGCCTCCACTTTACATGCTTTATGCTGTGGTTGTCCATCTGGATACACAGAATGCATCTTTTTCCGGACATTATGTGTCTTATGTGAGAAATTTGCGAGGCAATTGGTTCAGGATAGACGACACTGAGGTAACATCTCTGAACATCTGTAACTTTAGTGGAGGTTTTTGAGATTGGATTTCATTTGATAAAGATACTGCTTGTGTAAATTCTTTCCTCTCAGCCCCATAATGTAGGGCAAAAAGTAAAAAATATAAAACTCAGCACCAAAACCTGCGGTCCCTTTCACCCTGGAAACCAACTTTTCACGAAAAGGGAGGAGTTGTTTGCATTAAAAAAGCCGTGTAGCTAAGGCAGGGCTAGTGACATAAACACAAATGATTCCTGACTTTCAACTAGGACATGTCCCATTGTGATCGTGGAAATGTTTAAATTGGCAAATTTCCACAATAGGTTGTGACTGACGTCCATCCAAGAATGTAAAGTTAGTTATGTTCATATATCTTCTTTGTTTTCAATAGTGAATGGTAAAAGCTGGTCTTGACACTATCGATGCTGGCTCACATGAGGAGCCGCAAGGGAGTTGCCTTAATATCTGAACTAAGTGGACAGAATGATCCCTGACTTAAGCGATGTCGTAACTCTCTCTTGCATCTTGTATCTTACTGGGCATGTAACTTTCTTTTTTGTGTGATTTGGTTTGCCTATCATTTATCGCTACTTATTTCCACCATTTGACTTGTAGTGCATTATTGTACAGTTATTCAAAAGAAGAAAGATTAAAATGAGATTGATTTGTTCATCCAATCTTAGCTAAACCTGAATATTGGTTATAACTTGTAAGGTCTCTTTTTCCTTTTTTAATTTATTTTTGAGGTGTAATCTTTGTGCCAAAAACAGGTTCAACCTGTACCAATGAGCCATGTAATGTCAGAAGGAGCATATATCCTATTTTACATGAGGTAATTAACCCTTTCAATGTTGAGATCATTTATGGGCTTGGCCTATCTTTCTGTTAATTTGACCTACCGGGAGTTTGCCTGTCTCATACATATGTCTGAGCATGAGAAACACTGAACCTTTGAACCTGGCTCTGGAAAGATTCTGAAGTGAAATTTAAGACTAGTCAGTGAATCATCTCTTAAGAATTACTGGAATGCAAATTATTCGCTTCCTTTCAGGTCCTGTCCACGTCCGCAGAAAAGTTTATCTGGAAAAGCTGTCAGAGAACCAGGTTTCGCGTCTGAAAGAAATTGCATATTAAGAAGTCAAAAGCCTACAAGACAAGCAGAGACCAAACAAGGCAGCAAATTTGATGGCCATGAGACTTCACTGGATCCAAGACCACCGTATATCGCTGCAGGCACAGCAAAGTGCGCGTCTGTTGGCGTTACTCGGTTCAGTGAAAATGTGCAACCGTTGATTGAGAATTATAATGACATATTTGGAACGGAATTTTCTGATGCTACATCAAGCGATTGGTCTCTGTTTACAAGTTCAGACGAGGCAGCTTCTTTTACTACAGAGAGTACAAGAGACTCGTTCAGCACTGGAGACTATGCCGATATGTGCAACGTGGATCCAATCTCCTCGATCTTCAGCAACTTGTATGTTTCGGAGTACCCCCCACCAAATCCTGTCTCCTGTAGATTATTATTGAACAGTGGAGCACAGACGAGGTTCGTCTCGGAGGAAAAGGGCATTGTACTGGATTCCTACTTATCAACCCAAGAACCCAGTAGAGTGCAGAAAGGAGAGAGGTTGAAACAGAGAGCGAACCCACAGAGCGGATCATCCAGTGATAGGAACTGTAATGCCCATGTAAACAATGGTCGGTACCCTAAGCGGGTTGTTGCACGGACTTCCAGTCATTGTATATCTAGTTCTTAGGAATTTTTCAGATAGTTAGATAGCTTAGCTAGATAGGTGCGGTGCCCCATTTTTTTTCTCTTTTTTGATCAAATGCTTTGCTAATGGGGTATCAGGTGTCGTATTTAAGCACTTGGAGGACGCGATATTCTTGTTTCTTTGCATTATTGATTGAAATGGGAATGTTTTGACCTTTCCTCCATGGGTTCTTTTTATCTGTTCAGAGTTCAAACTGATGATCAGGTCAGCAGCATAATGGAGCTGTTTTCATTACCTCATTGCCACTCGTGCTTCTTCAGTTCTTCCAAAGTGAAGGCATAGGGGCTGGCTGAAAGGCAAAAGCAAATTTCAAAGTTGGTTTTCTCTAAATGTGTATTTATCTGGAAGTTCACATTGGTTAGGTAATGACTGCACAATTGGATTCAAATTTAAAGTACAACAACGTCAATTCTCCGAGTTGCTTTCCGAGATATAACCTTGAAGGTTGCATTCATAAAATCAAGGTATGATTAGAGTTGTTAAACGGGTGGGTCAAGTTGGGTTTGGGTCGGGTCATTAATGGGTCGACCCAAATTGACCTATTAACCCATTTATGTCTAATGTAAATTTTTCGACCCATATCCAATCCATACCCGACCCGACCCATATAAATAAAATATTTTTATATTTAATCAAATTTAGGAAAACTTATTCTTACGTTTTTTTAAAGATTATATTACTAAAAAACTTCAAAGCAATACAAATCCAATCAATAATTTTCAATTTTTTATAATTTTTCAAAAAAAATATTTATTATATATATTTAAAAACTAAAATAGTTTTATACATTGGACAATTTTTATAAATTTTAAAATAATTATTTTAAAAATCGAATTTTAATTATTTATATTTTTATTAAAAATCTAATTTTAATTATGTTGTTTTTTTATTTTTTAATTATATTTTTATTTTTAATTTTTAATTTTCTTTTTTTTTTTTCTTTTTTGTTCTTCTTCTTTGGCCGGTCACCGAAGCCACGATGATAGCCGGCGGTCGGCCACGGGCGAGCCTCGAGCTCGCCCGCTCGTCGACGTCGGCGAGCTCACGGCTCGCCGGGCGAGCTGGGCTCGCCCCTCGCCGGATCCGACGAGGCTCACCGGTGTCGGGCGAGCTCGAGCTCGCCCCTCGCCGGATCCGGCGAGGCTCGAGCCTCGCCCGACGTCGGTGAGTTCGAGTCTCGCCGGATCCGGCGAACTCGAGGCTCGCCGGCCGATCGGCCGACCATCGTCGTGCTTGGCGACGGGGAGGAAGAAGAAAAAAAAAAAAAGAAGAAAGAAAAAAGAAAAAAGAAAAAAATAATTATAATTTCGATTTTTATAAATTTTTTTTTATAAAGTTAAAGAGAGGAGAGAGAGAGATGATGAGGTTTTGAGTGAAAATAAATAGGTTCATTTTTAATGGGTTGATAAATGGGTCATAAACGAGTCAGAGAGCTAACTCATTTAAAACCTGTATGTCTTAGTCTTGACCCATTAAAACCCATTATGGGTGTTTTATAAAAATAAAGCTTGATCTATTAATGACCCATTTAACCATAAATGGGTCCATAAATGGATTGCACAACCCATTTAACACCTCTAGGTATGATTAATGGGGCACAAATATAAATATCATTGATTATAAAACCTTTCACAACCCAATTTAAAACTTAAACCATGTAATAGGCTTCTATTTTTTTTAGGTCAGGTCATATCACATATGGAGATATGTTAGGTCAATTTTTGTAATTTTTTTATTTTCTTTCTTTCTCTTCCTTTAATTTTTATGAAGTTTGGTGAGATTTGCCAGTCAAATCTTGCCACCACTAGGCGAGGGTTGTGAAACTCTCGATAGTCATAGGTGAGAGTCATGGCCCTTGCATAGTGGCTAGTGTGGATTGGCTCGCTAGACATAAAAGAAAGAAAATGATAAAAAGATAAAAAGAAAATGAAATAAGAAAAAAATAAAAAAGAAACAATCAATTAAATTTCCATAATATGGAAGTATTTTAATAATATAATTTTTTTAAAAATAATAAGAAATAAATTATTCAACATTTAATTTAATATGAAAGTGTATTTAATTATGAGTCAATAAATGTTCTTTACAAATAAATGGATTATAAATAAGCTAACGATTAATTCGGGTCAAACCATTTATTTATTGGACGTGAATCCGACCATTCGCTCGACAGGTTGAACAAAAGTTTTTTGTTTTTTTTTTCGGTCGATAGCAAAAGTTGAAATTTCCTATTATTACGAAATTGCCCTTGCCTAAACCCTGGGAGCGCCTGCAAAGGGAACTTGCGGGTGGGTATATGTGTGGGGCGGCTCTTCCCTCTTGCCACTACGCATCGCTCTCCCATTTAGACAAATCTCGGATCTTCACCCTGCCATTGCCAACACGGCCGTGCAAACGCCGCCAGCAGCAGATGAATAGTCGCCAAGATGACATTTTTAAGCCGTCACTCCTCAGTGACGCCTCGCGCGACGACAACGCCCCTGTCTCTGCTTCGGAGGTGGCTCAGGAATTTCTCCGCGACGCCAGAGAGCGGGAAGCCCAACGTTCCAGAATGCGTGTCCCTCTTGCAACACCTTGGCGACACCGGAGCGCTGAACCCCGGCAGGTCGCTTCACTCGGTCATCGTGAAAACTGGGTTGGATCGGGAAGTGTTCGTGCAGAACAATGTGATGAGGTTTTACTCCCTCTGCGGCGATCTCGCGAGTGCCCGCTTCCTGTTTGACGAAATGCGTGAACGCAGTCTGGTGTCTTGGACCGGCATGATTTCTTCGTACG
This sequence comes from Eucalyptus erythrocorys, assembly GCA_014182555.1. Lineage (NCBI taxonomy): Eukaryota > Viridiplantae > Streptophyta > Magnoliopsida > Myrtales > Myrtaceae > Eucalyptus > Eucalyptus erythrocorys. The sequence continues at coordinate 15,529,901 of CM024602.1, forward strand.
TGAGCAACGGCCGCTACGAGCTTGCTTTGCGGCTGTACGCTCTCATGTGCCGGACGGGTGTGAGGCCGAATGAATTTGGTTTCCCCGTGGCGCTTAAGGCGTGTAGACTTGCTCGTGATTTCACGATGGGAATGCTCATCCATGCACAGTTACTCAAATGCGGGTTTGAGTCTGATGGGTTCTGCAGTACTTCTGTTCTTGGCCTCTATATTGAAAGGGGAGACTTCAGGACCAGTCGTATGATGTTTGACAGCATTCCTTTAGGCGAAAGATCTGCAGCCTTATGGAATACTCTGCTTGATAATTATGTACAGAACAACTATATAGAGGAAGCTATTCAGTTAGTTTATCAGATGATGCAGTGTGATGTACAGCCCAATCATTTGACTTACGCGATCCTTGCTAAGTTAGCGACCGACACATTGGATGTTGGCTTGGCAAGACTGTTTCATGGCCAAATTGTTAAAGTTGGTTTAGAAAATGATGTTATTGTAGGTGGAGCGCTGGTTGATTCTTACTCAAAACTGGGATTCCTGGACGATGCTCTGGGAATATTCCAAAATCTAGAAGAGAAAGATAATGTGGTTTGCTGTACTCTACTGGCTGGGTTTCATCGGAGTGGAGATGCTGAAAAAGGCCTTAACTGCTATATCTCGTTTCTTGCTGGAGGTAATAAGCCTGACATATATACGCTAGCCAGTGTTTTTAGTTTGTGCTCAAATGTGAATAGTGCAGCTCTCGGTAAGCAGCTACATTGCTCTCTGGTTAAATATGGCTTCAAATTAGATTCATTTCTGGGTAGTGCTATTATAGAGATGTATGGAGGCATGGCAATGGTTTCCGAAGCTTACAAATGCTTCCTTGATGTCAACAGTAGAAATGAGATATGCTTTAGTGTGATGATTAACAATTTAGTTCACAATCATTACTGTGAGATGGCTCTGGATTTGTTCTATGAGGTTAAGAGTCGAGGTCTTGCACCAAGTCACTCTATGATTAGTGCCATACTCCGACTTTGTGGAGATCTCCAGTTGTTAAAAGAAGGAAGATCAATACATTGTCATGTTGTCAAAAATGTTGGGGGTGATGACTATAGATTGTACTTAGAAAATGCCCTTATCGACATGTATGCTAAATGTGGCGCAGTTGATTGTGCAAAACTGGTGTTTGGAGAAATGCAAATGCAGAATGAGTTTTCATGGACAGTCTTAATGTCAGGTTGCAATGAAGTAGGCTGGTATCAAGAAACTTTGAGAATGTTTAGTGACTTGGTGTGTACTTCAACTTCTGTAAAACCTAGCCAGTTTACTCTTGTGAATGTCCTTCAGGCTTGCACACAGACAGAAGCGCTGGTTACAGGAAAACAAATTCATGGTTACATTCTAAAAGTTGGATTTGAGTCTCATCTCTTTATTAGAAGCGCATTGATCAATATGTATTCAGCCTTTAAATCCGGAATTCAGGATGCTTTTATTGTGTTCTCATCTATGATAGAGCGAGATTTGGTCTCCTGGAGTACCATGATTACCGCATGCACTCAAAACGGGCACTATGATCAAGCTCTAAAACTTTTCTCTGAATTTCTAATCTCACCCGAGTACTTGGTGGATGATTCTATATTATCCAGTTGTCTCTCTGCTTGTGCTGGCTTGTCTGCACTGGAGTTGGGTATACTCTTTCATGCCTGCATTATCAGAACTGGTTTTATGTCTCATGTGCATGTTGCATCCTCGACTATTGATATGTATAGCAAGTGTGGAAGTCTGGAGAATGCATGTAAGGTTTTTGACGAAATGGAATGCCATAATTTGGTTTCTTACACAACTATGGTGTCTGGATATGCGCGACATGGCCAAGGCAGAGAGGCCTTTGCACTGTTTAATAAGATGAAGGAAGCAGGGTTACAACCAGATGCGATCACCTTTGTTGGAGTCTTGAATGCATGTAGTCATGCTGGGCTTGTGAAAGAAGGTTGGCTTGTTTTTGAGTCTCTCAGAAATCAATATAATTCAGAGAAAACGGTAAGTCACTATGCCTGCATGGTTGATCTCCTGGGTCGAGCTGAACTTTTGGATGAGGCAGAGAATCTCATAAATGAAGTTCCATTGAATTGGAGACCTCTTCTGTGGAAGACGTTATTGAACACATGCAGTAAACATGGGAATGTTGAAACAGCAAATAAAATTGCCCTGAGGCTAAGCAAGTTAGAGCCTAACAGACCTTTAAATTATCTCTTGTTGTCTAACATCTATGCGTCAGCTTCACTTTGGGAGGATGTTGCAGAATTTAGAGGAAGACTGAAAGAAGTTAATCCTCGAAGGCAACCTGGAAGCAGTTGGGTCCAAGTGGCACAGTGATCTCTATTAATCTGTTGATCCTCAGTTCTCTCTGAGAAGAACTTTGTGATGTTATGCAGATGATTGCACTTGAGAGATGCATTTGCTAATTCAATGTAATGGAAACTATGGCAAAAAATGCTGTTGAGGGATGATGCACTCCTGACTGCACTTGAAAGCTACAGTACAAGTGGCAGCTATTAACCATGAGGTGTTCTGGTAAGGAGTTTCTCAGATATGATTTTTTTGTACCTGGTATTTACTTGTATTTCTGGACAGCAGTTAAGAGACTGAACCATTTATGCATTTCCTTTTTTATCTGTCAATTCCCATTCCATTGTTTTTCTGTGTCCAAAAGCTGTGTCATCTCTGATGGCGTTGACTCGTAACTGTAGGTTATCGGTCAATCCCAGGGGTATTAGCCAAAGTTAGCCACTTGATGGTGCTTAACTCAGAGTTGTTCCAGTTGCATTTGTAACAAAATGGTACTGTCAGTGGCGTACTGAGAAGGATGATATAAGAGCTTCCGGAAATTTGATATCATGAAGAAATGAGGTAAGCCATAAATTCGTTTCACTATGCTTCATGAAAAGATTTAGAATCCCTTAGGCTTATTTATTTATATCATCCGTTTGGTCAAATCGAGGGCCATGATGATGATGATGTCTGGCTGATCTTGTGCCTATGACTGCCCAGCTTGTGCTGCAGGTGGTCATGTGGCTATATTTGATGTTAGCCTTACTCATCTGAGACTCTTCATTCTGTAATAGGTAGGTTGCCTGTTTTATGATTTAAATTGAGAAGTTTTTAATGAGTAATTGGAACAATTACTTTGGATGAGCAGAGGAGAAGATGATGATGATTACAGGTACTTATGATGGCTTACTGTCTCTGGACGTCTCCTGGTGCAGCAAACTATGGCTGTGCTGAGCTTCCAGGACATGTATGCATGACTTTTCATCAACTGGACATCTGATTCTGTCCTGCTGAACATTTTCCAAAATATTTTTGCCCTATTGATTTGAAAGGACACTATGGCCTTGGAACAGAAGAAATGCATGTGCTAGTTGTTTTTCTTCTTTTCATGGTATTGTGCTTCTTACGCACCAAAAGGCATAATCATATGTGATGTGCATTTGCATTATATGCAGTGGCCCATGTGGTTGCAATGGAGCTTGATCTGAGGATTAAATCTTACAGGGTTCTCATATAATTCTTAAGTCCTGGTTAAGCTCTTTCACTGGAATTGAGATTTTGGACTGTGCAGACCCAAATCCACACTCATTTAATTCTGATACATTTTTTCAGCATTAAATTTACAGAACTGACTTTTCTCACGATATGCTTTTGCTGCAGATACTTCTACTTTTTTTATTCTAGAGTTGGTTAAATTGGAAATTACAGAGTTGGCCTTCAGGAGAGTGAAGGATGTAATGTTATTTCTGCCTGGCTAACTTCTTTTTTGGTTCACCTAGCAAAAATGGGGAAAAAGTTATTTTTGCGATTCACATTTCTAATTTGGCTTTTCCCTTATGCTGACTGGGGTATGGAAAATGTTGAAAATGAATAAATCTGGCTTTCATTTCTTTGCTAGACCTGAATTTTGCATGTTTAATTTGCATATCCGAAACCATAATTGTGCACAGAGTTGCCCTTTCAGCTATTAAATGAAAATAGAAGAAGCAGAAAACATGTAAAAATAGAAAAAAATTATCCAAATCCGAAAAGAAAAATTGTGGCTTCAATTGAGTACTGAAGTTTGGTGCATACTTGTGTAGAACGTTGCTATTACCAGGCTAGCTTAATATGTTGCAGCAAGCTTTTCATTAAAACTTTGAAGCGAAGATATCTAGATACCTTTTCGAGATTGTTCACATCGGACTTGGCAAACATTGTGCCCATAGGACAGTGTGAACAATTACCACTATTCTGCCTTAGATGGATTGCCCTCTCTTTGTCACTCATGACTAGACTACTCTGTTGGAATTTATGAGACTCAGCCTCACGAAACTGTTTCTGGATTTTTTTTATTCAATTTCTAGGGGCAGGTAAATGATTAAAAAATTGAACTTCCATCATCCTTGGCTTAGTTCATTACGATATTGCAATTTATATCTTACGATTTGTGTATAATATGGTGGCTGACCATTCATGGAATGGACCAGACTGCTATCTTGACTTGACTTGGAATCTCTGAGAGAGACGGGAATAGAATGCTGCTGAAGTGATCTGACTGAGCAAGCATTTTCTGCAATGGTGAATCTAAGGAGTCTGGTTTGTCTCTGCTGTGGAAGCTCCAAAAGGAAAGATGCCAGCGAACCGACCCTTGAAGCTGTCAAGGTGAAGAGAAGTGAGACTCTACTTTAAAACCTTGGCCGACCTACTTTGATGCCAAAGAAGGTGTTGGGAATAGCAGTAGCAGTGACGCTAAAGATGGCAGAATGGTGATTTTGGCTGGAGTGGCTGCAGCTTTGGTGGCTACAGCCTCTGTAACTGTTGGTGATGGTCAAGGAAGTGGTGCGAACAAGGATGCTGAGTGGGTGAGGAATGCAGCATTGACGTCGGGAGTGGTGGTGGTGGTGGTGGTGGTGGTGGTGGTGGTGGTGGTGCTTCTGGTGGTGGAGCTGGTGGGTGTGGGGTGGGTCTAGGATAACATAATGACATATGGATTAGGAACGAATGATATATGTAATTTATCTCAATGCTTCTCCTGAGTGTTATGCAGTTCGCATATATTTTATGGCAAGACAAAAGATTTATATCCATTGAGTTCTTTAGGGTTGATGAGATCTCATCATTTGGAGACTTTTATGCGCTCACTGTAGGTTTCTTGATTCCTTCCTCTAGGGCTCCCCGTGGTGAGCTCTCTATTTCTTTCATTTGCAAGGTGGTGAGGCATAATTCCAGGAATCTGTTCGCTCATTGACTCCTAACAAGTCCAAAAGAGAATTTTTTTAACTTTCCTGTCGAAACATTATTCGAACTTTGAAAGATATGAAAGTGTTTGATGCGAATATACGTGTCAACTGTCAACTGAGAGTTTTAAGTTATTAAAACTGAAGAAGGAAGAAGGAGAAGAAAGAATCAAGGGGCGCGCACTGAAAATATTCGAAAAAGAAAGTGAAAAATAGAGAATAAATGTAAAAATCCTCGAGACAAGGACAAGAAGATATGCATTTGAATAATCAATGGACTCCAGATACATCAAGGTCTTTCGGCCAGCAGGGTTGTATTGCAGGTTGGTCCATCGAGAACAGAGTCACATGGGTGTCGGTTCATTCAACATCTGATCCTCTACGAAGAACCACCAATCGAAATCTCTTATAATGTCTTGAAGCATATCCGATATAATAGAAACCCGACACGTTCTATGCAAGGCTCTTTACATCAGTGGTGGACCGGACACTAATCGATGAATTGATTGATTTCTTTGTCATTAAAAAAACGAAAGGTGCTAATGAGATCCGTGGTGGCACCATGTGCACCAATACCGGTGGTCTGGCGGTCAAAGATTTTGGGAATCGCGGCCTACAATCTTTTCTTCAATCAAGAGCCACTTGGGTGCTCTGTTCTAGTCTTTAATGGGAAGCATCTTTTGTTTAGCACCTCACGAGAAGGTGCTCTCCATGCTTGCAGCATATATTCAAGGCCCCACTTTCCCCATGAATTGACAGGCAGATACATCAAAATCTGTCAATACCATATGGGCATACATACATCATATACTATTAACTCAGTTGACATATTCTTTGTTATCTCTATGTAGAGTACACGGTATTCAACATATCAGATATGGTACGCAGGGTTGAGCTTTGGTACAGCGACTTGTCCCTTTTAATAGGAGACGATATCAACTTTGCAGCGATTAATTGGCGAACTCGTTTGTGTTCAACAAAGCAGGAGAAGTAATCCATAAGAAAGTCCCATTTTACCCTCTTGAATTGATTTAATTGGTCGGGGGTATAAGTATTCATTCCGAATTGATAGATTTGTGATAGAATTAAGCCGAGATTTCTTTAATGTCTTAGAAAAGGAGGTTATCATACAAGATTGTCGACCTCTTTAGTGTCATCATATATTCATATGCCATCCTAGGAAATCTATTAATAACACAAACTAATTATTGAAAGATATTCGTTCCTTCAAGATTACCCTTAATCAAATCAATCTCTCTCTTAACCCTGCATTGATGAAATCATACTATGCATGGAGAATAATTATTTGCATCCATATCGAGACTACAGAGTTGATGGCGTATCCACTTTTGTGTCTCCAGTCAATCTTTATTTGTCTTTTGATCATTCTACTATACAAGCCATCTGCATTTTTTTTATAGTTGTTTTCGGCTTTCTTGTCGGGCCCTTTATGAGTCAGATCTGCATTAATGGTGGACTTTGCCTGCCTGGAAACCCCATCCTTGCTAAGATAATTGGAGATTAAGTCACCAGCTTTCATTATAATACATAATCTTAAATTTATAACCTACGAACTTGCCCCATAATTACGTTTATTAGGTATAGCCATTACATGTTCCTAGTTGGACATGTGCACATGATTTGGGTGGGTCTTGTCTAGCAAAGTGGAGATGTCTTCTTTATTTGCCTTAGGGCTTCCCTATATAAGCTCCTGCCTACCCTCAAAAGGGTCATTGCAATAACTCTTCAAGTCTCTCCATTTGCATTTGCAGTTCTTCTTCTGGTCTGAGCTTGATCCTTACTATTTTCGTCATTGTCATAACATCCTTTGATCACCGATGGCTTCTTCAGTTGCACGTGAAAGTTGGGCATCCACTTCCAAGGTTGATGATGAACTTGGTGGGTCCGTTAGCAAAGATATACTCCTTTCCTTGCTCGAGGAATTGCCGCAGGGCGAAGAGCGTGACGACGAGCAATTGAATGACGTCATCCGTTCTTTGGAAGCCGAGATTAACCTGGACATGGTTGGAGGTAGTGATTTGGTTGGAGAACTCGAGTCTACCGGTGATTCTTTTGAAGAGCATGGCGGACAATATACCGTGGATAATTCCATGGAGCCTTTGGATTTCGATTGGATTGATATGGAGATGGTGCCTTCCTCACCAAGTGATGACATGAATTGGTATGTGGACCGGTATGAAGATGATGAGATAACGAATAACATGGTTGAATTTGGAGTGATAAGTGACTATTCTCAGAGCTACTATGGAATTCCTCTTGAAGAGCAAGGTTATGGTTCTTTGTGGCAAGATACTTATGATGAAATGATGATGTAACTAGGGTCTTTTTGACCCTTTATTTCTTCCTTGGTTTTCTTCTCGGTTCGTAGGTCCATCTGACCTGTTAATTGTAGATTTTGTTTTTGCACTCGGGTGTACATTTTAATAAAATGTAAAATATAATTCTTCGTCAAGCCTTTTGAATTGCTTTTACATATTTTGAAATGTCTCTAATTTGCTCTACATGTAAATGAGTGCTCAAATGTACTTAATTAGTTCTAACCAAAAAATAAAATAAAATGTAACTTAGCTAGTGACTTTAAGCAATTATACTCTGCAAGTGTCAACATTTTGATTTGAACGAACTGATTAATAATTTAGTATTTATGGCTTGATCACCAGTCTTTCACTATTATAAAATAAGATTTTTAAATGAATTGTAATAACTTTCTTTATCTGTTAATAAAATTCATTATTAATTGTAGGAATCACATGATTTTTTAACTGCCATTGACTTAATTTAGTGGATGTTGACAAGATGATGAGTATCTTTATCAATATATTGTAACGAAGTCTTCTTTATTTGTTTGTTTGTTTCATCAAAAAAAATTATTTGAATTTTTTTTATAAATGATTATTTATATTATTATTAAAATGAGTGAATGAAAAATATATTCATCGTCTACGAAAATATTTTAATAATTATCGTTGATAATAAAAATATTTTTGATTAATTAATTAGTGCAAGCAATTCAAGTGAATACTTTTAAGAAAATATTTTCTTGATAAACCTTTCTCTACAAAGCAATCGCAATGCATTTGTTGTTTCTAACTGTTTCGCCTAACAATTATATTACAAAAATCGGACTCTATTTATTGCAAAAAAAAAGTTTCGGTACTTTTTTTCACAGAAACAGTAAAACATATGGGCACTAATTTATTGACCCTCCTCCTTCTTCTCTCTTTTCGTTATTTTACTATTTAATTATAACTCATTTATATCGAGTAAATATTTCTCATTTGAGCACAACAACATTATATCATTTTTTTTTTTTTACATAGTAGACAAAAACTTTTGTCAACTTTTATTTTTTATACTAATTAGTGACCTTCGAATTTGATAAATTTTAATTTTATGTGTATTCTTTTTACAACTAAAAAAAAAAAAAAAATCAAAATATGCTCTATCTATGCTAAAATATTTTGGGAAAAATCCACCAAAAACCCTCAACTTTGCTAGTTGTGACAAATTTACCCCGAACTTTCTTTTGTGACACCAAAAATCCCAAACTTAAGCCCGCGTGACACATCTACCCTCGTTAGGGTTCCGTCGAAATACACCGTTAAAAATCCTATCTGGCCGCCGACGTGGACGACGGAATAAAAACGGCGCTCATGTGGCACCCGTTTAAGAAATAAAACGGCGTCGTTCGTTTACGTGTAATGTGCGCCCCTCTCGTAACGTGTGCCCCTCTCTCTCAAAAAGCTAAAGGAATAAAAAAGTGATCGTGTGCCCCTCTCTCTCAGAAGCTTTTCGTTGAAAACTCCATCATCAGTGTTCGAGAGTTCTCTGAAGCTCGACTCTCTTACATCTCCATGAATGAGCCCTTTACCTATGCTCTGTATCTCTCTCACTTGCGATGCTTGAAACTTCCATTGCTCCTTTGTCCCCCCTCTTCCTCTCTCGTTGAATTGAAGATCACGTGTGCCCAAAATTCTAGGGTTTATTCGTGCTATCTCTCTCTGGAAAATTTCATTTGCCATCTCGATTCGTTTCTCCACGTTCTCGGTGGTCGATGTTCCCTCTCCATCTCTACGAAGCTTCGTTCATTGGTCGGCTCATGGCTCCGAGAGACTCGCTCGATTTGGGACTCGCTCGAAGAACCTTGATTTTAACTCGGTAATTCTCTAAATTTGAGTAATCATAGCTTGTGGTTTTTTTCATACCTCGTTTGTCTAATAAATTTGACGGGAAAAATGATTAAAAAAAAAAAAAAAAAAAAAAGAGTTGAAGAGCACGTGTGCCCCAAATTCTAGGGTTTATTCATGCTATCTCTCTCTAGAAAATTTCATTTGCTATCTTGATTCATTTCTCCATGTTCTCTCGATGGTCGATGTTCCCTCTCCATCTCTCTGAAGCTTCGTTAATTGGTCGGCTCATCTCTCCATACGAGACTCGCTCGATTTGGGACTCGCTCGAAGAACCTGATTTTAGCTCGGTAATTCTCTGAATTCGAGTAATCATAGCTTTTAGAGTGCTTGTAGTTTTTTTCATACCTTGTTTGGCTCATAAAGGAGTTTTTCCTTCCCATTGAGCTGCTGCCTAATTGCACATACTTTCTCTCCAGCAGCTGCTGAATGCATGAGCAACTGGCGCTTATTAATGGATTATTTCTCATGAATAACTGGCGTTTATTAGTGTTTGCTTTTACTGAGCAAGAAGTTCCCTTGAAGAATGAAAGAACCTTCTAATCTATTAAAATATCTAAAATTAACAAATTGCAATTAACTTTTCGTAGAGCTTGTGAAACATTGATAATTGTCTTCCCGCAATTGCTGAATGTATTAACAAATGACGTCTACTGATGTATTGCTTTTCTAGCTTTTGGGAGGACTTGCCATATGATTTTCTAAAATATGTTTTCTCTTGCAAAGTATGGGAAGCGCTCTCAGAGCATGGGAAGGAAGTTTTTTGCTGGTTCTCTTTTAATCTCTGATCCTCTTGCAGATTCCTCCTAGGGGAAGGACACAGCAAGCAGATAGGAAAGTGCAGTGCTATGAACCTGCTACTATGAAATATCTGGGATATTTCCCAGCACTCACGACAGCTGAGGTTGGTGCCTGTTAACGCAATCTTTCGGATTCGTTCATGGCAGTGCAAAAGTTTTGTCTTGTGGCTATGGCTTTAGTTTTCTCATCTGATACCTCGTTGTAGTTTTTGTTCTACTAAATTTTGACAGAATCATACTCCCTGTTAGCCTGTTTGACACCTTTATGTAAATGCTTTGGTTTTGTCGTCTCTCCTTGAGCAGAGGAGGCCTTTATCCTTCTTTTAATTTGTTTATGAAAGAATTAAACTAAGACCGATGGTATTGGTGCTGCAATTAATAATCCTTAACCTGTTAAATTCAAGTGATATCATAGCTTCTACAGGCCTTTCCATTTCTTTGCTATGGCGGGGAAGTAAGTGATTGGCTCATCTCTCCAAGATATATTTCTGTTAAGTGAACATATGTGGATTATGTACTCCTACTTTTGGAGTAATCTATCATCCTTTGTTGCCAATTTTTCAGTCGGGCAGTCTAACCGATGAATTATCGAAAACTTTGTGATATGTTAGCTTTTTCTATGTCCGCATGCCATGCTTTGTAACAGATATGCTCACATACTCATCTGTCCTGATATTACATTTTCAACTGTTGTGTATATATATTCCCAGGTGGAGGAGCGCGTTGCCCAAGCAAGGAAGGCGCAGAAAATATGGGCAAAAAGCAGCTTTAAGCAAAGACGTGTTGGGTCGAAGAGCTGAAGAGCTTGTGGTAAATTGAAGAGTTGTTTGCCTTTGATAATGTCGTCGTGTTGGGTCTTAAGCATGTTTGCTTACAAAAACTAAAACGTCAAGTTCATATTTCTTTTGAACATGATGTACTTTGTTAAAGCAGTAACCTTATCTTTGCGGGGAAATGTAGGAGTTTTCGACTTTAGTCTCTTGCATACAAAGAGATGAAGCGTCGTATAGGGGGAATGACGAATAGAGTTGATATTGAAATAGTGGATGACCTTGAGGCTGAGATTTGGGGTGGAACAGGGGGTGCTAGCCAGGGTGGAGATAATGAGGCTAGAGTTGAATTAAGCGATAAAGTTGGAACTGAATTGGTGTTTACGCCTGAGGCGAGGCTTGATTATGTTTGTGCTAGCCAGAGTGGAGATAGTGAGAGTGATGATGGCTTTTATTTTGAGAGTGATGATAGTGAGAGTGATGATACTGAGATTGATTTATTAAGCTGGATGTGTGATGAACACATTATATCTAGAGATGAGGAAGGGATACATGAGGTGGGGATGGTGAGGGAGGTGACATTTGCTATTGATGATAGACAAGAAGACATGAATGAGGATGAAAATGATGAGGACATTGAAGGGCATGAAAATCTCAGTCCTCTTGACTCTAGAGATGAGGAAGTATGTGACCAAATGAGACCTTTGACAATTAGATATGACCCTAGCTGCAATCATAGAGAATTGCAATTTCAAGTAGGCATGAGATTTGAGTCTCATACTCAATTTAAGAGGGCAAAGTGCAGAAATATGCAATCACAAATGGTTACAATATTAGTTGGAAGAAATATGGAGTTGGGTCTCGATTGGTTCGAGAGGGCGGGGATTGAATGGTGAGGATAATCCCCATGGCTTCCTCGATTCGGCCTTCCCTCTCCTCCTTCCGCCTCTCCGCCACTTCCCGGTTGGGCCCCTCCCCTCCCCTCGCCACGCCCCCTCTCGGAGGCTCGCTTTCTCTCACCTCGGCGGTACGTTACGTCTCGCTCTGTTCTTTTTTTTTTTTTTTTTTTTTTTAGCCCTATTCCTATTTGGGTGGTGCATTTTGCCTGCGATGTCCGATTGGTTTTTATAGCTTTCGGGCGATTGGGCGGTCCGCCTAGGCTTATGTGATTGTGGGTATGGGTTAGATTCCTTGTGTAATCCTCTCGGCGGGTGTGTGTTTGATAAATACTCGGTTTTGCTGGCTAAAAAAACGTGGGTTTTGACTCTGCGGTCCGAATGAGTGTTCTCTTGTGTAGTGGCAGAACTAAAGTGATTTATTTAACAGCTTTGGCACATCTCCCTGCTTTCTGAAACTAATGAAAATGGTCTGTAGTAGTGTGGTTTTAGTTCCACTATGATAATCCTCAATTTTATCAAGATCGTGACATCTTTGAAGTTAAATGACCATATCAGTTCAAAGAACAAATACATGGTTCGATCTTTTGTAGATTCGTTGCCAACTTATAAAGCATGTGCTGCGAGATAATCGATTGATTGCAATTCTCATAGATCCTCGGGTAGATCAATGATCCACAATCACATCTATTCGACACGACACATCTATTCGAATGGCTATGTTGAAGTTGCTTAAGCCAAACCCCGAGTTGGTGATCTCATATGCGATAAATGCTCCCGGTTGAGTAATTGGTATGGAGTAATACCAGAGCTTTTTCCTAACGCCAAGTATATTTATGGGATCATGACTCGGGTCAATGGAGTCGTATGTAAAGAAAGCGAGGCACTATGCCGGGGATCCGCCTTTATTAAGTGCAGATTATGGATCGTCGAAGGATGGATTGGAGCTAATGTAAATCCTAAGTTGCCGCCGGAGTTGGCCTCTTTTGCTGTTCTTCCTAATATTGGCTACTTTGAATTTATCCCTCTCGGGCGATGAGGCGATATCTCGGGGAAAGACAATGAATCATCAACTTTGCTTTGTGTCGATCCAAAGCCGGTGGGTCTCACCGAAGTCAAGGTTGGTGAGGAGTATGAAATTATTGTCACCAATTTTGCGGTATGCTTGCTAACTTTATGTCTAAATGAGGACAAGTTCTCTTCATTGTCATATCTTGCGGTATCACACGCGCGTGGCTGAAATTTCGACTTGGACCACGCATGAGGTGTTCCACCATATTTCTTGTCGGCTGTTTAACTATTAAAAAAGTGCAAAACCTTTTTCTGTTTCGAGAGGGAAACAAATGCTAACCTGTTGAGTGTTCCGGTGTATGGAGGAAGATCTTTATGGCCAACTTAGGGTGGTTAAAACCCGTGTGCTAATAGGAGTGAAACATACCATTTGTTCTTGTGCTTAATTAGACGGAACCAAAGCAACCATGATCTATAAACTTTAGCTCTTTTGATTAGTGGAATAAGAATATGAAATTCGAACATTGAGGTCAGCCTTATTTCTTTATCTGAAGCCATTGAGACGAATTGGTGCCATATCTAAGTGGTCCATTGTATCTGTTACAAGATGGACGGCCTGTCCTTGTAGAGGATCCACGTGTATTCTGTCGCATGTTTGGTGTGTTCTGTGGGATTCTCGTGGCACCACCTCGGACATTCCTAGGTCCTTTTTTACATTTCTATCCCAAAGTTTATTTCAGAAGAGAAAATCCAATGGTCCTTCCAATTCATGTGTCAATATCGGCGGCTATTCGTGGGTGTTCTTTTAATTGGTGGCTTGGGGGTTGTCTCTGTTTCCGTGCTTGGCCGGCTCATCTTGTTTTATATGTCACAAACAAAGCCCTGCACCTATCTTAGCTTTTGTTTTTATTGCAAGTCCATTTTCATTCATTGATATTAGGAATTAAAAAAAAAAAAATCCTTTTTAGGTTGGATTTCGATGTTTAGTGAAATGTTTCCCTCGTGCGGAGACTTCTTGAACCTTACATTATCTTTGCTTTGCGATTGTTCACCTGGACGATAGGTCACCTGTAAGTGGTGACTTGAGTGGAAGACTCTTTTCCAGTGCAAAGAGAAGAGCATATGCTGGCTTCCATTAAGGACGGACGAGACTTTTGCAGCACTTAGATAAGAGTCAGTGGACTAGTTTGCCTTGAATATCCCTAGATTCCTTACTTTGTTGATGTTTCATCTGCAAGTGGTTTCCATATAGATCAATTTTCTTTTCTTTTCTGCTGGGGGTGCGATTAGGGAGGGGAGGGAGGAGCGCAGTTGTTGAGGTTCCTTAACCTGATTTATTAAAACTTGCGGATGGATCAAACTCATGGGAACAAAAAAAGTTATAGATAGGAACTTCCTATTACAATTGTTTTATGGCCATTAAATAAAGAAACGTCTCTCTTTCTTCCTACTATTCTTCCCTTTTAGTTCAGTCGATGAGGTTGCTTGAATACATCCTTGTCATTTTTTTTCCTGCTTCTCAGGCTTGGAAACTGCAGGAAACCAGCCGCATTTCTGAGCTGGTTGACTCTACATTATCAGAATTCCATGAAGTAGAGGCAAAACGCATGATTGCCATAGCACTTTTGTGCACTCAAGCATCACCAGCGCTGAGACCACCAATGTCCCGTGTGGTGGCAATGCTCTCCGAAGATATTGAAGTGCTGACCGTGTCCATGAGGCTGGGCTACTTGACTGATTGGAGATTCAATGATATTACTAGCTTCTTGATCAAGTTGGCCCTGAAGATTGTAACATCTTGAATATTCTTTTGTTATGTGCAAAATCTTCTTTAGCACACTAATGTACAATTGATTTTCATTTTTATTGTCATGACCCGATTGAACTTTGAACTTTGAAACTCATCCATATAATTAAGATTGCTCAAACTAAGTGACTCTCTTGTAGTTGCTACATATCATTCTTGTCATATCTCAACGTTTCTCCTATTATGGCATCAGGTAGTTTCTTGGCTTTAGTCTCCGCACAAAAGATAATGACGCTAAAGCAAGTCCCTTGCTCTACATATTCTCATTTCCTTCACACACTTTATCGTTAATCCTGAAGAGAAGTGAAAGTGATAGAAGAAATGAGGGAAAGTGGAAGTCTCAACTGGAAAGCAAAATAAATAATCTAATCACGTAAGCATATCCACGATTGTATAGTGATTCATAATTAGTGTTTAGATTGGATTACAACAAAAAATGAACTCTTGCAGTTCAACCAAAAAGGAATTTGGATTACGGTCAAAAGGCTTGCACTCTTTGTTTTCATTTACAACCAAACAAGCACAAGCAGCCGAGATTCTATGTTAGTGTTGAATTCGGATTACAACAAAAAAAGGAACAAGCAACAACTTCTTGGCTATGAACAATTGGATGGAATTCACATCAACTTCAACGTGTTGCATTACTTATAGATTCTTGAGTTCCACATGGTCCAAAAGCCTCTGTTGAGACATGGTCGATCGACTTGCGAGATTCTTGTGTTCTTGAATCTCCTTGTTTGGTAGATGTCCTTTTCACCGTGGTTGGTCCTGGATGTTTTCTTGGTCTCCCCTTTTACCCTGCATAGAAAAGCATGAGTAAGTTACAATAAGTATTGTCATGAGACCATATTAGTATCGAAGGCTTGATTTGTGACCATATAAGTTTTCTTGGTCTTCCTTTTTCTCTTACCGGAGGTTTGATTTGTGTTGTTGCTAGAGGCTTCGGACATGTTCTCTTGTTGTGTCCCAAGTCTTGACAATTTGAGCATGAGATGATTGCCCCGACTTTTGCCAATTTTTCGAATTAGTATGTGGATTAACCATGGCCTTCCCCTTTCTTGTCCTTTTCTCGACATTCTCACCTTGCTTATTGCGTTGTTTCTTGGGTCTCCTGGAAGCTTTCGAATGGCGGAGGCAATATTGGCTCTTCGGTAGATAGTGGCCACATTTTCTTCCCATTCAATGTCGGTAATGGAAATTGGTAGCATCTTTCGTAAGCATCCTTTTGAAACAATCATCAACATACTGATTAATCTCGTACTTCATATAATTAATGCATGAGATAGCATGGCTACAAGGTATTCCTGAGATATCCCATTGCCTACAAGCACATGTCCTCCCCCTCAAGTCTACTTCAAACCGATCATCATTGACTTCAACTTCAAATTTTTCCCCAATGCATGGTTTGGTAACACAATACCTAGTCTTCATCTTTGCTTCCTCGACCTTTGCCCTAATTCGTGGACATAATTCATCTTGGGAACCCATCATCAATTGGCTTTTCTCATACATTCTCACCATCAAAGCTGTTCTTATTGCCTCTAACATATCAACAATTGGCATCTCTCTTTGCTTGCAAATGTAGGCATTGAAAGTTTCACTCAAATTGTTCTCAATGGCATCACATTTTCGCCCAGCCTTTATGAATGCCCCGCGTAAATGCTCGGACCTTGCCTCATGAAATCTTCATAGGCATCAACAGACTCCCTCTTCATTCCTTCAATTGCTATATTGAATTCAACCTCGTATGTGGCATATGCAGCTCTCCAAAAGTAATTTCGAAATGTTTCTCCCTTGTACAATTTTTTTCCAGTTTGCATAAATGTGCCTTGAACAATTCCTATGTTCTGCACAAGGAGCCAATGAAGAAACTGCATTGATAAGACCCCGCAAAAGATAATTGAAATGCATTAATAAAGCCTTGCAAGACATAATTCAATGACTATTATAAAGGAATTAATGAAATTCGAGGCTCCTACCTTTTGTTGATCACTTATGAATGTCCAATCATCACCTCTACCTACTTGGAGGTCTCAGTAAATAGAAACTTGAGGAACCAAGTCCAACTGTCTTGTGTTTCCGCTTCGACAACAGCCCATGCGACCGGAAACATATGATTATTTCCATCTCTTCCAATAGCACAAAGTAGCATTTGCTTTACTACGGTTTTAATAAAACAACCATCTAGTCCAATTACTTTCCTACAACCTTCTAGACAACCTTTTTTCAGCCCTTGAAGCCCACATAAAATCTCTTGAACATGTTTTGTGGCTGTCTAAGTAAAAGATGAAATGTCTGTTCTTCTTGGATTGCTCCAATTGAGCTTTATAAGATGCCAATAACTTATATTGCTCAACAAATGAACCCCGAATAGTCTTAAGAGCTCTATTAATTGCTCTATAACAGGTTCTTCGTTGAGCATGAGTCCCCACATCTCCATTGCATCTGCCGCAATTGTGCTGCGGTATATTTCAAATTAGCTCGATCTTAGGCAAGAACTCTTCAGCAAGCCATATGTAAGATGCACTTCTATTTCTCATGCTTCTAGGGCAAGTATGTTGTTCTCCAATAGTCTTGACAACAAATGTTTTCTCTTTATTGAGCCAACTACCATAAAGGGACCATTTACATCCGGTCACACACTTCGCATGCATCTTTTTAAATTCACTTTTCTTCCAACTAATATTGTAACCATTTGTGATTGCATATTTCTGCACTGCCCTCTTAAATTGAGTATGAGACTCAAATCTCATGCCTACTTGAAATTGCAATTCTCTATGATTGCAGCTAGGGTCATATCTAATTGTCAAAGGTCTCATTTGGTCACATACTTCCTCATCTCTAGAGTCAAGAGGACTGAGATTTTCATGCCCTTCAATGTCCTCATCATTTTCATCCTCATTCATGTCTTCTTGTCTATCATCAATAGCAAATGTCACCTCCCTCACCATCCCCACCTCATGTATCCCTTCCTCATCTCTAGATATAATGTGTTCATCACACATCCAGCTTAATAAATCAATCTCAGTATCATCACTCTCACTATCATCACTCTCAAAATAAAAGCCATCATCACTCTCACTATCTCCACTGGGCTAGCACAAACATAATCAAGCCTCGCCTCAGGCGTAAACACCAATTCAGTTCCAACTTTATCGCTTAATTCAACTCTAGCCTCATTATCTCCACCCTGGCTAGCACCCCCTGTTCCACCCCAAATCTCAGCCTCAAGGTCATCCACTATTTCAATATCAACTCTATTCGTCATTCCCCCTATACGACGCTTCATCTCTTTGTATGCAAGAGACTAAAGTCGAGAAAACTCCTACATTTCCCTGCAAAGATAAGGTTACCTCGCTTTTAACAAAGTACATCATGTTCAAAAGAAATATGAACTTGACGTTTTAGTTTTTGTAAGCAAACATGCTTAAGACCCAACACGACGACATTATCAAAGGCAAACAACTCTTCAATTTACCACAAGCTCTTCAGCTCTTCGACCCAACACGTCTTTGCTTAAAGCTGCTTTTTGCCCATATTTTCTGCGCCTTCCTTGCTTGGGCAACGCGCTCCTCCACCGGGAATATATATACACAACAGTTGAAAATGTAATATCGGGACGGATGAGTATGTGAGCATATCGTTACAAAGCATGGCATGCGGACATAGAAAAAGCTAACATATCACAAAGTTTTTCGATAATTCATCGTTAGACTGCCCGACTGAAAAATTGGCAAAAGTGGATGATAGATTACTCCAAAAGTAGGAGTACATAATCCACATATGTTCACTTAACAGAAATATATCTTGGAGAGATGAGCCAATCACTTACTTCCCCGCCATAGCAAAGCAAATGGAAAGGCCTCGTAGAAGCTATGATATCACTTGAATTTAACAGGTTAAGGATTATTAATTGCAGCACCAATACCATCGGTCTTAGTTTAATTCTTTCATAAACAAATTAAAAGAAGGATAAAGGCCTCCTCTGCTCAAGGAGAGACGACAAAACCAAAGCATTTACATAAAGGTGTCAAACAAGGCTAACGGGGAGTATGATTCTCTGTCAAAATTTAGTAGAACAAAAACTACAACGAGGTATCGATGAGAAAACTAAAGCCATAGCCACAAGACAAAACTTTTGCACTTTTGCCATGAACGAATCCGAAAGATTGCGTTAACAGGCACCAACCTCAGCTGTCGTGAGTGCTGGGAAATATCCAGATATTTCATAGTAGCAGTTCATAGCACCTTTGCACTTTCCTATCTCGCTTGCTTTGTGTCCTTCCCCTAGGAGGAATCTGCAAGAGGATCGTAGATTAAAAGAGAACCAGCAAAAACTTCCTTCCCATGCTCGAGAGCGCTTCCCATACTTTGCAAGAGAAAACATATTTTAGAAAATCATATGGCAAGTCCTCCCAAAAGCTAGAAAAGCAATACATCGGTAGACGTCATTTGTTAATACATTCAAGCAATTGCGGGAAGACAATTATCAATGTTTCACAAGCTCTACGAAAAGTTAATTGCAATTTGTTAATTTTAGATATTTTAATAGATTAGAAGGTTCTTTCATTCTTCAAGGGAACTTCTTGCTCAATAAAAGCAAACACTAATAAACGCCAGTTATTCATGAGAAATAATCCATTAATAAGCGCCGAGTTGCTCATGCATTCAAAGCTGCTGGAGAGAAAGTATGTGCAATTAGGCGCAGCTCAATGGGAAGGAAAAACTCCTTTATGAGCCAAACAAGGTATGAAAAAAACTACAAGCACTCTAAAAGCTATGATTACTCGAATTCGAGAATTACCGAGCTAAAATCAGGTTCTTCGAGCGAGTCCCAAATCGAGCGAGTCTCGTATGGAGAGATGAGCCGACCAATTAACGAAGCTTCAGAGAGATGGAGAGGGAACATCGACCATCAGAGAACATGGAGAAATGAATCAAGATAGCAAATGAAATTTTCTAGAGAGAGATAGCATGAATAAACCCTAGAATTTGGGGCACACGTGCTCTTCAACTCTTTTTTTTTTTTTTTTTAATCATTTTTCCCGTCAAATTTATTAGACAAACGAGGTATGAAAAAAACCACAAGCTATGATTACTCAAATTTAGAGAATTACCGAGTTAAAATCAAGGTTCTTCGAGCGAGTCCCAAATCGAGCGAGTCTCCGGAGCCATGAGCCGACCAATGAACGAAGCTTCGAGAGATGGAGAGGGAACATCGACCACCGAGAACGTGGAGAAACGAATCGAGATGGCAAATGAAATTTTCCGAGAGAGAGATAGCACGAATAAACCCTAGAATTTTGGGCACACGTGATCTTCAATTCAACGAGAGAGGAAGAGGGGGACAAAGGTGGAGCAATGGAAGTTTCAAGCATCGCAAGTGAGAGAGATACAGAGCATAGGTAAAGGGCTCATTCATGGAGATGTAAGAGAGTCGAGCTTCAGAGAACTCTCGAACACTGATGATGGAGTTTTCAACGAAAAGCTTCTGAGAGAGAGGGGCACACGATCACTTTTTTATTCCTTTAGCTTTTTGAGAGAGAGGGGCACACGTTACAGAGAGGGGCGCACATTACACGTAAAACGAACGACGCCGTTTTATTTCTTAAACGGGTGCCACATGAGCGCCGTTTTTATTCCGTCATCCACGTCGGCGGCCGGATAGGATTTTTAACGGTGTATTTCGACGGAACCCTAACGAGGGTAGATGTGTCACGGGCTAAAGTTTGGGATTTTGGTGTCACAAAAGAAAGTTCGGGGTAAATTTGTCACAACTAAAGAAAGTTGAGGGTTTTTGGTGGATTTTTCCCAAATATTTTAGTTCTACTTCGTAAGTCCGCGCGCAGTATTTCTCCCTTCTTCAAAAGCTCGAGCAGGGACAGAGCTTCGATGGCGCCGATTCTCGTTCGTTAGTTCCTGTCGCTGATCCATCACTTCACTCGCGACGATGAATCCGCGCTCTCTCGTCGCTTCCGGCAGAAGATTTCGCCAGCCGCTGCCTGCGCTCCCTTCTTCCGTCGATCTCGATCACCTCAAACGGCTCGACCACAAAGACTGGCTGGCGCCGAGCGAGATCATCAAGATCGTCAAGAACCTGAGGGACCCCGACTCGATAATCCGGGCCCTGAACCGGTACGAGAGGCGAAAGGACTACAAACCCAACGAGGCCCTCTTCACCCTGGCCATAAACCGGCTCGCTGGGGCCGAGATGTTCGACCCCATCGAAGACATGGTGCGGCGGATCGTAAAGGAGCGGCCTTGCAGGCTGTCCGACGAGTTCTTCTACAATGTCATCAAGATTTATGGCAACACGGCCGGCCGCATCAACAGAGCGATAGAGACCCTCTACGACATGCCTAAATACGACGTCTGGCCTTCGGTGAAGTGTTTTAACTACGTGTTGAATCTGCTCGTGTCGTGGAAGCTGTTTGATGTGGTGCATGAGGTGTATATGCGTGGGCCGCAGTTGGGCATCGAGGTCGATGCTTGTTGCTTGAATATTCTCATCAAAGGGTTGTGCAAGAGCGGGAGTTTGGAAGCTGCGTTCCAGCTGCTCGACGAATTTCCCAAGCAACGCTGTCGGCCGAATGTGAAGACGTTTTCTACGCTGATGCACGGATTGTGCGAGCGAGGAAAAGTTGATGATGCAAAAGCTTTGCTTGATAGGATGGAAAACGAAGGCATTTTCCCGGATACAATCACTTTCAACATCTTGATCTCGGGGCTTCGGAAGCAAGAGAGAGTTGAAGAGGCGATGGAGCTTCTAGAGAGGATGAAACTCAAAGGGTGTCAACCGAATGCGGGGTCTTATCAGGAGGTTCTCTACGGTTTGCTTGATGAGGGCAGGTTCGTGGAGGCGAAGGAATTTATGGCTAAAATGATATCCACAGGCATCAATCCCAGTTTTGTCTCTTATAAATCGGTGATAGGAGGTCTATGCAAGAAAAAGTTAGTAGAGGATGTAGATTGGGTTCTGAAACGGATGATCGAGCAAGGTTTTGTCCCGAAGATGGGGATGTGGAGACAGATCCTTCAGAGCATGTTCTCCCGCCATGCACTTGGCGACATTTTTCCTGAAAAGCTTCTGGAGAGCGCTTCACTTGGAGAGGAAAAGAAAGGAATCGATGAACTTTTTCCTTAGGTACTATGGTATATTGACAGATGAAAAGATGAGCCCCAAGATCGATCAGTGTGCTAATGACTACATAAAAATTAAGGGAGGCAGTCCCGAGAGGAGAAAGCTAACTGGCATATGGAAGATTATAATTGGCAATGTATCATTGACACAGTTATCTTGAGAATGTTCAATTGACAAACATCTTTCTCTGGATGATGAGATATCAACTTCTGGTTGCAGATGCAAGCCAGGATATAAAAACATGCATCTTGGAAGCTCCAATGAGCCAGGTGTGACTGTCTGATGGTTTATTTGCTATCTAACTCCAAGAAGCAAGAAGGCAAAAGGCATCTCGACACAGGTGAAAGCTGCAGGTCTTGTTGGAAGAGGAGTTAAAATTGTGGAATCTCTGGGACTTCGCCAATGTATCATCTAATGCTTCTGCCGTGTCAAGCATCCTTGCGGGATGTTGAAATTCAAGAAAAGTCGTGTGAACGTAAAGTTGTTTGCAAAATGAGAACCTGCAACGGGGAATAGTGATCAACTTGGGAGGTTGAGCATAAGCAGTTGGAGGGATCTAGGAGTACTTGGGTGGAACTTCAAGGAAGTCACAAAACTGCACGAATGTTCGAAAACGTCCATAAAGGCCGAGGCTCTTCTCCCTTTTCTCCGGGAGGGTTACCATGCTACACAATTCCATTGTCAGCTCACGAGAAGATCTGACTTCACTGGCTGATCTCCTAGAGCCATTACTTGGAATAAGGCAGTCTCTCAGTAACTACATTAAAGCAACTGGTCATAATTTTTAGACTGCAAGAGAAAGATTGTACACATTGACATATCTAATGCCGCGAACAGCCGCTGTAGTTTCAGTTTTTAATTGCCAGATCCCAACCTCTTGCTTTATTATTCGCATACCAAATCGTCAAGGTCTAATCATTCATCCAGTGAAATTAAAAATGGAGCTCTTCATGATGAAGCATCAGACAGACCTGAGACCATGTAAACATATATTTTTTTGGGTTGAAGGAAAGCATATTCACTTGAGGCCCTATATATCCAAATGAATTCTCTAACCAAAATCCTTTACAAATTCACACGCTGTATAGAACACCAGTAATCCCCGTCAGAGAGGACAAGGACATTGGCCTCGTACAGTGCCACTGATTTTTGCCATCCACAACCTTGTCACTACTTTTGTGCCTGTACAGAATAAAAGAAAAGCAAAGGAAGCAAAAACAGTGTCCTAAACTGGAGCAGGCAAGTTCCAGCAGCTTATACCTTTTGTTCATCGATGCTCAAAACTTTGTCCTCTGGAATTGGAACTGAAATCACTGCTTTCGGCTCACCCTCAACTAATTTACCCTCAATAGATCCGTTTAAGCTTGTGGTCTCCTCATCCTCTGTTCTCCCCGAACCTTGTACGTTTGTATCCTCTGAAGGATTCCCTATATCCACTGTTTGATCACTTGCATCTGCCGAGAGTCTGTTCTCATTCGAGCTATCACCAAGACATATTGGTTGGGACTCAATTCGGATCGTTCCATCCATTGAAGGGTTAAGCGATGACAAGCGTGAGTCATCTTCGGAAGAATCAGATTGTGAAGATCCATTTCCTGCCGCCGCAGCAGCTGGTGAATCGCCTTTAAATTTATCTGAACCCTTCTTCGAAAGTGCATGCTTGACAGTGCGAGCCGATTTCTCTGCTTGCTTCAAAAAATTCTTGGCTTTGTTTCTCTTACGATGTCCTCTGCTCGGACTTTCACAGCCGCTCCCATCAGAATTTGCGACCCCTTCCTGTGTAGCCCTGGCAGAAGCAGGCCTAGCGATGGTGTCTTGTTCAACAATAACTTTTACCGCTACCTTCTTCGAGTTGATCGACCTAAGATTAGCATGTGGAGACGGACGAATTTCTCGAGACAAGCTATTCTGATGTTCCACTTTGGAATTTCTATGAAACAGTGAACCAATCTTGCGTAGACCCCACTCGATTGGGTTTGTAGATTGCTTATCATCCACATTTTCATTCATGGTCCCATCACCATTTGACACTGATATGTCTGTGTTTGGACTGATGCAGCTGGAGGCATCTTTTGGCTCCCTTTGAATCTCAGTGTCAAGACGCCTACTTTTCCCTTTTCTATGTTCCCACGTTTGTAGAACTTCACTTCCTGGTTGTTGAATCCATACTGCAGGCTCTTTCTGCCCCTCAACGTCTATAGGATCAAATTTGTCAGCCACTTTTGAAGATTTCTCTGATGACACAGATGAGAAGGAATCTTTGTTTGTTGTGTCAGTTGCAAAAGAATCTCTTTTAGTCTCAGTTGATTGTTCACCGTTGGGTTGGTGCCCATGCTCCTGCGTCAGACAACATCGTGGTTCAGCTGAATAGGCCACAAAAAGGAAAAGGTTGTCCAGAAGAAACACATTTATTGCCATTTATCTTTTGTTCATTTTTTGGGGGGGACGAGGAAAACGGGAGGCAGCTATATAGACTATGCCGCAACTCCCGTGGGATACATTGCACTTTTCATACCCACACACATCTGGAGGGAAACCCACTGTAACTGTGTCAGGGCTGAAACTTAGGTTTCCTCTGCGGATGGGGTTACTTGGACGTAGACATGCTACCATCACATGGGCATGACTTGGACCCAAGCATTCGGTGATGAGATTAAGCATGTTGACCACTGAACAAACCCCTTGGGAGCTTACTTCCTGTTCTCCTTTTTCAGCAACAAATAATTAAAGAACCTCACCTTTCCATTGTCTTCGAGAATAGTTATTGCCACATGCAGCCTTCCCATTTTAATATTCTCTAGAGGCACCCATATATCATGTCTCTGTCCATCTCTGAGATCATTAATATTTATCGAACAAATTCTGCAGATAAAATAATGTAAGTCAATAAAAAGCTGACATGCAAATACTCACTGTGCCATATTTCCAGGTGGTTCATCATTACGTATCATATTTGCAGAAAGAGGTTGAAATGCTTTAAAATTGTTAAATTTAATAGCTTGATAACGATGGGGAAAGAACAATCGACAAAAGAAACAGGTGGAGAGACAGACTATAAAAATTCTTCCAGAAGAGAGAATCAAACGTGCAGGGATAAAAGAAAGCTAATGCAGCTTCTAGAGTCTGAAAACAAACCCGAGGGCATCATCAAAAATAGGGTCTTTGTCACGAACTTCAAAATTCAAAATATTAGGTGACTCCCACGTCATGATAGGAATCCTGAACTCCTCTAGCCATTTTGGAGCCAATGTCTTTCTCTGTATCTTAGTCTTGAATCTGTAAGGTCCCATCTGCCCTTTCACATATGGATCAGCCAAACCTGCAGATAATTCAAAGCAATGCAAATGGCAAGATATGAAATATGAGTGATGAGAAATTGAGCAGAGAGCAGAGGCTCAAAAGAGTGTTGAAAACAAACCATTCATATCTGATGGTTTCATTTCAGATCCTTCAATGACTTCTACTTTGGCATGAGCAACAGGTTCCTTCACATCTATGAAGAACCAACTCCCTGTCATTCATTTACATGGTTTTTAGTTTCATAGATGCACAGTGGATGCATGCTGAGAAGTCACAGCAGGATGCACACTTGTATATGCATATATGCATGTTTCTTTCTTCCTTTTCTTTTTCTTTGGAAGAGAGAAGGGGGAAGGCAATTAATGTATTACCTTGTGAAGGAGGACCAGCAAATTTCTCTACGTCAACAACTAGCATATTGGGCTGCAAAAGATAGAAATGTTAAAAAGTTTTAATCCTAATAAATGAATTGTTCTAGACTGAGACTAATAGATTTATCGGAAAGTGTGGTGGTTTACATGTTAAATTTGTGTCGGCCTCAAGAAGAAGAAGACAATGACGATACAGGGAGCACAATAGAGAACTTTACCTCAACAAGCGTCTCCTCAAATGCAACAGATAGAAGATTATCCTACCAAAAGATATAAATTTTCAGTATCAGAGACAGCAACTCAAGCATACAGGAGAGGGAGAAGAGAGAAACTCATCGTACATAAGATAAGATGTGATTAACTTACTAGCCATCCATCTATACCAGGAAGTTCTGTCACATCAATACCATGGGTAAATAGAGGCTTCACTGTCATTTGGAAATACGGTGGCTCAGCAAAGCACACCCTTAGACGACCAAGAAAAGGCCATCTAGGGATAAATTTTATTCCAATCAAGACCTGTGAGAGAGAAGCAGCACAGTTAAAATAAGGGTTTTGTTAACAATTGCTCTGAGGCACTAGTTAATTGTACTTAATAAAGAAAAAAGTTGATCTCTAATGCATTGATTACACATAACATGAGGCAGTGTGTGCATTAAAAATAATAATTTGTTGTTATTTGGGTGTTGAACAAGTGTCCCAGAGCACTTGTTAATAAAATCCTAAAAAAAACTACTATTGCTAAAGCTCACAAGAACAATATATAGAGTTGAAAGCTGCTTCTTTAATCTAGGTTTCTTAAAACAAAAATCTCATGATTTGAAGACAAAGAAGCCAATCCACCTCCCTCTGCTAAAGCATATGCTGTCCTGAGACTGAGCTATGTGTATACTTCTGCGAAAGAAAGACAGCAATACCACCACATAAATAAGTTCCAGGTACAAATTATCAGCACCACCATGCCTTCTTAAATTAACAGCCAACCAACCTAGCTATTCTACCAGAGACAACGGAACACAAACTAAATCAGAGAAGTGTTTTTTTCTTGATCTCATCCTCCAAAAGTCTACCCGAGACAACTGAGCACCAAGTGGACTGAAACATAGTCCAAAGTCGACTACAGAAAAGACGATACTATCTCATCATCTTTACACCTCTACAATAGGAATCTCACACTCAGGCACGCGTTCTGTACCTTTCCTTCCACATGCATGCTGGTCAGATGCAACTTTGCCTTCATTCCACCCAACCTTTTCCGCAGTTGAACAGCAAGTATCGCATTCATATCATCTGCAGTGAGGAAATTCATTCCCAACTCTAAAACCTGCGAAAATTTCGGACTCTGTTGAGACCATACCGCAAAATATTTTAAAAAAAATGCCACAATTAAAATATTCACCAAGTGATCATCTTCCGAGCTTTCACGAAGAACCCGCATCTCTGTAAATATAGGTGGGTTCCTTCCCATGTACAAATGCTGGACTAAGGCGTTCTTCTGCAGAAACAACCAGCATTCGCTGTGATAAAGAAGAACATACACACGGAGACAGAGGGAATAGATAATTTTGGAATAGTGAACTCCAGCACATAGAGCAACCAACAAAAATAATCCATCACCAACAAGTTAAATTATTTCTCACCACTCTCTACTTCCAATACTATCATAGCGACATACTCGACCTACCTGATGCAAGGCAAATCTATCCTGGATATGGGTCTCTCTTCAAAACTTCAAAGAATAATAGATGCAGAGTAAAAATGTACATAGGACAAGACAGTATATAGTAAATGCAGCATTTCATATCCACTGCCGTGGTTGATTGAATATCATCAAATAGCCCAAATAATAGTGAACAACTCTCAAGCCTACAAATTTCTGTAAGGCATACTCACAATCATGACGATGTCAGATTACATGAACAAAAGCAACAGTGGCATCACTTTGACAAGGAAAAAATATGAGGTATGAGATGGTTCATACAGCAGTCCACGGTTTGTACTTCTCCAAGAACCAAGGTATGATAGGAAGGAGAATCTTCTGCGATGTAATTTGCTCCATGCAGACAGGCCACATCTTCTCCACGGCATGGTTCAACCACCTAACTGTCTCAGAATCAGTAAGAACCTGGACAGAAGAAAAGTTAGCAAAGCCAGATAAATCTAAGAACCTGACCATGCACCAAACAAAGAGAAACGAAATATTCAACTGGCAAGCATACCCTTCTCTGGCTTGATTGTCTCGTTTCCTCAAACTGCATCTTCTTTTGCAACCTCATGATGAAATGCTCGTGCACCTTACAAAGAAGAAATTCGTCACAGGTGTAAGCCCGTAGACATGCATAGACAATAATTCTTCAATTCCATAACTAGCCACTTCTTCTTGTTCGATATTTCAAACACCAGAAATCAGATAAGATTCACAGTTAGCCCTTGGTAGGCCTAACACGAATTCAAACCAAAACAAAGAAAGGGATTGGAAACCTTACCAGGTAGAGATAGATGAAGGAGACCAAGTAGGCGAGTGGCGTGCACCGATCGAATTTGGAAAGCAACCAAAGAGCAAACAGCACAATGCACACATGGTGCATCATTGAAGCCTTTGTTACATCCACCATTCTTCTTCTTCTTCTTTTTCTTCTTCTTCAATCTCACCACACCAAATCCAAATCCTCAATACCAAACACCACTTGATTCTGTCCACAGAGATGGGCCCTTATGGAACTTTCCTCAAGAATATACCCTCGGACAACAACTATGCACGGGCTCTCTCTATTTGCATTTAGAAGACGAAATCAGGGATCGAAACTAAAGCCACAAAATTTGAGATTCACGATCGGCAAAACAGAACAACAACAACAAAGGGTCAACGAATAAGCGATAAAACGAAATATATACAGAAGAATCGTTCGTCGAGAAAGGTTGGGGGTGGACAGGCAGATTTCCTGTATAAAGAAATCAAAACTGACTTCCTCGCTGCCAAATGGATTCTGCAACTGCGAGTCTTATTATCACAGAAGCAACGAAAAGGGTCGATGCTTTTATATTGACATTTTCCGCTATTTATTTATTTATTAATTTATTTATTTCCAGCAGATTTCCACTCTTTTGGCACTTATCCTCACACAACAACTCCGCAAGCCCTCTCCCTATTTTTCATAATTAAGCACCACGGGATCGAGATAAAGCCACACAATTCGAGATTAACGATCCGTAAAGCAGAACAAAAACAGAGGACCCACGAATCAAGCAACAAGACCACATGCATACCATCATCATCGAGTCAAACAGCGGGTGCGAAACGAAATCAAGGACTCGTCTTTATTCTGCCCATCGAACCGGAGAGCGAGTTGCAGACATGGGCAGTGGGCATTTGTAGAATATCAACTGGAGTTACCGAAATAAATTCCGCACAACCATAAACAACTATCACAAATATATATTACCCGGATAACTAATGGGGCAAAGAAAATATCTCGTCAACTTACAGACGAAGTAACCGGCCAGAGCGCCGACACGAATGGGGATCGCGAAGCGAGGATGTCAAGAGGAAGCCGACAGCCAACGAAGCACGTCGATGACGAAACGAAACAGAGCGAAGTGGGGAGAGAGAGAGAGAGAGAGAGAGAGAGTCTACGTTCTGGGACTCGGCGAGTTTGACTGGCCGCCGGCCGCCACGTGGCGGCGACGTGTCGGATACGTGGTCGCCGTTGGTGAATGCGCGTGAACATGAATTTTTCGTACCTGGGAAACAATCGAAGGAGCAGTTGGTGTCGAGAGGAATTCGATTTCATCGAGCCATCGCAGGCCGTCGGATCTGTTCGCAGGGGGGCGCTCGAGTCCCCCCCTGTCGTCCGTCCGATGGAAAATCTCAGCGGCTCCCCATGCGGGCCCACAAGTGGGACCGGAAAAAGAGCGAATAAAGGTTGGTGAGAGTGGAGTGGATAATGATGACGTATTCAGTCCCAAAAGTAAGTGAAAAAAGGAGGAAAATGGACAGACAAGAAGTAAAGAACGGTAGAAAAACACGGTATATTCTAACCTGTCCCTCCGTTGGACTTTCGATACCGAAAAGACATTTGGGAGAAGGGGCCGACGGAAGTTGACATTGGCTTGCGGACGGGGACGAAAACGTTGGAGAGGGGCACACGAGATTTCCGGTTCATGAACTGAAAGTCAGTCGATCTCAGCGATCATGTCCGTGATTATGACCCCACGTTGCTTAGAAAGATATCTAAGGAAGGTCGGTTCGTACGTTCTTCCCAAAGGGGGTGCGAGAAAATAGTGATTTGTTATGTCACGCCGGCTAAATACACAGAAGTGGATTGGGTTGGCTAATATATTTAATTACATAAAAGAGAGTAGTTTGCGACATCACTCTTGCCCGCCTAATTCCCACTTTTTCACTACTTTTGATTTTTTTTTTTTTTTTTATACTTTCAATAGATGTATTTATCTATGTACGCTGACAATGTTGATCCTAATATAGATTGGGCATATTCAAAGTCATGTCACAGTAGACTCAATTTAAGGCGAAAGTACAAAAAAAGTCCTAAACATATTACATTGATACCAATTCAGTCATTAACTTTTCAATTTGACAAATTCAGTCTTAAACATTTTAATATTGGTATCAATTCAGTCCATCCAATCAATTTTGGCCGGCCGGTGGTGACGTGGATGCCGACCGATGACTGAACACTGACGTGGTAATTTTTTAATATTTTTTTGAATTTTTTCCTTTTCTTTTCTCACTTCTTCCTTCTTGGACTGTTCCAACGTTGGTCGGCAAGCCTCCGTTGAGGCTCGCCGGCCACTAGTCGAGGATCGTGAAGCCCTCCCTTGCCACCGGCGAGGAGGTGTTGCCCGGATTTGGGCGAGGCTAACCTTGCCCTAGCCTTGCCTCGGGAGAAGGCAGCCTCACCCGCAGGTGGCGAGACCATGGTGGCCATCATCAGGGTGGATGCTCACTGGCCAAGCAGCCCTCGCCAGCCGTCAACGAGGGTCGCGGCCCTCACCCGGCCTTGCCCAAGGCTGTGGGCGAGGCCAATGCGGCCCCTTTCGCCGGCCTTGTTGGTGGGTGAAGGCGACCATCACCAACATGCCGGCCTGGCGATGGCCGCCTTCCCCCATGGCAAGGCTTGGGTGAGGTTGGCCTCACCCAGATTGTGGTGAAGCTGCCTCGCTCGCAGCATTGGGCGAGGGCCGCGATGCTCGCTAGTCATTGGCGAGGGCTTAGCGGCCTTCGCCTAGTGGCTAGCGAGCCTCTGGCTTGGAAGCCTTGCCTCCACCTTGGCGATGGCCGCCATGGCTTTGCTAGCCGGGGGAGAAGTTGCCTTCGCCGCGGTAAGGCCAGCCTTGCCCAGTTCTGGGCGAAGCCTCCTCGCCGACGGCCTTGGAAGAGGCCGGGCGAAAGGTGATGACCCTCGTCGGCCAACACCGAAATAGTCCAAGGAGAAAGAAGGGAGAAAGTAAAAGGAAAAAGAAAAGAAAAAGAAAAGAAAAAGAAAAAAATCAAAAAATTATTAAAAAATTATCACATTAGCATTGACTATCGGTTGGTGTCTACGTTAGTGCTGGCCGGCCAAAATTGGTCAGATGGACTAAATTGGTATCAATATTAAAAGATTTAAAACTGAATTGGTCCAATTGAAAAATTAGGATTGAATTGATATGAATACAATAAGTTTATGATTTTTTTAGTATTTTTTCCCCCAATTTAATGTTGTCCCACGCGCATATTTTGTTTGTTTCTCACATAAAATTAACAAAGTAAGTTTCGTATTAAATGAATTGATTTCACAATCGTAACTGATGATCCTGTGTTAATGTTGCCTCTTCCAAGTCAACTATGTATTTTTTGGCTTATCGGGTAAGAAGGCAACGATTATTTTTTAAATGAAATTTAGATTATAATCAATTTATCTTAAATTTGCAAATTATTAGTAATTTAGTATAAATAAGTGGTCTTTCAAACTCTTTTGTCTATTAGAGAAATTCTGTTAAAAAGACTAAAGGAAAAAGTTATGCTTAGTGTATATCCACTCATCTCGCTAATAGACGCGACAAATATTTTAATGAGAAATTGTTGGAAAATCCTGACATTTTTTTTACAAAAAGAAAATAATATAAATTAACTACATATCCATTATTTTCTCATTCATTAAATATGTAATTACGGAGCCACTGTTCACGATACAGAAATTCGACTGCATTAATTAGATGCGCTACTGTTCTAAACGTTTGATAGATACCAGTAATAAGAATTCTCGGTAAGGAAGGTGAGAGTGACTCCCCTGTCGACACGTGGCTTCAAATGGGCCACGACGCGCAAGACGACCAACGCGTAAATGACGCCGTCATGTACGAAGAAATCGCTTGCACATGCATTGAAAAAATAAGTACATAAAAAAATAAAAAACCGTTGGGATTCTCAAGTGGCATCCCATTTATTAAAAAAAAAATGAAAACGAATTCAAAGTTCTTTTAATTTTTTTATATATAAAAAACATGCCGGTTATTTTGGGCAAATTTTACAAATTATCAAAATATTTAGAATTAAATTAATTAAGTTAAAAAATTTAGAATTGAATTGATATACGTTTCAATAAATTTAAGATTTTTTGATATTAATTAATATGGTACCGTAATTTATCTCAAGCAAAGGATCAGTCCTTCACAACATTTCTTATTCTGAACATGTAGTTGCTTGTATACTTTGTGTCCGCAATTTGTACAACACATTTTCTTGCCTCATATCTGGTAAATCCTCCTTTTGTTTTACATCCAGATTATGTCCGATATATATAAAATATTATTTACATAAACAACTAATCAATTAAGAACAAACGGATCCATATATGATTGTAAAACACCGATATCACTAAACACAGTGGAATTAAAGCGTACTTGTTTGAGCCATCGCTTCAAGTGAAGAAAATTATATCATTTTGATAATTAAGGATCTATTGGAATGCCAGATCTTCTTCTCTATGACTTATTTCAATATAGCAGCTTTCAATGGGAGTAAAGCAACCGATATATATAACCTATCATTTTTATAAGCTAGAGAGGGGACATGAAGAAACCCTATTTAACGGCGTGTCAATCCCGGGCCCTTCTCATTACGAGCCGGTTGAACACACCTTTTCTACACTTTCTTCTTTCATTAGGACCCGTTATCAATAGATGCCAATACCCAATTTAATTAGATCACTGTGGGGTTCAACAAATATTGGAATATCCATTAACCCGATTATTTAAAATATGAAATCAATTAATTAATGTAAGCTCATATCATAGGAAATTTCCAACAATATACTCATATCAAGAACCTCAATTTATTTATTTATTTATTTGCCTTTCTTCTTGAGCTGAAGTCAAATGCCTCTTTTACATTAAAATATTTTATCTACGCATCGGACTAAGTCCACTTTATCATAAAAAGTTAAATGAATAAACGAATTCGAAACGGAACTAACTAAGCTTAAAGACGTCGGGAGCGAAGAACGATGCGAACTCTGGGATCCAAAAGTGCCTCCATCGCATTGCGTGCTCATCTACGTAACCCTCCCCCATATAAATTAGTTCGCATCGCCTAATGTAACAAAGGCATATTAGTTCGTCCCGCACGCTTTCGTCAAAGGTTAGATCGAATGAGCTTATTCCAGCTGGTCCGAAACGATCTGAATATGACCGGATGGAGAGGGGGGTCCGCAGAGATACGTTTCTTCAAACACGACTCTGAAAATAATGTGACTTTTCGTGTACGATTATTATAACATGCTTGATTTGGCAACAACTTGGAGGGCCGTTCACATCGGAACCGGAACGTGAGTACGAGAATGATGAACGCGGATAATAATGGCTTGGTCTTTGTACCATGTGGCCTTGCCGACACTCTCCTTTTTTATTGTTAGGCTTTTGATGGCTCTGATTTTATCTTTATACTCCGGGCCCGTAGCCATGGCCCGCTCCTTAGCCGGTGCTATGTGAAATGGCAATAAATATTAGTACCAACCGCCTTCTTGTCCATGTGTCCGGTGGGAAGTGATGAATGGTAGGGCCGTCAAATTGATCGGATAGGACTTTCGATCCCACTTGAATTGACACATTCATATGTAGTACAAATTTGATGATCGATACCTGGCCCAACTTATCCATTAAAAAACTTTTGTATTTAAACCAATCTATAAAAATCCATGTCTACTTAGCTAGCCCATTTTAAGTTTTTCATGTGTATATGTTATTGGTAAAATCGTTTATTTTGACTATAAGATGCTAAAGAATTGGCTTTTAACGTTGGGTAGAATTTTCAATTTCTTATGTATTGATTCGGAATTAAGAATAAGAGAAAGATAGTATTTAATAGTGAATTTATAAAATTATAACGACAAATAACATAAGCAAAGTGAAATTTTAATTAAATGGAACACAAGTTTTGAAGAAGGTGGTTTATGCTGACCATGGATTGCAATGATAAAAACTAATATTAGACGTGCCAAATATAACCAATGAAAGATATACTCCAATGACTAGCAGATGAATCATATAAGGTTAATAAAAATAAAGAATAATAGGGGAAAAGAAAGAGCCGTCTTGATATTTTTCGTAGGGATGAAGTTGGGCCTAGGCCCACCAAGGGTTCTTTAAACTTGGTACTATTGGAGGAGTCTATTACTTCTTCTCAGAGGATGAAGAGAGAATCACAAAAGCAGGTTAAGATTGAGTAATTTGTAAATCCATTTAATGCCCATATATTTGGACCTTATCATTCTAAATCCATTGATAACTCATTTACTAAACATAGCTAACCCACATAATGATTTAGTCCATCAAATGTGGGTACATGGGTTAAGAAATGAGGTTATGATCCATTTTGGTAGATTTAGTATATTTTATTGCAGCGTGTTTATATAATATGTCTATTTTCATGGCACAGAGGTGAGAAGTGTTTAGATTACAAAGACATATAAACGTGTTTGAGATAAATTATGCATTTTACTTTTAGCGTTTTAGATATGGTTTTTCTTTTTCAATTTTGAGCACCAGTATTTGAAGGAATAGTAGCAAAGATTAGTATTTTAAGCCGTATAAACTAATATGGTCGGGAAACAGAGTGAGTTCTGGAGAAGAGCCATTTATGATGCTACCAACACATCATCAGATTAATTCGAAAACAATAATAGAACAAGAGTTTGCAACACGAAGAACATAGGCCGTCGAGCTCCTGGTTAATTGGGTTCGACACGAATGAGATTCTTGCTACCAACATTAGTTACCTGATTTACGTGGTTGAAGCTTCTCAATCTAGAGGGGACATGGGGTTGTTAAGAAATGAAGCGATGGGAAGATGCATCATCGTCCATCGATCGATCGATGCATGCGATCTGTCACCGCATGCAAATTGGACACAATCCGGGCACGAGACAGGCCCATGTAATGTAATGCCTCCGCGTTTAAACGGAAGGTGGGGATCGATAGATATCGCGATGTGCTCAGTTTCGAAATTCGAATCGGGTCTCGACTTGATGTCCATCCAAATTGAGCCCGTGATGGGGGGCTTCTTGGACCCTTCAGTGGATCGGGAACGGAAGGCTTTTCCTCCCAATACAGTCCCAAGCATACCTCAAGTAAAGTGAAGGGCTTTTACGTGGGCTCCTTCACGAAAAATAAATATGCTAAAAAGTATATTCATAAATATAATCGCTTATATTACTCGCATTAAATTATTAATGAGAAATGTTTGCATTATTAATAATAATTCATGTCTATTTTTGTAAGAAATACAAGCCATCATTTTTAAAAAGATATTTTTCAAATCATTCACTTTTTCGCTAGATGAATGGAGTTGTGATGTCACATTTGTTTTGATTTAAAGTCCTTAGACACAATGTGTGAATGTACCTCCTCTGAAGACTTCAAAAGACTTGGGGAAGTAGATTATTAGCATCGATGACCCAATCACTAACTCACTGAAGATAGGAAAGAGTAGCAAGAAAAGCATGAAGGTGCAAAAAGCTAAAAAACAGAAATGCCTAGTTGATTCTCATCCGGCTCTTATTGACGACTTGGATCTGTTGGAAACCCTTGTTCAGTTGATCAAGGAAGGTGCTGAATGGGCTCTGGTGGCTAGCCCTAATAAGCCACCCCAGACGAAATGAGACTAATAAGCTGGAATTGTCAGGGGTTGGGCAATCCCCTGACAGTTCAGGAGCTTAGGGCTCTTAATGCTCGTGAAAAGCCCAGTCTAGTTTTTTTAATGGAAACGAAAAATAAAGTATCGATGGTGGAGAAAATATGCAAAAAATTAAAGTTTCAGAACCTTTTCCTAATCAATCCCCAAGGACTCGCAGGTGGGCTGGCGTTGATGTGGAATGATCCTACAATAGTACAGGTCGCAGAGAGTTCCAGTCAATACATCAATGTAGAATGCACTGAAGCAGGCGCAAACAGGCTGATGCAGATTACCTTTGTTCATGCGCCTACAAATTTCAGTGAAAGGCAACAGCTCTGGTAGCATTTAAAGGCTCTCCGACCTCAGTCCTCAACCCCATGGATCTGCATGGGTGACTTTAATGAGATCTTATATGTTTGGGAAAAGGTGGGAAAAAGGGAAGCAGATAGTACCCGTATAGCTGCCTTTCGTAATATGCTGAATGCAACAGCCTTGATGGACATGGATAGCCAGGGATGTGCGTATACCTGGACTAACAAAACGGAAGAGGAGGAATTAGTGAAGAAAAGACTTGATAGAATGCTCTGTACAGTGGAGTGGCAAACAACTTACCTTGAAGTTGCGATTCATGCACTGCCAGCCATAGGGTCAGATCACAGTCCACTTGTATTATCCTTATATCGAGCACCTACCAGACGAAAGAAGGAATTTAGAACAGAGGCCTATTGGATGGAAAATGAGGAATACCATGCAGTTTTATCTTCTATATGGCATCAGCCCCCTCTCACTACAGCCACTTTCTCGGAGAAGCTCAGGGCGACTGCTGCTAAATTGCTCAAATGGAGTAAGGAGAGGTATGGCCGCGCACCCAAACAGATTCAAGAACTATCAAAGCTACTCACAAAACTTACAAATGACCCATCTCAGCGCGAAACTTAGCAGCAAATCAAAAGCGTTATCAATCAGATAAATACCTTGAGAAAGCAAGAAGAACAGTATTGGGGTCTGAGATCTCGAGTAAAATGGCTTCACTGGGGAGACAGAAATACTCGATTCTTCCATGCGACAACTATACAGAGAAGACGCAGAAATAACATAACGATGCTGCAATTGGAAGAGAACAGATGGAGCCGAGACATTGAAGCTATTAAAACTCACATCCAAGCCTACTACAGTGACCTTTATAAAACTGAGGGGAACAGGTATTACCAACCAGTGTTGAATCAATGTCACGCACCTGTTAATGACAGAATCAATGCAGAATTGGAGACAGAACCTACCATGGAGGAGGTGAAAGCAGCAGTGTTTCAAATGGGGGCCTTCAAAGCCCCAGGTCCAGATGGATTCAATGGTCACTTCTATCAGCACTCATGGGAAGATTTAAAAGCTGATCTGTTCCAGATGGTGCAAAACTTTTTTACCTCAGAGGTTATGGATCCACAGCTCAATCGCACCCACATAGTGCTGATACCTAAAGTTAAACACCCAGAAACCATAAGCCAATTCAGACCGATCAGTCTTTGCAATTTCAGCTATAAAATCATCTCTAAAGTCCTAGCCAATAGATTAAAGAAATGGCTGCCCGAGCTCATAGAACCAGAGCAAAGCGCATTTGTACAGGGGAGACAAATTCAAGATAGTATTTTGATTGTACAAGAGGTTCTACACCAAATGCGCATTACTAAGCGAAGAAGAAAACATCAAGCAGTCTTAAAGCTCGATATGCAAAAGGCATACGACAGGGTGGAATGGGATTTTGTTAGAGGCTGTATGCTTAAAATGGGATTTTCCAGAAAATGGGTTACGCTCATCATGCAATGCATCACATCGCCACATTCAGTATCAAGTTTAACGGTGCCCCTACCCCTTTCTTCACCCCATCCAGAGGCTTGAAACAAGGTGATCCTTTGTCCCCTTACCTGTTTATCATTATATCCAATGTGCTGTCGTGGATGATGCAACAGGCCGTAGCCGACATAAATATTCAAGGAATACAGTTGACTAGATCCAGCCCTAGACTGTCTCACTTGTTATTTGCAGATGACGCAATTTTCTTTATAGAGGGGACCCTAATAGAGTGCCAGAACCTACAACTTATTCTGACTTAATACCGCCATGCAACAGGACAAGCTATAAACTTAAATAAATCAGGGGTAACTTTTAGTAAATGTTGTCCAGAAACCCTGAAGAGAAACTTGGCCCAGGAACTTCGGGTACCTGTCATAGAGAAAACAGGCAATTACTTAGGGTTGCCGACTGATTGGGCGAAGTCAAAAAATGATATTTGCGCATGGATATTAACCCGTGTCAATTCAAAACTGGAGGGATGGAAGGAAACCTTACTTACCAAGGCAGGGAAGGAAGTGTTGATCAACAGTGTCATACAGGCCATCCCATCATATGCAATGGCTATTTTTAAGCTCCCACTATCTATTTGCAGGACAATTGAAAGCAAGATCGCGTCATTCTGGTGGCAAAAAGGAGACAGTAAACTTGGAGTGCACTGGAAAAACTGGAACGCCTTGAAAAACAGAAAGAATTCAGGGGGGCTGGGGTTCAAAGACTTACCCACCTATAACGATGCTATGCTTGGACGACAGGTGTGGCGCCTACATCACTGTCCTCAAGCTCTGTGGGCTAAAGTACTCAAAAGCATCTATTTTCCCTCGAGCAATGTCTGGAAGGCTCAGCAGCGACAGAGAGCATCCTGGGGATGGCAAAGTATCCTAAAAGGCCGTGAAACCATTAAAGCAGACATTAGGTGGGAAGTTGGAGATGGGAAATCCATCAATATCTGGCACGATAAATGGCTACAGAGGCAACTGAATGACCAACCAGCACAGGAGGAACCACTTATGGTTGCCGATTTAATCGATGAAGCTCACTGAACATGGAAATAGCATTTGATAGAACAAACTTTGAAACTCATATTGCTAATGAGATCCTAGCCATACCTCTGAGTCCGGAACCTAAACCGGACAACTTATTGTGGACTGGAAACAGAGAGGGCTCATTGTCAGTAAAAAACGGCTACAACAGAGCCCTGTATCAAACCCAAAGCAGCCAGCAACATCAGGCCTCGTGTTCGTTCACGCCTCCCCGCACGCTATGGACGCGGATCTGGCACCTCCCAGTACAACCAAAGGTTCGACTCTTCTTGTGGAGCGCATGTCAAAACGCTCTCTCCACAAGAGAGAATCTTTACAAGAGAACCATCACCACGGACCCCCTCTGTCAGATCTGCCACAAACGAGTCGAAACCTCAGAGCATATGTTGTTCCTCTGCAGATGGTCGAAACGGGTCTGGCAAGCACAGAGAGTGTACGCTTTCAATCCTCATGATAACATATATCGAACGGATAAGTGGATGCTGGATTTTTTCAGAGATAAACCGGAGGTACTTGATCAAGTGCTTATGGCGCAGATCTTGTGGCAGATCTGGAAATCTAGAAATGCATGGATCTTTAGGGGAAAAACTCCCCATCCTCAAGCCACACTCGACCTCGCACAAGAACAGAGCATCACGCTGTTCAGAGGGCTGAAACCGACTCCGAAGACATGCAAAGAACGGATCTTACCTCAGATCTGGCTACCCACGAAGCGAACTGAGGTCAAGATGAACGTTGACGTGTCTTGGAAACTAGGCGACTTCCTCGGCTCAGCGGCAGGGATCCTTCGTAATGCAGACGGAACAGCAATCGACGGTTTTGCGGCTGAGGTTAGGGCTTCATCGGCTCAACAGGCGGAAGCCGAAGCGTTGCTTATGGGTCTCCGGTTCCTCAAGGACTTTAGTTCGAAGAGAGAGATGGAAGTGAAAAGTCTTTCAGTTCACGTTTGCGAAAGTGACAGTACTTCCCTAGTGGAGTGTGTGATGGGCCGGGTCGTCTCCCCTTGGAACATCCGAGAAACCGTCCAAGCATGTCAACGGGAATTAATCCAATGCAAATCCCTAGCCGTCCGATCCTGTCCCAGAGATGCAAATCATGCGGCCGATTGGTTGGCCCGCCATCATCGTGACAAACAGCTGGCCGGTAATTGGTTGCAATCTCTTCCCTTATCCCTTCTTGATATTCTAGCTTTGGATTGTACTCCATCCTTGCTGTTTAAAGACTCAGTTAATTAATATATCCTCCTATTTTCGACAAAAAAAAAAAAAGTCATTTAACCAACATGCGACGTAACAAGGAAGTGATAGGATGCATCTTAATGACCAACTGAATGTTTTTCTAGCTAATTACTCAATAAAAAGTGTTGGATCTTTATATAATATTATAGAGTTGTATCATATATTGATTGCACCGCATTAATCATCAATTGATATTTATTCATGATATTTAGCTAGTTACTTTACTTTTATGAAAACATAATTTCTTAAAAAACTTTACAATGTCCAAGACGTGATAATTGGAAGGTCATCATGA
Source organism: Eucalyptus erythrocorys (assembly GCA_014182555.1). Classification (NCBI taxonomy): domain Eukaryota; kingdom Viridiplantae; phylum Streptophyta; class Magnoliopsida; order Myrtales; family Myrtaceae; genus Eucalyptus; species Eucalyptus erythrocorys. Next base: position 15,570,051 of record CM024602.1, read on the forward strand.
CATTACAGATGCTTAATACAGCGAAATAAGTGGTATGATACTATATTCAAAAGGTGAAATGACCACTAAGTTTATTACCTGGTTTACATGTATAAAGATCATGTTTTTTTGGTTTACGTGCGATAACCTAGGAACAAGTCTAAAAAAATCTGCGAAATTTACCTAAGTTTCTATCAATGAAATCATGTATGAAAATTCACCCATCGCATGCTGATGTATGATGCTCGTATCCTTTACAAGTGAAGCGCTTATATTTCTGAACCGCATCGAGGTAAAAATCACCGAGTACCCAGACATCAAATATCAAAGGAATCGTACGGATCGATGAGATTTTTGGGGGACCGAAATAGGGCAAGGACGGCTTTGCATATAAAGAGGCAGAATGCTATAGGTCTCGCTGCGGAGCATGCACGGCCATAAACGTGAACCACTCTGAGCACCGATTTGACGGAGCAACCGACGCTTCCAGAGCAAAACGCCAAGGAATCGTCCCCTTGATGGAAACAAGTCAACCCGAGTCAAAGCCCCAAGTACGCGCCCATCTCGGGAATGCTTTCTCTGCCACAGCTCCATCCCCGTGTTCCTCTGGTCACCAATTTCACCCAGGCCAATCAAGGAAACCTTTTCTTGACCAGGGTATCAAGCCTTTTCATGAATTCGATCTTGAAAACCTTCTCCTTTTTCTGTAGTTGATTCCTCACTGGTAGAAGTGAGCATGATTTCAGGATGAAATCTGATGTTTGGGAACTGGTCCTATTTCAACTTTTGAGAGATGTCGGATAAGTTTCAAATTTCGGGTGAAATCGAGAATCTATAACTTAAAATATGTTTTTGTGTTTTTCTCATTTTATGTCTTTACGTAATTCTTAAAATATTCGCGTCTAATATTAAGTGTGTAATATGAATCTACTGGTTTGAGCTTCTATTTTTAGTGATATTTATGACAAATTTATACTTTGTTAATTTTTTTTATAATCTTTGTATTTAAATATGAGTTGTGATCAATGAATTATAACAAATAATGATCATTAGGTGATAATTTATTACAATCGTTCAATTAAGAATATAAATTTAACCTAATAGGTTATAGGTTCCGGAGTATATATGATATGTTCTAGGTCCTAAAAATTAGGGTATGCATGATGTGTTATAGGTTTTAAAAATTAGGAAACTGTTTCGATGAACAAATTCTCGAATCTAGATGGAATCTAAAATGAAACCTGAAATTGTTCCACCCTGCTAATGGGTTGTTGAGAACTGTAGCATTGGTGTCTCTTCTTTTTCACTTTTCTCGATGCATACGAAATCGCCATGCGCAGACCCAGAAGTTTTAAGTCGGGGTTCATTTGCGGTAATCATTCACGTAACTCGTCTGGGAGCGTATGACGGTGAACTAACTTTTAAGCGGAATCGTTGTTACGATGGAATCCAAGAATTGAGCGACAAGGGACGCTCCTGGCGGGGCCTCTACATCCCCACTTCTGACAATTGCCATCAGATGCACTTTTTTCTTTTGTCTGAAGGGTCGAACCTGCCGTGAGTGCAAGCAGCGATATCTCAAACTTTCTACGAGCACGACACGAGCCCTCTGACCGAAATCCAAGCACCTATGAAATCCAAACGAAAAAGTGTTCTGATATCACGTGAAGATTTCAGTAAACGTTGCGAACATGAATTAGCCTCGATTTGAGAGCTATCGACTCTTGGGTCGGCCAACTGGTTCACCCTCTGACACTCTCCTGGATAAATACATAAGCAACTAGTCCTTCCGGGGAGAATTCAGTCTCATGCGACAGTACATGGACTGAAAGCAGGGTCGAAATTACTCTCTTTTCCTTGATTGCGTTATAGCTTTGCGCACTTTTGTCTTTCCACTCCATCTGATGCTCTCCCTCTCTTGCTCGCTATTTTCCCAATTCATGTGCAGGTTCAAGAATGTTCCAGACGATGGCTGGTCGTGGATCATGTGCAGAATTGGATGCTTAATATGGAAAGGTACACATCGAAGAGAGATCGATCTTGCTCAAGACCGCGCACTTTGTTCATGGCGCACCCCATCAGGGTCTTGGGTCTGTCCTGTTGAGTTTCAGCGCGTGCTAGTACTTTGATCAGGAATACAACTACACATATCCAGTGGGAGGAGCTGGAAGAAGAGCTATATGATGACAGTCCTTTGACCTTGATGCGTTGCTGATCATGCATATAGGTTGCGTTGGCCTTGAGCAAGGTCTCTCTCTCGTTCCATCCATGACTTTCATGCGCTGCGATTCTCGGATTTAATTAGGATCAAGATCAAGACGTGGTGCTTGAGAATTATAGTGCAGTCAAGGGACGTCTTAGGATTTCTCAGACCGAAACCTTTTCCTGTTAAATGTTGATCTAATGTGCCAACTCTTTCTTTGGGGTTCTTACCTTCGTACAAACCTTTCTGTAGGTTGTTTTGGTGCGTTAATAAGTTGCCCTTTGCCTATTAACCGAAGTTTTTATGAAACTCGACATGTTATAAAGGTTCTGTTGCGTCCTTGTAATCCTCAACTGCCTATCCCTTTAAATATCGATATGGGCATAATTAACTCGGCCAGCGCAACTGTAATCGACATAGGATTACAATAGTAGGCCTCGCAATGCGTAAGCCTTCGCCTAGGTTGTCCGAGAGAGTGGCCCTATGACCGCCCAGATCAGGACTTGAATCCAGCCCGCCGACGTCCAGTGATGGTCGCTTCAGCATCTGATGGAGCCGCCCCGATCGTTCCAACTCACCTCCTCGTATCGCCCCTCAGAAAGTTCGTGAGCTCGAGAGCTTCCCATTCGAACCACATGCCCAGATGCCTACAGTAGAGAGAGGCCGCCCCCATCTGAAGGTACGCTCCCGTCACGCATTACACTCCCTTTCTCTCTTCTCTCAACTTGATTCGACTCGGGCGTCGGTAGATTTATCGGGGAGGCTCTCCCCACGCCTCTCCTCGCTGCCAGTGTCGTATGAAGGGATCCAAGACCCGGACTCGAGTGAAGATCAAGTCGCACGTCGAGCAAGATGACTGTCCATACTTCAGTCGGACCAACTGACCGACACAAATGTCTAGTTTTCGCAAGAAAGAGAGATTGTAGAAGTGAATACATAAGCTTTACTAAGCTCTTTCAGCAGCGCAAAAGAGGCCTTTGTATATACAAAAATATCCAAGGGGAAAAAGTTGATATTATTAGAATGACATTTGCCTGAAAGAGACGTATATCTGTATCTTCTTCAATCCGCCATCAATTTTGTCTCCGAGTCATTAAAATTGGGTCCGAGGGGTCCATATAAATCATGGGTAATTGAATTCCGATCAAACGGCATTAAAGATGTTGAAATTGTTGACGTTAACCTTTTATTTTTATTTGTTACATTTCGAATTATCCAACACTTAAAATTTAGTACTTTAGATTTGAAAGTGTAAATTATGCAATTTAAATAAAATCTCACTTAGAGAAAAGGTAAATCCAGTCATTTACAGATATTGAATGTAGGATTTAAAATATCGAATGCATGATAATCGAATTAGTTCTTGAAATTGTTAAAATAGAAAAGAAAAAACGAAGTCATTAAAATCCCACTATAAATATATACGTTAGAATTATATGATTTAGCGCTGCAGAAAAAGTTACATTGCAACAATTGAATTCACTTAGTTGAAGAAATATAAAAAAATTTAAATATTATAGCTCATTTACAATATGATTCAATCATTTTCCCCTTTGATTATAGGGATATTAAACATAATAAACAAGTTCCTTTACTTTAATATTACGAATACACTGACATTTATCTCATACTTGCAATGAAATATATAAGGAAAAGATTAAATTGCAATTTAGACTATTTATATTCTACTTAATTTCATTTTGTACTTTTTGAGCAAACTTACTTGAAATATAGCTTTCACTATTATTGCACACTAAAAAATCATTCTTAATAATATTTCATTGGCTCAGAAAAATTAACAATACAGCATTTTTCTACCGCATATTAATAATAAGAAAGAAATATTTTTCTTCAAAATCATGAAATACTTCTATTATATTATTATCATACTTTTTTGCTATATCGCATCTCTTAACGATATTATACCAACTAAAAAAACATGAATACAGACATGGCACATGTTGGGCAAAGCGGGGGGTATATATAACAAGAATCTTTTATCATCAGGTGACACCATTCAAAATGCAAGATAGCGTTATTATTGATGAGGAAATTTCTTGGAAATGAAATTAAAAAAGGAATAGGGTAAACTCATGGTATATAGAACATAATACAGAGAAAATCTGAAAAACCGACGCAGTAATTATCGTTTCAAAACGAAAGAGATCGTTCGAACAAACACGGAGGGACGAAAAGGTTGACTTGGAGTTGCCCGGTTCTTCTTATCCGCCCCCCCGTACACGTGCTCCCCGAACACCCCTCTCTCTCTCTCTCTCTCGATCTCGATCACTCGATCGAGCTTTTAGATCCGAATCGCCGTGCTCCGCCCCATCGAGATCGCTCATTGCGTCGCTGCGGGCTCACGCGATCGTTACGCGCCGATTATCACAGGATGAGCAAGGACGAGGGGCAGAGCAGGAGCGCCGCCTCCGCCGCCGCGGCCGACGATCGCCAGCCTCAGTACGGCACGTTCCAGGGCGTCGCCAACTACCCCCCTCCTCCTCACCCGCCGCCGCCGCACCAGGCGGCGATCGGGTTCCCCCAGCCGGTCCCTCCTCCCGGCGCCACCAACGATCCCTCCGCTCCTCCTCCGTACCAGGGTTACCAGGCCGTTCCAGGTAGCTTAGTTCGTCGAATCATCGGCGCCCGGTTTCGAATTATCTGGAGGTTCTTTTTTTTTTTTTTTTTTAAAAAAACTTTTGATGTTTTTCCTCTCTCTTCATATCAATGGCTCGAGTTCCGGGCCCCTCCGAGTGTTTAGGTTGCTTTCAGTTTTCGTCCGATCCCTGCATTGATCGAGCTTGACAAAGCTGTGCTTGATTCACTGGTTGGGTCATGGAGTACCCAGTTGCTTGTGATTAATTCTTGTTTTCCTCTCTCGGGATCGCAAATGTCGCAGGTTATCCAGTTGCGGAAGGAAGGCCTGTGAGAGAACGGCGTCTGCCTTGTTGCGGCCTCGGTTTTGGCTGGTGCTTGTACGTCTCTCTTTTCTCCTCTCTTTTCCCTTCCTTTCTTTGTCCCCCCAGAATAAAGTTTCTCATCCCCACAAGCACGATCTTACGATGATATCGATAAAGGGTTTCGCAGCGATACCACTTGGATTTCATTTCGTGCTTGTTTTACAAATAATTAGAGAGGCCGATTGCGCGTGTCCTCTGTTCTTTCTTTTCCTGGAAAGATTGTTTCGTGTGATAGCAATGGATGGTGAAAAAGATTCATCTTTGCTCCTTGCAACCTCTCATCTCATTTCTGCAATTCTTTGCTGAGATAATTTGTACGAATGTGGCGTTGAAGGTTCATCATCGGTTTCTTTCTGGGCGGCATCCCCTGGTACGTCGGGTTGTGTTTTATGGTCTGCTGCCGACATAGAATGGACTACCGAGAGAAGCCCGGCTACATTGCTTGTACAGTTGCCGTGAGTATATTAATCTCCTCGCTTTCTTGTTTTCATGCTTCTTTGAAATTGGCAACGAGAACATATGTGCCTTCCTCACTTCGGCACCCTCCACATGAAACTCGCCATGTTACTGGTCCTGTTGCCATGGCTTGTTGGTTGGGTTTGCGTTGTTTGTTGTCAGATAGGGAGTTAAAATATTCTATTCTCGTATCCATCTGATTCAGATGAAATTAGAAGTTACTTGCTGTTCGTGCAGGCTGTTCTTGAAACAATCGCTGTAATTTTCGGGGTGGCAAAAGGAGTTAGTGATCGATAACTGCATTTGAGGCTGAGCCAGCCGCTGAATGGATAAACTCATGTGCCCTAGTTCGAGCATATCTCTCTCTCTCTCTGATTTCTGCAACTAGGATTGGTGGTCTTGGTGAAAAACACATTCATTGTATCCTGTTGAATGGCGATATCTGCACCAGCTGAAGAGTGAATATGTTTTTGTTTATAGCATGAGGGATTGAATTTGCTCGTCATCTACATTGGTGTTTATTTGAGATATTACTTGATATTTTTATGAGGAGTTGCATACTCTCCTCACCTGTAATAGTGAAGGGAACCAAAATCTATCTTATCTGAGATTGTACTCTCAATTGTGACGGCAATTTGTTGGAAACCATTGACAGATGTTTAACCAACATGTAGTTGCAATATTTGTCACTGCTCCTTGAACATGGTAGATCAGATTTATTCCCTCTCCACAGACCAAACCTAATTCAAACGCATCACGCCGAATCTTCACTGTAAAAGAAGGCATAACTCATTCACCAAAATGTTTCCTCAGATTCACGACAAATTTTGCAATCTGTCTGTTTCAAACTTCAGTTTACACACTTTGTTCCTCTGCAATAACTCGCCTTCAGCCAGTTGCTCCCACAATGAAGATGGGTTTTCCACAACGCGCTAGAGTCAGTGATTCAGTGATCCAAATCCATCGAGTGGCCATACCTGTAGAGGAGAGCATGGATTTTGTATTATGCAGGTGATGGAAATGGAAGTTCCTATAGAAGTGCGAATGCACTAAAAGCAACAAATGCAAAGAGAAACCACGCAAACGTGTGGAATCTAGAATGTAAAACTCGCAAAAAGCCACTTCAAAACAAATTATGGGCGCAGCTCTGCTCACCCTGCATAACATTTTGCCTTCAATGAGACCATAAGGAACAGGGCCAAATTGCCGCGAATCACTCGATGCGTAGATATTGTCGCCCTGAATCCATACGTGTCCCTTCGGCACCTGTCCATACAAAGATCGATAACAAAGCAAAGGTTGCTCCAATCAGTAATACAAACATCTAAAGGCCAAAAGGCACCAGAAACATGTTGATTTTCCAATCTCATCCGAAAATGATCCAAATTCAAGCTTTGATTTCAATCATTTTCCCTGAATGCGCTTCAACCATCTTCCAAGCGATTCAGAAGCTGCTTCTAACCCAAGAAAGCTCATCAAAAAGCGGGTCGAAACATGCTTCCTGACAAGAAAATGACAGAAACCGTGATGCCCTATCAGAAATTGCATTCTTAGTCCACTCAGTACGCTCTGTAGCAATGTTCGGTTTAGTCCAACCTACTTGCAAATCGCACATCCTGAAAATCTCCGATTTCATTCAAGTGTGCATTGACAGATAGCGCGCTCAACTCTAGAGCAATTCTTCTACGCACCAGAATGAATCGAACAGATAAATGAAATCCTAATGTTGAACAACCAATGCTTGATGCGCAGAAAAAGGAGTTGCGTAACGCACCACGATCGTGCGAACCCGGTCGCTGTCGCGAGGATCGACGACGAAGGTGACCTTGTCGCCTCCCATGGCCACGACGCGCTTGGTGAGGGACTTTCTGGGATCCACCGGCGATCTCACCAGCACCACGTCCCCGGGCCCCACCTTCCCCAGCCGGTGCGACACGCGCTCGGCCAGTAACACGTCGCCGGTCAGGTTCAGAGTCGGGAGCATGCTCGGGCCGTAGACCTGCAAGCGCCACAGCACTATCAGCTTCCTACTGCTCGGTACGCACGAAGAAGAAGAAGGAGAAGAAGAGAGGCTAGGATTTTTTTTTTTACGGACGAGAGTAGGAGTGCAGACGTAGGTGTTGGTGACGTGGAGCAAGCACAGGAACTTCGCCACGATCGCGGTGCGGTCGAGCGCTTCTTTGGCGATGCTTCTCCATGGAACTGCGTGACCGAACAGATTCATGCCTCCGATCTGCGGGTGACGAGTTTCGCGCTCGTTCGCAAGCTGTTCGACGTAATGCCCAAGCAGAGAATTTGCACGGGGAGGAGGAAAAGAGCGCAAGCAGAGAGGAGTGGAATGAAGGGCTAAACCTGGGCTTGGCCTTTAGGCTTTTAAAGCGCCTATATCATCTCCTGCCAGCCCAGTCAAAGTCAACGAGTCATCCTGAAATTTTTTACTGGCCCCAGCTTAATCTTAACTGAAAATTGTGTTAAAATTTAGGTGGTGCTGCTGCTAAATAATGTCTTTTGCAGCAGATTACAACACATGTTAAAGTACTTCCTTTCATAAGCATCAATCCAAGCCACACTCCAAGATATGCCGGCCACCTCAAGTTTAACATCTCGCTCTGATCTAGACACGACAAAAGTCGCATTAATCATGGTACTGCAATCTGATTATTTCCTGATACGGAGGTCGCCTGTCTTCCTGAGCCAGCAGAGGAAGGGCTAGTAAAAAGATTTGCGACAATGTTTAGACCTCTTCAAATTCTCTCTCTAATCTCTATTACCCATTAAAAGAAAATGGTGAATAGCTTGCTTTGCATGATGAGTTCATGAAAAAGAATAATGCAGCATTACATTATTTGATCCCGTCGGAAACTCGGCCATACAACAGTATTCGAATGTTAATCCTCCTTTCGAGGAGAAAATTGTAATTGAATGAACGATATTAAGAGCTAAAAGTCATAGCTCAATGCCTATAATGCATGTACAAATACAACACGGCCACCAGCATCTTTCCCTTATTTGGTCCTACTTGTTGATGCCACCTGAAATGCCGGTTTCACTGGCAGGCTTCGATCTTCAAACTTCATATAAGCTAAAGAATTGTTCGCTCTTGTCCTATTGGCGTAGGCAGCTAATCTATCCTTTCGAGATTATACATCACCATGTCCTCAAGGGCTAACCTGAAGGCGCTTTGAGGAAGGCATCTTAGATTCTGGATTGCGAGATCAGCCTTTTCTTTCGCTAGTTGTTGAGCTCTTTCGATGCCACCACAGCTCTTGACCAACCGAATCGCTTCATCAAGAGAACCTGTTTCACAGAACTCCGACTCAATGATTTCTCTAAGTTTTGGCTCCTTTTCCAGAGCAAAAATAACTGGCGCTGTCAAGTTTCCTTTCACGAGATCACTTCCGGCCGGTTTGCCTAATTGCTCGGCTGATTGTGTAAAATCCAATATGTCATCGACCACTTGGAACGAAAGGCCCAGGTTCCTCCCGTACTCGTACATTTGCCCCATGATGTTGCTATCTACCCCACTGAAAATTGCAGCTCCCTTGGTACTGGCGGCAATTAAAGAAGCTGTCTTATAGTAGCTTTTGATGAGATACTCTTCGAGTTCCGTGTCGCAGTCAAACAAGCTCGATGCCTGCTTTATTTCACCACTTGCAAAATCCTTAATAACCTGCCAAAACATGTACAAGGTACTGGATATAATTGCTTATGTTACTATGTTGATACTCCAGGTTTGAGTTTTGCCAATTTCTAAGGCAATCGGTAGTCATCCATATAATCATTACCAAAGGTGGAGACGAAGTTACTAGCATGTTGAAATGTAACAAAGGGACTTACCTGGCTAATGAGTTTGATGACTTCGAGATTTTCAAGATTGGCAAGATACCATGATGACTGTGCAAACATGAAGTCCCCAGCCAGTACTGCTACCCTTGTTCCGAAAATCTGGTGAACTGTTTCCTTTCCTGAAAAATATGGAGTTCATATCAAGTCATGCTTTTCAAGAAGGGAGCAAAATGGAGAAGAAGGTGAAGATGTAGAGTTATGGAATGTTATCTTCCATGCTAGACTATCCTGATAACCAGAAAAAAGGAACTTCCTCTCACTGCAGACGTGGACAATATGCCTGTTAATTTGACAGTTGGAAGTACAAGATTGCAGCATCACATTGGGAAAACGATTTTACAACTTCCTGTTACCAACTTATAATCTTCACAAAGTTGGTTGACCTAATGTTCATACAGCAGGTCAAAGGGAGTTTTACATAATCTGGTTATTGAACCAAACAGGCTGCAGCTGCAGCTGCTCTACTACAGTCACGCTGCTACATCTGATGCACTGACAACCAAAGCAGGAGATGCTAAACAAGATAAAAAGACTTACCTCTTCGCATATCACTGTCATCTAACACATCATCATGTATCAAGCTCGCAGTATGGATCATTTCTATTATCTCTGCTAGACGCCTGTGCTCTCTTGTAAGTTCTCTATAAGGTAAGGAAGGTACAATTACACCAAGACTTCAATGAAAGAAAAATTAATGATTGTAAAGAAAAATGAGAAATGCTTACTTTAGGCCCATTAATTCTGCTGTGGCTCTAGAGACAAGGAAGACTAAAGCAGGTCTCATCCTCTTCCCACCAGCTCCAAATATTTGATCAGCAGCAGACATTAAAACTGGATTATCTGCACCTACGATCTACCAGAGAAATATAATCAGAATAGGTTGAACTAAGTGCCAAGAAGAAAACTTCAAAGTTTTTATTTAAGCTGGCAAACCACTCTAAGAAACTTGAAGTTTACTATATACAAGGCAATGCATACATTTTGGCCTTTCACATGCATGTGCAAGATTCACTGATATGGCCATAGATGACATCACTTAAAGTTCCCAAGGCAAGACATAACACAAGCCATAGAACAGAAAAGAGTGCACACTTGAGTAGACAGAGAGTAAGAACCAGTATCTGTTTCCCAAACATGCTTTCGTAATTTTCCGATTAATGTGTTCAGGACAATGTGAGGAGTCTTAGCTTCCGAACCCTCAATTCTTTTTTGTCCTCTTATGTATAGACCGCTTGGTCTAGACTCCAGATTATTCATCTGATGATGGAAAAACCATATACAACAGATACACCAACTTAGCTAAACTTTGGAAGCAAGCAATTTTCCACAAATGCCATGACCAACTATTACACTTAAGTCTTTGAAAACGCCCTTCAACCAATACACTGGAAACACCCAGCTATGAATGCATATGTTTGCTGACAAGATCATATCATCTCCAGTGAAAAGAGCATGCAACATAACACTGCCAGGCTTTTCAACGAGAATGTTGCAAAACAGGCAAAACCATCTCAATCAAACGAATCTTACTGTTCGAAGATTTTGATTCAGTGTCTGCAAGTCATCAGCAACAACTTCAAACAAATTTGCCAGTGATATGGGGCCTCTTGGCTCTTCCTTCAAATCCAACAATTGCGAAGGACTTTGACCAATACCTGAATCTATTACAACCAGCAAAACCAATGTCAGATGCTTTGGATTCAATTGAGCACAAATGATCAACAAGAAACAGACTTTGGGTTGCAAGAGAGACAAATTACTATCACCCATGAAATTAAGTACGACTAATCCGAAAACATCAAAAAGAGCCCCGGCGAGAACAACTGCAGACAAAGAAACCATTACCGTCAAGAAGGGTATTGGGGGTCTTGGTTGAAGAAACCCGACACGAGGCAATATCTCGACGGAAGCAAAACAACCTCCGAGCAGCGAAGTCTCTGCAATTCCTGTTCCTCGTATTGGCGTTAGCATACTTTCTCACTGAAGACCTGTCGAAGGAAGCATTGGAAGAACACCCACAAGCCACCAAGTCCAAGAGGTTATGGCATGTCATTGACATCATCCTCAGCGAACCGAGATAAATCAAATCTCCGCAATCTATCACCAGCGCTTATCCTCCCAAGAAACGAATGGGGAAAGAAAGAAAAAAAAATTTCTCAATATTTCGGGAAAGAAAGGGTCCGGAAGCAGACAATCATCGCAAGAATGATTGAACTCGCTAAGGGAGTTCAATGAATCCGAAAAACGAAAATTTTTTCAAACTTGGGTTGACCTATGGTGGTGCCCTGTTTTTTTTTGGCCTTTTTTGCCGCTCTATTAACAAAGAACACAGAAACGAAAAGAAAAGAGCGGAAAATTGGGTGGATACTGGAAGCCCACATAGGACGTTGTCCTTCTTATCTAGCTTTCAACTCTAAGTGAGGCCAGTAGCGTCCGGTCTTTCTCGTGCCCAAGTTTCGTTCAGCAAGCAGAACAGCGAAGGGAAGAGCGAGAACATAGACGCGACGTCACGCGTGATGAATAGGAAAACAATTAACGGGTCAAATCTTTTTGCCGCAAATAGCAGCTGGTGGTCCAGTTGCAGCCATGTAATCGCCTTTCTTAACCACGGATGGTCCCTTGGAATATCAGGAACGGCCGCCACTTGGGCGATTGATGGTGGTGGGAGAAACGGATTTTGTATTAAAGTCGGCAGTTAACGACGGCCTTCTCAATCCATTAAGATTAGTCTCCGCGATCTGTCAGAAAATGAAAGATCAGGCGCCCAAACGTTGTTTGTGGACGTTCATCTACGAAGACTAGGAAAAAGATTAGGCCCAACCAAACAAAAACACAAAAATGGAGAAGGGTCAGTGAATTAGCTTGTAGGGATATCGGTTTGGTGCGGAAAAAACGTCTTCTTGATGTCTGAAATTTAGAAAGGCAACACTGTTCTTTTCCCGTGTAAAATTCTGAAAAGCCTCGTGATTAATGATCCATGAACGTAACTTAAGTTGTTTATTAAAATACGATTAACCTGGTTTAGTTGATGTATGAGTATGCACGTCACTAGAGAAGAACGATCGTGATTAAGAGCTAATATTATCATTGAAGTGGCCTAACAGAAAAATTGAAAACCTGTTTTTTCCCACAATTTTTGCAGCAACTACCCTTGGGCAAAACTAATGTAAGATGCAAAGAAGACTAGACTAGGTAGATTGTCCTCCAACAAACGAGAGGATTGCAGCTTATTATGACCACGAGCGAGTGCAGCTTCTCCTTCGATACCGGCTGCTATTCATAGATGCAGTTGTCATAGCCTGCCAATTGGCATGACATCATGTTAGAACAACTGCATCATGACTGATGCACTTGGCACTAGCCAAATGGGTTTACTTACTTGGATCGGTCATGACAATGAGGCTCGACTTCCTGAAATCGCAGTTCCACCAATTCCGCCCGTTGGCTTGATAGTAGAGATTCATGGCTATGGACGCGTGGTTTATCAGGTTATTGGGATAGAAGCAAGGGCAGCCCTTTTGAAGAATCTGGCAATCCACCTGAGAGCATGCGAAGTTGATGTTTGCCAACAGAGCTGCCTGGTCTGACGAAGGCTTGGCTACGCACCAAGTTTTCTGCAATGCCATTAGATCGACCCCTAATGATCAGCATTTGTTTTCCTCTTTATCACATTTCATTTATCAGTAGTTTTCTGGGAGAGTGTCAAGAAAGACTGAAATACCTGGGCATTTACTATCTTGACAAGCCCTCCTGAAGGCACCTCAAATCAGAGTTTGTCAAAATCAGAAAACATCACAAGAACTGCAGGGTAGTAATCTAATTTTGTCTGGACTACCAGATTCACATTTGGGCAGGCAATTGGTTCTTGTAAAGTCTAATTGTTACAGAACTACTATTTATAAAACTATTTCATTGACAACAATCATCTATGCAGATGCAGAGGTACAGTTTAAGCCTAGCACAAAAAGAAAATGCCATGAGATGAGACCATAATATGAAGCGTCAGAAAACTGGTTATGCTAGATCTAGCGGGACATGATCTAGGTCACATCGTGGTTTTCTTACTTCCATGTGGGTCATGAAAACTGATTCGTGCAGATACAACCAACCAAGATTCAAAAGAATCTCAGAACTCGAAAATCTTGAAATCATACACACACACGCACGCACACGCACACAGAGAACAAGAACGGTCGAATGGGTCTCTTTTCACCTCCATACGTAGCTACGGCTCTTTCCAGGTCACTAAACCATAAAGGTGAAAGCTTCCCCTTACCTGATTTGAAGCAAAGGAAAATGAGGAGAGAAAGGGGGAGCAGTGCTTTAGCCATGACTACTGAGTGTTACGGCGAACCTGGTCCTCCACTTGCTACAGAAACGGCGAAGCAAATTAGCAAGCGATGTGGTTTACGACACTGATTAAAAAGGCGTGAGCAAAGGTGACCGTTTCGGAGAAGATCAAAAGGCTCCATTAATTTTCGTGGAGAGAAGGAGAACCGTCACCCAAGGAATCTGTCTAAAGGAAACTGAGAAGACGGACTCGCACGTGATCGTCACTACAGCTTTGCATTTTTTCGCTCTCTCGGTCACACCCTCAACGCACTCCCCCAAAAACTGTTCTTTCTGTTTCCTTTTCCTTCCCAAAGGCCTCGCTCAACTTATTCCATTTCACTTTCTGGTTTAATGGCATGGTGGGTTCGGGGGGCACGTGAGTCCCCCCTGTTTCGATGTACTCGTGACGCGGAAAAATATGGTATTTAGAAGCTTTTAGGCATCACTGCAGCATCTCTTTCCATGCTCTTGCGACCTGCGTTCGCTCAATATTACTCCAACATGGGCAAGAAAAGAAAGTACCCACTCAAAGCTCTCGCCGTCCTACAACGTTGGCCTCCTGGCATGGGGATCGAACGAGTTGTGATCCAACGTCCATCAAACATTCGATCGATTGAATCTCGAATGGTTTACCCTTTCGCCAATGTTTAATTTTACACAAAATTTTCCACTATAGTGAACTTTCACTGTTCTCGAGGAGAATATCGAGTTTCCCTACATGAAAGATGGTGTGGCACTTTAACGATCTGGATCTCGCGCCATCTTTTTATGTGCAAGTTTCATAATTTGCACTTTAAGCCTTCTCCTCCTAAATATGCGGGCAGAAAGGTTGAAAAAGATTTCTCTTTTACTCGAGCCAATTAACTGAGCAAGCAAAATCAAATTTCACTCAACTGTATCTTACATTTAGTTTTCGAAATGCAGCTGACTGAGGATGTGACAAAGAAAAGAGAATGATAGGGGAATAAAATGATAACCCCTAAGCACCGGCTTCTGGAATTGTTACCCTCAATTGCTCTTTGCTGAAGAAACTCAACAACATGTTTCCTAGAATGCCGCTATCTGCTGCAAATGATTAACCTAAGCAATATGAAAGAGCAAGAGATTTACTAACACATGACATTGAACCTACAAAGTAATAAAGGAATTAAATGCAGCAAAAGTCATGCATACATTGTTGCCGTATGTATCGTCATAACCTAGAGAGCAGAAGTCCCCTGCAGAAATGTTCAAGAAGCTAACGGACTTCGGTATGCCCTGCATTTATTCGACGGAAATATTTATGTGTTATTAGCAGCGGCACTTATAATACTACTTCTATCGCATAGAAAGGCTTGACTAATGTGGAGTAAATCTTGCCTTCCCAATTGAGATAGCCCAGGCTCCATAAGCAGCAGCTCCCCTAGTGGCCTACTGCTCCTTTGGCCATCAAAGGAAAACAACAACAAACACAGGTCGAAAGTTGAGCAAGAGGTTGTGCTAGGCATCATTTCAGAAATATAGGCGAATGTGTTAAAGAGAACCACAAGTTCATGTTACTCATCCAGAAAATGAACAAGGTATAGATAAAGGGACAAACCTGCAGATATAGTCCAAGGAAAGAAGCTTGTGGTGAGGATTGTAATCATTGCCCACGTAAGTCACAACCAAGCAACCTGCATCGGGGTGGGGCCAGCTCCTTGATGTGGGAAACCTAAGAACAAAAGTTCCAGGTTCTTGATGGCCACTTGGACTTCGAAGTGAAGTTTCTGCTTCCTCCTTAGTTATGAAACCTTCTATCCATTTAGGGGATACAGAAGTCCACAATGCCCTCACCGAATCTCTCAATAGTGTGAGGACAACAGGGTATAACCAACACCATATCCTCTCGAAATTCTCTTGCATCAAATAATCTTGGCAACCAGAGATTCTCCTCAGGATCTCGAAGTCCTATGCCATGAGAGAGAGAAAAATATCATCAAATCCATGACCAATTCTCTATTGAAGAGCTTCCCTAACCATTCAAATTTAACTGGAAACTCAAGAACCCAGCATCTTGCAGATATCTGAAAGAGGCACCTCTTCGTTCCAAAGGAAAAGGAAAGTTGAACCAGTAAATGAATTCATATGTGCCCCATTGTCCAACTCTTCTGTGTCTCATAATTTGGGACAGTGGACTCACAAGGTGCTTCGTAATTGGACACACATGCTCGACCACATGAATGTACAAAAGCAAAAAATTACCTTTGATGTCAGATAGCTATACTTGTGAACTAGCATGGCTTTCAAATTGTTTTATTTTCTCATACAACATGGCTTTATATATCATTCTGTCCCCTTCACAAATTCTACATGTTTCCTTTCCACTATCTCACAGTGTAATTGTAACTTAATAGCTAAATGTTGATGTGGCATTTCTGCCACTTAGACTGAGGAGAAATATCAGTTCTCTTGAAAGGCAAAGCATCTCACAAAAACTGAGAATCTACTCCATTTTCTTTTTGCTTAATTTCAAGTATCTACTCCTTAATCAGTACGAACATAGCCACTTTCCACTTTTTGCTTTTGTTCGACATAAGTACCCCTTCATCATGGATTAAAGAAAGAAAGCTATAGCCTCAATCGTCATTAAATATAGACTGCATGCATCCAAAGCAATCTTTCAAAAATATATAGATGAAACCATCTTTCTCTTCCATTAAACATACAATTCTCATATGTGTGTATGCACAAGCGAGGCGTGCGCGTGAGAGAGAGAGAGAGAGAGAGAGAACCTGTTGGGTAAGAGTTCTAGTATTGCAGGAAGCAATCTTCATAAAGTACTCTTCAATCTCATAGATGGCGCTCTCCCAGGGAACATGGCTGTTGTTTTGTGAAAGCAAGCTCCATAATTTCGTTCCTTCCTCTATCAATTTCTTTGCAACTGCAATTTGGTTCCTAAAAATAAAAGAAGTGTTATGGACGCACAAGGTTCACGTACACTTCTATTGAAAGTGTGGCAGTGACACAAGGGGAGGCTAGTAAACTATGGCAGGTGGGAAAACTACTTAGCCGCCAATAAGCAATATCATTACCATTAAGTGCTCAGAGAAGAAGGTCTGTATCATGCATTAATAAGAACTATCGATTTCAGGTTTGAACATAGTTGGTCAATTGGCAACAAGAAACTACATGTGGGAAGACTAGTACTTAGCCAGCTTGTGGATGGCTTTGGGAAGACAAGTGTTCTCCCACCACTTATAAGCACGATCATTTCAGACAAATAGACTATCGTGCACACAAGGGAAAATGGTAAGTATAGTCTCTGTCAGCATCCCAATAGAAATGACTAAAGAGATAGGAACTTACCAATGATGGGAGCATCCAGTGTACAAGGAGACCTGATTCGCGAGTTCCAAAACTTCTTCATCTGAAGCAGATGCTGCAAACTTCTTCAGCAGAAGAGCCCTCTCATGTGGGCCTGCCAAGCAGTAACTAAATGTGAAAGAATCTGGAACTGCTTTTCCAACAGTTGGCATACTCTTGGAATTTGGATTTCGCATTTTAGTAAATTCAGAATCTGAAAAAAGCTTCTCTGCAGTTCCAAAATTCTTCAATATCACGTCTGGGCGAGTCCCGAAACTATCCTTAGCCTGATCAACATTTAGATTGTGTCAGATCAAGAGAGAACTTCACAAGACAAAATTTCAGAAATCAAATCCACAAGCTGAAAAATTATACAGAGGTTGACAACATCTAAAGATGGGTAGCACTTTTCCGGTGCCGTGTCACAAAAACAAATTTGGCATTCGCCAAATTAAAGTATTTTCCTCAAGTAAAAGTTTGTTTGCAGTGACTTTTACTTTTGACTCTTTTTTAAAAATCTAAATTCATCGAATTTTCGCAATATTTAAATGTTGATACATGTATTCATAATGTTCTAAAATTTAAGTAATACTTAGAATTTGACGAAAGGTAAAAGAGTTACTTCTAACTTTCTATAAGCAACAAAGAAACATTAAATATTCCACTTTCTTCAAATATGGCATGTAAAGATATTTTTTTAATCGGTAGGACCATGAGAACTCGCAGAGGAGGATGAGCAGGGACAATCTAGAGTGGCATAAAGCAGTAATCAGGGTAGTTGATAGCAACCATTAACGGTTCATGACTACATCTTGCAGGCCCACCAATAAGTCCTTCCCTTTATCATTAGTGTTAGTAAATAAATTAAGAACCATGAAATCCGCTAAGGCTAATTGGTAAAAACTTGCCTAACCTTTAAAAATTATACTATAGTTTCCATTCTTCTAGAGGAGATGGGGAATTGTTAGTTGAAGATGTTTCTTAGGCTTACCAATAATAAAGTGTGCATTTACAAGAATGCATTTTTCATGTGACTGGGAATGTACATTAGAGGAACTACTTCTAAAAAGGGCTAGTAGCTCACCAGCACATCCAAACATGCTTCCCCTATCATATTAGCAATACCCTGCTCACAATCTCAGGATGGAAACCACAGTGTAAAATGACGATCAGTCGTACCTTAAAATCACTACGGATGTTAGAGTTGCATTCGTCATCCAGCTGCTGAAAGGAATAATCAGCCTTTCCCAATCTAACCCTTTTTGATGATGGACTAGGTTTTGCTTCACGTACAGTATTATGCTCGAGTTCTGGCGATTCATATTTGGAAGATAGAGTACACTTAACTGGTAAAATGCCAGATGCCGGCCTTTTCCAAATTATCAGAGATGTTCTGGCATTGCGGTTGCGAGAAACACAGCGGATGGGATTCGAAAAAGCCTCTAAAAAAGGATAATTTCCAGCCTGTGGAATGTTGAACCTCACGTGGAACAACCTGTTATCACACTTGGATGAAAGCTGAAAAAGGAAAAAAAGAGCCTAAGTTTCAAGGACGAGAAAGTTTTCTTTCCATGTAAGCTGTATGATTGTCTTCAATGAAAAACATCATTAAATGAGGCAATTGTCCTCAATATATATATATATATATATATATATATATATATATATATATATATATATATATATATATATATATATATAAAATCATAAAATGAGGCAATGGCAAATCAAAGACTATTATCCTGGTGGGGCAAACTAGAAAACCAAGAAGGCACTAAACTTGCCACACCAATAATTTAGTAAATGTAGTTCATGCTAATGCAGAGGAGAACACACATACAAGCAGAAATGTCACATATAAAATCTTGAATCAATAATAGGTCATTACAGCTACTCTTAGGCAAGTATTATTATATTCTTTTTTATGAGTACTTAGGAATTGAATTCAAAAAATGTTTTGGAATTGATTCAAGTTGATCAACTGTATTAAGTATGAACACCTTATGTATGCTCAAACGTATTTATACGAAAGAGGAAAAATTTGTCCAAGTTCTTGCAGTTCTACTGTAAGTTTTTCTCGAAGAGGTGATCTAACCATTGTAGCTAACAATGTTTAAGAAAATATTCAACCAAAGAAAAATTTAATCTACAACCTATGCACATGATTACTCTGCCCAGCTAGTGATAATTTTTTTTTTTTTTTAATTTACTTGGATTAGGCAATCCCCAGAGCATGCTAGTACTGCTTAACATATTAATGCAATGCTACTATCAATTACCCCATGCCATTTACTTTTCGTGTATACAGTCCTACTATAATATTTGGAAACAAACTGCAGGCCACTAATGCAATCTTTAATTCAGATGACAAGCTATCAATAGCATAACACAAATCACGCAACCAACATCTACCTGAGATATCTTGAGCTTAAAAGAAGCGCGACCATGCAATAATTTGCTAGGTTTCTCATAGGAATCAAATTCAATTCCATCATAGCTTGTCAACAGCGGGGCTTCATCATCACTGGTTTTCTCCACCAGCGACCCACTGTTAGCATACAAAAGTGAAGCAACAACCTACACCAAAAAAAACACAAAAAAACACAAAAAAAACACAAAAAAAGTCAATTATTAACAGCACCTTATCTATGATTTTTTTTTCCTTTTTTTCTCTTATGATAGTTGTTTTTAGGTGGGGTTGGTGTGAGAGAGAGAGAGAGAGAGAGGCACAGTAAGAAGCAAGAAGAAGCAAACCTCCATTTCCTTATCCACAATCTGGCCAAAGGCATCTAGCAAGACAACATCCAATGCAAAGTTCCTCCGACACGATGCCTGCAATTTAGTAAACCAATTGTCACTGCATATTGGAAGAAGGCCGTAGCTAGAGCATGGCACCTGACTTTTAAGGAGCAAATTGAACATTACATATAAGGAGCCTATTGGGTTTCAAAGAAAGAAGAACAGACTCATGCAACCATGCTGAATGTAAAACACCATTGAGTAAGCTTTCTCTGCCCATCTCATTTCCCAGACACACTTGCAAGGAAAGCTATGACCCAGTCAGTCAATCATTAATATAAATTCATTTTGGATAGACAATTACAAGGAATCTCCAATTCGCAATCTTGCTTTGGAAGCACAATGAGAAACCATTGGAAAAGCTGAAATTGCAAATACTTAAGCCATATCAGAAATTGATACTTTTTCCAAAGAGGCAAGCTTTAGAGCCAACTTTTTTCCATTGAAAGAAAAACAACAAAAAAAGTCAGAAGCTATTAACATAGAAATATTGCTTAAAGAAGATTCAACTTTGTCGAGGCAGTTCAATGACAATTGCTTAATACTGGAGGTGACACTCAATTAGATTTTGTCAAAAAAAAAAAAAAATGTAGTGGTGATAGGATTAAAAAGGAAGATACAACGACTTACCTTTCCACCTATGATACTCCAGATACCATCACTACCTTCTTCTATGTCAGAGGCAGATGACTTGTCAATAGCTAAGTGTACAGGTGAGTCCTGGCATTACAGGAAAATATTCATTAAAGAAATCATATCCACATGAATAAGATCAAACAAACTCGACAGAAGGTACCTTATAATGATCCTCAATGGATGAAGAAGGGTGCAAGACCTTTGGACTGTACAAATGACCTTCGATGCCATCATCAGTTCCACTGGTACTAACCAAACTTATTTTCCTCAAAGGGCTAGATTCTCCATCTTTTGAGGCACTTAGGGTTTTCTCATCCACCACTTCCCCGTCAATGTGAAGCCGTAAAAGTTCACTTGAGACCTGCCATGAAGATAGAATTCTGAGCAATTTACAAAGGGAAAAAGGCCCCGAGAGTAAGAAACCTAGGAAAGACAACGACATCATAAGATTGACAAGAGACTTTCGGTCGAGCACCATTTATGCAATCTAAAATTCTACTTTATCTCTTTCGTCAGACCAACAATGAGACATAGACTTACATGAAATTTTGCAGATAACAATTCTTGTCCAAGATCCTCCAGATAATGCACGCAATCAGTTAATCACAGCCACTCCAATGAATATGAATAGAATCATACTCCATGTATTACTCTATAAAAGCTTGTTCTTTTCAGTCACATTGAAAGTGCAACAGTTCTACGTGCTATTTGAATATCCATCCAATACACCTTACTTTTATATATATATTTGAAGATCATCCACCATTCATACAATTCCAATACATCTGAAAATGATTGGTTAAAGGTAAAACAGACAGATAAAATGTTCAGTAACAACTTGCTTCAGCTCAACAGTTCAAACCAATAAGTGGTAAACATGACAGACATTAATGTTCTCAGCAACAGCCATAAAAATTTCAGCAGTTATCAACTCAAAAGGAACGAGTTAAAAACCATGTGTAGAAAGAGTAATTCAGACACTCAATATACATACCTGACAGCCAACATGGACCCATTTTCCAAATGGGAACTCGCTATCTGAAGAAGCCTTAGAATCAGGAGATTGTGGAGAAAGCGGTAGCAGAAGCGTGAGTCTCCTATCTCCATTCAAAATGAGAATTGGAAAACCATCCTTGACATCTGAGTTCACCTGTGTAAAAGAATATTTTTAACCCCAATTACCATAGAACTTTGAGCTGAAAAGAGAAGTGACAGGCAACACTATTTGTGATTATGGTATACATCATCCCTTAATCACCATTTTCGACTAGTCCCTTGTGTCACAGACCAAGGAAGATCGCGATAGGGGACGGAAAAGAAAAAAAAAAACAAGACTTGACGCATTACAAAGGATTGATCCCAGACAAATCCACAAAAATCAATAAGCTTTGGTTCCACCAACAGGCATTGACACTCAGTATACCATCTAACAGGAACAACACAGCAATAGACTTCAGTGAACGTTAAAAGACAGCCTTTGGAAAATTCTACGGTGATTCAAACTCATCGTAATCAGACCGACAGACACAACCCGAGAGCTGAGCAACGGTGATCGATCCAAACCAACGCAAAGCATCCCTCCAAATCACAAAATCCAACCGATGAGTGATCAATCGCTAAAACAACCGCCAAAAAAGAAACTCATAACACCCAACCTCTCCAAACATAAAAATTCACAGAATTGAGAAACGAACACCGTCCCTCCCATCAAAAACCAACGAACCAAAAAGGGACGAAAAAAGAGATGGAAAAACGGCGGCTTTTCCTCTTACCTGACGGAAAATGGTACAAGGGAAAGTGGCGGGCTTCAAGAGATAAACCCAGAAGCAGAAAAGCAAGGACCCATCTTCTCCTTCTTCTCCTTCATCTCGTTCTTGTTCTTCTTCCTTCTCCGCTTCGATGTCGAGCCCGAAATCACCGAGCGAAGAGTAACGGCTCAGGTCGATCGTGCTCTCGCCGTCCGCCATCTCCGATCAACCCCCGCTCAAAGACGACTCCTTTCACACTCCCCAACTGAAAAAGTCCTTCAGAAACCCAAGAGACCACCCTCTCCCTTCTCTCCTCTCTCTCTCTCTTCTCTCCCTCTCTCTCCTGTCTCTGTACCTCTATCTATCCCAACCAACAAATGCATCGAACACAAACTAATTTTCGGGTCAGTTCGAGTCTTC
Organism: Eucalyptus erythrocorys; assembly: GCA_014182555.1. Taxonomy (NCBI): domain Eukaryota; kingdom Viridiplantae; phylum Streptophyta; class Magnoliopsida; order Myrtales; family Myrtaceae; genus Eucalyptus; species Eucalyptus erythrocorys. The sequence continues at coordinate 15,592,754 of CM024602.1, forward strand.
CCAAAGCCAAAGGCAAGTCTTTTTATTTTTTTTTCTCTTTTTTTTTTCTTTTGAGAAGGACTTCTGTTAACCAACGGCTGGACTCGTTTGTTTCTCCGAGGTTGAACTCCGAAACTTCGCGCCCCACGGAGGCCGGCTCGAGGAGGGCCGACATGGATCGTCGGATCAGCGACCGCGAGCCCCGAGGCGTCGATGCTTCGGTATGTGGCGCGCGCGGAAGGCGTTCTGTTTCGGTCCTACGATGGTCTCGCCCGCAGCTTATGCTGAAATTTTTGAAGAGGCGGGGGGACTATGCGTATTGCGCAGACTGTTGTCTCGGGCTTGAAGAAAGGATCTCTAGGACAACCCGATTCCGGCCCATTTGTTTCGGAAGATGGAATGCAGTTTCAAGACTCTGTGAAATGTCGCTTCAATTGAAAAAAAGTTAGACAATGTTTTTGGTGTAGTTTTGATGTTATTGTCTCTCTGTCTCTTCAAGCAACAAGAATAATGGTTTTTTTTTTTGTCAAAATAGAAATGTAATATAACTCGGCAATTATTTTTGTTCTTTCGCATCTTTTATGGACCCCGTCACATGGCCATGCAACGTACATGGTATTTATGCGTAACCGTTATGAAAATATTCTTTACCCTAATCACAACATGACGTCTTTTTCCATATGTGTTATGTGATATCACTTACCCTCGATGATTGGAACAATTTGTTTCTTTTCTATGAGACAAACACGATATCTCTCTCTATCGATCACCATGGTGGAGAGGTTATTCATGGCTTATTACTTGAAGTCTTAAAGCAACAAGAGCAATGATTTTGTCAAAATAGAAATGAAATATAACTCAGTAATATCTCTTTCCTTTCGTATCTTATTTTAACGTCGTTGCATACTCATGCACTGTATGTTAGGTTCATACGTAACGATCAAAATATTCTTTTCTTTAATGACAACACGGTGTCTTCTTTCACATGCAGTAACTCCAATTAGGATATCTCATCAAATGTTACATAATATCATTTAAAGTGAGGCAATCAAAATAGACAAGAAATATAGCTGGTAATATCTCTATCCTTTCACATTTTTTTGAATGTCATCATATATCCCTAAAATGTACTTGAAAATTATACATAACCATTACGAAAGTACTCTTTTCCTCAATCACAACACGACGCCTCTTTTCTTCATACGCAATGTGTAATATCATTTACCTGAGGTGATGGAACAATTTGTTACCTAAATCTTTAATTTCATTTTGCAATTTAAATGCCTTGCTTTTAGTCATCAGTTAAGCTTAATGCTTAAGAATTTCACCAGTTACTTGATGAAGATGACTAAACTATCATGTCTGGTATCCTTTACTGTCTATCTGTTTATCTAACGTATTCAATTCCGTAAAACGGAAACTAGTCACAGGAACGAATACATCTCCGAAGGAACTTTGTCCAAATATAAGAAACTAGTGCAACCAATCAAAACAAACATTAGAGAATAGGGCTCTAGATTGAAGAGAAAGGGCCAACAAAAGAGTGTGCAAAAGCCAATCAACTAGGACATTTCAAGAAGAGCATAATAGTGAAAAGTTCCCGAAATGAAACAACATCGTGAAGAATATTAGCAGCATCCATGGCATGTGAGTCCAACTCACATTTACCACTAAATGAAGTGGGCTGCACATGGAACTCACCAGATCGAACCATTGGTGTGAGCTGAGCTCGCCTGATCCCGGTGCACCTAATACTTGCTCCAATATATCATTGGAAGCAACTTCTCTAGTCAAGAAAGGCATACATAGAACAATCCATCTCAAGGGACGTGAGGAAGCAAACAGAAGCGTAGAATCCTATTGTATACGAATCAGGAATCACATTCAATTCTAGTCAAGATCAAAGGGGGCTCATATTGGGGTAGGGAAGCGAGCAAACGACTAGGGGCATCCTTGTAAGATGGAGATGGCTGTTTTGAGAACTTCTGCAGAAACAAGGCGGGGAGAACTTTGGCTTCACGGAGTGCATAGTTTGGCCAGTGCAAGTCCTAGTACCCCCACATAAAGGGAAACCACAGAGCTTGTTCTTGCTAGCCTTCGAGACTCCCTCGAAGAACCTCTTGGGTTGAACTCATTCACATCATCGCCCCACATTTCTTGGTCACGGTGGATTATGATCACAGGCCCAAGAATCTGAACTCCAGGTGGAATTTGTATACCTCCCAACTGGGTTGTCTTGTGAACTGTTTCTCGTTGTTGTATACCCAGGTGTATGTAACCTGAGCACCTGAAACAGTATCATGCTTACCTGCGAATCCATCAAACGTCAGCCTGTTTTTGTCCCAAAAAAGACATTGAGAATGTGAGCATTAGATAAATTGTTGGAACCACTCTTGCTTCTTGAGACCAGGATAAATGGCAGAGTTCAACAAACATGAAGAGAATCCTTATGATTTTGAGTCTGCTCAACACATCAAAATCAGGTTTCTTGTCGCCGAAAACTTGCAAAACTTCCTCTCTTGCTGTCTTGCCAGTCTTGACACTCGGTCCACAGAGTCAGAGTCCTAGTTAGCAAAAGAGAAGGGGTGACCAGCTGCTTAGAAGAGTTTGACTCTTGGGTCACATCCTCTGTACTCATGCCCTTTTTATGACCGGATTCTGGAAAATTCTTCGTATTTGACTGTGGCAAAAGTCTCGATAGGCCGTCTGTCATCTACTCAATCTATTTGGCCCCAACTTTGAAGCGTCATATAAAAAGACACCAACTTTATCAAATGGACAATTTTGATCACCTTTGGAAATTCCGTCAAACCATGTGTACTTGCCACATTGAGATGGCAAGGCAAGTGCCATCTGAGCAGATGTGGCCTCCCTAAGCAAAAGGAAATCTTCCTCCACACATTATGAAAATAACGATTATTTCCAACTGAAACGAGAATTATCGGGAGTTGCATGAAACGACATTGCTTCTACTAAACAAGTAAAATAACGTCACTTGTAAGCCACTTATTGGGGTATCCACAGTGGGTATCCACTTATTGCATGAAACGACATTGCTTCTGCAAACCAAGGCCAGGAAAACTTTGCCTTCCAGGAGTGCAAAGTTTAGGCCAATGCAAGTCCTAGGATCCCAACTAAAGGACAAAAAGCAGAGCATGTTCTTGGTCACCTTTGACACTCCCTCAGACAATCTCTCCAGTTCGAACTCTTTGGCATCGTCACCCCACATTTCTTGGCCACAGTGGATCAGGAGCATCAGCAACTTGCATAGTTCCGGGAGAAATGTGTATATTTCCCAACTTGGTATTTGTTGTGAACTGTTCTCGCTGTCAAAATTCCTGGTGGATAGAGCCTGAGCACCTCATAATAAGCCATTTCCATCATATGCATGGTTCAATGCTCTTTTTTCCTTTCTTTTTTCGCTAGAAAAGCTTGATTTCAGATTAGGTATTTACGGTTTTCATCCATATTTTTCATGGAAAATATTTTGGGAATGTGTTTGAACGGAAAAAGAAAAACAGCAAATTCTATTGTGAAGAGTATCTTTACAGTTTTAAGCCGGTTAGGCCCCTGGAATCAGGTTTCCTGTCCCTGAAGACGTGCATAACCTCTGTTCTTGCTCTGGCTTGCCAATTCTGATTCTTACTGAGCAATTTCAGGGTCCAAGTGTGCAAAATTGAAGCAGTATCTTGGCCGGCTAAGTAGAAGACGTTGCACTCTTCAATCACAGTCGCTTCACAGAAGCCCGAATTCCCAAATATCTTTCATATTTGATTTAGCAACAGTCCCAACAGATCATCATCTTCGTCACCTCCTCATTCCTTTTATTTTTGTTGGCAAGAGGCTGCATTTTTGGTAGATAATTTGGCTTTAAGCCACTCTTATATGATTTCTGATGTCGTCATGTGTTTCATACGCTGAATACAATTAATCTTTTGCATCTATGCACTTGAAAATTTGAAAAAAGAGCAGTCTTACAACAATTTCCAAGAAAATCATCCTATAATTGCAATAATTCCTGATCTGACTGCTCATTTCCTATCTTCCAAAACCGTTAAAGATCGCTGGATAACTTGTTATGGAATTGATCTTTGACTTACCTCCATCCAGGGATGAAGGCATCCTAAAAAAGAGGTCAATTTGTTATTTTTGAACGAGGAAGATGCGCTTGCCTTGTTCATAGCTACAACCAAAAGCGGCTCTGGAGATCACATCACTGCTCAGGTGCTCCAGGTGAGGCCGCACGTCCACTTCACCAGCTACACTTTGCTCCGCCCATTTCCCCATCGTCTCCTCACAAGTAGAACATGTAGCAGTCACAACGTGCATTAATATAAGAGAAACGAATTGAATATAAGTGTTTAATTACAGATTTCCATGGACTGCGAACTTCAGGTTCACATTACCATGACTTACGACACGGTTATCTCTAGAATGCCATTAGACGTAGTCAGAGTTCAGGAAACTTACCACCTGGCAGGTTCAGCACTAAAAGGGATTGTGAGGAAATTCTCCATTTCTAAAGAAAAGTGATATCACAAGTCAGCATAAAAGACATGGAATTTCTTTGGGGATACCCGTAATTTAACGTCAACAATTAAATTTGGAACTTCACTGACGGTGGAAAGGAGTAGAACTGGAAGTTTCCAAGTTCCTTTAGCCTTTTAAAATGGAAAGCTGGGTTGATGATCTTTCTATGCTTGGCCCATTTCTGGCCCTCGTGAGTCCCTAGTCCTGATGCTAACAAATTCCCAATGGCCTAGGCATGTGGCTTTTCAAAGTCATTAATCTTCGAAAGCATTTCCATCAACATTTCTGAGTCCATGATGTTCAAAACAGACATAGGCCCCATTCACGTGAAGCGAAGCTTACCTGCAACACAATTTTTAGAGGCATCACATGAAAACTGTCGGATATAATTAGTGCAAATTATGCATTTGGATTATCAGACCAATTGTAAAGATCCGACTCGAATGGCTTCTTCTGACGTTGCTGGATTGTCACTAGCTCTTTGCTATCTGTTCAGTGAAAGGCTGAAGACAGCCAATGGGAGCGGGTAAATTCCTTTGACCAAAAGAATTCCTGTAGTTTTTCGAATTGATAACGATGTAGAATGTTAGAAGCCGTGACAATGAGCTAGTGGCCACTTCTCCGAGCCACCGCTCTCCATGAGATTGGGCCACACAAAAAAAATGAGCCGTGTTAGTGGGCTGCTCAACCATCGAGGTCTGCTTGAAGTACAATCTTATGCTCCCAGTAAAGAAATGAGACATATCTTTTCTGTGTTCTTTTACCAAGACGTATATGTCAAATGATCTCATTCTGACAATTACTCTTCGTTCCACCTCGAGAACACAGTACACAGCATCAAGTGTTGATGTTGTGATGATGAAAAGGTAGTATGCGGGGGACGATATCATTGGAGAAACGAGTCGTGGGTCGAGACTGAGATTGCTTGCTCATTCCCGTGCTCTCTCTCAGGTCTTGAAACTAAAGCCCGTAAGGAGTTCCATGGACACTTTGCCTTCTCAGACATCTCTCTGGCTTAATCGGCTTCAACCACACCATACATGCTACTTTCCATGCACAATTAAGGAAGATGATTACAACAATGGAGAGAACAATATCGGCATAAGTTGGAGACATCTTTTTCATGTCGCACAGTACTTTTTTCCCATTACTGTGAGGGAACAAATACGAAGCCTGCCATGAAATGAGTACACTTAGCCCCTTAGGCAGCAGAAAGATTAGTTGAGAGATTAAAATCAGTTCTCGAAGGCAACGGCATCTTAATTGCCGAGGCTAGCCCAATATTTTGACCACCCTTCTATCCTATTCTATTTCAATATCAATCAAAATTCATTAAAACCAAAAGAATTTGTCTAACTTAATTATGTTATTTTGACAGCCCTTCTTATACCTAAATGACCACTGAATTTCGACTTGATATAGCCTATTGACACACTGTACGGAGCAATGTTACGCGTGCTCCAATTGACGCATCAGAGAAATCAAACACCATCATTATGTCGAGCGAGAGAGTTCTAAAGAGTCAAAACCTCCTATTACTGTATTGATCGAAATCACACATGAAATGAGAGTTTCATAATTCAGTTCAAATTTCATGATCAAACTATTTCAGAGAACTCCTGGGTAAGTACGGATCTTTTGTTTATATTCATGTTCATCTATCCATTACTTCATTCAGCAAACTCACTGGACAAATTCTCAATGAATTCGTTCTCTCTCTCTCTCTCTCTTTTTTTGGTAACTAAGAGCTCCTCCTTGACTTGCCACACTCGGTGGCGTCGTCGCGCCTGACTCCTATTCCTTGGGAGAGACTAGCACAGGAGCCCAATACCATAGTCTCTCACTTACAACGCTTCAACAATTGCGAGTTTCGAATTCTTGACCTCGACGATAAATGAGAGACTCTAATCCAGCACAGTTGTCCATGGTTGGGTTCAATGAATTCGTTCTTATTCTTCAAAGTTGACCAAAGTTGACATTTTTCGATATTCGCATGAAAAATCCACAGCAGCTTTTGGAAGTGTAGGTGGGGAACTTGTAAAGGTTTTTGGAGCACGAAGAATCTCCTCTCAAAGCCATATGCATTGTCTACGTGTCTCTTCTATGCACCACACACACATTTGATTCGTAGGCGGCCATCAAAAAGAGATTTTATCAGACGTTTTGGAAGCTCTCCATTTCAATCGAAGGTGACTCATTATTCTTTCCTTCACCTCTACGGACCAAACAGAACAATCCTGATTGATCGCAGACGGCTGTTCAATAATTGACTCGCTTCTTCCCATTGATTTCCAATCGGGATACCTAAGTCATGAGTAAGACTTGGAAAGGATAATGACACGGTGAATTATCTTAACTTTGTTCGTTTTACAATCAATTTTTTAATTTTTTGTTGACCAAGTATTTCAACTTTTGAAATTTGTCTCAAATTAAGGTCTTCATTAAATAAATTGCGGTGTCATGTGATTTAGTTGATGTGGCTCACTTACTCAACAAAAGTTGACATACCTTGCTTATGAAGTATAAATTATGTCATCTCTATTTAGGTGTTGGGTAATGTGGGCAGAGAAAGTGCTGATTTTGGACGATCTTGGTCATCTAATAGGTTACTATTGACATGACATCATTCGAGTGATCATATCGGACACTAACATGGACAGTTAAGGCCATTTATCAGCATTAGTGTCCAAATTGACATTTGTTGTCTGTAATTTTAGTAGGAGTCTCAAATTGATTGACATTTAAAAAGTTGAGGTATTTGATTGAACCAGAAAAAAAAAAAGTGTGGCTAGTCTATTGTAAAATGGACAATTAATGTGAGGAAAGGGCATCCAATAACAAGATTTGAAAGCAGATCATGATCATTCCCTCTAAAGTGTCAAAGTCTTTTATTTTAGTAATAATTCTTCCATGAACACTAGGAACCCACCTCTTAGTATCTCAAATCTCGAAACACATTGTCCCTCCTCACACATCCATGTGTCTCATGGCTGGGAAAATTCTACGGAGAGCCCACATAAAATCCTAGATCAATTTCTCTTATTCTTCACTTTCACATTCTTTTCTTTAGGCAACAGAATCCAGGAACTGCTCCCTTTTGTGTAGGATTCCTCACTCAACCTCTTGGACTTTATCAATAATTGCGTGAACAGTAGCAACATGGCTTTCCATTCGAGACCATTCCAAAAGCAAAAGCTCTCACATGGATCAGATCAAATCAGATGCTCTAAAAGTTAGCGTTCTTTCTTTTTTGGCCATTTCAAGGACAGATGGAACCTTCTTTCTGAGCCTCATCCATCTCGGAATCTCTCAATATATAGGAACCATCCATGCATCCTTCCTCTTCATCAAAACAACTGAACAAATTCTCCAGAGCAAGGGAACGCGGAACAAGGTTGAATGAAGACCAATGCAGATTGACAGAGAGATATCTCACCCTGCCCACTCGCTACCACGCCATAGGCTCAAGCTGGAGTACTCGGAGGTCCCGTTTGACTGCCACGGCTGCAAAGAAGCTGGGATCGGGCTCAGGTACAAGTGCCAGTTGTGCAGGTATGAGCTCCACAAGGCTTGTGGCGCCGCACCGCCGACCGCAACGCACCCCTTCTACAAGAAATACACATTTAATTTCTACTACCAACCCCCAGACCACAACTTGAGAGTGTGCGACGCGTGTGGGACGGACATCCTAGGATTTGTGTACCACTGCCAGTACCGTGATTTAGATCTCCACCCTTGTTGCGTGAATCTCCCCCAGGTCCTGGATGATGGGAACAATGTCCTCTACCTGTCTAAAAATATCTCGGGCCCATGCCTTCATTGTGGAGGCAAGGGCCCGGGCCAGGCTGGGCTTACAAGTATCAGTCAAAATCGTATAATCTGCACGTGTCGTGTGTCAAGAAGTTGCTCGTCGAAAGCTGGTTAGCGTCCTACTTCAACGTGGACAAGAATAAGGTTCGAGAGCTGCACACCAAGATCCCGAGCCTCAGTGGCGTGTCGAGGAGTAATCCCCGGGCGAAAGGTGACACTATGAAGAAGTATCTTCAAATGGCCGGTGGAGCTGTCCAGCTTGTCGTCTCAGCCATCCTGGGCGATCCAACGGCTATAATAGCTGGTGTCCTGAGAGGATTCGTATCAAGTTAGCAAAGTAGGAGAATGTGAATAAGATGCGAAATAAGAGCGTATCATCAACCGAGGGAAAAAGCTGAGAGATGATACTTGATGACCGGATCAGATGGCCCTTTCCTCCTGGTAAATTTGGTCCTGAGTGTCTAGTAAAATGACTTTGTCTGTACTGTAATAACCCGCGACTACGGTTCTTGCACCGTATTTTGTATGAGGATCGTTTCAGCTGTAAGCTCCTCGTTGGATGTCTTGTCCTGATAATCGAATTTGAAAATCCTTCATTTCTGCAATCTCAGGAGACTAACATCAGCACTTAATACTTTACCAAAAAAAAAAAACATCAGCACTTAATACAGCAGCATACCCGTCTGTAGCAGAAGACGGAAGAATTTGCAATCGGCATTGATAGATTTGAAAGCAGGAACGTGAGAAAAAATCTCCGAAGCCAAAGGTTGAGGGTAGAAGGAGGGACTTATTCAGATATGTCACTAACATCCAACTCTGCAGGATTGATAGAGACGAGCTAAACTCGCATAGTGTACTGTATCAATTGCCAATGGTATAAGGATAAATGTAAGAACCATTAAAATCATGTCTGTCCTGTCCAAAGCAGTTATGTACACTGGCAGCATCTTCTATAACAGATAACAATTGCATGCATAAAGATGTCAATATAGATTGGACAGGAAGGGTTAAATTCTGACAAGGACAATTTAAAAGCTAGACCGGTTAGCTATCTCCTCTATCGACAGGGCAGCAGAGTTCCCGAACATAAATACTTAGCTATTTAGAACAAAAGGTAAATAAGGCAATTAATAATGAAGATAATACTGTTCTTGGAAGGGTAACAATGAATTGAAGAGGCATAAATCAAAGTTAGGCTATTGATAACCATTGGAAACAGAAAAGGAATTATCAGGAGTATTTCGAGTTTGATTCATATTTGACGTCAAAATATTATAATTTGTTAAGGTGATCGGTTCCCAGGCAGTTCGTTGTCTTCTCTAAACAATGTGATGATCACTATTTCCATCATCACCACCACCTTCATTAAGAAATAAAAAATAATAATAATTATCGGTCTAGTCCAAGTGAGCAATTCCACCATTTGAATCAGGAACAAAACTAATGATCCTGAAAACTGTTGAGAATTGACTGATTCAAGCGGTTCCTTGTGCTTATCCCTAATAATTCATCAGAAGACATACTATACATGAGATGTGTACATGCCATTACTCATTTTCTCAAAATGTGATACATTGAAAATTTCCTTCCAAAATCGTTCCTTCCTGAGAAATAATTAATGTCTGAACCCTGATTGATTCTCATGCAAAAGCAGGAACAGAATAACCGAGATTCTTGAGGCCTTTTTTTGGGCTAGAGGTAGTTTCTTCCATGGAAAGGCATGGAAAGGCCCGGTTCCTCTTGGGCCTGCTGCAGCTCCGCCGGCACTGATCAGTCATCGCCGGCTCTCAAATCACCCACTCTGTAGCAGCGAACTGATTCTCCTCGTCGTCCCACCAAATTATACAACTTCCAAACCCGAATTTCAATCAGGAACTCCCTTGCATCATCGGGCAAAGTTCTTCCCGATTCAGCAGCGATGAGAACGACGGCATTTTCACCATCAAACCATTGGAACCCCTCCTTCCGAAACTCCCAAATCACCACACAACGTCCTTGTCCTAAAACCAACGTCAACCCGTTTCTTTTCGACCCCCAGAACCCGTTGAATCACCGTCAAGCTCGTCCACCGTTTCCTTCCTTCTCCATAAACCCCTCGAGAAACCCACCAACACCCATCTCCCAAAATCCCAGCTTTGACCCGCCCCCGTTGGTGGTCGTCGGATCCGCGAACGCCGACATATATGTGGAGATCGAGCGGCTGCCGAAAGAGGGGGAGACGATCTCGGCCGCCTCCGGTCAGACTCTGGCCGGCGGCAAGGGCGCGAACCAAGCCGCTTGCGGCGGCAAATTGCGTTATCCCACTTATTTCTTGGGCCAGGTTGGCGAAGATGCTCACGGGAAGTTGGTTTCTCAGGCACTTGAGGATAGTGGGGTCAAACTCGATTATCTTAACATCGTGAGTGGGACCCCCACTGGGCATGCGGTGGTGATGCTGCAATCTGATGGGCAGAACTCGATCATTATCGTCGGTGGGACCAACATGTGCTCGTGGCCTGAGGTCTTGCCTGATGAGGACTTGGAGCTCGTGAAGAATGCTGGGATTGTTTTGCTGCAGAGGGAAATTCCTGATTTTGTCAACCATCAAGTTGCCAGGGTTAGTTGTTTTTCGTTATGGAAATGCTTCTTTTGTTTTTGTTTTTTTTCCTGAATTTCAAATGTTTGTGGCATGATGGTGCTCTCTGTTTTGTGATGGTAGGGTGAAGTAACGGTATCTTTGTTCTGCTGATTTGAGAGTGGGATTAGTATGATTCTGTGAGTTGTGCTAAATAGGGAAAGTAACGAAGAAGCTTTATTGGGGGTCGTTGCAGTTTTGAAAGAAAAGGAACTGCATCAGCCAGTAGTGTCTGATGGATAATTTAAGCCTGCTTGGATTGTGAGTTCTCTGCATATTTGTCAATGAAAAGGCGTGTGCATGAAATTCTTAACGATATCTTTCAGTCAGTTGCTTTGAGGGATACATTTGTGATGTGCATCTGCTATTGAGGTTGATTACAATGTTGGGACTATCAATCAAGTTGTTGGCAGCATTACGGTTTTCGTCTCAAGTGCTGTACTTTTTAGGCAGTGGTACAAGCAGAGGTGCTTTATCGGATATACATATGTTGTAGAGGCCATGATATCCATGATTAATAGAAGATTCGGTATCTTTCACATATATGAATGACATTAATAGATAAAGGTGCTCTCTATTGTAGTTTAGGCAGTGGCTAAGCGTTATACCACCTCTTTCGTTGAGAAAGTAATATCTAAATTAGTTACTCTACTACACCCTTTTACATCTCATCATAAGTTACTCCTAGAGAATGTGAAAAATAAATTTGCATCTTAATGGTGTTATTGCTAATGCCTTCAAGTGCTAACCTCCATGAGCACGGTACCTTTTGGGCATTCTATGCCTTTATTTGAGGAGATTGTCTTTGTTCCCTGGCATTTGGCATTTTTGCAAGTTCCTGTTGTGTATCTATGCTGTCAAGTTTTCCTGTGAAAAAAGTGAAAGATTATTTGTTACCATTTTTTCTTTCAATCTGTTTGCTTGTGCCCATCCTTGACCTGGTTTGCTAATTAATTTTTCTGTGCACGACCTTATAATGAATGTCGTGTTTCTTAAGGCTGCAAGGAGTGCAGGTGTTCCAGTCATTTTGGATGCTGGGGGAATGGATACACCAATTCCACATGAACTTTTGAGTTCTGTTGACATATTTAGCCCAAATGAAACCGAGCTCGCTCGCCTAAGTGGAATGCCCGCAGAAAATTTTGAACAAATCTGCCAAGCCGTAGCGAAGTTTCACAAAATGGTGAGATTCTAGCACATTTAAAACAATTTTTATGATTTAGGACTTGGGGCTGTCATTGCATGCACTCCCAATTCACTGAAGGAAATGCAGAGTTTCATTGCCCAAGGTGATCATGCGGAATGTTAATTGACTGTTGGGTTTAAGCTCAAAATAGTATTCTCTACGTTCTCCTTGTGTGACTGGATGATGTAGAGTTTATACTTGCTTGCTACTGCAGCTGCACCCTATATTGGCCTGTGATCATCTCTCTTATCATAATAAGATTACAGCACATTTCGGCAAAGGCCTCATGCACTACAAATTGTGCTCATCTACTTTCAGGGAATTAAGCAAGTATTACTAAAACTTGGGGACAAAGGCTCTGCTTTGTTCATAGAAGGGGAAGAACCAATCAAGCAACCCATCATAAAAGCAAAGAAGGTCCTCGACACGACTGGAGCTGGTGACACATTTACTGCTGCTTTTGCCGTGGCTCATGTCGAGGGCAGATCCAAAGCAGAGTGCCTCAGATTTGCCGGTACGCAGCTTAATGCTTTTGGTTTTAGTTGTGATCCTTCTCATAGAAACATTTAAGTCGACATAATAGTTCCTCCAATTGTCGCAGCTGCGGCAGCTTCTCTCTGTGTCCAAGCGAAGGGCGCCATTCCAAGCATGCCGGTTAGAGAATCAGTTTCGGATATTCTGCAGTCTCTCTGAAGATTTTGAAGGGTACACGATGTAATATAATGAACAGTGTCAGCGTTTTCTTTTTCTATTTTCGAAGGAGCTGACGAGGAGCAAGCCAACACTAATTTTTCCGTGAATAATGGCATGGTTTTATTTCTCAAGATTTTCTGGAGATAAAAGAAAGATCGCATGCCCACCTTTGACTCTGCTGGAAGCCTGGAAGTACAGGGGCATCTAAGCACTGTACACAACTTCAAATGGTTCACTGCTTGCTAAAATGAAGGATATTTATATTGTTGACTTCGCATCTGAAACCTACATGTTGCTGAATTCTAATGTGTCGGTGCGTGTATTCCGAGCGTTTATTTCAGTGATGAGTGTCATCAATGTTTCTAAAGGCTAAATGCCATAGGACCCGTTTGAATTGAAAATTCAGTCACTTTGAGTGTCATCAATGTTTCTAAAGGCTAAATGCCATAGGACCCGTTTGAATTGAAAATTCAGTCACTTTGAGTGTCATCAACGTTTCTAAAGGCTAAAGCCATAGGACCCGTTTCAGTCACTTCTCTCTCTCTCTCTCTCTCTCTCCCCCACGCACCCGCACAACTTACCAAGCGGCCCGGCAGGGGTGAAGGGTCCGTGGATGACGGGTGCGAGGAAGAAAAGTATGTAAAGTCGAGCATTTGTGATTTGAAAAGTCTCATTAGCCCAACTTTTCCAACTCTACCACCACAAGAGGACAACTCAATTTTTGTTGCCATCCCTCGCAAAACAATATCAGGCGTGTCACTTGTATCTCCTCCAATAATCACTCTCTTTTCACACAAAGCTCACCCTTCCTTAAACATAATCTCTATCAGAACCTGCACTTTCTCTTCCTCATGAGACTCGAGTCATGAAACTTTCTTCTCTTCTTATAATCTTTTGTATCTCCCCTTTCTTCCTCCACTCCGGCCTTGCTGAAACAACCTTTAGAGGTATACTCTCTCTCTCTCTCTCTCTCTCTCTCTCTCTCTGTGCATGTATTTGTGTGCAGTCGTGTGCGTGTGCATGCCCATTGGAGACAGTAGTTATCTGTGAGATGAGCATTTCTACCGATCAGATGCAGAGACTGCTGAAGGCTTATTGATGGAGTATCGGGTTGAAGCAAGTAGACCTCTATCAAATCAATTCCAAGATGGTTTCTATCATCGCAAGTTGATTCGTCAATCAATGCAGACATCGGCAGGAGATGACACCAAGAGCAACAATGATGCTGATGATCATCGAGTTCAGAGGAAAGTGTTGCATGAAGTCCATTCAGGGCCTAATCCTATCGGCAATTCCTTCCCGAGACAGAAGATGAAAAGGCCTCGGCCACGATGAAGTCTGTAAACGTCTTGCTTTCCTCATTCAATACAAGGACAACGTAAAAGAATGCTCATAGTTTCCCTGAGAATCTGCTAGCAAATTCAACCAAATCTGAATTGGCGGGGATCTTACTGGCAGATCAAATCTCTTTTTTGGCTCTATGTTCCTTTCGAATTCTTCATCGTTCTAAACTACGGCTTTACCATTCCGTGATGTTGAATTCTGCCCAACTCATTACTACACAAATGAACTTGCACCGTGGTCTAAGCTTTACGTTTATCTCATGAAACTCTTCGACTGAAACGCTGGACACTGATTGAACAGTGAGCAGGTCTTGGGATGCTGTGTGGTGAGTTTAACCGTAGGCATTCAAAAAGAGAAGACAGAAAGCACTATTTTTGTTGACCAATTATGGCACAATGGCTCGTAAGTGATGGACAAGACAGAAAGTGAAAACATGACTTTAATTTTTTTTTCCGTACTGAGCATCTTCGACATTTACGCAACGATCTGACCATATCTGAATAAGGGGGCGTGTTCACAACACAAACGGTCGAGGATTTTCTTAGTCTGATCTTTCAAAAGTAGCGAAGCAAGAGAAAAAGAAAACCTACGGATAGCATCATTGCACAATCCTTGTGAAAAAGGAATGCAAATCATTCAAGGTGTCAACTGTTTTGCCTACTTTACAGAAAGCTTTAAAGTGACCCGAGTGATGAGATTGACATTGACAAAAGCCAATGAGGGAGAGACAGAAGACTTGTAGCTTTAGTTGGCTTTTGGCTTCTGCAAATTGTCATGCCCTCTAGCGTTTTTTTCTTTCCTTTCCTTTCATATGATTGGATCAGCTCGATGGTACAGTCTTCAATTTACAGCCAAGAACAAAATGTCAATAAGCCCCACTGAAGATTCAAAAGATTATCAGGTAATTTCAATTTATTCTAGTAAATAGGGGATCCTCTTATTCTGGAAACTCTTCATGCTGAACATCTGTGCCAAAGCCCCAAGCACAAACAGTAGCTGTTAATTTCCTTTTTATCAAATGATGCCATGTGGAACACTGAACTTGATCATAAAAGGAAATCGCATTGTGAGCAGCTCATAAATGGTGCATCGGTAAAAGAATCCTCATTCATCGGAGACCACATTTGTCACCAGAGGGGCGTATTTCCCTGCTTTTAATCAATAACTGGTTGCATTTTATATCCTGCTTATTCTAGTAGAACAACTTGACTCAAGATTTCTCTTAGATGATAGCACTCATCCAAGAATGCAACATGATTCGGTTTTCCAGTTAGGTGTCACCGCATCGGCATATAAAATGAGTTCAGACTCGCTGTCAACATATAGAATGACTACCTTGTAATTAAAACCATGTGTAGCTGATAAATGAAAAGGGCAGATACAGAAAAAGAATAGATGTACTGTCCTGGGATATATGGTTGACAGCTGAACTAGACCTTTACTTTAGTAGGACAGCAGCCAAATGCATCTAAAGTGGAAGCTGATTTGCTGAAGAAAGAAATTTCATTGAAATTAGCTTTGACAACGAGAAACGCTGAGCAAAGGATTACGACTCTTACCAGTCATTCAAGCATTAGACTACTTTAGAACCGGGCAAAAAAAAAAAAAAAAAAAAAAAACATTACAGTCAAACGCATGACAGAACCTACAAAACTACAAACTAATAACTTTCCCAGTACTGAAAATCTCATTTTGCCAATTCGCAAGGCAAGACTTTCAATAATGCCACAACATATAACTTTTTCGCTCCTGGTCCGGCTACTGCTGCTCTTCCCTAGCTACTATCTTGAACTTTCCTGTCCGTTCTTGCTGCAGAAAACCATAAAGCAAGATGACTTGTGAACTCATCCACAATAAATTAAACATCCAATACAAACAATTCGAGGGATTAGGCAGGCTCCTCGAAACTTTAGGGGAAACAAAAAGAGAAATCGTACCTTTTTCCACAATTCGGTGTGGTTCTTGCAAAAAGCAGCAACGACGGCAGCATTCCTCTTCCCTTCGCGGTACTCAATGCAGAGATCCTGACTCAACCCACAAGTGACATGAAAAGCCAAAGGGCACTTAGGCTCGGAGCAATCGATGGCGCACCCGTTTGTGTCTCTGCAAACATAGCACTTCTTCCCCCACCTCTTCTTCGGAACCCTGGAACAATTGATCGCATCTCTCCCTTCTGGGTCCTCGAAGAAGACCTCGGGGACAAGCAGCGCGCAAACGACGTGAGCCCACGAGCCCTCGATGGTGGACTTCAAAGCACCTCCGCTGTTCGGACACAAACAACAAGAAAAGGACTCGACTTTGCTTTCGGAAGCGTTAGAAACCAGGCATTGATTGCAGAACCAGTCGCCTTCCGGAACACCCTTCGCGAGAGGATTCCCATAGCAAGAGGTGTGCGCCATCAGATCGCAACCGTCGCAGAACACGATCGGGTCATCCGGGTCTCCGTCCGTACTTTGACAAATAGCACAGACGATCCCGTCCTCCTCCTCCTCCTCGTTGCCATCACCATTTCTCTCTTCCTCCGCCTTCGTTTCCACTCGATCTTCTCGACTGCTGGTCGTCACCACTTCTTGAGCGCTAGGCTCCAGAACCAAAGGCTCCTCCTTTCCCCAACCTTCTTTAATTTTCTTGGTGTGGGAAGCCCTCTCCTTCTCTGCCTCGAACCCAACTTTGAGAACACGAGGCTTGTACTCGGTGTTGAGGTCGAGAGGCAAAAGGGGCGTGAGATCCGGGTCCGGCGCCCACACCCTCTTCTTCGTGGGCAAGCAGTAGGCGGCGGCGGCGGCGGCGGCAGCGGCGCGGGGCGCGGGATCGGGAGGGAGCGGGGTCAAGCGGCGCGACTCCTGGCGCTTCTTCGCGGGGAGCGGGAGGGAGCTCGACGCCGGGTCCGCATTCTCCTGATCCTGCCTCTGCCGCAAGAGCGTGAACCGCTTCAGAGGGGGCAAGCGCTGGTAGTTCATGGCTCTCGCTCGTGAACGGAAGCAGCAGCTTTCGCCCTTCCTTCCTCCTTGACAAAACTGGAGAGAGAGAGAGGGTGGGGTTGGAAGGGACTTGAGCTTTGTGGGGTCTTTTGAGTTTTGGAGGGGAAGCGAAAATGGAGGCGGCGGGAAGAACAGAGAAGGAGAGGGAAAGAGAGAGAACGACCAAAGCTTCCCTCCTCCTCCTCTTTCGTTTTTTCAGTTTTTGTATTTCGGTTTTGAAATTGGCGGGAGGAGCTGAAAATGAGCGGAAAATTTTCGCGTTGCAGCCAGGGCAGCCAACCGCGCGGGGGAATTTCGAAAGCTGATTTGCCAAATCCCAAATTAGCCGAACGCACCTTCGTATATTGCGCGGGTCATTTACTTGTCCTTAATCTTTTATTGAGTTGGGTTAATAGAATATTCTTGCTAATCGAGTTCATATAAATCATTGATCATGTGAGTATCTAATTATTACTACTTTGGACAATTTTTATTTATATAATTTATAGATGGCAAATAATAGCCACTCATTTTTTGAATGTGTTGCTACAATCTTCTTATGGTGCGTGTTAATAGTGCAAAAGTTTTCTCCGCAAATTTAATTAACGTCTAGCATTTATTTTGTACTACCATGGCGAGGGAAGTATAATTATCTTTAAAAAAAGAAAAAAGAATCAAAAGCTCTGAAGTGATCAAGCATAGCTCCTAGTAATGAATCGTTTGTTGCTTGTTAAAATGTTCATCCTCCTTTGCAAAACTCAAAGACTCTGCTTCACGAACCTCTGAGCTATGGTTGGAATTGGACGATAATTTAGAGTAAAATGGGGAGAAAAGAAGACTCCTGCAATCTTCAATTTTCTTCACGAATATTTTGATATTTCAATAAAGTTTCGCTCCAATTTCTTCATCTCTGCATTCAGTTGTTTAACTTATCATTGGTTGTTTAATAAAGAGGGAGGCACGACTTCATCTTTTCATTGCTATTGAATCCACAGCTTGATTGAACGTCAGTTCCAGCTAAGCCGCATTAGAAGATAGCTACAACATGGCCAAGCATCATCTGAATTTGATCCTGTGCAGAAAGCGACCATGCATCGAAATTGGGCATCTTTGCAGAAAAAGCGATGACAATCATGTCATAGGCTGCTTTCAATGTAAAGAAACACCGAGATCAATCAAGTCAAAAGAGACTATTCGCCTCATTGATTAAATCACTTAAAGCATCTTCAATTTTGCCCTTTGTATCTACTTCACCCTTAGGTTACATTTGATAGAATAATATAAAATTTATCATATCCTACGTTTAGTATTTGCTTAAGACAAGATATAATCGAATATAAAGGGAATACAAACGGAATAAAATTTTCGTATGAAGAAGGTAAAATAAATATGGATAGGATTTATAACATCTATAATAGAAAATATATTTTTCTCAAATAACAAATTCTTAAATTAACAAAATTAAGATTATGTTTCAATATAAGTAATATTTGAATTCTAATACAAGAAATTCAAAATATTAAAAAGAATAGTTATTTTGATTTAATCTTTATTTTATAATATAATTTCAATATATAAATATAAATTTATCATTGCATATTCTAAGTATATTAGTACTACTTATTATTTAATAAAATTTCATTAGAAAATGATGGAAGGGGAAAAATAAAGTAATAAAAAAAAATAGAGGAAAATAAAAATAAAGTAAGCAAGAGTTTCACAAGAGATTTTTACCATTTATATTTATAAAATTTTTGGTTCATGGGAGACACTCGGGTAAGGCATGGTTTCAATGTCAAATTCTTTAAAACCAATTGGGAGATGGTTGGATCGTTGGTTCTTGCAGCAGTCAAGGACTTCTTCATCTCTGGGCGCCTACTTCGGGAAATAAACAACACCATCTTGGTCTTGGTGTCAAAAACTCCCAATGCATCTTCAGTTTCTGACTATAGACCCATTGTTTGCTGTAATACCATTTATAAATGCATAACCAAGATCTTGGCTAATCGTGTGGCTGCTGGTCTTCAAGCTGTAATTAGTCCACCTCAAAATGCCTTCATCAAGGGCTGGCGAATTAGGGATAATAGAGGCACAAGAGCTCTTTAGTGGTTTTCACCTGAGAACTTATTTGCCTAAGTATACTGTCAAAGTGGATTTCCAAAAAGCCTATGATACCGTTGATTGGGACTTCATGGAGCTTGTCCTCTGAGCCTTTGTGTTTTATGACCATTTCACTTGGCTTATCATGGTTTGCATTCGCACTCCTAAATTTTCTGTGTCTATAAATGGGGAACTTCACGGTTTCTTCTCAAGTGGTCGCGGAATTCGCCAAGGGGACCCTTTGTCTCCTTACTTATTTACCTTAGTTCTAGAGGTATTTTTGGGGATTCTCTACCATCGATCCAGGCAATTGTGTTTCAAATTCTTTTGGAGATGCAAAGCAACGTATTTATCACACATTTTCTTTGCACATGATGTTTTCCTCTTCTATGAAGCAAACATGGCTTCAGCTTTCCTCCTAAAGGAAGGCCTTAATACCTTTTTTTGCTTGGAGTGGGTTGAGACCAAATATTAATAAAAGTGAGGTGTTCCTTGTTGGTGGAACGGCCTCCCTACAGGACCAAATTGTTCACGCCCTTGGGTTCTAGGAAGGGAGTCTACCGGTTCGGTATTTGGGGGTTCCCATTATTACTTCTCGACTTGGCAAGATAGATTGTAACTCCCTTGTCAACATTATTACAACAAGGGTGCAATCGTGGGCTTAGTGCTTTCTATCCTTTACCAGTTGTCTATAACTTTTCAGGTCTGTCCTTCACTCAATACAAGCACATTGGGCTAGTGTTTTTATGTTACCTAGAGTTGTGTTGGACCGTGTTGAACAAATTTTGAGACGGTTTCTCTGGAAAGGCCCCGACCTTGGAAGTGGCGGTATGAAAGTATCCTAGGAAGATGTATGCCTTCCAAAGGAGGAAGGAAGACTTGCCATTCAAAGGCTATGGGATTGTAATATGGCAGTCATGCTTAAACATATTTGGATCCTTTTTTCCGTCAAGGAATCATTGTGGTGTAAATGGATTCACTCTACCATTTTAAAAAGGAAGAATTTTTTGATAGCCAACAAGCCAACCTGCTGCTCATGGGCCTAGAAGAAGATTCTCCAACTTAGAAGGGACTTTCGCCATTCCTTCCAATGGAGGATTGGAAAATGCCTTTCCGTATCTCTTTGGTTTGATCAATGGCACCCCAGAGGCCCCCTAAATTTATTTTTCTCAGACACACTCATTTATAGTTCAGGGTTGTCCAGGCAAGCGAAGGTTGTGGATTTGATGCCGGCCAAGCTCTAAAGGCGACTTTGGAGTCGTGGGACTATCCTCTCCTTGTGTTAACTTAGAACCCAGACCAGTTTCGCTGGCTAGAGAACTCCTCAAGTTTATTTTCGGTAGCTTCTACGTGGGAAGCCTTCAAACTGAAGGAGAGCTTGGTTCCTTGGTTCGCGTTTATATGGAGCAATTCGATCATACCGAGGTATCAATTCAACCTATGGCTTATTGCTAAGAATCGGCTTCCCACCTAGGTTCTTTTACTATCCTATGGAAGAATTGAGAGCGGAGCTTGTGCCTTCTGCAATACCAGGCCAGATTCTATCAACCACTTATTTTTTGGGTGTCGAATTTCTGCCAGTCTTGCTTTATCTTGGGCTGTGCAATGTAACCTCCTCTGGCGGAACAAGGCTTGGTCGGACAATCTTCAATGGGCAATGAAGTTTCTCTCAAGCAACAAATTCTATCAATGCATTGCTAGATTCTCCTTTGGAGCCCTTTGCCATTTAGTTTGGAAAAAGCGGAACAACATTCTCTTTAGGGAAGTCTTGGCAGTCCTGGCCTTGAAGAACCACCTCATCAAGGTTGTCAAGGATAAGACATTGACCTTCAGTAACATTGCAGACACTTCAAGAAATAGGAGACTTCAACGTAGTTGGGGAATTGACCCATCCATTTTTCGCTACTGGGTTGCCGTAGATTGGAGATGCGGGTTGGTGCTTTCTGCGAAGGTGGGGATTGATCAAGCCTATTCTTCGGAGGTTTCTTACTGCTGGTGCGGTTGGGTGGGTGTAGTGAAGTTGGGGGCCAATTCAGTCTTCGGAGGTTGTTGTCGCTTGTGTGAGGGTTGCTCTAGATGCTGTCTGGTTCCTTTTCTCTTTTCCTTCCTTTTGTTGCCGCTTGTGGCTAGTTCTTGCCGCTGTTTTGCTTGTTGCGTTGCCGCTGTCATGGCTGGTTTTTGGCTGCTGTTGCATCTGGGAGGTCATAGCGATGGTGGGAGCCAGATCAGTTGTCGGAGGTTCTGTCGCTTCTATGAGGGTGCCCTGGTGGCTGTCTGGTTTCCTTTTCTCTTTTCCTTCTTCTTGTTGCTGCTAGTTGGCTGGTTCTTGCCGCTGTTTTGGCTGTTTTGTTGCCACTGTTTTGGCTGGTTCTTTCCGCTGGTTGGCTGTGTTGCTGCCTCTGTTTTGGCAGCTTTGGTTTTCCTTGTCCTGGCACCCTTCCACTCGTCCACTCGTTTTGACTTATTGTCTCTATGAGTGTAAGTTTTTTGGTGCCGGAAACCCCTTCTCTATAGTTTTTGTTAAAGTCAATATATTCTTACCTTACCAAAAGAAAAATTGATTCATTTATACTAATTATTGTTTATACCAAATAATGTACATGATGCAATCACCAAACAGTAGATAGGATATAGCAAAATTCATAAATTTCATATCCTATACTATTTAGTCTTATCCGAGTAAAAATCCACTCGATCAAACGTAGCTCTAAAGTTTGCAAATGTGTTGTTATCTCCTTCCATCACTTAAACATTGCAAAATGTAGTTGGCAATTTGAGATGTGTTTGAATCGATGCAAGGCAAATCTTCAGAAAGAGTAACTTGTGACATTTGCATTTGCCATACATTTTCTTTCTGCGTTCTAGTTGACTAACGAACATGCTTCAATGCAGAATTTTTTGACCGTTATGCCACAAGAGCTAAATCTGATCGCCTCCCAATTCCCAAACATTCGATCTCAATGCCAGCACTGAAGAAGAGAAGCCGAAAGTCTAGAATAAACATCTTCAGAAGCTGAAGCAAAAGACTCCTACTCGAGCTTTTCAGAGGGCAAAGAGCGTCTCCAGAATCCTGCCAAGACGCTACCGAAAATCGAATGACATACACTTGAGACTGCACATGGCACTGCCGTCAGCGGGTTCCCAAAATGTTGAGTGGCCAGAACTACTCCCAGCACCGAGTTCTGAAAAAAGAAAAGGAGAAGAACAAAACAGAACAGTTCGATTAAAACAGAACAGAACTACTCCCAGCACGAACTCTAGGAGAAACTGATCCTTTAGAATCGGAAAGCCAAAGGCATGCAAAAGATCAAATACTGGAAGGACTAAGATACAGGTATGAATCGGGCATATTAGAATGGAAGGCAATGCAAATGGAGTGCCCTTGCTTTTATATTAAGCTTCAGGAATGAGATGGTATACCTGCATGCCCACCTCGATTGAGATAGTCCTCGCTGATGCCTCATCAAGCTTAAGTATTCTAGAGAGTATATAGCCAAAGAAAAATCCAGATGCATGAAGAAGAGATGCAGCAAGCAGAACTTGTCGGCCCGACGAGAGTATCGCTGAAGAGCTCTGTGCAATTGCATTTCCACATAATACAGCCACAGTTGCCACAGCAATCGGCGGCATCAAGGGAGAAACTAACTTAACCAAACTCTGGAAATACTGGTTAAGAAATGCACCGGCCAGGACAGGAAGAAGGACTACCTAGATTTCCCAATTTTTATGTGAGTGCTAGAGTGTGGTATCAATAACCATGCAAATACAAATGTTGAGGCAAGAGAAGTAACCTGAAGCGTTGAAAGCAGGAGTCCAGCTGCATCAACTGCGACATACTGTCCAGCAAGTTTTGCGGTCAGAAATGGAGTCATTATCTGCAACATCAGAGGAAAGGATAATGATGGGTAATTACACTCTATGTGAAGCTTATGGAGCCAGAGTGCCTCTGGTGGAGATAACAGGACATGCACTTCATTCCCGTCATAAAATCGAATTAATTTGTCGCGTATGAGATGCCTTGGTAAAGAGATTCCAATCTACGATATTTTATGTTGAACTAAATGTATTTTATAAATAATGAGTTGAATGATCCTACAGTCAAGGAGGAGAAATCGATTTCTGTTTACTAACCACAGCTGATATAGTGCTCGCAGCTGTCATCAACACTGAAAGAGCGACATTTCCCCTAGATCACAAAACACCCATCATACATTGATAGAATCAAACAAAACAGTAGCTCAATTACTTCTCAAGATACGGTCTTCAGGAATTCACTCACCGTGCAAGGTAAGTGACTATGTTACTAGCCGTCCCTGCAATTAATAAATTCAGATTGAGCTGAGATAGAGAGAGACGAGGATTGAGTAGTAAAGCGATGTGAGAATAAGATAAAATGGACATACCACCAGGGCAACAGCCAACCAATATTAATCCGGCCGCATAATGCGATGGCAGATTCAGCAGCTTGCTAACAAGAAATCCAGAGATCGGCATCACCTGCCACAAGTAACGCATCATTCTGGGCCTAACATGTCTGAGTAAACAGGTAGAAAATGAGCACATGCTCCCACTCAGGAGTCTCTAATCGGCTGCTACAGACAAGAAGAATTCAGTAGGGGGAAAAAAAACTCGGGTAATCTAGGTAGGTAACCGAAGTGCAAATACAGCGAGTGTTCGAGTCTCATTATGCACATTCGTTCAAATCGTCAGGGAGACCGATATAACCAATCAAATCAAAGTTCTGAGCGACTAGGAATAAAGAGCGGAACAAACCGAGTACTGGAGAAAAAACCCGGAGACCAGCTCCTTGGGCATGGCCAGTGCGCCACGAAGATCATCGAAACTGAGGGTCATGCCCATGCCGAGCATGGTCACCGCGATCCCGAGAACGCTCCACTTGGGCTTGACCCAGTCGTAGCAACTCGGCTTCACGAGCCCCAACAAGCACCCCAGCGCCACCCATATGGGAAATGCCGTCGATATCACTTCACCCACCAGCTCAATCCATTCTCGGAAGCTTCTACCCTCGCTCGGATCGAAGGTGTTCGTCGAAATTCCGCAGTGAAGTGGCCAGAACTCAGCACCCACTTTCGAAGTAGATTTAACAAAAGGAAGGCACGCCGGTGCTTTCGAGGGCGGTAGGCATCGAGATATTGCGATTGAATGACGAGAAGTCGACGGCGAGGGCGATTTCGATGACGGGAAGGCGCGAGATTTGAAGCCGGGATTGGGTGTCAAATTAGCTCGTGAAAGATCGCGTGTTCCGGGGGTGGACTGGGGGTGGCGATTGAAGACGCTGCTCCCATTACAGGATGAGCGCACCGCGGCGGACTGCATCTTGTATTCCCCCGGTGAAGATGGTGAAGTTGCTGCGATTCAGTGCGGCGAGTCGTCCGAGCAAAGCACCGACCGCGGTTCACGCACGTGGGGATCGTCCGAACGGAGCACCGCCCGACCGAGGAGGTGAAAAGCAACACGACGTGAATACACGAACGTGGAGCGAGGATACGTTTTTATTAGTGCGAGCCATTTCCAAAACTTGAAAATACTTCATTTTCAAAACGCAAGTTGGCCACGAGAGAGTTTCTAATTCTACGGTGCGCGATATTGTAAATCGATTTTCATACGAGGAGATGTGAGCAATGGAGAGAAAACAGACAAAGGGACATACGCAAGGGCATCTTCCTTGAAAAAACGCCTTTTTACTAGTGTAAGTTGCACAGAGATCACTCAGTCCAGGTTAAAAATTCCTGCAATTAACAAAACCTCGACAGCCTGTTACTGACATTGTTCCCATATTCATAATACGATAATCTGGTGCGCCGGGCCGTTAAGACAAGCATACTCGCAAATGGGTAGATGGAAATTTGTCTTTTGTGAACATCTCTACAGAGCCAAGTCAGAAGCAACACTGACAAAAACAAATACAGGGAGCAAACAAGTTCAATGATGTTCGATTTTGCTCTTTGACGCTCCATATTTGTCTGTAAAAGGCTACTCACGGTATTACTATTTACGATCATAATTGGCGAAGTGGAGCCATGGCGACCTTGCCGTATCTTGCCAAAGCTAACCAAAAAGATGGGGAAGGCATTGAATTCTGTCCGAAACTTGAACGGACCAAGACAACAAAGGTCATATGTTTCACAGCTCAGCAACGATTTTTCATGACAAGAGTGCAGTGCCCAAGTTCCTCAACCTGTAATTTGCATCAGTGGTAGAAGGTGCACCCAGCATGCTCTTCTGGCAGTCGTCAAGAGAGGGTCCTGTCCTTTCGATCACACTCACGATCCCTGGCAACTCCACTGCTTCCCATACTACAAACTATGCAGCACTCTTTCCCACTGCACGGCATTGACATGTCCATCGTCGTTCTGTTACACAAACATATCCAACAGAAGGTAAGTAAATAGAAGAAAGCATGCCCACAGCCAAATCGATGATCAACTGTGCGTCCCCCCTTGGGCCTCATATTTCTTTACACAGTTCACACCATAATCTGCACATGCATCACATTGACGACTGCAACTATACCTGTGAACCAAGAGTATCAATGCCATCGGTAATATAGAGACTTAAGAGTCTACTTGTTAACTTGCCCAATGGTAACTGATTTCATTATTTTGTTTCTGGGAAAAAAAAAAAAAAAAACAGAATTCCATTTGATAAATTTTTTTTTCTAGAAATAGATTTGAAACGGAATCAAAAAGTAAAGAAAAAGTTGCTTCTTTGTTCCCAGGAATAATTCCATAATCACGCCCGACCTATTTTTTTATTCTCTTTTCTTTTCTTCTTTTCTCCTTCTCTCTTCTTTCTCCCAGCTGGTTACTGGCTGCCGCCGCTAGTGGTCGCCGACAACTAGTTGGATGAGGTCCCGCGAGCTCACTAGAGGCTCCCTTGGCCACTGTAAGCCTTTGCCTCGTAGATCTAGGCAACGCTGAGCTTTGCCTAGCCATTGCCACGGCTCAATCTCGGCCAGGCAACGCGAGATTGACCTTACCCTAGCCTAGCAAGGCCCGGCCTCGCATTGGTTGACGAGGCCGAGCCTCACTGATGGCCAGGTGAGGCTTGCCTCACTAAATCTGGTGCAAGGTTGGGCCTCGCCAAGCTAGGGCGAGGCTAACCTTGCGCCGCTAGGCGAGGCTCACCAAGCTCACAGGACCTTGCTCAGATGGTCGCCAGCCATTGCTGTGGCCAACGACCGGCCACAAAGAAGAAGAAAGAAGAGAAAAGGAAAAAGAAAAAAGAGAATATTAAAAAAATATAATAAAAGTACTAAAAAAATAAAAGGAACAAAAAATTTCAACAGTTCTACCAAACACATTTCTATTTCAGAAATAAAAATTTTGGGTAATTACTAAACACCTTCAAATGCTCAAGAATTGTTCCTAGAACAAAATAAAAAAAAAAAGAATCATTTGTGAGTAGAAATTATTCTCGAGAACAAAATGGTTACCAAACGCACCTTTACAGTTCCCATGTTCGATTAAAAACATTTGACAGAAATTAGCTCGACTGACTGGTAGGAAATAACAAGCACATAGAAAGAAAAAAGGATCTAGCAAGTTTATTTCCTAACAAGCGACAAGAGCAGTATCATGAAATAAATAGTTTGGGTTAAACAGGGCTGCTAACAAAGTGAACACACCTCATTCGATAATGATCAGTAACTGAAACACAGCCCATATACAGGGCGGTGGAGCACATAAGCAGTAACCTGGAATCAGAACATTTGTACATAATTCAGAACGGTGAAGGACAGAACATAAACAAACAGTGAAGAACTCTGAAAAATATGGAAAAGGTGAGCATTATTTTACACAAGAATATATCATCCTAAACAAAAGAATAACAAACACAGGCATTCACAAGTCACAGGATAACAAAATCAGAAAATACGAATCACCGCTTCAGCCATGAGACACGCAAAGCAAAGTCTTACTAATATATAACCAACAAAAGACAAAGGCAGTGCAACAATATACTGACAGTCAACGGCATTCCTTCCATAATGAAGGTAGTTTAGTCTGGACAACACCATGTCCACCTGGTTATTCAATTAAAATGTTAATGGAGTGCATATACAGTATTTTTAACAACATAATTAAATTTCAGAGCAACAGCCTCTCAAACAATACAAATACCTATTCAAACGACTTCCAATTGCAATTTATTTCATTTAAGAATGACATAACTAACACCACGAGGATGAGGGAGGTTTCCACCACCACTAATATGTCCTCTTCCCCAATGAAAACATTACTACCGTACAAAATCTCCCATCGAAGTCCACGCACACTTCCACTTTTAAACTAATATATTAGAAGAATCTTCCTCAAGACACATCACCCCATTTTTCTCCTCAGTTTGCATAAGACTTCTTGCCAAATGTGATTTGTGCTCCTGTTTATCTCCTCCTACCAAAACAACCAAAGCAATAGACTTGAAGTCCCGCTGGTTCCTCTCTGATCCAAATATCATATTTATCTTCCCAGAGTTGTCATCAATCATATCAACCAGACATTTAGTCCCTCAAAATTGCTGTGTAAAACGATCAAGAAGCAAAATGGCTTCTGATACAGTTTAAAGAAAAAAAAGGAAATCCTTGGGTCCAACGTATGGGCAACTTTGATGGGGCGAGCAAAAGTCAGTTTGCTAGCAGCTAGCCCTTTTTCCCCAACTAGAAGCTAGCCCTTTTTCTCCAACTAGAACCAAGAACCAAGTAATCTGGAAATGAAACAATGCTACAACTTTTCGCCTAAAAACAACAACAAACTCTACCAGTTTTCTTGTTTGGGTTAACAACAGCTTCAGTTATATCCTCCAAGTATCCCTGTGTGAGAATAACCACAACCAAGCAAAACAAATGCAGAAAGAACACAATAGAGGACAATATCTTAGACACACATCACTTACTTGACCATGAAATGATCCTGCAGCATCATAGTTGAATATCTTTCAGTTAGAAGGCAAAAGCAATGAATACCTGGCTGCTGCTATTTGGCAACGGAATGAGATGAATAAAGATCTTAAATCAAAGTTTCCTTGAAAGGAGAAACCAAGGGCACAAACTTCACCAGCTAAAACTGTTCATTAAATCTATTCAACTGCCCAAATTGATGGGGACAGTCATACTCCCAAATGCAACAACTTCATTCTAGAAGCATGAGAAACTTTTCTTATCTTTTGTGAGAGGCAGAGAAAAATAGCTGCTATCTCTAGATGTCACAAGTCTGGTATTATACTAAAGGAGGTTGTCCATATAACCCAAAGCATTTCCCACAGATAAAATTTCCACCCTAAGTCAGCCTTGCCAAGACCAAAAACCCAAATTGGAGAAAGTAATCTCCCTCGGCTGAAAGCCAAAATTAGTAGCGGCCAGCTTCTGGAGCCTCGCAACAGATGAATATTCTACAGCCCAAAATAGGCCACAAACAAAAGCAAGCCACAAGAAATAGCATCACTAAAGACCTCACCGGAGATGAGAAAGAAACATGAAGAAATCAGACTACTCCAAGCATGGATAAGAGCTGACTACGATGAAAAGAAGAGTTAACTGTGATAAAAGTTCCCACAAAAATCATGGGAATGGGTCACAAAATACATGTTGGCCTACATAGTGAGCTAAACCACTTTACACCATTTAAATGTCATGGAAAAGCTGAAGATGGAATCCGGAATCCAGAATCCAGAAACTTCTTGGACAGGCTTCGCATGTCATTCTCAATCTATATTCTACCACCTGTCTTACATAGCCAAATTAGTCAAATATGAGGTTGACACCCCGTTGAAATTAGTAGAAGCTGACCGCTAAGACGTGGTTTTTGCAGGGTCGATGACTAAGATGTGTTTTTGGCAAGGTTGATGACTAAGATCTCTCATCTATTCCAATTAATCTAAGTAATACTACAAACCTTGAAAGTCTAATATAAATGCTGATCCAAAGGATGCACTCAAAATGATGTATCAGATCACACATAGACAGTGACATTCGCAAGGAGTACTCACTTCATAGAGTCCTTATGATGTTAGAATTATTGAAGTCGGACTTATCCGTGACATCTTCCTCTAAAAACTTACCACCAGGGTTGTGATGTACCAATCTAAGGAACTTGGCCAAAGGGTAGCAAGTCATATTAATTAATGGAAGCTCTAACAACACAGCTATCAGTTAAGCAATTGTTGGAGATGAACTTTCAACCAAGATCATTAAAGAATTTAAGAGAAGAGCCAGACCTCTGCATCAAAGCAACAAAATTATATAGAAGACCATCATTAAATGGCAAAACGTCCAGTACAACTTCAGGCAACATATAATGGAGACAAACCCTTAAAAGTACAATGACAACTGGAAAGCCGGACCTAATAATCTATCTAGTGAGTTGCAGCCCAAGGTAACAGTTATAACTCAGCTTACATCGGTATGCAAATCTAGTCTATCTGTGTCCAGGAGGAGCATATGCACCCCAAGCAGCAGGCATGTGTCCATATTGGGGGTAGCCTTCCAGACCAGCAGGAACCTGCAATTCGAAGATAAAGCATGTTAAACGTGAAAATACTTAAACCCAAATATCAACATACCTTATCAGATGCAGACATGACCAAAACAAATGTTAACCATAAGACAATAGGAATATTTTTAACAAACACACATACCGGATTCATGCCATATCCAGCTGGATAAGGATTCCCAGCATAACTAACTTCAGGATTGCCATAAGCTGTATTGTAGCCTGCACATACAGAGACAAAAAATCAAAAGGTTGAACAACATATAAATAGGGACCATTTCTGGCGGAACGATTAAATGTAAAAGCCGGTAATAGCTTCATTTTCACGTAATGAAGATGCCATGTAATAACACTTGACATTAACTTAGTAGACAATAATGTTCGTAGAACTAGGTAACCTGATCAGATTAGACAATATAATCCATAGTTTCTTCATCTAATTTATGTGAGTAAATTGAGCTGGCCAAAAGCAACTTGTATTTGAATATAGCACTAGTAATACAATAAAGAGGATTTATTGTTTATATCTAGCATTAGCTGGCCAAAAGCAAGTATGTGGAGTCCAAAAGCATAATCCTGATTCGTATTACTATCATGAAAATGATCATCCTTGCAGATCGCAAGAAAAGAAACAAGAACCTGTAATAGATGGTTTAATAAAAAAAGCATTTCTTGCATTTTCTTCTCATAAACTACTTAGAAGAAATATCAATATGAATATAGGAAGGATGCTTCTGGAAGGCAAATGAGCATGAATGGTCATTAAAGGGGAGTTGACTTCAGGTTTGGCAAACAATTAAGAATACACACTCCGCAATTTATGGATTTCCTTTGAGGGCTTCTGTAGTACTTGATATGTAGGGATGGTGATGGGAAAATAAAGTAGAGTACCTGGCCCTCCCAAACCCTAAAAGGGCTTAATCAAGTTGCGGTTTAGAGCTGTGGGAAAAGATTGGAATAACACTTGCATAACCCTATAGGGTTTGGGACAGGTTTGTGATTTGCCTTGCGGGGGTACTTCCAAATCCATCTCCAAGAGCCATTTCACTAGAATATTTTCACTATTCTGAAAAACATAGGGTCACTTATGTTATTTTATATACCCAAAAATATTATTAATTCATATGCATCTACATTTTTCTACAATATCCACAATTTTTTTCACTTTTCATAATTGTTAAAAATTTATAAAACATCTTCAATGGGTTGATTGTATAATCTAGATCTTCATGATTCTGAATGTTTAATCAAGATGGTGTATCATTTGCTAGTGTTAGATAATTTTTACCACCAAAACACATAGGGGTATCAAGAACCCTTTGGGAATCTGATTGACACCCGATGATTTAAGTGGAAAGGGTTGGGGACTTTATTTCCATAGTCCTATAAGGCTTGAGACGGGTTTGGAACTTAAGAAGAAAATTCTTGGATGGGTTTCCCCTTGCCCTCCATTTGATATGTTTCCATAAGTCCAACCCAATAAAGTTTCGATAAGCACTAATTCTTATCTGTTTCAATAAATCTCATTGTTGACCTGGCATATGCCTTGCATATTTGCCCTTCAATCAATAACCGATATAAATTCCTTGACAAGAAGCCTTCTTGAAACATCTTAGCCCGTAACCTTTTTCCTTTCTTTTTATTTAAATCCAGCTGTCAACAATGCTTCATAGGCATTACTATAACTGTAGATTTTGATCATTAACTAAAAATGAATTCGACGAGTCATCGCAGCCACTTCCCATTACTCTCAGTTTTCTCCTTTGTCTAATAGATGGATTTAACTTCTTTTTCCATTTATTGTTTGGTCATCAGATTAAAACTTGACATGAATGTGGGGTCATATGGAATATTCTTAACAAAACTGTTTCTTTGTTTTTTCCAAGTGCGACGGAGTTGACAGTTTTTTTCCCTTTTCCCTTCGTATAGATCATGTGGCACCATTACATTACTAAAATTTCCTTTAGTCAACTAAAAAATTAAAGTAGGCAGGAAAATACATTTGCAAGAGGCAAATCTATATCAAAGTTTTGTGTGGGAACGACATACCCTATATGTCACCAAAGTTGCACTCATTTGATCGAATGATAATTCTCATGCCCATAATTAGGCAACATGGACATCTCTTCCTCTAGCAGCTTTATCTACTAAGAAATTACTCAGTTGCGCCCCTTATAAAATTCCTCTCCTCTTATGCAGTTATTGGCTGCTTGATCAGCGACATTGCTTTAAGGTTCAAAGTTATGATAATCTCTAAATAGGGTAACATGGAATTTATTTAAGACTCGAAACAGATAAAAAGAAAAAAATACTTATACTTAAGTAATTTGTATATAGATGTGCAAGATGGATCTTGATAAGAAGCAGAAAGATAGATTTCAGCAAAAGTACTTATTCCTCCCTTCCAAAAATTTTCCTATACTAATAGATGAAAATTGAAACTCCGCTTTTTCGAATATATATACTCAGAAAAATTAATGCAAAATAAACCCATGCAACTAAGGGGAAACACACTAGGCAAGCCATTCAACACGAACATCGTTGTCTCATATAAATCCAATCAGTTATTCTTTTGGGAAAAGAAAACGAACAAAAGATGCTAAAAAGTCAATTACTTCTCCAGCATCCATGGGTTTACAAGATATTCACATATACTAGCACAAAAAAGAAACTCTTTGTTTACTGGTTCATCCATTCAATAGCAAATCTTGGCAGTAACTTAATCAGTTGAAGAGGATGAAAGCTTATTTAACATCCATGATTTCAACACTGGAATGCCTACTTGAAGCCAGTCAACCAAGTTCAATTCGACATAACACGCTAATTATTGAAATCTGAAACTGACAAGAAACCAAAAGAGAATATGAAAAAAATCACAAAGAAAAGTACCTGGATTGCCAACGGCGGCAGCAGCACGAGCTCTCTTCTCTGCATTAGCAATCTCTGCTCGAAGCTTCTCCAACTCACGGGCCATGGAAATCAAGTTCTGCTCCATCACCTGACCATGCTCATAATTCTCGGCACTTCCTTTCTTTTCATACTCAATAGCAGCTCTAAACAACAAAAGAACATGAGCAAAATCAAACTTCCACACTGGAATGCAGCCCTTCCAGAGGGTAATAGATGCATGACCATATATCCATACCTAGCGCGCTGTACTTCCTGCTTCATGCTCTCAATCTCTGCACGCAATGCTGGCACCTGCTGTAGGTCAGCCGTCATCCTACCCAAATCTTGAGTCATTGCCTGCACCTGCCCAGTAAGCTCTTGTCTTACACCCGTAAGCTCCTTAATATCTGCATTGACCTGACCAAGCTCACCCCTCATAGCCTCCACCGCACGCAGATCCACTTCCAGCCTCACTGATTTGTCATACAATTCCCTCATCCGAACATCCTTCTCCGCCCGTAAGGAATCCGAGATCTGCAGCATCTTTTGCAAATCATACTGGGCAGCTTCCAGTTCCTGCTTAAGAGCAACATGCGTCGCGGCTAACCTCTGATTATCAACCAAAAGCCCTTGAATGTCTTCATGTTGAGCAGCGAGACGCTCCTCAATAATGGCAGGGTGAGGAGGGCGCCTCCCTGGGCCCATGCCCAGTTGGGATTCGCGCAATTCCTCCAGCAAAGCTGGATGTGGCATTGCACCTAGGCCTCTACCAAATGGAGGCTCACGGATGGAAGGAGGACGCCCTGCATGAGGGGGCACGCCTTTCAGCGGAAGAGGCGGACCGCGATTTCTTCCCGACATTCTCCGTCTCTCTCAACGCTTTCTGACTGCACAACAAAAGCAACAACACCCAAGAAGAGATGAACACGGCCCTTCTAATCGGACCAACCCAAATTCGCCAGCAACTTCAATCGGAGAACAGAGAAAGCGAGAGCGGACGCCAATATCAACATCGAGCACGCAAGAAACCATTGCCATCCACTCATCCCGAACATCAAGATCAAAACTTGAGATAATGGGTGTAATCCGACAAAAGATTCATAAGCGGTTCATCAACGAAACTCGCCTAAGCGACAAACGTCTACTCCACTAGCAAGAAAGAAAAAAAAAAAAAAATCGCGACAAAAGGCAGGCACGGGAAAGATTGAGTACTGACGGAGGCCGGTCAACTTGGGGATCAAAAGCAGGCGCAATTATCTACTGCTTTTCACCGACCGGACCGAAACGCGACCGGAAATTCGATTCAACGAGGACCGACCGCGAATGAATGCAGCGATGATTGCACCTAAAGAGACTGTAGAGATCATAAGCGAGCGGAGATCAAAGCACCTTTTTCGAGAGTTGCGGCAGCGATCGGGAGACTCCGGAGGAGCGATTGGCCGTCTG
The DNA here is from genome assembly GCA_014182555.1 of Eucalyptus erythrocorys. NCBI lineage: Eukaryota > Viridiplantae > Streptophyta > Magnoliopsida > Myrtales > Myrtaceae > Eucalyptus > Eucalyptus erythrocorys. The sequence goes on from CM024602.1 coordinate 15,626,816, forward strand.
CTTTGAATTGATTCTTTGTGAGCGAGAGAGAGAGAGAGAGAGAGAGAGAGAGGAACTCCGGCTATGCTTGTAAAGGGAGTCTTATGAAACCCAGCACTTGTCGGGTGTTTTAAATTCTTTAACTTTTTCTCCTAACAGGAAAAAAAAAAAAAAAAAAAAAAAAAAAACCATTAGAATGCGTTTGATCACGTTTTTGTGCAAAAATTATTCAAATAATAAATAGAAAAATTATTTATATTTTAGGGAATAATTTTTTAACAAAAAAACATATTTGATAAATTTGTTCATGAAAAAAAAAAAAGAATCACGTTTGATAAAATTATATAATTATATAATTTTTTAATTTTAATTTTTAATTTTTTCTTCCTTTTGGCCGGTTATTGACCTTGGCCATGGCCAGCGACTGGTCGAAGAGGGCTGGCGGCCTCACTTGGTGGTGGCCTGGGAGACCGAGCCTCATCGGTGCCAAGGGCTAGTAACGCTCCGGCGAGGTTGTCGGCTCTCGACGGTATCGTCACTCATGGCCGAGGCCGACGACCGGTCAAAGAAAAAAGAAGAAGAAAAGAAAGAGAAAAAAATAGGAAAAAGAAATTTGTTTCTTGAAGTGTTCCGGAACAATAAAAGTTTTTCTTATTTTTTGTTTCTATTGCAAATTAGTTCCTGGGAACAAAAAAAATAGATTTTGAACAAAAATGCAAACAAACACGTTTTTTTTTTTTTGTTACTCAAAACAAAAAAAAAAATAGAAATTATGTTCATGACTAGAAAAAAAGAACACAAACAAATTGGGCCTAAGAAACTTTTTTTGCTTGCCGACCAAAAAAAAAAATACTCCTAATTGACTAAAAAACGTAACTTTTTTTAATGCGAAAATATTTCGTTTTTATTTTTTTAGAATTTCTTTCTTTTGCTCTTAACTTCGTTAGCATTCCATCATGTGTGCAGAAGTCTCGCGAAATCACTCGAGATTGGGATAAGTTGTCAACACCGGTCGCCCTCCTTTCCACTCTTTTTATTTTGTAAAAGAAAAATAACTTTCTTTCAACGTGCCCCATCACATGCACTTACTGATTTTATTGTTTTTGGCAAGTTTTGCATCTATTTTATTTAATTACTTAAATTTGGTTAAATCTCATTAACCGAAATCAAGTTATATACTGACGCTCTTTTTGATAAAATTGTGAAAAAAAGTGCAGAAAAATAAAGCGAGTGTTAACAATTTTAAGGTTGATAATAAAAATCAAAATTCATACGATATTAATCAAATATTGACTGATGTATACATTCAATCCCATACATTAGATTCTAGTTAATATCAGTTGTTTTAACAAGATAATTGCCAAATTTTTTAAATGTCACCAATTACTTTTCAACTTAATGAATCGAGTAAACATTTTCTTATTCTCATTAAGTGATTTTTTTATTTGATTAGATCTTTTAAACCAATGTTCAGTGTAATCGTCTAACAGGCCTAATCTTATAAATTGCTCAACTTTTGAACTTTCAGCACTTGATTGGATTGTAAACAGTCTCTTAAATTTATGTTGTTACAAATTATGCGAGATTTGATTACAAATAAGTTTAGTTCAATGAAAATATATTAAGTCTACTAGTTTTGAAACAAATAAATTGTACCAACTAATAAATATATGATAAATAATCACCATGAAAAAATGTCACCCATACGTGAAAGTTGATCCCTACGGACATGTTTAATGGAAATAATTTTTGCTTATGGCGAAGAATTTGTCTTGAACGGATTAACGACGAGTGATTTCAATGGTAGTGTTGTTGAGATTGAATAAACAAATATAAAATTTATATTTTTCAGACCTGCCATTTCGGGTCGGCCTAGTCTGAGGATAAGGCGATCGTAATAATCCGAGCATGGGGCCTATCGCTTGATAAGTTCTCCCTGTTCCCTCTTTTCAGCACCGTATCGGACGCAAAACACATTGCTATCTGCTGGAAGAAAAAGAGAAGAGGACGTGCGGCCAATATGGTTCGATTGCTCTTGCGGTATTGCTTCAAGGCCATCGTTGTCACGAATCCCAGAAAGGAGTTACCATTTCCACATGCTTGTTGCGTTCCTTCTTCCGAATCTGAATAAGCAAATCGTATGCCGGTCCATACGCAAGAGAGACATCTGCAAGGAAGTACAGTTCAGTGTCCATCCGATTCAGACATGTTCACTTGGGTTGCTGCTGATGCTGCTAGGAGTTCAAGAGTTGCTGGAACAGAGTGGTGAACCGTGCGGATGCAAAAGACAGGGATCTTGTTTCCGCTTTCCGCGCCTTGGTATATTACCGATAGGGAATGTAATTTCTTGGAAATGGCAGACTCTAATCTTAGCTTAGACCTACCTTTTGAACCTATCAAATGAAGCATCATTACGAACGGGTCAGAGATACTGCTCTGAAGGAATTATCTCCAGCCAACAAGCATGTTACTCACTGTCAGCAAATGAAACCCACCTCCCCTTTGCTTCGTATGTTAATCGAGTCTAGTGGCTTCTTCGAAAGATAAACAATGACAACGAAGCCAACAAGAACCCTTATCCCGCTAAGTCCTAAGCGTGGTTGGCCAAAATTAGATAATAGAAGCGAAGCATCACAACTAAAACAGAACTCTTAAACAAGGGTCACATAGATTAGTCCCCTGCCCTCCAGATCAGATTAAACTCAGCAACATGCTAGAGATGGTTCTCCTCATAGAGAGCTTCTGTAACAACATATGCAGCTGATCAACTCAAGATGGTTCTCCTCATAGAGATGGTTCTCCTCATCGGAAAGAACTACGCAGAAGATACAACCAAAGAGAATGGTTGGCACTCTGTCAGCACTTGAAGAATTTCTTAATGACTTTCTTTCGTAGAGTTCCCATTTTCAACTAGAGTTCTATCGGGCTCAAGGCATTGCGGCCACTAATACGAAAATAAACTAGTAAAAGTTTACTTTTGGCGGGGTTTGGGCTCTCACTCACCAAAAACTGCAAATGCTGGTTATTCCTCTAAACTGCTGTGATTTACAGAAGAATTTGATAAACACAGAATCTGGCTACACAGTAGACAATGTTGAATCCAATCAAAAACAGTTCTTACTTGCCAAAGGTCATCGATATAATAGAACTCTAGAAAGAATTCCAATTTATTATTCACCTTCACTTGCCACTATGTTGTCTCTTCATATGATTCTATCAATGGTTCGTTTGAGCTTTCACTACCAGTGCGTTTATAGTAAAAATACAACACCAACTGGGTGATCCCCAAAATCGTTCCGATACTATTCGGGACCTGAAATGAGGGAGAAAAGAGATAAGATGCGAGATGCATTAAACAAGTGCAGAATAAATAGCAGTTTAGTTTCTAGAGTGCAAGAAAAAGACTTACATAAATGAAGATATCATCGTTGAAACTCCCATATAAGGTAAACGACGCGCTCATGAGGAACATGGAAAGAGAGAGATAAAACGGCATGAATTCAACGCTCTTCGTCCGGATCACCAAATTCTGAATATAGAAAATTTAGATACCCGTCATCTCAAAACTTCCTGCCTCAGGTAGTTGATGATAAGGAGGGGAGGTGAACTTGTCACCGTTTCTTACAATTATAAGCAATGGGGAAGCAAGCATGGAGATAAGGGAGACACCACTTATAATCCCAACAATGTCCCTCCGCAGCTCAGCATCTGGTATATTTAAGCTCGCAACTACTACAATGGCAAAAATGCCAAGAACAGCCGAGAGCAATCCCAACATCATCATCTGCTTAAAAAGCATTCAAACATAACACGCATGGCAGCTTAAATCAAAAGTTATGACTGTTAAAATCTGCTGCCAAAGTATCCGCATCAGAAAAAGTCAGATGTGAAGGGGCCAGCAACCTTTTTCTGTTTATCTGCATATGTCACATAGAGAACTATGTATGTCAACTGAAAAAGTGCACCCGTGGAGTTCACAGTCATGACCAGCATGTTGTCACTCGATATTAGTGGCGTGCCATACCATGTGCAAAGCAAGCAGTTCAAGAGAGCATATATATAAGGCAGCCCAGAGAACTGCTCCGTCGACTGGTTTCTGATGATTCTTCTAAATGTTGGTCTGGTAATTTCATGAAATACAGTCAGAAATATCTTAATATAATGTAAGGTTGAAATGGAAAACACGGAATTTGCAACTTACATAGGTGATACAAATAGGCCGATAGCGAAGATGTTACCTGCAACAAACGATACGAGGGTCAAACGTCAAAATCAAGTCTTTCAGCCCCGACACAGTTAATTTTTACAAAAGAGATCCCAATGACGAAGGACAAGACCTTTGCCAATTTGCCTATACTAACAGCAATGGCAAGCCTGATTCTGCACTTCCCCATATCTCACATGGTCTAGATTGCAAATAGGCCATCAAACCAGGTTTTGATACATTTCCACAGAGCTACTGCAATAATTCCCAAAGCTCTGCTAGCGTGATAGTACTAAACTTCACAAATTTATGATAAATTTTGCCTTAAATTTAGGTCCTCTGTATCTCTCAGTCCCAGGGACTCGCAAGACTCTGAGCCTTAACACGGCACATGACATCAAAAAATATTACTACGGCATGATCTCCTGTTTCATATTCACGTCTGTAGTAACTAGCATTGTCTCTTGACGAATTTCTCTACAGTGAAACTAATGTTTGCTTCTGGATTCGAGCGAAGCAACTTCTGGGTTTGGTTGACATTCTCGTTCTTCCAAATTCAACCGTGATTTTCTCTTTCCTTTCTTTTTTCAGACAAGCTAAAAGTCAAGTGTCTTCGGTGAACCAGCACACATTCAGTTCCGACCCAATTCACAGAGCAGCACTTTACAGATTCCACATGCCTCAGGGGAATCCTTTCCCACTCTTCTACAGGGAAAGCAACGAGTATCTTCTTTTGAGTGGCATTACACAGTTTGCAAATGAAATGCGATCAAACTGGAAGTATAATTCCGGAGTGTCCCCGTACCAGAATACCCAAACCCTTAGTTCAACATCGTGCTTGATCTAAAGACCAATTTCCAAGGCCGAAAACCAGCACCGTAAGACCCTTCTTCTGATGAACTCGAAACGTTCTTTGTACGGCAAAGCTCACACACCAAGAAGATAACAATCGCTCTCAAAAATCACGGGGTGGGAAGAAAACAGGACTGTTCAATGGAAATCTATCAATTGAGCTTATGAGGTCAGTGCCCAGAAATAGAAAACAAGAACCCAAGGCAACGAGATTTTCTGGGTGGTTTACTTGTAAAGCATCGAGAAGACGCTATTTGAGAGAGAGAGAGAGAGAACCTGCTGCTCCGGCTGCATCTTTGCAAATGGTGATGACTGAAACTGAAAGAGAATACAAACCAATCATCAAGCCCTCAATTCAACTCTCGCTCTCATTCACCACCGAAGCAGGCCAGTCTCCTTCAGTTTTCTTCCTCAGCTCGCGCATGCCCCCCTCTTCCTTTCTCACTTAAATCCTCCTGTAGCTGTCAGGATTGTTTCCCACGTTTTAAAAAGCGTGAGAAAGCAGCATAAATGCGTCGGAAGAAAGGATATTCAGTGGCCACTTGGCACTTCCAAGACGCTATAAATCGCCAAGGCCGGCATGACCAGTGCATATTTATAATTTAGGTACCACCGTCTCACCGTAAACAGCACTATTGGACCGTTAGGCACCAACGGCATATCGCGAGCACCATAAGAGACGCAAAATATCTCCCCTGTAAATTAAGGGTCGTCATCGCCTTCGGATACAGGACAAGGGGTGGGGCGCCGGCCGAGATCTTTTCCTTTCCTGGCCACGCGTCTTTCTTGACAGATATCACGTTCCATGCTCCCTCGTTTTTTCCAATTTCGCCCGCCCTTCGATTCCCCAGGTCGGACTCGGCACTCGGACCGGGGGGGTGCCGTCTCGGAGTGTCGCTCCAATGATTGAGATGGCAAGTACGTACAAAGCCATGGCTGGGAGTACAAGGGCCGTCTTAATCCCAAATGAGGGCGGACAAAGAGAAGAGGCTTGTCCCTCCCGTGCCATATGCCCGGAGAAGAAAACAAGAACCAACGAGGGAGAGGGGGAAACGTGCTTTAGGTTATGGCGAATCTAATCAAGGGCGAAGATGTACTCACGATCGATTCGCGGATGTTCCAAGGAGGAAATTATGTCGTACCCGAGCTTCCATCTTATCGAAAATATTGATTCAAAAAAGTAATACGACAAAGCGTAACGTCATTGAATTTAGAAATTCTTCTTTATAATATTGTAGGAACATATGTATATCAAATCGATTAAGTAAATGACATATTTTCTTCTCTATAATACATGTCATCCGATCATAGCTTGCCTTTTCTCTTGCATAATCAAGCCAGCAACATTTGCTCAAACTTAATTCCTACTGGAAGAAGTCTTGATGGAGTTTCACTTGAGCTTTCCTATAATTTAAAATAATCATAAATTCACGACCTGTCGCAAAGAGTGTAGTCAACCATTGTTCCTTTGAAAAGAAGCTAAATTTATGGTTGCTTGGGAGTGAATTAAGTGGATTGGTCTGCAATTCGCGTGCCATTAGAGGAAATTAATGACGGTCGAATGTTATAAGTTTCAAACCAAATAAACTGTCGGGCAAAGAATCACTTTTGCACGCCAAAGTTTGAGACGGAGGGGACAGGCTTTTGACCGGACGGTCGCTCGCACGTGGTCCCCAAGAGCAAATGACAGCTCAAGACCCGGGAAAATGGGCTGGCGTAAAGGCGACATTGCGTTTCCGCTGAATCTCCGGTGCGGCGAGCAAAACCAATGCAACTTTGCGACCCTCAATTCCGATCGAAAATCATCCAATTAATCTTGAATTCATCATATGGATGTGAGTTCAGTGCTAATTTCATAATTTTATTAATTCTTTCATAAACTTCTGCTCGAAATTCCACTACAATCCTTCTAGCTAATATTTGATAAAAATTACTGATATAACGATCGCCGACAACAAATTCCACTAAATGTGAGCTAAACAACCCAAATCAAGAACTATTTGAATTGAATTGGACCGGTCAATTTGATCCGATTCCCCATTCCAAGTGATTTTTGATCCACTTCCCATTTTCGAGGGAATCATACCATACCACATCGACTTTTTTTAAAATGTATTTTTTAATTTCTTAATAATAGCAATAAAATCTTAAATAGTAACAATTTTAATACCTTTTTAATTTTTTAAATTTTGAGATCGTATTCGATCGGTTGGTCCGGTTTGATTCACAATTTTAGGATTGTTTGGTCAGGTCCCCGGTCCCAAAAATTGAGAATCGATCCTCCCTGTCCGATCCAGTTCGCTCTAGTCCGATGCCCATTTCTTAGATAGGATTGGATTGGACCAAGAACCAATCATCTCTTATTTCCGCTAGAAAATTGATTGGAATGACAATATTGAAATTTTAATCAAAAGTTTAGTAAATCAATAAAATTGAAAAATTTATTACTGAATTGATATCGACACAATAAATTCAAGAACTGATAAGACGGTTTATTCAAATTTGAGATTCTTTAGATTGAATGGTGGATAAGGCAGACAATCCAAGAGTGGCGTTGACGAGGCATGGTTGGAATGGCTGACAAAGGCTTCGAACGACTTCCCTGTTCACAAAGTCACGAGCGAGTAGAATTTGAAGGTGCGAAAGTCAGCTCGAAGCATCGTCCATCTTATAGGGGACGGAGCCTGCCTCCAGGATTTAAGTGAGGTCAAATGACCACAATTTTCAATTTTCTTTTTTAAATCTTACAAAGTCATACGTTTTCACGTGCGTTACAAATTTAATCTCTACTGTAGATTGTGATCATACTAGATATTTGAAAGGGAAAAAACCACCAAGAACCCAAAACTTTGCCCCGAGTGACACATTTACTCCAAACTTTTTTTTGTGTCGTGAAAAACCCCAAACTTTCCAAACTGTGACACATTTATCCCATAAGGGCATTTTTGTCTTTTTAGTTTCTGTTTTTTCTTTTTTCTTTTTCTTTTTTTTCTTCTTCTTCCCTCCGCCGCCATGGTGGTCCCTCCGCGCCGAGCGAGGGTCGCCCTCGTCGGCGTGGGGCGAGGGCGGCCCTCGCCGGCGTCGGCGCCCGACGCCAGATCCGGCGAGGCCGCCCGACGCCGATCCGGCGAGGGAGGCCCTCGCGGCTGGTCGGCGAGGGCCGCCCGACGCCGATCGGCGAGGGGTGCCCGCCCCGCGTCGGGCGAGGGCGGCCCTGCCGATCCGGGCGAGGCCACCCCTTGCCCGACGAAGGCGAGGGCGGCCCTCGGCGCCGGTTTCCCTCCGCCATGGCCGTCGGAGGGAAGAAGAAAAAAAAAAAATTTAAATGAAAAGACCAAAATGCCCTCCAATTTTGGGGTAAATGTATCACACTTGGAAAGTTCAGGGTTTTTGGTGTCGCAAAAAAAAGTTTGGGATAAATGTGTCACAGTTTGGAAAGTTTGGGATTTTTCACGGTACAAAAAAAGTTTGGGGTAAATGTGTCACTCGGGGTAAAGTTTGGGGTTTTTGGTGGTTTTTTCCCTATTTGAAACTACAACCTTGAATATGAAAAGACCAAATGACATAAAAATCAAAATTATAAAATTTTTACATTCAAATTTCTTAAGAAAAGAATAAAGATAAAAAGTATACAACAAGTTCCAAAATGTTACGGATGGTAAGGTACCATGTAAATTTCCCTCTCAAATGATGCACCCCACTATTGAAGTTTTTCTGTAACGCTGCAATCAAGTCTTCTCCTTCTTTTCTTCTTTTTCTCTCGTACATTTCAAATCTTTTAGACAGTCACTTAGGCAATTTACAAAGTTGATAGCCATTCATCGCACCCTTTTTAAAAAATTTAACCCTTGATAGCAAGGAATGAAAAATTTTATGATTAGATCATGTTTCCTACTAAGGTCGAGGATTTTCCATGATCTTTTCTCGTAAAAACAGCTCAGGGCACCTAAAACACTGCTAATGATACAAAAGCCAAACCATTAAAAAGCTTCTCTTTTGACTATTGACACTTAATGTTTGCACTTACTTATAATGTCGTCTCATGCAAAAGTATGATACAAGAATAACGTGAAAAAGGAAATCCATGTCCAGAGCACTAGCGTCCTTTTCGTAATAAAAACCAGTCAAAATTCAAAAACAAAAGAGCCTACCGGGAAGGGAGAAAGGCAGGTGGTGATGTGACGGTCTAGTCTGGGCGACGATAATGGAGGTGGCGGGGGGACCCTCTCGGGACTCTGCAGATCCATCGAAGAGGGAGGGGCTGGCCGTTCGGCGACGAGGTAATGCTGCTGCGGCTTACAGAAAGAGGCCCCGCTACTTGCATTGTATCTTGCCATCAGATGGCAAGGGAAATTGCCTCTTTCCAGGTGGACTCATTGGTGGACCGGCCCCTCCCGTTGCGATGCGATGATCAAAATTATGGACATCTGGGCCATTAATCCCTATTGAGAATTTGGCATTCGTGAAACGAAATCACCACCTGCGCTGCTCGCTACGCATGCCTTCCGAACTGGTTTCTCTATCTTCATCTTCATCCCCGTCGCTTGGAGGTGGAGGTCCGATTCGTACTCGTTTTGTGCCTCGTCCTTGTGTATTGGCTCACCGACGGTGTGACGAAGAGGAGCGGGAGGAGAGAGGGAGCGGGTGTAAGTGTGAACGAGTAAAGGGAGTGGAGGACGAGTAGTGGCAATGTGTAAGAATTTTTCTGATATGGACTTCATTGTTTGATATTGTAATTTATTATTTTATGATTTTTTTTTTTGATAAAGAGTTTTATGATATTTATTTAATAAGGCGAAGTATCAAAATTTTTGATTAGTCTAATATGAGCTGGGATAGTGTAAACCAAGTAAAGCTCAGCCTCTAATGAGAGGGTTTGTGGCTTAAATCTCTATAAAAAGTGCTTATATCTCTCATTTAACCATCAAACATAAATATCCTAAGATAAAGAGTGTTTTTTTTGAACAAGTGAATGGTAGTTTCACTAAGCCAATATAGAGGGCAATAGTGAAAAAGCTTTGGATCAACGTAAGTGTACAAATCTCTTTTCTTTGTTAATGTGTTTTAAATTCTAATTATGAGGATTTTGGGCGCCATTTTTGCGATTTACACATTGTCCGTTGCCCAAACGAGCGGGGTGGGGATTGGGGCGGTGGGGCTGGGGAGTCGCGTGGCTGTCGGATCTCGTTGCAAAATGGACGTGGTACAGGCATACCATAAGCGAGAAGGGAACCGTATGCCCAAGATATTCAACAAAAGAAAACCTAACTTTATTTATTTTTCTTTCTTTTCTCCTTCTCTCTTCTTCTTCTTCCTTCCAGTCTCAACTAGTCACTAGCCATTGCCAGCCATCGGCTATAGCTAGTGACCGATAGGGTGAAGGTCCGGCGAGCTCATCGAAGCCTTGCTAGGTCTAGTTGAGTTCCGACAAGTTCGGCTAGCCACAATGAGCCTCGGTCTTACTAGATTTGGGCAAGGCCGAGCCTTGCCGGTTGTTAGGCGATCCGGACCATTAGCGAGACTCGGCTTTACCCAAGTGATGCAAGGTTGGCCTCACCTTGGCCCAGCAAGGCCGACTCGCCAGAGCTTGCCCAACCGATCGCTGGCCACAAAGGGGGAAGAAAAAGAAAAAAAAGAAAAGAAAAATATAATAAAAGTATTAAAAATTAAAAGAAATAAAAAAAACTTAAGAATTCTACCAAACACATTTTTATTATGAGAATAAAATTTTATATAATTACCAAACGCATTCTTTTGTTCGAAATTATTCCTAGGAAGAGAATAAGAAAAAGATTTTTTTCCAATATAATCTAGTAATCAATATTAATTTTGGGAAATTTAAACAGACCAAACATGCATTTTCCCCCTTCCTTTTTATCAACTCATGAGACTTATAGAATGCTTCGTTAGTGGCCACATAATTGAGTCCCCATGCACGAGCCCCGGCTTGTCGAAAACCCAAAAAAGGAAGGATAGATGATGTTTTGTACTTTGGTCTGATTATTGGCGTTCCCTATCAAAGGAAGGCCCGCCAACTAAGATTCTCTACGTTAACGATCTTTGTAAGTGGTGCAGCAATGGAGACGTGAGATCTTTCACTTTATTTTTTGGATAAATACAAACCATCAAATTTATTCTGAAATAATAATCAAGTTCTAAAAATTTGAAAATAGTGTAATCAAATTCTAAAATTAATCAAGTTTATGCATCGAATGCCTTGGTTAATTCCCTCCAATTTTAGTAATAAAAAATGCTAATGTGACATTTTTTTTAATTATTTTCTGAAGAGAGGGATGCTAATAAAAATGCAATGTCAATGGTTTTAGACAAGATTAAGATGGATGGCATTTATGTGACTCCAATTAAAAAAAATAATTTCTTTTTTAAAAGAAAGGCTTAAAAAGAAAAGGAAAAGGAGAATAGCCAATTTGTTCTTCTAAAAGAGAAGACTGAAAATGAAAAGTTTAAAAGAAAATACCCAAAGATCGAAATTAAGAAAACACAATCCGAGAAAGAGAAAGAGGGTCTGAGTGTTGAAGATGGCAGCATCGCCACCCCGATTTTGCCAATGAGAGTTGTCGGGTGGTAATTAATTATCGGATTAAAGATGCTTCTTGCCATTAATATTTACCTTTATGTCATACAATCTAGTAATCCACATTAATTTTGAGAAATTTAAATAGACCAAACGTGCATTTTTCTTCCTTCCTTTATATTAATTCATGAGACTTACGAAGTACTTCATTAATGGCCAAATAATTGGGTCTTCATACGCTGAGGATGATGATATTTTGTACTTTGGTCTGATTATTGGCATTCCCTATCAAAGAAAGGCCTGCCAACTGAGATTTTCTAGGTTAACAATCTTCGTAAGTGGCGGGGCAACGGAGACACGTGAGCTTTTTCAATTTATTTTTTGGATAAGTACAGGCCATCAGATTTATCATCATATTATAATTGAATTGTAAAATTTTCAAAAAATAACACAATCAAATCTAAAATTAATCAATTTTATGCATCATGCACCTTTGTTAACTCCCTCCAATTTGAGTAGTTAAAAAATGCTAATGTGACATTCTTTTTATTGTTTTCAAAAGAGATAGGCACTAATAGAAGCACCATGTCAATTGTTTTAGACAAGATTAAGACGGATGGCTTTTATGTGACTCCAATCAGAAAAAATAAAAAAACTTGAAAAAGAAAAAGAAAAAAAGGCTAAAAAGGGAAAGGAAATAGCCATTTAAATAAAAAAAGAAATAGAAAACTGAAACAGAAAATTTTGAAAAAAAAAACAAAAATCAAAAATAAGAAAACAAAATCTGAGGAAGAGAAAAGATGGGTCTGAGTGTTGAAGATGACGGCATCGCCGCCCCGATTTTGCTAACGAGAGCTGTCGGCCTCCAGGAGGGTCGGCAAGGGATAGTGGCCGAACATTGTTTGGCAACCATGAGGGCCGTTGGCCCTCTCCTGCTCACACGGAGGCGGCGGCGGCCGCCCTCACCTCCAAATCGGCAAGACTCCTTGGATTGATTGGACCTAGCAAGCACACCTGTCGTGCAAAGTAACCCAAGCACACCTGTTTGGCACTCGGATGGGGGTTTCGTTTTGCTTTCTCTTCTTTTTAGTCTCCATTTGCTTTTTAGCTTTTCTTCTTTTTGAAAAAGATTTTCCACTTTTTCTTTACGAAATGGCTACATGATAATCATACCAACGCTTCTCCCTTAGTAAAAATGACAGAGAAAAAAAAACACAAATTACATCTGTATCTTTCTTTGCTTATAATGAATTAAGTTAATGGATAATTCTTTTACATTAATTTGATAAGTTTTCATATTTGGTTGCCTCATTTAAAAATTTAAAAATTCAATTATACTTTTATAATAAGTTTTAAAATTTATGGTACACTTCTCTCTTTATTCTTTTATTGTGAGCTTCTGGCAATAAATGAGCTAGCAGCCCCATAGAGGGAATGTTCCCCGGTTAAGAGAGGAAAGTTGAGATCTCATATTATAAGAGGATACTGGGTAGCCTTTGTTAGAATGTCAACAAAATTTGGAATCCTTTGTTTGGTCCGTGCACATCATCACCTGGGGGATTCCTTCTAATTATGCTCTTTTTTTTTTTTTTTAAATATAACCGAAAGACATGACCACAATTAGCTAGTTATCTAAAGAGGAACTAGCACAACAACGTCCGAGTTCTCAAGACATGACTAGAATTCATAAATACCGGTTCTTGAGTCAAAAGTATGAAATGGTCATTTTAATTGGATCAATCTCAGCGTAGAATGAAATCGAAACCTAAATCAAGACTTTAGCTTCAACCGGGCATGAAATCAACCCTCTCGATAGCCGATGCCCGGGGTCGATGTTGGAGGCTAGAAAATTGCAAAGTCGGACGTGATGCGATGGGCGTGAATCCTTCATCCGCCGCAGCAGGCATTAGACAACTCCACGCCATCGTCCTTTCGATTTCGCGTTTCTTGAATTGGAAGACGGACACGGCAAATCCTCCGCTCCGGTCTAATTCATGGTTTGATTGCGTAAGGCTAGTGGCTCCAATTCAAAAGGTGAACAGGTGCATGAAATCGAGGCAAACCTACTGCTTTCGCCCTTCCTCTCGTTTCTTTTCGGATGGGCTATGCCAAAATTTCTCCCCCTTTTCTCATCGCGGCAGCCACCTTTCAATCCCATCGTGTCGAGTGGCTTCGACGCGCTCGAGGAGTGAACTTCTCGTAGGAAGGGTAAACCTACCTTTAAAATCATCTTTGCACCTTCCGTTCCACGGTTCGAAAGGCGAATCCTTATCCGGTCGTCAATCTCTTTGGTACCTCGGAGAGTTGGTTGTAGAATTAAATGCGATCGATGCAGGTCGTGCCCTCGATGCAATTTTCTATTCGACGAGAGGGCCTTATAGGGCGATCGTGTCCATGATCCGGACCACGGAAATGGTAGTCGTTGAATTGTATTACCCAATAAGAAAGAACGAGAGGAATATAAAAAGGCGTCGCGGAAGATCGGCACCAAATCTCAATTAATACTGAGAACACTAACGTGTCTATTAACCTAAGCATTTTAGCTCACTCACTCGGAACCCTATCGCGCATATCATCGCACGCCTCCTTTCTCATCCTTCTTTTTTAAATTTGCAATCATGTACCTTAGACTTTTATAATTAAGAATGTATTTGTTTCGTGAAAAATAAATAATTTGAAAAAATATTTTCTTAAACATATCATTTGTACGACGGGATACTAGAAAGGGTGGGAGTCCCGTAGTAGATGGACCTTGTCGCACTATGAGGTGCTAAGGTTTTTTTTTTTTTGGTCGAATATGAGGTGCTAAGTTGGGTTGTTTGAGAATGTAGCCCTAATCAAGCACTAAATTTCGTACAAAGCTAAACATGAGAGGACGATAGCAATCCTGTACCATGAGAAAAAAAATATGAAATAGACTTTGCAAGGAGAGTCAAAGAGTGCTTGAAATTATTAAGAGGAAAGCGAATAAGGGTTGACAATACACCTCATTTGGATGAGGAATGGTGATGAGCCGGTCTCCAATTGACTCGAGGCATTAAATGATGCAAATTGCAGTGGTGGCTTAAGCTTGGGCCTTTGATATGTCTGTAAAAACGTTACTAGGGGCATTTGTTTGCAAAAATAAATAAACAAAGTATAATTTTATTATTTATCGTAAATATTAGGGGTGATTAGATCTAGGATGGGTGGGGTTTAGACCTGGATCATGTACTCTACTTATTATAATTAGTTCCTTTTTTTAGATCCTATACCTGACCTTATTTATTTTGGACCCTATACCCGATCCATTATTTTTTGCGGTTTGATTCCAAGGTCAACTATGTTTTCACTTGAATTTATTTTGCAACCTCCTGATATTCTATACGACTTCAAATTTTACATTAATATGTGAGAAAATAACGTAATCATCATAATTGATGTTTAAACATTAAGCACTTGTAATAAATAAATACATGAACTTTTTTACTAAAGAAAAATTAAGGATCCACATGACTAATTATCATAAATAAAATCAGAAGGCAAAATAAAAATCGTAACATTGTATAAATATTAGCAATAAATATAGGTCTAATATTATTTTTATTCCTATAACTATCACATGAAGTTGTTCATTTATGCAAACATTAGGCAAGCTAATCCATGTGATACATGAGAATTTGGTGATGACGAGGATGGTGCGAGAGGGAGTTGGTGAGGGAGGGCAACGAGTGAGGAAGAGGAACGACGAAGGAGGAGTGCCGTGCATATCTGAGAGAGTCAAGAGGAAAAATGTCGTGTAATCACAAGAGTAAAAATAGAAATCAACGGAAAAAATAGGGTTTGGATCTCTACTTACAAAACTGATTCTTGAACTGGTTCTAAAATGAGTCTATTTTTCACTTGAAAATGGTTCCCGAATTGGTTTAAATCGATTTTAAATTTTGGGAATCGGTTCCCGATCCTATTTTCCGGATGGGCCGGTCTAATTCCCGAGTATACCTTGTCTGATTGCACACCCTTAATAAATACTTAGATATAAGTTACCGTTAATATATTCTCAAATGATGTAAATGATTATATTTAGGATAGCATTTTATAAATTATTCATTTTTCACCGGCCAAATCAATCCCGAATGCAAAACAGGTGTCAACCGACAATTTGGGGAGTTTTTCTCCGTGGTCAATCACGTGCTCGCTAGCCACGTGGCACGTTTTAATTGAACGTAACGATGACTGAAAATTCTAATATTCTGTTTCCCAGAAAACGTTCGAATTTTCTTCCCTTTACCTTTTATATTTTTCCACCTACACGCTTGCGCCGACACATTCTCCGGTTGCCGAATATGCCCCCGTCAATCGACAGCCAGAAAACGCGTCAATGACAGCTGGCCGCTCGGCGTCATCGATCGCCCCCGCCATTCGCTCGACGCGGAGGGCGAAATCGTGATTTCGCTCGACCCAGCGACCACGCTTCAGCGATCTCCCGAAGCGACGGCGTCCGACCATAAGTAGCAGCGAGAGATCTCACCGCGCTCTGTCGTCGTCGTCGTCGTCTCCGAAACCGAACCTCGCTCTGTCTTCGCGTCTTCCGTTCGTTGTCTGTCCGGATTCCGATACGATCCGATTCAAATCCGGTCGGATTCGCGAGCGCCCGAAGCCGAGGCCGATCGGATCTCGATCTCGACTCCGATCTGCGACTGTGAGTACGCATCGTCGACGGTTGATTGCAATGCGATCTGTTTTATGGATTATGTTTTTGTCTTCCTTTGTTGATGCGCTCGGAGGAGCCTGTCGTTGTCCGATGCAATGGCGGCTGCCTTTTTTTTTTTTGGTGTGGATCTCGTGGAGTACGGGTTCTTGTTCTTGTTTTTGGGCTTTCTGCTGCTTTCATTTTCTCGATATCCCGTGTTTGATGAATGTTCGGGTGTATCTGCTTGTTGAATTCGTCGTTCGTGTTGCCTTTACGTGGATACGGTTTGTGGCTGGTGAGGAAGCGGTGGAGAGAGTGAAGGCTTTGGTTTCCGAGGCGATCTGGTTGTGATTTGATCTGCTTGATTTGTCGGAGAGTGGAAAGTGAAAACTTGATGTGGCCATGTCATTTTGCCTCGTTTTCATTCAGTCCAGTCGGTCGAGTTACGCTCACAAGAGCAAATTTTTGGGGGCTTTCGTCTATGAGATCGTGGATTTAGTCGCATCTGGTGCAGTCGTTTTCTTGTCCTCGTTTTGATTGAGAAGCATGTGATCTTTCCTTCTGATCTGGGTCTTTTTAATCCTCTGCTCATTGATGGAGGATGGAGGATTGCGTCTTGGAATATGTGATTGCATTTTATTTTCAGTTGACCTGAGGATCTGAATTACTCTTGCCATGGTGGATTTGCAGAGGTTGCTAGGTGATGGCTAATTATACCCCGAAGAATATCCTCATTACTGGGGCGGCTGGGTTCATTGCATCCCATGTCGCTAACCGCCTCATTCGTAATTACCCTGAATACAAGATAGTTGTGCTCGACAAACTTGACTATTGCTCCAACCTGAAAAACCTGAGTCCTTCGCAATCATCCCCCAACTTCAAGTTCGTGAAGGGAGACATCGGAAGTGCTGACCTTGTGAACTACCTTCTCATCACGGAGTCTATCGACACCATAATGCATTTTGCTGCTCAGACCCACGTCGACAATTCCTTTGGCAACAGCTTTGAGTTTACCAAGAATAATATTTATGGTACTCATGTCCTCTTAGAAGCCTGTAAGGTGACAGGGCAGATCAGGAGATTCATCCACGTGAGCACTGATGAAGTTTATGGAGAAACGGATGAGGATGCGGCGGTGGGAAATCATGAGGCATCTCAACTCCTCCCCACAAATCCTTACTCAGCGACAAAGGCTGGAGCGGAGATGCTTGTCATGGCATATGGCAGGTCATATGGGTTACCTGTCATAACAACGCGTGGGAACAATGTTTATGGGCCAAATCAATTTCCTGAAAAGTTGATCCCAAAGTTTATCCTTTTGGCTATGAGAGGGAAGCCTCTTCCCATTCATGGAGATGGATCCAACGTCCGTAGTTACCTCTACTGTGAGGATGTTGCTGAGGCTTTTGAGGTAGTTCTTCACAAGGGTGAGGTTGGTCATGTCTACAACATCGGCACGAAGAAGGAAAGAAGAGTAATTGATGTGGCTAAGGACGTATGCAAACTTTTCTCCATGGACTCAGAAACCAGCATTAAGTTCGTAGAGAATAGGCCATTTAATGACCAAAGGTAGATGATCAGAAGCTGAAGAACATAGGCTGGTCAGAGCGGACTACGTGGGAAGAGGGGCTGAAGAAGACTATGGACTGGTACATCAATAATCCTGATTGGTGGGGTGATGTTTCTGGAGCGCTTCTCCCTCATCCAAGGATGCTGATGATGCCCGGTGGTATTGAAAGGCATTTTGATGATTCCGAAGGAGGCGAATCTCCATCAAACCTCCCCACGGCTTCTAATCAGTCCAAGATGGTTGTTCCACCTTCAAAAATGCGACTTCAGCCAAGAAACCTTCCTTGAAGTTCCTGATATATGGTAAGACCGGTTGGATTGGAGGTCTACTTGGGAGGCTATGCGAGAAGGAAGGAATCCCATTTGAGTATGGAAAAGGGCGCCTTGAGGAGCGGTCACAGCTTGTGGCAGACATACAGAATGTTAAACCCACCCATGTTTTCAATGCTGCTGGTGTAACCGGTAGGCCGAATGTTGATTGGTGCGAATCCCATAAGACCGAAACCATCCGCACCAATGTTGCTGGAACCTTGACTCTGGCAGATGTCTGTAGGGAGCATGGGCTTTTGATGATGAATTATGCCACAGGCTGTATATTTGAGTATGATGCTGCACACCCGGAGGGCTCGGGCATTGGCTATAAGGAGGAAGACAAGCCCAATTTTACTGGCTCCTTCTATTCCAAGACAAAGGCGATGGTAAGTTTACTTGCGATTTCTATAATTTGCCCATATTGTCTCCATGAATTGTTCTCTTTATGGATGCACTGATCGTTTCTGCTTGTGAAAACAGGTTGAAGAGCTTTTGAAGGAATACGACAACGTTTGCACACTCAGAGTCCGTATGCCAATATCCTCTGACCTCAACAACCCCCGCAATTTCATTACCAAGATTTCGCGCTATAGCAAGGTGGTTAACATTCCGAATAGTATGACCATTTTGGATGAGCTGCTTCCCATCTCAATTGAGATGGCAAAGCGGAACTTGAGGGGAATATGGAACTTCACAAATCCTGGAGTCGTGAGCCATAATGAGATTTTGGAGATGTACAAGGAGTATATTGATCCCCAATTCAAGTGGGCGAACTTTACATTGGAAGAGCAAGCGAAAGTGATTGTTGCCCCCCGAAGCAATAACGAGATGGATGCTACTAAGTTGAAGAAAGAGTTTCCGGATTTGCTACCGATCAAGGAGTCACTGATCAAGTACGTGTTTGAACCGAACAGGAAGAACTAAGCAGATGACTGGTTTTCGGCAGTGGTCGTCTCGTTCAGTATGTGCCCATTGCTTGAGGTTTTGTAGCTGGATTACAAACGCCATTCCTTCCATATTCGTCTGATTGTTTCTACAGTTGTCCCCGAGGAACGAGGATAGTTCTGCTAGTGATTCAATTTGTAATTTTTACAAGCTGGCTAGTACGTTTTCTCCAGTCCTTTCTTTTGGGCTGGCTATTTGATTCTTTTAGTCCCTATGTCATCTTATTCTTGGATGACATGAAATTTATTTTTCTACTCTATGAGAACTAATAATTATTTTTGACATGTTATAATGTTATAAGATAGCCTCTGTCCGTATACCTGTTTGGTTTGCGGCAAATCAATTCTGAATCTTTCTTTGGCATCATGAGTTTGAGATTTAAAACAATGGATCTTTTTAATGTGCTGAGTTAATTAGCAATCATGTTAATGAACCTGTCAACGATTGTCCTGAAGGTAATCGATAGGCAATTAATCAAGAAAATTTCATAGCTCTCACTAAACAATCAATATCTCAAAAATTGAATTATTCCGTGCCGGCACTGCTTAACCAGCTCCTCGGGAGTGCTCAGCTATATCTTTCGGCAAGATTTAGCATTTCTAGGCAAACCTTATTCTTCAAGTGAAAGGAACCCCATTGTTTAAAGCCCTTACCATATAAATTTCTATCCAACAAAGACGATGACTCTCACTCAGCATCCACAAGAGCGAGGCATATGAACTTTGTCAGTGCCTTCCACTTGGGGATGAGCACCTCAGTAAGGTGGTAGTTGCCCGGTTAATAAATTTAGGATTTAACTAAACTGAATGATAGGCGTTAACAATTGCCTAGGCACTCAGTCTAGCAGTAGTTGCATTTTCCAGAGAGCAAAAGGCTGTATTTATTATTGTTTTCGACGGATTGATTTTCTCAATTGTAGATCAAAGTAAATTTCCAGTTCATGACCTTGTAGTCGAAAATTGCCAGCTCAAAGCCATATCGAGGATGTGGCACTCGACTTAGGCATGAGACAGCCCACAAACACGGGAGGTACATGGAGAAATTAGAAATATAGAGAGATTGATATTCGTAATGGGAAGGCAGACCCTCGGCTTGCAGTGCCAACATATCCCCCAGAAATCAACTTTGTTGTCCTACTCCTCAAAAAGTGAGGCATTTGCCACTTCCTTGAGAAACGTGACTACATCGTCAGAGGACGTAACCATGTAGCGAGCAGTTGTACGGGTCCGCCCAACAGCGCATGAGCAATAGTTTTCCCCCTTGAGATCGAGCACATTCCAAGATATTTTATCCGGAGATGACCTCCTCCCACTACCACTGGCATGGTTGTTAGTTCTTTTCTCAGGGTTTGGTAAAGGTCGTTGTGTCTTCACTGCAGATGTTTTTGACCCGCTTTTACTAGCTTGAAGCTTCAATCAAGATCGTTTCTCCTCTGGAGACTTCAGTCCATCAGTAGCCTTGGTTCTGGGAATCCCTAGAGCATCAGAAGGAAGTTCTGGCTCGAAAAATGTGTAGACATCTTCATCCTACAGAAGAAACTAATCTTATTTAGTGTCCTAAAGTCTACTTACAACTGCACTTCATCTGCTTACATAAATTCCTCTATGATATTTTCCTTTAGCTTTTGCATCATGAAAAAGATATCGGTCAGAGATTCACTATGGAAGAGAGGCAAGTAAAACAGGGAATATACAAGGTACAAATGATTTCAAGACAAATATTGGCATTACCTTTCCTAGGAAATGACCTATACAGAGAACATAGTCAATCGGTGTTGTCATGGATTTACTGTGAACAATCTCACCCAATATACGGTCAATTGCTGCTCCCTGAAAAAGACACCAAGTTTTCATGAGGGAAGCGTTAGTCACTACCATTAGCAACAGGAGTTACTTGCATAGAATAATGGGTGTGCACTCACTTTCGTTACACCAACTGCTCGCACCTCAACTGACCGGCTACCTTGGACAACATCAACAGATGCATTAGATATAGGACCTGTCCAAAGATGTTGCAACGTATCTCGTGCTTGGAGTCTTCCAAATTCAACATCTACCACCATAGGAAGGGAATGAAGATATGTCAGATGTCGAAAAGGAGATCTGGAAAGTCAGCTAATAGTTGTAAAGAGCTCAGTGACCATTTGACCACCTGCATATTTGTAGTTCCATACAAGCGAGGTTTCTCGGTGTTCAAAAATGTGAACGAGGAGTCCTTTCTGTGAAATACTCAGACATGCTGAAAGATGCCATCAGGATCTTAAATTTAGAGTCTAGAATATAGAAATGGAAAGCAAATTGGCTCAAAAGTAGGCACCTTTACGCTGTCAACCCATTCCATGTTTAAATGCTCTGGCAGCGTTGTCATCCAATCTCCCTTTGTAAGGCGTAAAAACATCCCGTTCTCAGCTGCCAACCACATGTTGTACTCCGCAAAGTTCTGTGAAAGTATTCAGCCGGTTAAAAATTGCTAAACATGTAGTCAAAATGGACTGTCATGAATCTAAACTTGAGTACATCATCTAAGACAATTCTGTCAATCCCACTGAGGACAACCACTGTTGTCTTTGAGTCACTGCAAAGTGCTGTCAAGGGCTCTTTCAATTCGGGGTGCAATTTGAGATCCATTTCTTTAATCTGGTCACCCCTTCTCCCTGGAGTGTCCACTGGCTCAGCCAATGTTGCGTTGAACCCCTAAATTTTCAACCACAGAAAAATGAAGTGGAATAAGTGCATCAATAGCAAGGACATACGGCCAAAAGTGAAAACTCTGAAGTTCATGAACAATCAATGCAACTAGAGCAAGTTCTTATCGAGAAATTCCAAATTTTAAAGCTAAGCTATCGCAATCCAAGTACTAACGAGCCATGTACATATCTAACTGTATAGATGCAATAGTCATTGGCCGCAATGCTTCGCCTGTGCTATGGGGTATGTGAATCAGTCATACCAAAATCAAGATCCAGATCACCGCAAATATATACATGGAACAACTCATTCTGTAAGAGAAGCTAAAGTTTTAAAACAAGGTGCTCATAATTATTTTGGATGAGGATATAAAGCCACAGCCTTCAAATTGCAGGGTAAAAGGTATCCATCAAATTTGCATGACAAGATTCACTTGAGTTCCTTAACTTCCTATCAAGCATCACCTTCTCCTGGTAATCAGCTCTCTCTGTCCCTCCCTCGAAGGGAACTATAGGAACACTAGAGAACTTAATAGTGTTTGTTTTAGGGAAAATTTCATGATAAAGGAATGCTTTCTTGGAAAAAATCATTTTCCAGTTAGGGAATTCATTTTCCTAACTTTAAGCATACATATTTTGTTTGACCGTAAATGATTTTCCATTGACTGGTCATTTTTAGCAAACCAAACACATGAAAATTCAGAAAACTAATTCACAAAAAATTCATTTACTCAAACAAACAGATTTTTGATGTTAAAAATGGTTGTCGTAGAATAAATTCTCGTTGCTATAAAAAGGTTGCTGTATTAGTACTACCTCAAATTCACCAATTCATCTAAACAGCCTTTCCCATAATGGGGAGCACGAGCATAGTAATGCCTAAATATGAAGTAAGAAGTTCTGGCAGCTAAAGTGGAGGGCAAAAGGCTGGGTACCAAGAACCAGTTTGACTTGAAAGTCAATATGTAAGAAGGGAGGTGGTAATATATGCCAACCCTCAGCCAACATCAGCAGCAGATGACACTAATGCTCTTCAGAGTATGGATCAATCCAAACATGAAAGTAGAGTACCACGAAATGAGTGAAAGAAAATATTTGATGGACCATTCTAAAAGAACCTAGTTATAGCATTCATCTCGAATTCAGGAGCATACCAGAATGAGCAAGCGATTGTTGGATTTTAGATATCGTTCCATGGCATCTTGTACTGGAAGAAGAGGTGGTACTTGTCTTGTCCTTAGCTGGGCCTCAACAACAGTATCATTTAGTTCGCTGCAAAGTATATACACAGTACCCACTTGCAATTTATTAAATGTGGCTATGCAAGGATGCACAATGGACGGATTTAAAGAATTCCATTAACGGCTCTAAATGTGAAAACAATTTGCATACAGAGCCTCAAATTTATTGGTCAGTCAAATATAGAGGCGAGAGTTGCACACCTTAGGAACATTTCGGCCCATTCTTGTGCAGTATGGGTTGTCACATGTGCATAATTATGTCGATGACGCTTTTCCCTCTCTTTGGCAGGCATATTTAAAGCTTGGGCTATAGAAACAACAACCTTTGTGATGTTCCAAGGGTTCACTAGAATTGCACCAACGCCTAGAGACTGAGCCGCACCAGCAAACTATAAAATAAACAAAGAAATAGATAAAGTATAATCTAAGTATCAATGTAGAGGATAGTTATTCAGGTCGTGAGATGTCCGAAATGAGACATGGGGTACCCCGTCAGAAAAATCCACAAATCAAGCGGAGAGCACTAATCTTTACAGGAGCTTTGCAAACTTGTTAGCTAATTTAGTTCCATATCTGGAAGCTGAAACAAATTATTAGCTTAAAAAGCTTTCACTTGAAGTTCTCTTCTTGTTCAAAAAGCTTTCGCTTGAAGTTCATACTCCATGGCTACTCAAAATGAAGTAAACAGGGCAGATTAAATGCTTCTGAGGCAAAATTGCGATGTATTTCTTGCATTTAAACCATAGGTAACTCTGTTAGAATGACTTCTTAACCATATCTTTATTGTTATCTATCAGGTGTGAAATTATTTGGTTTAATAAATAGCCAAGAAATATAATTAGCACATAACTTCCAGAATTTTAGGGAGTAAAGATAGATCTCTTAGATAGGCGTTGTCAGCATAAAGTCAGTAATGCAAAGGGTCTCGTTATCCATGTACCAATCTACACAATAGCACATTCTCTACACTAAGAAGTTTCAAGGAAACAGGAATTTACCTCATTGAGAATTAGAACCCCTTTCTTTGAATCTTGACATGCAACAAACTCATAACTAACGAGATTCATGACATCCCTTAATGAAGTGACAAGTGCAACATCTGAAAAGGCAAAATCAGGTTCAGTCCAACAATCCTCTAATAAAGCAATCACTTAGTTATTAAAAGATAGCTTTCAGATATCTACGACTTTTATAATTATTCAGAAACAATATTCTATTATTTCAGCATCAAGGTTTTGTTCTTCCACTGAGATCCAATCACTAATTCAAAACATCCTAGCAAACAGAATACCCATGAACTTGCTACTAAGAAGCCTTTTCACTGCATTAGCATAGCATGACCATGCTGCTCTAACGGACCACAGCAGCAAACCCATGAAGGAACCAATGTGAGAGAGAGAACCCTTTGGAACATAAGGCCAGGTATGGTAAAGTTATGAAGAAGCCAGACATCCAGGACTATAAGAGTGTAGGGAATTCATAAGATGGAATTATTACCAGTAACTGCGTAAAGGGCACATAGCTTATGGAAGTCAAGAGAACGATCCTGCGACAGAAAGAAGAGAATGTCACAGGAAAGTTGCATATGCCTACATGAATACGAGCATTAAGCATCGTGAACATTAACATAATGGATAATGAAAACCAAAATTAACTGGAATTTGATTCTAACCCATATTCTTTATTATAGTAGGGTTAAAGAGTCGATACAAATGAGAAGACTATATTTTTCCGTTGAATTGAGTTTTGCTATTGAACTGGTAATTAATCGTTACAACTATATTGTTGTCTTCTTTTGTGGAGAGAAAAATCTCCAAATGTGAAGCACAAACCATAAGAATCATTTGTTCTCGCATTACAACCATCTAAATGCAATAGAATAGGAACAGGAAGATTCTTATAAGGAGCAACTACTTTGAAATATCAAATTCCACGGGTAGTATTATCCAACTATGCATATCAATCAGAAAAAGTAATAAGATATTTCATAAATGTTTTTGCCACAGTGTAAAGAATGACAGTCTTATGCATCAAAACTAAAGTACTATCAAGTGCTTTGTGCATTGGATTGATGAATAAAACTACTATTTCACTAAGAATATAATGTGATCCAACCAACACACAATCCACTTTTAGTAGCAACCTTGCAACTGAGTCAAGTCAAAAATAAATCATCCTACAACCAAAGTTAATTATCATAGAGCCATTGTAAGTTAGAAGACACAATAGACCAGGTGATGTATAGGAACAACCGTCAATGTCCCAAATCTTCCATTGATGCATCCAACAATTTCATGGACTTGGCTTGTAAGTTTTTGATCCGCCCCAACATACAGGACAAAAAAGTAGTGGTCATAATCATCAGCAATGAACTGCATGGTATTGACAAATTTGCTGAAAGAATGAGACAGAAACTGTTTTCAAAAACTCTCAGAATTCGTTGATATCCAACTTATCTATGGAATGGAATTCGGTATTGCTTCGGTTAAGTATAAGCGCACCTCAGTTCAAGTGCAATAGCAACTTAAAGAACAACTTGTACTCTTTCCTAGAGATATAAATAAAAACTACAAGGGAAAATAGCTTTTAAGCAGAGAACATTGGAACCCAAACTGAGAACTGTATGTCGGAGATCAACCTTCCAAATTACCAATGACAGTTTTTCAAACGTAAAAGCAAGCAGAATTTATGACAGGCAACATAACATAATAAGTTAGAACCCATACAGACTGAAAGAAACCTACATTCAGGAACATCTGTTCTTGTTGGTACAGCAATTTGCGGCAAAACAACTTTGTCATGCCAATTTGAGTTTTCTTCAAGAAATTTCTCAAATGCCAGTATCTTTTGGGGAATCCCCTTGATTATATCCAGTCAATCAACGCCTAATATCACCTGTAAAATTAAATCATAAACAATAAGTCAGATCCAAAGATGCAATTTGACCATTCAGAAGCCTCTTCATATAATATTGAGAAAAGACGTAGGCATACAATTTGTCTTCCAAATAGTCAAGGAATGACAAAAATAAAAGATGCGTGATAAAAATGTTCTCCCCAATGACTATGAAAAGAATATACCTTACGACCAGCAAATCTCTCTTCGAGTTCTTTTATGTGTTCTTGAACTGGTTGGGTGTCAAGTGCTTGGATGAAACGATCAGCATCCATCCCAATAGGAAACTAAAGACATCGAGCACATTAAGAGCAAAATGTAAGTTAACATTCCATGCATTGTGGGCTAAGAGTAATGATATAACCAATCGAAATTTCAAATCAAAGCAATGAAATGAAGCAGTTGTGATCAACAGACTAAACTTATACATACCGCAGCTACCCTCGTCAGCCTCCCTTGATCTTCATCTCCTTCCGGTGTACCCTCAAGCCCAAGAATATGAGTACAAGTGCTCACAAAGTGCCTTACATAGTCATAGGTATGGAAACTGGAATATCATGAAAAGCTGATGTTATGATGGTCCAGTGTTGCAAAAATACAAGAAATGTCATAACAATGAGTAGCATGTTGGAATGAAAACTTAAAGGCAAAAAAGCTTCTCAGGTTTTACATGTCCAAGGCATCGAGCTCACAGATGAATATGAATAAGTACCCCACATGAGGTTTTCTAATCCAGGAGACATGTTGGATCATAGACAGGAAACAAACACATACTCTCCATACTATTTTTGATTCAGAAAGACCTCCAATTCCAATATATTTATGAGACTATAGAATAAACTTTTTTTCGTATTCGCAGTTCCAAACTATCTAAAAGTTAAAAAATTTATCAATGCAAGTACATGCAAGAGAATGCATCTGCAGTTGCAAAGCTGGAAAGACAAAGCTAATGTAGCATCCAAATAAAGGGTAGTCTTACCCGACTAAATTAGTGGCAAGAACAGCACGTAGAAGCTCAGACTGTGATGGCGGAGTCCTGTGAATTTCAGAGGAAGGAAATGGTGTATGGAGGAACCATCCAACTTTCATGTTGCTGTTATATTCCTTCAGGCATTTCAGTAGAAACATAATATGGTAATCATGGCACCAGGCTACATCACCTTCTTCATAGTGCTTATTTACAACATTAGCAAACATTTTATTTGCTTTCTGATATGCAGCAAACTGAGACTGAAAACTTCTTCTAGTTGCTAGGCGATCTTCTTGTGGAAGTCCAAAATAATGAAAAAGCGGCCATAATATATTGTTGCAAAAGCAATTTTAGTATTGATGGACAATCTCCTAATCAAGGAACACTGGGATATGTTGAAGAAAAATCCCTTATAAGTTTTGAAGTTAACAAAACATCATCGTCAGTTAAGTATGAAGAATCCAAGACTCAGTCGCTTAAGTCTGAAGAGTTCAAGATCCAAGTGTTTCCGTTTGAAGGTTACCGGACCCAGAAGTTACGGTCTAATGATCTCTAGGCCCTATCAAAGTCTGAAGACAGTCAGACTCAGTTTTGCGATTTTGCCTAGCTGTTAGCAGTTTATTCTTACGGTTAAGGAAATGGATATTATCTTCCTTAAATTATCCTTAAAAGATTTCTGGTTATGATTCTAAAGCTCGAAAGATTTTTTCTTTGGATTTTATCTGTTGAAGATCAAGCAAGTGTTGGAAGGATCTACTTTTGGAAACTCAAGATCCTGATTGTATGGGCGAGCATGATTGACGAGCTATTTTCTACTTATATATTTGACAACATGAAGATCACTTAAATTGATTCATTTTAACGGGTAGATTGGATGAATTCTTGGAAAGTGCTAACGGTTATGGAGGCACGAAGGGATATTTAAGGTGGGTCGAAGTTGTTCGAAAATATGAGAGAACCGATAGAAAAATTTTGAAGTTAGAGCCTCTGAAACTTCTTGTTCTCAAAAATCTCTTGTGCTCAAATTGTGTACTAAGGAGAGATACTTACAATGTGAAATTGCGAGAAGCTGTAGAAGAGACTTTCTACTAAAGAAGTCTAGATCGTAGACTGTAAAGCTCTCATTTGCTACATAGTGATTACAGCTAGTTGGCTGCCAGCGTAGATAATGGACTTAGGCTTACAATAAGCCGAACCACTATAATCTTAGTGTCAAAATTCTCTTACCCTACTCTATTTATTTTTATAGCATCGTGATTAATTTATCTCTGATTTTATTTTCATGCCAAAGGATTTTTGTTAAAGATTTGAAAAGAATTTCATGAGCACCTATTCACCCCCTCTAGGTGTTTTCACTAGCTTTTATCAATTGGTATCAGAGCTGGTTGCTTATTTTATTGGAAGTGTTTATTATTTCTAAAGCTAAAGATTTATGGCTAGTATTTTGGCTCCAGGTTTGATTGAAGGCCAAAGCAACACCAGACCTCCTTACTTCGATGGAAAGGAATACAACGTATGGAAAAACAAGATGAAGGCATTCCTAAGATCCAAAGATCCTCAGGAATGAGATGTAGTAGAGAAAGGAATTGTTCCTAAAGCTGCATCAACCACAGTGAAAGAAATAGCTGATGGAGTGGGACTGTCACAAGCCGAAATTTCAAGAAGACAAGCCCTTGATGCAAAAGCTATCTATTCTCTATATTGTGCCTTATCTCCTACTGAGTATAACAGAATTTCATCTTGTGAAATAGCTAAAGAAGTTTGGGATAGATTGCACGTCACTTATGAAGGAACAGATCGAGTCAAAGAAACCAAGATCAATATCCTTCTTGGATAATATGAAGCCTTCAAAATGAAGCCAGGAGAATCAATCACGGATATGTTTAGCCAGTTTACAGAAATTGTAAATGGCTTAGCCTACCAAGGACAGCCAATCTCAGGACCAATGAAGGTCAATAAGTTGTTGAGAGGACTCTCCAAAGATTGGAATCATGTAAAGACATCCATAAGAGAAACACGGAGGATCATGCCTCTTTCTGTAGATGAGTTGGTTGGCACACTTCAATCATATGAAGTCGAGCAATTCAATGAGGACTTTGACACCAAAGGTAAGAAGTCAATTGCTTTAAAATCTAATGATGATTCTGATGTTACAGACTTAGAAGAAGACTTGGATGACGAAGAGTTGGCACTTCTGATTAGATAGTTCAGAAAGTTAAATAGAAAAGGAAGAAGGTTCAATGGAAAGAGACAAAACAATCAAAGATTTCAAAAGCAATCAAATGAAGAAGACGATACCAACAAGGATGTTGTTTGCTTTGAATGCAAGAAAAAGGGACACATCATACCCAACTGTCCCTTATTAAAAAGAAAGAAAGGAAAACCAGAAAAGTTCAAGAAGGCACTCAAAGCTGAAATATGGAATGACACTGAATGTGAAGAGAGTGATGAAGAGTATGCAAATATTTGTCTTATGGCTGACTCAGACTCAAACTCAGACTTAAGCTCAGACTCAGACTTAGACTCAAACTCAAACGACGATGTCAAGGTTAGAAATTTAAAAATTCCTACCAAAGTGTCGAACTACATTGATGAACTTTGTCTCAGTCTTAAAGGCTCTCTTAAAAGGATTTCGAACTAAAAAGGAGAATTCCAAATTGAAGCAACAAGAAAAACCTTGGTTGAAAAGGTTGAAAATCTAGACAAGTGTCTTGCTATTTCAAAAGAAAATGAAATTGTCCTTTCAAAAGAAAATTCTTGCTTGAAAGAAGATCTTTTGAAAGTCACAAAGAAATTTTCAATGGGATCTGAAAAATTAGACAAAATTCTTTCAATTCAAAAACTCTATTTTAATAAATCTGGTTTAGGAATGACATATGAAACCATTCCCTTGATTGATTTTCCAAAAGTAAAAGAAAGAATCAAGAATAGGCATACAAAATCTTTTTACAAAAATCATTTTCAAAAGGTTTTTGTAAAGCCTGTTGGAAAAAATGCCTTTAAATGCTCAAAGTGTAAAAGCTTAGAACATTTTGAGAAGGATTGTCCCAAAGTTTGGAAACCTGTTAAGAAAAGTTGGGCAAAGACTGTTTATGATACTAATAATGATGGACCCAAGAAAGTTTGGGTACCAAAGAAAATTTGAGTTTTTCATTTAAATGCAGGTCATTATCAAGAAGAAAAATCAAGTGGTATTTGGATAGTGGCTGTTCAAGACACATGGCGGGATATTTAAATTGCTTCACAAAACTCTCTCATGTAAAAGGAGGAAATGTCTCCTTTGGTGGCAATAACAAAGGAAAAATTGTTGGTCGAGGAACCGTGAAGATAGGAAACCTCACAATCAACAATTTTTTTCTAGTTGAAGAATTGAACTATAACCTTCTGAGTATTAGTTAGCTATGCGACACTGGATACAAGATAAACTTTCAAGAAGATACTTGTTCTGGAACAAGTAAAGATCTCTCGCAATCTTTTACTGGACGAAGACATGGAAACATTTATTTGCTGGATATAAAGTCTGACAGTTCTCAGTGCTTGATATCGATTCAAGATGAAGCCATTCTCTGGCATATAAAGCTTGGACATGTCAACTTGAAGCAAATTGTAAAAGTTTCATCCAAAAAACTTGTCCGAGGACTTCCTAACCTGAAGTATCAAAAGCATGAATTATGCATACCTTGTGTACTTGGAAAACATGTTAGAAGCTCTTATAAATCAATAAATCAGGTATCCACTAAACGTGTTTTGCAGTTATTATATCTGGATTTGTTCGGTCCAACAAGAACACAAAGCATTGGAGGTAAAAGATATTATTTGGTAATAGTAGATGATGATATTGGCTAGTGAATCCACCTAGAGGGGGGTGAATAGGTGATTGCAGAATTCTTTTTGGAATCTTTAATTAAAGAACAATTTATTATAACTAATGCATCAACAATAGATAGATCATGCAATCATAAAATAAATGAGATAGAGTAAGAGAGAATTGACACGAGGTTTATAGTGGTTCGGCTTATTCCAAGCCTACATCCACTCTTCACGCTGGCAGCCAACTGGCTGTAGTCACTATGTAGCAAATGAGAGCTGTTACAAATCACGAACTAGACTTCTTCAATAGATAATCTCTCCTATAGCTTCTTGCTGTTTTCGCATTATATGTAACTCTCTTTTGATACACAAAATGAACACGAGAGATTTTAGAGAACAATTGATTTCAGAGGTTCTAACATCGAGATTTTTCTATCAAGTCTCTCCTTATTTTCGAGCAACACCGATTCACCTTAAATAGCCTCCGTGTCTCCATACCCGTTGACACTTTCCAAAAATTCATCCAATCAACCCGTTGGACTGAATCTGTGACGGCCCGAGCGGCGGTGCGCGGGGAAGAGGGATGGCGGTGCATCCGCGCCTCAGTCCCCGGACGTGCGCAAGGAAGGAGTCCCTGTCCCACATCGCCTAGGGAGGAAGTCTTGGGCCAGTATATAATGGCTTGGGCCCCTCTTAACCTGTATGACGCGTTTTAAAGTCGTGAGGGAGGGAAATGGCTTTGTGCAATCCCATCCAAAGCGGACAATATTATACAGTGGGGCCCGGGTCGTTACAGAATCAATTTAAGTGATCTTCACGTCGCCAAAAATGTAAGTAGACAATAGCTCGTCAATCCTGCTCGCTCATACAATCAGGATCTTGAGTTCCCAAAATTAGATCCTTCCAAAAATTCACTTGATCTTCAACGGATAAAAATCCGAAGAATAAATCTTCCGAGCTCACGATCATAGCCAGAGATATTCCATGGATAAGATAGGGAATATAATATCCAAATCTTACTTTCCTTAACCATAAGAATAACCTGTAGCCAGTCTGTCAAAATCGCAAACTGTCTTTAGACTTAGATTTGGGTCTTAAAGGTGTTCAGACGGAAACTGGGTCTTGATAGTCTTCAGACGGAAAAACTTCAGACCGAACTTTGGGTCTTGACTGCCTTCGACGGAAAACCTTTGTGACTTGAATTCTTCGAGACTTAACTGACTGAGTCTTGGATTCTTCAAACCTTACTCTCGAGGCTGTTTTGTCAACTTCAAAACTCCAAGGGATTTTTCTTCAATAGATGATTATTCTCGTTTTACTTGGGTATTCTTTCTTTCAAATAAATCTGAAGCTTTATCTTACTTTATTAAGTTTGCTAAGAAAATTCAAATTGAGAAAGGGTATACAATTTCAAGTATTCGAACTGATCATGGTGGTGAATTTGAAAATCAAGATTTTGCTAAATTTTGTGACGATTCTGGCATTCAGCATAATTTTTCATCCCCATACACTCCACAACAAAATGGAGTTGTAGAGAGGAAAAATTGTTCTTTGCAAGAAACGGCAAGAACTCTTTTGATTGAAAATAATATTTCTCCTCATTTTTGGGCTGAAGCAACTTCAACCGCTTGCTATATTATAAACAGAGTTTTTCTAAGACCTATTTTAGAGAAAACACCTTATGAATTGTTTAAAGGTAAAAAACCTATTGTTTTTTATTTTCATGTATTTGGTTGTAAATACTTTATCTTAAAGAATTCAAGTGATCGAATTGGTAAGTTTGAAGAAAAATCAGATGAAGGAATTTTGCTTGGCTATTCAATGACAAGTAAAGCCTTCAGAGTTTTCAACAAAAGGACTCAAACTATGGAAGAATCCATGAATGTGAAGTTCAAAGACTCAGTTCAAAATCAGACTCAATCTGAAGATTATGAATTTGGCCAAGCGTCTACGAATTCTCTTGAAGAAAATCAAATCTCGGACGTTCAATAGCAAGCCAAATCAGTAGCTCCAACTGAAATAGAGTCTCATCAAAGTGACAAACCAATTAGAAATTGGAAGCATAAATCCAGTCACCCTACAGATCTCATCATTGGCAACATTGATGAAGGAGTTCGTACAAGATCCAAAAGGCGTGAAGAGTCTAATGCTCTAGCACTTGTTTCTGAGATTAAACCCAAAACTGTAGAAGATGCATTGAAAGATGAAAGCTGGATTGAAGCTATGCAAGAAGAATTGAATCAATTCAAAATCAACAATGTTTGGGAACTCGTTCCTAAGCCAAAAGGTAAATCAATTATTGGTACTAAATAGGTTTTTAGGAACAAGCTGGATCAACAAGGAAAAGTGGTGAGAAACAAAGCAAGACTTGTGGCAAAAGGTTACACACAAGAAGAAGGAATCGACTATGATGAAACCTATGCTCTGATAGCAAAATTAGAAGCTATAAGATTATTTCTTACTTTTGCTTGCTTTAAAAATTTCAGGTTATTCCAAAGGGACGTGAAGAGTGCATTTCTAAATGGAATTATCCAAGAAGAAGTCTATGTGGAACAATCGCGAGGATTTGAAGATCCAAGAAAACCAAATCTTGTTTTCAAGCTGAAGAAAGCTTTGTATGGTTTAAAACAGGCACCTCGAGCTTGGTATGAAAGGTTAAGTAATTTCTTAATTCAAAGTGGTTTTTCTAAAGGTAAAGTAGATACTACTTTATTTATCAAAAGAGAAGGCAATGATTTCATGCTTGTTCAAATCTATGTTGATGATATAATATTTGGTTCTTCTAATGAAAATCTTTGCAATAATTTTTCGAGTTGTATGCAGAATGAATTTGAAATGAGCATGATGGGTGAATTGAACTTCTTTTTGGGACTTCAAGTCAAACAATCAAAAGAAGGAACTTTTATCTACCAAGAAAAGTATGCAAAAAACCTCATCAAGAAATTTGGAGTGGAAAATTGCAAGAAGACAAAAACTCCAATGTCAAGCTCATTAAAGCTGGATAAAGATGAAGAAGGAAATAGTGTATACCAAAAACTATACAGGAGCATAATTGGTTCATTCTACCTTACTGCATCTAGACCTGATATTTTATTTAGTGTTTGTATTTGTGCTAGATTTCAATCTAATCCTAAAGAATCTCACATGACTGTTGTGAAACGTATTATCAAATATGTTGCAATCATATCTAAGCTAGGTCTCTGGTATTCCAAAGAAGGAGACTTTACTCTCATTGGATATTCTGATGCTAACCTTGTTGGCTGTAGAGTGGATAGAAAAAACACTACAGGTACTTCTCAACTACTGGGAAATAGGTTAGTGTCTTGGTTCTCTAGAAAATAGGGTACGGTATCTCTTTCAACCGCTGAAGCAGAATACACAGCTCTTGGGAGTTGCCGTTCTCAAATTCTATGGATGCAACAACAATTGAAAGATTTTGGAGTTGAAGAATCTTGCACATAAATCAAATGTGATTACACCAGTGCAATCAACCTTACAAAGAATCCAATGCTTCATTCAAGAGCAAAGCACATTGAAATCAAGCATCATTTCATTAGAGATCATGTTCAAAATGGTGAAGTGGTGATTCAGTTGATTGATTCAAAGAACCAACTGACATACATATTCACATAGCCCCTAGAAAAGGCTCACTTTGAATCAATCCGCTCAAGACTGAATATCATAAGATTTAAAGAGGTTCAAACTCTAAACTAGAGTCTTGAAAAGTTCAAACTCAAAGGTAAGGTCTGAAGGTGTTCAAACTCAAATGTAAGGTTTGAAGGTGTTCAGACTCAAAGGTAAGATCTGAAGTTGTTCAGACTCAAAAGTAAGGTTTGAAGGAATTCAGACTCTGAGGTAAAGTTTGAATATTCTCAGACTTTGATATAAAGTCGATTGTGTATTTCAATATTCTTTATTTTAAGTATTAAATTAATAATTGTTTTTGAAATATTGAAATCTGCTTTTTATTCGACTTTTGACATAATTATGGCAGTTTTCTTTTTTAAAAATTGCAGTTTACGTTTTCAAAATTGACAGTTTTTCTTTTTTTCTTTCTTGTGACGGTTCAATATCTTTTTTTTTTCTTTAAATCTTTTCTTGCTATTTATACTCCCGAATCGTCGTCTTCATCCGTCACAACGTTTAAAATTCATCTCGTTTACTCTCTCTTCTTAAAACCCTAAAAGCTTAAAAACTCTCCACTACCGTCCCTGTTCGATTTCTTTACTCAGCAAAAATCCAACATTTTTGCGAACAAGTTGGATATTTGCTCATGATTCAAGCATGTCTTCGAGAAAATCATCAAGACTTGCTGGAAAGGGACCATAGAGGCGACAAGAGGGTCCTATCAGAGTGGACCTAACGGGCGAAGAAGATTCTCTACAAAGGGAGACTCCAAGTCAACAGTTTGAAGAGGAAGAAATTACCGAGGCTTCACCGGTAAGAACCTTGAAACCCAAGCTTGCGTATTCTCTGTATAGAAAGTTGAAAGACGGGGGAATAGAGTTAAGGCTGATAGATGAGTTTCTGAAGGAGAGAGGATATAGAAACAACCTAGTGACCCGCGGTATGGAACCCCTAATCAGCCTAAGGATGATGATGAAAGGCTGTTCTCTCAATTCCAACCACGGATGGGTGTTGCAGTGAACACCATTTGTCCCCAAGGAAGTCTATTTCGATCAAGAGAACATGAGCGGATGTATACTAAGTTGCTGAAGAGAGGAGTTATGAATCCTAGAAGTGTGGATTTTGATTTCCTTGACTCAATCAAGGTAAATCTCAGGGAAAAATTCTCTAGGCTGCAACTTGAGAAGTTCTGTACAGACGTGACAAGTGCTTATCCTGAATTGACAGCATATTTTTACTCCAACTTGTCGTTTTTAGATGCAAACAAGTTGTCCTTCACCTTTGTGGATAAAGAGTTTGTTGTGGATGTTGACACTCTTGCTGATATAATTGGGATGGAAAGAGGGTGTTTCCAACCAATTAAAGTGTCGAGAGCATATGCTACTCTTGAAATTGTGCGAGATAGGAGTTTGGAAGGCAAAATATTCTACACTAGGATGAATGCCCCTAATGTTTTGCTGCAAAAAATTACCATCATTTGTCTCAGACTGAAGGCGACCTCAAAAACTGATGTCTCAAAAACAGAAGAAAAACTCATGTTTGCTCTCAATGAAGGTAGGTCCTTTTCACTCCCCCATGTTATCCTATTCCACATGTACAAGACAGTGGTTAAGGATAAAGGTCAATTGCCTTACTCGTCTCTTATCACCAAGTTGTTCAGGCACTTCAAATTACAAATTCCTGCACCTTTATGCCTGACCAACCTAAGCTTGATGCTTGTGGGATATAAAATGGTGATGAAGATGAAGCTTCAAGAGTTGAACACTGCACTAGAAGGACTGAAGGAGAAGACTCATTCCAAAGAGTTTGCTACTGCTGCTGCCAAAAGAAAGGGCAAAGAGCCCATGGCTGTTCCTAAGAAAAAGAGAAGGAAAGTCATCCTGTAGGATGAGGATGATGAAGAAGAGTTTGATGATGCCATGACTCTTTCTGCTCTTATAAAGTTGAAGAGCACAGTTAGTTTGAGAGCTGATAATCAAGAGAGGGCAAGGAGAGAAGCAGAAGAAAAAGAAGAAGCAGAGAGAATGAGAAGAGAGGAAGAACAGAGAAAAAGAGAAGAGGAAAGGAAGAGAAGAGAAGAACAAGAAGTGAGACAGAGGAGAGAAGAAGAGCAATAGAGAAGAGGAGAGACAGAGAAGAGAAGAAGAGGAAGCACGAAGAAGATAAGAAGAAGAGTCAGAAGAGAAGAGGAAGAGAGAAAAAGGAGAGATGAAGAGGAGAGCAAGGCTCAAGAGAATTTTGCTGAAGGAATTGAGCCATTCTTTGCTCAAGAACATTCTGGAAAGGAGGCTGAACTACATCACACTGCTGAAAATGAAACAGATTTTGGTGAAGAATACTCGACTCCACCCACGGGCAACAAAATAGGGGGAGCTGCTGCAGATCAAGGAACTATTTTGCCAGTGCATAACAGTGATGTCAGTAGGTCAGGTGCTGATGCAGAAGATATTTATGCATCACACTTTCTGGAGATTGAAGAATCCTTTCCATCTGATGGGCACAGGGCTGAAAAAGAAGCACCTAGCTTTCAGACTCAAAGAACAGAGTCTGCTGGTCCTAGTTCAGGTAATGCAAATTCAACAGATTTTTCTAGACTGTTGGATATCATGCTGGACCTTAAAAAGCAGGTTTTTGGGATGGATTATGAGCTGAGAGACCTCAAGAAGGCAATGCTGGTTACTTCCTCGTCAATGCAAGACCAAATCAATGCCCTCAAACTTCAAGTGGAATCGAATGTGAAGGGTACTGAGTTGGATTCAGTGAAGGAAGCTCTCACAAGCCTTGAGAAGATAGTGTAATCGCTCAGCGAATACCATCTTGTTTGCATTCCAAAGGAGCCCTGACTTTTATCAACCCCATTCTTGACTACTCTACCTCCTTTTGATGGGACAAAAGGGGGAGAGTTTTGCAGATTTGAGTTTTGAACCTATTTTATTTCGTTTGTTTTGTTTTTAGACTGTGTTTGTGTTTATGATTGTTTATGTTTATGACTTTGAACTTTTGGGTTGTTTAAATATTTGAACTTATATGACTTTATTTATGCACTGCTTTGATGATTGGATCTGTAGATTTGTGAACTTGAAGGATCATTATATTTATGAGGATAATTGTTATTGGACTAACATCTTTCTGTTTGCAGAAGTATTCCTCAAAATACATATGAGTTTTCTTTGCAGGTTGTGAGTTTACAAATCTGTCGAGGTGTTTTGTAACCATAAAAAAGGGGGAGATTGTTGAAGAAAATCCCTTATAAGTTTTGAAGTTAACAAAACATCCTCGTCAATTAAGTCCGAAGAATCCAAGACTCGCCGCTAAGTCTGAAGAGTTCAAGACCCAAGTGTTTCCGTCAAGGTTACTGCACCTAGAAGTTACGGTCTAATGATCTCCAGATCCTATCAAAGTCTCGAAGACGACGCGGACTCAATTTTGCGATTTTGCAAAGCTGTCAGCAGTTTACTCTTACGATTAAGGAAATGGATATTATCTTCCTTAAATTATCCTTAAAAGATTTCTCGCTGTGATTCTAAAGCTCGAAAGATTTTTTCTTTGGATTTTATTCGTTGAAGATCAAGTAAGTTTTGGAAGGATTTACTTTTGGAAACTCAAGATCCTGATTGTATGGGCGAGCAGGATTGATGAGCTATTTTCTACTTATATATTCGACAACGTGAAGATCACCTAAATTGATTCATTCCAACGGGTAGATTGGATGAATTCTTGGAAAGTGCTAACGGCTATGGAGGCACGAAGGGATATTTAAGGTGTGTCGAAGTTGTTTGAAAATATGAGAGAGCCGATAGAAAAATTTCGAAGTTAGAGCCTTTGAAACTTCTTGTTCTCAAAAATCTCTTGTGCTTAAATTGTGTACTAAGGAGAGATACTTATAGTGTGAAATTGCGAGAAGCTGTAGAAGAGAATTTCTACTAAAGAAGTCTAGATCGTAGACTGTAAAGCTCTCATTTGCTACATAGTGATTACAGCCAGTTAGCTGCTAGCGTGGAGAGTGGACGTAGGCTTACAATAAGCCGAACCA
Organism: Eucalyptus erythrocorys; assembly: GCA_014182555.1. Taxonomy (NCBI): domain Eukaryota; kingdom Viridiplantae; phylum Streptophyta; class Magnoliopsida; order Myrtales; family Myrtaceae; genus Eucalyptus; species Eucalyptus erythrocorys. Next base: position 15,665,146 of record CM024602.1, read on the forward strand.
CTATAATCTTAGTGTCAAAATTCTCTTACCCTACTCTATTTATTTTTATTGCTGCGTGATTCATTTATCTCTGATTTTATTTTCATGCCAAAGGATTTTTGTTAAAGATTTGAAAAGAATTTCATGAACACCTATTCATCCCTCTCTAGATGTATTCACTAGCCTTTATCAAGATACACTTCTGTGAACAAGGAAAGGAGCAGATTGTAAAGTTGACATCTATATCACAAATAGAAACACTAGCCAATTGATCTTGGTTAAAAACATTAAAAGAATGCAAAGCATGATATAGCACAGGAAAAATGGTGAATCTGATGCGATAACATTACTTTTTGAGCCAAAGCATTAGTAAGAGCCCTCTGTTCAATCTCATTGGGCACATTTATGCTAGCCCATCCTATCCATCTTGCCTCAAACCCCTTCACACCTTCGACAAAGTCAAATGCATCAAGATCCACCTCCTTAGAAGAGGTTTTCAGAATTTTTGGGAAAAAAAGCAGCGAATAAAAATATAATAAACTAGAGAACCAAGGGAGTGAGCCCTACTAATCATGTAATGGCTGCAACAGAAAAATGGGATTTTGAGGAAAAGGAGCGACCAGATGATACTTACCCTCAAGAGTAGTAACTAGCCTTGCAAGAATCATCTCAAGAGTCCATGAGCCTTCCCCTCTTCTGACTGCAAAGACAGGCAGTTTATTAGCCACGACCAAGAGTCTTTGTCTGGAAGACCTCCCATCTGGCCTTTCAAAGCCCTCAGTAAATGCCCTGGCGGCGGCAGCCCCTTCCGAAAATTGTTCAACATAAGATATCCCCGAGTTTTCTCCTTCTCTAAAGCGCAGTCCATTTTCTAGCTCAACCTCAGTTGTCTCATTTGAATGGCTTTTTCTAAGCTCTCTTTTTCTTAGGAGCCGTTCTACACGACAAGGAAAATGGGCAATGTTACCGTTGTACTTGTCTCCAGGCATATAATTTATTCAACCTTTGTTAACGGCTTTTACCATATTATAGGAAATTTCCAACATTCTCCCACTTGGGCTACATTAATTAACTTATTTTATTTCGAAAAAGATTTTATATTGAAAACGACACTATCGGGTTGAAAATTTTATTTTATGTGGCCACAACTTTAAAAAATAATATTCCAATGACGGCATCTCAAAACCAATCCAATCCTATATAACCTCTGTATAGGACTATAGAGATCAATGTGTTAAGAAAATACCACAACGCATGACCTTCCATAATCACATATAATAAGCATTATATTTTCATGGATTATGTGCCTAGTAGTGTAGTAAGAAATAGTGCCAATATGTGATCAAAATATACACTATTTCTTATCGGTCCTCAATGCAATTTCTCAACGACATGAAACTGCATTAACGCAATTTCTAAACAACATGAAATTGCACGACTATGTCACAATCCAACATGAGATCTCATAATCAGTGACATCTAGTTATCTTTAAACTAAAATTTGTTTAAAGATACTGTTTGATATTTCTATTTCTCAGTCAACAGGAGAAATGATAACAATAGAATCAATAATAAGAATCATTGAAAATAAATGCTTTAATAGACATCATAAAAGCATTATCAGTCTGCATATAACTATAATATCCAGAAATACAAATTATATAACTCCCACTAACAAAAGAAATCAAAAGAATCTAAGACACCCATATTCTTTACATGTTCTTTAAACAAAATGGGTCGTAAGCCTTCTATTAGAAGCTCAGCCAACATGGACTCAGTTATGATATTTTCAATCATAATATCTCCATTTTTTTTACCAAGTCCTTAATAGTATAATAATATATCCAGTTAACATTTCAATCGTGGCATTATTGTTATTTACAATAAAAGTAACTGTTTGTCACATATAATGCAATAAGATCAATTATGAGCAATAAGTATTTCAACAAAAATAATTAGTAGATTATAAACTCCCCTTTGAGCAAAGTGTATAATGCACCATTATTTTTCACAGCATGAAGTTTATAACAATAAGGAGAATTACATATAATTGTCAATGATCCATCTCCTTTGGGCAGACAAATCATTTAAATTATACATCTCCATGATATCAATATACAGAGATGATAAATGAGTATTACATATAGTTTTCAAGGATCAATCCTCTTTGGGCAGACAAATCCTTTAAATTATACATCTCCATTATCTCAACATAGAGAGAATTATACATAACTCTAAATATTTATTTCCTTTAGGCAGATAAACCTTTTGAGTCATACATCCCCATCATTCATCTCTAATATATCAATATAGAGGGGAATTACACATAACTTTCAAAAATTTATGGCCTTTGGGCAGATTAATCTTTTTGAGTCATACATCCCCATCTTTTAATTTTGGAATTTATCTTCATACAATTTTCAAATTAATATACACAATAACTCCCTTTGGGCAGGTGATTATATATACTAATTTTTATCAATAAGGAACTTCAACAATTTTATGCCCAAAATTCATCTAACAATATGAAGCACTTTACAACATGTGCTTCCCAATATCATATTGCATTTATCAAACAACAATTTTTGCCACAATTTTCATTTTTTTAATTAGTATGTAGCATCCAATCTAAGCTTACGCCCATAATTTACCACAAATTAGACCATTCCTAAATATATCAGGAACCTATCACAGCAAGTAGCTATCGCTCTACATCAGACGTTTAGTCCACCAAAAAACCACTAAAATCACTAGCCGCGAGGTGTTACTCACCATGATAACATCCCGTGACAACAAAGATAGGCAATGGGAGACTCTTAAGAGACTATAAAAGTAGAAAAAATCCTCATTCTTATGATGCAACTCAACTTCATCGCAATATCATCGCTGACCAGGCATTAATCCATCAAGATATCTTTCAATTAATGAAGGATCTCCAACCACAGATCAACGCCATTTGACATTGACAAGAACAACTATTCACATCACACAGCATTACCCAGAGGAACACCCACATCAAGAAAAAGAAAACCAACAGAAGTCTTGCAAAGCACTTTAGATAATACTATTTACCATGAAAAAGGATTTACAAAAATCTTTGGTGCTGGCTCATTCTTTATCTATCATATATTTCTAACCTTATTTTTCCTTGCACACTCCTAAAAGAACAAAAACAAACACACAATTTGAGTGATTCTTATTTGAGCACTCCAGTCAATATTCTACTCCATATGTAGTTTCAAGACAAAGCCTATATAAAGAGGTGCCACTCACCTACCGCTAGTAGTAAATGAGCCTGAACCAACTCTTTCCAAATGTATGGCGATCTAATTAGAGAGCAGATATTCCTTCTCGGTATTCAGTTCATGTTGAACTATAGCTAGGATGAGCTAGGTAGCTACGTACTGCACTAAAAAACTAGGGACACTTGAGCACGACGTATCTTGCGTTGAGCGACATCATCAAGGCACAAAAAACCCTAACCAACCTAGACTTTAAAAAAAAAAAAAAACCATCATCAAACAAGGATTTCCTCCTCGAGCAAAATTCAAAAGAAAACAAAAGAAGCTTAGTTCGGAAGAAATTAATCATATGTAATGGTCAATTGCAACAATATATCAACCATAGCTGCTATAATATCTACATTTACACTGCCGTACTATCTAAAATAGACCAAAGGCAGATCAACAGAGGATTTTCGCATTAGATTTTTACTTATGCAAACTTGAACTATGGATTTCTATTTGCTATTAGCGATGAGCCTATGAAGAAGACTAGACCAATAACGAAAATCCCACGAAACAGAACAATGTAGTAGGACCCTATACAGCCTTTCATTCTTTAGGCAGTGAAAGCAAGATTCTTTCAATTCTATAAAATGAAGAAAGCTCCAAGTTCAAGCCAGTAAAACACGAGTTCGAAACAGGCGAAACCGGATCTGCAAGAATGAAAGCTCGTCGATCCGGACTGCACTAGACACGCTCATCAATCATCACCCAACAAAAAGAAACATCAAGAAGGCCAGAGTTCATCACCCAAAACTAATAGAGCAAATCAAGATGGCACCTTGGCAAAACCAACCGAGCAACGACAAGGCACAAAAACCCAGAATCTTGGTCCCACGGCAATTCAGGGTTGGTGAAGTGAACCTCAACAACAGGGGGTGGAGAATGCGAAATTCCATCGGAAACTGCGAGACAAGGCCAAAAAGCTTCGATCTTTCGCACGACCCAAAGGTCTAAATGGCCCTCTACATACACCGAACCGACAAAAGAGGGGGACGCATTAATAAGTAAGACTCACTCAGCAGCCGAAACACTAGGGTTTTGAAAATACGAACTTGTTCCCGAAACACGCACCGACAATCAATCGCCACATGCTTCCTTGAGGCACTTGCTCAGGCAATCTGACCTCTAACCGCATGAAACTACGGCTATGATCATCCCTCGGAAAGCCAGAAGAGATTGCTCAGAAAAGCACGTCCAATCCGCCGAACAAAGAAATCGCGATGAGGGAAAAGGAGAGGAGCCAATAGCAATATTTTCTCGGAAATCAAACAAGAACTTTCCCGGAAAAAAATTAGACTGAACACACGAGGGTGGATTGTTGTTTATGTTGGCGAATCGCGAAGCGGGAGGTGGACTGTGATCTCAAGCGAGGCGTGCAAATAAGAGTAGAAAAATTTCTCTCAATTCTCAACGAAATTATACAAATTATATATGGTTGGAAAGATCTCGACATGTAGAACAAAAGCCCTATGGTTTCAGAATCAATCAAGTAAAAAATCCACATGAAAAAATAATGCCCATTATTGGCTCAAAGAGGAGGATTTTGAATTTGTCCATAAAAAAAATATTTGGGTTCTACAATCATATATGATTAGCTCTGATACCACATGTAGAAAATTATTCACATAAACAATTAATCAATCAAGAAGAAACGGATCCATATATGATTGTAAAACACTGATATCAATAAACACAGCATAATTAAAGCATACCCGTTTGAGCCATTACTTCACTTGAAAAGAACAGTAGATCACTCTGATGATCAGGGATCTATTGAAATGCCAGATCTTCCTCTCTATGACCTATTTCAGTATAGCAGCTTTCAATTGATAAAGGCTAGTAAATACACGTAGAGGGGGGTGAATAGGTGTTTATGAAATTATTTTGAAATATTTGGCCGAAATATCCTTTGGTATGAAAATCACATCAGAAATAAATGAATCACACATCCATAAAAATGAGTAGAGTAGGGTAAGAGAAATTTGACACAAAGATTATAGTGGTTCGGCTTATTGTAAGCCTACGTCCACTCTCCACGCTAGCAGCCAACTGGCTGTAATCACTATGTAGCAAATGAGAGCTTTACAGTCTACGATCTAGACTTCTTTAGTAGAAAGTCTCTTCTACAGCTTCTCACAATTTCACACTGTAAGTGTCTCTCTTTAGTACACAATTTTGAGCACAAGAGATTTTGAGAACAAGAGGTTTCAGAGGTTCTAACTTCGAAATTTTTCTATCGGCTCTCACTCATCTTTTCGAACAACTTCGACACCTTAAATATCCCTTCGTGCCTCCATAGCCGTTAGCACTTTCCAAGAATTCATCCAATCTACCCATTAGAATGAATCAATTTAAGTGATCTTCACGTTGTCGAATATATAAGTAGAAAATAGCTCGTCAATCCTGCTCGCCCATACAATTAGGATCTTGAGTTTCCAAAATTAGATCCTTCCAAAACTCGCTTGTTCTTCAACGGATAAAATCCAAAGAAAAAATCTTTCGAGCTCACAATCACAGCCAGAGATATTTCATGGATAAGTTAGGGAAGATAATATCCAAATCTTGATTTCCTTAACCATAAAAATAACTTGCTGACAGCCTGGAAAAATCGCAAAAACTGTGTCTGACTGTTTTCAGACTTTGATTGGGTCTGGAGATCATTATATCGTAACTTCTGGGTCTGGTAATCTTCAGACGGAAATGCTTGGGTCTTGAACTCTTTAGGGTTAAGCGACTGAGTCTTGGATTCTTCAGACTTAACTGACGAGGATGTTTTGTTAACTTCAAAACTTATAAGGGATTTTTCTTCAACATTAATGGGATCAAAGCAACTGATAGGTATAACCTATGTAGCACCGACACGACACGAGTGTCCGATACGACACGACACGTCGACACGTTATTTCTAGAAAATAGAGAATTCTGACACGTTGCGACACGTTGTATTCATTATTTTTAATTAATTTGATTCAAATTCATAAATAAAAAATTAATTAAAAAAGAGCCTACGATGAATTTACATTAATAATATGTATCCATGTTTAAAAATATATTTTTAACTTTAACAAAAATTATTGATAAAACTGATGACTAACAAAAATTTATCATCATTTAAAATTTAGTATTTTTATTTTTTAATCTCATTTATTCATTTTTCGATTAAAATTAAAAAGTCTCCTCTAGAGGTCCACCGCTAACCCCCACTCCCTTCTTTCCCTTGTTTATTTCCCCCCACCCCCAAATTTGTTTCAATTTTTTTCCCTCCCTCCCCCATGTCGACTTCCCGCCACCCCCAAATTTATTTCAATTTTTTTTCCCTCCCTTCCCCACGTCGACTCTTTTCCTCACCCCACATTTATTTCACTTTTTCCCCTCCCACGTGACAGGCTGTCACTTCACCCCATCAGAATCCCTCTTTTTTTTTTTTTAAATTTTTTGAGTTTCCAAAACCCTAGCAGGCACCCCTTCTCCTCCTTTTAGTCGCCTCATGACCCCTTCCTCTCCTCTCCTTGTTGAAGAAAAATCCCTCAAGTGTTTTGAAGCTAACAAAACATTCTCGTCAGTTAAGTCTTAAGAATCCAAGACTCAGTCGCTTAAGTCTGAAGAGTTCAAGAACCAAGTGTTTTCGTCTGAAGGTTACCAAACCCAGAAGTTTCGGTCTGAAGATCTCCAGACTCTATTAAAGTCTGACGTCAGTGAGACTCACTTTTGCGATTTTGACTAAGCTGACAGAAGTTTATTCCAATGGTTTAGGATTTCAAGCTTTGAATATTATCTTCCTTAATTTGTTCTAATTCTTGGAAGATCTCTGGCTGAATCTAAGCTCGAAGATTTTTTGGATTTAATCCGTTGAAAAACAAGCAAGGTTTGGAAGGTTTCACATTTGGAAACTTAAGATCCTGATTGTATAGGCGAGCAGGAGACGAGCTATCTTCCGCTTATATTCGACAATGTGAAGATCACCTTAATTGATTCATTCCAACGGGTAGATTGGATGAATTCTTTTGGAAAGTGCTAATGGCATGGAGGCATGAAGGAGTATTTAAGGTGGAATCGTAGTTGTTTGAGTAAGATTGAGCCGATAGAAAATTTCAAAGTTCGAACCCTTTAAAACTTCTCGTTCTCAAAATATCTTGAGCCCTATTTGTGTACAAAAGAGATATACTTACAGTGTGATTTTGCGAGTGCTGTAGCAAAGGCTTTCTACTAAAGAAGTCTAGATCGAAAGCTGTAAAATTCTTTTTTGCTACATAGTGAATACAGCCAGTTGGTTGTCAGCGTGGAGAGTGGACGTAGGCTTACAATAAGCCGAACCACTATAAACTTCGGTGTCAAAATTCTCTTAACCCTACTCTTTATTTTACTGCTGCGTGATTTAATTATCTCTGATTTTTAATTCAAGCAAGGGATTTGGGTTAAAGTTTGAAAAGAATTTCATAAACACCTATTCACCCCCCTCTAGGTGTATTTACTAGCCTTTATCAATTAGTATTAGAGCAAGTTGCTTATTCTTTGAAAGTGTTTATACTTTTCAAGCTAAAGATCTATGGCTAGTATTTTGGCTCCAAAGTTGATTGAAGGCCAAAGCAACACCAGACCACCTTACTTCGATGGAAAGGAATACAACGTATGGAAGAACAAGATGAAGGCATTCCTAAGATCAAAGGATCCTCAGGAATGGGATGTAGTAGAAAAATGAATTGTTCCTAAAGCTACATCAACCACAGGGAAAGAATTAGCTGATAGAGCGAGACTATCACAAGCTGAAACTTCAAAGAGATAAGCCCTTGACGCTAAGGCTATCTATTCTCTGTATTGTGCTTTATCTCCTACTGAATATAACAAAATTTCATCTTGTGAAACAGCTAAAGAGGTTTGGGATAGATTGCACGTCACTTATGAAGGAACAGATCGAGTTAAAGAAACCAAGATCAATATCCTTCTTGGACAGTATGAAGCCTTCAAGATGAAGCCAGGAGAATCCATTACTGATATGTTCAGTCGGTTTACAGAAATTGTAAATGGCTTAGCATACCAAGGACAGCCAATCTCAGGACCAATGAAAGTCAATAAGCTGTTGAGAGGACTCTCCAAAGATTGGAATCACGTAAAGACTTCCATTAGAGAAACACAGAGGATCATGTCCCTTTCGGTAAATGAATTGGTTGGCACACTCCAGTCATATGAAGTCGAGCAATTCAATAAGGACTTTGACACCAAAGGTAAGAAGTCAATTGCTTTAAAATCTAATGATGATTCTGATGTTACAGATTTAGAAGAAGACTTGGATGACGAATAATTGGCACTTCTTATTAGAAAGTTCAGAAAATTAAATAGAAAATGAAGAAGGTTCAATGGGAAGAGACAAAACAATCAAAGATTTCAAAAGAAATCAAATGAAGAAGACGATACCAACAAGGATGTTGTTTGCTTTGAATGTAAGAAAAAGGGACACATCAGACCCAACTGTCCCTTATTGAAGAAAAAGAAAGGAAAACCAGAAAGGTTCAAGAAGGCACTCAAAGCTGAAACATGGAGTGACACAGAATGCGAAGAGAGTGATGAAGAGTATGCAAATATCTATCTCATGGCGAAGTCAAACTCAGACTCAAATTTAGACTCAGACTCAGAATCAAATTCAGACTCAGACAGTGATGTCAAGGTTAGAAATTTAAAAATTCCTACCAAAGTGTCGAATTACATTGGTGAAGTTTGTCTTAGTCTTAAAGCTTCTCTCAAAAGGATTTCTAAGTTGAAAAAGGAGAATTCCAAATTGAAACAACAAGAAAAGACCTTGGTTGAAAAATTGAAAATTTAGACAAATGTCTTGCTGTTTCAAAAGAAAATGAAATTATTCTTTAAAAAAAAAAATGCTGGTTTGAAAGAAGACCTTTTGAAAGTCACAAAAAAATTTCAATGGGATCTAAAAAGTTGGACAAAATTCTTTCGATTCAAAGACCTTATTTTAATAAATCAGGTCTAGGAATGACATCTGAAACTATTCCCTTGATTGACTTTCCAAAGGTAAAGGAAAGAATCAAGAATAGGCCTACAAAAACTTTTTACAAGAATCATTTTCAAAAGATTTTTGTAAAGCCAGTTGGAAGAGATGCTCTTAAATGCTCAAAGTGCAAAAGCTTAGAACATTTTGAAAAGGATTGCCCCAAAGTTTGGAAACCTGTTAAGAGAAGTTGGGCAAAGACTGTTTACGGTGCTAACAATGTTGGACCCAAGAAAATCTGGGTACCAAAGAAAACTTGAGTTCTTCATTTAAATGTAGGTCACTATCAAGAAGAAAATCAAGTGGTATTTAGATAGTGGCTGCTCAAGACACATGACGGGAGATTCAACTTGCTTCACAAAACTCTTTCAAGTGAAAGGAGGAAGTGTTTCCTTTGGCGGTAATAACAAAGGAAAAATTATTAGTTGTGAAACCGTGAAAATAGGAAATCTCACAATCAATAATGTTTCTTTAGTTGAAGGTTTAAATTATAATCTTCTTAGTATCAGTCAGCTGTACCACACTGGATACAAGATCAAATTTCAAGAAGACACTTGTTCTGGAACAAGTAAAGATCTCTCACAATCATTCATTGGACGAAGACATGGGAACATCTATTTGCTGGATATAAAGTCTGACAACTCTCAATGCTTAATATCTATTCAAGATGAAGCTGCTTTCTGGCACATGAAGCTTGGACATATCAATTTGAAACAAATTGCAAAAGTTTCATCCAAGAAGCTAGTCCGAGGACTTCCTAACCTGAAGTATCAAAAGCATGAATTATGCACACCTTGCGTACTTGAAAAACATGTTAGAAATTCTTACAAATCAATAAATCAAGTATCTACTAAACGTGTTTTACAGCTGTTGCACATGGACTTGTTTGGACCAACGAGAACACAAAGCATTGGAGATAAAATGTATTGTTTGGTAATAGTTGATGACTACTTTTCCTTTACTTGGGTATTCTTTCTTTCAACTAAATCTGAAGCATTATCTTATTTTACTAAGTTTGCTAAGAAAATTCAAATTGAGAAAGGTTATACTATTTCAAGTATTTGAACTGATCGTGGAGGAGAATTTGAAAATCAAGATTTTGCTAATTTCTGTGATGATTTTGGCATTCGGCATAATTTTTCATCCCCATACACTCCACAACAAAATGGAGTTGTAGAAAGGAAAAATCGTTCTTTGCAAGAAATGGCTAGACCACTTTTGATTACAAGTAATATTTCTCCTCGTTTTTGGGCTGAAGCAACTTCAACTGCTTGTTATATAATTAACAAAGTTTTTTTTAAGACCTATTTTGGAGAAAACCCCTTATGAATTATTTAAAGGAAAGAAACCTATTGTCTCTTATTTTCATGTATTTGGCTGCAAATGCTTTATTTTAAAGAATTCAAGTGATCGAGTTGGTAAGTTTGAAGAAAAATCAGATGAAGGAATTTTCCTTGGTTACTCAATGTCAAGTAAAGCCTTCAGAGTTTTCAACAAAAGGACTCAGACTGTGGAAGAATCCTTGAATGTGAAGTTTGAGGACTCTGTTCAAAATCATGTCAATCAAACTCAACCTGAAGATTTTGAATCTGTTCAAGTGTCTACAATTTCCCCCGAAGAAAAACAAATCTCAGATGTTCAACCGCAAATCAAATCAGTGGCTCCAACTGAAACAGAGACTCAGCAAAGTGACAAACCAATTACAAATTGGAAGCATAAATCTAGTTACCCTGCAGATCTCATCATTGGCAACATTGAAGAAGGGATTCGTACAAGATCCAAAAGGCGTGAAGAGTCTAGTGCACTTGCACTTGTCTCTGAAGTTGAGCCCAAGTCAATAGAAGAAGCCTTAATTGATGAAAGCTGGATTGAAGCTATGCAAGAAGAATTGAATCAATTCAAGATCAACGATGTTTGGGAACTTGTTCCTAAACTAAAAGGTAAGTCAATTATTAGAACTAAATGGGTTTTCAGGAACAAGTTGGATCATCAAGGAAAGGTGGTGAGAAACAAAGCAAGACTCGTGGCAAAAGGTTACACACAAGAGGAAGGAATCGACTATGATGAAACCTATGCTCTAGTGGCAAGGTTAGAAGCAATAAGATTACTTCTTGCTTTTGCTTGCTTTAAAAATTTCAGGTTATTCCAAATGGACGTGAAGAGTGCATTTCTAAATGGAATTATCCAAGAAGAAGTCTATGTAGAACAACCACCAGGATTGAAGATCCAAGAAAACCAAATCTTGTCTTCAAGCTGAAGAAAGCATTGTATGGTTTAAAACAAGCACCCCGAGCATGGTATGAAAGGTTAAGTAACTTCTTAATTCAAAATGGTTTTGCTAAAGGTAAGGTAGACACTACTTTATTTATCAAAAGAGAAGGATTTCATACTTGTTCAAATTTATGTTGATGACATAATATTTGGTTCTTCTAATGAAAATCTTTGCAAGAAATTCTCTAGATGTATGCAGGATGAATTTGAAATGAGCATAATGGGTGAATTGAACTTCTTTTTGGGACTTCAAGTTAAATAATCAAAAGAAGGAACTTTTATTCACCAAGAAAAATATGCAAGAGATCTCATCAAGAAGTTTGGAATGGAGAATTGCAAGAAGACTGAAACTCCTATGTCAAATTCAATAAAACTGGACAAAGATGAAGAAGGAAAGAGTGTAGACCAGAAACTATACGGAGCATAATTGGTTCATTTCTTTACCTTACTGCATCTAGACCTGATATTTTGTTTAGTGTTTGTATTTGTGCTAGATTTCAATCTAATCCTAAAGAATCTCACATGACTGCTGTGAAGAGTATTATCAAGTATGTTGCAACTACTTCTAAGCTAGGTCTTTGGTATTCTAAAGAATGAGACTTTACTCTCCTTGGATATTCTGATGCCGACTTGACTGGCTGTAAAGTGGATAGGAAAAGCACTACATGTACGTGTCAACTATTGGGAAATAGGTTAGTATCTTGGTTCTCAAGAAAACAAGGTACCATAGCTCTTTCAACAGCCAAAGTAGAGTATATAGCTATTGGGACTTATTGTTCTCAAATCTTGTGAATGCAACAATAATTGAAAGATTTTGGAGTTGAAGATTCTTGCACAGAAATCAAATGTGACAACACTAGCGCCATCAACCTTACAAAGAATCCAATACTTCACTCAAGAGTAAAGCACATCAAAATCAAGCATCATTTCATTAGAGACCATGTTCAAAATGGTGAAGTGGTGATTCAGTTCGTTGATTCAAAGAACCAATTGGCGGATATACTCACAAAGCCCCTAGAGAATGCTCACTTTGAATCAATTCGCTCAAAATTGAATACCGTAAGGTCTGAAGAGGTTCAGACTGAAAGGAAAAGTCTCGAGATGTTCAGACTCAAAGGTAAGGTCTAAAAATATTCAGAATTTGAGGTAAAGTCTGGAAACTCTCAGACTCTGACATAAAGTCTGAATGCGTGCTACTTTATTCTTTTACTTTATTTATTAACTTTATGACGTATTAGATTTATAATTGCTTTTGAAATTTTGAAATCTTCTTTTTATCCGGTTTCTGACATAATTATGGCAGTTTTCTTTTTGAAAATTTGACAGTTAATTATTTTTTGGCAGTTTTTTTCTTCTTCTTTTCTTGCGACGGTTCAGTATCTCTTTTTTATTTCTTGCTATTTATACTCCTGAATCTTCGTCTTCATCCTTCACAAATTTTCAAAATCGCTTCGTTTACTTCTTCCTTGAAACCCTAAAAGCTTAAAGAATTCTCCACTAGCATCCCTGTTTGATTTATTTACTCAGTAAAAATCCGACCTTTTTGCGAACAAGTTGCATATTCACTCTCGGATCAAGCATGTGTTCGAGAAAGTTTTCGAGACTCACTGGAAAGGGACCACAGAGGAGACAAGAGGGTCCTCCCAGAGTGGACCTTACGGGAGAAGAAGAAGAAGATTCTCCACAAAAGGAAACTCCAAGTCAACAACACTGTCGCGACCTAAATTTTCCAAGGTGCACCACCTAGAGTTTAGGTTAATGGATTGCTAAGCCTAGACTTAGTTCGAGCTCTCCCAAGCCCATACCAACTCGCGACTTAAATTCAAATATCTAGCATGCAAAAAGGAGTCGCCACTAATCGGTTTGCGGTAGGTCGATTAGACACCTAAGCAAAATAACGGGAGAGTTATTTTACTCCTACGAACCAGAGATTTTGGGTACGGGGACTTGGTTACGCTAGATTTCTCTAACGCCCTTTTGGTACCTTTTCCTTTTAATCTTGAAAAAACATGTTTTGCAGGCAGCTTGAATTGCTTTTAATTTACTTTCCTAACATGTGAGGTGATCCACCAATTTAGCACTCAAGAAAGCGAATAAAAAATGAAGGACTTACCTCATGACGACGAAAGCATCTGCAATGTTAAATTAGAATTCACATCCACAATCCTAGATATGATTTCTAATTAACAATGTAATTTCTCAATTTTGTTTTCACTTTTTCAATGAGAATCATGCAGTGCATCTAATCTAACTTGAAATGGCATGACAATGTGTTCTAAACTACGTGATATGAGGAATATATATATATATATATATATATATATTTTTTTTTTTTTTGTTTTCTTAATGAACATGCAATAATTAAATATGCAAATCAAAATGACTTAATTATAATGACGGGAATTTTTAACCAAATAAGCCTAATTCTACATGACGTGCATTTTATGAACTTAATCTCATATTACGTGCACATGATATTTCTATTCCTAAAAATACAATCTATCTTAAAAATTGAAACTAATTTATCTAAAGACAAATTTTTGTATTTTTCATGAAATTCGAAATTAAGAAATATGCGAAACAAACCTAGCTAAATTAAAATGCTATCCAATTTAAACTAAGGATTAACTCACACTAAATCCTAATTTAAACTAAGACGTTTTTTTAATCTAGCCATTTCTAACCTAAGATGCAAATTGATCTAAACCTAAAATGAGACATGCAATTCTATTCTAAAATGCATGATGATTTTTTTTTCATTTTTTCCTTTTATATAAAATTCGAAACTAGTAATTACCAAATAATTAAACATGCAATCTAAAAATCTAGCATCCTAGATTAATTAATTTTTTTTTTGGGATTTAAAATTTGAAGTAAAAATCCTATTCTAGAATGACACGCGCAATTAAAAAAAAAAAAAAACTAATATCTTAAGTGGATGGATTTTTTTAATTATTTTTTAATTTAAGAAACAAGATTTCTAAATTTCCTAACCCTAAACCTAATCTAGCTTGCTTTTTTTTTTTTTTTTTAATTTTCTTTTATGCAAAACAAAAGGCAATTCAAATAACCCGATATCTAATTCAATCAAGATAATATTAATACCCAAAATTGACGAACCATATCTCGCGCATGAGATCGGGTTGGTCAATTTTAAATTAAATCACGAATCGAATCTCGGGCATGAGATTGGATTGTCGATTTTTGCAAGAGATCGTGAGTCGATTTGGGCGCGAAAATCGACTCCTAATCCCTAATTTGAAGGGTTATTTCACATTGGCATCTCAAACATGCATTTAAGGAACAATTTCACTAAAAAAAAAACTATAACATAAAATAAAATAAAAACACAATAAAGAAATAAATAAGTAAACTACCTAATCTGCTTTTTTCTTTCTTTTTTTTTTCTTTTTGCTTTGCTCCCATGCACGACTTGGCTGCTCGTGGAACTTCAAGGCGGCGAGTCACCGAGGCGGCGGGTCATCGGAACTCCGGCGAAAATCGACGCCGGGTTATGGGTGGAGCGGCGCAACTAAGCTCGGGGAAAGCAGCTACAGCGTCGGTGCGGCTCACGGACGGCGGGATGTCGTAGTTACTCGCGAAAAGGGGGGCGGCTTTGAGCAAGTGAACAGATCCGGCAGCGTTGGGCGGCGGCGGACGAGCAACTAGTCATGGGTCACGAGCGCCAATGGTCAGCACGGCGGAACAGGGCTGCTGGCGGTGCACAGCCTGTTGAAGAAAAATCCCTTGGAGTTTTGAAGTTGACAAAACAGCCTCAACAGTATGGTCTAAGGACTCCAAGACTCAGTTGGCTACGTCTGAAGTTGTCAAGGTCTAAAGGTTTTCAAAGACAGTCAGAACCAGAATTTCGGTCTGAAGTTTTTCCGTCTGAAGTTAGTCAAGACTCAGTTTCCGTCTGAAGACCTTCAAGACTCAGTTTCAGTTTGTCGACCCTCGAGACCCAAATCTAAGTTTGAAGATAGTTCGCGAGTTATTTACAGGTTGGCTACAGGTTATTCTTATCGCTACAGATATTGGATTTCGTATTTCCTAATCCTAACCATGGGATATCTATGGCTGTGATCAAGAGCTTGGAAGATTTGATTCTTCGGATTCTATCCGTTGAAGATCAAGTTTATTTTTGGAAGAATCTAATTTTGAGAACTCAAGATCCTGATTGTATGGGCGAACAGGATTGACGAGCTACTGTCTACTTACGTTTTCGGGACAAGGAGATCACTTAAATTGATTCAGTCCAACGGGTTGATTGGATGAATTTTTGGAATGTGCCAACGGGTATGATGGCGCAGAGGTTATTTAAGTTGGATCGACGTTGCTTGGAAAAAAGGAGAGACCGGTAGAGAAATCTTGATGTTAGAATCTCCAAAATCACTTGTTCTCTAAAATCCTTCATGTTTATACTGTGTAACAAAGAGAGTGAGATATAGAGCAAAGACAGCGAGACTGTCAATTGAAGAAGTCTAATCCGTCTACTGTAAAGGCACTCTTTTGCTACATAGTGATTACAGCCGTTTGGCTGCCAGCGTGGAGAGTGGACGTAGGCTTGGTCTAAGCCGAACCACTATAATTCTTCTGTCAATTCTCTCTTACCCTACTCTATTTACTTTGTGAATACGTAATCTGTTTATTATTGATATATCTTTGATATCAACGTATTGCATCGCAAAAGATTCCAAAAGTATTCCGCAACAACCTATTCACCCCCTCTAGGTTGATTCACTAGCCCATTTCAATTGGTATCGAAGCAGGTTGCTTATTTGTTAGAAGTGTTATTACTTCTAAAGCTAAAGATCTATGGCTAGTGTTTTGGCTCCAGGGTTAATTGAAGGTCAGAGCAATACTAGACCTCCCTACTTTGATGGCAAGGATTACAACGTATGGAAAAACAAGATGAAGACGTTCCTAAGATCTAAAGATCCTATGGAATGGGATGTAGTGGAGAACGGGATTAGTCCTAAAGCTACATCAAGCACAGGAAAAGAAATAGCTGATGGAGCAGGGTTACCACAAGCAGAAATCTCTAAGAGACATGCTCTTGATGCAAATGCTATTTACTCTCTCTATTGTGCATTATCTCCTACTGAGTATAATAGAATTTCATCTTGTGATACAACCAAAGAAGTTTGGGACAGATTACATGTTACTTATGAAGGAACAGATCGAGTCAAAGAAACCAAGATCAACATCCTTCTTGGTCAATATGAAGCCTTCAAAATGAAGCCAGGAGAAACCATCTCGGATATGTTTAGTCGATTTACAGAAATTGTAAACGGCTTGGCATATCAAGGACAGCCAATCTCAGGACCTATGAAGGTCAATAAACTGTTGAGAGGGCTCTCCAAAGATTGGAATCACGTCAAGACATCTATCAGAGAAACACGAGAGGATCATGCCTCTTTCAGTTGACGAATTGGTCGGCACACTTCAATTCTATGAAGTCGAGCAATTCAATGAGGAATTTGACACAAAAGGTAAGAAGTCAATTGCTTTAAAAACTAATGATGATTCTGATGTTACAGATTCAGAAGAAGACCTGGATGATGAAGAATTGGCACTTTTGATTAGAAAGTTTAGAAGGTTGAATAGAAAAAGTAGAAGATTCAACGGTAAGAAACAAAACAATCAAAGATTTCAGAGGAGATCAAATGAAGAAGAAGATACCAGCAAAGAAGTTGTTTGCTTTGAATGCAAGAAAATGGGCACATCGGACCCAACTGTCCCTTATTGAAGAAAAAGAAAGGAAAACCTGAAAAGTTTAAGAAAGCACTCAAAGCTAAAACATGGAGTGATACTGAATGTGAGGAGAGTGATGAAGAATATGCAAATATATGTCTTATGGCAGACTCAGACTCAGATTTTGACTCAGATTCAGACTCAGACTCAGACTCAGACTCAGATTCAGACTCAGACTCAAACAATGGTATCAAGGTTAGAAATTCAAAAATTCCTGTCAAAGTATCAAAATAGATTGATGAACTTTGTCTCAGTCTTAAAGGCTCTCTTAAAAGGATCGCTAAATTAAAAAAAGGAGAATTCCAAAATGAAACAACAAGAAAAGATTTTACTTGAAAAAGTTGAAAGTTTAGACAAGTCTCTTACTGTTTCAAAAGAAAATGGAAATGAACTTTCAAAAGAGAATGCTTGCTTGAAAGAGGATTTATTGAAAGTCTCAAAGAAATTTTCAATAGGCTCTGAAAAGTTGGACAAAATTCTTTCTATCCAAAACCTTACTTTAATAAATCTGGTCTAGGAATGACACAAGAAACTGTTCCTTTGATCGATTTCCCAAAAGTAAAGGAAAGAATAAGGAATAGGCCAACAATAACTTTTTATAAAAATCATTTCCAAAAGGTTTTTGTAAAGCCTGTTGGTAGACCTTCTCTTACTTGTTCAAGATGTAAAAGTGTAGATCATTTTGAAAAGGAATGTTCCAAAGTTTGGAGACGTTAAGAAGAGCTGGGCAAAGACATTTATACTACTAACAATGATGGACCCAAGAAGATCCGGGTACTAAAGAAGA
Organism: Eucalyptus erythrocorys; assembly: GCA_014182555.1. Taxonomy (NCBI): domain Eukaryota; kingdom Viridiplantae; phylum Streptophyta; class Magnoliopsida; order Myrtales; family Myrtaceae; genus Eucalyptus; species Eucalyptus erythrocorys. Next base: position 15,683,225 of record CM024602.1, read on the forward strand.
CATGAGTTTCTTTCTTAATTGCAGGTTACCCTCAAGAAGAAAGTCAAGTAGTATTTGGACAAAGTGGATGTTCAAGACACATGACGGGAGACTCAAGTTGTTTTACAAAATTTTCTCATATAAAAGGAGGAAATGTCTCCTTTGGTGGTAACAATAAAGGTAAGATTGTTGGACAAGGAACTGTGATGATTGGAAATCTCACAATCAACAACGTCTCTCTTGTTGAGGGATTGAACTACAATCTACTGAGTATTAGTCAATTATGTGATTCTGGATACAAAATAAATTTCCAAGAAGACACATGTTCTGGAACAAGCAATGATTTTTCACAATCCTTCACTGGTCGAAGACATGGGAATATCTATTTGCTAGAAATAAAGCCTGACAGTCCTCAATGCTTGATATCAATTCAAGATGAAGTCATCCTTTGGCATAGGAGGCTTGGACATGTCAATTTGAAGCAAATTGCAAAAGTATCATCCAAAAAGCTTGTTCAAGGACTTCCTAACCTCAAGTATCAAAAGCATGAATTATGCACTCCGTGTGCTTGGTAAACAGGTTAGAAGTTCTTTTAAATCTATAAATCAAGTATCCACTAATCGTGTTTTGCAGCTATTACACATGGATTTATTTGGACCAACTAGAGTTCAAAGCATTGGAGGCAAAAGATATTGCTTAGTTATAGTTGATGATTATTCTCGTTTTACTTGGGTTTTCTTTCTTGCAAATAAATCTGATGCATTGATTCATTTTATTAAGTTTGCAAAGAAAATTCAAATTGAAAAAGGATATGCAATTTCGAGTATTAAAACTGACCATGGTGGAGAATTTGAAAATCATGATTTTGCCAAATACTGTGATAACAATGGTATTCAACATAATTTTTCATCTCCATACACTCCACAACAAAATGGAGTTGTAGAAAGGAAAAATCGTTCTTTGCAAGAAATGGCAAGAACTCTTTTAATCGAAAGCAATATTTCACCTCATTTTTGGGCCGAAGCTACTTCTACTGCTTGTTATATTATAAATAGAATTTTTCTAAGACCTATAGTGGAAAAGACACCGTATGAATTACTCAAAGGTAAAAAACCAATTGTTTCATATTTTCATGTATTCGGTTGCAAATGTTTTATTCTAAAGAATTCCAGTGACCGAACTGGTAAGTTTGAAGAAAAATCAGATGAGGGAATTTTCCTTAGCTACTCCATGACAAGCAAAGCTTACAGAGTTTTCAACAAAAGCACTCAAACTGTGGAAGAATCCATAAATGTGAAGTTTGAAGATTCATTACAAAATCAGACTCAACCTGAAGATTTAGAGTCTGGGCAAGTGTATACAAATTCTCATGAAGAAAATCAAGCCTCAGACGCTGAGTCTCAAACAAATTCAGAAATTCCATCTGAAGAAAAGCTTCACCAAATTGACAAATCAACTACAAATTGGAAGCAAAAGTCAAGTCATCCTCCAGATCTCATCATTGGCAATATTGATGAAGGAGTTCGTACTAGATCTAAAAGATGAGAAGCTTCCAAAGTGCTCTTGCACTAATTTCGAGATTGAACAAAAAAATATAGAAGATGCATTGAAAGATGAAAGCTGGATCGAAGCAATGCAAGAAGAACTAAACCAATTCAAAATCAACAACGTTTGGGAGCTAATTCCTAAACCAAAAGGAAAATCAATCATTGGTACCAAATGGGTTTTCAGGAACAAGCTTGATCAACAAGGAAAAGTGGTAAGGAATAAAGCAAGACTTGTAGCAAAAGGCTACACACAAGAAGAAGGCATCGACTATGACGAGACCTATGCTCCTGTGGCAAGGTTAGAAGCTATAAGATTACTCCTTGCTTTTGCTTGCTTTAAAAATTTCAGGTTATTCCAAATGGACGTGAAAAGCGCATTCCTAAATGGAGTCATTCAAGAAGAAGTCTATGTGGAACAACCACCAGGATTTGAAGATCCTAAAAGACCAAATCTTGTTTTCAAGCTGAAGAAAGCCTTATATGGTTTAAAACAAGCACCTCGAGCATGGTATGAAAGGTTAAGCAATTTTTTAATTCAAAATGGCTTCTCTAAAGGTAAAGTAGATACTACATTATTTATAAAAAGAGAAGGCAAGGATTTCATACTTGTTCAGATTTATGTTGATGACATTATTTTTGGTTCTTCTAATGAGAGACTTTGCAAGAATTTTTCAAAGTGTATGCAGAACGAATTTGAAATAAGCATGATGGGAGAACTAAACTTCTTTTTGGGACTTCAAGTGTAACACCCCCAAAACACCCTGGAGGCTATTACAGTCATATTGAACATCCTTTAACTTTCTAAAAAGAGCTGTATCTCTTAAGCTCACAACATATTTTTTTTTTTTAAACGGTCCCTGCGCATCACACAAATAGCGGAAGCAAATCTCACAACTATCCCAAACAACATATGAGGGGCAATGCACACACTATAACATAAAAGTATACCATGAAACGGCTCGCTATTATTTACTAAGGAATGGATAGCTTTCTTATCGTTTGGGGTAGGATACATCATAATAACAACACCATGAACAGCTCTACACTACCCTCGATCGGATCATCAAAAGTAACCAATACAAAAGGCTAATAAAAAAAGAAAGAAAACCATCCACTCTTGGCAGCACCGGTCGGGCCCAAAATTCCCGCCATCCTCCCTGTGTACCATCGGGGTCTATCGCCAACCCGGAGGGCTAGGAGGCGGTGGTAACATGCTCCCCATTTCCCCATCTTGACAGGGGAATATCGAAATGTATTCTTGGAAAATTGGGCCACCGAGCAAGCCCACCTCATAACGTACCGACAAAGTGACACGAAGTAAGAACGCCCGGTATCATCGGGCTTGGAAACCGGATGACCCCGACCTCAAAATCACAGTGGAATCCCGTAATACACACCTGGGGCGATCGGCGGCACAGACATATCGGCTAAGCTGAAAATATAGGTCCCCAAAGGGGTAAGTACAACCACTCAACAAAGATAAAATTTCTAGACTACTCATACCTTGCATTGCAACCTAATCACAACATCACACGAACCTCATAGACATGCATTCAGTCACCAAGCTATGAACTCATCATGCTCACAATCCAGCACTCAAGTGTAGCATGTACATATCCAACTTGGAAATCGAATGCAATTCATTCATGGTATTTATTCAATACAGTACCCATGCACATCACAGATTAACATAATGGGTAGATATGCACATATCAATGTCTCATGCCATATATAAAACTCACACGCCCAATTCGACTTATGCTCAAGCATGCATATCAATAATGTCGTGTACAGTTTCCACCATGTCCCATGCCACGATATCACAATGCTCATGCACATATGTACCAAGCTCATGTAAATTCACATGTAAATCATGGTAAGAACCAAACGGCTTCCGGCCCCCCACATTCCGGGCATCTCACACCCAACACTGGCATCGTGAGGCATCACGGCACACACCATCCGTGCTTCCGGCATTTACACTCCCGGCCGGGCATCTCGCACCCCAACCGGCATCACGAGGCAATCACGGCTCACACACTCCGTGCTTCCGGCACCCGCAACACCCGGGCATCTCAACTCCGAGGCCATCCAGATTTACGCACACGGGCTACCGGGCATCCGGCATTTTCACTCCCGGCCGGGCATCCCGACACTCCCGAGGTAAAATCAATGCATGTCATGCAACAGTTTCTTTTTCCATGCATGATTCACAAACATGTCCATGGAACTCAAGCATGACAACAATGCGTACATTTATCACATTCACGTGCCAAAAGTCTACATGCTCAGTCAATGATCTCATCATAAATACAGCATGCACAGCACATGTATCAAGTGAATTTAACAATGAATGCCCATGTATCAACCCTACATGGCATGTGTACATACACCTCAAGAAGACACTCCATCAATTCCGCATGCACTTTGAAGATTCAGCATGCATTACTCATCAAATATAGTTCATATTACCATCGGCATAGAGTAATTAAAAGAAATATCCAAAAATCCAGCATATAATCCAATTAAGAAACTCTTAGAACCTCATGTCAGTCACTATTAGACATAATAGTCTAGGTCCATACATAAAAAAGCAATTGAAAAGGTCATTTATACTTAAGAAAATGATATGAGAATATATAATGTTGCCACATTCATTTTCGGCCACATTCAGCACTTGTCCAGAAAAATTCCAGATTACACCCATATAAGATATCACGAAATTGAGGCACTAATTTGCCCTTAAAAATTCCCAGAAATTCACAAGTCATATACAAGAGGTAAATAAACACTTCATTAGAAGAAATGGTCTTCAAATTCGACCTACAAATTATAGTTTAAAAATCAACAACTTCCAACTGTTATTCAGTTATGCACAGTTACACGGCTAACAAGATAAATTCGAAACACCCACTTACACTCGCTATTTTTATCTCATTTTTGAATATGTTATAGCCAGAACCATACCCTACAACTTCTCTTTGAATGTCGACATCCAATTCCTCAAATAAAATATGGTTTACAAGCTCACAAGTCACTGACCCTTTTTCTCGGATAAAATTCCAGTATACAAGCCAATAAAGAAAATTCGAAATCATAAGCTAAACTCACTGGAATAGGCTCAAATTTTACCACAAGATACATCATGAAGTTCTCAACAATTCATTAGAAGACATCGAATTGAGATACCCCACAGAACCACATGAACAACACGCATTAAGCCAACAGGGTTAACTGATACTCTATCCAGCAGCTTCCCGATTTCAACGGCAGAAAGATTCAGTAAATTCACCTAGCTATACTAGATTAATTAAGCTCAAATTTTAGTATGTGATTATCCAGAATGTCTCCAACATTTAATTAGAAGAAACCGACTTGAAATTCCCCCTGTAACCATGTGAAAAACTAGCAATCATCCATACGGGTTTACTGGTTCGCCCGAGAACACCCCGTCTCCAAAGAATTCGATTTTCACCCCTTAAATCACCTTCAAAAATTCTCATTTTTGACTATGTTGCAGCTCAGGAAGTGTACAACAACTTCCTTGAAGAACTCGAGACTCAATTCTCCCTCTAACACACTCTACAGAGACATGCAAGCAAACCGCACACACTGGTTCTTGAAAACCCGAACCTACCCGGTTTTGATCTTCCTCAAAATTTCGTCATTTCAGTCGGTAAGCTCACGATTTCTACCTCTAAATCACAACACAAGAAGCATGAGAGGACTAGAAAGATTATCTTGCCTTTGATTCAGCTAGATTCGGTGAAGAAAAAAAACGGCAGAATCGGTGAAGAAACGGCGCAACTCCCTCGGCTCTCCTTCCTCCTTGCTCGCCCGACTTTCTCTCTCTCTCCCCTTCTCTCTCTTTCCTCTTGATCGACCCACTCCACTCACTCAACCGGCCTCCTCTCTCTCTCTTACTCCTCCTTAGTTAGTGACATGTGGCGCCACATCACCACACAGCACACACACATCACACTCACACGTACACACACACTCGGTCCCTCCTTGGCCGAAGTCCCTACATAGGTTTAGTTAGTCCATTTAATTTAACCATTAATCTAACTAATTTAAGTCTTAATCCAGCAAAATAACACTTGGCCACACATTTTTATAATCACATACTCAAGTACAACAAATTCCACTAGCAAATCTAGTCACACACACACACACACACCATAGCTACTATGGCCACTTAATAATTATCATTGCAACACATATCCGCCACCCTCACTAACCTAATTAAATCATGACTTACTAGATTAATGCCCAAGGCCACACCACTCAATTAGTCACAATTTCCACACTTCAAAATTTTATTGCCATTCCAATTGACCATAACCTCTCACCTTGATAGGTTATAAAATTGAGGATGCCACATCAAGTCAATCAATCAAATGAAGGAACATTCATCCATCAAGAGAAGTATGCAAAAGATCTTATCAAGAAGTTTGGAATGGAGAATTGCAAGAAAATAGAAACTCCTATGTCAAGCTCATCAAAGCTGGACAAAGACGAACAAGGGAAGAGTGTAGACCAAAAGCTATATAGAAGTATAATCGGGTCACTTCTTTACCTTACAGCTTCTAGACCTGACATCTTGTTTAGTGTTTGCATCTGTGCTAGATTTCAATCTAATCCTAAAGAATCTCATATGACTGCTGTAAAGCGTATAATTAAATATGTTGCAACTACATCTAAGCTAGGTCTATGGTATTCTAAGAAAGGAGATTTTACTCTTCTTGGATATTTCGATGCGACCTCGCCTGGTTATAGAGCGGATAGAAAAAGCACTACGGGTACATGTCAATTATTGGGAAACGGGATGGTGTCTTGGTTCTTAAGAAAACAGTCTTGTGGCTCTTTCAACCGCCGAAGGTAGTACATCGCTCTTGGAAGTTGCTGCTCTCAAATTCTATGGATGCAACAACAATTGAGAGACTTTGGAGTTGATGAAAGACAGACGGAAATCAAATGTGACAATACCAGCGCAATCAACCTCACAAAGAATCCAATACTTCACTCAAGAGCAAAGCACATTGAAATCAAACATCATTTCATTCGAGATCATGTTCAAAGTGGAGATGTTGTAATTCAGCATGTAGATTCAAAGAATCAATTGGCGGATATATTCACAAAACCCCTAGAGAAGGCTCACTTTGAATCAATTTGTTCAAGACTGGGAATTGTGAATTTTGAAGATATTCGACTCATCGCTAAAGTCGAAGGTGGTTCGAACTCATCGCTAAGTCGAAGGTGGTTCACTCAGCTAAGTCCGGAAGTGGTTCGAGACTCAATGCTAGGTCGAAGACAGCTCGGACTCAAAGCAAGGTCCGAAAGCGTTTCGAGACTCTACGTAAAGTCTAATTATGTTCGACGCAAAGGTAAGGCCCGAAAAGGGTTCAGACTCAAAAGTAAAGTCTGAACATCCATCAGACTCATACTATTTTATTTCTTTACGAATTTTTTTCGTATTCTCTCTTTAACATATTTTTGGTAATTACTTTTCAGTATTTCAAAATCTCTTTTCGCTCTTTTTCTGACATGCATTAATGGCAGTTTACATTTTCAAAAAGGGGCAGTTTTCATTTTACGGTTTATTTTTGGCAGTTCTTTTCTTTCACTTTTTGGCGACGATTCGTATTCCGGTGATTTTTCTCCCACTATTTATACTCTCGAACCGTCACTTTTACTCTCGGCCTACTCCATTGCGATTCATCTTTATACTTTTTCACTCTCAAAACCCTAAAAATATCCTTTTGCCATTTCCATTTCGTCCCTTTTTCGCCTCAAAGTTTCCATTTTTCCTCACGTACAAGTTGAAACTTTGCTTGCTCTACAAGAATGTCGTCTCGAAAGTCCTCCAGAATTGCGGGCAGGGGACCACAGAGACAGCAAGAGGGTCCTACAAGGGTGGACCTAACGGAGGAAGATTCACCTCAACGCAAAGCAGAGCATCAACATTCTGAGGAAGTTGTTATCGAAGCAGAATTAGTAAGAACTCTTAAGCCAAATGTAGCTTACGATCTCTATGCAAGGCTCAAAGAAGGGAAGGTTAGCCTTAAGACGATCGAGGAGTATTTGAAGGAGAGGGGATATAGGAGTGAGTATGCGTTTTTGAAGGAGATAGAAAAGCTGAAGGTTGTTGGTGAAGGCACCGCACAGAGGACGTTGGAAAATATTCCAAGCGATCCACTTGAGAATGCTCCTGCTGAAACTTTAGATGATGATGAGAGACTTTTCTCTCATTTTGAGCCTCGATTTGGTGTGGTTGCCAATACTGTTTGTCCTCCGGGGAGTTTGTTTCGGTCGAAGGAACATGAACGAGTTTATGCGAAGTTGTTAAAAGGGGAGTGGTCAATCCAAGGAGTGTGGATTTTGACTTCCTAGATTCAATAAGGATTAATTTGAGAGGGAAGTTTGCTAAGTCACAATTGGAGAATTTCTGCACGGATATGACTGTGGCCCACTCTGAATTGACAGCTTACTTTTACTCGAATCTATCCTTTTTGGATGCAAATTATTTGTCCTTTTCTTTCATGGACAAAGATTATATTGTTGATGTTGACTTGCTGGCTGATATCATTGGTGCGGAAAGAAGGAGTTTCCAGCCAATCAAAGTCTCAACAGCCTATGCAACTCTGGATATTGTACGAGACAGATCTGTTGAAGGCAAGATATCCTACACTAGGATGAATGCCACCAATGTTTTGTTGCATAAAGTTGTCATCAAGCGCATCCGGCCAAAAACGACCTCGAAGACCGATGTTTCCAAAACAGAGGCAAAGCTGATGTTTGCCATCAACCGGGCAGACCTTTCTCACTTCCACATGTCATACTTTTCCATATGTATAGGACGGTGGTGAAGGATAAGGGTCGGCTGCCTTATTCATCAATCATCACCAAGCTTGTTTAAGCATTTTGATATTCAAGTCCCCGCATCTTTGTGCCTAACAAAGTTGAATTTGATGCTCGTTGGAGAGAAGATTGTGATGAAGATGAAATTTTCAGAACTGACTGCAGCACTGGAAAGGTTGAGGAGGGAAACAGCTTCAAGAGAGATCCCCACTGCTTCATAAAAAAGGAAGGGCAAAGAGCCCATGGCTGAAAAGAAAAGAAGAAAGATCATCCTGCAAGACAAGGAGGATGAAGAAGATGCCATGACTTTGTCCACTCTCTCTAGGATGAGAAGCCCTGTAATCCTGAGAACAGAGGCTGAAGAGAGAGCGAGAAAAGAAGCAGAGGAGAAGGAAGCAAAGAAACAGAGGAAAGAGAAGGAAGAGAAAGAAAGGAGAAAAGAAGAGGAGAGAAAGAGAAAAGAAGAGGAAAGGAAAAGAAAGGAAGAGGAAAGGCGAGAGAAGAGAAGAAGAGGAGAGAAAAAGAGAAGAAGAAAGAAGAAGAGAAGAAGAGAGACGAGAGGAAAGCTGAAGAAGAAGATAGAAGAAGGAAGGTCGAGGAAGAAAGCAAAATGCAGGAGGATATGGCTGCTGCATTTGAGCCATCTTTTGCTGGGGAAGAGACCGAGAAACATCCTCGTGCGATGTGGATGTTGGCGATGAATTTTCCACTCCACCCACTAGTATTCATCCCGGGGAGTTGCTGCGCAGAACAAGGAACAATATCGCTACTACATTTTAGTGATGTGAGTAGGTCCGGTGCTGACCCCGAGGAGGTTTATGCATCACACTTCCCGAGCATGAAGAATCCTCACCGCTGAAAAAGCAAGGGCCGAGAGGGAAGCTCCTAGCTTTCAAACCTATTCGCCTGGTCCAAGTGGAAGCAATACTAATTCCACAAAGCATTTCTCACAGCCGTTGGATGTTATTTGGACTGAAGAAATAGGTTTTTGGGATGGACTTTGAAATGAGAGACTTGAAGAAGGCTTTGCCGAGTACTTCAAAGTGAACATGCAAGAACAGATCAATGCACCGAGAGCACAAGTGGAGTCAAACCGGACCCGGTGCAGAATTGGCTTCGGTGAAGGAAAATCTTGCCAAACTCGACAAGTCAGTCCGGGAGCTTAGCAAGTTTCAGCTTGTTCGTTTCCCCGCAGCCCCTAAAAATTTTCAAAACTTTATCTCAATTTTACTCTACCTCTTTGATGGGACAAAAAGGGGAGAGTTGCGCAGATTTGATTGCAGGTTTTGAAGGTTTTGAAGATTTGAAGTGTTTTTTAAAGCTAAGGAAGCTTGGAGATTTTTTTTTTTATTTCACTTGATTTTGATTTTTATTTAGACTGTTTTATTTCGGATTTCGATTGGGTTGTTTTAACTTCTATGACCTTATGCTGATGTGATGATTTGGATTTAGACTTGTGAATTTGATTGCGGGATTACTATATTTTGTGAGGATAATTGTTATTGGACTAACACTCTATTTTGCGAGATATAATCCTCAAAATATATATGAGTTTTTCCTTGCAGGTTTTTAATTCACAAATCGACGAGGGTTTTGTCACCATCAAAAAGGGGAGATTTTGAAGAAAAATCCCTTGGAGTTTTGAAGTTGACAAAACAGCCTCAACAAGTATGGTCTAAGGACTCCAAGACTCAGTCGGCTACGTCTGAAGGTGTCAAGGTCTAAAGGTTTTCAAAGACAGTCAGACCCAGAATTTCGGTATGAAGTTTTTCCGTCTGAAGTTAGTCAAGACTCAGTTTCCGTCTGAAGACCTTCAAGACTCAGTTTCAGTCTGTCGACCCTCGAGACCCAAATCTAAGTCTGAAGATAGTTCGCGAGTTATTTACGGGCTGGCTACGGGTTATTCTTATGGCTACGAGATATTGGATTTCGTATTTCCTAATCCTAACCATGGGATATCTATGGTTGTGATCAAGAGCTTGAAGATTTGATTCTTCGGATTCTATCCGTTGAAGATCAAGTTTATTTTTGGAAGAATCTAATTTTGGAAACTCAAGATCCCGATTGTATGGGCGAACAGATTGACGAGCTACTGTCTACTTACGTTTTCGGGACAAGGAGATCACTTAAATTGATTCAGTCCAACGGGTTGATTGGATGAATTTTTGGAATGTGCCAACGGGTATGATGGCGCGGAGGTTATTTAAGTTGGATCGACGTTGCTTGGAAACAAGGAGAGGCGGCAGAGAAATCTTGATGTTAGAATCTCCAAAATCACTTGTTCTCTAAAATCCTTCATGTTTATACTTGTGTAACAAAGAGAGTGAGATATAGAGCAAAGACAAGAGAAGGCTGTAGGAGAGACTAATGTCAATTGAAGAAGTCTAATCCGTCTATTGTAAAAGCACTCTTTTGCTACATAGTGATTACACCGTTTGGCTGCCGGCGTGGAGAGTGGACGTAGGCTTGGTCTAAGCCGAACCACTATAATCCTTGTGTCAATTCTCTCTTACCCTACTCTATTTACTTTGTGAATACGTAATCTGTTTATTATTGATATATCTTTGATATCAACATATTGCATCGCAAAAGATTCCAAAAGTATTCCGCAACAACCTATTCACCCCCCTCTAGGTTGATTCACTAGCCCATTTCACAGCCGTGGGTAGATCTCGGCTTCTGGACAGTAGCTGCAGCACGAGCTCGCAGGCGATGGAGGTGCGGCGCGGGACGTCGATGCGCTGCACCACGGCGGAGCAACACTGGTTGGGGCTGATGGCGTAGGCGTAGTGGAGGGTGGCAACCTCAGGGACGGGGCACACGGCGAGGAGCAGCTGCCGAAGGGGCGGATCGGGTGGCACTCCGGCTGATTTGGGGGCGGCCACGGGTTGCCGCAGTTGGTTCGTGGCTGGAAGGGCTGAGATGTTCATGGCTGAGGACGAAGGCGCTGGCGCAACGAGCGGACCAGACAGGTGGGGCAGTGCGGTGAGGGACTTCGGCGGTGAGCAAGATGGAGCTCGGGGGTTGCTGGTGCGAGTAGCTGTTTGTGGCGTCGAGTGCTCGGAGGAGGGTGTTCGCGATGGATGAAGGGGGTGACCACGGGTGCAGGTGTTTCACTGAAGAAGAAACACAGTGAATTTGCCTTTTTTGCTGTGTTTTCTCTCTCCTCTGTTGGCCTCAATCTCCCTCACGTCTCCCCTCTCTCTGACAAACTCTATTTTTTAATCTCCTCTCATTTCTTTTTTTTTTCTTCTGACGAACCTCTCAAATGAATTCTTTTTTTATTCACCCCTCTTCCCCTCCTTCGACTTCATTCTTTCTTGCCCGAAGGAGAAGCCCCTTCCAATGAATATTTTTTAGCTTCTCTCTCTCACTTCACCTTCTTTTCTCTCTGGTGGGTTCTCTCTCTCCGTGAATTTTTTGTTCCCCTCCCCCCCTTGACGCGGCTTCTTGAGGTGTTATTTATAGGTTGTTTGAAGATAGCCCACTTTATTGTGACAAGACGCGGCCGCAACTTTTCCAAGTTTTTCTCCAGACCTTTCTTTCGGCCACCTGCTCTCCAGTAAGGAAAATATTATAAAAATGTCAGCCCCCTCCTCTTGCGGGCGTCGGCAGAATCATTTCGTGCGTGCATGTGCTTGCATTAATGAGGGGGCAGAAAATTGGACGTTCATGGATTTTTCTATGAGGCTACTTGTCCAAATTGGCTAAAAAGTGTGGCTACTTTTCTGCTCAGTCTCTCTATTTTCTTCTCTGCACGTTACCCCCTCTTCTACGGGCATTCCACCGCCTTTGTGTGAAAGAAATTTGCCGTAACTTTTGACTTTTTCTTGGACGTGCGGTAACTTCTTTCCTCATCATTTCATAATTTTTTATATATATATATATATGCATGTTCAGACCAGCGAAAGGACCACTCTTTTGTGCATGCAATCGACCGCGAGCCCCTGCTTCTTGTTATCCTCTTAGTACCGATGCAAATGTGACTACACGAAATGCAATTATATATATTTTTTTTTCAGGAATTAAAGATTAATCCCTAATTTTCTATGCAATTAATTACTAAATGATAAGTCAAAATTTAGGTGTCAACAGCTGCCCCTCTTTGAAGGTGAGCTCGCAGAGGTTACCTTCAAAGACAAATTGAGACCTAAATTTTGGTCATGCACATGCAATGAATGATTTTTGTTGGAACATGAATTCCATTTTTTTAATGCAATTTATATGATGCATGGAAATGCTAATGCAAATGACAAATGAACCTACCCGGAATAACTTACCTTCAAGGAAGATAGAGTAGTTCGAGGTAGTTGGTGTTATATGTCTAGGACCCGTACCACTCTACGGTTGCCTAGAATAATAACAAGACTTCACAAAAAGACTGCTTTCCCAAGACCCGTACCATTCTACGGTCGCCCAGTACGGCAGAAAAGTTTTGTAAGGTACTGCTTTCCTAGGACCCGTACCATTCTACGGTCGCCTGAATAGGGAAATTGCTTTTCCAGGACCCGTACCATTCTACGGTCGCCCAACCTTGCAATTTGATCATCTGACCAGGACCCGAACCATTCTTCGGTCGCCTTAATCAAGATAAATCTGGAGAAAAATCGTTGGGGGACAACTCCATCGAGTGTCAATGTAAAGGACTCTGGGCTACGAAAGCACGCCAGGTCAATATAAAGGGACATCGGGCTACGGAAGCACGCCGAGTCAAGAGCTGAACACCAGGCTACGAAAGCACGCCGGGCCGGAAATGGGACACTGGGCTACGAAAGCACGCTAGGTCAGTATAAAGGACATAGGGCTACGGAAGCACGCCGGGTCGATGAAAGGGACTCTGGGCTACGAAAGCACGCCAGGTCAATATAAAGGGACATCGGGCTATGGAAGCACGCCGAGTCAAGAGCTGGACACCGGGCTAGGAAAGCACGCCGGGTCAATGAAATTGGACACTGGGCTACGAAAGCACGCCAGGTCAATATAAAGGACACCGGGCTACGAAAGCACGCCGGGTCGATGAAAGGGACTTTGGGCTACAAAAGCACGCCAGGTCAATATAAAGGGACATCGGGCTACGGAAGCATGCCGAGTCAAGAGCTGAACACCGGGCTACGAAAGCACGCCAGGTCAATATAAAGGGATTGGGAACTTAACCAATAGACACTCAATGTTAGGTGAGATGAATATTGGATTAAGAGGATTGGGACTTAACCGATAAATACTCAATATTAGGTGAGATGAATATCGAGTTAAGAGGATTGGGAACTTAACCAATAGACACTCAATGTTAGGTGAGATGAATATTGGATTAAGAGGATTGGGACTTAACCGATAAATACTCAATATTAGGTGAGATGAATATCGAGTTAAGAGGATTGGAAACTTAACCAATAGACACTCAATGTTAGGTGAGATGAATATTGGATTAAGAGGATTGGGACTTAACCGATAAACACTCAATATTAGGTGAGATGAATATCGAGTTAAGAGGATTGGGAACTTAACCAATAGACACTCAATGTTAGGTGAGATGAATATTGGATTAAGAGGATTCGAAATACCTAGATCCAGACTAAAGTATAACGAGAAAGATCAGAAAGCATTCATATCCAGAATGAAATGCTTAATGAACAGTTTTGAGACATCCAGATCTAGACTGAGATGTCAAAAATTTGGGGACTTAATCAATAGACACTCAATGTTAGGTGAGATGAATATTGGATTAAGAGGGTTCGAAATACCTAGATCCAGACTAAGGTATAACGAGAAAGATCAGAAAACATTCATATCCAGAATGAAATGCTTAATGAACAGTTTTGAGACATCCAGATCCAGACTGAGATGTCAAAAATTTGGGGACTTAACCAATAGACACTCAATGTTAGGTGAGATGAATATTGGATTGAGAGGGTTCGAAATACCTAGATCCAGACTAAGGTATAATGAGAAAGATCGGAAAGCATTCATATCCAGAATGAAATGCTTAACGAAGAATTTTGAGACATATCAAGAATTTGGGAATACCTAGGACAAACCTGGGATATTCATGAAGGTCACTTACCTCTTGATAGAAAGAAGTTTTGGAACATCGAGGATGTACTTCAAATAGTCATGGAGGATTCTCACCTCGAGGCTTCTGAAAGGCAACATAAATGTCAGGAGCTCTTGGGTCTTCAAGGAAACATTACCTGTCAGACATTATTAGAACAAAAATACATGCATTCACCAAAGAAGTAAGCAATTCAGCACACTCCAAAATCCACTTAAGCTTTTAACCATTCAATCAAGATTTATGCATGATGGTTTTACCATATTTGCACCACCAAATTTCCACTGGGGAGAATCATCATTTAAGACAATTTTCACTCATGACATGGATTTTCAAGAATACCAAATGAGAGACTTTCAGTTAGAAAGGACTTTCACTCACTCTCATTAAGAAGGCTATTTTGTCCCAACCATTAATGTGGGATCACAGGAATCACTCAATCTTATCATCATCATGTCGGCAAGGATTCGAGTATTCTCGCAAGCGGTACGACCTTGTCAATCTGAGAGGTCTTTATCAGGACTGTAATGTAGGCTCGGTCAATGGCTCAACAAAGAGGGACTCTTTGAGTCAAGGCTAATGAAAGCATAATACTTCACAATCATCTCCCGGTTTACAAGTCAAGGAACCTGTGGAAAGAGATAGAAATGGCCTTGCCCACACTTCTTCGAGTGATGCTTATAAACATATGAATTCCTACATTAATTTCAGTGCCCTAATCTGAAGAGACTTTGTAAGGGACGTAACGTAGGTTAAGTTCATGGGTTGAGAAATGAATGGATCGTTAGGCTCAAAAAGTGTATAAGGGATGAGAATTGATGATCATTGGCCTTCTTCTTCATCCTTGGGATTTTCCTCATAAAAATTTGGCATTTGAGTTCTTTGAGTACCACTCCATTAGGAATACACCCTTTTACAACTGATAATCATTTGTCTTGACTCTTTATTTCATTTTCTATGGGCATTGGTCTTGCTTTTACCAGGCACACTGTTTTTTCATGCCCCTTTTGTTTGTTTTTTTTTTTTTTTTTTGAATAACCACGTAATGCTTTAATATTTGGGTTCTTGAGGAGTTTTCATTTTTTGTGGGCACTCGGGATTCTGCTGCTTGAACATTTGCCTTTTGCCTTGCCCCAATGTGAGGGATGATCACCAGTTGGGTTTAAATGAAACGAATTTACAGGCTCAAGGGGCTACGCAACAGATAAAGTGTGTAGGATAGAGAAAGAATTGCTCTTCATCATCCTAAGGCACTTAAATTACCGTATGAATTCAATGCAATAGCAATACCTAAATATTGGTGCGAGTGAGAGCAAGAATATTCCTATCAATTTCCTCACCTCATGATGTCGTCTTACCTCCAGCTTGCCCCGATGTGGGGTGGTTCTTGACAGGGTAATTTAAAAATTATCCACGTGTGTGGGCTCAAAAGGGTTTAAACAATGGATAATCACGTAGTGTTTGGGATATAGAATGAACCGCCTCTCATCATTTTGATCGCCATACCTTTCGCGAGAGAACTCTTTACCTTACGGACATGAAATTTCCTACACTCACCTCACCAGTGTATGAGCAAGGGACTGTGTATAGGTTAAGGCTTGCCTTTCATCATCCTGACATGTCTCATTTAGCATGTTCAATCTATTCCACATCATTCATCAACTTGATCGATGGTGACAATCCTCGGTGGAATCGGTAAATTAAAAGGTAAAACTATAATGCAAAATTCTTCTTTGAAAGGTTGCAATCACTTCATGAACTCATCAGCTTTGAACACAAAGAGTTGTAGCTCAAAAAGAAAGAAGCAAGAGAAAAAAAAAATGTTTTTGTTTTTGTTTTTTTTCTCTTTTTTTTTTTGTTTTTGTTTTGTTTTTGTTTTTTTTTTTCTTGGCACACTTGTTGCCGTTTCCAGGGATCAAACCCTAGTCATTCTCGGACCTTTTCATTCCCCATGCCACCAGGCTGAGGCACTGGTGGTATCCTCAAGGCGTTTCTTTTTTATTTAATTGAACTGACTCTGGGTCAATACGCCTGTTATACCGAATCAGATGAATTCGATATGTGTATGGAATAGGGCTTACTTTTCATCTCATTCAGCATTCTTAAACATTGGTGTCACTCTATTGAATTGTCTATCTTGACAAATCTCCACATGAAATTGGTGAGTTAAATAGGCAAAACAACTATCGAAATTCTCTTTTCAAAAGAGTTCGACAATTTAAGCATGAAAGGCTTTTGTGACATCAAAACAGACAAGTTACCACATTCAAAACATGGTTTCAAGTATTCATTCAGGGAATTGCCCCACAAAGGGACTGTCTCAGCAATGGGTGTTCTTGGATTATCCCTATCAATCAAGACTGAAAATCTGCTTTTGCTCCTGCAAAAGAGAACGTGCATGAATATGATACTATGCGACATCAAAGTAAATTCAAATTGCACATCCGTTTTGGCTCGAATCAAGATTTTGTCTCTGTCATGTCTGTCATATTGGCTCTTTAGAAATGTGTTCTCAAACTTGTTGAGCAACAGTTGAGCCAATTGCGACCTGTTGTGCCTTTTCCAGATGTTTTCTCATCGGGCCAAGAAAATAATGCTCTGAAACATGAGGTAAATGAATCAGAAAATTAAACAAGGCTAACCTAATGCATGGTTTTGGAAATGGCTTGAAAAATGATTTTTTTTTGCTTTTTATTTTTTTTGGATGAGGAAGCATGAAGAAGCCCAGTCCTTAGAATTCTCCTTGGATGATATTTTTTTTTCATTGTTGGACATCATCACCGAACTGGTTTGGTGTACCTGTCATATCCTCAAAATTGGAAATAAAATTGTAATTTCATTGAATAGAATCAAATGAATTACATTATTGGAATGGAAAATGCAAACAAACAAATCCTAGAAGCGAAAGCAATAATTGAAGTTTCAGAAAGCAAGAAATCCTAAAGAAACTTGAAATCCTAGAAAGCATAATAGAAGACTCCTTCGTAGAGGAATGTGAGGATAAGAACTTCTTCACTCAGTGACAGCATTTGTGCCTTCGGTATGGTTGGGCAGAGGGTCTTTCTGATTACTGCTGAAAGAGAACGCCTTTGTATCCAAGAGGTTTTGGACCCTATGCTTCAAAACATAGCAATTATCAGTGGAGTGACCAACCTCTCCCATGTGATAGTCACACTTCTCGGAGGGATTATATGCAGGATAATGCTCAGGATTTGGTCACTTCAGCTCCGTAGAGATTAATCCCTTCTTTTGGAGGACAGGCAAAACGTTGGATAGGGGTCCAGGAAGAGGTGTGAACTGTCTTCTAACATTACGCCGTCGACCAGAGAGCTGATGTCCTCCACCTTGTTGCTCAGTAGAAATCTTAATTGCTGGAGTGCGATTGGATGTATCACGATTCGGTTGAGAATATGTCACATTAATCTCAGCTTCAAGGTCCTTCTCCTTCTTGGTAGAAAGCCTTTTGTTAGACGGCTAAGTAAACCACCCTTCTCTTATCCCCATCTCAATTTGTTCTCCCACGGGAACAAGTTGGTTGAAGTTTTCAACGTATGTGCTAGCCATCCGGTTAAGGAACTTAGGCGGGAGAGTCTTGACGAACAACTTCATTAATTCCTTATCAGTAGGTTCAGGAGTGATTTGAGCTGCCAGATTTCGCCATCTCACGGCATACTCCTTAAATGATTCGCTCCTCTTCTTCTCCATCCTCTCAAGATCTTCTTGGGAAGGTGCAATGTCCATATTGAACTTATACTGCTTGAGAAATGCGTCAGCTACTTCATTCCAGGTGTCAAGGAGATTGACATTCTTCATTACGTACCAGTTCAGTGTGGGTCCGGTCAAACTCGCATGGAATGATTGGATCATGAGGGGCTCATTCTTGACATGTTGGGCCATGCGTACATGGTACATCTGCAAATGAGCCTTTGGCCAAGAAGTGCCATCGTATTTCTCAAACTCTGGCATTTTGAACTTGCTTGGTACCTTGACCTTCTCATAAACTGACAAGTCGAACGAGAGCGGACTCTGCGACTCTTGCAATTGCTTTACTTTCTCTTCCAGCTTCGCGAAGCGTTCATCTTGCTCCGTCTTAGGGATGTTGTCAAGCTTAGCCTTGTCAACAATGATTGACAATGGGTCATCTTCCAACTTGAGCATGTCGTCATCACCTACTTGAGCCCTGCTTTCCTGCTTCGGAACTACTAACTCGGGGAGAGCAGGAGTAGGAGTCGGATTCGCTTGGAGGGACTGGATTTGAGCTGTCAGAAGTTGCATAGAGGTGATTAATTGCTGGAGTTGATCTTCCATAGTGGAGATACGATCACGCATTTCAGTTTGATCGGCCATTTTAGCTCTTGATCGTGTAATAGTGGGCGAACGTGAGGGATCCGTTATCACCTAATTCAAATGAATGAAAATGTGTAAGCACGAGGTGTAAATAGAGAGTCAATCCATGACAATGATCTAATCGAGTTTTCATTTTTTTTTTCATTTTTTTTTCATTTTTTATACATGAAAAGTTCGTAGAAAAAGGGAATTTCCTAATAGAGAGCTAGAAAAATAGACACCCTAGCAAGACCAAATTTCCTAGACATGAATTGAAAATAAATTTTCCAAAGTTTTTGTTTTTTTTTTCAAATGATTCATTGCATGGCAATTTCCTAATTTCATTTCTAATTAACAAAAGAATTAAATCAAATGACTAACCTAGATTATCATGGACCGACCAAAAGCACGACAAAATAAATTGCAAGGTATAGGGATAGGAAACTTACTTTACCAAGAAAAACCAATGGCAATCACATAGACAAGCGTATGGCAAGTGGTTCGATTTCTAATCTATAAGGCTTAACAAGGTGGAGCCACAAGGATGATCGGACTAGCCACGGGCGTGTGAACTATGTCAGGTCCTCAGGACTCCGGCTTGGCCAAAGAGCCGACCCAGGTTGCGGGCGTGCGAACCGAGGTGGGTACTCTTGACACCATGAATGAAATTTCGGGATTAAGATGGGCGACTCGTACCGCGAACTTGCGGTCGGAGTGGTATCCATCTCAATACCATCCTAGATGATCCTATGCGGCCCAGGTCCAGCGGTAGGTTGTGTGTGCAATAGTGTAGTGCTAAATGCAAAGCATGCACAACAGTTTAAATCACACAACACTTCAATAACTTGAATTTAAAACATTTATTCCTAACTCCAACCTGCAAAACAGGGGTTAGCAAATACTACTCCCCTTATATATCCCAATCTGCAAAAACATTTAACACCTTAAATGTTAGGGACGTACCTGAGATCCTCGCTGCCAAACAAAAATATTTTTCAAAGAGAAAATTGGCCTAAGTCCACTAAGAGTTTTAACTCTAGTCCCCAGCGGAGTCGCCAAGTTGTCGCGACCTAAATTTTCCGAGGTGCACCACCTAGAGTTTAGGTTAATGGATTGCTAAGCCTAGACTTAGTTCGAGCTCTCCCAAGCCCATACCAACTCGCGACTTAAATTCAAAATCTAGCATGCAAAAAGGAGTCTCCACTAATCGGTTTACGGTAGGTCGATTAGACACCTAAGCAAAATAACGGGAGAGTTATTTTACTCCTACGAACCAGAGATTTTGGGTACGAGGACTTGGTTACGCTAGATTTCTCTAACGCCCTTTCGGTACCTTTTCCTTTTAATCTTGAAAAAACATGTTTTGCAGGCAGCTTGAATTGCTTTTAATTTACTTTCCTAACATGTGAGGTGATCCACCAATTTAGCACTCAAGAAAGCGAATAAAAAATGAAGGACTTACCTCATGACGACGAAAGCATCTGCAATGTTAAATAGAATTCACATCCACAATCACATCCACAATCCTAGATATGATTTCTAATTAACAATGTAATTTCTCAATTTTGTTTTCACTTTTTCAATGAGAATCATGCAGTGCATCTAATCTAACTTGAAATGGCATGACAATGTGTTCTAAACTACGTGATATGAGGAATATATATATATATTTTTTGTTTTCTTAATGAACATGCAATAATTAAATATGCAAATCAAAATGACTTAATTATAATGACGGGGAATTTTTTAACCAAATGAGCCTAATTCTACATGACGTGCATTTTATGAACTTAATCTCATATTACGTGCACATGATATTTCTATTCCTAAAAATGCAATCTATCTTAAAAATCGAAACTAATTTATCTAAAGACAAATTTTTGTATTTTTCATGAAATTCGAAATTAAGAAATATGCGAAACAAACCTAGCTAAATTAAAATGCTATCCAATTTAAACTAAGGATTAACTCACACTAAATCCTAATTTAAACTAAGACATTATTTTAATCTAGCCATTTCTAACCTAAGATGCAAATTGATCTAAACCTAAAATGAGACATGCAATTCTATTCTAAAATGCATGATGATTTTTTTTTTCATTTTTTCCTTTTATGTAAAATTCGAAACTAGTAATTACCAAATAATTAAACATGCAATCTAAAAATCTAGCATCCTAGATTAATTAATTTTTTTTTGGGATTTAAAATTTGAAGTAAAAATCCTATTCTAGAATGACACATGCAATTCTAAAAAAAAAACTAATATCTTAAGTGGATGGATTTTTTTAATTATTTTTTATTTAAGAAACAAGATTTCTAAATTTCCTAACCCTAAACCTAATATAGCTTGCGTTTTTTTTTTTTTTTAATTTTCTTTTATGCAAAACAAAAGCCAATTCAAATAACCCGATATCTAATTCAATCAAGATAATATTAATATCCAAAATTGACGAACCATATCTCGCGCATGTGATCGGGTTGGTCAATTTTAAATTAAATCGCGAATCGAATCTCGGGCATGAGATTGGATTGTCGATTTTTGCAAGAGATCGTGAGTCAGATTTCGGGCGTGAAAATCAGACTCGTAATCCCTAATTTGAAGGGTTATTTCACATTGGCATCTCAAACATGCATTTAAGGAACAATTTCACTAAAAAAAAACTATAAAAGAAAATAAAATAAAAACACAATAAAGAAATAAATAAGTAAACTACCTAATCTGCTTTTTCTTTCTTTCTTTCTTTTTTTCTTTTTGCTTTGTTCCCATGCACGACTTGGCTGCTCGTGGAACTTCAAGGCGGCGAGTCACCGAGGCGGCGGGTCACTGGAACTCCGGCGAAAATCGGCGCCGGGTTGTGGGTGGAGCGGCTCAACTAAGCTCGAGGAAAGCAGCTACAGCGTCGGTGCGGCTCATGGATGGCAGGATGTCGTGAGTTACTCGCGAAAAAGGGGGGCACGGCTTTGAGCAAGTGAACAGATTCGGCAGCGTTGGGCGGCGGCGGATGAGCAACTAGTCGCGGGTCACAAGCGCCAATGGTCAGCACGGCGGAACAGGGCTGCTGGCGGTGCACGGCCGTGGGCAGATCTCGGCTTCTGGACAGCAGCTGCAGCACGAGCTCGCAGGTAATGGAGGTGCGGCGCAGGACGTCGATGCGCTGCACCACGGCGGAGCAGCACTGGTTGGGGCCGACAACGTAGGCGTAGTGGAGGGCGGCAACCTCGGGGACGGGGCACATGGCGAGGAGCAACTGCCGAAGGGGCGGATTGGGTGGCACTCCGGCTGATTTGGGGGCGTCCACGAGTTGCCGCGGCTGGTTCGCGGCTGGAAGGGCTGAGATGTTCGTGGCTGAGGACAGAGGCACTGGCGCGACAAGCGGATCAGACAGGTGGGGCAGTGCGGTGAGGGACTTCGGCGATGAGCAAGATAGAGCTTGGGGGTTGCTAGTGCGGGTGGCTGTTTGTGGCGTTGAGTGCTCGGAGGAGGGTGTTCGCGATGGATGAAGGGGGCGGCCACGGGTGCAGGTGTTTCACTGAAGAAGAAACACAGTGAATTTGCCTTTTTTGCTGTGTTTTCTCTCTCCTCTATTGGCCTCAATCTCCCTCACGTCTCCCCTTTCTCTGACAAACTCTCTATTTTTTAATCTCCTCTCATTTTTTTTTTCTTCTAACGAACCTCTCAAATGAATTCTTTTTTTATTCACCCCTATTCCCCTCCTTCGACTTCATTCTTTCTTATCCGAAGGAGAAGCCCCTTCCAATGAATATTTTTTAGCTTCTCTCTCTCACTTCACCTTCTTTTCTCTCTGGCGGGTTCTCTCTCTCCGTGAATTTTTCGTTCCCCTCCCCACCTTGACGCGGCTTCTTGAGGTGTTATTTATAGGCGGTTTGAAGATAGCCCACTTCATTGTGACAAGACGCGGCCGCAACTTTTCCAAGTTTTTCTCCAGACCTTTCTTTCGGCCACCTGCTCTCCAGTAAGGAAAATATTATAAAAATGTCAGCCCCCTCCTCTTGCAGGCGTCGGCAAAATCATTTCATGCGTGCATGTGCTTGCATTAATGAGGGGGGAGAAAATCGGACGTTCATGGATTTTTCTATGCGGCTACTTGTCCAAATTGGCTGAAAAGTGTGGCTGCTTTTCTGCTCAGTCTCTCTATTTTCTTCTCTGCACGTTGCCCCCTCTTCTACAGGCATTCCACCGCCTTTGTGTGAAAGAAATTTGCCGTAACTTTTGACTTTTTCTTGGACGTGCGGTAACTTCTTTCCTCATCATTTCATCATTATATATATATGCATGTTCAGACTAGCGAAAGGACCATTCTTTTGTGCATGCAATCGACCGCGAGCCCCTGCTTCTTGTTATCCTCTTAGTACCGATGCAAATGTGACTACACAAAATGCAATTTTATATATTTTTTCAGGAATTAAAGATTAATCCCTAATTTTCTATGCAATTAATTACTAAATGATAAGTCAAAATTTAGGTGTCAACAAACACTTTGAAGAAGAAGTGATTACCGAGGCTGAACTGGTAAGAACCTTGAGACCCAAACTTGCTTACTCGCTGTATAAATAGTTGAAAGATGGAGGCACAGATTTAAACTTGATCAATGGGTTCCTGAAAGAGAGAGGATATAGAAACGAAACTATTTTCTTGCGAGAAATGGAGGAACTGGGAATTGTTGGTGAAGGACTTGCGAAAAGCACATTCGAAAATATGCCTAGTGACCCGCGGTTTGGAGCCGCCAATCAGCTTATGGATGATGATGAAAGGCTGTTCTCTCAATTTCAACCACGGACGGGTGTTGCGGTGAACACCATCTATCCTAGAGGAAGTTTGTTTCGCTCAAAAGAACAAGAGCGAATTTATACAAAATTGCTGAAAAAGAGGAGTGATGAATCCACGGAGTGTGGATTTCGATTTTCTTGAATCGATTAAGATAAATCTGAGGGAGAAATTCTCACAGTTGCAACTTGAAAGGTTTTGTACCGATCCGACAAGCGGACATCCAGAACTGACAGCGTACTTTTATTCGAACTTGTCTTTCTTAGATGCAAACAGGTTGTCTTTCACTTTCATGGACAAGGAATATGTTGTGGATGTTGATATGCTTGCTGACTTAATCGGGGTGGAAAGAGCATTTTTCCAACCAATAAGAGTATCCATAGCACATGCCACACTGGAGATTGTGCGAGACAGAAGCTTGGAGGGCAAAATATCCTACACCAGGATGAATGCCTCGAATATTATGCTCCACAAAATTGTCATAAATTGTCTCAGACCAAAGGCGACCTCAAAGACTGATGTTTCGAAGACCGAAGCCAAACTCATGTTCGCTCTGAATGAAGGCAGAAGTTTTTCACTTCCCCACATTATCCTCTTCCACATGTACAAGACAGTGGTAAAGGATAAATGACAGTTGCCTTATTCATCTCTTGTCACCAGGTTGTTTAGGCATTTCAAAATACAAATTCCTACACCCCTATGCCTGACCAACTTAAGTCTTATGCTTGTGGGATACAAGATGGTGATGAAGATGAAACTTCAGGAGTTGAACAAAGCATTAGAAGGCCTGAAGGAGAAGACCCCTTTAAGAGATTTGGCTGCTACTGCTGCAAAAAGAAAGGGCAAAGAGCCCATGGTTGTACCTGAGAAAAGAAGAAGGAAATTCATCCTACAAGATGAGGATGAAGATGAAATAGATGATGCCATGACTCTTGCTGCTCTTACAAGATTGAGGAGCACTGTTAGTTTGAGAGATGACAGTCAAGAGAGAGCAAGAAGAGAGAAAGAGGCAGAGAGGATGAGAAGAGAAGCAGAAGTGAGAGAAGAAGAAAGAAAGTGAAGAGAAGAAGCAAAAGAGAGAACGAAAAGAGAAGAGGATAGACAGAGAAGAGAAGAAGAGGGATGGAGAAGAGAAGAAGAAGAACAAAGAAGAGAAGAAGAGGAGATCCGAAGAGAAGAGGACGAAAGGTTAAGGAGAGATGAAGAGAAGAGCAAGGCTCAAGAAGACTTTGTAGAAGCATTTGAGCCATCTTCTGCTCAAGCTCATTCTGGAAAAGAGACTGAACTACATCACTCTGCTAGAGAAGAGATGGAAATTGGCGAAGAATACTCAACTCCACCCACTGGCAACAAGACAGGGGGAGCTGCTGCTGAACAAGGTACATTATCGCCACTTTATACAAGTGATGTTAGTAGGTCAGGTGCTGATGCAGAAGACATCTATGCATCACACTTTCCTAAGCTTGAAAAATCCTCTCCAACTGAAGGACAAAGAGCTGAGAACGAACCACCTAGCTTTCAGACACAAAGAACAGAGTCTGCAAGTCCAAGTTTAGGTAATGTTAATTCAACAGAATTTTCCAAACTTTTGAATATCATGTTAGACCTCAAGAAGCAGGTTTATGGGATGGACTATGAACTGAGAGACTTGAAACAAGCAATGCTGGCTACTTCCTCCACAATGCAAGACCAAATCATTACCCTCAAACATCAAGTGGAATCCAATGCGAAGGGTACTGAATTGGAATCAGTAAAGGAAGCTCTATCCGGCCTTGAGAAGACGGTGAACTCGCTCAATGAATATCAGCTTGTTCGCATCCCTAAGCAGCCCTGATTTTCATCAACTCTACTCTTGATTCCTCTACCTCCTTTTGATGGGACAAAAAGGGGGAGAGTTTATGCAGATTTGCTATTGCTATCTTTTTTTTTTCGTTTCGTTTTCGTTCTTCTATTTTTGGACAATTTATGTTTTGTTTATGACTTTAGACATTTGGGTGTTTGACTGTTTAAACTTATGACTTTTGCACTGGTTTTATGAGTGGATTTATGGATTTGTGAACTTGCAAGATTATTTATACTTGTGAGGATATTTATTTGTGGATTAACATCTTTTTGTGGTTGCAGAAGTAATATGAAATATTCCTCCAAATTTGTATAAGTTTTTCTTTGCAGGTTAAGAGTTTTACAAATCTGCCGAGGTGTTTTGTCACCATAAAAAAGGGGGAGATTGTTGAAGAAAAATCCTTCAAGTGTTTTGAAGCTAACAAAACATCCTAGTCAGTTAAGTCTAAAGAATCCAAGACTCAGTCGCTTAAGTCTGAAGAGTTCAAGAACCAAGTGTTTCCGTCTGAAGGTTACCAGACCCAGAAGTTTCGGTCTGAAGATCTCCAAACTCTATTAAAGTCTGAAGTCAGTCAGACTCAGTTTTGCAATTTTAACCAAGCTGACAGCAGTTTATTCCAATGGTTTAGGATTTCAAGATTTGGATATTATCTTCCTTAATTTGTTCTAATCCTTGGAAGATCTCTGGCTGAATCTAAGCTCGAAGATTTTTTGGATTTAATCCATTGAAGAACAGGCAAGATTTGGAAGGTTTCACGTTTGGAAACTTAAGATCCTGATTGTATGGGCAAGCAGGATTAACGAGCTATCTTCCGCTTATATTCGACAACGTGAAGATCACCTTAATTGATTCATTCCAACGGGTAGATTGGATGAATTCTTTTGGAAAGTGCTAACGACTATGGAGGCACGAAGGAGTATTTAAGATGGAATCGTAGTTGTTCGAGTAAGAGTGAGCCGATAGAAAATTCTAAAGTTCGAACCCTTTAAAACTTCTCGTTCTCAAAATATCTTGAGCTCTATTTGTGTACAAAGGAGAGACACTTATAGTGTGATTTTGCGAGAGTTGTAGCAAAGACTTTCTACTAAAGAAGTCTAGATCGAAAGCTATAAAATTCTCTTTTGCTACATAGTGAATACAACCAGTTGGTTGTCAGCGTGGAGAGTGGACGTAGGCTTACAATAAGCTGAACCACTATAAACTTCGGTGTCAAAATTCTCTTAACCCTACTCTCTTTATTTATTGATGTGTGATTTAATTATCTCTGATTTTTAATTCAAGCCGAGGGATTTGGGTTAAAGTTTGAAAAGAATTTCATAAACACCTATTCACCCCCCTCTAGGTGTATTTACTAGCATTTATTACTCCTCTGTCTCACCTTCGGCCCTTCCTCACTTGCAGTTGCAACCTCGTCGCTGATCAGCATCACAATTGCCGCGGTCTTTACTCTTTCTCCGACGGTTTCTCACCGTCGCAAGCTCGCCGTCGCGGGCTTGCCGTCGCCTAGTCTCTACTCTTTCTCTGGCGGTTTCTTGCCGTCGCTCGCGGCCTTTCTCTCCTCCCTCGCCCTCGCTTCCATCTGACACGCGAGTCGAAACGTGTCGAAAAAAATTGGCCGCGTGTCGGAAAATCCGACACGCGTTGACCACGTGTCCGAGCGTGTCCGAACGTGTCGACGTGTCGAACACACTCCGACACATGTCGAACACAACACAGAGGCATGGTGCACGTGTCCATGCTTCAAAGGGTATAACCAATCCTTTTATAGGATAGAAAGGGGACTTAGCAAACCCTAATTAACAGTGTGTCAACTGGGCCTTTCCCATTACGGGCTTTAGTTAAACACAGTTGCCTACACTTTACTGCTCAACTAGGCCCGTTATCAATAGATGCTAATACCCAATTTAATCAGATCACTCTAGGGTTCAACAAATATTGAAATATTCATTAACTCGATTATTTAAAATAGAAAATCAATTAATTAATGTAAGCACATATTATAGGAAATTTCCAACGCACATTAGATGCCAAAACCTCGGGGAAGACATCCCAACCGCCGACCCCTACAAATCTAGCCCATCCGAAATTGATTATCATCGACAATTTTGACATCCGACCCTAGAAATTCCCGAGGGTAGCGAATAGTGTCGCGGACCTACCGTGCCTCAGAGGGGCAGGCTGTGAAATCTCTTAGCATCTGGGTCATGTTCGAGGCACAATCCTAGGAAGAGGATTTGCAGTGACCCAACAACGGACGACAGAGTTCTTTCCTTATCACGTGATCTTCTTCGTGTTTGGGATACGTGGTTGGAAATGGCTTCCCGAGGATCCCATGATGAACGGGAGAAAGTCCCATCGATGCCCATGTGCGCAAACAGAGTTATGGTCAGTTCCCTGTTTCTTGCGCTTGATTTGAGGGGTCACGTTCGGTGGCGTGAGTGGAATGTTCGCCATCTAGCACTACCCGTCACTCACTCCACGTCCTCGGCTTATAACAGGAGGCTATTTAATCTGGGTTTTGATTACAATAATCCTAGAGGCCAGACTGTAGAAGCACCTCGCGTGTACTCGTATTGAGATTTTCGGTAGTTATAGAGAGAGAGAGAGAGAGAGAATCGCCGCGTGTCGCGAGCCGCCAACGGGAGTGGGTTTCCGAGAGCTGGAGGCGGCGGAATGCTGCTTCTCCGACGGTTGGCGAGAGCGAGAGAGGGATGGCGAAAGCTCTGGAGCTAAGGAGAGATAGAGAGAGACGAGGACAAATATGGAGAAGGGGGGGCAGAGGGGGAGTGAATGGGGGGAGACGCGATGTCGTTCGGTCCAGGCCTTTTTCGATTTTCTTTGCTTTGGCGGGGAAAGAGAGAGAAAGAAAGAGAGGGAGGGAGTGAGTGGTTGTTCACTGCTGCCGCCGCCGCCGCCACCTCGTGCTTCATTGGTGCCTTCCTCCCCCTCCTCCTCTTATCATTTGGAGGGAATTTGTTCCTCCCTTCCTCCTTTTTTAAAACTTTCGAATCCCCCAAGGCTCGTCTATGTGAAAGCTCGTGAAGTTCGCTAAATCTAAATTTTTTTAGTGACAGTCTGTATGTAATTAGCATGATTTGAAAGCATGATCGTCTTCGATTCCTGTGTCAAAAAAATCTCCGGATCCCATGACCAATTGCGCCGACTTTATAAGACTAAATTTCGAAATTAAATATGGTCAACTGTGAGTATGTAGATGTAATTTCGTGATTTTCTTTTTCTTTTCATCTGATACTACACAAAGGATCATTTGCACAGGCCCCTTTTATTGACATGTACAAAATAATTTCTATTTGATGACTTGTGGCATGTGTATAGACCGATGCATGGTGTGAAACTTCAACTCATGCGAGGGATGACGATGGTGGATAAAAGTGTTTTATTTGATGGGTGCATCATGTGGCAGTGCGGAAATTTATCAATTTTTTTTTTAACTTATTGCATTTTTACCAATTCAATTATAAATTTTTCAATTTTATCAAATGAATTCTGAACATTTTTCATATTTTGTCAATTAAGTCAATCTTGTTTATTTCGATCAAAAATCGCCGACATTGATGCCAATTGTTCTATGTGGCATGGCCAATGTTGACTAGGGGTGAGCATGATTCGAATTGAGCCGGTCCACCCCTTAACTTTAGAACCAACTCATACAGCATTGGTCCTCAATTTTTGGGATCGATAACCAACCTGTTGAGTCTATGACTGAAGATTGGACCAATCCAATGGGTTCACTTTGGTTCTAGGGTCAACCAGTGACTAATTGATAATTTTTCTGTTTCATTTTTTGTACTCCCTAAAAAGACAAATCTACCGTTTCAATTTACATATCCATCGATAATGTGGCGTTGTGTAATCAAATTATAAATACCAGTACATATTCAATACATTTAAGATAAGACAACAATAAAAATTTCACACCGGCTAAAAGTAAGAAACCATAAAAACGATTAAGATTGCTCATGGAGATATGGGACAAGATGGGAAGTTGAGCGGCGAGCGGGGAAGTTGTTTTTTTAAATTTTGGCAAATTGAAGACTAAGAGGACAAAGAAGACAGGAGATAACAAGTACTAGAAGAGGACGCCATGAGGAGCCATTTAATGCTATTTACGTCGTTTGACTTAGGATTTTTCTCTTTAGAATTTATAAAATAATATAAGTAACACATTATATATAATATTTTACATACATTTATATAATAGATACAATTAAGGTTAGTTTGGATTTGACTGACCCTAAATTCCTAAAACCAAGGACCAACTCGTACAATTTTAGTCCAAGGATCCCAAGGCCAAGGATCGACCCAATCCACGTAGGAGCCGGACCAGGTTCACCAGGATTAAGCCAATCCAAGGTCAGTTTAGAGTTAACATTGGACCAATGCTCATTCTTAGTGTTAATGTAGACAATTTTTTATAACATTTTAATATTTTCCCTTTTTTTTTCATTTCCTTTTCCCTTTTTTTTTTTTTTCTAAACCTAGGTTGGCAAAGTCATTGAATGGGGTTAGGAAAAAAAGGAAAAAGAAAAGAAAGATGAAAATAAACAATAATTTAAATAAATATAATAATATTATTAAAAATTGTCAACGTCAGCATCGGCACCGACACTTAGGATGATAAGATGATAAATCATTCAATATCATTATGCATTTTTAAGCTTTAAAATGTTTTCCCTTCCAATAATACTCTCAAAGCCTAATTTTCATCTTGAGATATTGACGAAACAAAATATTGATTGAGGTCGAGTATCACCGCGAAAATTCGGAAAACATTAAAATACCAAAAGATAAATGCGTGAACGGGGACGCGAACCCCATTCTCATCCCGTGCCTATTGCCGGCGGGGGCAAAGCGCCACCCTTCGCTTCCGCATCTCTTACAGTTAAGTCTCTAACGCCCTTCATTCATCATCGACACGACAAGGGATGCGATATCATTCCTATCGATGTAATCCCACTCACAAACGAACCCACTCATAAGATTGAAGTCTTTCCATCCTTTGAAAGCATACCATCACGAGGGTCTTAAAGTTAAAACACGATGCCTCTCCGTCTTCATTCGAATCTTTTTACGTCTTAGCAGGGAAGAAATCTTTATACTCTGGTAATTTATTAGCCTTTGCTCATCGGTTTTCCAAGAGAATTGCTGGGTCCCGACACGACATCAGCCTTTGCTCCCAGATTAGATGTCGCGAAATCGAATGGCCTCTCACTTTATCCACCATTGAGGACAATAAAGAGAGACTAAATATCAAAGATCCAAAACCGTTATCTTGGAGGGGATAAAGCTGTTCAATTATACTCTCATATTATCTTCACATAGAACGGGACAAGAGAAAATTGGAATTGGATAATTATAATTTGCTAAACACCACTCTTTAAAGAATCTCCATCCTTAACATACGAATTCGTGAATTTCTGGTTTTCTAGTGGATTTCTTTGGGCGTTTGCTTTCTTCTTCTTCTTTTGCTTTTTCGCGGAACTCGAATGAAGAAGGGAGCACTTATATTAAATAGGCCTGGCGATGACGAACGGACAGATCCAGCTTTTCGCCCCATTTATTGGCCTTGCTTATTCTCACGAATTACAAAGCAAGTAGCCATCTATCCCTCTTGAGCCTAAGGGATAATATCTCAATATGTAACGTGGTATATAAAATTTTAATTTATTCAATGTAATTTATGAATTTTAGCTTGATGTGCAATGTGATCCATAAACTGTTGGCACATATTCAAATTGTTGTCCTTCATTTAATTCAAGTTTAGGAACTACGCTGAATGTTTTCATATAATTCAGAGACTATATTAAACAATTCCATATAGTACAATGATCAAATTGAACACATAAATAAAATCTAGGGACCATATTACACAAATTGAAAGTTCGGGAATTATATTATACATTGGCCCAAAATTTATGAGCCATTGATGTCATTTTCCCACCAATTAATGAAATATTCAATTTAAATCATGATGAGCGAAAAATATTCAAACTAAACTTGTACATCGAACTTAACTGAATCTACAAGCTAATGAGAATGATTAGAGTAATCAAGTCATCAAGGTCGGGAGGAGCTCCCGGATCGCAACAAAAAGCACGATCGCACGGAAGAACGGGAAAAGGCAGAACACCTCCGAAGTTCGAGTCGAGTTGCAGGCTCATGGATTCAGCTGTATCATGACCTTTTGGAACAGCTCCCCGCTCGCGCTGCAAGAGGACAACAGAGAAAAACTGAGGCTGCGTTTCCAAATACGACGCCAGGAGAGGAGGAGCGTCAGTGAATTTGCCATTCCATTAGGACTCGCTAGCCCGCGGCTTTTTTCACTAAATCGGAATTGCAAGGAATGACCGATCCCCCGAGAATCGCCGAGCAGAGATAGAAGAGCTCACTTGAAAACATCGTCGACCGCGTTAGCTCGGAGGGACTCGAATCTTGACGGACAGGGCTCGTGATTAGGCAAGGCGCCGGAATGCCGCTTCTCCGATAGTCAGCGGAAGCGAGAGAGGGATGGTGAGAGCTCTGCGGTTCCGAGAGAGAGGAATTTGTTCCTCCCCTCCTTTTTGAAATTTCGAATCCCTTTTATTTGGAGATCCAGCTATGCAAAAGCTCGTAAAGTTTCCTAAATCTCGATTTTTAGTGACGGTTTTCATGTAATTAGTGAGATTTGAAAGCGTGATCTTAAGTTCTTAAATAAAAATCCCCAAACCTCATGATCAATTGCCCCAACTTTGGAGCGCTAAGTTTAAAAAATAATCTACATCTATAATGCGAATGTGCACATATTTGCGCAGGTATGCAGATGTAATTTCATGATTTTGTTTTCTTTTCATCCAGTACTATATAGAGGATCATTTGTGTCGGCACATTTTATTGACATGTGCTTAATAATTTCCATATAATGACTTGTGCCATGTATATAGAAAGATGAATGGTGTGAAGCCATAAATCGTGGTAGGGATGATAATGGTGGATAAAAGTGTTTTCTTGGACGGATGCAACACAAGGTAGTATGAAAAATTATCCAAAAAATCATAAATTTATTGTACTTTTGTTAATTCAGTTTTAAATCTTTCAAAGTTGCCAAATGAATTCTAACATTTTTCATGTTATGTCAATTGAGTCCATTTGATTAATTTTAGCAAGAAATCATTGACGTGGACTCGAGTCGTCCTATGTGGCACAATTGACTTTGACGTGGATAATTTATGATATTTTAAAATATTTTTTAATATTTCTTTCTAAATTTTTATTAATTCTTTCCTTTTCCTTCCTTTTTTTTTTTTATCCCTAGGCGGGCAAGGTTGCCGACTGACCCTCATCGACCATAGGTCAGGACACTCCCTTGAGGCTAGGGAGAGTGTGAAGGCCCTACCCTAGACCAAGCAAGGGTCACTAGCCCTCACCAGAATAGGTTTAGGAAAATAAAAGAGAAAAAGGAAAAACAAAATATAATATAATATAATATAATATAATATAATATAATAATTTGAAAAATTAAAATATTATCAAAATTGTTTACGTTAGCATCGGTTTGCTACGTAGGGTGGCTGGTGTTTATGTTAGCGATTACCAACTAAAACTGGCCTGATTGATTTAATTGACAAAATATGAAAAAGTTTAGGCTTTAATTGACAAAATTGAAAGTTTTAGTATTGAATTGATAAAAGTGTAATAGGTTTAGGATATTTTAGACAATTTTCCCCATGGCGGTGATGATGTTCTAATGTGTTATGAATGACATCTTACTTGGTTGTTAGGTGTGTATGTATCTCCCTTTCAATTGGTCGATTATACATCATAGTAGTTGTATAAAATACAATAAAATTGTCAAAAAAGTCATAATCTATTGAACTTTAACGAATTTAGTTATAAATCTTTTAATTATGTTTTGTCAATTGAGTCTATCTAGTTAACTTAATCGAAGAATCATTGACATGAATGCTAGTAATGTTATGTTGGATGGTTGACACTGACATAGATACTAATAATGCTACGGAGGACAACCGACACTAAAACAATCGTGAACATGGAGCCATAAAACCATTTAGAGCAAGGCAAGGCGATGGGGGCAAAGGCGCCACCCTTCACTTTTGCATCTCTTACAGTTAAGTCTCTAATGCCCATTACTCGACATCGACGCGACAAGCTATCTGATATTGATCATTTCGACGTAACTCCACTCGCAAATAGATCCACCAACTGGATTGAAGACTTTCCATCACTCTGAAAGCATAGCATTTCAAGGTCTTAAAGTTAAAACACGATGCGCCTCAATCTTCCTCTGAAGCCTTTTACATCTTGGCAGCGAAGAAATCTTTACACGCTGTATTTGTTATACGGAAAGGAGGCGCTTTGTCTTGCAGCTATTCTCTTGCCACCACACGCTTTCAGAATCCGACGAATGGGAAAGCCGAGCGCAAAGCAGATGGAATCTGTAACACCCTGGGTCTCCACTGTATACATATTGTCCGCTTTGGACACTAAGTCCTCAGCTTTGGGCACTAAGTCCTCACGGCAGAGGTGCGGATGCACCGCCATCCCCAATGCTTCCTCGGCCTCAAGGCTTTGTTTCCTACGGGTCACCCGCACTGGCACGGACGCACCGCCATCCCAACCACGGTCTTTTTCCCTCAGAACCCGTATGTACAGTTAGAGGGTTCATTGCTTTATAAGCTAGCCTATGACTCCCTCCCTAGGCGATGTGGGACAAGAGGGGCTGTCACACTCTCCACCCCATAACAAAATAGCATCCTCGCTGTGGCCAGAACAGCGTTACAAGTGGTATCAGAGCCGACTCCTGACCGCGTGTGGGGCTACAGTGAGGGAGTCCCGAGCTAGCTTATAAGGCAATGGGCCCTCTAATTGTACATACGTGTTTTGAGGAAAAGACCGTGGCTGGGATGGCGGTGCGTCTGCGCTAGTGCGAGTAACTGCTAGGAAACAAAGCCTTGAGGCTGAGGTAGCATTGCGCACTCTGATGTGAGCGTGTGTACAGCTAAAGAGGACAATATATTGGCTTGGGAGAGGGATGGCGGTGTGCCTGCACCTCTGCCCCCGCTGAAATAGGCTAGTGAATCAACCTAGAGGGGGGTGAATAGGTTATTGCGGAATTCTTTTGGAATCTAGAATACGTTAATATCAAAGATATATCAATAACAAATAAAGCACGTATTCATAAAGTAAATAGAGTAGGGTAAAAGAGAATTGACACAAGGATTATAGTGGTTCGGCTTAGTCCAAGCCTACGTCTACTCTCCACGCTGGCAGCCAACTAGCTGTAATCACTATGTAGCAAATTGAGAGCTGTTATAGTTCACAAACTAGACTTCTTCAATAGACAGTCTCTCCTACAGCTTCCTGCTATTTTCGCACTATATCTCACTCTCTTTGTTACACAATATGAACATGAAAGATTTTTCGAGATCAAGAGATTTCAGAGATTCTAACATCGAGATTTTTCTACCAAATCTCTCCTTATTTCCAAGCAACACCGATCCACCTTAAATAGTCTCCGTGCCTCCATACCCGTTGGCACTTACCAAAAATTCATCCAATCAACCCGTTGGACTGAATCAATTTAAGTGATCTCCTTGTCGCCGAAAATGTAAGTAGACAGCAGCTCGTCAATCCTGTTCGCCCATACAATCAGGATCTTGAGTTCCCAAAATTAGATTCTTCCAAAAATAAGCTTGATCTTCAACAGATAAAATCCGAAGAATAAGTCTTCCAAGCTCACGATCACAACCAGAGATATTGCATGGTTAAGATTAGGAAATATAGAATCCGATATCTTACTTTCCTTAACCATAAAAAAAAAAAAATAATAACCTGTGACCAGCCTGTCAAAATCGCGAACTGTCTTTAGACTTAGATTTGGGTCTTGAAGGTCTTCAGATGGAAAACTTCAGACCAAACTTTTGGGTCTGACTGTCTTTAGACTGAAAACCTTTAGACTTTGAAAACTTCAGACGTAACCGACTGAGTCTTGAAATCCTTAGACTGCACTGTTGAGGCTGTTTTGTCAACTTCAAAACTCCAAATGATTTTTCTTCAACAATCTCCCCCATTTTGATGGTGACAAAACCCTCGACAGATTTG
Source organism: Eucalyptus erythrocorys (assembly GCA_014182555.1). Classification (NCBI taxonomy): domain Eukaryota; kingdom Viridiplantae; phylum Streptophyta; class Magnoliopsida; order Myrtales; family Myrtaceae; genus Eucalyptus; species Eucalyptus erythrocorys. The sequence goes on from CM024602.1 coordinate 15,718,735, forward strand.
CGAATTTAAAAAACCTGCAAGGAAAAACTCATATATACTTTGAGAGTTATTTCTGCAAAACAGAGTGTTAGTCCAATAACAATTATCCTCACAAATATAAAGATCCCGCAATGCAAATTCACAAGTCTAGATCCAAACATCAAATCAGCATAGAGTCATAGAAGTTCAAATAAACAACCCAATCGAAATCCAAAACGAAAACAGTCTAAGCAATAAAAATAAAATAAACTTCAAGATAAAAACTTAAAAAAAAACTTCTCAAAGCTTCAAATCAAAAGCTTCAAAACTTCAAATCTTCAAAACCTACAATCAAATCTGCAACTCTCCCCCTTTTTGTCCCATCAAAGAGGTAGAGTGAATGTGAGAAAGTTTTGAAAGGATTTAATGGCCTGCAGGGAAACGAACAAGTTGAAACTTGCTGAGCTCCTGGACTGACTTCTCGAGTTTGGCAAGGTTTTCCTTCACTGAAGCTAATTCTTCACTGGTCTGATTCGATTCCATTTGAGCTCTCAGTGCATTGATCTGGTCCTGCATGTTCTTTGAAGTACTCGGCGGCGCCTTTTCAAATCTCTCATCTCGAAGTCCATCCCAAAACCTGCTTTTTCAGGTCCAACATGATATCCAACAGCTGTGTAAAGGCTATGGAATATGCATTACTTCCACTTGGACCAGCAGATTGAGTTTGGAAAATAGGAGCTTCCCTCTCAGCCCTTTTCTTCTCGATCGGTGAGGATTCTTCATTTTCTAGGAAGTGGGATGCATAAACCTCCTCAGGGTCAGCACTAGACCTACTCACATCACTAAAGTGTAGTGGCGATATCGTTCCCTGTCCTGCAGCAACTCCCCCTGTGTGAATGCCAGTGGGTGGAGTAGAAAATTCATTGCCAACATCCATATCAGCACTTGGATGTTTCTCGGTCTCTTCCCCAGCAAAAGATGGCTCTAATCCTCTAGCCATATCCTCCTGCTGTCTACTTTCTTCCTCATTCTTCTTCCTCCTTTCTTCTTCTTCTCTTCTCAGTTCTTCCTCTTCTTCTTCCCTTCTTCTTTCTTCTTCAGCTTTCCTCTGTCTCTCTTCTTCTTCTCTCTATTCCTCTTCTCTTCTTCTTTCCTCTTCTTCTCTTCTTCTCTCCTCTTCTCTTCTTTTTCTTTCTTCCTCTCTTCTCTTCCTTTCCTCTTCTCTTTTCCTCTGTCTTTCTTCCTCCTTCCTCTACTTCTCGGCTTCCTTCTCCTCTGCTTCTCTTCTTGCTCTCTCTTCAGCCTATGTTCTCAAAATAACAGGCTCCTCAATTTAGAGAGAGTGGATAGAGTCATGGCATCTTCTTCATCCTCCTCATCTTGCAGGATGATTTTCCTTCTTTTCTTTTCAGCCATGGGCTCTTTGCCCTTTCTTTTCGACGAAGTAGTGGGGATCTCCTTTGAAGGTGTTTCCCTCCTCAACCTTTCCAGTGCTGCATTCAGTTCTGGAAATTTCATCTTCATCACCATTTTTTCACCAACAAACATCAAATTCAACTTGGTTAGGCATAAAGATGCAGGGACTTGAATATCGAAATGCCTAAAAAGCTTGGTGATGATTGATGAATAAGGCAGCTGACCCTTATCCTTTACCACAGTTCTATACATATGGAAAAGAATAACATGTGGGAGAGAGAAGGGTCTGCCTTGGTTGATGCAAACATCAGCTTTGCCTCTGTTTTGGAAACATCAGTCTTCGAGGTCGTCTTTGGCCGGATGCAGTTGATGACAATTTTATGCAACAAAACATTCATGGCATTCATCCTAGAATAGGATATCTTGCCCTCTACTGTTCTGTCTCGCACAATGTCCAAAGTAGCATAAGCTATTGAGACTTTGATTGGCTGGAAACTCCTTCTTTCCACACCAATAATGTTAGGCAGCAAGTCAACATCAACAATATAGTCCTTATCCATGAAAGAAAAGGACAACCGATTTGCATCCAAAAATGACAAGTTCGAGTAAAAATAGGCCGTGAGTTCAGAGTGGGCCTCAGTCATATCCGTGCAGAAATTCTCCAGTTGCAACCTAGCAAACTTCCCTCTTAAATTAATCTTTATCGAATCTAGGAAGTCAAAATCCACACTCCTCGGATTGACCACACCCCTCTTTAACAGCTTCACATAAACTCACTCATGTTCCCTCGACCGAAATAGACTTCCCGAAGGACAAACAGTATTAGCAACCACACCAAAATGCGGTTCAAAGTGAGAGAAAAGTCTCTCATCATCATCTAGGGTCTCAGCAGGAGTATTTTCAAGTGGATTACTCGAAATATTCTCCAGCGCCCTCTGTGCAGTACCTTTCCCAACAACATTCAGCTTCTCCATCTCCATCAAAAACATATACTCGCTCTTAAACCCTCTCTCCTTCAAATATTCCTCGATCGTCTTAAGGCTTACGTTTCCATCCTTAAGCCTTTTATAAAGATCGTAAGCAACATTCGGTTTGAGTGTTCTTACTGGTTCTACTTCTGTAACCACTTCCTCAAAGTGTTGACTCTCAGCTTCCTGTTGAGGCGAATCTTCTTCCGTTAGGTCCACTCTTGTAGGACCCTCTTGCTGTCTCTGTGGTCCCCTACTGGCGATTCTAAAAGACTTGCGAGACGACATTCTTGGAGAGCAAGCAAAGATTCAACTTGAACTCGAGGAAAAAATGGAAACTTTGTGACGAGAAAGGGATGAAACAGGAACGGCAAATGGAACCTTTTTAGGGTTTTGAAAGCGAAAGAGTATGAGGATGAATAGCAAGGTAGCTGTGAGTGAAAAGTGACGGTTCGAGAGTATAAATAGTGTGAGAGAAAAACACGGAAATACGAATCGTCGCCAAAAAGTAAAGGTAAAAACTGCAAAAAATAAACCGTAATTTGGAAAAAGAAAACTGCCTTTTTGAAAACATAAACTGCCATAATTACGTGTCAGAAAAAGAGTAAAAAGAGATTTTGAAATATCGAAAAGTAATTAACAAAAATAAAGTAAAGAGAGAATTAAAATATGTAAAGAGATTAAAAATACATAGTCCGACAGATGTTCAGATTTTACCTCTGAGTCTGAACCCTTTTCAGACTTTACCTCTATGTCTGAGCACAATCAGACTTTACGTAGAGTCTGAAACACTTTCAGACCTTGCTTTGAGTCTGAGCCGCCTTCAGACCTAGCGTTGAGTCTGAACCACCTTCAAACCTAGCGATGAGTCTGAACCGCCTTCAGACTTTAATTTAGAGTCTGATCGTCTTCAAATTTCACGATACTCAGTCTTGAGCGAATTGATTCAAAGTGAGCCTTTTCAAGGGGCTTTGTGAATATATCTGCCAATTGATTCTTTGAATCTACATGTTGAATCACAACTTCACCATTTTGTACATGGTCTCGAATGAAATGATGCTTGATTTCAATGTGCTTTGCTCTTGAATGAAGTATTGGATTCTTTGTGAGGTTGATTGCGCTCGTGTTGTCACATTTGATTTCCGTATGTGTTTCATCAACTCCAAAGTCTCTCAATTGCTGTTGCATCCATAGAATTTGAGAGTAGCAATTTCTAAGAGCTATGTACTCTGCTTCAGCGGTTGAAAGAGCCACGGTACCCTGTTTTCTTGAGAACCAAGACACCATCCTGTTTCCCAATAATTGACATGTACCTGTAGTGCTTTTTCTATCCACTCTACAACCAGCAAGGTCAGCATCAGAATATCCAAGGAGAGTAAAATCTCCTTGTTTAGAATACCACAGACCTAGCTTAGATGTAGTTGCAACATATTTAATAATACGCTTAACAGCAGTCATATGTACATATGCAAACACTAAATAGAATATCAGGTCTAGATGCTGTAAGATAAAGAAGTGACCCGATTATACTCCTGTATAGTTTTTGGTCTACACTCTTTCCTTCTTCATTTTTATACAGCTTAGATAAGCTTGACATAGGAGTTTCACTTTTCTTGCAATCCTCCATTCCAAACTTCTTGATAAGGTCTTTTGCATACTTCTCTTGATGAATAAAAATTCCTTCACTTGATTATTTGACTTGAAGTCCCAAAAAGAAGTTCAATTCTCCCATCATGCTCATCTCAAATTCATTTTGCATACACTTTGAAAAATTCTTGCAAAGTTTCTCATTAAAAGAACCAAATATGATATTATCAACATAAATTTGAACAAGTATGAAATCCTTCCCTTCTCTTTTGATAAATAAAATAGTATCTACTTTACCTTTAGAGAAATTATTTTGAAGTAAGAAATTACTTAGCCTTTCATACCATGCTCGGGGTGCTTGTTTTAAACCATATAAGGCTTTCTTCAACTTGAAAACAATGTTTGGTCTTTTAGGATCTTCAAATCCTGGTGGTTGTTCCATATAGACTTCTTCTTGGATAATTCCATTTAGGAATGCACTTTTCACGTCCATTTGGAATAACCTGAAATTTTTAAAGCAAGCAAAAGCAAGAAGTAATCTTATAGCTTCTAACCTTGCCACCGGAGCATAGGTTTCGTCATAGTCGATGCCTTCTTCTTGTGTGTAGCCTTTTGCTACAAGTCTTGCTTTGTTCCTTACCACTTTTCCTTGTTGATCAAGCTTGTTCCTGAAAACCCATTTGGTACCAATAATTGATTTACCTTTTGGTTTAGGAACTAGCTCCCAAACGTTATTGATTTTGAATTGATTTAATTCTTCTTGCATTGCTTCAATCCAGCTTTCATCTTTCAATGCATCCTCTATGTTTTTCGGTTCGATTCCAGAAATGAGTGCAAGAGCACTAGAAGCTTCACGCCTTTTAGATCTTGTACAAACTCCTTCATCAATATTGCCAATGATGAGGTCTGGAGGGTGACTTGATTTGTGCTTCCAACTTGTAGTTGATTTGTCAGTTTGATGAAGCTCTTCTTCAGTTGGAACTACTGAATTGGTTTGTGGCTCAGTGTTTGAGACTTGATTTTCTTCGATAGAATTTTTTGGGCACTTGGCCAGACTCATAATCTTCAGGTTGAGTCTGATTTTGTACCGAGTCTTCAAACTTCACATTCATGGATTCTTCCACAGTCTGAGTTTGTTTGTTGAAGACTTTGAAAGCTTTGCTTGTCATAGAGTAGCCAAGGAAGATTCCTTCATCTGATTTTTCTTCAAACTTACCAATTGGATCACTAGAGTTCTTTAGGATAAAACATTTACAACCGAATACATGAAAATATGAAACAATTGGTTTCTTACCTTTGAGCAGTTCATAAGGTTTCTTTTCTAATATAGGTCTTAGAAAGATTCTATTTATGATATAGCAAGCAGTAGAAGTAGCTTCAGCCCAAAAATGAGGTGAAATATTACTTTCAATCAAAAGAGTTCTTGCCATTTCTTGCAAAGAACGATTTTTCCTTTCTACAACTCCATTTTGTTGTGGAGTGTATGGGGATGAAAAATTATGTTGAATACCATAGTCATCACAGTGTTTAGCAAAATCATGATTCTCAAATTCTCCACCATGGTCAGTTCTAATACTTGAAATTGCATAACCTTTCTCAATTTGGATTTTCTTTGCAAACTTAGTAAAATAAGATAATGCATCAGATTTATTTGCAAGAAAGAATACCCAAGTAAAACGAGAATAATCATCTACTATAACCAAACAATATCTTTTACCTCCAATACTTTGGATTCTTGTTGGCCCGAGCAAATCCATGTGTAATAGCTGCAAAACACGATTAGTGGATACCTGATTTATAGATTTATAGGAATTTCTAACATGTTTTCCATGTACGCACGAAGTGCATAATTCATGCTTTTGATACTTGAGGTTAGGAAGTCCTCGAACAAGCTTTTTGGATGACACTTTTGCGATTTGCTTCAGGTTGACATGTCCAAGCTTCCTATGTCAAAGAATGACTTCATCTTGAATTGATATCAAGCATTGTGGACTGTCAGACCTTACATCTAGCAAATAAATATTTCCATGTCTTCGTCCAATAAAGGATTGTGAGAGATCCTTGCTTATTCCAAAACATGTATCTTCTTGAAAGTTGATTTTGTATCCAGAATCGCATAGTTGACTAATACTCAATAGATTGTAGCTTAATCCTTCAACAAAAGAAACATTGTTAATTGTGAGGTTTCCAATCTTCACATATCCTTGACCAACAATTTTTCCTTTGTTGTTGCCACCAAAAGAAACATTTCCTCCTTTTATATGAAAGAGTTTTGTAAAACAATTTGAATCTCCCGTCATGTATCTTGAACATCCACTGTCCAAATACCACTTGATTTTCTTCTTGAAGGTGACCTGCATTTAAAAGAAAGACTCATGTCTTCTTTGGTACCCAAACTTTCTTGGGTCCATCATTGTTAGTAGCATAAACAGTCTTTGCCCAGCTCTTCTTAACAGGTCTCCAAACTTTGGGACATTCCCTTTGAAAATGTTTTACACTTTTGCATTTTGAACAAGTAAGAACATTTCTACCAACAGACTTTACAAAAACCTTTTGGAAATGATTTTTGTAAAAAGTTTTTGTTGGCCTACCCCTAATTCTTTCCTTTACCTTTGGGAAATCGATCAAAGGAACGGTTTCTTGTGTCATTCCTAGACCGGATTTATTAAAGTAGGGTCTTTGGATAGAAAGAATTTTATCCAACTTTTCTGAACCCATTGAAAATTTCTTTGTGACTTTCAATAAATCTTCTTTCAAGCAAGTATTTTCTTTTGAAAGTTCATTCTCATTTTCTTTTGAAACAGCAAGAGACTTGTCTAGACTTTCAACTTTTTCAAATAAAATCTTTTCTTGTTGTTTCAGTTTGGAATTCTCCATTTTTAGTTCAGAAATCCTTTTAAGAGAGCCTTTAAGACTGAGACAAAGTTCATCAATGTATTTTGATACTTTGATAGGAATTTTTGAATTTCTTGAAATGGGCTAGTGAATCAACCTAGAGGGGGGTGAATAGGTTGTTGCGGAATTCTTTTGAAATCTTTTGTGGTAGAATACGTTGATATCAAAGATATATCAATAATAAATAAAGCACGTATTCATAAAGTAAATAGAGTAGGGTAAGAGAGAATTGACACAAGGATTATAGTGGTTCGGCTTAGTCCAAGCCTACGTCCACTCTCCACGCTGGCAGCCAACTGGCTGTAATCACTATGTAGCAAATGAGAGCTGTTACAGTATACGGACTAGACTTCTTCAATAGACAGTCTCTCCTACAGCTTCCTCTTTTGCTTTCGCACTATATCTCACTCTCTTCGATACACAATTTGAACATGAAAGATTTTAGAGAACAAGTGATTTTGGATATTCTAACATCGAGATTTTTCTACCCAGTCTCTCTCTTTATTTCCAGGCAACATCGATCCACCTTAAATAGCCTCCGAGCCTTCATACCCGTTGGCACTTTCCAAAAATTCATCCAATCAATCCGTTAGACTGAATCAATTTAAGTGATCTCCTTGTCACCGAAAACGTAAGTAGACAGTAGCTCGTCAATCCTGTTCGCCCATACAATTAGGATCTTGAGTTCCCAAAATTAGATTCTTCCAAAAATAAACTTGATCTTCAACGGATAAAATCCGAAGAATAAATCTTCCAAGCTCACGATCACAGCCAGAGATATTCCATGATTAAGATTAGGAAATATGAAATCCAATATCTTACTTTCCTTAGCCATAAGAATAACCTGTGGCCAGCCTGTAAAAATCACGAACTGTCTTCGGACTTAGATTTGGGTCTTGAAGGTCGTCGGGACTGAAAGCGAGTCTTGAAGGTCTTCAAACTGAAACTGTGTCTTGACTGACTTCAGACGGAAAAACTTCAGACCGAACTTCTGGGTCTAACTGTTTTTGAAAACCTTTAGACTTTGAAAACTTCAGACGAAACTGACTGAGTCTTGGAGTCCTTAGACCGTACTATTGAGGCTATTTTGTCAACTTCAAAACTCCAAGGGATTTTTCTTCAACATTTCTAACCTTGATACCACTGTTTGAGTCTGAGTCTGAATCTGAGTCTAAGTCTGAGTCTGAGTCTGAGTTTGAGTCTGAGTTTGCCATAAGACATATGTTTGCATATTCTTCATCACTCTCCTCACATTCAGTGTCACTCCACGTTTCAGCTTTGAGTGCTTTCTTGAACTTCTCAGGTTTCCCTTTCTTTTTCTTCAATAAGGGACAATTGAGTCTAATGTGTCCCTTCTTCTTGCATTCAAAGCAAACAACTTCTTTGCTGGTATCTTCTTCTTCATTTGATCTCTTTTGAAATCTTTGATTGTTTTGTCTCTTTCCATTGAACTTTCTACCTTTTCTATTTAACCTTATGAATTTTCTAATCAGAAGTGCCAATTCTTCATCATCCAAGTCTTCTTCTAAATCTGTAACATCAGAATCATCATTAGATTTTAAAGTAATTGACTTCTTACCTTTTGTGTCAAATTCCTCATTAAATTGCTCGACTTCATAAGATTGAAGTGTGCCGACCAATTCATCTACTAAAAGAGGCATGATCCTTTGTGTTTCTCTTATAGATGTCTTGACGTGATTCCAATCTTGGGAAAGCCCTCTCAACAGTTTATTGACCTTCATAGGTCTTGAGATTGGTTGTCCTTGGTATGCCAAGCCGTTTACAATTTCGTAAATCGGCGAACATATCCATGATGGATTCTCCGGCTTCATTTTGAAGGCTTCATATTGACCAAGAAGGATATTGATCTTGGTTTCTTTGACTCGATCTGTCCCTTCATAGGTGACGTGCAATCTGTCCCAAACTTCTTTGGCTGTTTCACAAGATGAAATTCTATTATATTCAGTAGGAGATAATGCACAATATAGAGAGTAGATAGCCTTTGCATCAAGGGCTTGTCTTTTTGGAATATCAGTTCGAGACATTCCCACTCCTTCAGGTAATTCTTTCCCTGTAATTGATGCAACTTTAGGAGTAATTCCATTTTCCACTACATCCCATTCCAGAGGATCTTTGGATCTTAGGAATGCCTTCATCTTGTTTTTCCATACGTTGTACTCCTTGCCATCGAAGTAGGGAGGTCTGGTATTGCTTTGCCCTTCAATTAAACCAATAACACTTCTAATAAATAAGCAGCCAGGCTCTGATACCAATTGAAATAGGCTAGTGAATCAACCTAGAGGGGGGTGAATAGGTTATTGCGGAATTCTTTTGGAATCTTTTGTGGTAGAATACGTTAATATCAAAGATATATCAATAAAAAATAAAGCACGTATTCATAAAGTAAATAGAGTAGGGTAAAAGAGAATTGACACAAGGATTATAGTGGTTCGGCTTAGTCCAAGCCTACGTCCACTCTCCACACTGGCAGCCAACTGGCTGTAATCTCTATGTAGCAAATTGAGAGCTGTTACAGTTCACGAACTAGACTTCTTCAATAGACAGTCTCTCCCACAGCTTCCTGCTGTTTTCGCACTATATCTCACTCTCTTTGTTACACAATATGAACATGAAAGATTTTTAGAGATCAAGAGATTTCAGAGATTCTAACATCGAGATTTTTCTACCAAGTCACTCCTTATTTCCAAGCAACACCGATCCACCTTAAATAGTCTCCGTGCCTCCATACCCGTTGGCACTTACCAAAAATTCATCCAATCAACCCGTTGGACTGAATCAATTTAAGTGATATCCTTGTCGCCGAAAATGTAAGTAGACAGCAGCTCGTCAATCCTGTTTGCCCATACAATCAGGATCTTGAGTTCCCAAAATTAGATTCTTCCAAAAATAAGCTTGATCTTCAACGGATAAAATCCGAAGAATAAATCTTCCAAGCTCACGATCACAACCAGAGATATTCCATGGTTAAGATTAGGAAATATAGAATCCAACATCTTACTTTCCTTAACTATAAAAAAAATAACCTGTGACCAGCCTGTCAAAATCGCGAACTGTCTTTAGACTTAGATTTGGGTCTTGAAGGTCTTTAGACTGAAACTGAGTCTTGACTGTCTTCAGACGGAAAACTTCAGACCGAACTTTTGGGTCTGACTGTCTTTAGACTAAAAACCTTTAGACTTTGAAAACTTCAGACGTAACCGACTGAGTCTTGAAATCCTTAGACCGCACTGTTGAGGCTGTTTTGTCAACTTCAAAACTCCAATGGATTTTTCTTCAACACCCGCAATACCCGTTTTCTTGAGGTAGTATGGACTGCCTCGAGAAGAACAAAATCGTGAAGATTTAGTGTCTAAAGCGGACAATATGTGTATAGTGGAGACCTAGGGTGTTACAGAATAATGGTAAATTAGTGGGATGAGAATCATCATCATCACCCGGCAAAGTTCCTCTCATGTTATAAAATGTCTCCCCGACCATGCAAAGCAGATTGATTCGTCCGAATCATGATGTCGTAGGGGCATGTCTTTGTGTTCCGTACATGAAGTAAAGAGATCTTGATTTAATCATTTTGTTTACAACTCCTTCACTCCCCCGACTGACCCCTCCGGGGAAACGATTGATTAGGGGTGTCTTCCTTTGTTGATGCGCTCGGAGGAGCCTATCGTTGTCTGATGCAATGGCGGCTGCCTTTTTTTTTTTTTTTTTTTTGGTGTGGATCTCGTGGAGTACGGGTTCTTGTTCTTTGTTTTCGGGCTTTCTGCTGCATTCATTTTCTCGATATCCCGTGTTTGATGAATGTTCGGGTGTATCTGCTTGTTGAATTCGTCGTTCGTGTTGCCTTTTCATGGATACGGCTTGTAGCTGGTGAGGAAGCGGTGGATAGAGTGAAGGTTTTGGTTTCCGAGGCGATCTGGTTGTGATTTGATCTGCTTGATTTGTCGGAGAGTGGAAAGTGAAAGCTTGGTGTGGCCATGTCATTTTGCCTTGTTTTCATTCAGTCCAGTCGATCGAGTTACGCTCACGAGCAAATTTTTGGGGGCTTTTGTCTATGAGATCGTGGATTTAGTCGCATCTGATGCAGTCGTTTTCTTGTCCTCGTTTTGATTGAGAAGCATATGATCTTTCCTTCGATGGGTCTTTTTAATCCTCTGCTCATTGATGGAGGATGGAGGATTGCGTCTTGGAATATGTGATTGCATTTTATTTTCGGTTGACGTGAGGATCTGAATTACTCTTGCCATGGTGGATTTGCAGAGGTTGCTAGGTGATGGCTAATTATACCCCGAAGAATATCCTCATTCCGGGGCGGCTGGGTTCATTGCATCCCATGTCGCTAACCGCCTCATTCGTAATTACCCTGAAATACAAGATAGTTGTGCTCGACAAACTCGACTATTGCTCCAACCTGAAAAACCTGAGTCCTTCACAATCATCCCCCAACTTCAAGTTCGTGAAGGGAGACATCGGAAGTGCTGACCTTGTGAACTACCTTCTCATCACGGAGTCTACCGACACCATAATGCATTTTGCTGCTCAGACCCACATCGACAATTCCTTTCGCAACAGCTTTGAGTTTACCAAGAATAATATTTATGGTACTCATGTCCTCTTAGAAGCCCGTAAGGTGACGAGGGGCGGATCGGGGATTCATCCACGTGAGCACTGATGAAGTTTATGGAGAAACGGATAAGGATGCGGCGGTAGGAAATCATGAGGCATCTCAACTCCCCACAAATCCTTACTCAGCGACAAAGGCTGGAGCGGAGATGCTTGTCATGGCATATGGCAGGTCATATGGGTTACCTGTCATAACGGCGCGCGGGAACAATGTTTATGGGCCAAATCAATTTCCTGAAAAGTTGATCCCAAAGTTTATCCTTCTGGCTATGAGAGGGAAGCCTCTTCCCATTCATGGAGATGGATCCAACGTCCGTAGTTACCTCTACCGTGAGGATGTTGCTGAGGCTTTTGAGGTAGTTCTTCACAAGGGTGAGGTTAGTCATGTCTACAACATCGGCACGAAGAAGGAAAGAAGAGTAATTGATGTGGCTAAGGACGTATGCAAACTTTTCTCCATGGACTCAGAAACCAGCATTAAGTTCGTAGAGAATAGGCCATTTAATGACCAAAGGTAGATGATCAGAAGCTGAAGAACATAGGCTGGTCAGAGCGGACTACGTGGGAAGAGGGGCTGAAGAAGACCATGGACCAGTACATTAATAATCCTGATTGGTGGAGTGATGTTTCTGGAGCGCTTCTCCCTCATCCAAGGATGCTGATGATGCCGGGTGGTATTTGTTGAGATAGGGCGAGCGATCGAACAATAATATAGACAAAAGAAGAAAATAAATCGGACACAGATTTACGTGGTTCAGTCGTAAAGACCTACGTCCACGGGGAGAGCAGCAACGAATTTCACTATAGATCAAGCGATACAGGGAGATTACACACTCAAGTCACTCAAACACTCTCTCGGTGTTTCCCAAGCCCCAATTACACCCAAAAACGCACACAGTGTTTAGCCCCAAAATTCCTCACGAAATAATCTCTCAATCTCACGAAGGAATTACACGCAAATCTTACCACAAGATTTAATTGGCTTGAACACTAAATCTTCTTGGATGTAATTCACGAACAAGAACGACAAAGAAAATCACTCCCAAGCACTCGACGACGAGACGGCGCTTCAAGACCAATTCTTCATGATCAACGGCGGAACACCAAGCACTCACGCGGCGCTTCAAGACAATTTGTGATCCACACCTACCACCCACGGCCATAGGTTTATATATATATATGAGTGAAACCCTTATCCTTTTGCCAACTTCTGATAGGATTATGTTTCCTATTTTAAACAATTTTATCCAAAACAAAATCCAAATCCAAGTCGAAGTTGGACTTTCCTATTTCAGACGTCCGCAACATATCCAATTCGGAATATTCAGAATTTCGCATTGGACTCAAACTCGAGACATATTTTAACAATCTCCACCTTGGCTCGACGTTTGAGCCAAGTTGCAATCGCTTTGCAAAAAAAATTCAAACTCTGCCGCTACTTTCCCATTGCCCCCGATGGGCTCAACCGCCATAGATATTATCCAAGTCCAAGCCTCGCTTGAACTTCGCCATAACCGAGGACCTCATTAGAATACCAACTCCACATGCACCTTTAACTGCTCCATAAGGATTTTCCGATGTAATCTCCTTAACCACAGATAAAACAAAATCATTGTTGCATCCATATCTGTCAAGAGATCAAATACGTACCTTATCAATATCAGCAGTTACAGTAACCATTGACTCTATAGGCTCCACCTCGCTACAAGCACCATCTGTGTCAATTACTTTGCTAGTACTCGTACTCGCTACCTCAGAAGTTTCTGGTCACAACTCCATCTCAAGCTGAACACCGTCTAGATCCGTATTAACACTGCCACAAACACTCCTAGCCAGAACTATCGGAGACTTGTCAAGGGTAACTTCTCTGCTGTTAACAGGTGAATTTATATCCGGGCACCACAACTGATAACCCCGCTCACCTTGTGCATAGCCATGGAATATGCACCTTGCCTTCCCATGAAGCTTACCATCACTCACTCGAAAATAACATGGGCAACCAAACATTCTAAAAATAGAATAATCAACAACGTTACCTGACCACACTTTTTCAGGAGTTCGCCATTCAATAGCAGTTGACAGGAATCTGTTCACCAGGCAGCTTACTGTACTTTGCATATCAGCTAAGATTCTCCTAGCAATACCAGCACTAGAGATAATTTTTCGGGCCGTCTCTGGTAATGTTCTGCTCATCAATTCTGCAAATTGTTGTGATTTACTAGCACTAGTGCGGTGTTTCACTATGCTCTTCATGCAGAATTTATTTGCCAGCTCCGAGCAGAACTCCATGCTATTGTCAGTCCGCACATGCTTGATCGACTTACCAGTCTCCGTCTCGATCAAAGCTCTTGACTGCGTGATCTTGATACCAACATCAAACTTGTGCCTTGGCACAAACACCCAGGTCTTCTTTGAGCAGTCCATAGACTCTTGAACAGATGCATCCAACGTCTTCGAGGCGAAACCTGTCATTGTCTCACCTTGAAGTTTATACAGGCCTCCATGCTTGATTCCTTTCATTATCACCAGGGCACCTCGAATAACCTTCAGAACTCCACCTTTTGAAGAATACCTGCAACCAGCTGAATCTAAGGCACCTAAGAAAATTAAGTTCTTCTTCAACTCTGGAACATGCCTCACTCCAGTCAATGTCCTCACGATACCATCATGCATTCTGATTTTAACATCACCAACACCCACAACATCGCACTCAGCATTGTTCCCTAACTGAACTTTACCACTACCTGTGCACTGATAAGTGATAAACCAATTTCTATTTGGTGTGACATGAAAAGAACAACCAGAATCCATAATCCATCCATCAAACGATGAATCATTAATGACAGACAAGACATAATCAACATTATTTGCTACAGCTGCAACATTATCTGCAGAATCAACTATAATTCCCTTACCCTTCTCATTCTTCAGCTTAAGGCAATCCATTCTAAGATGCCCCCTCTTGCCACAGCTCCAACAGACAACATTAGCAATCCTAGACTGACTACGCTTGTTCCTATTAGAACTACTGTTACTTACACGTGTTCTAGATCTTCCTCTATTTTCACCCACTAAAGCAGCAGATACATGTTCGCTAGATTCTCTTCTACGAATGTCCTCGCTCAGAATCAAATCTCGAACCCCATCAAACGTCAAACTTGTTGACCTAGAGGAATTACTAACAAGAATAAAAGTAGTATTCCAACTATCGGGCAACGAGGATAACGAGAATCAAAGCACGTACCTCATCTTCAAAGTCAATCTCAACTGAACTCAATTGACTAACAATCACATTGAATTCATTGATATGATCTGCAACTAACGCACCTTCACTCATCTTCAAATTAAACAGACGTCGCATCAAATAGACCTTGTTGATCGCAGAGGGCTTCTCGTACATATCTAACAGGGCTTGCATCAAATCAGTAGTGGTCTTCTCCTTCAAGATATTAAACGCGACGTTACGAGCTAACGTCAGCCGAATAATACCCATAGCTCGTCTATCCAGCAAATCCCAATCAGCTTGCTTCATCGTCTCTGGTTTCTCCCAAAACAAAGGCAAGTGCAGATTCATCTAATAAAGATAATCTTCAATCCGCATCTTCCAGAAACTAAAATCCTTCCCATCAAATCTGTCGATTCTTACTTTCACTTCTTCTATCGCCATCGATTCGCTTCAACTTAGCCAAGCCTGGCTCTGATACCACTTGTTGAGATAGGGCGAGCGATCGAACAATAATATAGACAAAAGAAGAAAATAAATTGGACACAGATTTACGTGGTTCAGTCGTAAAGACCTACGTCCACGGGGAGAGCAGTAGCGAATTTCACTATAGATCAAGCGATACAAGGAGATTACACACTCAAGTCACTCAAACACTCTCTCAGTATTTCCCAAGCCCCAATTACACCCAAAAACGCACACAGTATTTAGCCCCAAAATTCCTCACGAAATAATCTCTCAATCTCACGAAGGAATTACACGCAAATCTTACCACAAGATTTAATTGGCTTGAACACTAAATCTTCTTGGATGTAATTCACGAACAAGAACGACAAAGAAAATCCCTCCCAAGCACTCAACGACGAGACGGCGCTTCAAGACCAATTCTTCATGATCAACGGCGGAACACCAAGCACTCACGCGGCGCTTCAAGACAATTTGTGATCCACACCTACCACCCACGGCCACAGGTTTATATATATATATGAGTGAAACCCTTATCCTTTTGCCAACTTCTGATAGGATTATGTTTCCTATTTTAAATAATTTTATCCAAAACAAAATCCAAATCCAAGTCGAAGTTGGACTTTCCTATTTCAGACGTCCGCAACATATCCAATTCGGAATATTCAAAATTTCGCATTGGACTCAAACTCGAGACATATTTTAACAGTATTGAAAGGCATTTTAATGATTCCGAAGGAGGCAAATCTCCATCAAACCTCCCCACGGCTTCTAATCAGTCCAAGATGGTTGTTCCACCTTCAAAAAATGCGACTTCAGCCAAGAAACCTTCCTTGAAGTTCCTGATATATGGTAAGACTGGTTGGATTGGAGGTCTACTTGGGAGGCTATGCGAGAAGGACGGAATCCCATTTGAGTATGGAAAAGGGCGCCTTGAGGAGCGGTCACAGCTTGTGGCAGACATACAAAATGTTAAACCCACCCATGTTTTCAATGTTGCTGGTGTAACCGGTAGGCCGAATGTTGATTGGTGTGAATCCCATATGACCGACACCATCGGCACCAATGTTGCTGGAACCTTGACTCTGGCAGATGTCTGTAGGGAGCATGGGCTTTTGATGATGAATTATGCCACAGGTTGTATATTTGAGTATGATGCTGCACACCCGGAGGGCTCGGGCATTGGCTATAAGGAGGAAGACAAGCCCAATTTTACTGGCTCCTTCTATTCCAAGACAAAGGCGATGGTAAGTTTACTTGCGATTTCTATAATTTGCCCATATTGCCTCCATGAGTTGTTCTCTTTATGGATGCACTAATCGTTTCTGCTTGTGAAAACAGGTTGAAGAGCCTTTGAAGGAATACGACAACGTTTGCACCCTCAAAGTCCGTATGCCAATATCCTCTGACCTCAACAACCCCTGCAATTTCATTACCAAGATTTCACGCTATAGCAAGTTGGTTAACATTTCGAATAGTATGACCATTTTGGATGAGCTGCTTCCCATCTCAATTGAGATGGCAAAGCGGAACTTGAGGGGAATATGGAACTTCACAAATCCTGGAGTCGTGAGCCATAATGAGATTTTGGAGATGTACAAGGAGTATATCGATCCCCAATTCAAGTGGGCGAACTTTACATTGGAAGAGCAAGTGAAAGTGATTGTTGCCCCCCGAAGCAATAACAAGATGGATGCTACTAAGTTGAAGAAAGAGTTTCCAGATTTGCTACTGATCAAGGAGTCACTGATCAAGTACGTGTTTGAACCGAACAAGAAGAACTAAGCAGATGACTGGTTTTCGGCAGTGGTCGTCTCGTTCACTATGTGCCCATTGCTTGAGGTTTTGTAGCTGGATTACAAACGCCATTCCTTCCATATTCATCGGATTGTTTCTAAAGTTGTCCCCGAGGAACGAGGATAGTTCTGCTAGTGATTCAATTTGTAATTTTTACAAGCTGGCTAGTACGTTTTCTCCAGTCCTTTCTTTTGGGCTGGCTATTTGATTCTTTTAGTCCCTATGTCATCTTATTCTTGGATGACATGAAATTTATTTTTCTACTCTATGAGAACTGATAATTATTTTTGACATGTTATAATTTTATAAGATAGCCTCTGTGCGTATACCTGTTTGGTTTGCGGCAAATCAATTCTGAATCTTTCTTTGGCATCACGAGTTTGAGATTTAAAACAATGGATCTTTTTAATGTGCTGAGTTAATTAGCAATCATGTTAATGACCCTGTCAACGATTGTCCTGAAGGTTTGATAGGCAATTAATCAAGAAAATTTCATAGCTCTCACTAAACAATCAATACCTCCAAAATGGGATAAGTACACTATTGATGCCATAAGTTGTGTACGGCGCTCACTTTGGTGTCAAAAGTTTCCGCCGGATCACTTAAGTGCCAAATCAGAGAAAAAACGATTACTTTGGTGCCACCAACGAGAAATTCCATCCATAATAATTACGTGACATTTATAGTTAAAAACAAAAAATGACAACTCTTAATATTGTCCACGGTGGATGGCATAAAATGACGCTGTTTTTTTTTCTTCGTAAGAAACGACGTTGTTTTACCATTCCACGTAGATTACCTACAAAACGATAGTCATATAGTGGATTCACTACGGTAAAAAATGACATGGGCCAAAAACGATGTTCGTATAGGATTCTCGTTCGACGCCGCCGGCCATAGCTCGCTGACCCAACTTCGTTCACTCGCCCTCCATCGCTCGATCACCGCTGTAGTTGCGCCGTCGTTCACGTTCGTTCACTGGGTGCATCCTCAACTCTCGCTCACTCAGGTTTGTCATGTTCTCTACGTGGGTCAATTTAGTGAAAAATTTAGGGTTCCAACAGGCAAGTTAGGGCATGGAGGGCAAATTGAGGGCTCGGCTTAGGGGGAAAGTGGTGGGGAAAGTGGTGGGGACCGAATAGAAAATTTGAGAGTTTCGTCATTCGTTCACTTTCTTTTGTGGGGACCGAATAGAAAAATAGAGCACGGAGGGGAAAATTGGGCTCGACTTGGGGGGAAACAGTGGTGGGACCAAATTTATTTAATTAATTGGACTGCTTCTGTTGGGGAAATAGGGGGACCAAATGTGATTGAATTGAAAAATGGGTGGGGGGACCTCACTTTGTTTATTCAATTCGGTCTCTTTTGTTTCTGTAAAAGCACCGAATTGAGGAGATCAGTCGTTTTTTGACAACAAACGACAAGAACCTGCATGTGAAGTTATTGATTCTGTCATGTGGTCCCAACAAGTAATGACATTTGTTTTTTTTCATTGGGTGCAACATCAACATGGACGCAAATCAGGTAAGCATCATTGTTTGCTATGGCGGAGAGTTTTTTATTGGCATCGATGATTGGGAATATATTGGTGGAAATGAAGGTACTATTTATGTCAATGTTCGGAAGCCATCATATATTGATTTTCTAAGGGATTTGGTGTATTTTTTATGATGTAAAGTGCAAAAACTACATTATTGTGTTCCTGGGAAGGAATTGAAGGATGGCTTGAGATTTTTTAATGACGACAATGGTATTAAGGATATCATTTGCCATTATTTTCATGGCGAAGAAGTTAAGTTATATGTTGAGTATTATAGTGATGATGATGAGAATGAGGATGATGATGAGGATGGTGAGGATGAGAATGAGGATGAGGATGAGCAGACCACCATTGAAGGAGGAGAAGTGAGGGATCCTATTCAAGTGAGTAATCAGGTCGGGAATGAAAGAGATGAAAGGGAGAGAACTCACATTAATAGAGATGAACAAATAGTGTGATGTCCTAAAAGCTTGGGTGAAGATTTGGATGAAGATGTGGGCGATGAAGACTTCATTGGATTAGAATGGGAAATTGCTTTATCCAATGAATTGGAAAATGAATATTTTACTTCTAGTAAATTTCCCAAGTGACGAAGATGGTGATTAACTCGCACAATCAAGACAAAAGCTAAGGGAATTTCCAAGAAAAAAATTTGCACCTTCAGCAAAGAGGCCCGAGCCAATAAATGGGGATGGAGTTCCAGCTGAAGGTAATAGAAGTGAAGATGAAGAAAGCTGCGGCGATGAAGTTGCTAGTTCAGAGAATGAGCTTGACAATGATGATGAAGAACCTGTTCGTCGAAGAAAAAGTAAGTACCTTTGCTATGATCCGACTGTTGATAAACCTATTTTGTCTATAGGCATGAGATTTGACGATACCAAACAGTTCAAGGAAGCTGTTGTGAAGAATTCCATTGGTGAACAGAGAAGTGTTCAATTCATTAGAAACATGAAGAAATTTGTGATAGCTAAGTGCTTACAACCCAATTGTCCATGGAAGCTCTATGGCGCGCTGAGTAAGAATGGGTCATTCCAGATTATGTCATTTTAGGAGGAGTATACTAGTCCAATTATCTTTAACAATAAAAGGGTAACAAGTGTGTGGTTATGGAAGCATTTTTTCAACACTATCAAAGCAATGTCCGAGATCAAGAGTCCTCAATTCCAGTAGTTAGTGAAGGAGCAAGTGGGGGTTAATGTGTCAAGGAATCAATGCAAGAGAGCTAAGATGAGGGTGATGAAAATACTGATGGGCGGGTATAAGGAAGAATATGCGCAAGTATGGGACTATGCTGGCGAATGCATGTTTCAAAACCCATCTAGTAGGGTGTATGTAAAGGTTATGGAGAGGCCACTCCTTGATCTTGGGCTTAGATTTGATAGATTTATGTATGTTTTGATGCAAGCAAACGGGGCTTCTTGGCTTGTTGTAGAAAAGTTATAGGATTGGATGGATGCTTTCTAAAGGGTTTGTGCAATGGGGAATTGTTGGCTGCTGTGGGGAGAGATGTCAATAATCAAATGTTTCTAATAGCTTAGGCGGTGGTGAAGATAGAGAATAAGGATATTTGGTCTTGGTTTTTCAAAAATTTAATGGCTGACCTTGAGATAACTGATGGGGGCAGATGGGCATTCATGAGCGACCAACAGAAGGTAATTTCATTGTCAATTAATTCACTGCCTTTTAATATTAATCATTTGCATATTTTTCTTGACTTGTATTTATTGGTTTGAATTTTTGTAGGTACTTATTCCTGCATTGGTTGAGTTAATGCCACATGCTGAGCATAGAATGTGCGCGAGGCACATATATGCGAACTGGTCAAAGAACGTTAAAGGAGATAGGCTGCAGAAGCAATTTTGGCAGATAGTAAGGAGTACCAACATGGCTAATTTCAGATTAGCTAAACAAGGATTGTTGCAGCTGATAAAGGAAGGTTTTGATGCACTCTTCTAGACAGAAGCTAAGCACTAGTGTCAGGCCTTCTTCAGCGAAGAGTTCAAATGCGATATTATTTATAACAATCTCAGTGAAGCTTTCAATGGCAGAATTTTAAAGGCTAGGTGCAAACCAATCATCAGCATGCTTGATGATATTCGAGTGATGGTGATGACTAGACTGCATAGGCAAAGAGATGAGGCTACCAAATGGACTAGAGACTGTGGCCCTAGGATTATGAAGAGATTGGATGCAAACATTGCTGCTAGTAGGTTCTACCATCCAGTTTGGAATGAAGATAATGGATATGAGATTATTCAAAATCAGAATAAGTATGTTGTCAACCTGGATAGAAGAAAGTGTTCATGCCGAGCCTGGCAACTAAATAGAATTCCCTGTGCCCATGCAATTTGTGCTATTCAGATGAAGCAACAAAACCTAGATGATTACCTACATGATTATTACAAAAAAAGCTCATACCTTGCTTCATACCAATTCATGATGTAGCCTATTAGAAGCAGCAAATTTTGTGAGCCAACAAATCATGAAAGCCCTCTACCTTTGCCATTGAAGAAGCAAATTGGAAGGCCAAAAAAGAAAAGAAGAATGCAGCAGGAAGAGGCATCAAGTCAGAGGATGAGTAGGACTGGCTCAAAGATGAAATGCTCCTATTACCGCAAGGAAGGGCACAATAAGAAAGGTTGTGAGCTGAAAGGGCAGCATCAATGGCAAGATGTAATGGCTGAAGGTAGGATAGAAGGCCCTACTGAAGAGCTTCTTGTTAGGCCTAGTGAAGGTAAGACAAAAGACCCTGCAGTAATGCCTAATGAAGAGCAAACAGAAAGCCCTACTCTAAGGTAAGTATCATTTTTACCTCAGTAACTTTACATTTCCTGTTCAATAGAGTTTAATGGTTGACCATGTGTACTGACTTCTCTTGTGCTTTTCCTCTATCATGCACTTGTAATTTGATAAATTTTCTCCATTTGTTTCCACCATTAAAATGAGTAGATGTCTATTTATTCATTGTAGTTGGTCATGATCCTGATATAGTACATTGTTGTAAGGCCTTTTAAAGGGCTAGAAAAAGACCCTGTTGTAGGCTCAAGTGCAGGGATAGAGATTGGAATAGGCAGAACAGTAACAACAATTGAGTCCACTGTTGAGCAAACAAGAAGAAAAAAATTTCCTGTAAGTTGTACATTACTGTGTTTGTCTTTTATGGGCTGAATTTTAAATTTCTTATGTGTTTCTTAGTGAGAAGATGAGCAACTGCACAAGTTACAAAGGCTGCTCCCTCATTTGTTGCTGCTGAAAATGATGCACCACAGCGAACAAGAGGGGCTCTTGGAAAACGACTAAGGCAATATGATTATGGGATTTACATAGATGAACGAACTGGAATGACTATTTTGAATGTAAAATTTGTAGGCCTCATGCATTTAATTTTTTGCACTTCAATTCATTTGGTTGACAATATCGCTATGTTCTTGTAGCTTGGGAGAACTTCGGAGGTACTTCTTTCTCAAGGTGGGCCAACTCAAGAATCAAGGGCGCAACCAAAGAAGAGTGCTCCAAAGAAGAAGATAGCGGGTATAGCTGCAAAACAGCTATCCAAACAGAACCCAGCACCAGTTCCATCTCAACCGACAATTGGGTGCAATAGTAATGATATGGACCAACACATGACACATGCTAGAACAAGAATAGCCACCGTCAAAAATAAGGAAAATGAGGTCACAAAAAGCCCAGTTAAAGAACCTGCACATCCAGTTCGAAAGAGTGCTTGGATTATGAATCAATTCAAAGCTCCAAGACGAAAAGGAGATCAGGGTGTTATCCATATTGACTGATGGGAGAGTGCTGGACATGATCTCTTTTTATGTGGTGCTGTTGATGGGAGGATGCTGGACATGGTCTCTTTTTATGTAGTGCTAGACATTGTCTCTCTTTTTATGTTTTCTTTTTTTAGGAGGGTGCTGGATATTATATCAATGATGGTAGTTGCTGCCTCCATATTGCCATTGGCTTTTTTTTAAAGAGGGTGCTGAACCTTCAGTGATTGGGGAGTGAAGTTCATGTTTTTCTTTTCTTTTGTAAGCAATCAATCAATGTCAATGACAATAGTTGTTTCTGTAATTTTCTCTTGGCTTGGTTTCGGCTAATAGCTAGTAAGATAGTTATCAGTTATGCTGTATATTTTTTTGCTGTTGGTGCAATGTTCTTATGAGCTTGCTATTATTTTTAAGATTTAGATGTGTGCATATAGTGTTGCTGGTTAAAGTTGTTGATGCGTTGATGCTATTTGTGGGGTTCTAGTTGTATGTGCTGGAACAAGATGTAATTTTGGGTGCTGGTGCATCTTGTTGTAGAGCTGTTGTGTTGCAAGAAGATGCACTAGTAACCCAACTGGGGCAAGAACAAAATGCAAGATGCACCACAACTGATGCAAGTTTGAAATTGGCATTCAAGCGATCACTATTTACAACTTGTGCAACAGAAGTGATCACTTTATAATCGCGACAGGCACTTAAATGATCACTTTTATAAAAACTTGACACTCAAGCGATCACTATTTACAACTTTTGGCACTGAAATGGTTAATCGTTAATTTGCCATCATCCCTTAATTTTGCCATGGTTTGCAGTTGCAGCAAACCATTACAACGATAAAAATATAGCAACCATTCTATTTGAAGCAAAAACTAATCAAAACAAACATTGACAATACACAACTAAACAATAAAAAGTGCTTAGAACTAATACATTCCAATTCTAACTCCAACCTTCAATTTCGCCATGGTTTGCAGTTGCAGCAAACCAACAAACCAGCAAATCAGGAGGGCAAATAAGACTGGTAAATTAGGAGGGCAAATAAAAAATGTAGCAAGTAAACATTGCATTTCTGAAGTGTTCATAATTAATGTATTCCAACTCCAACCTTGCATTTTTACCATGGATTACAACATTTAATGCATTTCGACTATGGTAGACATACAAACTTCTTCTTATTACCCACTTCACATTTGAATAAACTATCTAAGAGAATAAGAATACAATCATGGCTTGATAAAAGTTTCTTTCAATTTTTAGCCTTGAAACCTCCCTCTTCAAATGGTTGAATGGCATCTTGTACTGGAAGAAGAGGTGGTACTTGTCTTGTCCTTAGCTGGGCCTCAACAACAGTATCATTTAGTTCGCTGCAAAGTATATACACAGTACCCACTTGCAATTTATTGAATGTGGCTATGCAAGGATGCATAATGGACATATTTAAAGAATTCCATTAATGGCTCTAAATGTGAAAACAATTTGCATACGGAGCCTCAAATTTATTGGTCAGTCAAATATAGAGGCAAGAGTTGCACACCTTAGGAACATTTCGGCCCATTCTTGTGCAGTATGGGTTGTCACATGTGCATAATTCTGTCGATGACGCTTTTCCCTCTCTTCGGCAGGCATATTTAAAGCTTGGGCTATAGAAACAGCAACCTCTGTGATGTTCCAAGGGTTCACTAGAATTGCACCAGCGCCTAGAGATTGAGCCGCACCAGCAAACTATAAAATAAACAAAGAAATAGGTAAAGTATAATCTAAGTATCAATGCAGAAAGAGGAAAGTCATTTAGGTTGTGAGATGTCCGAAATGAGACATGGGGTACCCTGTCAGAAAAATCCACAAATCAAGCGAAGAGCACTAATCTTTACAGAAGCTTTGCAAACTTGTTAGCTAATTTAGTTCCATATCTGGAAGCTGAAACAAATCATTAGCTTAAAAAGCTTTCACTTGAAGTTCTCTTCTTGTTCAAAAAGCTTTCGCTTGAAGTTCATAACCCATGGCTACTCAAAATGAAGTAAATAGGGCAGATTTCTGAGGCAAAATTGCGATGTGCTACTTGCATTTAAACCATAAGTAACTCTGTTAGATTGACTTCTTAACTATATCTTTATTGTTATCTATCACGTGTGAAATTGTTTGGTTTAATAAATAGCCAAGAAATATAATTAGCACATAACTTCTAGAATTTTAGGGAGTAAAGATAGATCTCTTAGTTAGGCGTTGTCAGCATAAATTCAGTAATGCAAAGGGTCTCATTATCCATGTACCAATCTACACAATAGCACATTCTCTGCACTAAGAAGTTTAACGGAAATAGGAATTTACCTCACTGAGAATTAGAACCCCTTTCTTTGAATCTTGACATGCAACAAACTCATAACTAACGAGATTCATGCCATCCCTCAATGAAGTGACAAGTGCAACATCTGAAAAGGCAAAATCAGATTCAGTCCAACCATCCTCTAATAAAGCAATCACTTAGTTATTAAAAGATAGCTTTCAGATATATACGACTTTTATAATTATGCAGAAACAATACTTTATTATTTCACCATCAAAGTTTTGTTCTTCCACTGAGATCCAATCACTAATTCAAAACATCCTAGCAAACAGAATACCCATGAACCTACTACTAAGAAGCCTTTTCACTACATTAGCATAGCATGACCATGCTGCTCTAATGGACTACAGCAGCAAACCCATGAAGGAACCAATGTGAGAGAGAGAACCCTTTGGAACATAAGGCCAGGTATGGTAAAGTTATGAAGAAGCCAGACATCCAGGACTAGAAAAGTGTAGGGAATTCATAAGAAGGAATTATTACCAGTAACTGCATAAAGGGCACATAGCTTATGGAAGTCAAGAGAACAATCCTGCGACAGAATGAAGAGAATGTCACAGGAAAGTTGCATATGCCTACATGAACACGAGCATTAAGCATTGTGAACATTAACATCATGGATACTGAAAACCAAAATTAACTGGAATTTGATTTTGACCCATATGCTTTATTATAGTAGGGTTAAAGAGTCAATACAAATGAGAAGACTATATTTTTCCGTTGAATTGAGTTTTGCTATTGAACTGGTAATTAATCGTTACAACTATATCGTTGTCTTCTTTCGTGGAGAGAAAAATCTCCAAATGTGAAGCACAAACCATAAGAATCATTTGTTCTCGCATTACAACCATCTAAATGCAAAAGAATAGGAACAGGAAGATTCTTATAAGGAGCAACTACTTTGAAATATCAAATTCCACGGGTAGTATTATCCAACTATGCAAATCAATTAGAAAAAGTTATAAGATATCTCATAAATGTTTTTGCCAGCAGTGTAAAGAATGACAGTCTTATGCGTCAAAACTAAAGTACTATCAAGTGCTTTGTGCATTGGATTGATGAATAAAACTACTATTTCACTAAGAATATAATGTGATCCAGCCAACACACAATCCACTTTTAGTACCAGCCTTGCAACTAAGTCAAGTCAAAAATAAATCATCCTGCAACCAAAGTTAATTATCATAGAGCCACTGTAAGTTAGAAGACAAAACAGACCAGGTGATGTATAGGAACAGCCGTCAATGTCCCAAATCTTCCATTAATGCGTCCAACAATTTCATGGACTTGGCTTGTAAGTTTTTTATCTGCCCCAACATACAGGATAAAAAAGTAGTGGTCAGAATCATCAGCAATGAACCGCATGGTATTGACAAATTTGCTGAAAGAATGAGACAAACTGTTTTCAGAAACTCTCAGAATTCAGTGATATCCAACTTATCTATAGAATGGAATTCGGTATTGCTTCAGTTAAGTATAAGCACACCTCAGTTCAAGTGCAATCAAATCTGCAAGGGAAAATACCTTTTAAGCAGAGAACATTGGAACCCAAACTGAGAACCGTATGTCGGAGATCAACCTTTCAAATTACCAATGATAGTTTTTCAAACGTAAAAGCAAGCAGAATTTAGGACAAGCAACAGAACATAATCAGTTAGAACCCAAAGAAACCTACATTCAGGAACATCTGTTCTTGTTGGTACAGCAATTTGCAGCAAAACAACTTTGTCATGCCAATTTGAGTTTTCTTCAAGAAATTTCTCAAATGCCAGTATCTTTTGGGGAATCCCCTTGATTATATCCATTCGATCAATGCCTAACATCACCTGTAAAATTAAATCATAAACAATAAGTCAGATCCAAAGATGCAGTTTGATCATTCAGAAGCCTCTTCATATAATATTGAGAAAAGACGTAGGCATACAATTTGTCTTCCAAATAGTCAAGGAATGACAGACAATAAAAGATGCGTGACAAAAATGTTCTCCCCATTGACTATGAAAAGAATATACCTTACGACCAGCAAATCTCTCTTTAAGTTCTTTAATGTGTTCCTGAACTAGTTGGGTGTCAAGTGCTCGGATAAAACGATCAGCATCTATCCCAAGAGGAAACTGAAGACATCGAGCACATTAAGAGCAAAATGTAAGTTCACATTCCATGCATTGTGGGCTAAGAGTAATGATATATCCAATCAAAATTTCAAATCAAAGCAATGAAAATGAAGCAGTTGTGATCAACAAACTAAACTTATACATACCGAAGTTACCCTCGTCAGCCTGCCTTGATCTTCAACTCCTTCCGGTGTACCCTCAAGCCCAAGAATACGAGTACAAGCGCTCACAAAGTGCCTTGCATAGTCAGAGGTATGGAAACTGGAATATCATGAAAAGCTGACGTCATGATGGTCCAATGTTGCAAAAATACAAGAAATGTCATAACAATGAGTAGCGTGTAGGAAGGAAAACTTAAAGGCAAAAAAGCTTCTCAGGTTTTACATGTCCAAGGCATCGAGCTCACAGATGAACATGAATAAGTACCCCACATAAGGTTTTCTAATCCAGGAGACATGTTGGATCATGGACAGGAAACAAACACATACTCTCCATACTATTTTTGATTCAGATAGACCTCCAATTCCAATATATTTATGAGACTATAGAATACACGTTTTTCGTATTTGCAGTCCCAAACTATCTAAAAGTTGAAAATTTTATCAATGCAAGTACATGCAAGAGAATGCATGTGCAGTTGCAAAGCTGGAAAGACAAACCTAATGGAGCATCCAAATAAAGGGTAGTCTTACCCAACTAAATCAGCGGCAAGAACAGCACGCAAAAGCTCAGACCCTAATGGCAGAGTCCTGTGAATTTCATAGGAAGGAAATGGTGTATGGAGGAACCATCCAACTTTCATGTTGCTGTTATATTCCTTCAGGCATTTCGGCAGAAACATAAGATGGTAATCATGGCACCAGACTACATCACCTTCTTCGTAGTGCTTATTTACAACATCAGCAAACATTTTGTTTGCTTTCTGATATGCAGCAAACTGAGACTGAAAACTTCTTGTAGTTGCTAGGCAATTTTCTCGTGGAAGTCCAAGGTAATGAAAAAGAGGCCATAATATATTGTTGCAATAGCCATTGTAGTATTGATGGACAATCTCCTTATCAAGGAACACTGGGACACACTTCTGTGAACAAGGAAAGGAGCCGATTGTAAAGTTGACATCTATATCACAAATAGAAACACCGGCCAATTGATCTTGGTTAAATACATTAAAAGAATGCAAAGCATGATGTAGCACAAAAAAAATGGTAAATCTGATGCGATAACATTACTTTTTGAGCCAAAGCATCAGTAAGAGCCCTCTGTCCAATCTCATCGGGAACATTTACGCCAGCCCATCCTATCCATCTTGCCTCAAACCCCTTCACACCTTCAACAAAGTCAAATGCATCAAGATCCACCTCCTTAGAAGAGGTTTTCAGAATTTTTGGGAAAAAAAAAACAGCGAATAGAAATATAATAAACTAGAGAACCAAGGGAGTGGGCCCTACTAATCATGTAATGGCTGCAACAGAAAAATGGGATTTTGAGGAAAAGGAGCGACCAGATGATACTTACCCAGAAGAGCAGTAACTAGCCCACCAGGACTCATCTCGAGAGACCATGAGTCTTCCCCTCTTCTGACTGCAGAGACAGGCAGTCTATTAGCCACCACCAGGAGTCTTTGTCTAGAAGACCTCTCTTCTGTCCTTTCAAAGCCCTCAGTAAATGCCCTGGCGGCGGCAACCCCTTCCAAAAACTGTTCAACATAAGATATCCCCGGCTTTTCTCCTTCTCTAAAGCACAATCCATTTTCTAACTCAGCCTCAGTTGTCTCATTTGAATGGGAAGCCTTGCTGCTTTTTCTGAGCTCTCTTTCTCTTAGGAGCCGTTCTACACGACCAGGAAAATGGGCACTGTTACGGTTGTACTTATTTCCAGGCATACGCTCACAATTTATTCAACCTTTGTTAACAGCTTTTATTATATTATAGGAAATTTTCGACATTCTCCCACTTGGGCTACATTAATTAACTTATTTTATTTTGAAAAAGATTTTATATTGAAAACGACACTATCGGGTTAATAACTGAAAATTTTGTTTTATGTGGCACAACTTTAAAAAATAATATTCCAATTATGGCATTTCGAAACCAATCCAATCCTATATAATCTTAGTATAAGACTATGGGGATCAATGTGTTAAGAAAATACCACAACACATGACCTTCCATAATCACATATAATAAGCATTATATTTTCATGGATCATGGACCTAGTAGTGTGATAAGAAATAGTGCCAACATTTAATCGAAATATACACAATTTCTTATCAGTGCTCAATGTAATTTCTCAACGACATGAAACTGGATTAACGCAATTTCTAAACAACATGAAATTGTACGACTATGTCACAATCCAATATAAGATATCATAATTAGTGACATCCAGTTATCTTTAAATTAAAATTTACTTAAAGATACTATTTGATATTTTCATTTCTCAGTTAACAAGAGAAATGATAACAATAGAATCAATAATAACAATCATTAAAAATAAATGCTTTAATAGACATCATAAAAGCATTATCAGTTTGTATATAACTATAATATCCAGAAATACAAATTATATAACTCATACTAACAAAAGAAATTAAAAAAATCTAAGATATTATATTCTTTACATGTTCTTTATACAAAATGGGTCGTGAGCCTTTTGTTACAGGCTCAGCCAACATAGACTCAATTCTGATATTTTCAATCGCAATATCTCCCTTTTTTTACCAAGTCCTTAACAGTATAATAATAGATCCAGTTAACATTTCAACCGTGGCATTATTGTTATTTACAATAAAGGTAACTGTCTGTCACACATAATACAATAAGATCAATTATGAGCAATAAGTATTTCAACAAAAATAATTAGTACATTATAAACTCCCCTTTGAGCAGAGTGTATAATGCACCATTATTTTTTAACACGAAATTTATAATAATAAGGAGAATTACATATAATTATCAATGATCCATTTCCTTTGGGCAGACAAATCATTTAAATTATGCATCTCCATGATATTGATATATAGAGACAATAATGGAGAATTACATATAGTCTTCAAGGATCAATCCCCTTTAGGCAAACAAATCCTTTAAATTATACATCTCCATTATTTCAACATAGAGGGGAATTATACATAACTCTAAAAAATTTATCCCCTTTAGGCAGATAAACCTTTTGAGTCACATATCCCCATCATTCATCTCTAATATATCAATATAAAGGGGAATTACACATAACTTTAAAAGATTTATAGCCTTTGGGCAGATAAATCTTTTTGAGTCATACATCCCCATCTTTTAATTTTGGAATTTATCTTTATGCAATTTTCAAATTAATATACACAATAACCCCCTTTGGGCAGGTGATTGTATATACTAATTTTTATCAATAAGGAACTTCAACAATTTTATGCCCAAAATTTATCTAACAATATAAAGCATTTTACAACATGTGCTTCCCAAGATTATATTGCATTTATCAAACAACAATATTTGCCACAATTTTTTTTTAATTAATATGCAACATCCAATCTAAGCTTACGCCCAGAATTTACTATAGTTCCAACCATTCCTGAATATATCAGGAACCTATCACAACAAGTAGCTATCGCTCTACATCAGACATATAGTCTACCAAAGAACCACTAAAATCACTAGCTGCGAGGTGTTACTCACCATGATAACATCCCGTGACAACAAAGATAGGCAATGGGAGACTCTTAAGAGACTATAACAGCATAAAAAATCCTCATTCTTATGATGCAACTCAACTTCATCCCAATATCATCGCTGACCAAGCATTGATCCATCAAGATATCTTTCAATTAACGAAGGATCTCCAACCACAAATCAACACCATTCGACATTGACAAGAACAACTATTCACATCACATAGCATTACCCAGAGGAACACCCACATCAAGAAAAAGAAAACCAACAGAAGTCTTGCAAAGCACTTTAGATAATACTATTTACCACGAAAAAGGATTTACAAAAATCTTTGGTGTTGGCTCATTCTATATCTATCATATATCTCTAACCTAATTTTGCCTTGCACACTCCTAAAAGAACAAAAACAAACACACAATTTGAGTGATTCTTATTTGAGCACTCCAGTCAATATTCTACTCCATATGTAGTTTCAAGATAAAGCCTATATAAAGAGGTGCCACTCACCTACCACCAGTAGTAAATGAGCCTGAACCAACCGCTTCGAAATGTATGGCGATCTAATTAGAGAGCAAATATTCCCTCTCGATATTCAGTTCATGTTGAACTGTAGCTAGGATGAGCTACGTAGCTACGCATTGCACTAAAAAACTAGGGATGCTTGAGCACGATGTATCTTGCATCGAGCGACATCATCAAGGTGCGAAAAACCCTAACCGACCTAGACTTTAAAAAAAAAAATCATCAAACAAGGATTTCCTCCTCGAGCAAAATTCAAAAGAAAACAAAAGAAGCTTAGTTTAGAAGAAATTAGTCATATGTAATGGTCAATTGCAACAATATATCAACCATAGCTACTGTAATATCTACATTTACTCTGCCGTACTATCTAAAATAGACCAAAGGCAGCTCAACGAAGGATTTTCGCATTAGGTTTTTACTTATGCAAACTTGAACTATGGATTTCTCTTTGCTATTAGCGATGAGCCTATGAAGAAGACTAGACCAACAACAAAAATCCCACAAAACAGAACAATGCAGCAGGACCCTATACAGCCTTTCATTCTTTACGGCAGTGAAAGCAAGATTCTTTCAATTCTATAAAATGAAGAAAGCTCCAAGTTCAAGCCAGTAAAACACGAGTTCGAAACAGGGGAAACCAGATCTGCAAGAACAAAAGCTCGTCGATCCGGACTGCACCAGACACGCTCATCAATCATCACCCAACAAAAAAGAAACATCAAGATGACCAGATTTCATCACCTAAAACCAATAGAGCAAACTAAGATGGCACCCTGGCAAAACCAACCGAGCAACGATAAGGCACAAAACCCAAAATCTTGGTCCCACAGCAATTCAGGGCCGGCGAAGTGAACCTCAAAAACAGGGGCGGAGAACGCAAAATTCCACCCGAAACCGCGAGACAAGGCTGAAAGCTTCCATCTTCGCACGACCTAGAAATCTAAATGGCCCTCTACATACATCGAAACGATAAAAGAGGGGGATGCATTAATAAGTAAGACTCACTTAGCAGCCCAAACAAACACTAGGGTTTCAAAAATACGAACTTGTTCCCAAAATGCGCATCGACAATCAATCGCCACATGCTTCCTTGACACACCTGCTCGGGCAATCCGACCTCTAACCGCACGAAACTACGGCTATGATCATCCCTCGGAAAGCCAGAAGAGATTGCTTAGAAAAGCATGTCCAATCCGCTGAACAAAGAAATCGCGACGAGGGAAAAAGAGAGCAACCAACAGCAATATTTTCCCAGAAAATCAAACAAGAACTTTCCCAAACAAAAACCAGACCGAACACACGAGGGCGGATTGTCGTTTATGTTGGCCAATCACGAAGCGGGAAGCGGACTGCGATCTCAAGCGAGGCGTGTGAATCGGATTAGAAAAATCTCTCTCAATTCTCAACGAAAATATACAAATTATATATGGTTGGAAAGATCTAGACATGTAGAACAAAAGCCATATGGTTTCAGAATCAATCAAGCAAAAAATCCACACGAAAAAATAATGCCATAATCGGCTCAAAGAGGAGGATTTCGAATTTGTCCATAAAAAAAAATTTGGGTTGTACAATCATATATGATTAGCTCTAATACCACAATTAATTACATAAACAATTAATCAATCAAGAAGAAACAAATCCATATATGATTGTAAAACACCCATATCAATAAATACAGCGGAATTAAAGCATACCTATTTCAGCCATTACTTCACTTGAAAAGAAAAGTATATCACTTTGATGACTAGGGATCTATCGGAATACCAGATCTTCCTCTCTATGACCTATTTCAGTATAGCAGCTTTCAATGGGATTAAAGCAACTAATAGGTATAACCTATCCTTTTATAGGGTAGAAAGGGGACCTACCAAACCCTAATCAACAACGTGTTAACTGGGCCCTTTCTTACTATGGGTTTCAATTAAACACAATTGCCTACACTTTACTGCTCAACCAAGCCCGTTATCAATAGATGTCAATACCCAATTTAATCAGATCACTCTAGGGTTCAACAAATATTGAAATATCTATTGACCCGATTATTTAAAATAGAAAATCAATCAATTAATTAATTGAAATATTGCTCTGAAAGCATACCATTTGAGGGTCTTAAAGTTAAAACACGATGCCTCTCCGTCTTCATTTGAATCTTTTTACGTCTTAGCAGCGAAGAAATCTTTATACGTTGGTAATTTATTAGCCTTTGCTCATCAGTTTTCCAAGAGAATTGCCGGGTCCCGACACGACATCAGTCTTTGTTCCCAGATTAGATGTCGCGAAATCGAATGGCCTGTCACTTCACCCACCATTGAGGACAATAAAGAGAGACTAAATATCAAAGATCCAAAACCGTTATCTTGGAGGGGATAAAGCTGTTCGATTCTACTCTCATATTATCTTCACGTAGAACGGGACAAAAGAAAATTGGAATTGGATAATTATAATTTGCTAAACACCACTCTTCTTCTTCTTTTGCTTTTTCGTGGAACTCGAATGAAGAATGGAGCACTTTCATTAAATAGGCCTGGCGATGACGAACAGACAGATCCAGCTTTTCACCCCATTTATTGGCCTTGCTTATTCTCACGAATTACAAAGCAAGTAGCCATCTATCCCTCTTGAGCCTAAGGGATAATATCTCAATGTGTAACGTGGTATCTAAAATTTTAATTTATTCAATGTAATTTATGAACTTTAGCTTGATGTGCAATGTGATCCATAAACTGTTGGTACATGTTCAAATTGTTGTCCTTCATTTAATTCAAGTTTAGGGACTACGCTGAATATTTTCATATAATTCAGAGAATGTATTAAACAATTCCATATAGTACAATGATCAAACTGAACACATAAATAAAATCTAGGGACCATATTACACAAATTGAAAGTTCGGGAATTATAGTACACATTGGCCCAAAATTTATGGGCCATTGATGTCATTTTCCCATCAATTAATGAAATATTCAATTTAAATCATGATATGCGAAAAATATTCAAACTAAACTAGTACATCGAACTTAACTGAATCTACAAGCTAATGAGAACGATTAGAGTAATCAAGTCATCAAGGTCGGGAGGAGCTCCCGGATCGCAACAAAAAGCACGATCGCACGGAAGAACGGGAAAAGGCAGAACACCTCCAAAGTTCGAGTCGAGTTGCAGGCTCATGGATTCAACTGTATCATGACCTTTTGGAACAACTCCCCGCTCACGCTGCAAGAGGACAACAGAGAAAAACTAAGGCCGCGTTTCCGAATACGACGCCAGGAGAGGAGGAGCATCGGTGAATTTGATTAGGACTCGCTAGCCCGCGGCTCTTTTCACTAAATCGGAATTGCAAGGAATGACCGATCCCCCGGGAATCGCTGAGCAGAGATAAAAGAGCTCACTTGAAAACATCATCGACCGCGTTAGCTCGGAGGGACTCGAATCTTGATGGACAGGGCTCGTGATTAGGCAAGGCGTCGATATGCCGCTTCTCCGATCGTCAGTGGGGGCGAGAGAGGGATGGCAAGAGCTCTGCGGTTCCGAGAGAGGAATTTGTTCCTCCCCTATTTTTTGAAATTTCGAATCCCTTTTATTTGGAGATCCAGCTATGCAAAAGCTCATAAAGTTTCCTCAATCTCGATTTTTAGTGACGGTTTTCATGTAGTTAGTGAGATTTGAAAGCGTGATCTTAAGTTCTTGAAGGATTTGGATTCGGGAAACAGGATCCCCAAAACGGTCGTTTCAACACAAAAACGAACCCAAAAAAAGGAGAAGTAACGTAGCGGAAGCGAGCCCTGACACCCAATCATAAATCACCGATCAAAAGTGCATCACATGGACGAACGCACCTTATTTCCATAGACTAAACACCCAGTGTTGCAATTCGAAGAGGAATTCGGTCACTGTTCTTCAAAGGGGAGAAAGCGTCGTCACGGTGAAAAACTGAGAGAACGTAATCCATCTTTTTCCAAAAAGAATACGTATCTTTTCACCCCTTTTCCTTTTCCTTTTTATAATACTCTCTTCCATGGGCCCTAAACCCATGGGCCGAGCCTCTAGGCCCATCAAGCCAAATTAGGACCAACAAAAAAAGGAAAATCCATCATCTCCCACTCGCACATGGTGGTCCAAAACCAACATAGGCGGACAGGCCTTACTTAGGCTTATCAAAGGAGAATCCATTTTATGCATCTCCATTCGACATGGTGGGCCGAACGCAGTCCTCTTTTCCTCATTGCAACATTCATACTAATGAATAGTCCGTGCGACCAGCATACTTTGAGAGCTCGTTGCCATACATCTGTTAGGAATATATAGCAACTCATAATGGGCGTCACACTCTGAGTAGATTTAGTATCCAGTACCCTAGATCGATCCATCACATTTATATCTCTCTTGATCTCTTTTAAACAATGATATATATTGTATTCACAATTATGATTATCCCAAAGACAGTCATAATTGGTTGACCAGTGAATACAAAACTACAATGTGATTCTCCAAATTCGATCTTCCTCTTTCCTTCAAACTCTCAATTTCAGTCCAGCTTGCTTTTCTAGAAATGTCCCATTAGATCGAATCAACTCATGACCATTGGCAACATTCTAAGATAGCAAACACTACATAGAAATCTTGAGAATAAGTAAGAGTCCTGAGGGGACAAAATCGAGGAACTCATTTCCCTCAAGAGTCTCACACGGCATAAAAGTTGAGATCAAACTTTTGCCACTCTTATTGGTCGCCTCATGCATACGCAGTATGAAATGCGTATTACGGTATTAACTCCTTTCCCATGGAGCGTATGTCTATTCCTTCAATACCGTACATATGATAGTTCAGACACACCCAATGTCTAACTTGAGTTCACGTATCTACTCATTCACATAATTTATCAGAACTCACATCTGGCATCTTAGACAGATGAAGTAAAATATGTGGGGTATTTTACTTTCGGACATAGTACTTATCATGTCCTCATCTTAACACTTAGTTAAGGCGACATATATATTTTAAGCTTGAGCTCTTAATTATCACCTAGATAATAAGCTTAAAAACCGTCTCATCTCTATTTATCATACAGTAAATAGAGGCGATTACCCGTGTGAGTGGGCTAATCTCTTATTTGTCCGACATATTTTCTCAACTTAATATAATGCACTGAGCATTAAGATGCATAAAGATCAAACAAAGATTCATAGGCATTAATAATGGAAAAACACAATTTCATAAATGTGAACAACTCAGGGAAATTAAAATATCCAGTACATCAGACTCTACGCAACCCTAGAGATTTCACATGACCACAAAAACACATCTCTAGGTGTTGGCTTTGTCATAGGATCTGCAACCATTCTATGCGTAGATATGTACTGTAAGTTCACATCCTTTCGTGCAACTATATCTTTGACAAAGTTATACTTGGTATCTATATGTTTGGTCTTGCCATGATATTTTGGATCTTTGGTGTACGCTATAGCTGCTTGGCTATTACAGTTAACCAATAATGGATTTGCAGCTTTCTCAATAACACCTAAATGATCCAAAAATCTCTTAAGCCAAACTGCTTCTTGTACCACCGCGATAATGCCACGAACTTAGCTTCCATCATGGACAAGGCTATACACGTTTGTTTCTTGCCGCACCAACACATGGCGCCATTATTCAGTAACAACGCAAATCCAGAGGTAGATTTCCTTTCATCTAAATCTCCTCCTTAATTAGTGTCTAAATA
Organism: Eucalyptus erythrocorys; assembly: GCA_014182555.1. Taxonomy (NCBI): domain Eukaryota; kingdom Viridiplantae; phylum Streptophyta; class Magnoliopsida; order Myrtales; family Myrtaceae; genus Eucalyptus; species Eucalyptus erythrocorys. Next base: position 15,755,362 of record CM024602.1, read on the forward strand.
GCCTTCGAGTCGCAGATCCTTTCCTTGATAACTCAGTATATAATCAGCAGTTCCCTTTAGATATCTAAGTATTCTCTTAACGGCTTTCCAATGTGCTTGACCTGGATTGGATTGGTATCTACTCACCATTCCAACTGCAAAACATATGTCAGGTCTTGTACACAACATAGCGTACATCAAGCTTCCAACAGCACTAGCATAAGGAACATGCTTCATTTGTTCCTTTTTTTGTGGAGTCCTTGGACACAGTCTATGGCTCAATCCTTCACCTTTTGCAATAGGAGTGTCTATGGGTTTACAATCTTGCATACGAAATCGTTCAAGAACTCTATTTATATATGTTTCTTGTGAAAGAGAAAATGATCTCTTCAAACGATCTCTTGAAATCTTAACTCCAAGTATGTATGCAGCCTCACCCATATCTTTCATCTCAAAATTAGAAGATAACCAACTTTTGATGGTATTAACTAACTCCATATTGCTTCCGGCAATTAGTATATCATCAACATATAATGATATGATCATAAATTGATCTTTGGATCTTTTGATATATACACAATGATCCTCATCAATCATTATAAAATTATATGCCATCATAGCATTATGAAAACGTATATACCACTGTCTTGACGACTGCTTAAGGCCATATATCGATTTCAAAAGTCGACATACTTTTCCTTCTTGGCCTTTCATAATGAAACCAACAGGTTATTCCATATATATTTCCTCATCTAATTCTCCATTGAGAAAAGCAGTCTTTACATCCATTTGATGTAATTCAAGATCCATACTTGCCACTATTGCCAGAATAATGCAAATTGAGGTGAATCTCACAATAGGGGAAAAAGTTTCCTCATAATCAATTCCTTCCTATTGATTATACCATTTCACCACAAGGCGAGCTTTATATCTTTCTATCGAGCCATCAGCTTTACGCTTTATTTTGAGAACCCACTTGTTCCCAATAGCTTTGTGTCCTTTTGGAAGATCAACCAATTCCCAAACATGGTTTGACTTCATTGACTCCATTTCCTCTCCCATTGCATCCATCCATTTTTCTTTACTAGGGCAACTTAGAGCCTCATGTATATTTCTTGGCTCATCCTCATCTTGTGGGGCAATCATAAAAGTTTCTCCTTCAATGTCAAAACGTCGACGGGGAATACTTTTGCGACTTGTTCGCCGTATGGGAGATTGTACACTTAGCTCATCATTTCCCATTATGCTCCCACTAGGATTAGATAATGATGATGTCGTCTCATCATGTGATTGTGATTGAGAATCAGTTGTATGCAATTCATCACTTCTCATATTACTCCCACTTGGACGAACCCCACTAATATCATTATCTTGATCCATGGTTTCAAATAGGGAGTAATCTTCACCTATTTCGTCCTTCTTAGGAAACTCATTCTCTAAGAATGTGACATCCCATGATTCAAATTCAGTTACACTCCCACTTTCCTGCTCACCTATGAACACATACCCTTTCGAGTGTTCAGAGTATCTTATGAAAATACTCTTCATTCCTCTGGGACCCAATTTCCCAAATTTGTGAGAGGGCTCATGGGTATAGGCAGCGCAACCCCATGGCTTAAGAAAACCTAAGTCCAGTTTTCTACCTGTCCATAACTCATATGGAGTGGAAGTAACTGATTTGGAAGGCACTCGATTAAGTACATAGGCAGCTATTAATAATGCATCACTCCAAAAGGTGATAGGTTAAGTTAGCATGTGCCATCATGGACCTAACCATTTCCAGTAGGGTTCTGTTTCTTCTCTCTGCAACACTATTTTGTTGAGGAGTATATGGAATAGACAACTGTCTTTCTATTCCTTTTTCATCACATAATTTTCTGAACTCATCAGATAAATATTCTCAACCTCGATCGGATCTCAATGCTTTTATTTTCCTATCTAATTGATTCTCTACCAAGGTCATAAACCTTTTGAAACAACTTAATGCTTCAGATTTATGAGAAATCAAATAGACATATCCGAATCGAGTATAATCATCTATAAAAGTGATGAAATAAACAGCCCCAGCCTTCCTTTCACATTCATTGGACCACGAGATGTCGAATGGATTAAATGCAAAGGAAATTCAGCTCTTTTACCTTTTCCAAATGGTTTCCTTGTTGTTTTCCCTGCTAGGCAATGCTCACATATGGGCAAATCGACTTTTCAATATTGCCCAACAAGCCCTCTTTGGCTAGTCTATTCATACGTTGTTGGCCAATATGACCAAGTCTAGCATGCCACACATTCACATCATTATCATATGAATTAGGAGACGTGAGAAGGGAATAACAAACATTTACATTAACATAGTCAATGTCTAATACAATAAAACCATCCAGAAAATAACCACAACCATAGAAATTTGTGTCCAAAAACAAATCCACGCCTCTATAATGGAAGTTCATATTAAAACCTAGTTTGACCAACACTAAAACAGACACTAGATTCCGACGAATCTCCGGAGCATACAATACATCATGCAGGATCAAAGTGCGTCCACCACGCATTTTCAGTTGGCAGTGCCAATTCCTTTTACTTCAGCTCGGAGTTGTTTCCCACATAGATCCACTTAGTTCCAGTTGGTATTCGTCGGAATTCCACAAAGGATCCTCTATCCTTTGCTACATGGTCTGTTGCTCCCGAATCTGATCCACAAAGGATTGGATTCAACCAACAATACAGAACTTGACACATAAGCAAAGTTCTTAAATGTACAAGAGGTGTTTACCTTTTCTCGGCTCACGACAGTTGCGAGCATAGTGACCCTTCTTGTCACAATTGTAACACCTTACCCTTGACATTTTCTTCACTTGAGGACGTTTTCCTCTCTTGTGTTGGTTAACTCTTGGTTTCTTGCAAGAAGGACTTGATCCTTTGCATAACCACATATTGAACGAATCAATACGCTTGCGCTTAGAGCTCAAAGCCCTTTCTGAGCTAGAACCAGCATTGCAAATATCTACTTTCGGCTCAAATGCTGTTAGGTGGTCCTCCACTAGCTCAAGGTGGCGCACAGCATCCTCAAGATCTTCCATAACATGGTCAAGAGCTTCTAGTGCTTCTGGCTTTTCCAGCACATATTGAATCTTCATATTCAATATTTCACAATTGTTGCCGTTCAAATCAGCAATTACTTTCTTAGTTGCTGAAACCATCAATCTGAACACATCAGACATATATGCACGAATAATTAATGCCTATCATTTATGCATCCGCTTCGCATAGACCCATCATATTAATGAATAATTTTAAGTAAGGTTTCAGAATCAAAAGGTCACTATGTTTCTAATCATCCTCCAAAAATCCTGACTTAAAACTATCATTAATATAATTGTCTTATGCAAAATAAATTCTATGAAGTTACAAAAACTTCTATCAACTACCCACAGCAATCAACAATAACAGAAAGCATAAAATATCTGACATTCAATAGTATAATAATGCTTTCACATAATACAGCATATCCATTACACTAAGTAATATATATATATATATATATATATATATATATATATATATACATATACAGAGGAAAAATATCAACATGGAAAGAGATAAATATATACCCAAAACATCTCAAACTAATCTAAGAAATAAATAGGGAAAGTCCCTGCTAATCTATCAGTCAAAAAATCTAAGAAAACTGAAGACACATTTGCCAATCATGGAAAAACTTTTGGAGAGCTCTCATGCCGTCTCCAAGGCGCATTCATTTTGCACCACGTAGCACTCATACTAAGGGTTGAAGTTTTGATTAGCTCAATCCTATAGTACTCTCTCACAAAAGCTTCTACCAGCCTCCTATAACCCGGGACCACGTTGACCTCCCATAGCCGATCTAACACTGCTTGCCATTCAGGTGGAAGAGTGTTCTTGAAGGTTGACACCTTCTCAAAATCCGGCATAAGATAACCATTCCAAATGATTTCCTGTATCATCTGATTGACCCTGACCACATGTGATACTAAATCACCATCATGCCATCGATTATTAGCTAATTCTGTCATCAGCCTTTTAAGTCTTGCATGTCCTTCGTCCATTCTCGGGAATGCAGGTATCCATGCTTTGCGCATCATAGTTCCTACAACAAATGCAGAACATGAAAATGAATCACTCTGTATCCACAATGAACATAAGGGAAAATACATAATTTTTCATGATTCATGCAACAAATGCATAATGGAAATGGATTACTTATAACCCACATAGGCATAACTGAGAAAGAAACAAATTCCTCTTTTTTTTGGGGGGGGGTCAACGGTCAACGGTCAACCGTCGTCAACGGTCGCGGAGGTCAACGGTCAACGGCGGTCAACGGTCAACGGAAATCAATGGTCAACGGTCGTCAACGGTCAACCGAGTCAAACGGGTCAGGTCGGCCGGTCGGTCCGGGTCGGGTCGCCGGTCGGGCCGGTAGGTCGGACTGGCCAGTCGGGCCGGGTCGCCGATCGGGCCTAATGGTCGGTCAGACCGGTTAGGCCGAGCGAACCGACCGGCACGTGCCCAGCGCGTGCACGGGCAACCGCCGGCCGACGTCACGGTGACGTCATCCGGCGCGTGCCTTGCACGCGCGGGCAGTTGCCGCGCGCGGGTGCGGTTACCGCGCGCGTGTGATGCACGCGCCTGCGGTTTCAACCGCACGCGCCTGGGAACCTTCTTGGCGAGTGCATTGCACGCGCCGACGGAGCCAAACGCATCGGCTGCGCGTGGCGGCGCGTCCGACGGCTTCTGGCGACGTGCGACCACTCGAAATTCTCGTATCGACGAGTACTACAACCCCAAGCAATCGAATTACAAAACGATGTACGGAAAATAAAAAAACATGGGAAACAAGATCTTTGCGTCGGGGTTAAACATCTCTTAATTGATCATTAATCACGTTTAACAAAGAACAGACATGAAAACTCGTTTATAAACGCAAACAAGAAAGGGAAACATGATTGAGATGGCTCTGATACCAATGAAGGATTTGGATTCGGGAAACAGGATTCCAAAATGGTCGTTTCAACACAAAAACGAACCCAAAAAAAGGAGAAGTAGCGTAGCGGAAGCGAGCCCTGACACCCAATCATGAATCACCGATCAAAAGCGCATCACATGGATGAACGCACCTTATTTCCACAGACTAAACACCCGGTGTTGCAATTCGAAGAGGAATTCGGTCACTGTTCTTCAAAGGGGAGAAAGCGTCATCACAGTGAAAAACTGAGAGAACGTAATCCATCTTTTTCCAAAAAGAATACTTATCTTTTCACCCCTTTTCCTTTTCCTTTTTATACTACTCTCTTCCATGGGCCCTAAACCCATGGGCCGAGCCTCTGGGCCCATCAGGCCAAATTAGGCCCAACAAAAAAAGGAAAATCCATCAGTTCTTAAATAAAAATCCCCAAACCTCATGATCAATTGCCCCTACTTTGGAGCGCTAAGTTTAAAAAATAATCTACATCTATAATGCGAATGTGCACATATGTGCGCAGGTATGTATATGTAATTTCATGATTTTCTTTTCTTTTCATCCAATACTGTATAGAGGATCATTTGTATCGGCACATTTTATTGACAAGTGCTTAATAATTTCCATATAATGACTTGTGCCATGTATATAGAAAGATGAATGGTGTGAAGCTATAACTCGTGGTAGGGATGATAATGGTGGATAAAAGTGTTTTCTTGGACGGATGCAAAACAAGGTAGTAGGAAAAATTATCCAAAAAATCATAAATTTATTGTACTTATGTTAATTCAGTTTTAAATCTTTCAAAGTTGCCAAATGAATTCTAACATTTTTCATGTTATGTCAATTGAGTCCATTTGATTAATTTTAGCAAGAAATCATTTACGTGGACTCGAGTCGTCCTACATGGCACAATCGACTTTGACGTGGATAATTTATAATATTTTAAAATATTTCTTTCTAAATTTTTATTAATTCTTTCCTTTTCCTTCTTTTTATTTTATCCCTAGGCTGGCAAGGTCGCCAACTGACCCTCACTGACCATAGGTCAGGACACTCCCTTGTGGCTAGGGAGAGTGTGAAGGCCCTACCCTAGACCAAGCAAGGGTCATTAGCCCTCACCAGAATAGGTTTAGGAAAATAAAAGAGAAAAAGGAAAAAAAAATATAATATAATATAATATAATAATTTGAAAAATTAAAATATTATCAAAATTGTTTACGTTAGCGTCAGTTTGCTACGTAGGGTGGCTGGTGTCTATGTCAGCGATTACCAACCAAAACTGGCCTGATTGATTTAATTGACAAAATATGAAAAAGTTTAGGCTTTAATTGACAAAATTGAAAGTTTTAGTATTGAATTGATAAAAGTGTAATAGGTTTAGCATATTTTAGACAATTTTCCCCACGGCGGTGATGATGTTCTAATGTGTTATGAATGACATCTTACTTGGTTGTTAGGTGTGTATGTATCTCCCTTTCAATTGGTCGATTATACATCATAGTAGTTGCATAAAATACAATAAAATTGTCAAAAAAAGTCATAATCTATTGAACTTTAACGAATTTAGTTATAAATCTTTTAATTATGTTTTGTCAATTGAGTCTATCTAGTTAACTTAATCGAAGAATCGCTGACATGAATGCTAGTAATGTTATGTTGGATGGTTGACACTGACATAGATACTAATAATACTACGTAAGCCAACCGACACTAACAATCGTGAACATGGAGCCATAAACCCATTTAGAACAAGGCAAGCCGATGGGGGCAAAGGTGCCACCCTTCACTTTTGCATCTCTTACAGTTAAGTCTCTAATGCCCATTACTTGACATCGACGCAACAAGCTATCTGATACTGATCATTTCGACATAACTCCACTCGCAAACGAATCCACCAACTGGATTGAAGACTTTCCATCACTTTGAAAGCATAGCATTCGAAGGTCTTAAAGTTAAAACACGATGCGCCTCAGTCTTCATCTAAAGCCTTTTGCATCTTGGCAGCGAAGAAATCTTTACACGCCGTATTTTGTTATGCGGAAAGGAGGCGCTTTGTCTTGCGACCATTCTCTTGCCACCACACGCTTTCAGAATCCGACGAATGGGAAAGCCGAGTGCAAAGCAGATGGAATATGTAATACCTTGGGTCTCCACTGTATACATATTGTCCGCTTTGGACACTACGTCCTCACGGCGAGGTGCGGACGCACCGCCATCCCCAACGCTTCCTCGGCCTCAAGGCTTTGTTTCCTACGGGTCACCCACACTGGCGCGGACGCACCGCCATCCCAACCATGGTCTTTTCCCTCAGAACACGTATGTACAGTTAGAGGGCTCATTGCTTTATAAGCTAGCCTAGGACTCCCTCCCTAGGCGATGTGGGACAAGAGGGGCTGTCACACTCTCCACCCCTTAACAAAATAGCGTCCTCGCTGTGGCCAGAACAGCGTTACAAGTGGTATCAAAGCCGACTCCTGACCGCGTGTGGGGCTATAGTGAGGGAGTCCCGAGCTAGCTTATAAGGCAATGAGCCCTCTAACTATACATACGCGTTTTGAGGGAAAAGACTGTGGCTGGGATGGCGGTGTGTCCGCGCTAGTGCGAGTGACCGCTAGGAAACAAAGCCTTGAGGCTGAGGCAGCATTGCACACTCTGATGTGAGCGTGTGTACAGCTAAAGAGGACAATATATTGGCTTGGGAGAGGGATGGCGGTGTGTCCGCACCTCTGCCCCCGCTATACGCGTTTTCTTGGGGTAGTATGGACTATCCCGAGAAGAACAAAATCGTGAAGATTTAGTGTCCAAAGCGGACAATATGTGTATAGTAGAGGCCTAGGGTGTTACAGAATAATGGTAAATTAGTGGGACGAGAATCATCATCATCACCCGGCAAAGTTCCTCTCATGTTATAAAATGTCTCCCCGACCATGCAAAGCAGATTGATTCGTGCGGATCATGATGTCGTAGTGGCATGTCTTTGTGTTCCGTACATGAAGTAAAGAGATCTCGATTTAATCATTTTGTTTACAACTCCTTCACTCCCCCGACCAACCCCCCCGGGGAAACGATTGATTAGGGGTGTCTTCCTTTGTTGATGCGCTCGGAGGAGCCTGTCGTTGTCCGATGCAATGGCGGCTGCCTTTTTTTTTTTGGTGTGGATCTCGTGGAGTACGGGTTCTTATTCTTTGTTTTTGGGCTTTCTACTGCATTCATTTTCTCAATATCCCATGTTTGATGAATGTTCGGGTGTATCTGTGAGAAAATGAAGATGCATATGGTGATGAAGAATGAAATCTGAAGTAATGAAATCAGCTCAAGAAGAGCTTTGTATCTTCATTCATCAGCAACTCAATTTTGTACAATCAATCAACTACAACAATCAATACAGAAACTTTGTTCTACTTCCTCTGTTCTCTCTCTCTTTTTACATCATGAAGTGTAGACTATAGCTTATTTACAAGTATTATCCCATGACCCTCTCTCTTTCTCTATATCTCTTTATTTATACATCAAAGAAGAAAAAAACAACTAACTAAATTAGATCAGTAACAGAAAAGCTAAATCACCAAGCTTAACTAACTGATTACAACAGAATCACAATACGTTTGACTAATGCAGCTTAACGATTCAGCAATTCTTCAGCTTGGCGATCCAAGTCTACTTCATCACATGTTCTACGCACCATTGATTTAATCAGCCAGCTTTGCAATCCATGTCTCCAAGATCGACTCGATGAGCCTTTGTTTCAAGCTCTATATTGTTGATCATCAGCTGTCTTTCTAGCAGCAGAAGGTTGAGCTGCTGGAGGTTGAGCTGCTGATGCTGCTGTTCCTTTAACATCCCCCCTCAAATTGGGAAAGGTGAAGAATCCCATTCCCAATTTGGTTCGAAGTGTAGTATGTGCTAATTGGGAGAGTGATTTAGTAAAAATATCAGCTAATTGAAGATGACTAGGAATATATTTAACACGGATAGACCTAGAAGACACTTTCTCACGTACGAAGTGGAAATCTACTTTGATATGCTTAGTTCGAGCATGTAGTATTGGATTAGCTGTGAGAGAAATTGCTGATTTGTTGTCACAAAGTAAGGATGTAGCTGATGGAAGAAAAATACCAATATCACACAATACAAAGCTTATCCAAGTGAGCTCAACAGTTGTTGATGCAAGAGCCCTGTATTCAGCTTCTATGGAGGATCTTGAAACAGTGGGTTGTTTCTTGGCTGACCAAGAAAGTATATTAGATCCAAGAAAGGTGCAAAAACCAGTTGTTGAGCGTCGTGTGGTAGAACACCCTGCCCATTCAGCATCTGAAAACCCATAAAGGTTTATTGCACTTTGAGAATGGAGATAAACTCCAAGATGGACTGTGCCTTTGACATATCGAAGTACTCTCTTCAACTGGTGATAGTCTTCGACTGTGGAATGCTGCATCTTTTGACAAAGAAGATTTGTGGCAAAAGCCAAGTTTGGTCGAGTGATAGTTAAGTATTGAAGACCACCTACCAAGCTTCTGTACTCAACAGGATCTATTAGCTGATCTGCACCTTTGATTATGCAAGGAGCTCGAAGTGGCAATGGTGTTGAGATTGGTTTGCATTCATCCATATGAGCTCGTTTGAGCAGGTCAGTGGCATATTTTGTTTGACACAGAAATAAATTCTGTGAGGTACATTTTGCTTCAATGCCTAAGAAGTAGTGAAGATATCCAAGATCCTTCATATGGAAATGGAGGCTGAGTTTTTGAATCAAGGTAGTTAAGAGTTGAGCTGAGCTACCTGTCAAGATTATGTCATCGACATATAGCAGTAACAAAATTGTATGAGACTCAGCATGAAAAACAAATAAGGAAGGATCTGCTGTGCTGCAGAAGAAGCCAGTTTCAAGGAGAAAGTTGCTGAATTTATCAAACCAAGCCCTTGGGGCTTGTCGAAGACCATATAAGGACTTTTGGAGCAGACAGACATGACTTGGTTTTTGAGGATGTATGAAGCCAGGTGGTTGTTCCATATAAATAGTCTCATTCAAATCTCCATGAAGAAAAGCATTCTTAACATCAAGTTGATGTATTTGCCACTGTTTCATGAGAGCTATAGATAGTACTATGCGAATTTGTTGCATGTTTTACCACAGGGCTGAAAGTCTCAGTAAAGTCGAGGCCTTCCTCTTGATGAAAGCCTTTGGCTACTAGTCAAGCCTTTAGTCTGTCAAGGCTACCATCAGGGGCAAGCTTGGTCTTAAACACCCACTTGCAGCCTATTACATCCATCTGGTCAGTTCTGGGAACTAATATCCAGGTTTTATTTTCATACAGTGCACTTATTTCTTTTTCCATTGCACTATACCAAGCTTTATCAGCTAAAACTGTTTTAATAGATCTCGGTTCCATAGGAACTTGATACTCAGCTAAACAAGCATACCTTGGATTTGGTTTTGTAATTCCAGACTTTAGTCGAGTCTGCATAGGATGAACAGTAGTGGTACCTTGAGAAGAAGTAATGCTAGAGTTATGTTGTTCTGGAACTGGACTGATGGTAGTAGGTGAAGCATTTTGTGAAGATGAAGAACTGTAATCATGTTGCTCTGGAGCTATTGAGATATCTGTAGGTACCACATTTGTCAAAATAAGATCTGGTTGTGCTTCAATTGTGACTTGATTCTGTATTGGAGTGAAAGAAACAGTTTGTGGCCTCTGTTCACTATATAAGTGGTGACTTTGATAATCACCAATATCAGGATGATAGTAATTTTTGGCTAACTGATGAAGAATACCATCATCTGTTGAGCTAGTGCTTGGAGGTTCAAATAGTTGAATTTCTCCAATCCATTGTTTATATAAGCTCGTATATTGTCCATACTCATGAATCAGTCTCTTTGTAAAGGGATAGAATGTTTCATCAAAGACAACATGTCTGCTAACATAGACACGATTATTAGAAGGTAAAAGGCATCTATATCCCTTGTGTAGTTCACTGTAGCCCAGAAATACACAGGTAAGGGATTGAGGATCAAATTTGTGATTTGTATATGGTCTTAAGCATCGATAACAGGCACAACCAAACACCCTCAAATGATCATATCTTGGCTGTTTATTGTGAATTTCGTTATAGGGTGTACCCATCTTCAGTTTTGGTGTGGGGAGTCTATTTACAATATAGTTGGCTGTCACAAACGCATCCACCCAAAATCTCAGTGGAACTTTGGAATGATACAACATAGCCAATCCCAGTTCAACTATGTTGCGATGTTTTCTCTCTGAGACCCCATTCTGTTCTGGTGTGTGTGGACAGGATATTAGCTGCTTTATGCCATAATTTTTCAGGTGAACTTGAAATTTGTTGCTTACAAACTCTCCTCCTCCATCACTCCGGAAAGTTTTAATTTGATGATTGTATAGTCTTTCAACTAGCTTCTGGAATTGAACGAATATGTCACAGAATTCATATTTCAATTTCATGGGATATAACCAGCTATATCGAGAGAAATTGTCAACAAAAATCACATAGTATTTAAACTTCTGAAGTGAGCTGACTGGTGAGGGTCCCCAGATGTCACAGTGGATCTTGTCTAAAGGAAAATTCGATGTAGAATCTGACAAAGAAAAGGATAAAGCTGTACTTTTTGCTATTTGATAGCTACTGCATACATGCTTAGATGTCAAGTTGTAGTGGATCAGCTTCTGTTGTTACAAATGCTTCACTGTCTGCAAGTTTGTATGAGCCAATCTCTGATGCCAAATGTCTTCATCCACAGTTCTTTGCCTCTAAGTGAAGAATGCCTCTGTGGTCTGAATATCTACTTGATAAAGTCCTCTAGTTTTCCTTCCGAGCTTCACTGTTACTTTGGTATTATTGTCCTTTACATAGACACCAGTTTTGTCAAAGATAAAAGAGCAGGGGTAGTCATCAGTAAGTTTAGAAACTGAAAGTAAATTCTTCTTTATTTCTGGGACAATCAAAACATCATTAAGAGGTAATGTATTGTTCTTTATATCCAGCCAGGTATCACCAATGTATGTAACAGGTAAACAAGATCCATTGCCAATCATGACAGTATCAGGACCATGATATTTAACAGGAGACGAAGGATACCAGGATTGGAACTGATGTGGGCTGTAGCACCAGTATCAGGATACCATTCACTCCCTTTAGAGTCTTCAATATGCATGGCTATTAATGTTGCTGGAATCTCTTCTGCTTGATAAGAGTTGTCAAAATGAGACCAGCATCGAAGAGCATCATGTCCAGGTCGTTTGCATATTTGACATTCCAGAATATTACCTGCTTCCTTCTCATCTTGTAAATTCTTACTTGAGTTTAAAGAAGGATAAGTTTTGATATTCTGATACCTTTGAGAATAAGTGGCATATGGTCGAAATCCTTGATTAGTTGTAGAGAAAGTATTTCTCTGTCTAGAATATTGCTCTCCTTGCCCCTGGTTTGAGGCATCTGCTCTGTAGATCTGGTTTCTCTCAGCATAGCCAAAGCTTCGACCTCTGTTATTAGTAAATCTACCACGACCATAGCTTAGGCTTCCTCTGTAACTTCCTCTTTGAGCTATAAATCCAGAAGTTTGAGAGATGTATTCTCCATTAACATTGTCTTTGAGCTGTGTCTAAGATTGTCTCTGCCCAAAGTAGGCCAAATTGGGATTGAACTGATTTCTGGAATAGGTTTTCAGCCTTGATTCAAACCTCTCTAATTGTGCAATAACCTCATCATAGTCAGGTTGAGGCTTTAAACAGTATATGGTGGTTTGAAAATTTTCATATTCAAGGCCTAAACCTTCCAAAACACCAAACAATTTGGTTATTTCATCCACAGGTTTGCCTATAGTATTCAACTAATCACATATGGACTTATATTCTCTAAGATAAACAGAGAGAGTTTGATCAAGTTTCTGACAAGATTGTAGTTTCCCTCTTAGTTCAAATTCCCTTGCAATTGATTTTTGTGTGAATCTTTTCAGAAGTGTTTGCCATACTTCAAGAGATGTTTCTAATCCAATTATTAGGCTCAGAATATTCTCAGTAACAGCCCCACTAATCCACGAGGAAATCAATTGATCAGTTCTTATCCAATCAGTATGATCTGGATTAACAAGGTCAGATTCAGAGCCTTCAACCTCACCTTGCAGCATTCGAGATGGTGGAGGAATATCACCATTAATGAAACCAAATAGCTCTTGACTTTTCAAAAATCTCTGGATTTGAGCTTGCCACAACAGAAAGTTGTCTTCAGCAAGTTTGATTGTGACAAAATTCAAGATGTTTACATGTATCGGAAAGGGGTACTTTGGTGTTCTCATTGCCATTGTTATGAACTTTCAGCTTGAGGAAGAGAATAATAGCAGTACTATGAGTTATGATATGATTACCATGATCCTGAAGGTTGATGATGCTTCAGATCTTTCATTTTGCTGAGAAAGCCTGCTCTGATACCATGAGAAAATGAAGATGCATATGGTGATGAAGAATGAAATCTGAAGTAATGAAATCAGCTCAAGAAGAGCTTTGTATCTTCATTCATCAGCAACTCAATTTTGTACAATCAATCAACTACAACAATCAATACAGAAACTTTGTTCTACTTCCTCTGTTCTCTCTTTCTCATTTTACATCATGAAGTGTAGACTGTAGCTGATTTACAAGTATTATCCCATGACCCTCTCTCTTTCTCTCTATCTCTTTATTTATACATCAAAGAAGAGAAAAACACCTAACTGAATTAGATTAGTAACAAAAAAGCTAAATCACCAAGCTTAACTAACTGATTACAACAGAATCACAATACGTTTGACTAATGCAGCTTAACGATTCAGCAATTCTTCAGCTTGGCGATCCAAGTCTACTTCATCACATGTTCTGCACCATTGATTTAATCAGCCAGCTTGGCAATCCATGTCTCTAGTACTGACTGATGAGCCTTTGTTTCGAGCTCTATATTGTTGATCATCAGCTGTCTTTCTAGCAGCAGAAGGTTGAGCTGCTGGAGGTTGAGCTGCTGCTGCTGCTGCTGTTCCTTTAACAATCTGCTTGTTGAATTCGTCGTTCATGTTGCCTTTTCGTGGATACGGTTTGTGGCTGGAGAGGAAGCTGTGGAGAGAGTGAAGGTTTTGGTTTCCGAGGCGATCTGGTTGTGATTTGATCTGCTTGATTTGTCGGAGAGTGGAAAGTGAAAGCTTGATGTGGCCATGTCATTTTGCCTTGTTTTCATTCAGTCCAGTCGGTCGAGTTACGCTCACAAGAGCAAATTTTTGGGGGCTTTCGTCTATGAGATCGTGGATTTAGTCGCATCTGGTGCAGTTGTTTTCTTGTCCTCGTTTTGATTGAGAAGCATGTGATCTTTCCTTCTGATCTGGGTCTTTTTAATCCTCTGCTCATTGATGGAGGATGGAGGATTGCGTCTTGGAATATGTGATTGCATTTTATTTTCGGTTGACGTGAGGATCTGAATTACTCTTGCCATGGTGGATTTGCAGAGGTTGCTAGGTGATGGCTAATTATACCCCAAGAATATCCTCATTACTGGGGCGGCTGGGTTCATTGCATCCCATGTCGCTAACCGCCTCATTCGTAATTACCCTGAAATACAAGATAGTTGTGCTCGACAAACTCGACTATTGCTCCAACCTGAAAAACCTGAGTCCTTCACAATCATCCCCCAACTTCAAGTTCGTGAAGGGAGACATCGGAAGTGCTGACCTTGTGAACTACCTTCTCATCACAGAGTCTATCGACACCATAATGCATTTTGCTGCTCAGACCCACGTCGACAATTCCTTTGGCAACAGCTTTGAGTTTACCAAGAATAATATTTATGGTACTCATGTCCTCTTAGAAGCCTGTAAGGTGACAGGGCAGATCAGGAGATTCATCCACGTGAGCACTGATGAAGTTTATGGAGAAACGGATGAGGATGCGGCGGTGGGAAATCATGAGGCATCTCAACTCCTCCCCACAAATCCTTACTCAGCGACAAAGGCTGGAGCGGAGATGCTTGTCATGGCATATGGCAGGTCATATGGGTTACCTGTCATAACAACGCGTGGGAACAATGTTTATGGGCCAAATCAATTTCCTGAAAAGTTGATCCCAAAGTTTATCCTTTTGGCTATGAGAGGGAAGCCTCTTCCCATTCATGGAGATGGATCCAACGTCCGTAGTTACCTCTACTGTGAGGATGTTGCTGAGGCTTTTGAGGTAGTTCTTCACAAGGGTGAGGTTGGTCATGTCTACAACATCGGCACGAAGAAGGAAAGAAGAGTAATTGATGTGGCTAAGCACGTATGCAAACTTTTCTCCATGGACTCAGAAACCAGCATTAAGTTCGTAGAGAATAGGCCATTTAATGACCAAAGGTACTTTTTAGATGATCAGAAGCTGAAGAACATAGGCTGGTCAGAGCGGACTACGTGGGAAGAGGGGCTGAAGAAGACTATGGACTGGTACATCAATAATCCTGATTGGTGGGGTGATGTTTCTGGAGCGCTTCTCCCTCATCCAAGGATGCTGATGATGCCCGGTGGTATTGAAAGGCATTTTGATGATTCCGAAGGAGGCGAATCTCCATCAAACCTCCCCACGGCTTCTAATCAGTCCAAGATGGTTGTTCCACCTTCAAAAAATGCGACTTCAGCCAAGAAACCTTCCTTGAAGTTCCTGATATATGGTAAGACCGGTTGGATTGGAGGTCTACTTGGGAGGCTATGCGAGAAGGAAGGAATCCCATTTGAGTATGGAAAAGGGCGCCTTGAGGAGCGGTCACAGCTTGTGGCAGACATACAGAATGTTAAACCCACCCATGTTTTCAATGCTGCTGGTGTAACCGGTAGGCCGAATGTTGATTGGTGCGAATCCCATAAGACCGAAACCATCCGCACCAATGTTGCTGGAACCTTGACTCTGGCAGATGTCTGTAGGGAGCATGGGCTTTTGATGATGAATTATGCCACAGGCTGTATATTTGAGTATGATGCTGCACACCCGGAGGGCTCGGGCATTGGCTATAAGGAGGAAGACAAGCCCAATTTTACTGGCTCCTTCTATTCCAAGACAAAGGCGATGGTAAGTTTACTTGCGATTTCTATAATTTGCCCATATTGCCTCCATGAATTGTTCTCTTTATGGATGCACTGATCGTTTCTGCTTGTGAAAACAGGTTGAAGAGCTTTTGAAGGAATACGACAACGTTTGCACACTCAGAGTCCGTATGCCAATATCCTCTCGACCTCAACAACCCCGCAATTTCATTACCAAGATTTCGCGCTATAGCAAGGTGGTTAACATTCCGAATAGTATGACCATTTTGGATGAGCTGCTTCCCATCTCAATTGAGATGGCAAAGCGGAACTTGAGGGGAATATGGAACTTCACAAATCCTGGAGTCGTGAGCCATAATGAGATTTTGGAGATGTACAAGGAGTATATTGATCCCCAATTCAAGTGGGCGAACTTTACATTGGAAGAGCAAGCGAAAGTGATTGTTGCCCCCCGAAGCAATAACGAGATGGATGCTACTAAGTTGAAGAAAGAGTTTCCGGATTTGCTACCGATCAAGGAGTCACTGATCAAGTACGTGTTTGAACCGAACAGGAAGAACTAAGCAGATGACTGGTTTTCGGCAGTGGTCGTCTCGTTCAGTATGTGCCCATTGCTTGAGGTTTTGTAGCTGGATTACAAACGCCATTCCTTCCATATTCGTCTGATTGTTTCTACAGTTGTCCCCGAGGAACGAGGATAGTTCTGCTAGTGATTCAATTTGTAATTTTTACAAGCTGGCTAGTACGTTTTCTCCAGTCCTTTCTTTTGGGCTGGCTATTTGATTCTTTTAGTCCCTATGTCATCTTATTCTTGGATGACATGAAATTTATTTTTCTACTCTATGAGAACTAATAATTATTTTTGACATGTTATACCGTATACCTGTTTGGTTTGCAGCAAATTAATTCTAAATCTTTCTTTGGCATCACGAGTTTGAGATTTAAAACAATGGATCTTTTTAATGTGCTGAGTTAATTAGCAATCATGTTAATGAACCTGTCAACGATTGTCCTGAAGGTACTCGACAGGCGATTAATTAAGAAAATTTCATAGCTCTCACTAAACAATCAATACCTCAAAAATTGAATTGTTCCGTACGGGCACTGCTTAACCAGCTTCTCGGGAGCGCTCAGCTATGTCTTCCAGCAAGATTTAGCATTTCTAGGCAAACCTTATTGTTCAAGCGAAAGGGACCCCATTGTTTAAAGCCCTTACCAAATAAATTTCTTACCAAATAAATTTCTATCCAACAAAGACGATGAGTCTCATTCAGCATCCACAAGAGCGAGGCATATGAACTTTGTCAGTGCCTTATTGGTAGTTGCCCGGTTAATAAATTTAGGATTTAACTGAACTGAATGATAGACGTTAACAACTGCCTAGGCACTCAGTCTAGCAATAGTTGCATTTTCCAGAGAGCAAAAGGCTGTATTTATTACTATTTTCGACAGATTGATTTTCTCAATTGTTAGATCAAAGTAAATTCCTAATTCATGACCTTGTAGTCGAAAATTGCCAGCTCAAAGCCCACTCGACTTTGTTATGAGACAGCCCACAAACACGGGAGGTACATGGAGAAATTAGAAACATAGAGAGATCGATAATCGTAATGGGAAAGCAGAACCTCGGCTTGCAGTGCCAACATATCCACCAGAAATCAGCTTTGTTGTCTTACTCCTCAAAAAGTGAGGCATTTGCCAGTTCCTTGAGAAACGTGACTACGTCGTCAGAGGACGTAACCATGTAGCGAGCAGTTGTACGGGTCCGCCCAACAGCGCATGAGAAATAGTTTTCCCCCTTGAGATCGAGCACATTCCAAGATATTTTATCCGGAGATGACCTCCTCCCACTACCACTGGCATGGTTGTTAGTTCTTTTCTCAGGGTTTGGTAAAGGTCGTTGTGTCTTCACTGCAGACGTTTTTGACCCGCTTTTACTAGCTTGAAGCTTCAATGAAGATCGTTTCTCCCCTGGAGACTTCAGTCCATCAGTAGCCTTGGTTCTGGGAATCCCTAGAGCATCAGAAGGAAGTTCTGGCTCGAAAAATGTGTAGACATCTTCATCCTACAGAAGAAACTAATCTTATTTAGTGTCCTAAAGTTTACTTACAACTGCACTTCATCTGCTTACATAAATTCCTCTATGATATTTTCCTTTAGCTTTTGCATCATGAAAAAGACATCAGTTAGAGATCCACTATAGAAGAGAGGCAAGTAAAACAGGGAATACACAAGGTACAAATGATTTCAAGACAAATATTGGCATTACCTTTCCTAGGAAATGACCTATACAGAGAACATAGTCAATCGGTGTTGTCATGGATTTACTGTGAACAATCTCACCCAATATACGGTCAATTGCTGCTCCCTGAAAAAGACACCAAGTTTTCATGAGGGAAGCGTTAGTCACTACCATTAGCAACAGGAGTTACTTGCATAGAATAATGGGTGTGCACTCACTTTTGTTACACCAACTGCTCGCACCTCAACTGACCGGCTACCTTGGACAACATCAACAGATGCATTAGATATAGGACCTGTCCAAAGATGTTGCAACATATCTCGTGCTTGGAGTCTTCCAAATTCAACATCTACCACCATAGGAAGGGAATGAAGATATGTCAGATGTCGAAAAGAAGATCTGGAAAGTCAGCTAATAGTTGTAAAGAGCTCAATGACCATTTGACCACCTGCATATTTGTAGTTCCATACAAGCGAGGTTTCTCGGTGTTCAAAATGTGAACGAGGAGTCCTTTCTGTGAAATACTCAAAGACATGCTGAAAGATGCCATCAGGATCTTAAATTTAGAGTCTAGAATATAGAAATGGAAAGCAAATTGGCTCAAAAGTAGGCACCTTTACGCTGTCGACCCATTCCATGTTTAAATGCTCTGGCATCGTTGTCATCCAATCTCCCTTTGTAAGGCGTAAAAACATCCCGTTCTCAGCTGCCAACCACATGTTGTACTCTGCAAAGTTCTGTGAAAGTATTCAGCCGGTTAAAAATTGCTAAACATGTAGTCGAAATGGACTGTCATGAATCTAAACTTGAGTACATCATCTAAGACAATTCTGTCACTCCCACTGAGGACAACCACTGTTGTCCTTGAGTCACTGCAAAGTGCTGTCAAGGGCTCTTTCAATTCGGGGTGCAATTTGAGATCCATTTCTTTAATCTGGTCACCCCTTCTCCCTGGAGTGTCCACTGGCTCAGTCAATGTTGCGTTGAACCCCTAAATTTTCAACCACAGAAAAATGAAGGGGAATAAGTGCATCAATAGCAAGAACATACGGCCAAAAATGAAAACTTTGAAGTTCATGAACAATCAATGCAACTAGAGCAAGCTCTTATCGAGAAATTCCAAATTTTAAAGCTAAGCTATCGCAATCCAAGTGCTAACGAGCCATGTACATATCTAACTGTATAGATGCAATAGTCATTGGCCGCAATGCTTCGCCTGTGCTATGGGGTATGTGAATCAGTCATACCAAAATCAAGATCCAGATCACCGCAAATATATACATGGAACAACTCATTCTGTAAGAGAAGCTAAAGTTTTAAAACAAGGTGCTCATAATTATTTTGGATGAGGATATAAAGCCACAGCCTTCAAATTGCAGGGTAAAAGGTATCCATCAAATTTGCATGACAAGATTCACATGAGTTCCTTAACTTCCTATCAAGCATCACTTTCTCCTGGTAATCAGCTCTCTCGGTCCCTCCCTCGAAGGGAACTATAGGAACACTAGAGAACTTAATAGTGTTTGTTTTAGGGAAATTTCATGATAAAGGAATGCTTTCCTGGAAAAAATTTTCACTGAAAATGTTCTCATTTTCCAGTTAGGGAATTCATTTTTCTAACTTTAAGCATACATATTTTGTTTGACCGTAAATGATTTTCCATTGACTGGTCATTTTTAGCAAACCAAACACATGAAAATTCAGAAAACTAATTCACAAAAAATTCATTTATACAAACAGACTTTTGATGTTAAAAATGGTTGTCGTAGAATAAATTCTCGTTGCTATAAAAAGGTTGTTGTATTAGTACTACCTCAAGATCACCAATTCATCTAAACAGCCTTTCCCACAATGGGGAGCACGAGCATAGTAATGCCTAAATATGAAGTAAGAAGTTCTGGCAGCTAAAGTGCAGGGCAAAAGGCTGGGTACCAAGAACCAGTTTGACTTGAAAGTCAATATGTAAGAAGGGAGGTGGTAATATATGCCAACCCTCAGCCAACATCAGCAGCAGATGACACTAATGCTCTTCTGAGTATGGATCAATCCAAACATGAAAGTAGAGTACCACGAAGGGAGTTAAAGAAAATATTTGATGCATTATTCTAAAAGAATCTAGTTATAGCATTCATCTCGAATTCAGGAGCATACCAGAATGAGCAAGCGATTGTTGGATTTTAGATATCGTCCAATGGCATCTTGTACTGGAAGAAGAGGTGGTACTTGTCTTGTCCTTAGCTGGGCCTCAACAACAGTATCATTTAGTTCGCTGCAAAGTATATACACAGTACCCACTTGCAATTTATTAAATGCAGCTATGCAAGGATGCACAATGGACATATTTAAAGAATTCCATTAACGGCTCTAAATGGGTGAACAATTTGCATACAGAGCCTCAAATTTATTGGTCAGTCAAATATAGAGGCGAGAGTTGCACACCTTACGAACATTTCGGCCCATTCTTGTGCAGTATGGGTTGTCACATGTGCATAATTATGTCGATGACGCTTTTCCCTCTCTTCGGCAGGCATATTTAAAGCTTGGGCTATAGAAACAGCAACCTCTGTGATGTTCCAAGGGTTCACTAAGATTGCACCAGCGCCTAGAGACTGAGCCGCACCAGCAAACTATAAAATGAACAAAGAAATAGGTAAAGTATAATCTAAGTATCAATGCAGAAAGAGGATAGTTATTTAGGTTGTGAGATGTCCGAAATGAGACATGGGGTACCCTGTCAGAAAAATCCACAAATCAAGCGGAGAGCACTAATCTTTACAGGAGCTTTGCAAACTTATCAGCTAATTTAGTTCCATATCTGGAAGCTGAAACAAATTATTAGCTTAAAAAGCTTTCACTTGAAATTCTCTTCTTGTTCAAAAAGCTTTGGCTTGAAGTTCATACCCCATGGCTACTCAAAATGAAGTAAACAGGGCAGACTAAATTCTTCTGAGGCAAAATTGTGATGTGTTTCTTGCATTTAAACCATAAGTAACTCTGTTAGAATGACTTCTTAACTATATCTTTATTGTTATCTATCAGGTGTGAAATTATTTGGTTTAATAAATAGCCAAGAAATATAATTAGCACATAACTTCCAGAATTTTAGGGAGTAAAGATAGATCTCTTAGATAGGCGTTGTCAGCATAAATTCAGTAATGCAAAGGGTCTCATTATCCATGTACCAATCTACACAATAGCACATTCTCTGCACTAAGAAGTTTCAAGGAAATAGGAATTTACCTCACTGAGAATTAGAACCCCTTTCTTTGAATCTTGACATGCAACAAACTCATAACTAACGAGATTCATGCCATCCCTCAATGAAGTGACAAGTGCAACATCTGAAAAGGCAAAATCAGGTTCAGTCCAACAATCCTCTAATAAAGCAATCACTTAGTTATTAAAAGATAGCTTTCAGATATCTACGACTTTTATAATTATGCAGAAACAATACTCTATTATTTCACCATCAAAGTTTTGTTCTTCCACTGAGATCCAATCACTAATTCAAAACATCCTAGCAAACAGAATACCCATGAACCTGCTACTAAGAAGCCTTTTCACTGCATCAGCATAGCATGACCATGCTGCTCTAAGGGACTACAGCAGCAAACCCATGAAGGAACCAATGTGAGAGAGAGAACCCTTTGGAACTGTTAGAAGTAAGGAGGGTAGATGAGTCTTTACCACTTTTAGGGTTTATTTTGATGTATATATATTAAACTTTATTGAATAATACGATGTACGTTTCCTCACATGGAACATAAGGCCAGGTATGGTAAAGTTATGAAGAAGCCAGACATCCAGGACTAAAAGAGTGTAGGGAATTCATAAGATGGAATTATTACCAGTAACTGCATAAAGGGCACACAGCTTATGGAAGTCAAGAGAACGATCCTGCGACAGAAAGAAGAGAATGTCACAGGAAGGTTGCATATGCCTACATGAACACGAGCATTAAGCATTGTGACCATTAACATAATGGATACTGAAAACCAAAATTAACTGGAATTTGATTCTGACCCATATTCTTTATTATAGTAGGGTTAAAGAGTCGATACAAATGAGAAGACTATATTTTTCCGTTGAATTGAGTTTTGCTATTGAACTGGTAATTAATCGTTACAACTATATCGTTGTCTTCTTTCGTGGAGAGAAAAATCTCCAAATGTGAAGCACAAACCATAAGAATCATTTGTTCTCGCATTACAACCATCTAAATGCAATAGAATAGGAACAGGAAGATTCTTATAAGGAGCAACTACTTTGAAATATCAAATTCCACAGGTAGTATTATCCAACTATTCATATCAATCAGAAAAAGTTATAAGATATTTCATAAATGTTTTTGCCAGCAGTGTAAAGAATGACAGTCTTATGCGTCAAAACTAAAGTACCATCAAGTGCTTTGTGCATTGGATTGATGAATAAAACTACTATTTCACTAAGAATATAATGTGATCCAGCCAACACACAATCCACTTTTAGTGGCAGCCTTGCAACTGAATCAAGTCAAAAATAAATCATCCTACAACCAAAGTTAATTATCATAGAGCCATTGTAAGTTAGAAGACAAAACAGACCAGGTGATGTATAGGAACAGCCGTCAATGTCCCAAATCTTCCATTGATGCGTCCAACAATTTCATGGACTTGGCTTGTAAGTTTTTGATCTGCCCCAACATACAGGACAAAAAAGTAGTGGTCAGAATCATCAGCAATGAACTGCATGGTATTGACAAATTTGCTGAAAGAATGAGACAGAAACTGTTTTCAGAAACTCTCAGAATTCGGTGATATCCAACTTATCTATAGAATGGAATTCGGTGTTGCTTCAGTTAAGTATAAGCACACCTCAGTTCAAGTGCAGTAGCAACTTAAAGAACAGCTTGTACTCTTTCCTAGAGATATAAATAAAAACTGCAAGGGAAAATAGCTTTTAAGCAGAGAACATTGGAACCCAGACTGAGAACCGTATGTCGGAGATCAACCTTCCAAATTACCAATGACAGTTTTTGAAACGTAAAAGCAAGCAGAATTTATGACAGGCAACAGAACGTAATCAGTTAGAACCCATACAGACTTAAAGAAACCTACATTCAGGAACATCTGTTCTTGTTGGTACAGCAATTTGCAGCAAAACAACTTTGTCATGCCAATTTGAGTTTTCTTCAAGAAATTTCTCAAATGCTAGTATCTTTTGGGGAATCCCCTTGATCATATCCAGTCGATCAACGCCTAACATCACCTGTAAAATTAAATCATAAACAATAAGTCAGATCCAAAGATGCAGTTTGACCATTAAGAAGCCTCTTCATATAATATTGAGAAACGACGTAGGCATACAATTTGTCTTCCAAATAGTCAAGGAATGACAGACAATAAAAGATGCATGACAAAAATGTTCTCCCCATTGACTATGAAAAGAATATACCTTACGACCAGCAAATCTCTCTTTAAGTTCTTTTATGTGTTCCTGAACTGGTTGGGTGTCAAGTGCTCGGATGAAACGATCAGCATCTATCCCAATAGGAAACTGAAGACATCGAGCACATTAAGAGCAAAATGTAAGTTAACATTCCATGCATTGTGGGCTAAGAGTAATGATATAACCAATCAAAATTTCAAATCAAAGCAATGAAAAAGAAGCAGTTGTGATCAACAGACTAAACTTATACATACCGCAGCTACCCTCGTCAGCCTCCCTTGATCTTCAACTCCTTCCGGTGTACCCTCAAGCCCAAGAATACGAGTACAAGCACTCACAAAGTGCCTTGCATAGTCATAGGTATGGAAACTGGAATATCATGAAAAGCTGACGTCATGATGGTCCAATGTTGCAAAAATACAAGAAATGCCATAACAATGAGTAGCATGTAGGAAGGAAAACTTAAAGGCAAAAAAGCTTCTCAGGTTTTACATGTCCAAGGCATCGAGCTCACAGATGAACATGAATAAGTACCCCACATAAGGTTTTCTAATCCAGGAGACATGTTGGATCATGGATAGGAAACAAACACATACTCTCCATACTATTTTTGATTCAGATAGACCTCCAATTCCAATATATTTATGAGACTATAGAATACACGTTTTTTCGTATTCGCAGTTCCAAACTGTCTAAAAGTTAAAAAATTTATCAATGTAAGTACATGCAAGAGAATGCATCTGCAGTTGCAAAGCTGGAAAGACAAACCTAATGCAGCATCCAAATAAAGGGTAGTCTTACCCAACTAAATCAGCGGCAAGAACAGCACGCAGAAGCTCAGACCGTGATGGCAGAGTCCTGTGAATTTCAGAGGAAGGAAATGGTGTATGGAGGAACCATCCAACTTTCATGTTGCTGTTATATTCCTTCAGGCATTTTGGCAGAAACATAAGATGGTAATCATGGCACCAGACTACATCACCTTCTTCATAGTGCTTATTTACAACATCAGCAAACATTTTATTTGCTTTCTGATATGCAGCAAACTGAGACTGAAAACTTCTTGTAGTTGCTAGGCGATCTTCTTGTGGAAGTCCAAGATAATGAAAAAGGGGCCATAATATATTGTTGCAATAGCCATTGTAGTATTGATGGACAATCTCCTCATCAAGGAACACTGGGATACACTTCTGTGAACAAGGAAAGGAGCAGATTGTAAAGTTGACATCTACATCACAAATAGAAACACCGGCCAATTGATCTTGGTTAAATACATTAAAAGAATGCAAAGCATGATATAGCACAGAAAAAATGGTGAATCTAATGCGATAACATTACTTTTTGAGCCAAAGCATCAGTAAGAGCCCTCTGTCCAATCTCATCGGGCACATTTACGCCAGCCCATCCTATCCATCTTGCCTCAAACCCCTTCACACCTTCGACAAAGTCAAATGCATCAAGATCCACCTCCTTAGAAGAGGTTTTCAGAATATTTGGGAAAAAAAGCAGCGAATAGAAATATAATAAACTAGAGAACCAAGGGAGTGAGCCCTACTAATCATGTAATGGCTGCAACAGAAAAATGGGATTTTGAGGAAAAGGAGCGACCAGATGATACTTACCCAGAAGAGCAGTAACTAGCCCCCCAGAACTCATCTCGAGAGACCATGAGTCTTCCCCTCTTCTGACTGCAGAGACAGGCAGTCTGTTAGCCACCACCAAGAGTCTTTGTCTGGAAGACCTCCCATCTGGCCTTTCAAAGCCCTCAGTAAATGCCCTGGCAGCGGCGGCCCCTTCCAAAAACTGTTCAACATAAGATATCCCCGTGTTTTCTCCTTCTCTAAAGCGCAGTCCATTTTCTAGCTCAGCCTCAGTTGTCTCATTTGAATGGGAAGCCCTGCTGCTTTTTCTGAGCTCTCTGTCTCTTAGGAGCCGTTCTACACGACCAGGAAAATGGGCAGTGTTACCGTTGTACTTGTTTCCAGGCATACGCTCACAATTTATTCAACCTTCGTTAACAGCTTTGCTCAGAAAACTTGAGTATCCTACATTTTTACAAAGAAGGATCAATAATAGCGTGGAAGCACACAAGAATTTCAGGTACTTTTCCTATGTAGGTACCACAGGGAGTCGAATTATAGCCAGTAGTATGTCAAGCAGAACGTATCTACTCCAACAGTTGAAAACGATAAGCACTTCTAGAAAACAAAAGAAAATTATAACTACATATGTATAATGAATATGCGAAAAAGAAAGTGGGCAAGGAAAAAGAGATAATAGAGAGAATGGGATCCACAGAATTGCATTTACGCACAATATGGGGTCTACCAGATTCCTGTTAATTAAGCACGGAAAGTAGCATTCACGTCCAGAAGACAGAAGGAACATCAGCTCCCGGGCACGTCCATCGAGAGAGCGCACATGAAATGAGATGCACAAGAAACTCTGCTCTTCCTTCTCAAAAACTAACAGGCACGTTACTGGAAAAATGGAAATACAAACACATTGCATGAACGAAGACGCCCCCGGCGCGAGTTGGCCGAACCTTAAAGCCCGAACAATCATCAAACTCAGCGACAGTTCGTTGATACCCAGAAACTCAGTCGGTTCCGTCAATCATCAGAAAAAGATGAGCATCAAACCCACCTCGGAAATCGGCTAACACCACCACACCTCCTGAAGAAAAAGACCCTTTTTTCCCCCTTTTTCTTTAATATTTTGGTTGAGCTCTATGCCATCCGATGCCTTGTGCGATGGCTTTCGACTAGAAGAGCGAAAGCCAATGGGTTAGGGAGAGAGAGGGCGAGAGAGGAAATTTCGGATGGCGAGAGGATTGTCATGATGAGAGCAACAGGAGAGAGGAGCAACATCAATCCTCGATGTAAAGGTTTTATAGGGTGCACCAAGCTTTACAGCCATGCAGGTACCACCGATGGGATTATGGCTTCATGTTAAGTAAAGTGGTAATTATCTTCGCTCAACACCAAGGGGAATGAAAAAATAATCATAAAGAAAAAAAAAACGAAGATAAAGAAATGGAGGGCAACGAAAATTTAGTCTGCAGACGAAAGCTGCTGGCCATATATCGGCAACACGTATGATCTCCCCGTGCCATTAGCAACTAATTTTCACATGCCGAAGTGACAAATTTCCATGAGATTTTTAAGCGAATCATCATCCTGTACGTACACCGCAGGTATCATCGTCTGGTGAGCTCGCAAGTCGCAACCAACTGGCAAGACTGGTCGCTCATATATCTTTCCATGAGCTTCGCCTTCTGCGGCTACTCAGCAGTACATGGAAGATTGCGATTTTTCTCCCTAACTCGCTGTCGCGACAGCTGTACTCCTATTTCGCATCAAGTTAGTCTCCCGCCACGGTGGTCAGGTTCTGGAAAGCCGGCTCAATCCAACGCTATGACCCAGAATTAAATGCTTACGGATATACTTACTTACGTGGCCAAGCATACGAGGTAAAGAATCTGAAACCAATTAGGAAAACTTACGAGCAGTGCCAAACGGGCAGATCGACCTCGATTCTTGCATAATATATTCCGAAGGCATCAAATGGTTGTCCATAGGTACTTAGGTCCGATGTCCAAATCATTCACAATAATGATCTGACTTATCCAAATGATTGTTATTCGTTCAAAAAAAAAAATCCACATGATTGTTATAGAAGACCCCCCAAACTTAGCAAAAAGGGTCAATTCTGGAATTTAAATGGGGTCGAGATTATAAAATTAAAAAAAGGAGCAAACAAAGACTTTGGTCGGTCAATAGTACGATGACCTCATTCCTCGGATCTTTTCTCCGAAGTTTTCAGAATGCACAAACTGATGAAGCCCTGTCAATCTTCAAACTTCATCTCTGTGCTTAGACACGGTCCTGGTGTCCTATACTAAAGGACAATTATCCATGGATACCACGGAAGGTCTTCCTTTAATCCAAGATGTACTTTTTTTCGTCATGTAAGTGAACAGTGTTACAGTAATATTAGTGGAACCTTTGAATGGACCAACAGTACCACGCAATTATTTTCTTCTGTTAAATCAGCACTTTAACAAAATAGACAGTGATATCGAATGCTTCTGCTAACATCATATGGAAAATGACAGAAATTAGACAGGGCACTTTTTGCATCCATCTTAGTGGCCAATGTAATTGCAAACGATAAGAGCACTACATAAAGAGTAAACAATCAATATGAAATCCGAAATTCCTCAGTTTGAGTGTCCTGTCTATCTAAAGTCACTGCAGGAATTTAGACTGATCGTTACTTCCGGCAGTACACCCTCAAAAGAGGAAAACACGGGTCGCAAATGAGAACAAAGAACCAACATATTTTTCGTCTTTTAGTAAGTGAGCTAACGCAACCATTTAAACTCGGGAAGATCATATCAGGGCCCCAAAATTCCCTGTAGAGAAAACCAATACTATTCATGACTTTCCCCAAC
This sequence comes from Eucalyptus erythrocorys, assembly GCA_014182555.1. Classification (NCBI taxonomy): domain Eukaryota; kingdom Viridiplantae; phylum Streptophyta; class Magnoliopsida; order Myrtales; family Myrtaceae; genus Eucalyptus; species Eucalyptus erythrocorys. The sequence continues at coordinate 15,783,506 of CM024602.1, forward strand.
TTCAGGGGAAATGCTGAAGTAATATACGGCCTTATTTTTCCAGTGCAAAGCAGTGAGGACGCAATTAGTATGCTAACAAAATTAATACACTCTTCAAGGTGAATAAGTGAAAACCAACCATTAACTCTACCCCTTTAATATGCTCTTGCAGTAAACTTTGCAGTAAACTACGCCAATCCTAATGGTAAATAAAATGTTGCCCACATCTTACTTGTGAAATGTTTCCCTATGTCCGGCTCCAACCCTTCTTTGACAAGAATTCAGACGCCTTTGCTTTGCTGAGTAAACAAATATCCGTTCAAGCATGTTTGACTGATATAAAGTGCTCCAGAAAAAAAGAAAGAAAGAAAAAGAAGCAAGATGAGACGTGAGAATGGATACCATCATTCAATGGCTTTAGGCACAAGAATATACAAAAACCAAACTAAAATTTAAGCGCGATCTTTCATTCTCTTCTTTTAGCTTCCCTTTGGGCTCGGGTCTTTTTTACTTTCTGGAAAGGGTTCTCTCATCTAAATCATTCCCTCGCCGACTTAGAGTCGCTCGAAATATCTTTAAATATCTTTTTTGAGTGAGAGAGAGGGAGAGGGAGAGAGAGAGGCGGGGCCTATGTGGTCATGAGTAGCGAAACGAAATAGGTAGAGCTCAAAAGAAGACCACTGACACATGTGACCAAATGGGGACGGACAAAGCCAAAAGGGACGCAACCATACCCAGAAGAAATCGACAGAAGCGACTGGCTTGCAGCCCGTCTATTTTCCCCTGCTGGAACAAGGCAAGTTGGAGCTAAAAAGTATCATTACTTCGTCCATAAATACGCGACTCCGTAGTTGGATTAGACTGGGTAGAGTCACCGAAGGCTGGCCTATGCCCAGAAAAGTCGGAGGACCTCGTTAGATGCCAAAACCCAGGGGAAGACATCCTGACCGCCGACCCCTACAAATCCAGCCCCTCCGAAATTGATCATCATTAACAATTTTGACATCCGACCCCAGAAATTCCCGAGGGTAGCCAATAGTGTCACGGACTTACCGCGCCTCAGAGGGGCAGGCTGTGAAATCTTTTAGCATCTGGGTCGTGTTCGAGGCACAATCCTGGGAAGAGGATTTGCATTGACCCAACGACAGACGACAAGAGTTCTTTCCTTATCACGTGATCTTCTCCGTGTTCGGGATACGTGGTCGGAAATGGCTTCCCGAGGATCCCATGATGAACGGGAGAAAGTCCCATCGATGCCCATGTGCGCAAACAGAGCAATGGTCAGTTCCCCATTTCTCGCACTTGATTTGAGGGGTCACGTTCGGTGGCGTGAGTGGAATGTCCGCCATCTAGCACTACCCGTCACCCGCTCCACGTCCTCGGCTTATAACAGGAGGCTATTTAATCCGGGTTTCGATTGCAATAATCCTAAAGGCCAGACCGCCGGACTGCAGAAGCACCTCGCGTGTACTCGTTTCCGGTAGTTAGAGAGGGAGAGAGAGCGCTTTACGCGAGACTAGTGTATTCATGAAACTTGACTGAATCTACAAGCTAATGAGAATGACTAAAGTAATCAAGCCATCGAGCTCAGGAAGAGCTCCTGATCGCAAACCGAAAGCACAACAGCACAGAAGAACGGGAAAAGGCTGAGTACCTCCGAAGTTCGAGTCGAGTCGCGGGCTTGCGGATTCGGCCGTATCACAACCTTTCGGAACAGCACCCCGCTCGCGCTGCAAGAGGACAACAGAGAAAAAAACTGAGGCCGCGTTTCCGAATACGACGCCAGGAGAGGAGGAGCGTCGGCGAATTCGCTATTCCGTTAGGAAACCGCCGGCCCGCGGCTCTTCTCACTATATCGGAATCGCGAGGGACGGCCGATCCACCGGCGATCGCCGAGGGGAGACGGAAGAGCTCACCTGGTAGCGTCGTCGACCGCGCTCGCTCGGGAGGGACTCGAATCTCGACCGACCGACCGGGGGCTCGTGATCAGGCGCCGGCGCGGGCCAGGGTCCGCATTGGGCGGGGAGGACAGAGAGAGAGAGAGAGAGAGAGAGAGAGAGAGAATCGCCGCGCGCCCCAAGCGCCGCGAGCCGCCGACGGGAGCGGGTTTCCGAGAGCGGGAGGCGGCGGAATGCTGCTTCTCCGGCGGTCGGCGGGAGCGAGAGAGGGACGGCGAAAGCTGTGGAGCCAAGGAGAGATGGAGAGATGGAGAGAGACGTGGACAGAACAGATATGGAGAAGAGGGGGCAGAGGGGGGAGTGAATGGGATGGGGGGAGACGCGGTGTCGTTCGGTCCAGAGGGCCTTTTCCGCTTTTCTTGCTTTGGCGGGGAAAGAGAGAGAGACAGTGAGGGAATGAGAGAGGGAGTGAGTGGTTTAGTTCGCTGCCTGCTGCTGCCGCCGCCTCGTGCTTCGCTGGTGCCCCCCTCCTCTTATCATTCGGAGGGGAATATGTTCCTCCCTTCCTCCTTTTTTTTTTTTAACTTTCGAATCCCCTCGAGGCCCAACTATGCAAAAAGCTCGTGGAGTTCGCTAAATCTTAATTTTTTTAGCGACAGTCTGTATGTAATTAGCATGATTTGAGAGCGTGATCATCTTAGATTCCCGTGTCAAAAAAATCTCGGAATCCCACGATCAATTGCGCCAACTTTAGAGGACTATATTTCGAAATTAATCTACGATCGATTGTGGATATGTAGATGTAATCTCGTGATTTTCTTTTTCTTTTCATCCCATACTATACAAAGGATCATCTGCACGGCCCCTTTTATTGACATGTATGAAATAATTTCTATTTGATTACTTGTGGCATGTGTATAGACCGACGCATGGTGTGAAACTACAACTCGTGCTAGGGATGACAATGGTGGATAAAAGTGTTTTATTAGATGGATGCATCATGTGGCAATGGGAAAATTTATTCAAAAAATTCTAAATCTATTACGCTTTTAATAATTCAATCATAAATATTTCGATTTTACCAAAAAAATTCTAAACATTTTTCATATTTTGTCAATTGAATCTATCTTATCAATTTCGATTAAAAATCGCCAACATTGATGCCAATTATTCTATGTGGCATGGCCAATGTTGACTAGGAGGTGAGCATAGTCTGAATTGAGCCGGTCCACCCTCTAACTATAGGACCAACTCATACAGCGTTAGTCGTCTATTTTCGAGACCGAGGACTAACCCAATGGTTTCAGTTCGATTCTAGAATCAACCCGAGACTAATTAATAATTTTTTTGTTTCATTTTTTATACTCCCTAAAAAGACAAACTTACCATTTCAAATTACATATCCATCGATAATGTGGCGTTATGTAATCAAACTATAAATATTAGTACAAATTCAACAAATTTAAGATAAGATGACAATAAAAATTTCACACCTACTAAAAGTAAAAAACCATAAAAACGAGTAAGATTGCTTATAGAAATATGGGACAAGATGGGAAGTTGAGTGGCGAGCAAGAAAGTGTTTCTTTCAATCTTGACAAATTGAAGACTAAGAGGACAAAGAAGACAAAAGAGAACAAGTACTAGAAGAGGACATTGTGAGGAGCCATTTAATGATATTTAGGCTGCGTTTGGGAGTGGCATTTTGGAAGCCACTTCCACCCTCCAAAGCCCCTTAGCCCAACACTTGATTGTTTGGTAAAAATTTTCAAACCCCATTTGGGGAAGGCCAAGCATCCCAAAGGTTGAAAGCCCAAGACAGGTGGGGGGCTGCCTTGGCTTTCAGCCTTCTCGGCATGCTGAAGGCCCCTTAAAAAAAAAAATTTCTTCCCAAATTGTCCTCACAAACATTTTGTTTTGCCGTCTTTTGCCCTTTGGCGTATATTGTTCATCTTCTCCGGTTCTTCCAGCTGCGAGTGGCCGACGACGTCGAAGCTCTGAGCGGCCGTGTTCCTCAAAGCTCTGAGTGGCCGCCGACGGCTCGGCATGGTCGCAGTGGCCCAGACGACCGTCGCCGAGGAGTGGTGCAACCGCCGCCCTATCTAGGTCGCGGCGAGGTTTGGGTCGCCGACCTCGCCGCGACCCAGATCCGAGGGCGGCGAGGTCCTCACGCGACCTCGCCGCCCCCGGATCTTGGTCGCGGCGGTCGCCGGAGGTCGCGCGACCTCGCCGCGACCCGCATCCGGGGTGGCGAGGTCGCATGACCCCGCCGCGACCCGGATCCGGCACGGCGAGGTCGCGACGGCGTCGTGCGACGCACGCGACCTCGCCGGCCCAGATCTAGGGTTGCAGGAGGTCGCAACGGCGTCGTGCGACGCGCGCGACCTCGCCGCCCAGATCCGGGCTCGCCGGAGGTCGCGACGGCGTCGCGCGAGGCGTGCGACCTCGGCCGCCCAGATCCGGGTCGCCAGAGGTCGCCGGTGGTCGCCGCCGGTTGGAGCCGCCCTTGCCGGTTTTCAATTTTTTATTATTTTTTTTATTTTTTATTTTCACAAAAGCCCTTTGTCCCCCCCAAACACTATTTTGCCCAAAGGTACTTCGCAAAGGGCTTCTAAATTACAATTTACCAAACACAATTTGCATTTTGCAAAACACCTATAACTCAAAGGTCTTTGCATTTTCCTAAAGACTTTCCCCAAAAGTCTTTCCAAACGCAGTCTGACACTGTTTGACTTAGGGTTTTTCTCTTTAGAATATAAAAATATATATAAATAACATACTAGATATATAATATGTTGTAGATATATTTTATATAATATATATAAGGGAAAAAACCACGAAAAACCCCAAACTTTGCCTCGAGTGACACATTTACCCCGAACTTTTTTTTGCGCCGTGAAAAATCCCAAACTTTCCAAACCGTGACACATTTACCCCAAACTTTTTTGCGACACCAAAAACCCTAAACTTTCAAGTGTGACACATCTACCCCAAAATTGAAGGGCATTCTGGTCTTTTCATTAAAAAATTTTTTTTTTTTTTTTTTTTTTTTTTTTTCTTCCCTCCGCCGGCCATGGCGGAGCCGGCGGAGGGAAGCCGACTCCGGCGAGGCTCGCCCTCGCCGGCATGGGGGCGAGGGCACCCTCGCCGGATCGCCGCCCTCGCCCGACGCCGGATCCGGCGAGGGGTGCCCCCCGCGTCGGGCGAGGGCCGCCCCGCCCCACGCCGGCGAGGGCGACCCTCGCCGGCGCCGGCTTCCCTCCGCCGGCTCGCCATGGCGGCGGAGGGAAGAAAAAGAAGGAAAAAAAATAAAAAAGAAAAACTAAAAAGACAAAAATGCCCTTATGGGGTAAATGTGTCACGATTGGAAAGTTTGGGGTTTTTCACGGCGCAAAAAAGTTCGGGGTAAATATGTCACTCGGGGGTAAAGTTCGGGGTTTTCGTGGTTTTTTCCCTATATATAATTAGAGTGGGTCCGAATTGGACCGACCCTAAATTCCTTAGATCGATGATCAACTCGTACAATGTTGGTCAAAGGATTCCAAGATCAAGGATTAACTCAATCCACCTAGGAACCGAATCAAATTCGACAGGGTTAAGCCGATTTAAGGTGAGTCCGGGGCTAACCTTGGACTAATGCTCACTCTTAGTGTTGATGTAAACAATTTTTTTATAACATTTTAATATTTTCCCTAATTTTTTTCTCATTTCCTTTTCCTTTTTTTTTAACCCTAGGTTTGCAAAGTCGCTGACCTAGGGTTAGGAAAAAAAGGAAAATGAAAAGACAAGAAAAAAATAAAACAATAATTTGAATAAATATAATAATATTATTAAAAATTGTCAATACCGGTACAGACACTGACACTTAGGATGACTAGTATTTATATGGGCAATTTTTGGTCAAACTGACCAAATTAACTAAATTAATAAACTTGAAATATTTAATGCTGAAATAAGAAAAGTACAATAAATTTAAAACTTTTTGAACAATTTTCCTCACGGCAACAATGATGTGATGCAACCACCCGCCATGGTGGCTCCGCTGGGTAGGCTTTAGACTTCCTTCGATGGGAGGTTTGGAGTTCGAAGCCCCTGCAACTCAAGTTGCAAGGAGGCTGGCGTGAGACATTGGCGACTTACCCGATGGTACTTGTATGGTGGCTAGCACGTGTCGCCCCAAGTGATTTACTTCCGGCTGCCAACCGTGTGAAATTCCCTGGGTCATTAAAAAAAAAAAGAAAAAAAAAACAATGATGTGGTGCATTTGATCAATCGCTACTTCCTATGTCCTATGAATGACATCTTACTCGGGTGTTGGATGTGTATGTATCTCCCTTTCTTGATTATGCATCATGGTAGTCGCGTAAAATACATTCTCACACTGGAAAGGGATGGCATAAGCAATCCTGGTTTCCCATTTAAAACTCCTTCTCCCATCTCGATCCCATATCTCGTGCGAGCTCAGAGAAATTTCCTCGGTCATTTGCTCGTGCTCCGCTCGTCTTGCCACACGAATAAACTAATGCTGAAAATATGATAAATCATTCGATATCATTATGCCTTTCTAAGCGTTAAAATGTTTTCCCATCCAATAATACTCTCAAAGACTAATTTTCATCTTGAGATATTGACGAAACAAAATATTGACCGAGGTCGAGCATCACGGCAAAAATTCGAAAAACATTGAAATACCATAAAGATAAATGCGTGAACGGGAACGCAAATCCCATTCTCATCCCGCGCCTGTTGCCGGTGGGGGCAAAAGCGCCACCCTTCGCTTCCGCATCTCTTACTGTTAAGTCTCTAATGCCCCTCATTCATCATCGACACGACAAGCGATGCAATATCATTCATATCGATGTAATCCCACTCACGAACGAACCCACCCATCAGATTGAAGTCTTTCCATCGCTCTGAAGGCATAGCATTCGATGGTCTTAAAGTTAAAACACGATACCTCTCGGTCTTTATCCGAATCTTTTTACATCTTAGCAGCGAAGAAATCTTTATACGTCGGTAATTTATTATTGAGGAAAGGAGGCGCTTTTTGTCGTGGACTTTCTTTAGCCACCACAAACTTTCAGAATCCGACGCATGGAAAAGCCGAGCGCAAAGCAAATAGAATAATGGTAATTAGTGGGACGAGAATCGTTGTCACCCGGAAAGGTTCCCCTCATGTTATTAAATGTCTCCCCGACCATGCAAAGCAGATTGATTCGTGCGAACCATTATGCAGTAGTGGCATGTCTTTGCGTTCTGGTCCATAAAGTTAAGAGAGCTCGATTTAATCAATTTGATTACAGCTCCTTTACTCTCCTTGTCTTTTCCCGCAAATGATGACAACGTGACTTTCTACCATTCACGATCTCTCTCGTCCATGCATGCCGGGTCGTCATGGGCGGCACGGCTCATGAGTAACGTCTTTTCAAGATGCGAAGAATTATCAAAAATATCTTAAATTTATTATAAATATGTCAATTCAGTCATAAATTTTTTTGACCAATTTAGTCTTAAACTTATTACAATTGTGTCAGTTTAGTCTATTTGGCCAAAATTGGCCGGTCTATGCTAACGTGGACACCAGCCGAAGCTAACGCTGGTTCGGCGAAAGCTGACATGGCAATTTTTAAATATTTTTTTGAATTTTTAAATATTTTTTGAATTTTTCATTTCTTTTTTTCTTCCATCTTCTCCTTCCTCTCGCCGACGAGATCGGCTTCAGTGGCCTCACTATTGCCGGGTGAAGCCCCGTCGGATCTAGCGACGGCGGCCTAGTCGTCGCTAAGTGAGGCTCGCCTTCACCGGTGGCCGATGGGGACGAGCCTCGCCACTGGCCGGTGAGGCCGACCTCACCGGCCCTCGCCTCCGGCCAACGTCGGCCAATCAAAGGAAAGAGAATGTGGAAAAAAAAAAAAAGAAATGAAAAATTCAAAAAATATTTAAAGATTCGAAAAAAAAAAAATCTAAAAATTGCCATGTTAGCTTTCGTCGAACGGCCGTTGTTGGCCGGCATTCACGTCAATACCGGTCAGCCAATTTTAGCCGAATTAACTAAACTGGCATAATTGTAAAAGGTTTAGGACTAAATTGGCCAAAAAAAAATTATGACTGAATTGGCACAATTGCAATAGATTTATGATGTTTTTGGTAATTCTCCCTTTCGATATGTACTTAGAGCTGTCATTGATTACCCATCCGTCATTTGAAATTCGACGCATCATTTGTTACATCAAAGAAACAAAATATAGATGGTTTCTTAACTTTACCCTAATGTGTAGTAAAATTTTTAAACCTTTACTTTATTTAACGTGATCCTTGAAATATGCAATATTATTTCTGAACTTCATGAATTTTGGTACATTTTCCATTTAATCTGTGGATTATATGAAAAATTTTCAATATTGTTTCTAAACTCAAATTAATTGAAAGATAACATAGAATATTTTCATATAATTTAGAGACTAAATTGAACATATACCAAAAGTTGATAGACCATGTTGAACACGTTAAAAATTTCAAGCAACACATTGGACCAAAATTCATGAATCGTATATGTTGTTTTCCTTAAATCAATTTTGTAAATCAACTTTAGTATGAAAATCAATTGAATGCAAACCATAGTTTTTTTTTTTTTTTTTTTTTTAAATCTACTTTGAAGAATGTTTAGGCATCTATCTTATTGCATATTTATGGGGTTTCAAATGGGACTTATCGGGCCCGGCTAAAGTAACGATACTGTCATTCTTAGAGATAACGGTAGGTTCTAGACCGTAAGTTCTCTTTGATGAGTAACTTGCAACCGGCAAGCTGATGAAGGTGCAGAGTTGACCATTGAGAAGTAGATTTAGCAAATATTCCATTTAAGAGAACGACGAATCTCCAACACCCCCACACCACCACCCCCCAAAAAAAAAAAAAACCTATTTTGGAAAAAAGTGAACCAACAACATTTTTCACTATATCTGATCCCAAAATTATGATTAAGACATGATAAAATTAGTTAGCAAAAATGTGAGGAATTGTTATGATATTTTTTTGGGCAAAACTTTGGATATTATTATCGGACATAGTTATACAAAATAAAAAGAAAAATCAAAATATTGCTTAATAGCATAAAAGTAACCTAAAAAATAAAAATTGGGGGAGGAATTGTGGGTGGCCAACCATAACGAGCTACTGCCATTGTGGTGGTTAGCTCGATGGTGGTAATCGCTTGTTCGTGACAACCGTTGTGGTGGTCGTAATTGCATCTTAGATGATCACTTTAAAATGAATTATTAGTAAAATTTTATATTATTTATATACATATACATATATATAAGGTACATTATTATAATGCCTTCAAGTGATATGAGATTGTACAAATACTCTCTTGCGTTTAAGCCCCTCCTTGGTTTGACTATTGTGAAACACACGCGATTCTTATTTGTTGTGAAGCAATTAAAGTGCTAAAGTCTAAACTATTTACCTATGCTTTAATATTATGTCATAATATTTCACACCAAAGCTTACACCTAGCAGCGGGAAACTACATGTAAATACAAGACATCATAACCACACATTTCATTGATGTGAAATTACATCAACAACTATGACATACACATGAAAAATCATATCAATAGCGAGATCTCAATCTTGATCTCGACATACATTAATGATCACCATCACAATGGCTCTTGGTTATCAATGACCCCCATTGGTGGTGGTCATATGTTAACGAGACGACCACCATCGCGATGGATGCCTATCAAGGACAACCATCATGATAATGGTCCTCATATATGGCTACCGATTGGACCAATGAGGAAATTTAAATATAAATTTTATAAAATACACACCCTTTGTAACTTTTTCAGTGGAAGTTGAAGAAAGAAAAGGACTATAAAATCCTGATATTTTTTTTAGAAAAATATTAAGGTGGTTGACTAGACACCGTTAAATGGGGATGTGGTGCTGACGTGAAGTCTTACACACCTTTTTGAAAAATATAAAATATAACAAATGCGGAAGAAAGCAACCTCTAATCACTTGACCACCAAATGCAGTCACGAAAATTTTAATTATTTTCACTCACTTGGAAATTGGATTAGAGGGGTCGCCATAGGTATTCTCGAAATATAATTTGTAATCGGGGAAGAAATCATTATTGTACTTATTACTGTTTCATTTTGAAGAAAATTACTTTACTACAAAATTAACTTCTAATCCACAAGAAACCATGGTTAGGTGTCACTTTATCATGTATTACTGATATTAATAGTCTTAATTCTAGTTACTAGAAAATCCTTCTGGAGCAACTTGATATAAGCAAAAAGTACGAGGAGCCATTCAAAAGCATAATGATTTCGCTATTAGTCTCAAATTCATGCTTCAACTTGAATTTATCTTTCTTAAGACAGTAACTATTTATTTTTGGCAATGATTATATTATTTTACTTATGATTATCTATATTTTGGTATTTGATTTATTCTAAAATTATCTTTCCTCTTGTATATATTTTTAAATTTTCTCAAATGAAGGAATCTCATGGGATTTGAGGAAATTTCATAAAATAAGATTTTTCAATTTTAATTTTTTGAAGGAAACCAGTTAAATAAGTTAACGGGTTTCCTTCAAATAAATTGAGGTGGCAAACTCACTATTTGAATTTTGAAATCTAATAGCATCGTCATCTACTCTTTCCCACATACTTATATTAACAAAACCTCCCTCGATCTATAACTTAAAATTCGTTGGACTTTTAATACGGTATTTGTCTGAGATTTCTTTTGTGCGCGAGACATTTCGGTTCATCTATTCTAAGTGCCATTCTCAGTGTGGTCTACCCGCGATGAGAGGGGACGGTAAATTAGTACCTGTATTCAGGTAAAAAAATTCATTTTTTTTTTTTTTTTTTTTTGGGGGGTTGGGCTTTTTAAAGGAGTGCACGGAGAGATCCTTCAGTATCTATTTGTTTTGGCGATTCGACAGCTTTTGGGCAACGAAAAAGGAGGAGGAGGCACGTCAATCCATGTCTTTTCGGCACCCACTGCTGTGCGGTGACAACTTTACCAACTTTGGAGATTCCTTTCTCATGTGAGCCAGGAGGGAAGAAAAAGATTCAATGCCGATGCGGATCGACCGCGCACTTCGACCTTTAAATTTTCCACCTTTTCGGTAATGGAAGCCAGCGGCCTTGCCTACGCATTTATACAGTCATCGCTAAAAAGGGTCCTCTCTCTCTCTCTCTCTCTCTCTCTCTCTCTCTCTCTCTCTCAGCTTTTGCGATTGGCCAATCGCTGCATTGTGGTCGCTATCTTTGTCTCCGTTTTGTGCATGCAGCCACTCCAAGACACGATCGTACATGAACCCATGTGTTACCTTTGAACATGAAGTAATTGCCTTTTAAACGAGGAGATTTTCATTAGTTGACTATCCTCGTTAAATAATAGAATACCTTATGACCACTTTCGGTAGTCTCGATTATATAATTATCCGGTAATCTAAGAGTGAATTGAGATATATATAAATAAAATGTTTTATAAGAAATCTAGTACAGTGATGGATGAATCTGGATTGGATGATTTTTTTTTTTAAAAAAATAACTTGACGAATTTCCCTCTATCTCTTCTCTTGGTGTTGTCATTTGGTGTTTTGTATCTCAATCCCCTTCTTCTTCTTTTTTCTTTTCCTCCCTATGAGTGTTGTGTGCGCTAGAGTTTCCGATGCCTTTCTCTCCTTAGTTGTTGAGAATTAAACCTTGATAGTCCAAGCACTTTCCACGGTAACATTGAATCAATTTCTTTATGGTTTTGTCATAAAATCGATTTCTCTTGTGATTTTGCTTCTAGTTTTGAGATGGGCTTGTGATGATAAATCCATATTTATTCCTATCCCTAATTGGGACAGACAAAAAGGTACATATTTTCGCTTATTTTTTCGTATTTCTTTATGCAATTTTGTTTTGGCATCAATTCAGCATTGGGCGAGTGAAAGATACTCTTTTACAAGTCCTCAAGTGAGTAGTTTAATGACGACCCAAGTGGAAAACCGAGTTTTCAACCAAAAGGCAACTTGGATCCCTTTCAAGCTCTACCTCTTTGTCTTTGTAATGTAGGGACAAGGAGTCACGATCCTTGTGCAAGGATTGCATAAACATCAGACGACCATGAGGATGCCGATCAAGAGGGCCATGGATGAGATGGCAAACTCGAGGCACTTTTATTTTATTTATTTTTTATGGGGAGTGTCAAAAGTGGCGAATGGAGGCTGAAGTAGTTAGACAAAATGAAAAAAAATTAGAGAATTCTCAATCATAAGTTTTCCTATTTCATCCAATCAAATCCAGATGACCAAATGTTGCTCATCTTCCTTCTTCCTCCATAATGAAGTGACATGTTTCTTTTGTCAGTTTTGGCTAAAAAGCGGTATCATATTTTCACTATATACCAATAACAAGAAGAAATAATAATATAGATATGCAAATGATTTGTTGCAACGATGTTCTCGGGGAGTTGGCAAAGGTTGCCACCTTCCTTGTTATTCTAACCGCCTGGTGCTTGGTGTGATCCTTAAAAATTACGTATTATTGCAACTCGGTTAGATATTGTATAAAACTTCCACATCTAATCCTTCGACTCATGGCTAGTTAACAAAAATCATTTGCGGTAAAAAAAAAAAATACACACTAAAAATTATGAAAACAAATTCCCTTGTTCGGAAAGAGGACAACACATTCTTGAAAATTGATTTTTCTAAAAAAATTTTATTGCGAAATTTTCCTTTAACAATCTCGCGCTCAGGTATTGTAACTGCTCCTTGCGTTGCCATTCTGAAGGTTATTGAATTGATTAGTTGATTAATCGAATGGATATATCCAAAAGGAATTGAGAGAGAGAGAGAGAGAGAGAGAGAGAGAGAGAGGTGAAGGTGGTGATGATGGCGATGGCGATGGCGATGACGTTGATGGGGGTTGAAGAGGGAGGGGAATTGGAACTGAGGTGGCCCCCAAGCGAGGAGACAGTGCGAGTGTTTCCAATTCGAGTGAATCGCATTTTTCTTTCGTGCACCAAGCGATCGCCACGGCTTTATTTTCGATTCCTTCTGTCGTATTGGAGATTTTTGAGTCACTCATGCACGCCCGCTTTGACATTTCAAAATCCTTTTATCCTTTTGTTCCTCGCTCACGCCAACCCCACTTTTCCCATTTTCTTGTTCCTCCCCCTTCCTAACCAAAGGGAGAAAAAATCAAGCAAATCTAAAATTCATGAATTTGCGCGAGGAGTCGAGACATGCGTTTTTCGCGTCATTATCTACTTTATAATATGATTGAAAAAATTGGGGGTTATGCCTTTTTTTTTGGGAGTGCCTTTCAAGTTTTGCATGCATTTAATTTCCTTCGATTAGGGGATGAAAAAAAAGCAAGATTTATAGAACAGACGTTATGTCGTATTTATGTATCTATGATTTTTTTTTCTCCTCTTTTTGTCATAAATCGTGTCAGGCCATGTAATTACAAAATACCCAAAATTGCCAAATCCAAAAACAATCTCTTTTCCTTTTTCAAAATATACTGCAGTAGCATTAGGAATCAGATTCCTCGGTGGACGATCACTAACGGGAAACCTCTAAAAAGAGAAGTGGGAATGATCGTGAAATTGAGAAAAGGAAAAAAGAAAAGGCATGAAAGAATATGCCCTAGAGAGAGAGAGAGAAACCTTTCCGAGCCCATCGGTTTTCCTAGAGAATTGCCGGGTCCCGACACGACATCAGCCTTTGCTCCCAGATTAGATGTCGCGAAATCGAATGGCCTGTCACTTCACCCACCATTGAGGACACTAAAGAGAGACTAAATATCAAAGATCCAAAACTGTTATCTCGGAGGGGATAAAGCTGTTCGATTCTACTCTCATATTATCTTCACGAAGGATGGGACAAAAGAAAATTGGAATTGGATAATTATAATTTGCTAAACACCACTCTTTAAAGAATCTCCATCCTTAACATACGAATTCGTGAATTTCTGGTTTTCTGGTGGATTTGTTAGGGCCTTTGCTTTCTTTCTTCTTCTTTTGCTTTTTTGGGGAACTCGAACGAAAAAGAGAGCACTTTTATCAAATAGGCCAGGCGATGAGAACGGACAGATCCAACTCTTCGGCCCATTTACTGGCCTTGCTTATTCTCACGAATTACAAAACAAGTAGCCATCTATCCCTCTCGAGCCTAAAGCAATGAGAGTCTCGAAACAGTTAAGCGATAATGGCATTAATAATCTCGAACATTTATCTCAATATGCAATTATATTTTTAATTTATTTAATATAATCCATAAATTTTAACTCAATGTGTAATACAATCCATGAATTTTTTGTACATGTTTAAATTGTTGTCTTTCATTGAATTCAAGTTTAAAGACTACGAATATTTTCGTATAGTTCAGAGATTATATTAAACAATTCCATATAGTACAATGACTAAACTGAACATATACATAAAATATATAGACCATATTAAACAAATTAAAAGTTCGAGAATTATATTACACATTGGCCCGAAATTTATGGGCCATTGATGTTATTTTCCCACCAATTAATGAAATATTCAGTTTAAATCATGATATACAAAAATAATTCAAACTAAACTAGTACATCGAACTTAACTGAATCTACAAGCTAATGAGAAAGATTATAGTAATCAAGTCATCGAGGTCGGGAGGAGCTCCCAGATCGCAACAAAAAGCACGATCGCACAGAAGAACAGGAAAAGGCAGAACACCTTCGAAGTTCGAGCCGACTCGCAGGCTCGTGGATTCGGCTGTATCATGACCTTTCGGAACAGCTCCCTGCTCGCTCTGCAAGAGGACAATAGAGAAAAACCGAGGTCGCGTTTCCGAATACGATGCCGAGACAACGTCAGCGAATTTGCTATTCCATTAGGACTCGCTAGCCCACGGCTCTTTTCACTAAATCGGAATTGCGAGGAACGACCGATCCACCGGGAATCGCCGAGCGGAGATAGAAGAGCTCACTTGATAACATCGTCGACCACGTTAGCTCGGAGGGACTCGAATCTCGACGGACAGGGCTCGTGATTGGGCAAGGCGTCGGAATGCCGCTTCTCCGGCAGTTAGCGGGGGCGAGAGAGGGACGGCGAGAGCTCTGCGGTTCCGAGAGAGAGGAATTTGTTCCTCCCCTCCTTTTTGAAATTTCGAATCCCTTTTATTCGGAGATCCAGCTATGCAAAAGCTCATAAAGTTCCCTAAATCTCGATTTTTAGTGACGGTTTTCATGTAATTAGTGAGATTTGAAAGCGTGATCTTAAGTTCTTAAATAAAAAATCCCCACACCTCATGATCAATTGCCCCGACTTTGGAGGGCTAAGTTTCAAAAATAATCTACATCTATAATGCAAATGTGCACATATGTGCGCAGGTATGTAGATGTAATTTCATGATTTTCTTTTCTTTTCATCCAATACTGTATAGAGGATCATTTGTAACGGCGCATTTTATTGACATGTGCTTAATAATTTCCATACAGTGACTCGTGCCATGTATATACCATCACAAGGTAGTGGGAAAAATTATCCAAAAGATCATAAATTAATTGTACTTCTGTCAATTCGATCTTAAATCTTTCAAAATTGCCAAATGAATTCTAATATTTTTCATGTTATGTTAATTGAGTCTATTCGATTAATTTTGTGGGCTCAAGTTGTCCTACGTGGCACAATCGAATTTGACGTGGATAGTTTTTAACATTTTAAAATATTTTTTAATATTTCTTTTAAAATTTTTATTAATTCTTTCTTTTTTTTTTCCTTTTTTTTTTTAACCCTAGGTTGGTAAGGTCGCCGACTGACCCTCACTGGCCGTAGGTGAGAACACTCCCTTTTGGCTAGCGAGAGTGTGAAGGCCCTACCCCAGACCAAGCAAGGGTTGCTAACCAAGTAAGGGTCGCTAGCCCTCGCCAGACTAGGTTTAGGAAAATAAAAGAGAAAAAGGAAAAAAAAAATAATATAATAATTTGAAATTTTTTAAATATTATTAAAATTCTTACGTTAGCATCGGTTTGCTGCGTAGGGTGGTTGATCTCTACGTCAGCGATTACTAACCAAAATCGATCCAATTAATTCAATTGATAAAATATAAAAAAGTTTAGGCTTTAATTGACAAAATTGAAAGTTTTTAGCATTAAATTAATAAAAGTGTAATAGGTTTAGGATATTTTAGACAATTTTCCCCGCAGCGGTGATGATGCGATGCAATTGATCAATTGCCACTTCCTATGTGTTATGAATGACATCTTACTTGGTTGTTAGGTGTGTATATATCTCCCTTTCAATTGGTCGATTACACATCATAGTAGTTGCATAAAATACAAGAAAATTGTCCAAAAAATCCTAATCTATTGTACTTTAACTAATTTAGTTATAAATCTTTCAATTATGTTTTGTCAATTGAGTCTATCGAGTCAACTTAACTGAAGAATCATTGACATGAATGCTGCTAATGTTACGTGGGACGGTTGACACTGACATAAATAGTAGTAATACTACGTAGGACAACCAATACTAACAGTCGTGAACATGGAGCCATAATTAAAGCGAGGCAAGCCGGTGGGGGCAAAGGCGCCACCCTTCACTTTTGCATTCTTTATAGTTAAGTCTCTAATGCCCATTACTCGACATCGATGCGACAAGCTATCTGATACTGATCATTTCGACGTAACTCCACTCGCGAACGGATCCACCAACTAGATTGAAGTCTTTCCATCACTCTAAAAGCATAGCATTCGAAGGTCTTAAAGTTAAAACATGATGCGCCTCAGGGCTTGTTTGGTTCAGCATTTCAAATGCTCACTTGGACTCTCAAGTCCCTTGGCCAAATGCAAATGCGTTTGGTTCGGTTTTTTGGGTGACTTTGGCCAGATGTAATTGTATCTCCAAAGGCCTCTAAGGGCCCTTTGGCCAAAGTAGGTCTAGAGGTCCATTCCCAATGGGCATTTCCAGAATGCAAGTTTCTATCACTGTTCACTTGCGGTTACTGTTCATCAGCGAGGTAGACCACCACACGGAGGCCGACAACCGCCGGCCAAGGGGGTCGTGCGCCCCGGCGACCACCGCCTGAGGGTCGCCCGACTCCGGCGACCGTCGCCGGACCTCAAGCGACGCCTGGGTCACGCGATTCAAGCCATCAGTGGCCTGAATTGTGCGACCGGGCGGCCGTCGCTTGGGTCACGCGAACCCAAAAGACGGCCGCGCGGTGTCCGGAGGCCGATCCGGCCATTCGGATCGCCGGATCCGGTGGTCCGGCCGTCGGATCCGGTGGCGGACTTCAAAAAAGAAAAATATAATTTTTTTTAATTTAATAAAAGTCATTTACAAATACAAATTTTACCAAACGGTATTTTAGTCAAAGTTGTATCTCAATGTAAATTTTACCAAATGATATTTGCATTTTGGAAAACCTCCTTCACCTAAAGGTATTTGCATTTTGATAAATGCATTCCCCAAAAGCTGAACCAAACGGAGCCTCAGTCTTCATCTGAGGCCTTTTGCATCCTGGCAGCGAAGAAATCTTTAAACGCCGTATTTTATTATGCGGAAAGGTGGCGCTTTGTCTTGCGGCCATTCTCTTGCCACCGCATGCTTTCGGAATCCGACGCATGGGAAAGCCAAGCGCAAAGCAGATAGAATAATGGTAAATTAGTGGGACGAGAATCATCATCATCACCCGGCAAAGTTCCCCTCATGTTATAAAATGTCTCCCCGACCATGCAAAGCAGATTGATTCGTGCGGATCATGATGTCGTAGTGGAATGTCTTTGCGTTCCGTACATGAAGTAAAGAGATCTCGATTTAATCATTTTGGTTACAACTCCTACACTCCCCCGACCGAACCCCCCGGGGAAACGATTGATGACAACGTGACTTTCTACCGTCCATATGATCTCTCTCGTCCATGCGTGCCGGGTCACCATGGGCGGCACGGCTCATTAGTAGTGTCTTGTCGAGATGTGCTTAGAAATGTTGTTGATTACCCACCCATCATTCAAAATCCAACACATCGCTTATTACATCTAAGAAAAAGACGACATAGCTGGTCAATGAACTTAGCTCAAATATGTAATGTAGTACTTTAATATTTAATTTGTTCAATATGATTTTTAAACTTTAGTTTGATGTGCAATATCATTATCGAATTTTTAATTGTTTAATATAGTCTGTAAATTGTTCAATTTAGTGTCTACACCATATGAAATTGTCAAATAATGTCATTGAACTTGAATTAATAGAAAGACAACATATAATATTTTTCTATAGTTTAGAGACTAAATTAAACATGTACCAAAAATTTAGAAACCACATTAAATAAATTAAAAGTTCCGGGAGCACATTATTCATTGGACCAAAGTTCATGAACTATACATGTCATTTTCCTTTAAATCAATTTTGGAAATCAACTTCAATATGCCCTTGTGAAAAGTCAGTTGTATGCAAATCATTGGTTTTCATTTAATCTACTTTGGAGAATGTTCAGATATCTGTTCTATAACTTGTTTATAGGGTTTCAATGGTACTTATATTCATGTAATATTCATCCATATATAACTTAAAGATTCAGGATCATAAGGTTTTGCCCGCACGCCGCCTACCCATCTCCCGCTCGTTGTGCGCACGTCGCCTGCCCACCCGCTTGCCCTATCAGAAGTTCGAAGAATAGGCTGAGAATTAAAGAACGATTTTTGTAGTTTTGTAAATTTGATATGAGTCTAGCGTCCACAGGAGCGAGGCATATGAACTTTTACCAGTGCCTTCCACTTGGGAATGAGCACCTCAGTGAGTTAGTAGTGGCTCAATTGATAAATTTAGGATTTAATCGTTAACAATTGCTAGGCACTCAATCTAGTAGCATTTGCATTTTCTAAGGGGCGAAAGGCCGTATTTATTACCATTTTTGACGGATTGATTTGCTTAATTGTAGGTCACTGAAAATTCCTAGTTCATGACCTTGTAGTCGAAAATTGCCGACTCAACCAATTATATCGAGGATCTGGCACCCAACTTAGGGATGAAACAGCCCATGAACGAGAGAGGTACACGGAGAATTACAAATGTAGAGGGACTTAACATTCGTAATGGGAAGGCAGAAACTCAGCTTGCAATGCCAACATATTCCCTGGAAATCAGCTGGTTCTGTCGTCTTTTTTTCTGTGGAGAGCCAGAAAATGATGCATTTGCCAGTTCCTTAAGAAAGAAGACTATAACGACAGGGGATGTAAGCAAATGGTGAGCATTTGTACACGTCCGCCCCCGACAGCGCACGAGAAATAGTTTTCCCCATTGAGATTGAGCACGTTCCAAGATTATCCGGAGATGACATCCTCCCACTGTCACTGGCACGGTTGTTTTCTCAGGGTTTTGTAAAGGTCGTTGTGTCTTCACCACAAACACTTTCGGTTCGCTTGTGGTTCGCTTTTACTGGTTTGAAGCTTCAATGAAAATCGTTTCTCCCTTGGAGAATTCAGTCCATCACTAGACTTGGTTCTGGCAATCCCTAAACCATCATATAATTTAGAGACTAAATTCAAATTATACCAAAAATTCATGAATCATATTAAATAAATTAAAAGTCTTGGAAGTCCATTGCTCATTAGATCAAAGTTCATGAACCGCATATATCATTTTCCCTTAAATCAATTTTCTAAACCAACTTCAGTATGCCCATGCGAAAAATTATTTGTATGCAAATCATCGGCTTTCATGAGAATGTTTAGATATCTATTCTATCACCTTGTAGGGTTTCAATGGTACTTGCAATCACGTAATCTTCCTCTATCTATAACTTAAGATTTAGGATCATAAGGACTTAAGATTTAGGATCGTAAGATTTCGCTCGCATGCCGCTCGCCCGCCCATCACCATGCGCATGCCACCTGCCCCTTTAGAAGTTTGAAGGATAAGCCATGATTGAGAGAAGGATTTGTAATTTTTTATATTCGATATGATTATTTACATTGTATAAGCTCCTATTTATAACATAATGAGTGTTTTTTTTTTTTTTTTTGCCAGGGAACCCCGCACGGCCGGATGCGGGAGTAAACCACCAGGGGTGACACGTCTAGCCACCACACACGTGCCACTAGGTAAGTCACCCCTGCGACGCCGTTGGGATTTCGAACCCCTCCCCTTCATGAGGGAGGAGGAGGCCAAAGCCTAACCGGCGCCACCCAGGTGGGTGGTACATAATGAGTGTTTAACCAAGGAAAAGAATAAGGAAGATACATCAAATCAAATCCAATCGATATAATTTATCAATCATAATCCTTTGTAATCTTGGATTGATCAATTACAATCTTCGGTCTGATCCTTGCATATCTTTTACACGCCCACCATTCGCTCGCCGTTCATCCGCTTGCTATTCGCCTACCCGCCGCTTGCTCACTTGCTGCCCATTGCCTGCTCACTTGTTGCTCGCCCGCCACCTGCCCACCGTCCTCCCACCTCCTTCCACCACTAGTCACCACAACTTGCTGCTGTTGTCTGTCGACATTCGGGAGGAAAAGAATTTATGTTGTTATAAAATAAATTTTCATTCCAAATCAAAAATTTTATACCATATCAAATGTATATTTTTACTCAAAAACTTATCAGGAATAAAAATAAAATAATTTATTTTTGTATCAAAAATTAATTTCTTCTTAGAATGATTATTATTCGTGTCTGTAGTGTGATCTACACGGGAAGAGAGGGGTGGTAAAGTTGTACTTATATTCACGTACAAATTTAAACTTTTTTTTTTTTTTTTTTGGTGGGCTTTTAAAGGAGTGGGGAGAGATCGGTCCATATCTATTTTTCTCTTTGATTGGACGGCTTTTGGGCAACGAAAAAGGAGGAGGCATGTCAATGTCGCTTCAGCGGCCACTACTGTGCCGGGTGACAAACTATACCAACTTTGGAGATTCCTTTTTCATGTGAGCCAGAAGGCAAGAAAAAGATTCAATACCGATGCGGTTCGACCCGTACACTTCGCCTTTGATTTTCCGCCTTTCAGGTAATGGAGGCCAGCGGGCTGCCTATGCTGATTTGGCCAATCGTAGCAAAGGGGTCCTCTCTCTCTCTCTCTCTCAGCTTTTGCGATTGGCAAATCGCTGCATTGTGGTCGCTCTCTTTGTCCTTGTTTTGTGCGTGCAGCCACTCCCAGTACTCGATCGTACATGAACCCATGTGTTGCCTTTGAACGTGAAATAATTGTCTTTCAAACGAGAAGATTTTCGTCAGTCGGCGATTCTCGTTGATTAATAGAATACCTTGTGGCCAAATTGGATAGTCCGGATTAAATAACAAATACTCATGTCCGATAATTTGGAGAGGTTTCCTAGATGGGGTGAATCCGAATATATCTAAATAAAATGTCAAATTAGAAATCTAGGATATAGGTGTCGAAATCTAGATTGGGTTGAAAAAAAAAGTTCAAGAAATAACTCAACGAATTCCCCTCTATGTTGCTTCTCTCAATGTTGTCATTTAGTGTTTCGCATCTCAATGCTATGACGACGTATTAATATGTGGGTTAGAGTGTCTGATGCCTTTCGCTCCTTAGTTGTTGAGGATTAGACCTTAATTGTCCGAGCACTCTCCATGATACCATCGATTCAATTCCTTCGTGGTTTTGTTATAAAATTGATTTCTCTTGTAATTGTGCTTATGGTTTTGAGATGGGCTTGAGATGATAAATCAATTTTTATATCTGCAACTATTTCACACAAACAAAAAGATACACATTTTTGCTTTTTTTTTTTTGTATTTCTTTCCACACTTCTATTTTGGCGTCAATTCCACATCGGGCGTGAAAGATGCTGTTTTGCAAGTCTTTGAGTGAGCAATTCAATGACGACCCAAGTTGAAGACTAGGTTTCTAATTACAGGCAATCTCTACCGCTCCGTTTTTGTGACATAGTGACAAGGAGTTGTGACCCTTGCACGATGATTGCGTAGACATTGGTGACCACGAGGAAGCCAATCAAGAGGGCCATGGATGAGATGGTGGACTTGAGGTAGTATGGGGAGTGGCAGACGTGGCCAGGTGGAGGCTGAAGTAGCTAAACATAACGAAAAAGTCAGAGGAATCTCAATCATAACTTATCTTATCCTATCAAATCTAAATCCATATGATCAAACGCTACCTATCGTTTTCCTTACTTTAGAATAAACTAACATTATTTTTGTCAGTTTTGGCTAAAAAGCGGTACCATTTTTCACTTTATACCAATAAAAAAGAAGAAAAAAATAATATAGACATGCATATGATGTGTTGCAATGATGTTCTCGAGGAGCTGGCAAAGGTCGCCAGCTCCCCCACTGTTCTAACCGCTTGGTGCTCGATCTAATCCTTAAAAATTACATATCATCATAACTCGGCCAGATTACGTATAAAACTTTCACATCTAATCCTTCAACTTGGGGGGTGTTTACTTGCCCTAAAAAACTTTCCCGCGAATTTCATGCGTTAACCAACAGAAAGCATTTCATGAAAATAAATTTCCTAAATCGAAAAGAGAAAAAACATAATCCCAACAATTGGTTTTCTTAAAAACATCTTCTTTTACCGCGAAATTTTCTTCCGCGCTCCTAGGCTTTGCAAATGTCCTTCGTCTTGCCATTCTGATCAAGTCGTATCCCTGCGTCGGTGGTCTGTCAGAGGTTTATCAAATTGATTAGTTGAATGGATGATGTTGATGGGGGATGAAGGGGGAAGGGGAATGGAATGGGGAAGCGTGGTGGGCCCCAAGCGAAGAGGAGACAGTGGCGAGTGTTTCCAATTCGAGTGAAATCGCATCTTCTTTCGTGCACCAAGCGGTTGCCACGGCTTTATTTCTTGATTCCTTCTGTCGCAGTGGAGATTTTTTTGAGTCGCTCATGCATTCCCTGCTTTGACATGTTCAAGATCCTTTTATCCTTTTTGTTCCTCGCTCACGCCAGCCCCGCTTTTCCCATTTTCTCTTCCTCCCTCTTCCTAACCAAAGGGAAGAAAAAATTAGGTAAATCTAAAATTAAAATAATTAGGTTGCCACCCACCCCCCAACGTCGGTCGCTGCCACCGTCGTCGCTAGCTAGAGGAGGAGAAAGAAGAGAGGAAAAAAAGAAGGTAAAAAAGAAAAATCTAAAAAAAATATTAAAAAATTTGTAGGTTGTATTAAATGCATTTTTGTTCTTTTTCTGTTCTGAGAATAAAAATTTCGTATAGTAACCAAATACATTGTGTTACTCAGAAATTGATCTAGGGAGTAGAGATAGAAAAAAACATTTATGAAAAGAAATTATTTTCCATAATATAAACGTTATCAAATGTGTCCTAATCACAACTTATCAAAGTGGTGCCATGTCATACTAACGTGCCTACGATTTTTTTTCTCTTTTTTTGTTGTAGATTGTGTCGGGCTGTGTAATTATCAAACACCCAAAATTGCCAAATCCAAAAATAATTTTTTTATTTTTATTTTTATTTGTTTATATACCGTGATAGCATTAGGAATCAGATTCCTCAGTGGACGATCACTAACAGGAAGCCTCAAAAAAGAGAAGCGAGAATGATCGCGAAATTGAGAAAAGAAAAAAAGGAAAGTATTAAGTATGGCATGAAAGAATATGCCCTAGAGAGAACTTTTCCGGGCCAATGGGTTTCCAAGAGAATTGTCGGGTCCCAACACCAACTTTTGCTCCCAGATTACATGTCACAAAATCGAATGGCCTATCATTTCATCCACCATCGAGGACCATAGAGAGAGATGAAATATCAAGATCCAAAACCGTTATCCTGGAGGGGTTAAAGCCCATTCAATTCTTCTCTCGTATTATCGTCGTGCATTAGGAGACAAAAGAAAATTGGAATTGGATAATTAAAATTAGCTAAATACCACTCTTAAAGAACCCCCATCCTTCACATGTGAATTCATGAATTTTTGGGTTCCAGGTGGATCTTTTTGCGCCTTTGCTTTCTCCTTTAGTCTTCTCTTTCGTAGACTCGAATGAAAACAAGAGAACTTTTATGAAATAGGCCTGGCGATGACGAACGGACCAGTCCAACTTTTCGGCCCATTTATTGGCCTTGCTTATTCTCACGAATTACAAAATAAGTAGTCATCTATTCCTCTTGGGCCTAAAGTAATGAGGGTCTCAAAACGATTTAGAGATAATGATATAAATAGTTCATGAATTTTATCCCAATAGGTAGAGTGATTTTTAAATTTTTATTTGTTCAGTGTGATAT
The DNA here is from genome assembly GCA_014182555.1 of Eucalyptus erythrocorys. Classification (NCBI taxonomy): domain Eukaryota; kingdom Viridiplantae; phylum Streptophyta; class Magnoliopsida; order Myrtales; family Myrtaceae; genus Eucalyptus; species Eucalyptus erythrocorys. The sequence goes on from CM024602.1 coordinate 15,807,632, forward strand.
CTGAATTTTAATTCAATGTATAATGTGATTCCTAAATTTTTGATATATATATATTTAATTAGTCTCTGAATTGTATGAAAATGTTATTATTGTTCTTCGTTTAATTCAACTTTAGGGAATACACTAAATATTTTCATATAATTGAGGGACTATATTAAATAATTTCATATAGTATAAGGATTAAACTGAATAAATAAAAAAAAAAAAAACTAGGGACCACATTGGGTCATACTGCAAATTGGCCCACAATTCAGGGGCCATTTGTATCATTTTCCCAACAATTAATGAAATATTCAGTTTGAATCATGATATAAGAGAATTATTCAAACTAAACTAGTACATGGATCGCAAAAGAGGGGCAAAAACGTGCTGGACGTGTAGCTAAATCGAATGTCAAGCAAGAAGCATTGCAATGGCGAGCATTGGGCCCAGTGGAATTGAATGCTGGGCCTGGTAACTGTGCTAATTCAATGGAGGGCCGTCGTCAATTCAGTAGGTTGACGGGCTTTGCCCATTGAATTGCACAGGGAAGAAGCTGAAGGAGGAGGGAACGGCTGTTACGTGCTCCGAGAGCGACGTAGATGGCAAGGCGGAAGCTTCTGTTGCTGTTGAAACCTTTCGATGTTTTCCCGGTCCGTCGCTCCGACCCTTCTCGGACCATCAATCCTCAGGTATAACCCAAGACCCTTCTCTCTCTCTCTCTCTCTCTCTGTTTGTTGAGGGGTGGGGTGAAGGTGGTTGCTTTGATCCTTGCGTTCATGATGTTTGATACAATGTCGTAGTGAGTTATTCCGCTGGCGTTTCTTTGATGGCTTTTTAGTAGCGTGTAGCTGTATCGAATGCTGTTGCTATTTTGATGGTTTCTCACTGACATCTGTCCTTCCCTCGGAGACATCGGAAGTTCTAGATTATCTGGACAGCCGGCGGAAAGTGCACAAGGATGCCATAAGGTTCTGTCAGAGTGTACTGCAGCGAAAGCCTATAGATTGGGAACCCGTGTTACGGCACGATCTGTCGCGGCCGATACAGAATGTGGATCTTGTTGTCACAATTGGTGGCGATGGCACTCTGTTGCAGGCCAGTCATTTCATGGACAGCTCGATTCCCATTCTTGGGGTGAATTCCGACCCTACGCAGGCCAAGGAAGTCAGTTTTCAGCTGTTTTATTGATGCTTGGCAATTTGATGATTTTTCTTGGCCGAGTTTCTGGAAGCTTCGATTTTCAGCACTGCATTGTTTTCCCTGTGTAGGTGGAAGACCTCAATGATGCATTTGATGCCACACGAAGCACAGGCTATCTTTGTGCAGCTAATGTCAATAATTTTGAACAAGTAAGCATGCGGGCAATTACTTATTTTGTGTTGCTGGAATCACAAGCTTTTCTGATGCATTCCATGTTTATGATTAGTGCATGCTGTGCATAAAAGGTGAATACTTTCATGTTGGATCATAGTGGTCAGCATAATTGCCGTGCCCATTCATGAAGCCTGATTTGTTGATGTAGAATTGGTTGGCATAATCATGGTGATTTAATCAATGCAACTACTCATGGCATCAAATTGCTTGATACTGAACGATTTTACATGCTTCATAAGCCCTCGTAGCATTAGCATCAGAAAGTCACTCCAAGCATTGCTTAGCTCAATGCTTATCTTTCCTATCATGTAGATTCCTTCTCGATGTGGCATAGGTCTGTAGTATTTGCTACTTTGCATGGCGCTCCACATGGTACTCCCTCTTTAGCATGTTGCTGAAAATTTAGCCTAGAAATATATGGGCATGATTATCTCAGGTTTCTTTCAGATGCTTGATGACATTCTGGAGGATAGATCAGTTCCTTTAAAATTGACGAGGATAGCCATCTGTGTGAACTCACGCTTGTTGCCAAAATATGCTCTTAATGATATTTTGGTTTCGCATCCATGCCCAGCAGCAGTTTCTCGTTTCTCATTCAGGTGAGAGGCTTAGGGGTAACAGGTAAACGCTAGTTTTTCAGTTGCCTTTTTACTTGGCTGTCGCTCTAAACTCCTGAATGGTTCTTTCTGTTGGCAGAATTAAGAAAGGTGACCAGCCCTGCCCCCCATTAGTAAATTGCCGATCGAGTGGCCTCCGGGTTTCAACAGCTGCTGGATCAACGGCTGCTATGCTCTCAGCAGGAGGATTCCGAATGCCCATCTCATCTCAGGATCTCCAATACATGGTAAGAGAGCCCATATCACCTGGTGCAGCCTCAAGCCTAATGCATGGGGTGGTGAAGTCTGATCAGGTTATGGATGCGGCATGGTTTTGCAAAGAGGGGATGATATATATTGACGGTTCCCATGTGTGTTATTCCGTTGAACATGGGGATAACATTGTGATATCTTCCAAGGCTCCGGCTCTGAGAGTGTATCTGTCTTCTCATCTATCGTCATAGAGAAACGTCTCTGGTCTTAGGAAATTTCTCTAGAGAGGTCGCAAGGTTGCCTGCTAGGAACTAATGCTGTTGGATCTGGTAAAGCTATGTATGAAGGGCCAGGGGAAAACAAGAGCTTGGGCCGGTCTTTTGACATCATTGGAGAAAGCCTTTCAGGCTTTAAGCATAAGTGACATCAGGAAATGTTCTGATTAGCTGCTAGTGTATATTGGTATTGTCTGCCATTCTATTCTAGAAGTTCGCACAGGACAATTTTTTGCGGGTGAACTAGCCATACTTTACCGACCAAAAAAGAAAACTAGCTATACTTTGTATTGCCTTTGTTGATGCAGACTCTAGGACTCGAGGCCATTCCGGTGTTCCCATCTGTAGCGAGTTATTATATGAAAAGGGCAAAACATTTGGTCATATGCATGGGGTATGAAGTCTGCCGCCAACATTCAGTGTCCTCTGGGAATGTCGATAATTTTGTCCAGAGAAGTGAACACCCGACCCTTTACTGTCAATGTCGCTCTAGATGGTAACTCGGATGCAAACATCTCGCTCAAGGGACAGCCACGAGACATGTTGACCCTCTAGTTTGACTACCAAAGCCGCACTCAATGAATATTTAATGAAAAAGCACACAATGAATATTTAATGAAAAAGCACCATGGAACCTTACAGGACTATAATTCGTCCTTACAAAACCTATAAGTACAAAAAGTTACTCCATCCTATGTTGCTCTGGTTGAAGAAACGGATTGGACACCTTAAACCACACATAAACCTAAGCTTCACGCGCCGCTAGGGCTAATAGAAATGGGACTAAACTTCAGATACCCCAAACAGTCAAAAATTCTTTTCAGCTATTCCAGATACACACAAGCCACTGTTTCCAACACCGTTCTATTTTTAGCATTTCACTGGTCACAACTGCCGATAAGCTCTCAAAATCCCAACTTCACAGCGCTGCCCAGCTACTCCAAAAATGCTAATAGATGAAGTGCTTGCTCTGATAGACTATAACCTGCATAAATATGTAATAAATGCATAAGGGAGAGGTAGTGATTCTCTCTCTTTCTAGATCCTGTCTTTTTCCATCTTTAAGAGTTTGTGGCTTACGTAAACATTTGAGTCCGATTCCGGGAGAGCTGAGGCCTCTTTATGGGGGAGAGTATGAGGTTCCTTAATGTCATTGAGGGGTTGGCAGTACCGGCTCCAAAAAGTCGGTCGCCACTGACCCTTCTGCTGTTGGCGTCAACTGGAATGGTTGGGTGTTTTGCTGGTGAGCCCCCAGAGATATCAAAAGGACCAGAGATTGAACTATTCTGCCTTGCTGGCCACACATCCTCTCTTTGCCCTGGAGTTGGAGGAGGAAAGATGGACCAATCTGCAACACATAAGTCAACAGGTTTTGGAAGTATTTAAGCAGGAAAGAATGAGTTGAGGATTAAAACAGCAAATGGCCAATTCTTGAGGTCATTTCAGTCTAAAGAACTATAATCCAGAATCTGATCTCACATCCTTTTCCATGTTTGTAATTAAGAAGCAATGTGATGTCTTGCATCATATTAAAGTACAAGGAATTACCTGTACGCATGTTGTCAGGATTATTCATCATGTTAACTGGGGCTGAAAACAAGTCAGGTTCACTTCTTGGATAGAAATCGCTCACAGGTTGGATTGCAGATCGTTTCATCGACTCATACTCACTCCTTAGTTGATCATACATCTCATCTAGCTTTCTCTTTTGCCTATCATGAAAAGCAAATTCTGTTAGTATGGAAACCTTGTCACAAATTCAGCTTCCCATTTGAATAAACTAGGTCCATCAAAGATTATCGAAGCATTCGGCCCCAGGAATATCATAACCTTGATTTCTCAGAGAACTTCTCTTGAAGCTCTTGCTTATCTTTGGAGAGGCTCTCAATCTCTTGTTCCATCATCTGACACCGCTTGGCCATTTTTTGATATGCAGCATGTACTTGCTCCAGTTTCTCTGTGAATTTCTCTTGCATGACTTCACATTTCTGCCGGCACTGGCCCACTATTCTGTTCATTTTAAACTGCATCTCTAGTTCCTTTTGTCCGACAAAGAACATCACACTACGGTATGCGCTCTTCATGACTACCTATTTTTAAGGAAGTTTCATGTAAATATAAATAAATAAAGAGGTAAAATATATGGTCAAATGGCTCACTCCCTATTTTTATTCAATTCTGAAAAGTGCAGCAGTTGAAGAAAGAGCAGAAAGGATACGTATCTGTGGAGATATTCCAGCCATAGCCATCTGCAATGGTGAGAGTTCATTATTACGTGGCACCAATCTCAAAATTACGATCATTACAAAGTAACATGAGAAGGGGACAAAAACTATGTTGTGTAAATAGTTACAATTAGAGATAGTCTCACTAACACTTGGAGGCGTTTACTCACATTGATCCATTCATCATTCGGATTTATTTCCACAGGTTTCATGTGACTGCAAATAAGAAAACAGAAGAAAACTTAAAAGATTGATAGCATGAACTAAAAGCATTGATTTATCATCCGGAGCACCCATCTACAGTGAACATACTATCCTAAAAAGACGACGATAGACACAGTTGAGCAACATGGCATTGTATTTCCACTGAGAAAAACATAAAAAGCTATGAATGTGTATGATTGGGTGCCCTTTTATAGCTGATATAAAAGGAGAATACAGTTTCCTTCATTTTAAAGAGCCAGAAAAGGTTCTTTTCTTTCAGGAGCGAGTTTACCTCTTAGAGAGCACCTGGTCGCAAATGGGACACGCTGCATCACTGTTTAGAATCTTGGCGGCATCTTCATTGCCTTTGAAAAGATTAAGGAAACTCTGTTCTGATGCAGTAAATCACAGAAAGTTATACAACAAGCAAGCAAAATGCTATTTGCAACAAGTAGTCTCCTACAGTGAAACAACTATTGTAAAATCAGGATACACAATAGGTGACCACAGGTGGTGGAAACAGCTCGTCCTTCCAATTCTCGCCAGCACGCGTTGCATCTCATTTCAGCGATCAGAAGATACCTTCAACTACGTGTTTCTATGTCGACTTTGTAGCCAAACACTGAGAAAAGGATTTATGCAAGTTAATATCCTGAACTGAGAATTCGTCTGCACAAACCTCGACATTATACCTCGTAGTGGCCATGGCTGCGGTAAGCATGTGTATGCATGGGAAAGAGGTTATTTCAGATTCAGGATTTCAACACTGTGAGGACAATGAGCACTGTATAAAAAGAAGACACCGAGGCATGTCTATCAATTCAGATTTTGAATTCTGACTGATGCAATTGAACATGTATTGAAGGAGACAAGAACAATTAGTTAATCAGAGAAGCTAAACATAATCGTGATGCAATAAAAGTTACCACATATTTACTACGTCAAGGTAATGCAAATTTCAGAACTTCGAAAAGATGCACAACTACACATCCTCTTTCCTACGAAGGTCATAGGGCATCCTCCGACGAAAAGCAAGCATAGGTAAAAAAGAGTTTCGGCTGTTGGGAGAGGGGTGAATCTGTTCATATAGCAAATCGGATCAGTTTATTTTCGAAGTCCACAATCTGCACTCATTTTCAGACATGGATTGAAGTCAGATTCGAGCTGAACTTCAACGACATTCTAACTCCAGGAAGCACCGAAATCAAGATCTCAGAAAAGGGAAGACAACCGACGCCTGGTTTCACCGAATCATCATTAGCAAAACAGTAGATCCAGAACAACATCAATTCCTCCTTATGTGACGCTCAGGCCTCACAAACAAGGTCGAAATCTACCAGGAAAATTCAGGCCAAAACCCTACGTTTCCTCGAGAGTCGATCTTCGCCATTTCACTCAGAAACTAGCGATCCCTACAATGGCACTCCGCAACCAGAATCAAATCAACCGCTGCAAAGTCCAAAACAACGGAACGCTACAGAGAAAGAGAGAGAGAGAGAGAGAGAGAGAGAGAGAGAGAGAGAGAGAGAGAGAGAGAGAGAGAGAGAGAGAGAGAGAGAGAGAGAAAGAGAGAGAGAGAGAGAACCGAAGCTCGGAAGCTCCGGCGAGGCGAACTGAACCAGTTACGAACGGCGTCAACTGGAGACGCCGCGCCGATGGAGCTGGCCGGCGGATGCGAGAGCGAACCAGGGCGGATGATTCAAGAGCGGGCGAATGACGATCGGGAGTCGCGAAGGAATCCGAATTCGAGGAGAAGCGCTGCTGCCTGTATGTCTTCTCTGCGAATGCCCCGGTGTGCCTATCTTGCGAAATATGGCGGCAAAAAACGGATTCCTTCAGATAGAGAGAGAGAGAGAGAGAGAGAGAGAGAGAGAGAGTCACATTTTGCAATTCGGCCCCTGCTTTTTTACACAACTAGGAAAATTGCCCCTTCTTCGTCGTATCTGTTCAGGTTCCTTTTCTTTCTTAATCCTTTTTGGACAAGACGAGTTCTTTTTCACTTAATTCGTTACGTTAGAAAAATTGGCGGAATGTTTTCTCTAATTAATTGTAAATGCACTGCCTATGTATACATAATGAAGGCAGACTGAATAACCAATAAGTTACATAAAATGTGTGCCATACATAGACCCCTTTCGAAATGAATAATTTTAATCGGAGTAAAATTTTAAAAAGAAAATTGAGACATTTAGACAATAATTTAGACAATTTCACATAATTCATTGTTAAAAAGCTTATGAAAACTTTCAACTTATCAATTTATGAGAGTGGAGACAATAAAGAGATACCCATTGAAAGTAGGCTTAATCAATATTGGATCCGAAAACAACTCATGCATCCTCTCTAGAAAAGAACACGGGTATTCTCTACAACAATTTTAATTCCTAATATTACGAACCGTATGGCAAGTGAAGTGAAACATATTTCCCTTGTACAGTCACTTTTATGCTCAATGAATCTACAAATGTTCTTTCGGCTTTTGTGGACGGAGACAGATTGAGAAGTTCTCAAAAGTTGCGAAGGCGCACAATGGAAAGACGAAAAGCATTTGGCTTCTGGCCGTTGGGTACCGTTTGGTCGCTCCCGACGAACCTGGATCGACTGTCACGAAGCCAAACTCGCACGTATAAGCAAGTTAGGTACGACCGTGATAGGAGATTGTGCTCTTGTCTACTCGTGCAAATGGCAAGGCATGAGAAAGTGAACAGGAAAACGTACGATAAATAATGAAAGAAAAGAATTATTAGATAAAATCCAGAACAACGTTGTAACATCCTGAAGATGACATACAGTCATTCGTTGTCAACAGTTTGGCATATCAAGTGAGACACAAGCCTCGCCGTGTCATTTTTATTATCTTCTACCTCTATTGACGAGGATGGTGTAGAGCAATTGATTCCAAGTATCGGGCACACCGGCGAGGCACCAGTGGCTGCAGTCGTTCCCTTGATGGCCTTCGGACCCGAAGGCTGACGGGTGTCCGTCTTTCCTGAGCTGTGATAGCTTCGTTATGTCGAGAAGAGTCACCTCCGTCGCCATCTTGCCGAGCACCTCGCTCACTACTGCCGCTGGTGGCGGGGGACCCGCCGGGTACTCGGACCCCGAAATGGGCTGGGTTTGCCCGTCGCAGGTAGTCGTGCCGGACTCGTTCCATTCCTTGCCGCTTGATTATTCCCAAGGACGATTTCAAATAGTTAGCAGGGAGGACGAGTTTGGTGGCTGATCATTTGTGAATGGTCTCATGAACAAGAGGCTTAGCCGAGTGAAAAATGACTTACTTGAAATGAGTGGGAGATATGCCTTGGAAGATCACTGTGGTCGTGGCAGGATCGATGTTAGAATCCACCCACTTGGACCATGTAGTGAGTCCCTCCTTGAAAGCAACCAAACGGTCCATGTCTTTGCGTATGGTCTCTCCTTGCTGAATATAGTCCCATCTGCAATCAAATTTAACATGCCATTGTTACTGTTATGCTACAAATCTGTATACCGTACCTCATATATCATTTTCCCTCTTTTTTCCAATCTTGTTGACTAGTTGGAATTCTAATACAGAAGAAGAATGAAATTTGTTTGGTGGATTTAAATCATGCGTTAGGGTCTGTAATATAAGTACATACGGTTGTTTTCTGCCCTTGTGCAGCCACCAGTGCCAAGTGTTGAAGATGAGCATGTCGTATCCTTTCCACGCATTGCCATTGACGATCGAATCAAGCTTTAAAACTCTCCCTATCTTCTCTTTTACTACGTCGACCAGAAACGCATTTCGGGATAACACCACAGAAATGCCATAGTCCTGCAAAACACTTGAAACTTATAGTAGACAAGGACAACCGATAGTTTTTCAAGTATGTTTAATCTCTCGATATAATGCCTTTTACCGGCTGATCATTAGATATCTTTAGAGCATGTTAACAAATATTTGATTGATTGTCCAATTCATCGACATCATGAGGATTCGTCCCTCATAACCCAGAACACTGCATAAGATTCAATAGACGTATAAAACCTAATGAAACATTTTCCCTCTGTAAATATTGCTACGAGTTATTATGAACATATAGGAACAAGGACTTACATGTATGTCAAAGGTGGACACATCTCCTGCTCGATTGAGAGTGTAGTTGGAGCTGGGAAGCGAAGCATGCAGCATGCAAGTGAGGGATTGCCACTGATTGAGGCTTAGAGAGTCCCCCACGAATAGTATCTTCTTTCCTTTCATTCTTCTCGCGAAATCTTCTCCATCGAATCTGCACCACCATTTCATTCAATGAACACCGAGCGTTTCACCTCGTTATGGCTAAGTGGTGCAAAAGCTAGTGTCTTTATGTCGACGATCGCACTGTTTTCCTCAACTGACTAGCCAATCACCTCTTACCCGGTTAGTATTCTAATGTCAATTGTGAAGGATAGTTTTTGGGCGATATTTGAGAACTTTTCTGACTTATCAATGCCACTGAGACACTTCACACGGAAGGGATTTTTTACTTCTGTGAAAAGCTACCCTATGTCCTGGAGAAACTGCTCTAAGCGCGAGTACATGCATAACGACAAGTGAAATAATGGGTTTTAACCTGCCCTTATTTTGTCTTGATTCTTTCTTCGTCTTTCTTCAAAATTTCTGCCGACAATAGCTATGTGCTCTAAAATGTTACCGAAAGGAGGAAAACCAAGGGTGGCTGAGATCAAAATGATGTGCAGTGTGAGAGCACAACTATTGCTAGATGAGAAGCTCAATCCATGCACGTCTGTTCTACCTCGGCAATTCGCAGGCACTGGGCTTCCATGTGTATCTAAGGTAGAGATGATCTGGACGTCCGTTCTTCTGGCAGTCGAACTCTGTCTCGATGATTGGACACGTTGCGCTGTCGTAGGGAGGGTGATAGCTATCGTTATAAACCCAACTTCCTTGGAAGATGTTGCAGCCGCTCACTTCTGGTGGTGCGGCTTTGGCATCGATCGCTCCGTTAAGGCAGGAAACGAGGACAAGAGCAAGAGACAATGATGATACAAAGCTACAAGAGCCAAGCCCCATTGTCTTTTCACACAGAGAGAGAGAGAGAGAGAGAGAGAGAGAGAGAGAGAGAGAGAGGAAGTTTGATGATGACTTGAGGGTGATTGAGATGGTTCTAAAAGGCCGTTGCTGCGTGTATGTGCGGGTGTTGTGTGCGGTTGGTTTGGCTTCAAGACAAAGGCAGGTTCAGCAACGATTCTCCCACCATCTCTTCTATACCCAGTGGGGTGTTGCGTCTGTTAGTTTTGAATGGACCCCTTTGTACAGTTTTGACGTAAAAGGACAGTTCGTCATCATCATCTGGGTTGAGTTTAGCTGCTTTATTTGCCCGGCTAAACAATTACTACCTGATGCTTCAAAGGAAAGCCTTGCTCCATTACGTGCAACATAATCTGTGATGGGACCGACCGATGCTTTTGTGAACGGTATGGCTACATTTGATTGTTTTGATTTTTAATCGTAATAAGATTGAATAAGGTATGATATAAAATTTGAAGATTTTACTATATATTATTTGGTGAATCATGATAATAAATGCAGATATATCCACATCCTATTATATCAATTTTTTGATATGATAACTTAAAAAAGATGCGGTAAAATCCCATGATACTCTTATCAATTTCATTTTTATTTGCTTCCTCTCTTTTTTAGATATTTTCTTTTTTTCCCTTGTTTCCCTTTCCATTATTCTCTAATAAAATAGCATTAAATAGTAAGTTATACTAATATACCTAAAATATGTAATAGATATAAAAATAAATATATGTCTGTAAATTGAATTTATATTAGAAGATAGAAATAAATTCAAATATATAAATAAAAATTTGCATACATAAAAATGGAATTTTTTAATTTTGAATTTTATAAATTATAATTCAAATATTATTTTAATTTTATTAATTTAAGAAGTTTACTATTCGATAAGTTTTTCTTTTTCTTTTATAATGGATATTAGGAATGTTATATACTTTTATCCCACCTCTTCTTAAGATAATTTTATTCAGTTTATATTCCCTTATATATGATTTTATTCTATCTCGAGCGGATACCAAATATAAGATAGAATAAATTTTATCATATTTTGAATTTTATTTTAACTGTGAAAGGTAGCCTATTTTCTTGTGAATCCACGATTTCCTTTGTCCAAAATAATGTGGGATATATATATATATATATATATATATATATATATATATATCTATCTATATATCTATCTATGAGAACTTTATCGTGTAACTATTTAAGGTAACATATATCAATCAACATATACGCAATTAAAGGAGATATATGTGTAATCATGAGAGATACATTTAATCAATAGAATAATTAAATTATCTTTAGTAAAAGAGATTATCATAGAGAAATCTCTAATTATTTCTAATGTCTTCTTAAAAATTGTCTATATTAATGCTAGTTGTCCTATGTGAGTAGTTGTTCGTCGGCCGCCGGCTGTCACCACCGCGTCTACATCAATGATTTTAAGTAAAAATTGATCGAAAGGACTAAATTGCCAAACTGTAAAAAGGTTTCAAATTATTAGGTGCCGTACAGTAGATTTAGAACCTTTTGGACGACCATCTCCAAAAAGAATTAAGCCTTGCAAACCTCGCGGCTAGGACAAATGTGGATTGCCATACGTAGCAATGTAAATTTCATATAGAAATTCTTGCAAGTATGTCGAAGGAAAAATAAATATCAAAGGGAGAGTGGATTCTTTTATACTCGCTCTCCAAAATTTGTCTCAATCGAAAGTAGAAAATAAAAATCGACTAATGAAAGTCCTTCAAAGTAAATTCAACCAACATAGGCCAAAAATGAAGCTTTCTAAATCCATTTTTGGAATACTTATCCCCATGATTACCATCTAAACATGCCGGACCACGAAGGGCAATCGATACATGAAAAAGGTGTAGTCATTACTCAATGATGGATACAAAATAGACCTCGCGATTTCTTTCCCCCACTTTCCCAAAAAGTGACAGGGAGGAGTGATTCACAGTCTTGCGTATCCAATTCCTCCATTTTCAAGCCTTCACGTGATTGGCTCTATCCCTGGATACTAACCTTTTCTATCTATGATGCATATAATAGCCTCGGAGTACGGAGCTAGAAGATGGAACAGAGAGATCTATCACGCGCTGAAGGTGTGCAGCTACTTCCTGGAAAGTTGATATGGGCAACTTCGTGCGAAGAATGGACATAATTCCGGGTGTCAATGACATTCCTAAATTAATCTGTTATGAAGTATTGAACACATAAGTTGTGTGACAGAACTTTTTTAGTTTTGATTCGACATAATAGCCTATGCACCAGACTAAAAATGGAAAGCTGATTAGTAGAAAGTTAAAGACTGGCATTTCTGAAGATCTTCTCCAGTGCACTTCATTGACAGTTGAAATTCCAAGACTCTCCTACAGGGACCAGAATTTACCTCATTCATGAATATGTAACCATCATCAGAGCTCATAAGCCTGTAATCATGAGCCAGTGCAAAGATACAGCCCACTCCAACTGCATGACCTCTGCCATATGCGGAGTGATATGTTTTCTTTTTTCTTTTTGGTAAAGTGCGGAGCGATATGTTTTTTTTTTTTTTTTTTTTTTGATTGATGACCCGGGGAACCCCGCACGACCGACAGCCGGAGAGTAAACCCCTGGTGACGCTAGCGGAGGACCCACCACCCCGACGCCACACTTAAGAATCCCTAGCGACCGTGAGGGGATTTGAACTCCTCCCCTTGCGTTAGGGGGAGAGAGCTCAAACCATCGCGGCCACCGCAGGCGGTGGTGTGCGGAGCGATATGTTAAAATCAACAGAAAAGAAAAAAAAATAGTTGGGCCACTAAAATAATCAGCAACCCATTTTCTGAACAAATTGATTTTGACTATTTGAGCCCTTTCAGTGTATTTGGCAAGGAACTTCACCTTATAACAGCTATAGTTGGAAGATGGAATGTCAACAACTTGCTCACAAGCTTCTGAAAGACATCGGATACTCCTGCTCAAAAAACAGGCTCCTGGTTTTAACTTACATGAGCAAACTGCAAAACATAACTTGCGTGTTTGGCATCTTAAATATTTGGAAGCATACTTACAACGGCCCTCTCTTTGTCTGTGCATCCTTTGTAGTTTACATCCATCCCATCCAAGAACTCACCCTTCATTTGCACAAAATCAAGGATGACGCAAGTAACTTTTGTGTTCTCTCTGATAATTATCTTCCATGACTATATGCTAATAACTGCTATGTGCACCAGAGTGTATTCCCTGATTTGTAGTGATCAACAACGTGCCTTTTCGTCCCTTGAGACCTGGAGTCAAACAGGAGTTACAGTGAGTTGTTTGATCGGGCATATTGCACCCTGATAACTATTCCATGACGGACACAGGAGGAGGGAGGTTGTGAGGGAGAAATTTATGGAATATATGCACTATGATTTTGTCTGAGATATCATGACAATTGAGATAATCCTAGCTCATCTCTGCAATTACTTCAGAGTGCATATTCTGTAATTACAAGGTCAGCAGTCACTTTCAGCATACTTTGGCAAAGATGCTGCTAGAGAGGGATAAAAAGAAACAGATTAATATCGCATCTCCACTTCATATTTTTTTTTTTTGTGATGGATTCGTACCACATTTTTAAGTAGGATACATACCTGGTCAAGGAGCTCATTGATCAAACATATTGCGCTGGAGAGAGAACCTGTGGAAATTGTTACTGGTTATAAACAAGTGATCATTTTGAGCGGCAAAGTATTAAGGGGTGAGGAGTGAACTGCACTATACCTGTGATGGGATTCTCCAACAAAACTCAGGACATAGACACTGCCTCCGCCCATGCCTAACTCACAGAACCGGTCTTCTTTGTTTATCTCTGTGGATGCCAATGGATTCCAGGCACGATCTTGTAGCTCCACTGGATAATACCAAAGCTGTAGGTTGGAGATAGCAAGTCCTCAAAGAAATGTTCAGAGTTCAGAATTTGTCGTGTTTTGTCCATGTCAACAAACTCTGCACTATATATAGCTGGTTAGATTCTGTTGCCTACAGTCCTTAAGTCATGACTTGAATCAGTCAAGCAAGCTCTCTCTTGAATCTTACAACAGAAGCTGGCCTGGTAACGTTAATGAAAAATTCGACTCAGAACAATAAATCAATGTGACACTACATTGAAATAAACAAACAAGGAGGGACAATTTTGTTGGATGTCATGATGTTGAACAAGTCTTTGTCATATCCGTCACAAAATGTGATTTGGTAAAACTAGTACTATGGCCATAATGCCTCGATCTACAGAATCAAATGACTCTTAATTTAATCGACAATTGGATTCTAACATAAGTCGCCTTCTCATACCAGCGTAATTTTGATATCTTCTGTCCCTAAAAGAGTGACTGAGGCTGACAAGACAGCCGAAAAACAAGATACCCAGTTCTTGTCATAAGTTCTCATAATGATTGCAAACTCACAAGGTTTCTGAGAAGAAATGAGAGGGAGCTAAATATGTGGAGATTGATCTCGTTGTTGCACTTCTCAAAGATTGGATAATATTATCTTGCTAACTCTTGCTGGACCGCTTTTAAGTTCGAGAACTCTAAATCTACCTTTAGAGGTTTAAAACAAGAATAGCAACAAACGTAACAAGAAGATGGCTTCCACAAAGTAACCAGGCATTAGAGAAAGAATGCTTTCAATGATTATCCCTTCTTGTGTATTGCGTTGGTGACAAACTCCTAATGGCTTCCCTGTTTTACAAAAACGGAAGGCTCCTTTAATTACTAATCCACATGAGTTCTTATCAGATTGCATAGAAACATGAGAAGACATATGACCATTAAATCTTAGCCTTTTGGCCACGGCTAGGTGTGATCGGCCTCTGCGATTCTGGCATCTGTATCCACTGTACACCCAAAATGTGGATATAAAAACTGCAGAATGAAGGGGATCACAAGACGTTCAATGGCAAGGCGGCAAGAAACTAAGCAATTCTCATCTAAACAAGTAGTCAGGAATCATCTGAAAGTGACTCTCATCGAGACATTCAATAATGTGATGATGAGCTCTAGGAATGGTGAGATACTCCTGAGTTCACCTAAACAATGATGCGGTCAATGCTCGGTCTCCGCTTATCATGGTAGTATTGTAGTTTCGAAATTTCTATCTAAAAAAGAGGCACTTCCGTTTGTCTGCAATGAGTTTGGACTACGCGCCTTGGCTGATAGACATGGAAAGTCTGGTGCGAGGCCAAGACAATAGCCATTCCCTTTGCATAGACATAAAACAAATTGGCATCTAATTTAAGCAGTGACTAGCTAGACGTCGCAATTGATGCCATGGGAATACGAAAAAGGGTTGAGTACAAACATAGAGACAGGCTAGAGGGAACCGGACAACCATAACCGTTTGATCAGATTAAGCTACACTTGCAAACCGACCTTCGCACGAGTTACATGCACCTTGTCAAAGTCCTCGGTTTCTGCATTTAGTCTTTGATCGAGAACATTGTGCCAATCATTAGACACAAGCCAAATCTTAAAAGATGTTAATCCCAGGCAATCAGAGAAGTAAACCCCTATTTTTTTTTCTCCCCTGATACACTTTAACTCTCCCTTTTCTCCCAGACTCTAAACGTCCCCATTTCACCAATTCCCTTAAGTGAACCCTTATTAACAAGCTGATATCTTTGTTGAGCGAGGATGACCCGATTGGTCTGGGCAGCCACATGACTTAAATCTCCTTAGAGATTGTTGCATAATATTTGCTACTAAAGAAGGTAATCACCATCCGTGAAAAATTTTCCCAAGTCATGATGCGGAAATAGGACAAGCTTAGATCTAGACAAGATAATATGATCTTCAGGGGATGGAGAGAAACTTTCGGCCCATAAGGAGTTCTTGAAAGAATCAGGGGCATACAACTAAATTCAGAAAATTCCTTCCAGTGGCGTGCCACAAAAATGAAGGCAGCCAATGTGTACATATGCAATATCATCATTCATATCTGGTAACATAAACAATAAACAGTACAGCAGCAAAATAACTTCGAAACTAATCCTACTGCTTAAAAAAACATACAATGAAACATTTGGAAAAAAAAAAAAGAAAAGAAAAAAGGAAAATGAGAATAAAAAATAGAAAGCATAATTGATGCTTTGCTCGACCCTTTGTCACACCAGCCCAAAGAGCATCTCCGGGTTGTACAACTTCTTACCTGCAACGCATGAGCCTCAAATTAGAGAACATAGAAATCCAAAAGAAAGACTCGACCTGCATGTTAGTGTCAACGCACCTGCACTTTGAGCTACCGAGCGTGAGCTCTAAATCATCTGATCCAGGCTCATCATGAATTCTCTCTCCTTCCCAGGGCTTCACAAGGCCCTTCCCACTGACACCAAATGCAAACTCATTTGAAATCACTTCCGACATAGGGATGTCTCCAGTGTGATCAGCAGCAGCAGCAATGGCAGGAGAGCATGTTCCACTTTGCCCAGGTGTCCATGTACGAGATCCACCACCAGCCAAAACCTCTTGCTTTGAGCCAAAAGGATTGGATGAGACGAGCGTAAAAGTGGGAGACACTGGGCCTCCTTGGGGAATTTGGATTCTAGAAATCCATTCAGGGTCAGGAAGGATCTGATGGCCAGGGCTCGGTGGGGTGGAAGATGGCATGAAGGAGTAGCGCTCACCCCAGCCAAAGCGTGTGGATTGGTCATCCAAGCCAGTCTTAATTCTGGGGCTTCTAGCGGTTGGAGAGCTCAAATGAGGTGTGACAGGAGCACTGATTGAGCTTCCAGGGATATAGACATGAGGGAGCTTCGAAGAGGAGGCTGATGATGAAGCAGAGGAGAAGTTCTTGAGCCATGGAATTAGGAAACTACCATCTGCATTAGCATTGGCCGCGTAGAAGGACGAGGCAGGACTTGGAAAAGATGACGAGCCTGGGCTTGGGTTGTGGGTTGGGTAGTAAGAAGAAGATGGACTCACTGTTTCAGATCTAGCCACCATATCCACATGCTCTACAGGTTTGCAACCCTGATTAAATTGCAATGATAAAGTAGCAAAGTTTAGAGAACATAACAAAAGGCGCTTAGGCATTTATCTTTGAGTGTGTTGGCACTTTTGGAGATAGGCATAAAGATAGCTGAAGTTAGCCGATGTAATCAACCATGAAAGGAGAGATTAGTTAACTGAAACTGAGTCATATACATAATGCAATTCTTTGATCCAACAGAAGTTCCTACCCCCAACAGTTTCAATACATCAGAGCTTATATTTGAATGGGCAGTCCTAACTGATAAAAGCTAGTTCTCTCACTCATTTGAACATGCAGAACTCTTCTCTCAAGACACAGTCATTTGTAGGTTTGTACTTCTCTACTGATACTGACAGTCTATCTAGCAAAAGATATGAGCTATACTATTCAACTTCTCGTCATGGCAACATATATGCAAGTCTGCCCAAACGTTGGCAAGGAAAATCCACGATGAGGAGAAGGTATGGACAACAGCCGGTTGATGAGGAATATCCGCAAAATACAAACTAGGCTCGTGGTCTTGGACGCGTTGCATGTGAATCTATGTGCAGCTAACCAGCCTAGAACAGGTCATGATTTATTCACACAGCAGGAATTAATTCACAGAACTGTAGTACTCGACACCAAGCAGGGTTACCGAATCCTTCAGAATGCTAACCCTAAAACCACGACACCTATTCTAGTGACTTAAAACCTAAAAGTAGCTCCTAGGCGAAGGCGAAATCAGTAACTCTTTACCATCAACAATTTATTCAGTCTAAAGTTTGGAGTAGACACTTTACCTTCCGATATGTGGTGCCGTCGGCTTCCACAATCCAACCAGCCTCGTCACAGAGAGCCTTGAGGACTTCATTGTTGTCGCAGTGCTTCGGGAGCTTGTAGTTACCGTACATCCGAAGACCTGCGAATATCTTCGCAGCTACGGCTCTCCTCCTCCTCTCCCTCCTCTTATTGTTCTCTCTCTCCCTCCATGTCGGCATCCGCGAGCCCGCCGTCATGTTCACCGAGCTCACAGACTCCCTTTCCCCCCTCTCTCTCTCTCTCTCTCTCTCTCTCTCTCTCTCTCTAAAACGATTTCGAAATCTCCCGACCTTTCCGCCCGAATCAAATCCAAAGCATCTCCACAAAAACCGAATCGACAAAGACTCGGACCAGAACTCTCCTTCGGACGCGCAAAATCAGAGCATTCCAGACCGATGATTCTCCAAAGCTAGGTCAAACGAAACCGATTATATAAGCAGGAGGAGGAGCGGACAAGAGAAAGCTCCCGCGACCAATTCGACTAAGGAGCGAGCTCCCGAGCTGACCAAGACTTAGAGCGTCAAACGACGCGGATTCTTCGACGGAATCGAGGGAGACGACTTCGATCGAGGAGGAGGAGGAGGGAAAATGTAGCGATGTTACCTCCTCGCGATGGCGAGGTTCGAGATTTCGGCCGACAGCGACGGCGCTTGACGCGGTCGGAGAAGATGAGCTTTGACTACGATCCGCGGAGGCGATGGAGATCAGATCTAGAACCTCATTCGGACTTTGAAGGAGAAGAGACCAGGAGCGTGCGTGCGCGCGTGCGCGCACGAGCGAGACGCGGGGATTTCGCTCGAGCCCGGGAAGCAGCGAGCGAGGCGCGGTGTGAACGAGGGAATCAGAGAATCGGCGAGACGGAGCGGAACAGGAACCGGGTCAAAGCGATTCTCGACCACTGACAGTGACAGTGAAGCCTGACGCCGACGCTTTAATCATCATCACCCCCCCTCCCACGTGGGCTGCGGACTTGCGGATGAAACCGGGCCGAAGCCCAACGACTTATGGACCCGAACTAGGGCCCAATCCACTCGTTTGGCCCGCATCTTGAGGTCACGAAATTGCATCGCCAAGCAAGGACGCGGTTCAACTTTAACCGCGATTCTGCCGAACGTATTATCTTCTTGGAAATATGATCTGCACGTCCGCGGGCGTTCGACGCCGTCGTTCCCGTTTTCTGGATAAATTTTGGTCTCATAAACTATGCTTTTACACTTCAAGTCATGTCAGATCAAATTTCGCGCATAGGACTACAGTCTATTCCTTTCTTTCCCTCTCCAATATGAAGTGGATCGATGTCCTTCTGCAACCGTGCATTTCCAAAAGCATAATTATAGTCAAAATAAAACTGCTTATGTTTTGCCCCTCAAATCCAGAACCACAGACGGTCTGCTTGTTGGTTTGGGCTTGGTTATTCACATAAGGAGAGAAAACGCTAATTCCGATCTCGAAATCACAAGGAGCTGCCACATAATGTGCGCGAGTTGCAAAAGA
Source organism: Eucalyptus erythrocorys (assembly GCA_014182555.1). NCBI lineage: Eukaryota > Viridiplantae > Streptophyta > Magnoliopsida > Myrtales > Myrtaceae > Eucalyptus > Eucalyptus erythrocorys. The sequence goes on from CM024602.1 coordinate 15,826,848, forward strand.
TGATCGCAAATTTTTTCTCCTCAGGAAAAACCGAACTCTAGCAATGAATGGTTGCGATGGCTGTAAATTTTCGTCCTTGATGCTTTGTGGGGTCCTTCCTAGATCTGCAAATGGAGAGGCAATTACGTTAGCTATGTAGGAATTTACTTGGGAAATTTGCAGCTCTGTCACGTACTTCAGTTTTTTGGTTAAAGAAATGAACTTGACCGGAAAAAGGAAGCAAACAATATAAGGTCAAAATTTCACACATAGTCATCCTTGTCGAGCCATGTTCCCAGAATGAAGCATGACTTACAATAAGTAGTTTTATCTAATTGAGAACTTCATTTCATCGGTCTTTTCTCGAAAAAACAATGGGACAAACCATCAGGAGTCAAAAACATCAAACACTTACGCCTTCAGTCTGGTGATGCTCAGCGAGGTCATCTCCAATCGTGTAAAGTCATCCAGGCAAAATCACACAGCATGTTCTACTTATTCATCTCCTCGTGTCTTTCTAAATTCAAATCCTTCCTCGGGGAGAGAGAGCATTGGGTCCTTGAACACCCCAGATTCCAGCAATTGAAAGTTATATCGACAAGATTTACTGACCCGGGATAGTGGTTTTGCTTCTGCATATGGAAGAGCAGTCAGAAGCATGTACAATGTACAGCCTATCTTATAATGAGCACAGATTAAGCATCACTGATCCACCCATAGATCATCTTCATAGCAAATAAAAGCATAAGATGCACCTGAAGATCCTTTACTTCTCATAATGTGAAAAAACAACAGGAATAACCTAGTGTGGATGGCAACTTTGGTAGAACAGGTGGCAGATATTAGCCACCTCAATATTTCATCTCCTTAATTTCACATGTCTCTCGTGATGAATGAACCATACGCTGGCCGAAACTAGTACTGAGTCAAAAAATGAAGTTTCCCTATTAACAGACTACAGAAGTAGATATGATGTAAAGAGGTGTTGTCCAAATCCAGAAGTACCTGAGAGTAGTTTAAATCCTTCTCTAGATCTGCGAAGTGGTTTGGCTCAATTTCAGAATGTCTCTCAACACTCTACTCACAGAGACCTTCAGCTCTTGCGTAATCTTCAACTGGGAAGGCACCGATTCCAGTGCATATAGTGTGATGACCTTCATCACAGTATCCAACCTCAAGTTATTTGTTTCGCTGTTCCATACATTCTGGTTAACAAACTTGCACGATCCTCTCAAGACACATTCTCTGCACACCTAAAAGACAAAATCAAAAGGAAAAATAACAGGAACTAGATCATCATTTTTCGCGTTATGGGGAACTTCAAATTCAATGAACAGAGAGGATAAACCACTCAAACTGGCTCACATTGTCCTCTTGAATACTGAAGAAACTCCGCAATCTTTTAGCAGCAAAGACACTCTTTTTTGCAGTGGAAGGGCAGCCAAACAGAGCTATCTTTTTCAAGTCACTACCTGACAACCATCTGGACACAAAACACACAAGTTCAGCATACTAGGCGGACGGAAGAAAACCAACATCAATGATGATGCATGAGTAACAAACAAATGGAAATACAACTCAACAAAAGGATCAAAAAATAACAATTTCCCCTCAATTTACTCGAATACTTAGATCAAACACTGCTTCCTGGGTGTCATATGTGATATCATAACATCTAATATTCTGAAAATCTATCATTCCAAACTCATACCCACCTCACGACAAACATGACAAGCTGTATTTCAAAAATGACTTGCTTCATTTTTCTTAGCCAATTCAACCTCGTCTCCATTGCATAGCCACTTCATATGTCAAAAACGAACAATCCCATAAACTTCGCGAAATGGCTTACTTGGCAATCTCTTGATGGTCCTTGCCGAACTTCTCGGCCGCGTATTTCACGAAGTCTCTGCTGTAACTGTCTTCGAAACGGCTCGCGTCCCATTTCCCGTCCTTCTTCACGAAATTCGCCTCTCTAAAGTAGCCTTCCTCCAGCAAATGAGCCAAGAAAGCCTCCGCATCCGGAGACAGCTCCTTTATAACAAGAGCATTCGGGGGAGGCCTCTTCGCCTCCTCCCGCTTTCCATCCACGTAGATATCGTACAGGCTCGCGCTTGCGCGTTGGTCTCGCTCGGGAACGGCCACATCGCTCTTCGCTCCGTCGCCCCTGCTCTCAAGGACCCGCACCTCCTCCTCCAACCGCTTCAGCCTCGCGCTCAACTCGCTCCTCGTAGCCTCGGATTCGCTTTCGACGCCGCGCTCGTCCGTTTCCGGGGACAGCCCGACGGCCTCTTTGAAGAACACGTCGAGCGGCTTCCTCCCGTCGCTGAGGTTTCTCCCGGCGTGGGATCGAGTCGGGCTCTTAAAGGCCGGTCGGGCGGTGGCGAAGCCGCATTGAGGGTGAGCTGAGAGAGGTTTCCGGAGGGTCGGATGGAGGAGATGAGGTCTAGGGTTTTGGCGTCGGAGGAAGAACAGGGTTTTGAGAAGACGCATGATCGTTTCCCCTGCACCTGAACCGGAGAAGCGACGTATCTCTCGCGGCGATGATTACTGAACTTTTGAGATTGACAGGACTCGCAGAAGAAGGCTGGTCTCTGGGCCTGATCAGCCCAAATTCCTCACGGATCCGAATCCCAAAAAGGCTGTCGGAAAGTTGTATTAGAACCACCATGTCGGAAAGTTACATGGGCCTGATCAGCGCAAAATTGGTCCGCCTTGGATAGTTGACTTTGGGAGTAGCGAATCCCGAAAGCTTAAACTCTTTGGCTGCGTTTGGTAATCAGAATAAAATTCAGGATAAAATATGATTTATCATATCCTATATTTGGTGCTCAATCAAGATAGGATAAAGTCAAATATAAAGGGATATAGACAGGATAAAATTATCCCATAAAGGATGTAGGATAAAGGTGAATAGGATTTCTAATGTCCATAATAGGAAAGTTATTTTTCTCGAATAATAAATTTATTAAATTAACAAAATTGAAATTATATTTCAATATAAATAATATATTAATTCTAATTTAAGAAATTAAAAATAAAAAAATAAAAATTTATTTTTAATTCATCCTATTTTAATTTATATATTCAACCTTAATTCTATATTTATATTTATTATATATTTTAGCTATTTTGTATTTTAGGTATGTTAGTACAATTTACTATTTGATAAAATTTTATTAAAGAATGATAAAAGATGAAAAAAGAAATAATAAATAAAATAATATAAAAAGAGGAAAAATAAAATAAAAATAAATTAAGGAATAGAGATACGAGGGATTTTCATCATCTCCGTTTATGAATTTAGGTTCATTTATAATGATATGCCGTTTATATCAAAAAAATGTACATGATATGATGTGAACATATTCGATTATAATACCGCAATTTATCAAACAATGGAAATGATATAAAAAAAATCACAATATTTCATATCCTATCTTATCCAATTATATTCCGATTAGAAATCTGGGTGACCAAACGTAAATGGAAATTATGTTTGATAATTTTTTTTTTTTTTTTGCAAATCAACTTTGGATTAAGTAGTGTTTGATGGCAAAAAGAATTTTGCAAAGGGCTTTTGCTACATTTTATATATATATATATATATATATATATATATATATATATATATTATATTTTTTATTAAGATAACTCAAACACTTCGTTGGAGCTGCTAAGCTAGATTTAGTATCGGTGGCCATTGTTTGAGGTTGCTTAACCTCTGGTGGCTTTGGAAGTCGCGTGACCTGACAAGGATAGTCTTCACAAGACCTAGGCAACCGCCACCTAAGTAGTGGGGACCTACGCATCCTCGCCGGCCCCTTGCTAGCCTCTCATCTGCCACATGCCGCCCACCCTTGTGTAGAGAAGATGATCAGTCACACTATGGGCAAAACTGAAAAATAATAATAAAAAAATTAGTGATGATAGTTTTGTAAGATAAAAAATCATTTAACCTTAGAATGGCCTTCCACATATGTTACAAGTCAATGCAGGTGGGGATCTGCCTTGGTTTTCGACATTGTCAAGGCTAGCATTTGGCCAAATGTTGAACCAAGCACCTTATTTTTGTCCCAAGAGATTAAGGCCGTGTTTGTGAACTACTTTCCCAAGGATTTTTTGGGGACTAAAGGCCTTTGGGCCAAATATTTAGCATTTGGCAAGTTTTTTTTCACTTGCCTTTGTTAAAGGCAAGCCTTCCCAAGGCTGAAAGCCCAAGGTAAGTTGGGGGCCTCCTTGTACTTTTTTGGCATGCTGACTTTGAGGTTAATAAAATTTTTCTTCTGAAATTGTCCTTGTTAATTTTTCGTTTTTCTGGCTTTATCTGGATGATTGTTCATCATCTTCATCTTCTTCCCTTCTTTGCTAAACACGACCAGCATCTATGCGCAGTTACCGGTGAAGTGTAGGTGGTCCGGCGAAGGGCAAGTGGTGTGGCGAAGGATAGGTGTTCCAGCTAGGGTCCCACGACCCTCCGACGAGGGTTGCCGTGCGGAGGATGTCGGCAACCCAAATCGCGCGCAGATATGATCGCATAGATCTGGGTTGCGATGACTAGATCACAGGCGCCGGTGACCTCCGCAGCGCGGTGGGTCACGGCGACGGTGTGGTGAGGGTCGCGATAACTCGAATTTCACGATCTGGGTTGTGGCGACCAGATCGAGCAGCATTGGCGACCTTCGCACGGAGGTCCCGAGGGTTGCCGCGACCCAGATCTTGGATCGCAAGATTCGGGTCGCCGCAACCCTCGCCGTGCCATGTCCTCTGCACGGTGGCCCTAGCCGGACGCCGCCCTTCGCCACATCGCCTCCCGTTTGCCAGATTGCCTACCCTTCGCCAGCAACTGTTAGTTCTTCGTTGGCGGTAAACGACGAAAACCCTTGACCGGCCAACTCTCTTTTTTTTTAATAACAAGTCTTTTTCAAATTTAATTTACCCAAACACTATTTTGCCCAAAGATACTTCATAATTGACTTTCGCAAGTACGATTTACCAAATACACTTTATGTTTTGAAAAACTCTTTTAACTCAAGGGCCTTTACATTTTTTCAAGGACTTTTTCCAAAAGTCTTCCCAAACACACCCTAAAACTCTTTGAGAATGTTGAACCAAACACATCAATGTGGTTTGCTTTGAGGCATGGCTATTTAGTAGAACTTGTGGCCTAAAAATCCAAGATTGTTGAGCCTATCCTCAGTAAAGTCTTAGAGGCGTTAAACTCATCCGTAAAAAGTCGGATATGCACACTACTCCTCCTAGCAAGCGATTTCGACCTTGTGATCTCGCGTTTTTGGAATACCCTAAGCTCCATATCATTTAGACCACAAACACGAGCCGCGTGCACCCATGGTTCTAGTTACCACTCGAGATACATTTGCTATGATTCTATCGTTCTCGAGGAAAGCGGGGTCGCGGACGCATGATTACCTAGTTTTTCTTTGTGCTTGCCGTTTAATCTTTGACCGAGAACTTCCCGTCATCTTAGTATCAATGCAATATTCAATTACAAGACGTTCAAGCGAGTGACCAACAATGGCTGATTTTTCCACCAATCTGAGGTTGACGAAGCAGCAGGAGAAGTTCCGCGATAGTTGGGATGAGCTGGAGCAGCACATGGCAGGACCGTTCTCGCCTCTTCTCCCTCTTCTTCTCCTCGATTAGTTTTCAGGGTCAACAAGTTCCGATATTTGCAACTTCGGTTCGTGAGAACATTCCTCCATCACTCCTCACGACCTCAATATCATAATTCGATGGAGAGAGCTCAGGACAAAAGGCATCAATCAAAGCCCAAGAAGGAATTATCAGCGAAATCATTGGCACGTTGCGGAGAGCATGTTGCGGAGTGCATTGATCCAGGGGGCTGCACGTACACGACGACCGTTGTAAACGTTGCACCACCCAATATTCTCTCCGTGAATCATGGGGTTGTTCGATTTTGGACTACCCTAGGCTGCCTTATCGCAATTAGTCGCGGACTTTCTCCCGTGCGTTCCAATCGATATAAGCCACGGAAGAGATTTCATAGATTAATTTAAGACATAATTTGTTGGATATGAACAATCACACTAGAAAAAAATATATTGAAATATGTGTCATAAATTCCAAATTATATGTGGATCTATGTGTCGATGCTCATATATTGTGAAATTTTTCAATGTTTTGGGTCAAGAAAAATTGGTGTGTGTACTTCAAAAATTTAGGTTCAGCAGAAAGTAAAATATAAAAATCAATCCAGACAAACTTTGATACGAGATTGTGTCAAGTACGTTTGCGGGTTATACCCGTATCCGGCAACAATAGGGATTTTAATCCACCGAATATTTGATTTAATTTAACTTATATCGGGATCATAGTATAGGATGGGCAAAGGCTTGGTCAGGTATGCTTTCTGTTGCTGTTTGCCGTTTGATTTTTTTACGTCTAATCAACATGAGAACATATCACCATATAAATGTTGTATGAGGGGAGAACAGTCAACGTTTACCAAACCCTAATGATTTGTTCCGTTGATTTTGTCATATCATGTTATATCATTTGCCTTGTGTTTCTAAGATAATATAGTTATATCTAACATAATAGTGGTAGTTGTAATCATAACGGACCAACTTGCATTCCAGCTGATGCTATATAAACACCATTCATGCATAAGCAGAAAAGCATAAGAAACTAACGGCATCTTCATCTTTTCTTGACTATCACCCATCGTTGTGGTCATCAATGGCGAGCATCCGCCTCCTCTCGAGCCTCATATCCTTCCTCGCCCTCTCCTCCGTTCTAGCCATTAATGGAGCCAACACGACCTTGAAAACAGCCCCAAGACGCGCCATGCGTGCGAGGTCGGCTCTCGCAATCGCCCAGTATATGAGCTCTCACAATGCAGTTAGGGCAAAGCACAACCTCCCTCCTCTCAGTTGGAGCACGTCCCTAACGAACTACGCAAGGTGGTATGCGAGCCAGCGGAGAGGGGACTGCGCGCTCATCCACTCGACCAGCAACTACGGCGAGAACATATTCTGGGGACAGGGCAAGCGTTGGACGCCGAAGGACGCTGTTGCCGCGTGGGCTGCTGAAGAAGCTTACTTCGATTACAACTCCAACACGTGCATGGCGGGCAAAGATTGCACGCACTACACGCAGCTAGTGTGGAGGACGACGCAGAAGGTTGGGTGTGCTCAGATCGTGTGCAATTCTGGCGACACTTTCATTACTTGCGAGTATTCACCTCACGGCAATGTGATCGGAGAGAGGCCCTACTAAGGAAAAGACTATGCGCGTTTCACCTTTAACTTTCGTAATAAATGGATCTCATGCGAGGCAGATGCATCGGGTGAATCGCTAATGTTTTTCTGCTAGAATTAGTACTCTATCTGTTTTTTTTTTTTTTTTTTTTTTTTTTTTTTGGGGGGTGGGGGTGGAATATTTGACAAGTACAGAGAGGGGGATGACTTTAGATTTGAGAAGAGTAACATCTCCGAACTAAACTCTTATTCCCGTGTCCACATCTTCTTTACGATGATGGACGGTAATAAGGATAGACGATGTAAAAGGTTTGGATGACTGTGAGTATCAAGAGAACTATGGCGGCGAGCAGAGACAGGAATGTCCAGGGACTGCTGAAATAGTTGCGAATCAAGTTTCCCCACCAACGGAGGTACTTACTCCTGTAGTATGTCTCGCAATGCTTGTTAGCCTCGTTCATCTCATTGCACAAGTAGCACTGGTCGTTGTCATAAACCATCTCCCTGCAGAGCTTGTTTAATAGTGTGGCCACATTGTCGGTGCTACCCAACGCATGATTGATGATCCCTTGCTCGTGAAGTATCTTAACATCATCAGAGCTGTTGATCAGGCTGTCGAGGAACATGAAATAGTTTGTGAAGAAGGGCTTGGCCCTCTCATTGCACTGCTCGTATGCGATGAAGTTTAGGAAGAGGGGGACAGAGTTGTTGCCGATGAAGAATGGAGACATGTAGAGAGTCCCGTCCTTGAAGGCAATGTCTAATAGGTCATGATCATCTCGTTTTTCAAGCGTGACGCCTGCCTCTTGAAGCTCAGACATAAAGTGTATCAGCTGTTTTTCTCGGGGGCGTGGCTTCTCAACGTGATTATCATGGGAAGAGAGGAACGAATTGTTATGGTGCAAATGAGTTATCGGTGTCCATCCATTCGTCACTTTATCTCGTACCGTCTTGAGGAAGGTGGAGCGGAAGACGTCGAGCATGTGGGCGTACTGCTGTCTGTTGCCATCTACCGTCAGCGCGCGGTTCAACTTAGGGGATAGAGGATCGAAGAAGGTGACTATGAATTCCTCTAGCGTCTTCTTCTCTAGTCCCCTGCTTGTCAAGTTGAAGAGTTCCTCGAGAACGAAGTAAGGTAGCTGATTTTCGAGCTTCAGCAGATCGCGTTGAAGGGTTCTTAGCATCCAACGGGCGTTGAAGATCGGATCGGCAGCCAGATGCTATTCACGTGCATAACAAATGCAAATAAAGTCTCAGCATTAAATAGTTGAGGTTAATTTCAGCAACTAACAATGAATCTAGAAAAAATTGGCCTAGCTACTTGTATCTTTTAAGACCTTCCCAATTCCCATTACAAGGTATTGAAATTTTAATGGAAAGTTACCAAAAGGTTTTAAACCTAATATACGGATGCCAATTTAGTTTTGAAACTTTCAATTTGACCAATTTAGTTCTTTTTTATACTTTACCAATATAGTCATTCAGGCCCATTTTTACTAGGGATTGTTGATGTGGATGCCAGCAGTTTTACATGACATAGTAAGTGCTGACGTCAACAATTTTGCTATTTAAAAAAAAAAAAAATTGATTTTTTTTCCTTATTTCCCTTCTTTGGTGGCTAGCTAGAATTTCAACACATGTGCCTACCTAGATTTAGCAAGGGATTGTGAGCCCTCACTATGGCTTGTGAGGGCCCACAAGCCCTTGCTCAGTACTGAGGAGGGTCGAGTGATGACCCTCCTCAGCAAAGTCAAAATAAAAAATAAATAAAGAAAGAAAAGAAAAGAAGAAAAAGGAAAAAAATCATAATAATCATTCAAAAATTGTTTGTGTCACCATCGATAGTACCATATAGGACGGTCGGGTGTCCACTTTATTGATTTTTGATCAAAATTAGTTGGAATGATTATATTGGCAAATGATTAAAATGTTTAGGACTAATTGGTAAAATTAGAATTGAATTAACATCCATATAATAAGCTTTTGATTTTTTTTTTGTAATTATCTCAACATTCTATACCCTTTCCATTATATGAGTGAAGAATTTTGTGAGACTACTTTATCTTATGATCTTCTACTTTGATATCATACTTGAAAAATTTTGTAAAACATTAGCTAATTATTATAAAATTTTAGGCAAAAGTACACAAAAATCCCAAACTATATCCATTATGATATATTTACACTGGACTTTTATTTGTGACATCAAAAACTTCAAATTATACCATTTGTGAAACATTCATCCTAAACCTTTTTTTGTAATATAAAAAATCCAAAATTTGTATTTGTGTGACATATTTATCCTATTTCAATAATCTGTCAAATGATTTTACAGCCAAAGTGACATAATTGCCACATGGGTGTCATGTCTACGCTATTTACCTTCCGTCATCCATATAGGAAAATTATTAACAGTGTTCATTAACAAAATCTTGATGAAAGGAAAATGTGTCACGTAAATATAAGTTTATGAATTTTAGTATCGCAAAAAAAAAAAAAAAAAAAAAAAGAGTAAATGTGTTATTGTAAGTAACTTTGCAGCTTTTGGTGATGTTTTCTCAAAGTTTTATGTTATGAGATGAGAAAAGTAGCCAGTAAGATACTAAATTTGTGAATAAAGATGGCTTCAATCATATGCGATGCCACCGGAGAAAAGCAATCTTGGACAAGCTCATTTGCGGAAAGCTTACCTCGTTGTGCTTCCCCTTGGCCTCCTCGTGCTCGTAATACAAGCGCAACAGTTCGACCACGAAGCAACCATCGCGGACCATCATCCGGACGAACTTGTCACTCGAGATCGATGCATCGAAGTCTACAGAATAGCATTCTCTGGTCTTCTGCTCCAACTTCTTCATTGCATCTACAAGATCCCTGAGGTGCGGAGCCTTTCTCTTGTGATCGTCGTCGTCCTCGCTCTCGTCAAACTTGCCTCCCAGGAGGCGCATCAAGAAACGCTCCTTGTGCTCCTCCATGAGCTTGAGACTCTTGTCGCCATAATGGAAGGGGCCGATGGAGATGATTTTGGGAAGGAAAGCGCTCTCTTGAACTTGACAGAGGTTACGAGGGATTCTGTGGATGGTCCATGACCTCCCCGAATCATAAGTGGTCTGATTTTGCTCAAGTTCTCGATCTAGTTCGACCACCCAAGAGTCTAGGTTAAATTCTGACTTCCCATCTTCCCTCATCAGTAGCCTTCCGTGGGTCGATCCCACAGTCCTCAGGTGGGGAGTCCTAGGGTTTGTTGCTTGATTATCCATCTCAAGAAAAAAAGGAAAAGAAGACGTAGCAGTGCAGAGAAATGCAGCGAGAGATATTGAGTGTTCTTGATCGGATTTATAGAGCGGAAGCATGCGCTACATCTTATTATATAGGCAACGCCAGCAATCTTCATCATCTTTCGCTGAAAAATGCAGCGACAGATTGCGTGTTCTTGATCGAAGAGTAGACCCTAGAGGGTATCTCTAACTACTGCAAATTCGTCTTATTTGCCCGTTGACATGATAATGCGGAAGGACGTTTTTCCAACTATGTGAACATCTCAGCAGTTTTGGTGATGGTTTCAGTGCTCCTATAAAAAATATCCCTATACTTTGGTAACTGTTTACTGGAGCTCATTATTTTAATAATGAATTACTATTGCTCACTGGAGATCGGGGATTTCGATGTTATGTGTTGGCCGACCGTTCAATTTCAAGTTCACACGTTCTATAGGTAAAATATTTTTCCTTTAACTCCAAGACTAACAATAGACGGAAATGAACCACCTGCCGTGATGATTCAGCTGGGTAGGCGCTAGACTTCCATCGAGGAGGTCTAGTATTCGAAGCTCCTGCAACTTGCGTTGCAGAAAGGCTAGCTTTGAGTCATTTGGTGACTTACCCGGTGGCACGTGTGTGGTGGCTAACACGTGTCGCCCCCAGTGATTTATCTCCGACTGTCGGCCGTGCGGGGTTCCCTGAGTCATCGAAAAAAAAAAAAAAAGACGGAAATGAACAATATTCGTGAGTTGTCTAAATATTTCAATATGAAGCACAGCTGCCATACTCATTTTCTGTCATCATTTAGTTGCTCCTAGATACTTCAACATTTACGGACAGCATAAAATGACGACAATATTCCATGAATGCTTTGAATAAGACCTGCTTATGACTGGTGATGGCCACAACACCCTCGCTCAGCCTAGGCGAGGGCTTGGTTGAGGGTCATGAGCCCTCGTTTGTGGCTGGCAAGACTTATTTGATACACTTACCCGGTGGCACGTTTGTGGCATCCACGTTAGTTATCTTTTGCCAAAATTAGCTGGATAGACTTATTTGATAACATATGAAAAGATTTAGAATTCAATTGGCATATCCAATGTCGTCGAAATACCTTTGATATTGTATAGACTACTTCAATTTTAATGTGCTTTCATTATTGTATGAAGTGGGTATGAGTGATGTCATTAATCAAGTTTCGACATTAATTATCATTGATATTGACTGTTCGATAGGCTAGCAACTTCTTTAATTTCAAGACTGTAAGGTATATGATATTGTTCGTATTTGACATTCTCTATTCAAAACTAGCACAGAACCTAAGTCTCTTTTAAAAAAAATCAAAATATAACACTTGGTGAAAGATATTTCGTTGTAGGATCCAACATCGATGAAACACCTATCAAAGGTTTGTAACCTGTTCAAGATACGGAGCCAAGCTGTAAAGCTGAATTTAGGACGGTTTTGATTAAACCATATGACTGGATGCCAAGACTTTAGCCTTTTTATCCTTGATCAACTCTCAAGCATCAGCCTGAGTAAAGCATGCGGACCGATTGCCTGTAAATAAATCTATCCTCAAGAGCAGCGCAAGGACAGATAGTATCATGGACAGCTGTTTGAATGCGCACCAGCAAATCTGATCTTGCCGGTGGCCAGACCCACTCATCTCTCCTAACTACAGCAGCAACTAAAAAATTAAGCCCTAACGCAGCATCATAAGTCACTCTCTGAGGATAAAACATTCAGCACACCTCATGAGAATGCCAAGGATTATTCGATTCAAAAGTTTGCTGTCCATTACCTGTAATATGTCTACCATGTGGTTTAAGGACAGATCTTGCCTTGAGAAGCTTCATCCAAGCTTATGAACTTGTCATTCTTCGGAAGAATTGGACATATGCACGTTACATCATCATTGAGTTGAATTATATATCCCTATACAAACGCTGGTATGTCATATTAAATTGGACTTATAATAAAATTCAGGCAGTCGTTTGAAAGTGCTCACTGGGCTTCAGAACCCATATGCTTTACACAGGGAATTCGGCTGCGCTTTGGAGGGAAGAATCTCATTTACGCATTCACCCGGGGAGAGGTAGCTTGAAGGGGGTGACGCTGTTGCGTGCATAGTTAACTAAATTGCATGCATATTTAGACCCTTTTGCCCCTTTGGCTGAAGAAGTATGGTTCAGCGTAAGAAGACCAATTTTTGGATTGTAGGTGGCCGCACCGGGTGATGACAATAGAACTATGACATATGCACGTTACGTCATTACCGAGCTAAATTTTCCGCAAGACAGCTGTTTCCGAAGAGTCCTGGAGCTGGCCTTATCTGTTTAATTAATCGGATGGTAACATGGAATCTATGACTTTATATTGTTTAGTTCAAATAAGTCTTGTATCAAAACTATATAATCATGAATTTTCCGATTTTAATTGTACGAAGGAGTGTTTGGTAATAAAAAAAGTTGACATATACGGATTAGATTTGATTACTTGCGGAATAATTATTGCCACCCTTTGTGCAGTCGGTAGAAACCTTCTTGGTCAAGGAAAATATTTTCATAGCTGTTTTCGCATTCTAGATGAAAGAGAGCAGCAAGTGGCGCTTGTTATACGTTGATGACTAACGGAAATCTTGTTGTCATTTGTGATGTGATTTAAGTCCTCGTGTTAAATCATATCCTTGAATTAATTGCTGGTTTATAAAGAGCCTTTATGGAGTAATGGCGATACTTTTTTTTTTTGTCAGTCCTACTCTATACCTATTCTATACTTACTCTCAGACTTTTGTCCTGCCTTTTGTAAGGCGTGGACGTCGAAACCCACTCCTAAAACTTGCGCGTCCCCACCCCATCCCTCCCTGAGAAAGTGGGGGTTTGAACCCCTCACCTCCCCCTTCCATGTTGGAAGGGTGGCCACTGGGGCGAATCTCAGTGGTTGAGTAATGGTGATACTTTACAGGGTTGGTGAATGCTGTAGTATCTAGGATCAATTAAATGATGAGAGAATATGATTTTTTTTTTTTTTTTTTCGCGAGGAACATAGATTAATTTGTAAAAGTTGCATGATAAGAAATTATATTAAGCATTAACAAGTTGTGCTTCATATTTGAAATATTCAATAACTTGAATAAATGACAATATTACTGATATTATTCATTTCTGTCTATTGACGGTCATGGACTCGATGTGCAGATATTTTACCCACAATCCATGTTAACTTGAGATTGAATGGTCTGATCACTCATAATATTAAAAAAAAAAAAAAAAAAAAAACCCAGACTTTGCATTCATTATGATAATTCATTGTTGAAAAATTTGAGCTCTTGTAAAAGGTTACCTAGGACATGTCTCTCTTTGCTGCCGTTATCCTCTTGCTGCTCACACTCCTCCAGACGCTTTACGTTGTGTACCCGTCGTTCTATGCCAAGATGTGTTGTTCGTTGTGGTGTTTTTAGCATTTGATTTCCGGTATTTATCTTCGTTGCATGGTGGCTTTACATTGTGGGAATTGTATCCGGTACGTTTGAACATTTGGATTGTTGTGGTGTCTAATTCAATTTGGAGCTTCTAGTATCTACTGTGTAAAATATCTAATGGCTGAGCAACATAATATGCTAGGGCCATGTATTAAACGCTATTGCTGTACATTATTTGGTTCGACAGGCATAAAAGCACGTGTATTTGGATTCTCTAAGCGAAGTTTAATAAGACGCACATGGTTTCCTTTTGGCAGAAGCTGCAGAACAATTGCCTTGAGCTCGGTCCTCCTTGTTTTCAGGGATAGTGGGCGGATCTTTAACAAAAGTAATATTATGTTCTGTACATAGGAGAAACAGAAAAAGAACAAAAAAAAAATAAAATTGAACCTCATAGTTAATGATAACTACATAGATTTAAGGCTACGCTTCCTTATGATGCAATCATCTCATTAAATAAATGCAAGGCATGTCTAGGGACCATCCCTCCGCCTGCTCTTCTAGAGAACCACTTCTCTCGGTCGGAAGCTACATCATCTTTACAAAGGCAAGAAAGAACTTGTCATCGATGAAAGCCATCTAACTTTCACTTGATGCTGCAGTTAGACTTCAGCATTCTTGGGATTCTATCGCACCTATCAAGGGATCAAAAGCAGTACAAAAACCTTGCAGTAATTACATTACAAGTTCACTTCCCCATGTGCGTCAATATCCTCTTGATCAAATCCTCTTTCTTCCCTGAGACAGGCAGATCGTGCGCAGTCAAGTAGAACTTCAACTCCACTACCGTTAAATCCTTCAACTGCAGGGTTGCACATCAACAAGAGGAAGGTCAGTTAATGCAGTCACTCTACTGATTTTCTGCCAAACTTAACCATAACAGCTTTCATATTCATGATTCTCCTCATGCAGATCACCCTAAACCTCTAATTTGGTTGCAAAAGGCACTTCTTAACAAATAAACAAAACAATAATCTGCCTGATAGAACAGGCAAAACAACTTCTGGATAACTCGAGAGAAATCTTGCCCAATAACTGCAGGCCATAATTGCATTGACAAGAATAAAATTAAATAAAATGCACAGACGAAACACAAAAGAGAGAGTTCCTGTTTCACCTTGCCACTGTCAGCGAGCTCAGCCCAATTATATTGGACAGATTTCTGAACAGCACTATCTGCGAGGGCTTTTCGTTTCTTGGATGCCTCGCTCACCTTTTTATGGCCAGCATTATCGCTTTCCTCATACTTATCCCCAAAAACAGACTGCTTGAACTCTTCTATCGCATTAACAACTCCTGGCCTGCAGGCAAGCATAAAAAGGCAGCCAAAGGTGATACCAACAATCAAATTCTCATTCCATCCTGACTTAAAAAAGGATGCGAAGACTCTTAACATGAGGAACCTTTTCCCTTACCTAGCCAGGCCTTCCTCATCAGGCAGTGTTTCATCTTTGATGTCTGGCAAGTCATCTTCTTCAAGAGCAAGGGCCTGCAAAACTGCATAATGTCTCTGCAAGGCTGCAACACACGTCTCAGTTACTGAATGACATCAAAAATTTAACAAGAGATCACATTTTGGTAAAATCTCACTGTCCAGTTTTTCACGACAAACTCAAACCACTTCCCAACAGTTCACATCAAAGCAAATAAATCTTGATTGCACATACACAAAAGGTACTGCAGACTTTATTCATTGAAACCAACATACATGGTACCGTGGGACCTATACCAAATGTAGGTTAACTAGCATGCTATAAGATTGCTTCGCAGGATAGATAAGTTGTTGCATATGGAGAGAACTTTTTTTCCTTTCAAAACAATTACATAGTTGTCACATTACGAGTAATATTCACTCATTTACCAAAGGTGAATAACCAACAGTCCACGCTTAGCACCATAAAATAAACACACATATCCATCAATAAGCTCATTATCTCCAGTAATCCAATCACATGTACATTGTACGTATGATAATCTGTGAACATTGATTACGTCCATCCTATAAATAGCTGCCAGATTAGCTCTTTAAAGTCTTCTATATCTATACAGTGACCGTAACAACTTCACAATCAAATAGACGTACTTGAAAATAAACAACTTGCAGATTAAATAGAACTTGTCCTAAGGAAACTAGTATAAGTAAACCTTCAGCATGCACCACCACCAGTGGAAGAAACGGAAATTTTTACCAGGGTTTGCAAACTGGTAGACTGAAAAGTCCTTCAAGTCAATACGCTTTATTAAAGCAGCAGCCTTCTTAATTTGATCCTCATTTGCTCGAGGTACGGATGCATTAGTAGTTGAGTGGAGCTGCAAAAATATCACCAAGACCTTCAATAATGACATATTTAGCCCTACAGAACTGGTTTCTCTTAAAAGTGATGATAAAATCGAGAAAAAAAAAAACATGGGGAAAATGAACAATTGAAACAACATCAAAACAAACAATTATTACCTCCTCAGCATGTCTGATGTCATCAGAATATGGAAGATATATCATATGCATTCCTGGTGGCTCAACCTGTCCTCCGGAATCAATAATTTCTTCCTGTGTGGTAGCAAAGAGCGAGAAAAACTTGTCAGTGCTCTCTTTTATCAGGAAGCGAGAACCCAAACTTGAGAATTCAAAAAAGTAGACAAGAATCTTTGACCTACATACAAGGATGATTAAAGTCAAAAGCATCAGGCCCAGTAACAAGTGACTCTTTTGTCTACTTAGGGTACTTGAAATGAACAGACAAAAGAATTTTTAATATAAATAGTAGCAACAGTTTATTATATCAAACAAATAGCATAATAACCAGACATTTAAGCGACATCTTACCTGAGCAACAAGGGCAACCAACTGCGAATGAGATGAAGTGCCATAGAATGCAACTGCAAAACTAAAAATGACAAAGCAAATTATTAATTGGAGCTGAATTTCACACAATTTAACGGCACTAATAGTTCAGTACTGAATATTGCTCGAGATGAACTGTTAAAGAAAACGATCAAACACCAGTTTAGTCAGTATATCTACCAGCGAATAGCACAAAGTGCATCATTGTAGAACATGTGTTACCCTATCAGACCTTGATAGCTAACCTACCATAGTCAACAGAATCTCAAAAATTCTGGCACATTATTGCTTTACTGAATATTGCCACGTATAATGTAACATCATAAATCAACTACAACATTGCAAGGCAAAAAGTTTCTCAATCAAAGGAAAGCATCATTTTAAAATGATTATCCATGACATAGTGAAGCCAAAAATTCTGAATGTGCATCAGGGTGTTAAAGCTCTATCCTGAATAATGACTGAAATGATGATCAAAGCTAAACTTTCTCCAACATCAAACATTTGACACTTAACAGAGAAATGAATAGGCATCTCTCACATGAAAAGTCTAACTAACCGTTTCAGCCGTATCATGGATCTGTGCAAAGCAATGAAAATTCGAGTGCTCCCAATTACTTCCTGTTGTTGAATAGTGAGAAGAGTAAATGCAAGTGAATTAGACAAAGACAATAAAACTTGATGACACATGAAAACTAAAGGAACGATGTGACGACGTCACAAATGTAGGATACAGATACTTCATGGCTCACTAGTGACAGTTAATTCAAGCAATAGTTCAATGAATAAGCGATGAATTTCTTACAAGAAAAGCAAGAAATAGACACAGGTATGCCTACAAGAACCCCTGCTCAGCCACCATTTATGAATAAGTCAATCAATCAACAGTGATACATTTATCTTGCAAGAAGTGTTGCGAAAACTTTCCAATTCCAAGAGGAAACATTAGTATCAGGCTCTAAAAATATACAGCCGCTTGCTTATCTAACTGCATAATACGTATCTTCCACGTCGCAGAGTGGAGATAGTCCACTGACAAACAGTCACATTAATTTACTTTATAAGTTACAACAGGAATGGCGGACACAGACTAGAAATACATACCCTAGATAACACTTAGTTCCAGGAGTACCTCCAATAGGTAACACAGTCAAGTTGACACGCCTAATATTCGTACTTAACAAAGTATGTTGGAAGGATTAGCATAAGAGTTTGAACTTTTCCTGAACCAATAAAATGTGACAAGAGAGTTGTAGCAATTCAAGAGAGGAATCATTGAAACTCAATGGCAACATTAGACAAATGGTTCCAATTTAGAGCTGACTGATGCCAGTTCAGATATTTTTCACTAGGTGCCCTTGAGTTGAAAGTAATGGAGCACTGCGGAAGGCAAGAAAATTGCATGTCTTGCACATAAAAGATCTTTGGAATTTGCCCAAGACATCTAAAAAATGCTTTAAGGTTCTTAGAGGAGGAATAAACTAGCAAAGACATACATTGTGCTAAAGACTGAGAATGTTAGTTACCTCATCACTGGGGAAAATAAATGTAGACGGCCGCAGGTTGTGATAATCTTTTAAACAACTAAGTGGCTTAAACCCAAGAAGACGCAGCTGTCCAGTTGAGACTCTTTTTATCTCAGAAAGTTCCTCCACTGAAAACTTGACATCTTGACTAAATAGCAGAAGCCGGGCCAGAAAGTAAAAGTGAAAAAGTTAAGCCTCTCGTACTAAAGGATTTAAAAAGAGGCAAGATGGAATTGTCAATAACCATACTTCTTGTAAGTTTGAAAACGTTTCGGAGGTTCTTGCATCAGTGCACCGGTATCAGCACAGATGAATGACCTTTCGATCTGCATAGTTTCAGGAAGATCCAAAATTGATTAAAAAGCACCCTCATATTAAAAAAATTCAAAATAGAGTTGAGTATAAATTGGAAATTTCGGAAGCTACAGGTGATGGCATCAAAGGCAAATAGAAAGCTCAGGAGCTACAACTTCAAGTAGGATAAAAATATCTCTTTCACAGTGAAGTTTCGAAACAAACAAGTGGACAGATCCACAAAAGCACAGAAAAAATGAGATAAGTTACTGACTTCATATATGCTAGTATATAAATAATGGCATACAACATCCACTAGAAGGAACCAGAAGCAAACCAGTGTCTTGCTTTACCTTGATAGGTTGATTTGTGACTGAATCAAGCCAGGTTATTGACCCTGAAAAATAAAAGGCGACCAACATAGGAATCAATTGCACACGAGATAAGATTCAAGATCGGGCTAAGACCATTACAAAATTTATTGAGAAAATGATGACAATACTACCTAGAACTGTTGGACGGATAAAAGAATACGTATGCACTTCAATGGACACTCCCTTGGCAATTGAAAATGTTAATTTCTTCACAATGCGCTTCTTGAACATACGTTTTATCAGTTGATATTTCATATCTTCCATTCTGAATTTAAAGAAGAGATAAATACATTATGAACGGAGACATGTAAAGGGAAAAAAAGACATCAGCAATCCTGAGACAGCATCAGACGGTAAACAATACATTAAATTATCATCACAAGCCGCCTACCAGATATCTTTGCTGGTGAAGGAATGACAGGATAACCTAACATATCCATCATCAGATAACCTAACATATCTATTGTCAGCATGTGAATGCTGCTGATTGACCAGTCAAGCCTATATTTGTAAGTATATACTTCACTAGTAACCTTGGAGGATAGAACATTAAATAGGCATAGTTACACAGACATGGGATGGTCATGATAACATGGAGAGTTAGCCTACTACCATCATCTGAGAAAAAACACATCTTTGACTGCATAGAGATTTAATGGCAACTTGAGATGTGGAGAATGTGGAACAGGGTGACAGCATTTGAAACCAGGTAACTTATGCTCAACTTATATCGACCTAAACATTGGCCATTTTTTCCCCTTGTCTCATTATAATTTAAACCATTAAGCCATATTTGGTTGCATAGAATCTCATTCATATTCAAAATGTTCTTCTATATTTGCTATGATCTCCGCCAGTGAAGTCAAATCGAGTTTTTACTTGTGAAATCAAATTTTGACGAGTCAAAAGCATAGCGCCTTGTCAGATAATGCTAAAATCGAAATATAGGAAGGATCAAGGTTAGATCCCAAGTCAACTCGCTAAAAGCACGAGTCAGATCGCACACACTAGTAAGTCCTACATAATATTTTGCACTCTTATTTATCAGTGTTCATTACCATTTCGGCGTCACAAACATTTTTTGTTTTCACAACAGAAAACTTTGAGCATCACGGGCTCCAAAAAGCCCCACAAGTCATTAGGCCCACATCATCCATAAGACATGCACCCTACTAAACCACCTGAACTCCTTGAGACTCGCTTTCATAATCTGGAGCTCGCCCACTATGTTCACAAATGTGAAGTGGGACAAAAGTCACCTTCCGAGAAGATGTGTCATTGTAAGCCCTTGCTTTTATAGTGTCTCATGTGCTCACTAATTTCCCAATTACACAATTTTGGACAAGCTCCTCTTTTTAGACTCAGTTCATGACAAAACCAATATACATCTGCATAAGGGAATTTCTCCAAACATCCACACATACTAACATTTTCAAAATGTTAGTTTTAAAGTAAAGATTGGAATGCTTCAATTATAGACAGGTTTTATATAAGTCCTGAGATTATATAGCTCAATCTTATGACATGGGATATTTTACTGTATATTTTCCTCCATCTACTCTAAAAATCATTTTATTATATAAACTAATCTTTTTTCACACAAGTTAATTATTCCACGGACATTTCTAGGGATATTTCACAGAGCTTAAAAAATCTTCACAATACAATTTAGTAAACACCCTAGCAATCCTAGTCAGGAAGCCAATTTAATGACCTTGATCTCGGTCTAATGTTTCCAAGTTTTCTTCATTGACATATTTTCTCCTTCTAATAGTCAACGGTAGACTCAACTGACAAAAATTCCTCAATTTCCATTAAATGATAATAAACCGAAAAATAAATATGTTATTGGCTTGTTCAGTATCTTGGTTAACACTTTCTAGTAGCTAACTATCCCTTGCGTTCTAAGTTAGCTATAGTCCCTCAAGTCATTAGAAGGTAAGACACCAGTTCCAGATTCCATCAAAAGAAATAAGAAATAGGCCCTAGCATGGCATATATAAAATTACAAAGAAAGCAATGAAAAGGTGGCTCACCTCTCTCCAGCAGCAGGCATAAATTGAGCAAGATCCTCACCTTGCAATCCAATCAAATCCTGAAATTCATAAGTTTTTGCCATTAATATGAATGAAGGTCGTCAATAACAACTTGAGAAATAAGTGGGTAGTGGCAAGGGTATACAGCATAGAAAAGCGAAATATTGAACTCCCTGTCTAGCTGACTCAAGGGAAGAAGTTCAATTGATATTCCAAGATCTCGTGCATCCTAGAAAATTCCAAATTGGACATTAGCAAAAGTCCTTAACAGTAAACAAATTGTTGTATGAATAGCAGTCGATACTTTGGCACGCTGCAAAGTGGTCCTGGTCATATCCGCTTTTGCCCCACCCTTGATGTTTCCAAAAGGATCGTCCTCATCAGTAAAAATAAGTATACGTTTATCAGCTGTTTTTGCAGATCTGCAATAGTTGCATTCTAAATTACTACCAATTACTGTAAACACAACTTCCCTGACCAAAATATTTAGAGACAAAAAAAAAAAAGAAAGAATTCTTGCTTTGATTCTCTCAAGAAGTTTATGTCGCATACCCTTTACGTAGAAGAGCTTGTGCCACCCAAAGAGCATTGTAAAGTGAATTTTCTCGAGATCCAGACACAATGCCATACTGACTGCCAATATCTTTCATAAAGAACTCTGCAAGCTTTCAAGTCAAGAATCAGAAATTTTCGTACTCCATCACAGAAATTTCCGTCAAACACAACTCATCTCAAGATGTCTAAATGAGCAATATTCCCATTGCACCAATGAACTCAACTGTTACAGCAACATGTTCTTTACCATGCATGAGTAACAGAACTAATCCATCAGCACTTACCCTCTAAATGGGAAAATTCCTTTATGAATTTAGCCGTTGGCCTGTCCAGGAACTCCCGATCAGCAACATTAAACACAAATACACTATTTAGATCCTGTAAGTTCTTCTTTTCCCTCTGCAAATTTAAAGAAAATAATCATTGCCAAATGAGAACTGACCATGAGTATCTACCACAACTCAAGTTATGAGCAGGCATTTAAAATGTAAGTCGACATTATGAGCAAGATTTCCCTGTATTTCTATATGAATCCACAACTTTCAACTCTACATGCATGGCAATGACACTCTATCATTGAAAGTGGTATCCAAAGCACTTAAAAATCATGTTGAAGCTCCTCAGATCAGCATTTACCGTGTTAAAAAAGCATACTGCAACTTCATCATATGACCTATTAATTATTTGAGTCTTCAATGATTCCAGTATACAGCTAGTGGCAATCTGAAAGTGGCTTTCATCCTTCTGATCTTCCTGCTCATTAACAAATATAGAACAGTCAAGTCGGCTAGTCTTGAAAGTAATAAGGAGAAAAATCAAATCAATGAATTCAAAAGTCTAGACACATGACATCCATAAGCAAAAAAACATCAAATGACAACAAAAACCATAGCATTAAAAGGCCAAGAAGATTGAACGTTAGTAACTATTGTACACGGGGATGCTGCAAAAAAGAAAAATTCTATCTAACATGTGGTAATAAGGCTTCGTGCATATGGCAAAAAGGTGCTTGTTAAAAGATACGAACTTCAATACACCACCCTCCATCTAGAAGTTGGTGGGGAGCCATAACCCGACATCACTGGTGGAAAAACAATTTCCCATCCAAAGTTTTGGGTTACATATTTGTTACCAGCATACTACGAAAAAGTATGAACACCTTCAAAAGGGTGAGCAACCTGGAAAGTTTTCACATAAGAAACAACAAGAACTAGTGGACCATAAGTTAATCTTCACTTCTCTTTTAAAGAAAAACAATTGGTGGCCATTTCTACTTGTAACCACAGCACGAGAGATCACTGAACGTATACTACTACGTCAGGCAAATTCCAGCAACCCATCGACTCTTGACTGAGAAAACAAAACTATCGAGGGGCAAAGATCCCAAGAAGGATCAAAAGGATCGCGACAAGAGAAACACGGTGCAGAATCCAGACACTGAAGCCAATTGAAATTTCGACACAGGAGAAGGCAAGAATCGACGAAGGGGTAGCGAAGGAAAACTCACGGAAGGGCATTTGGTGGAGAACATTTTAGGGGAAGCATCGACCAAGTACACCACGAGCTCTTTGCTCGACACCCTTTCCTGCAAAACAAATCAAGCACGTGAGCTCAACTCATTCTCCAAGCACGAGCCGAAACAGATAAGAAAAAAAAAAGGGGGGGCAGGAAGAAGAAGAAGAAGCAGAACCCGAAGAGCTTCGTTCTCGGGATCGTCCTCGTCGTCCCTGAAAACGTCATCTGGGTCCAACTCCATCGCCGCCCCCCCGAACTCTTGGCTTCCCCGAGAAGCTCCAGAATCGGACGGACAGACGCACGCACGCACGGAGAGAAAGCTTTGAAACTGCGGAGTGCGGTGGGTTACTTTTTAGCGCTCAAAATGTCGGGGATGTCATGGTGTATCGTGCAAGCTTCTGTGAACCCGTTCAGTTTCCGGCCTGCCCGACGGATCCAAATCCAAGCGACCCGCCCGCCCATCATTTGGACGGGTCTCTTTCGACCGATTGCATTTTTTCTCGTCATGCACAAGTTTGCGCAGAAAGATTTTAGTCTAATTCCATTCTTTTACTCTTCCCAAAAAAGAAAAAACAAAAAACAAAACAAAAACAAAAATATCTTTGATAAATTTTTTGTTCTCGAAAATAAAAATTTATTTTTTTTTTTTTTGTTTTTGAAAATAAAATTGAAACAGAATCAAGAATTAAAAAAAAAAAAATTATTTTTTTACTTCCAAGAACAATTCCTAGAATCAAGTTTAATTTTTCTTTTTTATCTTTTCTTTCCTTTTCATCCTCTTATTCCTTTTGACCGGTTGCAGGCCTCGATTGTGGCTGGCAACCTTAGTAGAGCGTCACCGGCCTTTGACAATGCCGAACCATAACAAGGCTTGGCCTTACCTAGATCTAGGTAAGCCGGTCCTCGCTCCGGCTTGGGGAGGCTCCGCAAGGTCGTGAGATCTCACCCGGCTTATCGTCAATCACGCCGTGGCCAGCAATCGACCACAAAGAAGGAGAAAGAAGAAGAGAAAAAAAGAAAAGAAAAATATAATAAAAGTATTTAAAAATTAGATGAAACAAAAAAATTTAATAATCTTATCAAACGCGTTTCTATCTAGAGAATAGAAATCTTGAACGTTTACCAAGTACCTTCGAAAACTCAAAAATTATTCTTGGGAATTGAATAAAAAAATCAATCCCGAGCAAAAATTATTTTCGGGAATAGAATGGTTACCAAACGTACCATTCTTCAATATCTTGTTCATTCATAACAAAATATTTTCTTTGTGTTGCGATAAAAAAACAATTTTTTTTACTTTTTCATTTCTAGAACAAAAATTATTAATAAAAACTCTTTTCCTCGCTCGCCCTCGCTACTAAGCGGCCGCCCACTCGTCGCCAACCGCCCACTCGCCATTCACCGCCAACTCAAGGGGGAGAAATTTTATATTTAGTTCGGAACAAAAATTTTGTATGATTATCAAATGCGTATTTTTACTAAGAAACCCATCAAATAAAAATATATTTTTAGCTATAAATTAATTTCTAGGGCAAAATGGTTATCATTCTTGCTTACTTACCTTAACAACCATTCTTTGAAGTGGAAACTCCACTAATTATATAATGCCTTAAACGGTTGCACTCGTGTCTTCAAGAATTGAGGTCCCATCTCGACTCTTACACAAAGTTGGTTCCGCCTGGAATTTACCTGTTTCTTTTGGGCTGATATTCTTTCCACGATGGATCGAGGAGATAATAACAAGCCTCGGTCTGCAGAGTGCGTAATCCAAATCAAGAAGCGCCTCGACCAGGGGATCGCTCCCGATGCGAAGACTTCGTGGACCATCCACCCGGTCCCTCGAAATTGGCGTGAAGTTCACGATAACGCATTCGATCCCGAAATGATACGGATTGGTCCCTTCAGAAGTCGGGAGACCTATCATCAACTGCAGGTCATGGAAGAGCACAAGGTGTGGTTTCTGAACCGCCTTCTGGGAGGGAAGTTGGAGCGGTCGAGAAGCAATGGAGATATGTCGAGGACAACCGAGGGGGAAAGAGTGTCCAATGACCGTGAACGTGAAGAAGATGATGATGGTGGCCGGAGGGCGAAAGCCGTGCGTTTGGATGACCTAGTGGAAGCCATGCTGATATTGGCGCAGAACATGAGGGCCTGTTATTCAGAGAGTTTGGAGTACCTACGTGACGGCTCCTACAACAATGACGACTTTGTGGAGATGATGGTCATCGATGGTTGCTTCGAGGTCTAACTATGGCGCCTTTACTACGATCTTCTCCACACCAAGGTAGGGAGCAGCGTCCTTCATTTATCAGCTTGACTTTTTTGGGGAAATTAATTGCGGTCTATCTACAGATTCTTGTCCATATTTCAAACCAACTAATCCAAAAGACTATTCCATTAGAAGCTGAGAATGCGTGCTAAATTAGGCATTGATCTAACTTCTGTTAGTCTTCGCTCAAATCATTGATCGCGTTTGCTCGCAGTCCACTGTGGAGGCAATTGAGGATGATCCGATTTTCACCAACCCCGTGATTCTAACGGGCCTTCGACGCGACCTTCTATTGCTTGAGAACCAACTACCTTTCTTTGTCCTCGAGAAACTGTACGAGCTGACAAAAAAAAGCAACATCGATCAACAACCTGTGCCGCTGGAAGTCCTCACAGTCACCTTCTTCGATCCCCTGTAACCTGGACACAGTGCCGCCTCTAAGTTGGACACCAAAAAACCCAAGGCTCATCTGCTTGAGGTTTTCCGATCTACCTTCCTCAAATCGGTGAGCGAGAAAGTCCACAAGAAGGGAAAGAATGGAGTCCAGTCACGGTTGAATCCCAACGGCAGTATGAGGGGCCTCGTCCTACACTTCGCAACGGAGCTCCAAGAGGCGGGCGTGCAATTCAAGAAGTGGAAGGGCCATGACTTACTGGACATCCAGTTCGGTCATGGCACTCTACGGGTCCCTCCGTTGTCCATCAGCCACCACAGCAATCTCTCTCCTTTTGAATTTCATTGCATACAAAATGAGTGTCGAACACCCTGAGCCCTTCTTCACAAATTACTTCATGTTCTGGGACAATTGGGTCAATAGCTCCGGGGACATTCAGATTTTCCGCAAGCACGGGATCATCAATCACCTGGGAAGCGAAAAGAACGTGGCGGCACCGTTTATGAGGTGTCGAGAGGTCATCTACGATCTTGATCTGGGCTACTTGTACGACGAAATCAGAGAGGTGAATGATTATTGCGAGCAGTGCTACGAAAGCAAGTACAGCGGGTGGAGAAACCTCATCCGCGAACGTTTCAGCAGTCCATGGACATGCCTCTCTCTCTTTGCTGCCATTGTCCTCTTGCTGCTGACGGCCCTCCAGACGTTTTACACCGTGTACCCTTATTATCAGCCGTAACAAAGCTGTGTGCCTGTCATTCTATATATGACATAACGTGTTTTTGGCTATGGCTTTTTAGCATTTGGTGTCCTGCATTTGTCTTTGCCTTGGCTGCGTGGTGGGTTTACTTGATAATCGTCCCTATTTCTGAAAAATTTCAGATAGTTTTGGTGTTTAATCCAATTTGGGACTTTTTGGATCTATCAACTAAGATATATAATGTCTGAGCAATAAAATAGGCTAGGATCGTGTATTAAACGCTATGTGGTACATAATTTGGTTCAATGGGCATGAATAATATGCATTGGGATTCTCTAAGCAGTGGTTGGGACATTGAAAGCATATTGTATCCATTTAGCAGAAGCTGCGGAAGAATTACTACAAGCTCAGCGCTCCTTGTTTTCAGGGAGAGGCAAGTCCAGACTTTGGCAAAAGTAAAAATTTGTTAATGTATATAGGAGAAACAGATAAACATGATTTGGAGCTTCACAGTTAATGATAACTACATAGATTTAAGGCTATGCTTCCTCATGATGCAATCATCTCATTAAATAAGTGCAAGGTGCATCACATCCATCCGCCTGCTCTACTGGAGAATCAATTTCTATTGGTCAGAAGCTACGTAATCTATATAAATGCAAGAAGGAGCTTGTCATCATGAATGCCATCTAGTTTTTCCCTAACAACATTTGATGCTACGGTTGGACTTCTGCATTCTTGGGAGTCTATTGTGTAAGGGTTCTCCTAATGTGGATTACATTAATTGATGTTATAATTTATTATTTTACGGGGTTAGTCTAAGATTAGATAAAATATTTTTTAATTAGTCTAATATGAGGCTAGTTAGTATAAGTCGAGTTAAGCCTGATCATAATGAAAGGAACTAATTAGAAACTCTATAAATAGTAGTCAAATTTCTCCTCTAACCTTAACACACAATTATTCTCACGAATAAGCATTTACTAAGCGCTAAGGTTGATGGGCCGTCTCATTGAGTTAGTGATACATATGACAATATATGAGAAGTTCTTGAGTTTGGATCGTCGCTATTCTACATCAAGAATGATGGCCCAAATCAGGTGCGTAAATCTGCTTGTTTATTTATATGCATTCTTGATTCTAGTTATGAAAATCTTGGATTTACATTTTTGCGTCTTACATGTGGTATCAAAGTTGTTAGAGCCTAGAACTCGAACACATAGTTTCTTGCCATTTTTTGTGATTTTTGGTTCGATAAGAATCGATTTTAATTACAAAAATGGAACGGGCTTGTCGACATGAGTAATACCATGGCCAGCACACCACCGCCACATGTGCCCCCCACGTGCAGCCATGCGCCGTTGGGAGTTAGCATGCGTCGAACACGTGCCGCCACGCACCCTCCCCACGGGATGCTGCCAGTGCGTGCTTCGCAGGCACAAGTTCACTAGGGTTCAACCCAACTTGTTGACCCCAACCCGACCCGTTGACTTGACTCAGTTTATCGTTGACCAACCCATTGGCCTTACCTAAGTCCGACTCGTTGACCTACTCGACACGATTTTCCTTTGACTAAACTGGTCAATTGGTTGAATTGAGTGTTGACCAGTCAAACCGATCATTGACCGACTAACTAGTCGAATCGAGTGTTGACTGGTTGAACCGTTCGGACCACCGGTTCAGATTGGCTTAGGCTAGCTTGCGCATGCACTTCATGCGCCGCTCACTCTAGAGGTGTGTACAGGTGCATTCGAGCTTTGACTGGGGCATTTTTGGAGTCTATGTGCTCATATGAAGATATTTTACAGTGTGGTATATTTATTTTTTTATAATTTTATAGATATAAAAATACGTATGAAACCTTAAATATGCGTGTTTTTTTGGTATTTTAAGGATTTTTTTTGCATTTTTTTTTGTATTTTTCTATAATTTTGGAAATACAAGTGCAAGCTCACATGTATATCATCACATAGATATTGTGTAGAGTGTGATTCATTGATAATATACATAAAGTTTAATTTGTATCAATAAATAAAACAGTGTAATTAGCATGATAAGTGATTTCAGTAACAAATTGCCTTATTTACTAAAGTTAAAATCACGTGTATATGGTGTTTGTGAGAAATAAAGTTTATATTCCCGATATAAGAAAATTTTAAGGGTTCAATTGAGTTGTGCCGTCAAAGTAGCACACTTGATTATGTTTGAAAAATATTAGTCTCATATAATTTTGAAATGTCTCATGTTACAATGCATTGTAATACTTCCAAAAGAGGTGATTGTATATTAATTCATTAAGGGATATGTGATAGTAAGGTAAATGAAAGACTTAAACACTATTTATAGAGTTTCCAACCAGACCCTCCATTACGAACCAGACTTAACTCAGCTGACACTAATCAGACCCATATTAGACTTATTAAAAAACATTTTATCTCACCTTACAATATCAATTAATATTTGTCCATATTAAGAAAACTCTTACATTTTCTCATTTGGATTATATTGACTGGAATTATGATTAATTGAAATATGTGCCCACCTTAGTCTCTTAATAGTAAATCATATCCCATAAAATCTTAAACACTGAATCGTGATGGTAATTATATGTGTACACACAAAACCTTCTATGGTCATGAGTGCTTTTAACTTTATTAATACAAATTTAATATGATAGTATGGCAAATGGATAATACCTTTCATAAAGAGATCATATTTGTTAGTCATCATTTTTTTACCTTAAGTGCCATAAAAACCTGTATAACCATAGAACGTTTTTATGGTTCCAATGATCTCACATTTGTTTTATCTTTATGATTAATTTTTCTTTATATGTAACAAAACATTTACTCAAGACATATGTTCTAAGTTAATAATCAGATGCCCCTCGCCCGTTGACCCGCCTAACTTAGTTTTCCATTTAGTGGACTAGTCAATCGATCAGATTGCGCGTTGATCGATCCGACCAGTTGTTGATTGGCTAACCGATCGGACCGTGTGTTGATGGGTCAAATCGGTCGGACCGCCAATTCAAACCGGCTTGGACTAGCCTGTGAATGTGCTTCATGCGCCACGCACTCTAGACACACGTAAGGGCACATTCAAGCTCCAATTGGGGCGTTCTTGGAGTCCACGTGCTTATATGAAGATGCTCTACATTGTGATATATTTATTTTTTATTTTTGATAATTTTATAGATGTGAAATATATATATATATATATATATATATATATATATATATGAAACCTTAAATATGTGTGTTTCTTGGGTATTTGAAGGATATTTTTGCGTGTTTTTATGTATATTTTTATGATTTTGAAAATATAGGTGCAAGCTCACATGGATATCATCACATAAATATTGTGTAGAGTGTGATTCATTGAAAGTTTAACTTGTATCATTAAGTAAAGCAGTGTAATTGGCATAATAGATGATTTTAGTGACAAATTGCTGATGTCATTAAAGTTAAAATCACATGTATATGGTGTATGTGAGAAATAAAATTTATATCTCAAGTATGAGAGAGTTTCAATGATTCAATTGAATTATGACTGCCAACGTGGCGCATTGGATTGGATTTAAGAAATATCAATCTCGTATAATGTTGAGATGTCTTCTGCTTTAATGCGTGGTCATACTCTTAAAGGAGTTGAATGTATATTAATTCATGGAGGGATACATGACAATGTGATGAAGAAATGACTAATCTTAATGGTTAATACACCCAAAGGTGATGAATTCATAAAGGTTGGAATATATTTTCATAACTACTATCATGTGGAGAGTATACAACTGCATGTCATATATTATGCCCAAAGGTAATTATGTGATGATGCATGTAACTATGTGAATGTGTACTCGTACATCTTCAAGTAACATAATTGCGTGTTTTTAGTCACCTTATTTGTAGTCAATAACTCTACAATTATTGAGATTCTTATTAGTTCAAATTTTAAGTAGTGGAAAGATGATTTTTTGTTTGAGAAAAAAGAGCAAACGGATTTGCCTGTTATTCATGAAGCATTTTATTCAAGAACACTTGAAAAAGGTTTATCAGCTAATTGCACTGCTAAAAGGATAATGGAAACCTTGGTGGCTTGAAATTATGTTTTGTCTAATGTCGAGATTAGAACACATTCGCAAGAACTCTTTAACATAAGGCATTATGGTTCTGACGAGGTTAGAAATTGCGTTCTAAGGATGGTAGATTTGAAATTAAAAAAAAAAAAGAAAAACATATTTATAAAAGAACTCATGAAACCACAGGTTATTCGACAATCTAGGTTCTAAGAAAGCATCCTTTAAGGGATAGCGACTATTACTTCTTTTTAAGAAGAAGTGTCACATAAAGATAGATTATAGTAAATATACAAATATTTGATTATCCAAGCGTAATGCTATAGGTAATGATTTTTAACATTGTTTATGAATCCAAAACCTATCAAAATCTCCATCTAGTTCTTGGTGGCTATATAATGGTGTAACAAATTTGTGCATTTTCCATACAAGGATTCATAAGTCTAAGGAAATCAAATCATGATGAATAATAGCTCACCATGGGAAACAACCATAAAGTTGATGTTGAGTTCGTTAAATATATCATTTTAATTATAGATTTTGTTTTTAATTTGATATTAAAAACACATTTTATGTATTTTCCTTGACATGGGACTTAGTTTCCTTATCTAGTTTAAACATGTGTGACTAATCTTTAAAAAAAAAAGAAAAAGAAGTTATTTTTATGTTCGTTAATGCAAATAAAGTTGAGTACTATATTATTTTCAATGGATTATATAAATTGTGTTTAACCTCCAATTATTGTTTCCAAAGGACTTCTGCTGAAGGGACAACATCATGCATAAATTTCTTGATCACATGTGTAGAGAAAGAGTTAAAAAGTTGATAAAGCTGATATCCTATCTACTTTTAAAAGTTACTTAAAGACTTGTGTAGACTATTATATGAGTAAGAAAACTGAGATAAAGAATAAAATTACCAGCTAAAATTCGGACCTGCTATAAGTCATTCACATTGATCTTAGTTGACTCTATATGGTAACATTATGTAGAAATTTTTATTTTAATAAAGTCATTGACGACTATTTCTTATGTACTTGATTAAGGAAAAGTCTAAATCTCTTAATAAATTCAAGAGTTTTTTGGACTATAATAAAAAAACAGTTAGGATAAATCTTAAAGATTATTAGATCTGATCATGGGTATTTTGGCAAGTATGACAATGTTGGATAGTCTAGAGGGCCATTTGTCAAATACCTGGAAGATTGTGGGGGTGATAACTTAATTTATTATGTCTAAAAATCCTAAACAAAATGGGTTGACTAAAAGACGTAATTGCACCATAATGGACATGGTGATGAGTTTGATTAATAAGACTAATTTATCCAACTTTCTGTGGGCTGATATTTTGAAAGTTGCATTTTCCTATACAAAATTGTGTTTCTACCAAAGTTGTTTCATAGACTCTTTTGAGTTATGGATTGAACGTAAATCTAACTTGAATCAATTTAAAATTTAGGGGTGTCTTGTAGAAGTAAGGTTATATTTTTTTGGGAACTTGTTGAGTTGTCTAATGGTCACAAGCCTATCACCTGTGGGTATACAAGACTAAAAAATATTATAAAAAAAAGGGGTTGAGGAGTTTAAAGCCAAACTGATAGCAAAGTGTTTCACTCAAAAAGAGGGGTGGACAGTGAAGAAAGTTATTTTTTTTAGTATCTTTTAAAAATTATTTTAGAGTGAATATGGTATTAGTAGCTCATTTTGATATGGTGTAACTTGAAGGCTTTACATTAGATGATTCGAATAAACTTATGTTATTAAAGTTTTATAGTGTTGTTACTTGTTCAGTTGAGAATAAAATGAATTGGTGTATATATTACAAGGTTAGAAAGTGAAAATTTATTTTTTCCTCATACTCTATGTACATGATATTTTGCTTGTAAGTAGTAATCTTGAATTACGACACAAGACGAAGCATATATTATTGAAAAATTTCGACATTGAGGACCTTGATGAGGCATTTTTTGTCATTGACATTGAGATTTGTAAGGGCCATTCTCGCTGTATATTGAGTTTATCTCATAGGACATTTGTTTATCATATTTTAGAAAAATTTAGTATACATCATTGCAAGCTAGGAATGCTCATACTATTAAGAGTGATGAACTGAATCTATCACATTGTCCTCATTTATACATTTAAAAAAACCCAATTGAATGATGTATCTTGTGTTAGTGCACTCGAAAGCATTATGTATGCTCAAATTTGCACTAGACCAAACATCGCTTTCGTGACAGGAATTCTAGGTAGATATTAGTCAATCCAGAACACGATCACTAAGTCACTGCGAGGTATTTAAAGAGGACAAAATACTATATATTGATTTACAAACATGTTCAAGTCCCGCAACTAATAAGGTATTTGGATGTAAAATTTACTAGCTTTTACGATGACATGAAATCAATAACGAAATACATATCTATGTTAGTAGAAAGTACAATAAATAGAAGTTCATATCATCTTCTACTATGTAAGCGGAGTTAGTAGCATACTTTTCGACTGTTACTGAGCTTGTTAGGCTTTGGAACCTCATTTGGGAATTGATTGTATTTAACTTTATGGATAGATCTATACGGTTACATCGAGATAATAACTTTGCAATGTTGTTTATTAATAACGATATAGATTTTAAAGGGTTTAAACATATGTCAATCAAATTTTTTATTATAAAAAAAGGTACAAAATAATAACGTTATAATAGAGCATATTTCCACAAAAAATATCGTTGCAGATCTACTAACTAGAGGCTTTCGCCCTTCTATTCTTGAACCGCATGTCATTAACATGGACTTAGGAGCATCATGAGATAGCGTTATTTAGTGGGAGCTATCTCAAGTCTGTTATAATAAAGTTTACATTTGTGTTTATTACATTTAGTAGGGTTTTGATATGTATCAATTTTTGCATTCAATAAAATATTTATGAATGTATTGTTATTATATTGAATACTATTGAATACATATTGATAAAAGTCGTAAGGTATTGTATAAACCTTGAGTGAATAACAGGGGCATCCGGTTATTAGCTTTGAGTATATCTTGTTACATATAAATAAACGTTAACCATAAAGATAAAACATATGTGGGTTTACTAGAACCATAAAGATATTTCAAGTAACATAGGTTTTTGTGATACTTAAAGCAAGAAAATGGTGATTGACAAATGTGATCTTTCTACGGGAAGTGTTATCCTTTTGCCACACTATCATATTGAATCAATATCAATAAAATTAAAAACAATTATAATCATGGAGGACTCTGTGTGTGCACATACAATTATCACCATGATTCAGTGTTTGAGACTTTATGATGTATGATTGACTATTAAGAATTATCTTTAAACTAAGGTGTGCACATATAGTGTAATTTCAATTAATATAGCACAAGCGAGAGAATGTAGGAGTTTTCCTAATATGAGCCAAGTTTAGCCTAACCCGTAGTGAGAAAGACTTGTTGGAAACTCTATAAATAGTGATCAAGTCTCTTATTTAACTCTAACACACATAATCATCCTCACAAAGAAGCGTTTACTAAGTGCTAAAAGTGAGAGGCCATGAAGCCGTCTCATTGAGCTAGTGATATAGGGGGTAATAGAGAAGAAGGTCTTGAGTTTGGCGTAGCTATTCTACATCAAGAATGATAGTCCAAATCGGGTGCGTAAATCTATTTACTTATTTATATACATTCCTAATTTTAGTTATGGAGATTTTAGAATTGCATTTTCGCTTCTTACATATTGCAGCCATAAGTGTTTGAGTTTAAGCAATATCAAACACTTCCACTTCAATGTTATAAAGAAAAAAAAAAAAAAAAAAAAAAAAAAAAAAAAAAAACCTTGTTCAAGGGGTCTTGTCCTCGCCTTATTCATATGCCAATAAAGGGCTACACCTGTAATTGATCGCGTTGACTCAATGTCTTCCATAATAGCACCCAAGCGAACAAGAAAAAGAAAGCACATCTCACAGGAGCAATAAGAAGAGAAGATTCCACTCGAGGGCTTTCATGTAATCTCCTCAAGCAAATCACCTGAAATATCTATTTGGCTACAAAAGCCACTTTCTTAATAAATAAATAAACAAAATATTCACACCATATATATCAGAGAAATAAAATAAAAATAGAAAATCGCAGGGGAAACACAAAGGAGTGAGATTATGTTTCATCTTCCTGCACTATCAGCCCATTTATACAATGCATATTTCTGAACGACGCTATGTGCAAGGGTTTTTTGTTTCTCGGACACCTTGCTCACCCGTTTATGGCCCTTTATTGCTCTCCTCATGCTTATCACTATAAACAGAGACCCCAATAATTAAAGCTGCCATATTCAGCGGAATCTCAAAAGGTCCAGCTACATTATTGCTCTACCAAATATTGCCAAGTATGAAACGTCATAAATCAACTTCAACATCGCCAAGGCAAAAAGTTTCTCGATGAAAGGAAAGTTTCTAAATGTGCATCGCGTGGGAAAAGCTCTATCCTAAATAAAGACTGAAACAATGACCAAAGCATACATCTTAAGCATTTGACAGTTGACAATGAGTGCCAGCTGTAACTTGCTGTTGTTGAATCGTGTGGGTGAAGTCAACACGCATGTTTGTTAAATTCATAGTAGTTATTTGTTTCTATTCTCTTTGGTAACGGGATGCGTGCGTGGGAAACCACCCCGGACCCCACGCCCCCACTCCCCCCAAAAAAAAAAAAAAAAAACCACACACGTTTACTTGACCGAGCGCTCAACTGATAAGTTACTTAAGTTAGTAATTTCTGGTCAATTTAAGACTAAATTAAAAAAGATAGCAAAAGATGGTAAAAGATAAAAATAATCTGTAATTGTAAAAAGAAAAACAGGACAAGAATGATAATCATTCTATTCCTAGGTCCTATTTCTTGCTAAAAATAAATTTTTTTAATTTTTATTCTCTAGATTACTTTTTGAGCAAAAATACATATTTGATAATAACAAAAAAATTTATTTCTAAAATAGAAATTTGTGTGACAACGATACAAAAATTCTCCCTCCGAGGTGAGGGTGGGTGGCCGGTTAGCAGCAAAGGCGAATTCATTTCTATTTTAGAAATAGAAAAATAGATAATTTTCACTTATCATTTCTATTCCAAAACTATTTTTGAACTAAGAATTTGTCTTGAAAATTGGAAAAAAATTGCGTTATCAAATGGATTTCTGTTCAAAACCTATTCTCGAGTGCAAAAATAATAGAAAAATAGAGAAATTGAATAGTTATTATTTGCGTCCTTATTGAGTAACTCTAATGAGGGTTGGTAATCCAATATTAATTAGTAATTCAGTAAAAAGAAGTAGGTAAGTCACCCTTATTAAGATTGATAATTTTTTAATAGTGACTTAAATTGCACCGTGATTATAATTTCAAAGGCAAAAACCAAACATTTAAATAAAGATCAGGGAGCTAGTGATGCTCGAGTGAACTTACAAAAACTTGCCACATAATAAACACAAAAATGGCGTCTCTTGACTGAAAAGAAGCAAAATATCGTTCGTTTCACTATTGACTAAAGTAACTAGAAAAATACTTGTGTGTGATTTTGGATCCATCGCCTCCATTGTCAATTATATGAGCATCATATAGGATTCATGTGATCAACGGTTTAGAGCAAGTATCGTCTCATCAAGTTTCGATGCAAGTTTCTGAGTGGAAGCATAGAGAAAGAGAGGGGGGGGAGAGGGGCGGGGAGTGGGGAAAGGGCCAAGAAATGAGGCATTGGATGAGTATCGGTTGAGCGCTAACGAATAATGACGCCATCAAGATAATTTAACCTTTCTACAGATGACCTAATTAAATATTCATGCGCTTTTTCCAAATAGAGCTGGTCCTGGCTTGGATTCTCCCTTTACAACGATTGATAAAACCTCGTCGAAAGATCCCCGCAAGATGTTGGCAATTGTTTAACTCTAATCCGCCATCGTTTTTCTGCTCACTTGCAAGAGCTTGAGTGGTTGAACGGAGAAGCATCAAGTACAACAATCGAAAAAGAGCAGAGCAAAATGACAAATCTTTTCATCGTCTCCTCCAGAGAAAATATTGGCTGGGTTCGACCCTCCACGTAGGCGGTGGATCATTGCATCGTATGGGGTCCACTGAAGCGATGATGATTGCTTCATATTTCTTTTCATCTCACTGAAGTTTGAATCTACAATCGCGTATATACCCTACCGACCAGAACAGTGTTTGGTCTATGTATGTTTGATACTCCGAGTCAGTGATTTTGATAAGCTTGCATTATTGCATTGCTAGATAATTATTGACCATGACGACGACGACGACCCGTGTACCTAACGTTGCGTGTCAAACGAGATCTCGAAGGTTTCAAAAGAGTTACATGAAGACTCAAGACTCAAAACACTTGCATGGTGTCTTCGTCAACCAAAGGTCCATCTCATTCACAATCCTTGATTCTACCTGGAATTTATCTGTTTCCTTTGGGCTCTTTTTTTTTTTAATAACAATGGGTCGTGGCAACAATAGCAAGGGAAAATCTGGGAGCAAACTCAGAAATTTAGGATCTCATCGCCCCAAGAGGCACTCAAGAAATGAAGAAAAATCCGAAGAACAAGAAGGACGAGACCAGTATTCCAATAATGAGTGGGTCATCGATATCACCAAGTCCCTCGACGAAGGGCATACTTACAATTCGGGTAGGTCCTGGACCATCTACCGAGTCCCTAACAACTTGTGTGAAGTTTACAAGAACGCATTCCAGCCCACAATGATATCCATCGGTCCCTTCCATTATTGGGACAGAAAAGAGAGGCTGCGGGTGATGGAAGAGCACAAGATGCGGTTTCTGGAGCGCCTTCTGGGAGGGAAGTTAGAGCGGCGGAAAAGTGATGGAGAACCGTTGACGTTGACCAAGGGCAAGAGACAGTCTGATGATCGTGAACGTGAAGACGGCATCAATGGTGGTCGGTTAGGGCGAAGGAAAAGTAATGGAGATCTGTCGTCGTTGACTGAGCGGAAGAGAGAGTCTGATGTCCCCGAATGTGAAGATAAGAGCAATCGTGGTCGGATGGCGAAAATGGCGTTTTTGGATGCCCTTGTGAAAGCCATGCAGAAATTGGAGACAAAAACGAGGGCCTGTTATTCAGAGAAGTTTGATAAAATTCATAGCAAAGACTTCGTGTGGATGATGGTTGTTGATGGTTGCTTCGTGGTCGAACTATTGCGCCTCTATAACTATCATATCCACGCCAAGGTAGCCCGGTTATTCAAATAATAAATAATGTTCTTCATTCATCAGTCTTAACTTTTTTGAATTTAAGTTTTTGAGTAAATTAATTGAGCCATTTTTGTCTCGTCTATCCTTGAAAAATCAAAAAAGATATTCTCTTAGAAGCTAAAGTCCAGATCATAAGATGCATGCTAAATTATGCATAGGTTAAATAAGTTATCAAGAGCATAGGAACAAAGGCATTTGGAAGACCTTTGAGATACAAAGTAAAGCAAGATCCTAGAGTCCTCATAATATTATATCTTTTCATGTCGCCACGACTTGATTAATCCTTACGATTGGCGAGTATTCAAGCTGCGCGTCATCTAGCGCACACATATTAGTCCAACTCCTGTTAGTCTTAGCTTAAAAATCATTGATTATTTTGCTCGCAGTCCTCTGGGGAGGCAAATGTGGCGGATCCGATTTTCACCACCCACTGGATGCTAAGAACCCTTCAACGCGAACTGCTGATGCTCGAGAACCAACTACCTTTGTTCGTTCTCAAGAAAGTCTTCGAGCTGACCAACAACAACGATGATCAACAAGCTGAGTCGCTGGAAACACTCGCGGTCACTTTCTTCAACCCACTGTTACCCCGAAAGAAAGCTGCCTACAAGTCGAACATCATAAAACCCAACGCTCATCTGCTCGCTGTTTTCCGCTCTACGTTCCTCCAATTGGTGAAAAAGAAGAACAATAACGACACGGGGTCGCAGCTGCATCCCAATGACAGTGTGAACCCCCTTGTCCAAGAAAGGCAATTAGAATACTTCGCCCTGCAGCTCCAAGAGGCCGGCATGCAATTCCTGGAACGGAAGGGCGACGACTTACTGGACATCGGCTTTGCTGACGGCACTCTACTGGTCCCTCAGTTGTCCATCAACGACAACACCATCCGTGTCTTTCTGAATTTCGTTGCCTACGAACAGTGCCACAGCAAAGCCAAGCCCTTCTTCACGAATTACTTCTTGTTCTGGGACGCTTTGGTCAATAGCTGGGAGGACATTCGAATTCTCCACGCGCACGGTATCGTCAGTCACGGCTTTGGAGGCCACGGGGAAGTGGCGGACCTATTGAAACAGCTGTGCAGAGAGATCGTTTACGATCTCGATTGGAGCTACTTGTCCAACGAAATCAAGGAGGTTAATGATTATTGCAAGCCGTACTACGAGAGCATGTACCGCCTCTGGTGGAACAACCTTATTCGCAAACATTTAAGCACCATCGCCACTGTCCTCTTGCTGCTTACCTTCATCCAGACTTTTTATGCCGTGTACTCTTACCATCGACCGCATTAAGCTTTGTGCCCGTCATTCCTTGACAAGTAGTATTGTTGGTTATGGCTTTTTAGCATTTGATGTACTTTATTTATCTTAGTTGCATAGTGGCTCTACATGGTGGAAATTGTATCCCGCTACATGTAAAACTTATTGTCGTGGTGTTAAACTCAACTTGGAACTTCTTGGACCTACTGCTAAATTATCTATTGCAGGAGCAACATAACATGCTAAGATCATGTATTAAGGGCTATTGTTGTATATACTTTGGTTCAATGGGCATAAAAGCATGAGTTTTGTATTGTCTAAGCATGTGTCAGGACACTGAACCCGTATGGTTAACAATTAACAAGCTGCAGAACAATCGCTACAAGCTCAGCTCTCCTTGTTTTCTAGGGAGAGCAGGCATTCTTTAACAAAGATAATATGTCAGCTCCGTACAAAGGAGAAATAGATAGAAACATAGCTTTGGGATCCACGTTTCATGATAACTACATAGATGTAACGCTATGCTTCCTTATGACGCAATCATCTCATTAAATAAGTGCAAGGTGCGTCACAGAGACCATCCATCTGCCTACTCTTCTAGAGCACCATTTCTCTCGGTTGGAAGTTACATCATCTTTAAAAGGACAAGGAGCTTGTCATCTAAGATTCAATCGACACCGTTTGGATGCTGCAGTTGGACTTCAGCATTCTTGGGAGTTTTATGGCAGCTATCAAGAGTCAAAATTAAGCAATGCAAAAACCTTGCAGTAATTACATTATCAGTTTACTTCCCCATGCAAGTCAATATCCTTTGATCAAAGCCTTGTTGACACCTAAATTTCATCTAAACAAATTAATTTAAGGTAGCATACAAAATTAGGAATTAGCTAAAAAAAAGAAAAAAAAGAGAAAGAAGAAAGTAAAGTAAAAAAAAAAATCATTAAAAGGCATGAGAAAATCAAATGAGGCCGAGTAAAGGGCTTTCATTCGTCTGTGGGCTCATCGACATATCTCTTTTCCTTTTCTTTATTTAGCTCTTGGGCTGGCCCATCACTTTTTGTTTCAACCCAGCCCGTTGGCTTGCCTCCTTCCTTGTTGTCCTTCGCGCGACCTGCAAAAAAAAAAAGCAGAGAAGGAAGACCGGTGACATGGAGCAGGAGGATCAAGGGAGCAGCTCCGGCGTGATCCGCGGGTCGGGGAGCAGGTTGGTCGACAGGCTGGCAAGGCAGGAGCCAGGCACGCCTGTCGTTGGTCTTATAAAGCTTAGAGAACGAAGCAAAAGGAGGGGGGT
The DNA here is from genome assembly GCA_014182555.1 of Eucalyptus erythrocorys. Lineage (NCBI taxonomy): Eukaryota > Viridiplantae > Streptophyta > Magnoliopsida > Myrtales > Myrtaceae > Eucalyptus > Eucalyptus erythrocorys. The sequence goes on from CM024602.1 coordinate 15,867,199, forward strand.
CTGGACTGGTTTTTTGGGGTCGAGAGAGAACGGAGAACACCGAAGAGCAAGCTTGGGAGAGTGTTTGGTCGTCGCTGGAGGTCCGTTCTGTCAAGACAGGAAATGAAGATGATCGAAGGAAGGAAAAGAGTGAAGAAAACAGAGTGTCTTCGATTCAATTGATTGTATGTTCTGTACACTTTTGGTTTATAATTACAAGGAAAAGAATAACAAAAGGAAATGTAATATTGTCTATCCTTTTTTATCCTAATGTATATCTAATTTCCTATAATACAATACAAGATCAATTTATCCAATCATGTCTTCCAATCTTATCCAATCATATCTTCCAACACTCCCCTTCAAGCTGGTGGTCTCGTATATGTCTAAGACACCAAGCTTGTTCGAAGATATGCATGTTGTCCTTGACTAAGAGGTTTAGTGAATATGTCTCGCAGTCTGCTCGAAGTTCCGATTCCTCTTGTCTCGATAACCCCTTCCTGAATTTTCTCTCGGGTAAAATGACAATCAACTTCTATGTGCTTCGTCCTCTCATGAAACACAGGGTTTGCTGCAAGCTTGATAGTCGACTCGTTGTCACAGAAAAGCATAGTTGGCCCTTTAACAGGGGCCCTGAGATCCAAAAGTAGTCCCCTTAGCCAAACTATCTCACAAACTGTCTTGGCCATAGATCTGTATTCAGCCTCAGTCGAAGATAAAGACACAGTGGACTGTTTCTTCATCTTCCATGAGAGTAGCGAATCCCCAAATTTGATACAGAAACCAGTGATAGATCTCCTGCTCATAGGACACGTGGTGTAGTCTGCATCACAATAGGCCCTCATTTTCATGTCGCATCTTCGAGAAAGAAATATTCCCAAACCTGGGCAAGTCTTTAAATATCTCACGACCTTCAGAGCTGCATTCATATGTGACCGCTTCGGGCTGTGCATAAATTGACTAAGGGTTTGCACTGCATAACAAATATCTGGCCTGGTCATAGTGAGATATATCAACTTTCCCACTTTGCCTTTGATATCCAGAGGGATCCTGTAACAAGGGATCATCTGAAGAAGAGGATGTCCCATTGTCATAACTGATGGATGTCAGTTTGACATTTTGCTCGATGGGAATGACTGAAGATTTGCAACTTGATAAACCTGCCTCTAATATAATCTCCATCACGAATTTACGTTGGCTCAATGAAATGCCCTGCTCTGAGCGAGCTATCTCAATGCCAAGAAAATACTTAGGTGGCCCTAAGTCCTTGATGTGAAAAGTCGAATGCAGGTACTCTTTGAGTTTCTTTATGGCAGAGTCATCATTTCCCATGATAAGAATGTCATCAACATATATCATCAAGTAAATGGATGACGTACCTCTAGTCCAAGTAAACAAAGCATAATCATGCTTGGATTGGTTGAAGCCAATAGATAACAATACATTGGTGAATTTTGCGTACCACTGTCTAGAGGCCTGCTTCAATCCATATAGGGATTTGCAGAGACGACATACTTTCGACTCCCCCTGTCTCCGTAATCCTGGTGGAAGCTCCATATATATTACTTCATGCAAATCACCATGCAGAAAAGCATTGTGGACATCCATCTGAAGCAGTTGCCAATCACGAAGGGAAGCAATGGATAAAAAGGTGCGGACTGTGACATCCTTGGCCACAGGTGAAAAAGTTTCGTGATAGTCGAAACCTTCTTGCTGGGTAAAGCCTTTTGCTACCAACCGAGCTTTGTATCTTTCCACAGTCCCATCTGCCCTGTATTTTATCTTGTATACCCATTTACATCCAATGGGTTTGCGATGATTGGGTAATGGTACAACATCCCGAGTGTGATTATCCATCAGGGCATGCAATTCAGATTCCATGGCCTTTTGCCAACGAGGGTCATCCTTTGCCTCATTGTAACTTGAAGGTTCGTGATCTTCAGAAATTCGACTTATGCAACATAGATGCTCTGGCGACAGTCTATCAAAGGAGACATATGATGAAATGGGGTAACGAGTACCTGATGATCGCGAAAAGTTGCATATGTAGTCCCTCGTCCAAGTTGGTGGTCGAGAGATTCGGTGGGAACGCCTTGGAGGCGCTTGTGTCGTAGCGGACAAATCTTCACTCGTTGATGTGTCTGGAACATCATTTGGTTGTATTGAATCTTCATGTGGGGATTCTTCCTCATGAGGCTCCTCAATTGGATCTTCAGTAATATTCGTAGGTGAATTTGGACGTATAATGCCCATTCCCTCTGGAGAATCGAGTGCCTTTGGAGGAGTTGGAATAATGGAAGCTCCCCCTGGCGATGAATCCTCCTCTGTCAAGAATTGTTGATTGAGCTGCCTTTCCTCATTTGAGGATGATGCGGAGAATGGGAAGCTATCTTCATAGAATACAACATCCCTGCTGACGAAGAAGCTTCCCGTAGAGGGATCATAAAGACGATAGCCTTTCTATAATGTTGGATAACCCATGAAGATGCACTGAGTAGCTCTTGGTGCCATCTTATCTTTGGGTCCCACTGTAGTAGCATAGCACAGACACCCAAAAACTCTCAGGTGAGTCAAATTGGGTTTTCTCCCACATAGCATCTCAAAAGGTGTCTTCCCTTTTAATATGCGCGATGGCATGCGGTTAATTAAATATGCCGCAGTAATCACGCAGTCTCCCCAGAATTCTTCGGGAACATATGCTTGAAATTTGAGTGCTCGCGCTACCTCTAGAAGATGCCGATGTTTTCTTTCGACTACTCCATTCTGCTGCGGTATGTAGGTGCAGGAACTTTCATGCAATATTCCATTCACAGTGAACAAGGAAGTACATTCAGCATTAAAAAATTCTTTTCCATTGTCAGTACAAATCCTACGAATTGATTTTTGAAGTTGAGTTTTGGACAGGGAAATGAATGTCTTTAAATGAGAAAAGACTTGACTTTTGGATTGCATGAGAAAAATCCATGTGGCATGAGAATAGTCGTCCACAATTGTGAGAAAAAATTTAGACCCATCATAATTTACAGTATGATAGGGTCCCCAAATATCAGCATGAATGAGAGAGAAAACATCATTTGCACGAGAAGTGCTATTTGGGAATGGTGCTCGTGTTTGTTTGGCCATGGGACAAATGGAACATTCAGGACAAGGAAAAGATGCACTGTGACCCAACCGTCTATGATTAAGAAAATTGATGCCATTGGCAGTGGCATTACATATAGACTTATTGATTTGAACAGAAAAAGGAAATTCTTCCCAGAAATATAGCCCTTGGTTGACTCTACCCCAACCCATCAGTGTCCCAGTCGAAAGGGCCTGAAAGAAACATCTATCAGAATGGAAAATTATGTGACATGAATTTTCTTCACAGGTTCTAGCAACTGAAATTAAATTGAACTGGAAATTGGGCACGTAGAGTATGTTTTTAAGGCTGATGAGAGGGCTAAGTTTTATAGTCCCAGTCATTATAACCTCGGTGGTGTTTCCATTTGGAAGCTGTACTGACATAGGAAAAGATAATTTTCTAATTTCTGAAAGTAAATTCCTGTCACAAACTATATGATCACTCTCCCCCGAATCAATAATCCATGCGTCTTTTGAAATTGAGTTCAAATAATAGGATGTACCTGTGAAGCTGCCTCCTTTACCAGAAGGATCCAATTTCCTCAAGGTTTCCATCAGCTCCTGGTATTTTTCCTGGGTGATTGATTTTCCCATGGGCTGACTCAATACCTGAAAAGCTGATGAAAATTTTCCTCTTTCTTTTTCTCCTAGCTTCCCATGCAATTTCAGCAGGTCTCTATCGTATGATGTGGGCGCTTGCAGTAATCACAGTACATTTTTCCTTTTCCTTTTGGCCCATTTTTTGTATTTGAAGTGGGCCGGAAATTGGGCTGAAAAATTTGGGCCGAAATAAGCCCATATTGGCTGTCGGATGCTCCCAAAATTGGACCTTGTGGGCCATTTAACTTATTAGGCCCAAAAAAACATGAGCCGTCCGATTGAATTAAGTGACTCCCTTGTGAGCCGTCGGATGGATCTAAAAAGATCGCATGGGAGCCGTCGGATGCGCTGGACAAAGTCCCACGTGAGCCATCCGATCCTACCGAGCCCTGGATTAATCGCGAGCCGTCGGATTGAATGTGGGGCGCATCTCCTCCGTTCATGCCCCCCTTTATAAGAGACCTAGGGTTTTGCTCGAGCAGCAACCCTAGGTCTGCCTCTCTCCTCCCCGAGTTCCTCTGTGAGGGTTGAAAATGGGTCTTGGCTGCAAGTGCGATTCCATCTCCTCCTTGGCCGTGATCCGTCGACCTCTGCTGGCTCTCCTCTTGCACAGCGAGTTGGTAGATTTGCCCAAGGTTCGGCAATGGATCCATGGTGAGTATGTGAGAACGGAACGGCAGGTACGCCTCATTGAGGATGAGTAGAAATCGGATGGCCTTCTCCCTTTCTCGCATCTTCTTGTATTGTTGTTGGATATGATCGGGCCAGTCAAATTTCTCCTCGGCTACCTCGAGTTCATTCCACAGACTCGAAAGCTTGTTGAAAGTTGTTACGATGCTCATGTTACCCTGTTTCAGATCTGAAATTTGCTGGGTTAGATAAAAAATTTTAACTTGATCAAGTTTCCTGTACATCTCTCTTATGTTTTCCCACATCGTTTTCGAGTCCTCCGTCGGGGGAAGCGCGGCCCCGACTTCGGCGTTGATGTAGTTCCCGATCCAGGTCCTCACCAATTGACTGCATCTTCTCCATAGTCATGCCATTCTCTCTTCGGATGGGACCAGAAACGATCCATCAATGAAGGATTCTTTGTCCTTCGTTACCAGTGCTTGCCGAAATTCGCGAGACCAACTTGAATAATTATCTGCTCCTGTTAATTGCTGACTGATGATTTTCAGTTCTGGTCCATCCCCTCTTGTCGTGTACAACAGGTTGCCTGGTTCTGGCCGGCCACTGGTGGCAAGGATTGGATATGGAAAAAAGCCGGGTGTAGGAGTCGGGTAGGGATTTGTTCCCTGACCCGGACCCCCGAAGCCGAAACCGTAATCCGCATTTTGAGATCTCGAATGGGAATCGGTTCCCTGACCCGATACGTGCGATCCGCCCGTCTGCCCTGGTCCGATGCCAGGGTTTGCCCCTTCGCCAGTTGGCGAACCCGCATCGGCCCGCACGTTGCTGTGGTAGCTAGGTGATGATGAATTGGGCACGAACCTAGGAAACCATGGATACAACATCCATTGGTACGGGTGACCAGAGAATGGTTGCCCCGTGAAAACCTGAGCCTGATGTTGCCACTGCGCGTGCGGATGATGGTCCTGGATCTGTGTTTGTTGTGATGCAGGGACAATTGTGGAAGATTGTTCTCCTTCAGAAATTCGAGGCTCTGTAGCAAACTTGTCTACAGGCGGGGAGGTATGGCTCTGTGATGTTGACATGTTTGAAAGAGAAAATGATTCCTCTGTCTACTTGTTTTGCAGATAGGTTCCTTCAGGCAATCAAGGATTGAAGAACTTGATTCCTTTAGGCAACACTATGCTGGGATTCGAAGTAGAGATATGGAGGCAATCAAGCGGAAGCAATTCGATCAGAGCCAGCAAGGCTCTGATACCATGTCAAGACAGGAAATGAAGATGATCGAAGGAAGGAAAAGAGTGAAGAAAACAAAGTGTCTTCGATTCAATTGATTATATGTTCTGTACACTTTTGGTTTATAATTACAAGGAAAAGAATAACAAAAGGAAATGTAATATTGTCTATCCTTTTTTATCCTAATGTATATCTAATTTCTCATAATACAATACAAGATCAATTTATCCAATCATGTCTTCCAATCTTAGCCAATCATATCTTCCAACACGTTCGTCGCTGCAGCCCTCCTCTCGAACCAGGTAGGCTTTGTTTTGACCGTGTGTCCCTTGTTTCTTGGGAGGCGTTGGGCCGGAACTCGTGCTAACTAGTTCGCACAAGTTTCGATCCGAGCTAGTTCTCCCGGTAGGCTACTAGCTATTCTGGTACGTGGTAGGAGTTTAGTTTTGTCTAGCGTCTCTATCAAGTGGAAAATCCCCCGTGTCAATCGCGCACACCAAGTGCTTGTGAAAATGCCTAAATGATATCTAAGTTCTGCAAGTTTGTTGAAGCCTGGAGATAGTTGTTCTTCGTTTATGTCTGTTCCGACTTGGTCCATGAGCTGATCTTTAGTATTGCTTGTGCATGTCGTGTCGATGTTTGCCCAAATCTATGTCCCAAGTGAGACTGGGTTCCTTTTGTTAACCGGTGCATCCTATATGTTCGACTAAATGCCTCAGAGAAGGCCGAAGGCTAGTACATTTTTTAAACCGGAGATCAACTTGTCTTTACTTTTGTAACGGTTCTTCAATGTTTAAGTCTTGTGCGTTGCTGTGCTTTGGTGTCATTTTCGTGAAGTGGCGTTGTATCGTCGAATCGGCAAGTGTTTTCCCTCGCGTTGAATGTCACTTGGTTGCCGGAGAAAATGGCCGACGGCGGTCGACGCCGGTCGGGGTGGGTGACCGTTAGGTGGTGGTCGCCGGCGATAGGTGGCGCCTGTTACTCCGACCGGAACTGGTGTCTGGGCTTGCCTCGATGAAGATTAGCTTTCGGCATGGGGGAAACCATTGAAGAAGAGGAGGGGCTTAAAGAATAAAAAACAAAAAAAAGGGAACAAAGAAAAGCCAGAGAATAACAAAAAATGAGAAGAAGAGGAAAAACCCAAAAAGAGAAGAAAGGACAGTAGATGGGAGTGTTCGGTGAAGATGTCAGAAAGGAAAAAAAATAAAATAAACTAAAAAACGAAAAAGAAAAAAAGAAAACGAAAAAGGGAAAAGCTGGCCTCGGGAAGGACATTCGGGCGAGCGTGCAGGGGAAAGGAGGAAGGGAGGAAATGATAAAATAAAAATCATTAAAAAAGCTATAAAAGAAAAACTAAAAAAGTTTTTTTTTTTAATCCGGCTGGGTTGGATCCAGTTTTGGGTTGGGTCCGCGGGCCGGATTGGGTTTACCCGATCCGACCCATTTTTCTTGAAGTATAATATTATGATAATATTAAATATTAATTTTTTAAAAAAACTAAAAACTAAAAAAATAAAAAAATATTAAAAAATTAAAAAATTAAAAAATTTCGAAAATCCAAAAATTGTGAGGTTTGGTTAGGAATTGCTATGTATTGCACTCTTAGTATAATTAGGCCTTTATTTACTCGTACATTGACTATATCACATGTTTAATTTGCATATTTGATTATGTTTAATTACATGTGCTCAATTTCACTGCAATTAGAATGTTGGTAGCTGTGATTGTTATTTTAATGATTGCGCATCCGCATGATCACCTTGCATGTTAGTGGGTAAATGTAAAATCAATTCAAACTGCCTGACAAAAAATATTTTCTTCTAAAATGAACAAGATTAGGTACCGAAAGGGCACTAATTAGTCAATTAGTGTAATCAAGTCCCCGACCCTAGATTTTCTAGTTGCGTAAGAAGTGAGGTATACTCCTATGCCTCACTTGGTTTCTAACCGACCCCGATAGGCTAGTGGCGACTCCTTTTTGCAATTCTTGAAAATATCCCAACGTCACGCGAGGTATGGGCTTGGGAGAGCCCGAGCTTAATAATGGGCCTTAGGTCCGTCCTTTAGGTAATACCCCTAAACCTATGTTCCCTCCTCCCGAGGGGTAGGTCGCGACAAGCCTATTTCTTCCCAAATCGTGCATAGTCAAGTAGAATTTCAACTCCACTACCATCAATCTTTTAACTGCAGGGGTGCACATCAACAAGAGGAAGGTCAGTAAATGTGGCCATCTATACTGATTTGCTGCCAAAATTAACCACTGGAGCTTTCATCTACATGATTTCTCTTCATGCCAATCACCTAAAAAACCTCTATTTGGCTGCAAAAGGTATTAGCATTGCTCAATGGCCACCCTTCCCACTTAAAAAGGGCGAGATGGGGAGTTCAATTCCCTACCTTTTTTTGGGGGGCTGGGGTGCGGATGTGAGTAAGGGAGTACTAGGGTTGCACAACCTAAGCACAGTACATAGCAAACACAGTGGCTTATAAAATAGATATTGGATAGGACCAGACCAAAAATAAATAAATGTGCATATCTTAAAACGACTTCTGGAGAACTCTTTTTTACTGGCTCGAGAGAAAGATCTTGTCCAATAATTGCAGGGTAAAATTGCAAGACAAGAATCAAATTTAAAAAAAAAAAAAAAAAAAAAGTGCATAGAGGAAACACAAGAGTGAGATCATGTTTCACCTTTCCACCGTCAGCGAGTTCAGCCCAATTATACTGTGTAGATTTCTAAAATGGCATTCTCTGCAAGGATTTCCGTTTCTTGCACGCCTTGCTCCCCTTTTTATGGCCGGCATTATTGCTTTCCTCATACTTATCCCCATAAAGAGTCAGGTTAACCTCTTCTATCACATTTAACGACTCATGGCCTGCAGGCAAGTGTCACAGGCCGATCGTTTTGGGATCGAACCGTGCGGCGACTCGGGCAACTTTGGATCACCCAAGCCAAGCCTTACTCGATCAATCGCTCAACTCGCTTGCACAACCGGGATCTTTTAGAGAGAGAAAGCTTAGAGAGAGAAGCTCTGGAAGGAAAGTGAGCTTGGATTGCTGAAATGTTGGATGAGTACAAATGAGGGAGGGCCCCCCCTTTTATAGTTGAGGGCCTCGGCTTACAACCGTTGATCTACTTTTCATCCGACGGGCAAGATCGCACCGCCTCAACAACCGACATAAATATTAACTACCGTCTACCGACATAAATAACGGAAACAACCAACCACCGACATAAATAAGGGGCTTCTAGAATCAGGTGAAATGACGGTGTCGTCTGCCCTTGGAACCTTTGGGGAGAAGACTTGGTGGAAATCCGAGTGAGAGCAAGAAGTCCACGGGCGAGTCGTGATCGTGCGCGGGAACCTCTCGGGTTGACACTCTTTCGGCCCGTGACATTCTCCCTCACTCAATCGAGCGATGTCCTCGTCGCTCTCAGCTTGACGGTCGGCCTTCTTGGCACGAGCACGAACTTTGGCACGGGCTCTCTTGTTCTTATTTCGTTTCGCTCGGATGCTCACGAACGAAGCACCACATCCTTCTATGGTCAGCTCGGGCTTGGCATGCGACTCCTCCTTCGGCTTTGGGGTGACATGCGGTGAGCACTCGACCTCGGGGAAGAGCACTTGAATCAGCATGGCATTTGTTGGAGTAGGATCCAACTTGACTTTCGGCTTCACCTCGGACAGCTTGTTGATGCGCATCACGGCCTTCAAGCTCTTGTCGAGGCGTCGGATTGACGCGATAGTCTTGGTATCGACCACCCCCTTGATCATGGGGATCATCGACGGGCATTTTTGATCGAGGATCATGAGACACTTGGTCCTCATGTCGATCATGGCTCCCACGCTTTCAAAGAATTGCATACCAAGGATGAGATCATAATCGTCAAGAGGGATTACCTCGAACGTCACCTTTCCTTTCCATTCGCCAATCTTGACATCCACGTCGGGAGTTGCTCCTACGCCATGGAAGTCGTCCGAATTGATGGGCTTGTATGACTTCGTGGATGGTTCCACACGAAGTCCCAAGGCTTTGGCTACTTCGGTCGACATGAACATGTTCGACGCGCCAGTGTCGACCAAAGCATAGAGCATTCGGCCACACACTTCGACTTCTACGAAGAACATGTCCGTATTTGGTGCAACTTCTTCTTTCGACGGCGATCGAGCTTGGACCGAGTTGACCATCCTTACAGTTCCAATCCGGATCTGCCGCTTATCCTCTTTGGGCTCCTCCTTTTCTTCCTCGATGGCAAGGAAGGCGTTGATTCGGCCCTTCTTCGGGCACTTTTGGGTCCAATGTGGACCTTGGCAAATGAAGCAAGGAGAAGGCGGGGGTTGATCGAACTTACTCGTCATGCGGTCCGATTGCGATCGACCCCTTTGGAAGGACGGCTTGAAAGACCCTTCTCCCCATGCTTTGGCTCGGCCGCCTTGATCGTGCGCGCCTCGGAGAGTGTTTCTTCCTTCGTCCTCGGATCGATCCGACCTCCACGATCGACTCCTTGGTTCGGTCTTGGTGAGGTCGATGAGCGACTCGGCCACGCTTAGCGCTCGCGCAAGACTACTCACGTCCCGACGCTTGAGCTCGAGAAGTGCCCATGGCTTCAACCCATCCATGAATGCTCCGAGAGCCTCCTCTTCGCTTATGTTGCGAATTTGGAGTTTGAGCTCCGTGAACTCCTTCACGTACTCTCGGATCGCACCTCTTTGCTCGAGGCGATGGAGCTTGCTACGGGCTTCTTGTTGAGCAAACTCAGGGAAAAAGTAGTCGCGGAACTCTTTCACGAAGTCATCCCATGTCTCCACGGGATTGGCACCGCGTCTAGTCTCGTCGCACCTATTACGCCACCAAAGCATTGCGGTATCGCAAGGAACATGGAAGCGGTTCGTACCTTGATCGACTCGTCGTGGATGTTGGCGGCACCAAAGTATTGCTCCATGCTCCAAACGAAGTTGTCCACCTCTTTGGCGGATCGTTCGCCTTTGAATTCTTTGGGTTTTGGCACCTCGATCTTGGGCATCGCTTGAGTAGGCATCGCTCCATTGGCGATGCTCATCTTGCATAGGGCGAGCTCGGTCTTAAGCTCTTGGATCTCCACCTTCATGGCTTCGACCTCGTCCTTCCGTAGACCTTCTTCCTCGATCACTTAGACACACTCCTTCAAGACATCGATCGATGCTTCAAGGGCTTCATCCTTCTCGTGCAAAGGGGCGGTAGCTTCGTTGAGGCCGGTCGTGAAGTCTTCATGGAGCGAGGTCTCAACCTCCATGATTCGGTCTCGCACATCGTCAAGACCTTCCATGAGTTCGAGCATGGCACTCCGGACCTTCGCAATCTTCTCATCAAACGCAGCTACGGCTTCCATCGAGGCGTCTCTTTTCTTTGCTCGGCCACGGGTCTCCTTGACTTGCGCGGCCTCTCCCTCCATAACAGCTTCTTGGCTCGACATTCCTTCGAACAGTTGGCGCTCCTTCTCCAAACGGAACTCTCCTTTGCTCTGATACCACTTGTCACGGGCCGATCGATTTGGGATTGAACCGTGCGGCGACTCGGGCAACTTTGGATCACCAAAGCCAAGCCTTACTCGATCAATCGCTCAACTCGCTTGCACAACCGGGATCTTTTAGAGAGAGAAAGCTTAGAGAGAGAAGCTCTGGAAGGAAAGTGAGCTTGGATTGCTGAAATGTTGGATGAGTACAAATGAGGGAGGGCCCCCCCTTTTATAGTTGAGGGCCTCGGCTTACAACCATTGATCTACTTTTCATCCGACGGGCAAGATCGCACCGCCTCAACAACCGACATAAATATCAACTACCGTCTACCGACATAAATAACGGAAGCAACCAACCACCGACATAAATAAGGGGCTTCTAGAATCAGGTGAAATGATGGTGTCGTCCGCCCTTGGAACCTTTGGGGAGAAGACTTGGTGGAAATCCGAGTGAGAGCAAGAAGTCCACGGGCAAGTCGTGATCGTGCGCGGGGAACCTCTCGGGTCGACACTCTTTCGGCCCGTGACACAAGCATGAAAAGGCAGACCAAGGTGATACCAAGAATTGCGTTTTCATTATGTCCTAACATAAAAAGTGTTAATATTGATCCATCTTGAGAGCTTTCTAGTCCAATCTAGAAACCAAAAGCTTCTAGATTCTTGTCTCCTTAGACACTTGGTCGGTAAGTAAATTCACGGTTGGGAATTGTACATGTCGCTGTAAAGAACACCAAGTGGTTTAAGTCGGCTGAAATCTGCCTATAAATAGGCAACCCTTCTGCACTCGCTGAGCAGAAAACTAGAAAGCATCCTCGTACTTGCAGCCCTCCTAATACAAGATCCCTTAAATTCCCATTGATCTTCCTCTATTCCCAAAACAGCCACCCACTATAAAGTTTTTCTTACCATGTCACCTTGTAATTTTTTCTTGCCGTGAATAACCCACAAACATACGCCGACTTGACCATTAAAACCAGGAACTAACAAAAAGGATGCAAACCCAGGGCTTCCTCATCAGGTGCCATATCATCTTTGATTTCCGGCAAGTCATCTTCTTCAAGAGCAAGGGCCTGTGAAACTGCATAATGTCTCTGCAAGGCTGCAAAATATGTCTCACGTACTGAATGACGTCCAAAAGCCTCACATGAAATTTGCATTGTAGTAAATCCGAAGGCCCATTTTACATGACAAAATCAAAGTGCTTCCCAACAGTACATGAATTTTTTTTATTTTTCTTTTCCTTTTTTACTTTACTTTTTTTTTTTCCTAAGCCAGCGACGCTCGTCAGCTGCGGGCGACGGCCACCTCACCTGCGTCCGGCGAGGGTCACCAGCGAAAAAGCATAATGCAACTTCGTCATATGATCCATCAATTAAATGAGTCTTCAATGACTCCGTTATACAGCTAATGGCAATCTGAAAGTGGCTTTCATCCTTCTAATCTTCTTGCTCGTTAACAAATATAAAACAGTTGAGTCGGCCAGTCTTGAAAGTAATAGGGGGAAAAATCAAATCGATGAACTCAAAGTCTAGACATGTGACATCCATAAGCTAAAAAACATCAAATAACAAACAAAACCATAACATTACAAGGCTAAGAAGATTGAATGTTAGCAACTATTGTACATGGGAATGCTGCCAAAAAAGAAAAAAAAACCTTACTAGCATGTAGCTAATGTTCACATAAGAAACAACAAGAACTAGTGTATCTTAAGTTAATATTCACTTCTCTTGTAAAGGAAAAAAAATTGGTGGCCATTTCTTCTTGTAAACACAGTATGAGAGATCACTGAACGTATACCGCATCAGGCAAATTCCAGCAACCCACTCGAAAGTTAAACTACTCTTGACTGAGTAAACAAAACTATTGAGGGCAAATATCCCAAGAAGGATCAGAAGGATCGTGAGAAAAGACACGTGCAGAATCTAGACACTAAAACCACTTGAAATTTCCGAAACAGACGTTGGTGAGAATTGGCGAAATCGTCTCCATACGAAAAAAACAAAAGAAGATGATGAAGAGAAAATCAAAACCGGTAGCGAAGGAACTCACGGAAGGGCATTTGGTGGAGAACATTTTAGGGGAAGCATCGACCAAGTAACACCACGAGCTCTTTGCTCGACGCCCTTTCGTGCAAAACAAATCAAGCAGGTGAGCTCAACTCATTCTCCAAGTACGAGCCGAAACAGATAAGAAAAAAAAAGGAGGCAGAAAGAAGAAGATGCAGAACCCGAAGAGCTTCGTTGTCGGGATCGTCCTCGTGGTCCCTGAAAACGTCATCGGGGTCCAACTCCATCGCCACCCCCGAAACTGTTGCTTCCCACAGAAGCTCCAAAATCGGACACCCGCACGCACGCACGCACGCACGCACGCACAGAGAAAGCTTTCAAATTGTGCCAAGTATGCGTGAGGGCGGGACTCTGGTTTATGGTTTTTTTTCCCTCTTTGGATGTCATGGTGCGTCGTGCAAGCTTTTGGAGAACCCATTCAGCTTCTTCCGGGCTGCCCGACGGATCCAAATCCAACCGACCCGGCCCAATGGACCAGCCTCTTTCGACCGGTTTTTATTGGGCCTCTGACCAGCGAGGTGGACTGGAAATAGAAATCCCATTTTGGGCCTCTGACCAGCGCACTGGCCCGTCCGAACTCGATCCACTTTCATCAAATAGTAGTTTTTCTGATCATCGACGAGTCTGGGCAAGAGGTTTTTAGCGACACCGACCGCGACCTAGCTAAGCCCATGAGCTCAATTTGTCGAAACGTAACGTTTTATATGAAGGTCCGATATAATGTTTACAAGCTTGTTAGCTTGATCGATTCACAAGACAAATGCTTTGTTTTCCTTTTTATCTTGACACTACTTCGCATTCTGGTATTGAAATCCCCACATAATCTGCACAATGGATTCTTTTCTCTAGGCATATATACAAAATAAAATATTAGAAGAGGAAACTTAAGTACTATTTTTCACTTGCTCGAGGGAATAACTTAAAATGTGAAATTAGAGGATACGGGGTGTCAATCAACGGTACATTTTATGTGGAATTTTGATATTTCACGATCTTTTACGGTTTGTGTCTTCACAGGCTTCATTGCATGCCCATAACACACCTTATAACATGCGCGATTAGACTAAGTTTAGAGATTGATGAGACATAAAATAGAGCTGCATGAGTCATATCTAAACAAAACTGAACTACTTTCCGCTTATTCATACGTTATGAGCAGAGAGATTTTCATTACTTCTCTATTAACTTAAGTAAGAGCCGACTCCATCCCCCACCATATCTTCACTTTTCTGTAGAAAGTTTTCCCTTTTTCATTCGAGGACGGCAGATCAAACAATAATTTACTCAGCCGCCCATGTTTCACCTGCTTGTGCCAATGTAATATTCTTGTTGGTGTCATCTCCATTAAACTAGAGTTTAGTAACAATCCAGTCCACTGTAGCGTCCTTGACTACTTCATGTTTGTCTGGTCACCGTCCCTATAAAATGGTTTCCATCTTTTCTACTCCTCCCTTCTGCTTCCACATAATGGGGTTTCGTCCACGAAAACATAGGCGTCAAAACTCAAAAGCACTTATGAAAAGATGTTGCTACATTTTTAATTAAAATAAATAAATAAATATTCACCTGATATGTACTTAACACAATGCAAACCGGTCGATTCAATGGCCTCCGTTCTCCTGGAGCTCATTTAAAGAAATAATAACGAACATAAATATTAAGTGGTGTGTCCTACGTTAAAATGTCATACGATTAAAGTATTGCATAAATATTATATTCATTAAAAAATTTAAGTCGATGAATTGTGGCCAACACATTCATTCGTCCAACTCAACAATAATTACCGACCAAAAAAAAAAAACTCAACAATAATTGCCCTAAACAATAGGCGTTTAAAAAAGCACGTAAACCAAATCAATATCTATTTTGCAAAGGGAAAAAATCATGAAAAACCCCAAAGTTTGTTCCGTGTGACACATTTACCCCAAACTTTTTTTTGCGCCGTGAAAAACCCAAAACTTTTCAAACCGTGACACATTTATCCCAAACTTTTTTTTTGTGACACCAAAAACCCCGAACTTTCAAGTATGACACATTTACCCCAAAATTGAAGGGTATTTTGGTCTTTTCATTTTTAAAAATTTTTTCTTTTTTTTTTTTTTTTCTTCTTCTTCCCTCTCGCCGGCCCGCCATGGCCGGCGGAGGGAAGCCGGCGTCCGGCGAGGGTCGCCCGACGCGGCGAGGGCCACCCGACCCCGATCCGGCGAGGGCGGCCCTCGCCGACGCCAACGAGGGCCACTCGACCCGGCGAGGGCCGCCCTCGCCCTCGCCGGCGTCGGGCGACCCTCACCGGACGCCGGCTTCCCTCCACCGGAGCCGGCGGAGGGAAGAAGAAGAAAAAAAGAAACTAAAAAGACAAAAATGCCCTTATGGGGTAAATGTGTCACGGTTTAGAAAGTTTGGGGTTTTTCACGGCGCAAAAAAAGTTTGGGGTAAATGTGTCACACGGAGCAAACTTTAGGATTTTTCGTGATTTTTTCCCTTTTGCAAATGCGACTTGTGGAGGAATATTCCCAATGATGCCATGTCAATCACTGCCATCGAATTGACTTAACATGTGTAATTATCTCTGGGTAGTTAAATACGGTTACATGAAGTTGTCATCAAAATTATTATGATATCATATATAATAAGTTAAAATACTCTGAAAGGAATGTTATATCAAATAAAGACATGAAGTATTTCAATAATATATGTTTAAAACTTGCAATGGCTGCGTTTGGGATTTGCCTTTGCAAAGCCCTTTGAACCCCTAAAGCCCCTTGGGCAAATGAAAGTGTGTTTGGCAATTATTTTTGAAAGCCCATTTGGAAAATGTTAGCATTTGTAAGGCCCCCTAAGGGTGCGTTTGGTTCAGCATTTGCAATGGGCTTTGAGTCCAATGCAAATGCTTTGAAAGCCCAAAGCTATTTAGGGAAAATGCAATTGTGTTTGGTAAAAAATTTTTGCAAATGGACTTTGAGTTGAATGTGCGTTTGGTAAACAACACTTTCGCAAGGGGCTTTGATGGGTATAATATATATATATATACATATAATTTATTTTTTTTTTTTTTTTTTTTAATATTCGCAAACCCTTCGCCGGTCCGGCGAAGGGTCGCGGCCGCCGGCGAGCGATCTCGCGCCGGCGGCCGTCGGGCCGAGGTCGCCGGGGTCGGACGACCTCCGGCGAGGGTCGCGCGACCCAGCCGAGGGCCGCCGGAGGTCGCCCGACCTCGGGCGACACTCGGGCCGGGTCGCGCGACCCTCGCCGGAGGTCGTCCGACCTTAGGCGACCTGGGTCGCTCGACCTGGGGGCCGCGCGACCCGGGTGACCGCCGCCTGGGTCTCGCGGCCGCAGCGGCGCCTCGCCCGGGTCTCGCGAGGGTCGCGCGACCCGACGCCGTCACGCGACCCTCGCGAGACCTGGCGAGGGCCGCTGCGCCGCGAGACCCGGGGCGGCCGCCCGGGTCGCGCGCCCCCGGGTCGAGCGACCCTCGCCGAGAGTCGCCCGAGGTCGGGCGACCTCCGGCGGCCCTACGGGTCGCGCGACCCTCGCCGGAGGTCGCCCGACCTCGGGCGACCTCGGCGACGGCCGCGGCGCAGATCCGCTCGCCGGCGGCCGTAGCCCTTCGCCGGACCGGCGAAGGGTTTGGCTGAATTTTCAAAAAAAAAAAAAAAAAGAAAAAAATAAATAAATATAAGGGCAATAACGGAAATATGAAAGATTAATGAGGGTAGTTTAGGAAGAGAAAAAATATTTTCAGCATTTGGTGGAAAGCTGAAAGCCCAAGGCTGGTCCCTACTGGCCTTGACTTTCAAGCATTCCCAAGGCCCGACTTTCATTTGAAAGCACTTTGAGATTGGTTGCCAAACACCTATTTTTATTTTTGGGTGAAGGGGTTTTGGGGGCTGAATGGGCTTTCTAAATGCCCATCCAAACGCAAAAGGCCCTTAGCTCAAGGCTGGGTCCCCCCTGCTTTGGCATTTTGGCATTCTCGGCATGCAACAATACCTCAGTTAATAAATTTTTGAATTTCCAATCTTACCCAATATCTTAAAGTTAAATGACATGACTTCTCAATAGTTGCCGTAAGCTGCTCTAATTTTAAAGGGGATAAGAGCAAGTATAAATGTCAATACTTTCGTACAACTCTCATTTGAGTGCAAATATATATACACACACACACATATTGTTCCCTTGAGTGTCGCAAATTTAAAAAATAAATCATTTGAGTGCCACTTCCGATTTGCTCTACCGAAAAAGTGAAGTGGCCAAGCGAAAAATATTATTTTAATTTTTTATTATTAGTATTTTGCATTTTTTTTTTTTTCTTTTCTTTTCGCTTTTTTTCTCCTAAAAGCCGGCGAGGGTCACCAAGAACCCTCGCGGACCGCAAAATCCTTGCCCAGATTGGGTGAGGCTATGGGGGCCTTGCCAGTGGTTGGCGAGGGCCCTTACTACCTTACTCTCATCGTGAAGGCTTTGGGAGACGGCATCAAGGCCTCATTGATAGTGGGTGAGGCCGCAAGGACCTTCACCCGCAGCCACCCAAAGCCAATGAGGGCCCTTACAGCCTCACTAGCAACTAGTGACGCCCCGATGGCCTCACCCAAGGCCTTCGTGGCCGAGGGCGAGGGTTTCATGGCTGGTGAGGGTCAGCGGGGATCCTCGCCGAGCCTAAAAAAAAAAAGCAAAAAAAAAAATTAAAAAGATTAAAGAAGTCCACATAAGACGTTTGGCTAGAAGTGACACTTAAATAAGCAACTCTACTCCAATGTGGTATTTAAATGAGTGAAAAAATAATTTTTGCAGTTAAGTGAACATTATACAAAAGTTTTAACACTTCTATTGTTCTTATCCCAATTCTAAAGGTACTGCAACCATGGGGTGAATAGCAAATACCTTAAAAAAGAAAATTAAAGCACCCTTTTTCATAGCTAAATCTGTTGCGAATTTGACGCAAAAAAAAATCTGTTGAGAAAATTTTACACTAAATAGACAGGAAAATTATTGATTCAATTTTAAATTTATTATACAAATGTCGATTCAATTTCAAACTTTTCAATTTTATTAATGTAGTCCTAAATCTCTTTGAAAAATTCTATTCAAGTCAATTGTTGCCAAAAATCATTGACGTAATGATCCACATAAGAACATAAGACATCGTTTTGAGTAAAGCAATTCACATCGGACAATCGACAATGATTGTAAATTTTAACTTATTATATACGATATCATAATAATTTTGATGACAGTTTCACGTACCCGTATTATATTACCACTTGACTTGGGTAACTTTTACAAGAGCTCAAATTTTTAATGATAAATTACCATAATTATTGGAGGTTGTGGATTTTGACATTATGGGTGGTCTGTCTCTTCAGTTTCAAGTTAGCATGGACCCCGGATAAATTATTTGTACATCAAGTCTAGGACTATCGATAGACAGAAATGGAATAATAATACCGACACAGATATTGATTTAAGTAACAGAATATTTCAATATGATGCACAGCTTTTTCAAACGTATATAGTTTATGATCACATCACTTCCATAATTTAATTATGTTCTTCACGAAAAATGAAACTCGTTTTCTTTCATCATTGAGTTGCTCCTAGATACTACATCATTTACCAACAATATAAAACGCTGCATTTTTTTTTTCAATTTTTTCACTCTTTATTAACTAAAGATGGATTCAAATATACAATAAAAAAAAAAGGGATTATTCCAAATAAGGACCTAAAGTACTATCGTTTTCTTAAAAAATGGTATGAAGTGAACCTTATTTCAAGTAGTCATATCAATCTCAAAGAAGAGTTAACCTCACTCACTGGTTAAAGGTATTTTTATCCTTTAACTTCTTCTTTTTTAATTACTTTCTCTTTCTTTCTTTTTTCCTTTTTCTGTTTCTTTTTTTTTCCAAAAAAGACAAATTGGAAAAAATAAATGCTAAATTTATAGATAAATAAAAAAAAATGGGTGAAGGGCTGGCAGCCCTATGTGGGCATCGACCATGGCCGATGGGATTGCCGATGCCTTAGCCCTGGAGTGACCTAAAATGGACCTTATTTCAAAAAAAGATTTGAAGTAGTCATATGAGTCTCAAAGAAAAGTTTGACCTCATCGGCTAGTCAAGAGTGTTTTTGTCCTTTAACTTCTTCTTTTTATTCTTTCTTTTTCTTTCATTTTTCTGTTTTTTCTTTCCAAAAAAAGACAAACTGAAAAAAGAAAAAGAATCTAAATTTATAAATAAATTAAAAAAAATAAGCAAAGGGCTAGCGGCCCCCTAGCCTGTGGCTACTGCCTCGTTGCCGGTGGGGCGTTAGCCAGAGCCGATGGAAATGCCGGTGCCTTAGTGCTGGGGCAGCGACCGGTAGCCCTCCCGCTTGTTTTTTTATGATTATTTGTGTGTTGTTTTAAGTTTCAATTTTTTTTTTTTTTTAATTTTATTTTTAGAAAAAGAATAAAAGGAAAAGAATAAAAAAGTAAATGATAGAAATGCCATCAATCATTTGGTGAGGTCAAGCTTTTTTTTTTTATTAAGACTAACATAATACTTTAGGCCTTTATTTAGGTCCTTATTTAAAAAAATGAAAGTATTTTAGGTCTTCATAATTCACTTAAAAATTGAAGTCGTTGAATTATGGCCAACACATTCATTCATCCAACTCAACAATAATTGCCCTAAGCAATAGTCGTTTAAAAAAGCACGTCAACCAAATCAATATCTATTTTGCAAATGCGACTTGTGTAGGAATATTCCCAATAATGCCATGTCAATCACTGCCATCAGATTAACTTAACATGTATAATTATCTCTGGGAATATTCATAAACAACTGTTATGTTCATCTCGATGACGACGGAACTTGCACCGTCCTACTCACCCCCAAAAAAAAAAAAAACGACGGTACGTGTGCTTGGAGGGTGACTTATGATACTGACTGGGTCTGGCCTTCAATAAAGATTAAAAATGTTGGTGCAGATTCAAACAGCTGTATGTGGAACCATCTCTCATTCGACAAAGCTGTGTTTATAGAAT
Source organism: Eucalyptus erythrocorys (assembly GCA_014182555.1). NCBI lineage: Eukaryota > Viridiplantae > Streptophyta > Magnoliopsida > Myrtales > Myrtaceae > Eucalyptus > Eucalyptus erythrocorys. Next base: position 15,887,361 of record CM024602.1, read on the forward strand.
AATATGTGATTACTAAGCCATCGTGCTGACCAAAAAAGGCGAAAGAAGGAGCATATAAGTCTACATAGTTATATTAATGTGACTTATCACAACCAGTCTATTCATCTTCTTCACGCGAGGGTGGCTAGTAAGGCTAGATGTGGCTGCCCATAGATCGACGAAGGACTAGCCAAGATTGCGTGACCCAGGTGACCTTTGCTAGAGGTCATGTAACCTTAGCAGCGCGGTGCAGGAGAGGGTCACTCAGGTCTTGCGCCACTCTTGCGACCCAGGTGGCGGTCACCTAGGTTGCATGTGCCTAGGCCTCGTGCAACCCTCGCAACTCAGGCGAGGGCCACCTGAGGTCGCAAGTTGCATGAGATTGGGTGACTTCAGCTGATGACCACCAGTGTCAACTAAGACTTTGTGTCCTTTTTTAATAAAAAATATATATTCAAAGCCCATTGCAAAAATTTTATTTTAAAACCATGTACGCTTACTCTCGGCCACAATAAGCTTTGTGCCTGTCATTCTGTGACAACAGTGGTTATTAGCTAATGGCTTTTTAGCATTTGATGTCCTGTATTTGTCTCCGTCTTGGTTGAGTAGTGGCTTTACTTGATGGAAATTGTACTGTCTCTATTGGAAATTTTAGATTGTTGTGGTGTCGAATTCAATTTGGAACTTTATGTTGTACATAAGTTGGTTCAAAGGGAATGAAAGATATGCATTTGGGATTTCTTTAAGCAGTGAGTAGGAAGTTGAAAACATATTGTTTACGTTGAGCGGAAGCTGCGGAAGAATTGCTACAAGCTCAGCGCTCCCTGTTTTCAGGGAGAGGCGGATTGGACTTTGACAAAGGTAAAATTTTGCCCTGTAAATAGGAGAAACGGATAAACATGTTTTTTAGCTTCATAATTGATGATGACTACATAGATTTAAGGCCATGCTTCCTCATGATGCAATCAACTCACTAAATAAGTGCAAGGTGTGTCGGGCCATCCATCCGCCTGCTCTTCTGGAGAACCAATCTCTCTCAGTTGGAAGCTACGTAAACTTTACAAATACAAGAACGAGCTTGTCATCGATGAATGCCATCTAATTTTCACTCGACAGTATTTGATGCTGCAGTTGGTCTTCAGCATTCTTGGGAGTCTGTTGCAGCTATAAGTATCTAAGGTTAAGCAATATAAAACCCTTGCTCCTCGAATTCGATTCTAAGTGGAAAGAAGGAAATTACCTTATCCCCCTCCCTTTTCTTTCCTCCCATTCTGGGGACTCGTCCTCACCCTATTCAAATGCCAATAAAGGACTACATCTGTAGTTGATCACATCGATTCAATAGCTTAGGCGGAGGGTTGGCCAACCCTCCGCCTAAGCTCTCCCGCTTGTTTTTTATAATAATTTGGGCATTTTTTTAAAGTTTTAATTTTTTTTTCTTTTTTGAGTTTATTTTTATGGAAAGAAAAAATTAAAAAAAGAAAGAAAATAAGGAAAGAAAATAAAAGAATAGATGATGGAAATGTCATCAATCACCCAGTGAGGTCAAGCCTTTTTTTTTAGACTAACATAATATATTAGGTTTTTATTTAGGTCATTATTTGAGAAAATGAAAATAGTTCAAATTTTTATTTGATATAATATTCATTTCAGACCATTTTTTTGAGAAAATGATAGTATTTCATACATTTCTTTGGAATTTTCCCTATGGAAAAAAGAGAAACAAAAACTTTTGACAACATGGTTTTCGTTAGCTACTAACGTATAAAAAGTGCCACTTGTTCTCTTGCATTTATAATAATAATAATGATAAAAATACAGCTGTGGAAATATTTTTATTGATCATATTCACTAAAAAATTTAAGTTGATGAATTACGGCCAACTCATTCATTCGTCCAACTCAACAATAATTGCCTAAGCAATAGGCGTTTAAAAAACCACGTAAACCAAACCAATATCTACTTTGCGCATGCGACTCGTGGAGGAATATTCCCAATGATGCCATGTCAATCACTGCCATCAGATTAACTTAACATGTATAATTATCTCTGGGAATATTCATAAACAACTGTTATGTTTATCTCGATGACGACGGAACGAGCACCGTCCTATTTACCACAAAAAACAACAGCCAGTACATCTGCTTGGAGGGAGCTTCTCGAGGCAAGGTCTGTTTCCCGTGAACCACATGTTTTAGCTACATTATTGGTGACGGCGAGGATATATCTTAATTGAATTATATCCTTGGCATATTCCTGGGGTGTTGCTGGACGTTTACCCTCAGAGGGTGACTCATGATACTGACTGGGTCTGGCCTCCAATAAAGATTAAAATTATTGGTGCAGATTCAAACAGCTGTATGTGGAACCATCTCTCCTCTGACAAAACAGTGGTTACAGAGGAATATATGATTACTTAGCCATCATGTTAGGCAAAAAAGACAAAAGAAGGGCATATAAGTCTACGTAGTTAGATCAATGTGACCTACCACTACCAGTCTATGAAATAGATTAGCATCCTTACGAATATCGATGAATTAACTAGAGTGCGAAGAATAATTTTGGAGAATTCATCACCCATTGTCGATGCATGCTTATTCGTCACTATTGCCTCGTGGGCGAACGGCTCACTACTGTGCAGCCATCAAGAAAACCCTAATCTTCTGATAATCATCAGCGCTTGTAGAACCCCAAAACTAGTGACTTGTCTGCTTATTGGTGTTCTCTCTTCCAAATAAATCAATTGTCGGGTGTCGTTTTGCAAATAGTAATTTTTCTGATTATTGACAAGATTGCGCAAAAGGTTTTTAGCGACACCAATCTCAACCTAGCTAGCCCATGAGCTCAATTGCCGGGTGTACTTCTGCCGTCCATCGATCATTTTTATTCTCACAATCTTATTTTTTGCGTATCTAGAACAATATACGGAAAATGTTACATTCTTATTTGAAGGTTTGCTATAATATTTAAAATCTAGTTAGTTTGATCAATTCACAAGAGGACGCTTTTCTCTTATTGTCTCAATAACTACTTACACATTCTAGTATTAAAATTCCCACATAAACTGCGTGATGGATTCTTTTATCTAGATATATAAGAAATAAAATTTCAAGAAGAAAATCCTCGTACTTATTTATCGCTTGGTTGGGCGATAACTTAAAATATGAGACTAGAGGGTACCGAGTACATCAATAATACTTTGTGAAATCTTGATATTTTGCAAACTTTGACCGCAAAAAACTCCAAATTAATACACATGCGATAAATTTATCAAAAATTATTTTTTTACCATAAAAAACCCCCAATGAATTTTTTTACCACCAAAAATCCTAAACTAATATGCTTGTAATAAATTTACCTTCGATGAGCTTTCGTCAAATTTTACCACTAAATTAGCTTATGTGGATGACACATTGTGACATAGTATAATGATGCAGCAAGTCCATGTGAAAATCCATAGGGTAAATATTATCGAAAATCTCAAATTGATTTATCTGTGATAAATTTAACAGTACTTTTTTGATAGATTTAATGGTACAATCGTGATAAATTTGAGATTTTTCTTTGCATTAATCCTATGGATTTTCACGTAGACTTGGCACGTCACCCTATGTGTCATTCACGTTAACAAATTAATGGTAAAATTTGATGGAAGTTAATAGAAAGTAAATTTGTCACAGATGTATCAATTTAAAATTTTTAGTAGTCAAAAAGTTATTTTTGGGTAAATTTATCATTGATGTATTAGTTTGAGATTTTTAATAGTAAAAAATTAGTTTTAGATAAATTTGGTACGGGTGTATCGGTTTAGAATTTTTGATAATTAAAAAATTAATTCGGGATAAATTTGTCATCAATTTGGAAATTTTTAATGTATTAACCCTATTGGTAACGTTTGTGTGTGAACATATATCAGGTATATTTCCTTTGACACCCTCTCCGATTTTCAATTGAAAACACAATTCTTGGTGAAAGATGTTAGCACGCATGTAAGCAGAATTCGTAGTAGCAAGATCTTTCGTTACTTTCTAGTCTTGTGTTTTAGGTAAACTGGTGCGCGCGCGGGGCCCCTCCTCTCTGTCTCCCTCCCTCTCCACTAGGGGTGAGCAACGGTCTAGGGTCAACCCTGGACCGACCCCGGACCGGCCCAACCCCGCCGGTCCCGGTCCGGTTCCTAAGGGGATTGGGTCGGTCCTTGGTCCCCTGAATTCCAGGGGACCAACACCATGCGGGTTGGCCCCTGGCCCTAAGAGTTGGGGGGTCGGTCCAACCCCTGGACCAACCCCGTATATTATATTATATATATTATTTAAAATTCTTTTATATATTCAAACATAAGTAAAATGTTTATTATATTATATTATATTGAGATGTTCTATCAATAGCACTAATAGTAATTTCAATTTAAAACTTTTGTTGAGTATTAATTATGTATCGTTTGTTTTGTTTTCAGGTGTTTAGAAGTTCAAGTGAATTAACAAGATGTGAAGTTATATATTCATTGTTTATATTAAGTATTTTGATCTTTTTATGGTTTAATTATATTTTACTAATGAATTTCAGCTGCACTTTGCTTTTCAATTTGTGTCAAATGGTAGAAGTTTTTTAAGGGTAGAGTAGTACTGTAGTTGCTACGGTGATTTGCTAGTCAAGTGGTGTGAAGCTCATTTTTTGGTTGAATAGACTCTACATGATCAAATGCTAGTCAAGTAGTGTGAAGCTCATTTTTTGGTTGAGTGGACTCTAGTGATCAAATGCAAGAAAACGCTTTTGCATACGGTGTTATGAATATTAAAGATAGATGATTACAAGAATTTTCCATCTTGTCCCATATCTCGATGAGCGGTTAGCAGGTACGAAATTTCTATTATTGTGTCATCTTAAATTTGCTAAATATGTATTGGTATATATAGTTTAGTTGCACAATACCACATTATCGATGGATGTATAATTTTAATTTGTAGGTTTTCTTTTTTAGGGAGTATAAAAAATAAGACGAAAAAAATTATCGATCGGTCCCGGGTTGACTCTGGAACCGGACCGAATCTATTGGGTCGGTCCGGTCCTTGGTTCTAGGCTCAATAGGGTCGGTCCTCGGTCCTAAAAATTGAGGACCGACACTGTACGGGTTGGTCCTAGGGTTAGGGGGTGGCCCGGACCAACCCGGACCATGCTCACCCCTACTCTCCACCCCATTTACTTGCCTGAACACTCGACTGCCATTCCCTGAAGCAAAAGCCCCACTAATATTTAATGTCTCCAACGCTTGCATATGTGTCTTGAGGAATTAAAGTTTCATCTCGACTCATACACATACCTTCGATTCCGCCTGGAGTTTCTCCATTTCTTTGGGGCTTACATTCTTCCACAATGGCTCCGGGCGATAACAACAACCATCAATCTCCAGAGTGGGTCGTTAAAATCAAGAATCGCCTCGACAGAGGGCTCGCTCCTGATGCGAAGAGTCCATGGACCATCGGCATAGTCCCTGAGAAGTGGAGGGATGTTCGTTATACCGCATTCCGTGTTGAAATGGTAGAAATCGGTCCCTTTTTTGGGCCTGGACAAGGACGAGAGCTCGAGATGCGGTTTCTAATCCGCCTTCTGGGAGGCAAGTTGGAACGGAGGGGAAGGGACGGAGATGTGTCGAGGACAACCGAGGGGCAGAGAGCGTCCGATGGCTGCGAACGTGATGAACACGATGATGGCGGTTGGATGGTGAAAGCCATGCTTTTGGATGACCTTGCGGAAGCCATGCAGATATTGGAGCCAAAAACGAGGGCCTGCTATTCCGACAGTTTTGATGAGCTAAGCAGCGAGGAATTCGTGGAGATGATGGTGGTCGATGGTTGCTTCGTGGTTGAACTATTGCGCCTTTATCACCAGCGTTTCAACCCCCAGGTAGTGCCGTATTTAAATATTAAACAATGTCCTTCATTTATTAGATTTCAACTTTTTTTGAGTGAATTAATTGTGGTCTACGACTCTATCTACAACTTCTTGTCTTGTCCACCGATCCAAAAGAATTTTCCATTAGAAGCTTAAAATGCAAGCTAAGTTAGGCATCGATCTAACTTCCGTTACCCTTTGGCTTACATCATTGGTCGTTTTTGCTTGCAGTCACCTGGAGTAGCAACTGAGTACGATCCGATTTTCGCCAACCCCCGGACTCTAACAGCCCTTCGACGCGACCTCCTACTTTTTATGAACCAACTACCTTTCTTCATTCTTGAGAAACTGTACGAGCTAATCAACAAGAAGAACAAGATTGATCATCAACACGCTGTGCCGCTGGAAGTACTTGCAGTCACCTTCTTCGACCTGCTGTTACCCCAGCACAATGCTGCATCTAAGTTGGACACCAACAAACCCAAGGCTCATCTGCTCGATGTTTTCCGCTCTACCTTCCTCAAATCGGTGAGTGAGAAAATCCTCAAGAAGGGAAAGAGTCAAGTCAACTCGCAATTGAATCCCAATGGCACTATGAGGGGCCTTGTCCGACACTTCGCATCGGAGCTCCAAGAGGCGGGCATGCAATTCAAGAAGTGGAAGGGCCTGTTAAGGGAACAACAGCTGAGTGTCTCCTAAGCAGCAGCAGCAGCAGCTCGAGCACAGCTCGAGTGTCCACTACTTCAGCAAATCAATGTTCTTCATCATTTGTCAGCATTGGAAATATTGATTAAAAGCTGACATGGATTGCCAAGCTGGATGAATCAATGGTACGAGATTGTGCAATGAAGTAGACTTGGATCACTGAAGATGGAGGAATACTAAACTGCAGAGTTACAACATAAGTGCTTTTCTGTTATATCAGTTAGTCCAACTGTCAAGCTTCGATTGGTTTTATTGTTTTGTTCTGTTACGAATTCAACTCTGTTAGTTTGTTGTTTCCTTTTCTTCTTCAATGTATAAATAATGAGATAGAAAGAGTGAGAGGGGGTGATGAGGAATTTTCTGTAAGTCTGTCTTCTGATGTTCTACAGGGAAAAGAGATAGAACTGGGGAGATTGAACAGAGCATCGGCTCTGTATTGCTGTAGTTCTTCATACAAGCTTTTGATAAATAAAGATACAGAAGCTCATCTTGAGCTGATTTCGTTTCTCATCATCATACACATATACTTTTTCTCATGGTATCAGAGCTGGTTTCATCAGCAGAAGGAAAGATCTGAAGCATCATCAATCTTCTGCTTCACGGTAATCATATCAGAACTCATAGTATTGCTGCTGTTTCCTTCTGCAAGCTGAAAAGTTGTTAGCAATGGCTACTAGATCACCGAAGTACCCCTTTCCGATACATGTAAACATCTCAAATTTTGTTACAATCAAGCTTGCTAAAGACAACTTTTTATTATGGCAAGCTCAAATCCAAAGATTCTTGAAAAGCCAAGAGTTATTTGGTTTTGTCAATGGTGATATACCTCCACCTTTTCGAATGCTGCAAGGTGAGAATGAATGTTCTGAAGTTGATCGTGTTAATCCAGATCATACTGACTGGTTAAGGACAGATCAATTGATCTCTTCATGGATTAGTGGGGCAGTAACAGAAAATATTCTAAGCCTAATAATTGGATTGGAGACATCCTTTGAAGTTTGGCAAACCCTTCTTAAAAGATTCACACAAAAATCAGTTGCTAGGGAATTTGAGTTATGGGGAAAACTACAATCCTGTCAGAAACACGATCAATCCCTCTCTGCATATCTTAGAGAATATAAGTCCATTTGTGATCAGCTCAATGCTATAGGCAAACCTGTGGATGAAATCACCAAATTATTTGGTGTTTTGGAAGGTTTAGGCCTTGAATATGAAAATTTTCGAACCACCATATACTATTTAAAGCCACAACTAGAGTATGATGAGGTCATTGCTCAACTGGAAAGGGTTGAATCTAGGCTGAAAAACTATTCGAGAAACTAGTTCAATCCTAATTTGGCCTATTTTGGTCAAAGACAGTCTCAGGGACAGTTCAAAGACAATTTTAATGCAGAATACCTCTCACAAAATTCTGGTTTTATAGCTCAGAGGGGTAGATATAGAGGAAGCCGAGGCTATGGTCGTGGTAGACCTAATAGTAGCAGAGGTCGTGGCCTTGGTTACACTGAGAGAAGTCCTATGTACAAAACTGATGTCTCAAACTTGGGGCAAGGGGAACAATATCCCAACCAGAGAGCTAATTTCCCTTCAAACCAAGGATTTCGACCATATGCTACTTATTCTCAGAGATATCAGAATGTCAAGTCTTATCCTTCTCCAAATACAAATAAAAATTCACAAGATGAGAAGGAAACAGGTAATTTTCTGGAATGTCAAATATGCAAGCGACCTGGACATGATGCTCTTCGATGCTAGTATAGGTTTGACAATTCTTATCAAGTAGAAGATATTCCAGCAGCATTGACAGCCATGCATATTGAAGATTCTAAAGGGACAGAATGGTATCCTGACACTGGAGCATCAGCTCATATCAGCCACAATCCTGGTATCCTTCGTACTCCTATTAAATATCATGGTCCTGATACTGTGATGATTGGTAATGGAACTTGCTTACCTGTTGCTTATATTGGTGATACTTGGCTGGATATACAGAACAATTCATTACCACTTAATGATGTTTTGATTGTCCCTGAAATAAAGAAGAATCTATTGTCAGTTTCTAAACTCACTGATGATTATCCTTGCTCTTTCATCTTTGATAAAACTGGTGTCTATGTAAAGGACAACAATTCAAAAACAACAGTGAAGCTCGGAAAGAAAACTAGAGGCCTTTATCAAGTAGACACTGGTACCACAGAGGCCTTCTTCACTCAGAGGCAAAGGACTGTAGATGAAGACACTTGGCATCAAAGATTGGCTCATACAAACTTGCAAATAGTCAAGCATCTGAACCAACAGAAGCTGATACACTACAATTTGACATCTAAGCATATATGTAGTAGTTGTCAAATGTCAAAGAGTACAGCTCTACCATTTTCTTTGTCAGATTCTATATCAACTTTTCCTTTAGAAAAGATCAGTTGTGACATATGGGGACCCTCACCAGTGAGCTCATTTCAGAAGTTTAAATACTATGTGGTGTTTGTTGACAGTTTTTCTCGTTATAGCTGGTTATACCCCATGAAGTTGAAGTCTGAATTCTGTGACATATTTGTTCAATTCCAGAAGCTTGTAGAAAGACAATTCAATCATCAAATTAAAATCTTCCAGAGTGATGGAGGAGGAGAGTTTGTGAGTAATAGATTTCAATCTCTTCTGAAAAATTATGGTATAAAGCAGCAAGTATCCTGTCCACACACACCAGAACAGAATGGGATTTCAGAAAGAAAACATAGACACATAGTTGAGTTGGGTTTAGCCATGTTATATCATTCTAAGGTTCCACTAAGGTCTTGGGTGGATGCCTTTATGACAGCAAATTACATTATAAATAGATTGCCCACACCAAAGCTGAACATGGATACACCCTATAACAAAATTCACAATAAACAGTCAAGTTATGAGCATTTAAGGGTGTTTGGTTGTGCCTGTTATCCATGTCTAAGACCCTATACAAGTCACAAGTTTGATCCTCGATCTCTTACTTGCATATTTTTGGGCTATAGTGAGCTGCACAAGGGATATAGATGCCTTTTACCCTCTAATAATCGTGTCTATGTGAGCAGGCATGTTATTTTTGATGAAGCTGTCTATCCCTTTGCAAATAGATTGACTTATGAGTATGGGCAATATTCAAGTTTATATAAATAGTGGATTGAAGAAATCCAACTATTTGCAGCTCCAAGCAGTAGCTCAGCAGCTGGTGATATTCTTAAGATAGATAAAAATCACTATCATCCTGACATTAGTGATTATGAACAAAGATCATCAACTGTATCTTCCACTTCAGTACAGAACCAAGCCACAACTGACACACAACTAGAACTTATTTTAACAGATGGTGTGGCTATTGACATCACAACAGCTGCAGAAGGACATGATAACAGTAATTCAGCTTCACAAACAGCTGTCACAAGTTCATCTTCAGAACAGAATACCTCTGGAATTATCTCTTCTCAAAGTGTAACCACTACTCATCCTATGCAGACTCAATTGAAGTCTGGAATTACAAAGCCTAATCCAAGGTATGCTTGTTTAGCTGAGTATCAAGTTCCTATGGAACCAAAGTCTATTAAAGCAGCCTTAGCCGATAAAGCTTGGTATAGTGCAATGGAAGAAGAAATAAATGCCTTATATGAGAACAAAACCTGGATTCTGGTTCCTAGAACTGACCAGATGAATGTGGTAGGCTGCAAGTGGGTATTTAAAACCAAGCTTGCCCCTGATGGTAGTCTTGACAGACTTAAGGCTAGACTAGTAGCCAAAGGTTTTCATCAAGAGGAAGGGCTCGACTTTACTGAGACTTTCAGTCCTGTCATAAAGCATACTACAGTTCGCATAGTACTGTCTATAGCCCTTATGAAACAGTGGCAAATCCATCAGCTTGATGTTAAGAATGCATTCCTTCATGGAGATTTACATGAGACTGTTTTTATGGAACAGCCACCTGGCTTCATTCATCCTAAAAAATCAAGCCATGTTTGTCTTTTACAGAAATCCTTATATGGTCTACGGCAAGCTCCAAGGGCTTGGTTTGATAAATTCAGCAACTTCCTATTGGAAAATGGTTTTTTCTGCAGCACAGCAGATCCTTCCTTGTTTGTGTTCCATGCTGAATCACATACAATTTTATTATTACTATATGTCGATGACATAACACCGACAGGCAGCTCAGCTCAGCTCCTAACTTCTTTGATTCAAAAACTCAGTCTCCACTTCCATATGAAGGATCTTGGGTTTCTTCACTATTTCTTAGGCATTGAAGCAAAACATAACTCCAAGGACTTGTTTCTGTGCCAAACAAAATATGCCACTGATTTGCTCAAACGAGCTCACATGGATGAATGCAAACCAATTACAACTCCATTACCACTTCGATCTCCTTCCATACTCAATGGTGCAGAACAACTAAAAGATCCTGTCTTATACAGAAGTCTGGTAGGTGGTCTTCAATACTTGACTATCACCCGACCAGACTTAGCCTTTGCTACAAATCTTCTATGCCAAAAGATGCAGCACCCAACAATCGAAGACTATCACCAGCTAAAGAGAGTACTTCGATATGTCAAAGGCACAGTCCATCTTGGACTTTATCTTCATTCTCAGAGTACAACAAACCTATATGGGTTCTCAGATGCTGATTGGGCAGGTTGTCCTGCCACTCGATGCTCCACAACTGGTTTCTGCACTTTCTTAGGCTCAAATATACTGTCTTGGTCAGCCAAGAAACAACCCACTGTTTCCAGGTCTTCAACGGAAGCTGAATATAGGGCTCTTGCATCAGCAGCAGCAGAGCTTACTTGGATCTCTTTTGTGCTACGTGATATTGGTATTCCTCTTTCCTCACCTATATCCTTGTTTTGTGACAACAAGTCAGCGATTTCTCTCATAGCCAATCCGGTACTGCATGCTAGAACTAAGCATATCGAAGTGGATTTCCACTTTGCACGTGAGAAAGTCTCCTCCGGATCAATCTGTGTTAAATATGTTCCTAGTCACATTCAATTAGCTGACATTTTTACCAAATCACTCTCCAAGTTAGCACATATTACACTTCGAACCAAATTGGGAATTGGATTTTCTCCCACTCCCAATTTGAGGGGGGATGTTAAGGGAACAATAGCTGAGTGTCTACTAAGCAGCAGCTCGAGTACAGCTCGAGTGTCCACTACTTCAGCAAATCAATGTTCTTCATCATTTGTCAACATTGGAAATATTGATTAAAAGCTGACATGGATTGCCAAGCTGGATGAATCAATGGTACGAGATTGTGCAATGAAGTAGACTTGGATCACTGAAGATGGAGGAATACTAAACTGCAGAGTTACAACATACAGTGCTTTTCTGTTATATCAGTTAGTCCAGCTGTCAAGCTTCGATTGGTTTTATTGTTTTGTTCTGTTACGAATTCAACTCTGTTAGTTGGTTGTTTCCTTTTCTTCTTCAATGTATAAATAATGAGATAGAAAGAGTGAGAGGGGGTGATGAGGAATTTTCTGTAAGTCTGTCTTCTGATGTTCTACAGAGAAAAGAGATAGAACAGGGGAGATTGAACAGAGCATCAACTATGTATTGCTGTAGTTCTTCATACAAGCTTTTGATAAATAAAGATACAGAAGCTCGTCTTGAGCTGATTTCGTTTCTATCATCATACACATATACTTTTTCTCAGGGCCACGACTTACTGGACATTGAGTTCGATCACAACACCCTACGGGTCCCTCAGTTTTCCATCAACGACAATACCATCTCTCTCCTTTTGAATTTTGTTGCGTACGAAATGAGCGTCAAACACCCTGAGCCCTTTGGTCAATATTCTGGGACACTTTGGTCAATAGCCCCAGGGACATTCAGATTTTCCGCAAGCACGGGATCATCAATCACCTGGGAAGCGAAAAGGAGGTGGTGGAACTGTTTATGGAATGTAGAGAGGTCATTCATGATCCCGATCTGGGATACTTGTATAATGAAATCGAGGAGGTGAATGAGTATTGCGAGCAGTACTACGAAAGCAAGTACCTCGTCTGGTGGAGAAGCCTCATCCGCGAACGTTTCAGTAGTCCGTGGACATGCCTCTCTCTCTTTGCTGCCATTATCCTCTTGCTGCTTACCCTCCTCCAGACGTTTTACACCGTGTACCCTTACTATCGGCCGCACTAAGCTTCGTGCCTGTCATTCTACGACAACAGGTGTTATTAGTTAATGGCTTTTTAGCATTTGATGTCCTGTATTTGTCTCCGTCTTGGTTGGGTAGTGGCTTTACTTGATGGAAATTATATTGTCGCTAAATTTGAAAATTTCAGATTGTTGTGGTGTCGAATTCAATTTGGAACTTTTTCTTGTGCATAATTTGGTTCAATGGGCATGAAAGATATGCATTTGGGATTTCTCTAAGCAGTGGGTAGGACGCTAAAAACATATTGTGTACGTTTAGCAGAAGCTGCGGAAGAATTGCTACAAGCTCAGTGCTCCTTGTTTTCAGGGAGAGGCGGGCCGAATTTTGACAAAGGTAATACTTTGTTCTGTACATAGGAGAAACAGACAAACATGTCTTTGAGTTTCACAGTCAATGATAACTACATAAAGCTACGCTTCCTCACAATGCAATCATCTCATTGAAAACCCATGCAGTAATTACATTACGAGTTCACTTCCTTATGTGAGTGAATGAGACACGTCTCAGGGAACATCCCTCCGCCTGCTCTTCTAGAGAACTGTTCCTCTCGATCAGAAGCTACGTAATCTAGGCAAGAAGGAGCTTGTCATCGAGGAATGTCATCTAAGTTTTACTCGACAGCATTTGATGCTGCAGTTGAGGACTTCAGCATTCTGGGGAGTCTATTGCGGCTATTAGTATCTTAAGCAATATAAAAACCCTTGCAGTAATTACATTACGAGTTCACTTCCGTATGTGAGTGAATATCCTCTCGATCGAATCCTTTTTCATCCCAGAGAAAGGCAGATCGTGCGCAGTCAACTGGAACTTTAACTCCACCACCGTCAAACCCTTCAACTGCAGGGGTGCACATCAACAAGAGGAAGGTCAGTGAATGCAGCCATCCATAAAGATTTTCTGCCAATCTTCGCCACCACAGATTTCATGTAATCTCCTCAAGCAAATCACCGGAAACTTCTGCCAATCTTAACTGCCACAGATTTCAGGTGTTCTCCTCAAGCAAATCACCGGAAACTTCTGTTTGGTTGCAAAACGCACTTTCTTAACAGATAAATAAACAAATAATCCGCATGATATATGGAGGAAACTCTTTCTAACTGGCTGGAGAGAAAAAACTTGTCCAATAACTGCAGGCTAAAATTGCATGACAAGAATCGAATTTTAAGAATAAAAAACTTCGCGGGGGAAACACAAAGGAGGGAGATCCTGTTTCACCTTCCAGCTCTGTCAGCTAGATCAGCCCAATTATACGGTGCAGATTTTTGAATGGCTCTATCTGCAAGGGCTTTTTGTTTCTTGGACACATCGCTCGCCGGTTTATGGTTGGTATTATCGCTCTCCTCGTACTAAGGTAGCCCATGGGAACATTTTTGTTCCTCCATTCTTTTATTCTTTTACTTGCCGAAACGAAAAAAGAACAAAAATTCATTTGATAATGTCAATTAATTTTTCTATTCCCCTAGAAAAGTAATCGGAAATAAATTTGGAATAGAAACAAACGGAAGTAGAAAAAAAGTACTTTCTTATTCTCGAGAATAATTTCTTACAATAAGTTTTTTTTTCTCATTTTCTTTTTTTCTTCTTCCATATCACTCCCCACGGGCTACCATCCGCCCACTGGCAGTTGCCCGCAGTTCGCTCGCCGCCAACCGCCATTGCCTGCCGCTCGCCGAGGTCAGTGGCGATAATCAATAGGTGGCGGCAATGGCAAGCGTCGATTGTTGGCAAACGACGACTAGTCGGCAGCTATCAAACACATTTCTATTCTTTTTGTGGATCATACGAAATGCATTCTATTCTTTTTCTATTTTAAGAGTATAATTTTTATATAATTACCAAACACGTTATTTTATTCAAAAATTATTTCGGGGAACAGAAATAAAAAAATATATATTTTTTTAAAAGAAATTATTTTCCAAAATAAAAATGTTACGATTTACACCCTAAGCCGTCATATTCAACGGAATCTCAAAAGGTCTGGCTATATTATTGCCCTACTAAATATTGCCAAGTAGAATGAAACGTCATATACCAGCTTCAACATCGACAAGGCAAAAAGTTTCTCGATCAAAGGAAAGTTTCTGAACGTGCATCACGGTGGGAAAGCTCCATCCTGAATGAAGGCTGAAAATATGACCAAAGCTAAACGTTCTCACATGTTAAGCTTTTGACAGTTGACAGAGAAGTGAATATGCGTCTTTGCATGAAAAGTCTAATTAGCCGGTTAAGCCGTAACAAGGATCTGTACAGAGCAATGAAAGTTCGAGTGCTACGGCAACAATTTGCTGTTGTTGAATTGTGAGGAAAGCAAATGCCAATGAATTAAACACAGACAAGAAATCTCAAGGACACAAGAAAACTAAAGGGAACAACGTGACGAGATCACCAGCCTATGACACAGATACTTAAATGGCTTGCTAGTGACGGTTAATTCAAGCCATGGTTCAATGAACCAGTCAAAATCTACCAAGTACCTATGCCAAGTCACCTATTTATGAATAAGTCGATCAATCAACAAATATTACATCTACCTTGCAAAACGTGCTACGAAAACTTTCCAATTTCAAGAGGAAACCTCAGTATCAGGCGCTACAAATATGTGGCCACTTGCTTATCTAACTGCATAAATATGGATCTTCCACGTGGTAGGGAAACTCAATAAGAGAGAATAAATGCAAGGAAAACCGAAGCAATTTGTGTTATAGACGATAATTTTAAAATTTAGGCGACACTACTAAATTTCAAGAACGACTTCTGGCATTTAGCCAAAAAGTGGAGAGAGCCCACTGACAAATGCTCGTCATGTTAATTTACTCAACCGGAATAATGACGCACAGGCTAAAAACATATACCCTCGATAGAACTTGGCACCAAGAGTACCTCCGACAGGTAACACAGTTAAATTGACACTGTTGATAGTTTATTTGGAAAACAAGTAAAGAGGTGCATTGTACCACAACAAAAAGATATGATTGTGTGGACCAATATATAAGTGGAAGGCTTCTAACCTTATAATTGAATACCATGGGCTAAGTGGATTAGAACCTATAGTACCCCCATGCGAGTGCACGATTTTGAGGGAAAAGTACCAAAAAAATCATAAACTTATTATATCGGTACTAATTTAATCATAAACCTTTCAATTTGACCAATTGAGTCATAAATATTTTCACATTGGTATCAATTTAATCTATCCCATTGACGTGAATAATTTTTTAAATTTTTTAATTTTTTTAGATTCGTTTATTTTTTTCAATTTTTTTTCTCTTTTTTCCTTTTTTTTTTCTTTTCTCTTTGTACCTTGGTCAGCAAGGTCGTTGGTTGACCATCACCAGCAAAAGGCTAGTCTGGGGGAGGGCCCCCACACCCTCACCAGCCATAGGCATGGGTGTCGCCCCCTGCCCAGATCCAGGCAAGGATCAAAACCCTTACCTGTTGGCCGACGAGGGCCTCTGTGCCCTTGCCTAGACCAAGTGAAGGTAGCCCTTGCTTGAATTTGAGCGACAACCTATCTTGTCAAAAAAATCAACTTGACAGCAAATTATTATATAACATCTGATTTGACTTGCGGGCAAAATTAAAATAGCAATATTTATGGGTAAAAAGATGCCGTTTTCCATATATTTGCCTAGGTTAACGAATTGAGGTAAAATTAGCTATCTTCTTCAAACCTTAACCCCTAGATAATGGCGGCAAATAGTGAGAAAGAGGTAAAATTATCCAAAAAGTTCTAAATTTATTGCACTTTGGCTAATTTAGTTCTTAATTTTTTAATTTTACCAATTGAGTCCTAAATCTTTTTACTTTTTGTCAATTGAACCCATTCTATCAATTTTGACTAGAAATTGATGACATGGTTACTGATAGTGATGCCCTCACCTGTGATCGATGACCTTTGCCAGCCCTTAGGCCAAAAAGAAAAGGAAAACTAAAATTGTTCATGTCATCGCCATACCACGTAGAATCACTAGCAACCACATCATTAATTTTCGATCAAAATTGGACAAATGGATCCAATTGACAAAACTTCAAAAAGGTTTATTACTCAATTAGCAAAATTGAAAGCATATAATTGAACTAGCCAAAATGCAATAGATTTGGGATTAAAAATTAATATTTAAAAATGTTCATGCCACCGATCATACCACTTAGGACCATTAGCAACCATGTTATTAATTTCCATCTAAATTAGCCAAATGGACTTAGCAAAACGTGAAAAAGTTTATAACTCAATTGGTAAAAATTAAAAGAATTAAGATTGAATTGACCAAAATGCAAAAGGTTTAGAAAATAGCATGTCTCGCACATGAAAGATCTCTGGAAATTATCCAAGGCATCTACAAGTAATTTATGGTTCTTAAATAAGCAAAAACATACTCTGTGCTAAAAAAACTACGAGAACGATGTAGATAGCCGCAGGTTGTGATAATCTATTAAGCAACTCAGCGGCTTAACCTCTAGATGACGAACCTGTTAAGTTGAGACTTTCACTCGCAGAAAGTTCCCCCTTGAAAACTTGACATTTTGACAAAATAGCAGAAGTCGAGCCAAATATTAAAAGCCATATAGTCAGATCCCTAATAATAAGCAATCAGGCACAAGTACAACATGAGTGATACAATTTTTTTCATAATGTTCACTTGAGTGCTATAACTTTTACACGACACTCATTTGAGTGTCATGTTAGCTTAACCCCATAAAATGAAGTTGTCCAGTTGAAACTCTTTTATTGGGAGAATATGAAAACTTGACATTTTGAACAAATAGCAAAAGTCGGGCCAAATATTAAAAGCCAAATAGTTAGATCCATCGTAATAAGCATTTAGGGACAAGTATAATAGGAATGCTATAACTTTCGTACAACGTTCACTTGAGTATTACGTTGATATAAAATTAATCATGTGAATGTCATTTCTAACAAATCGTCCTATGTAAATTTTTTTAGTTTTTTAATTATTTTTTGAACTCTTTTAGTTTTTTATTTTAGTTTTTTATTTTATTTTTTTTTAATGTATGCCTGCCACAAAGGCCTCAGCCTTTGCCAACGGGGCCGTGAAGGCCTTCACGACAAGCCTGCCTCGTTCGCAGCAAGGGCGCAGAGGCCCTTGCCAAATCTAGGGAAGGCTGGCGGCTAATTTTCCAATAAGATGAATTGTCGAGACATTTATATGATTGATTTTTTTAATTTGTACCATTTAAGTAATTGATTTTTCAAATTTGTGATACTAGGTGAGCGAAAAAAATTACAAAAATTGTCCATGTTGGTGGCACCATGTTGGTGCCAGCGGTGCCACATAGACATCGGATTTTTCGGCGATGCAAATAGTCGATGACATTTAATTGATCGATTTTTCAAATTTAAGTGAGAAAAAAAAATTACGATACACAAATAAGTCATACAAAAATTATGATATTTCTACTCTATATTGTCCTTATGCATTTATAAAAAAAGGCAAGAAGGAATACTTAATAACCATACATCTGGCAAGTGTAAAAAAGGTTGAGGAGATCCTTGGATCGGTGCACCGGCCGGAAAAAGATCTCCCTTCTGGAGCACTGATCGGTGCATCGGCCTGTCCAAATCCGATCGATTTACATAAACAATAATTTTTGTGATCATTGACAATTTTGCGCCCAATGTTTTTAGCGGCGTCGAGTGTATCTTCGCTGACCATCGATCATCTTCGTTCTTACATCCCACTCTTTGCATGTCTTTCCTTTATCAAGATATAAGAAAACAGTTGAATTTTTGTATGAAGGTTGGGTAAAATGTTCGTTACACGAGATGGTTAACCGGATCAATTAGTTGAGAGAGTCATTTTTCTATTCATCTTGACAATCACTACATATTCCGATAGAAAGCATCCCGCATAATTCGTGCGATGTATTCTTTATAGAAATTAGATAAAAATATCCACATACTAATTATCTCTTGTTTGGGATAACTTATAGCTTAAATATGAAAATAGAAGGTAATGATTGTTCATAAACACAATGGAATACTGATATTTCACAAACTTCAACAAGTATATATTCCAAAAATTTCATTGCTTGGTCATAACTAGACTCATCAAATGGGCGGATTGGATCCGTTTGGTTCAGTTCGAAAGTGATCCAACCCATATTGACCTATTTAACCCGTTTTAACTCATATTCATATAGTGTAATTCTAGTTATTAATACCTAACTAAATCCATATGCGACCCGACCCGACCCGTATTGCTAAAACTCATTTATATTCTAGGAAAATCCACACCTAGTTTAAACTCTATGCTAATTGGATAAAAACTTCAAAACAATTTTTTTAAAAAAAAAAAAAAGCAAATTAAACATTAAAAAATAGTAAAAAAATTTAAAAAAAGTAAAAGAAGAAAACCTATAAATTGAAATATTTATAAAGAACCTGACCAACAAAATATATATTTACAAAAAAAAAATTAGGGTGGATAAACCATTTTGCAACTTGGATTTAATTAGCCCAATTTCATGTGGGTAGCTCTTTTATTTGAAAATGGGTTGCAAATGAAGAAAGAATAAAACTCAAAAATATAGATTATTGGTAACCCATAATTTGACCCATTTTTCAAAACCAAAACCCACTCAAGATGTGGTCTAATTCTACGACCATTTTGGAGGTCTTCGAGGATCAAATTAATGATCATAAGAACCTATGAAAAGCTACACTATGCAAGTGCATGAGATTAGGGGCAAACACAAACAAAAAGACATTGAATTCAAACACAATACATATGGAATTAGAATAATACAAAAGATACAATCCAACTAGAAAGTACAGCAGTAGAAATGAATCTCAAAAGTGCACAACAGTTGTGTTCCTCAAAAGTGTTCCAAAGTTCGGCATCCGCCAGTAGTAGCAGAATCGACTAATCCACAGACATCAAAGAGCAAAACCAAGTCTCATATCTGCAACAATGACTCAGTGTCATTAACAATCTCAGCGAAAGACCTTGAAAATGTGAGAGCCCATTGGAGCCCCAGAAACCGATTGTAACCTACTTAACTAACGACACCACACGGCAAAAAGAAAACTTCAACAAAGGACGACATGAAAATCAAAAAATATATCGAACCAAAATTGTCGAGCAGAGCAAAAGAGAACAGGAGAAGCAAAGCACTCAAAGCCCGTCCGTCCATCCAGCGATTTGAAGGCGCGAAACGGAGCACGCGTCAGCAAGGCTAATGGCGCGAGCAACAGCAACCCACGAAGGTAGAAGTGTACGGTATGGAGTCACGCCATCGAGGAGCGCTGTTGAGGCAACAATCAACACCCGGGAGCTGGATTTTCACAGGCTAAGGTTAAAGCTCGTCGACCTTGGGGGGAGTGGTGGAGGTGGCTCGGAGGCAAGCCGCAGAGGCGAGTGGCGGAGGCTGCTCGGAGGCCAGAAAATGAAGGGTTGCGATAAAAAAAGCTAAGGAAGTATTGTGTTTTTTTAGGTTATCCACTTAAGTCGAAAATGAATCAGAACCTCTGGTCCATTTTCAACTCATATAGATTTAGTTTAAAAATTTTTGAGAACCCATTTTAACTGGGCCTTTATATTTTTATAACCCATGTACAATCTTTTAGTGCAAAATAACGAGTCAGAAAGGAGGTCATGAACCCATTTTGCCACACATAGTCATAACAAACTGTATAACATGAGTTTCTCACGCATTAGACTCAACTTGGCGATCGACGGGAAATGAAAAAAAGACAAACCAATAATAGCTATACAAACTGAACTACTCGACGATGACTTGTTCATTTATTACAAATTAGAGAGATTTCTATTATTCATAAAGAGTCGATCCTATCCTCCGCCGTATCTTCGCTTTTCTGCAGAAACTCTCTCTTTATTTCACGCTGAAATCTACTCAGTGGCCTCAGTTGTTCTTGCTCGTGCCCGTGCGATGTTTTTGTTGCTGTCGTCTCCATCTTTCTGAGCCGATGCTTTGCTCTTTTTCTCGTCCTGCTTCGCTGCCGTGGGCGAGTCATAATGTTGATGGCCCTTGCCTTTTTGATTGGTGGCTTCTGTGGCTCTTTGTTTGCATCTATTTATCTCTCCCGAGAAGAAAAATCACGTGCTTAATGTCATTATCATCAGATCTCATTACAATAATTCTTACTAAATAATTTCCTAAATATGATTCAACTTGTTAAATCATGCATTATCACCCAGATAAGTAGCCCCAAATACTCTCCCCACACACTAACGCTAACCAGAGTCTAAACCAAAATTTATTGCATGAAATATTTATTAAAGGAAAAAGTCAGTTATGCTCCCAGAGGATATATAAGACTTTTATTTTTTATTTTTTTAAATTATCATTACATCACAAGTCGCATGTTTCAGAGTTCAGAAGCAACGAATGTAAAAGACATGCTGGGTTGAGGTCAAAAATTTCTCACGACCAAAGAAAGAAAGGACAGAAGCTAAGCTTTTTCACATGCTTGATAACACGCCAAATGGTCTATACAATTCTTGTCGATATTGAAAAATAGAGCAAAATTAAGTTAGGGGGGCTATGAACTGGAATTACATGACAAACGTTCTCTGTGTGCATGGCTGCTTCAACTTGAGCTTTGGACTTGGAATTACATGGACCGTCCAGGTCTTTGGCACGAAGCTACTCACCACCAGAGACATGGGCATGAATCAACTGAAGAGCTGGAGCTCTCGATATGATCTCTCTATCTTTCTCACTATCTCGCTAGTTGAGGGTTAAGTAAAATGTGGATATGCGTAAACAGAGGCTTAATCAGTGCACTATCTTTACGAACTTAGAGAAGTTAAGCAATTAAGGAGTTCATGGAGAGGGACATTACTCTTAAGGTGGGAAACGCCCATGTTGGTGCTTTCTTTTGCTCTTTTCACACTTCGGCTTCCAATTGGGCTTGTGTTTGACTCTTTGGAAATCTGAGAGTTTTATCATTTGGTCTTTGACCCTTATCTGCAGTTTGCTTAGACTTCAGCAATAATTGCGTCCTCTGTGGCGTTCTCGACTACTTCCATATTTGTCTGGTCACCTTCCCATAAAATGGTTTCCATCTTCTTTATCTCTCTCTCTTGTCACCAAATGGGATTACGTATACGTAAATATACAGATCGAAAGCACTTATGATTAGATGTTGCATCCTTCATAATAATATTTATATGAAATGGCGAGGTACTTAACATGGTATCAAGTAGATGGTTTAATGACCTCCATTCTTCCATAATTTATTAAAAAATAATAACAGACAGAAAATTAAGTGATACGCTGTACGTTAAAATATGACTGTGTGAAGTATCACGTATGAACATTATACTAGGCCTAGTTGGACATCATGGCTAAAGGACGTAATTACAGGATTCCAATGTGGTCAATGAGCCTGATGATAATTTCACTCTCTGTCTTCTCTTTTTGTTATTTGGTAGGCCTGGTTTACTCGCTTTCAAAGTCATCCTTGGCTTTTTGCTTAGTTTAATAAAGAGAAGAAAGTCTATAATATTGAGTTCATGACAGCCGAGCGAGACAGTATGCATCCAGTTTTTTATAAAATAGATATCTTTTAGTCATGGTTTGATATGCTCGACTGGGAGTTGAAACCATAGGATATCATATTCAAACAATAAGCCACGGCATGACTTTTGTATGGGAACAGAATATGACCTGCGTTACATTCGCAACCACTTCGGCTTTTTTCTCTTCAAGTATTCTGTGGTTTCGATCATTTTATTTACATTGTAGACGAGCATCCTGATGAAATAATGATTGAATATGTTGTCTGCAATTGGGCTTTGCTAGGGAACATGGAGAGATGGGGTGATAAGAAAATAAGGATAAAAATTCAACTTTTCTTGAGAGAAAAATTTCGAGTTTTATCCAACTTTCTCCTCCCATCTCTTAATTTTTCTCTCCCTTTCTTTCAAAAACAAAAAAAAAAACAAAATTCCTTTAAGGATGTGTTTACTTCACAAAAAACTCAAGATTTAAAAAACATCTTTCAACAAATGATTGATTATATTATATAGAAAAATTAGTTAACGAAAAATGTTTTCATTATTGACAATAATTTATGTCTAATTATTTTTGTGATCAATAAAATATTTTCCATTTATTCATTTTTGTAAGCAATACAATTATTTGTTTTTTCCAAAAATGTTTTCCAAATTTTAAGTTTTTTGTAAAATAAGTGAAGCCGAAGTTTCATGAAATCCACCAAAAACTTGTTAAATTAGAGATAAAACTTTAAATCAAATATAAAGTGAATGTTTGATGCTTCCTATAATTTCTTAAAACTAGTACTTTCCAAACTTAAATTTAAATCATTTTTATCTTTGATAAGTTAAATATTCCTTAATTCTGAAAATTCTTAGTTCATCTCTCTAAGTATTTTCTCCTTAAATATATAATATTTCTTAAGCTGTATTTAGAGTCTATTTGGTATAATCGTAGCTGAATTGTAGTTATGCGATAGATGATGTACTTGTGCTATAAAGTGTGGTAATTTTTATGTTTAGTAGAACATGCTTTAAAGCTACAACATCTTTGAAAAATCAGGTGAGACAACTTCTCAAAAGGTGCTATAAGCTATTCTAATTTTGAAGGTACTATAGTTGTGAACTGTTAAGTGAACGCCTTTAAAAGGTTGTAACACTCGTTTCACATTTAAATTTGCTGTGAAAAATTTAAACAAAAAAGACTTTAATAGTTATTCTACATTTGTTCAATCCATGGACAAATGCATAAATTGATATTTTTTTATTTTATCCTTACAAATTTCGATTTTGCAATGAATCTTTTTAATTGAACAAACTTCCGGAGAAAGTTCACATGTGGAAGTTCTGCTCTTTTCATATATATTGTGTATTATTTCTTAAGAAAAAAATTCTCACAGTTTCATAACTTTCACACGGTGCTCGCTTTTTTGATATTACATTTTTTTCAATTGATATGTTAAATGCTATAACTTTTCAGAATTAATCATTTGATTTAGATCAGCAATTTTCCTTACTCGAAAATCCTACAGAACATTAATTTAGTAGTAAATCATCCGACATGGCTTGCAGGAGAGATGATGACAATGACAATATTCTAAAATGACACCGTTTAAACCCTCTCTTGCCCCCTTTTTGAGATTTGGGCTAAATTATGTTGAAATCCAAACCTTATCCCCTCCATTCAATTGCGAACTAAATTGATGCGTCATTTCGGACACCAAGTTGGCTGCCCTCCTCCTTCGTCCGCCAACACCATGTCCGGGACACCCACCGTAGTTCTCCCTCCACATCCAGCCTCGACATCAAACCTCCCGAAAAGGCTCATGTTCGGTTCCGCCAATGCCTTGGTACGATATGGCTGCCTTACTATTGAACAATTCGTTCGATTTGAAATTGGAATTCAGGGGTAGGGTTTTGTGGGAAGAAAATTGATCTAACTTTTCAATTTGGGGAGGATTTTGTGGGTTTAGGGTTTGGTTTGTGGAGCCAAATTGAGCTATCAACAGTAAACTTCATACGGAATCTGGATATCTCACAAACTTCTTTTTTTTTTTTGAACGAAAACATTGCTATTCATTGATGATCACTTATCATAAGTGTTTGTACTTAGAGCATCAGAGCATAATAAGTCGATAATAGCATAGGGGGGTGTAAAACCCAATTAGCAGGGAGAGAAAGATTGCGACACGCCTTTGCAACATAATCGGCTACCCTATTAGCACTTCTTTCGCAATGGGCCAAATTCAGGCCCGGATGCTTGGCCAGCTTCTCCTTTACTCGACTCATCGTGGCTGCAATCTCCCAGTTCAATTCAAGTACACGCGTGTGTTGAAGTGGAGGAGTCAGCGTGTTCAGAAGGGCAAGGCAGTCAGACCGCACCTGTGGAGAGAGAAAACGTCGAGCGTTGAGGAAGTCTAGGGTTTCTTCAAGGGCGATGGCTTCCGCTTGAAGGGCCGAAGCAGCGGCGATCGGCTTCACGAATCCGTCGATCAACACCCCTCGGTAATCCCTGCAAACACAGGCAATAGCAGCCGCATGCGATGGTTGTTCTGTTCCTGATGATTGCTCTGTTTCAGCTTCCAGTGAGGGGTGGGTTCCCACCAGATCTTGGAGGAAAGCTGCGTCAATGTCGAGCCGCAGAACGCCCGGGGGGGGGGAGGACGCCATCGCCCGGTAAGCCGCTTCGACCGTTTCCTTTGGGGATGGGCGGATTTGTACTGTTCAAGCGGGGCTAGGGCTCGTTCTTCGTTGATATTGCGTTGGGGTTGCGGTTGTTGAAGATTTTTTCTGGTTACGTTCCTTCCGGATGCTTCATAACAGTACTCCAATTTCGTCGATGCCACCGTGAAAGTCTGGATCTTGCTGTAAGTGACAGATCCAGTCTTCTAGGCGAGTGAGGCCGTGTCGGGAGATCTGAAGGTTGAGAGGTGTTCCCGTCCAGACACACCGCGTCCATGGGCAGAGGAGGAACAGGTGCTCAAGGGTCTCTACTTCCTGCCTGCAAATAGGGCATACTGGGGAAGGTAAAATTTTCCGTTTGTACAAGTTTTCCGACGTGGCCAGAGTGTTGTTACAAGCATTCCATAAGAAAAATTGTATTTTGGGAGGAATTTTAGCTTGCCAAATATACTTCCACAGTTTAGGATTTCTCGTATGAGACGATGAAGCTTGATCTGTGTGTGGCTTGGCCGACGCCTCCTTAATTGAGAAATACCCACTTCTGACTTGGTATTCCCCTGATTTGGTGTGCTTCCAGACAAAGCTGTCTTTTTCTTCAGGTCCACCTGTTGTGGTTGCTAGAATTTCGTTTGCTATTGTCTGATTGAACAGAGATCGTATGAGGGGCTCGTTCCATGTTCCTGTTGTTTGATTTATAAGCTCCGCAACCCTGGTGGGCTCATTAGATGTAGTTTGCCCTGTTATTCTTCCACTTCTCAACCAGCAGTCTTCTCTAACATGTGTGCTTTCCCCATTTCCTATCCTATGCATCAGGTGAGGAACAATTGCATCTCTGGCTCTTAAGATGCTTTGCCAGCCCCATGAAGGACGGGACCCTCTGCCAGCCTTCCAGATATCCGAGTGTAAGTAATAGAGTGCCTTGAGGGTTTTGGCCATCAGTGAATCTGGATTTGTCCCTATTCGCCACACTTGTTTAGCTAACATCGCCAGGTTAAAGTACTGCAGGTCTTTGAAGCCCAAGCCACCTGCCCCTTTTGTGGTTTTTAGGATATCCCACTTCTTCTAATGGATACCAGCCGATTTCTCATTATTCTTCCACCAAAAGGATGCTACCTTTTGTTCAATAGCTTTGCATATGGACACAGGTATGCTGAAAATTGACATAGCGTATTGGGGAATTGCTTGAATAACTGCTTTAATCAAAATCTCTTTACCCGCTTTTGACAGAAGCTTTTCCTTCCAGGTTTCGAGTTTTGAGCTGACTCGAGCCAATATCCACGCAAAGACATCTCACAAACTTCAACAAGCATATATTGCCACTAGTTTCATTGCATGGCCATAGTACACCATATAACACGTGCTTCTCGCGCATTAGACTAAGCTTAGCGATCAATGACATAAAATAAAGCCACACCAGTAATTCTAAGCAAACTGAACTACTTGACAACGACTAACCCATATATTACAAATACAGAGATTTCTATTATTTCTCCACTATAAGCTTCATATAGAGTTGATCCTATTCTCCGCCGTATCTTCACTTTTCTGCAGAAACTCCCCTTGTTTCCCACAGAATTTTACTCGGTCGCCTCAGTTTTTCTTGCTTGTGCCGGTGCAATGTTTTTCTTGCTGTTGTCTCCACCTTTCTCGGCTGATGCTTTGCTCTCATTCCCGTCCTGCTTCGCCACCTTGGGCAAGTCATTATGTTGAGGAGGGTTTGTGCCTGGTTTGATTGGGGGCTTCTGAGGCTGTTCTTTGCATCTACTGATCTCTCCCGAAAAAGAATTCAGGTAATTAAGCCTCATTACAATAATTTATAGCAAATGATTTCTAAATATTTAGTATGGGGTAGGGCTATAAACTGAATAATTCCTAAATATGATTCAACTTGTTACCATGCATTATCTCCGGGATAACTCACACCAAATACTCTCTCCTCACACACTTAATGCTGACCAGAATCTAAACTCAAATTTATTACTTGAAATATTTATTAAAAAAAAAAAAGGTCAGTTATGCTTAACAAGTCACCACAAACCCCAAGGTATATAATACTCACTTGCGCTTTCAATAACACGTCCCCAAACATCTCAATTTGAATTTTTTGTTTCTTGAAAAATCATCATGACATAGCATGTCGTTTGTTTATGAGGTCATATGAAATTAAAGCAAAAGGCATACATGGTTAAAAGAGGCCAGAACTTAAGGAACTACTCATTCTCGTGCTTGATGACACACAAAATGCTACATACAATTCTTGTCCAATACCGAAGAACAGAGCAAAAAAAATTTAGGGGGCTATGGATTATCCTTACATGACAGATACCCTCTGTTTGCATTGCTGCTTCAGCTTGAGCTTCTGAGTTGAGATTACATGGACCGTGCAGGTTTTTGGGACGAAGCTACTAACCACCAGAGACATGAGCATGATTTCAAGTGTCGAGATAGATCTCTCGATATGATCTTCCTCTCTCGATCTCTCACTAGGTTGAGGTGAAGTGAAATGTGGGTGTGCTTCAAGAGAGGCCTACTCAATGCACTCTTTTATATCAATTTACAGAAATCAAGCGATCATGGAGTTCACGGAGAGGGAATCAAACTTAAGGTGGGGCACACCCGTGTCAGTGCTTTCTTTTCCTCTTTTTCACACTGTCGGTTTCTACTTGGGTCTCTGTGTTTGTCTCTTTGGAAATTTGGGAGCGATCTCATTTGGTCTTTGTCCCAGTTCAGCAATAATTGAGTCCACCTTGGTGTCCTTGACTACTTTATGTCTGTCTAGTCACCATCCCCATAAAGTGGTTTCCATCCCATTCATCTCTCTCTTTTGTTACACCAAATGGCGTTACATGCACATAAACATACAGATCAAAAGCACTTATGATAAGATGATGAATCCTTCATAATAATAGTTATCTGACTCAGCGTGCACTTAACATTGTATCTAACAATTGATTCAATGATGCCCTTTCTTTCAAAATTTATCTACAAAATAATAACATAGGGAAAAATTAAGTGTTGTGCCATACATTAGAATATCACGTGGTGAAAGTATCACATATAAACACTATACAAGGCCTTGTTAGATATCAGTCCGAGGATTTCATCAAGAATCGACCGCTTAACGCACCTATGATTTAAGGGTTCCGATGTAATCAACGAGCCTGATAATTATTCATTTTGTCTTTTTCTCTATCTTCCGGTTGGCGTGGTTTACTCGCTTTCAAGGTCGTCCTTTGCTTATTGCTCAGTCCAGTCAAGAGAAGAAAGTTGACCATGTTGACT
This sequence comes from Eucalyptus erythrocorys, assembly GCA_014182555.1. Classification (NCBI taxonomy): domain Eukaryota; kingdom Viridiplantae; phylum Streptophyta; class Magnoliopsida; order Myrtales; family Myrtaceae; genus Eucalyptus; species Eucalyptus erythrocorys. The sequence continues at coordinate 15,915,555 of CM024602.1, forward strand.
TGATGACAGCGAAGCGAAGCAGTATGCATCCACTTTTATAAACCAGCTGTCTTTTTGTCAGTGTTTGATATGCTCGAGTGGCACTTGAAACCATAGGATATCATATCCAAACAATGCGTCCCGGAATATTCAACTTTTGTATAAGAACAAAATATGAATTGCATTACAATTGCCCTTACTTCGCCTTTGTTTTCTTCGAGCATTCTATGGATTTGATCTTTTTGATAGAATCCATTGTCTGTAGTTAGGCTTTGCTGGGGAACATGGAGAAGAAGGAAAATGAGAGACGGGGGATATTTAAAAATAAGGATAAAAATCAAATTTTTTGGGAGAGAAGTTTCAAGTTTCATCCGACTTTCTCCTCCCATTTGTCAATCTCCCCTCCCGGTGTTCCAAAATATAAAAATCCCTTAAATTTCATGAAAAACCCCTATGGTATGTCGTTTAATAAGAGACGAAATTGTAATTCCAATATAAACTGAATGTCTACCGTTCAAATTACAATTTCTTAAGACTCTAGAGATTTCCGAATTTGAATTTAAATATTTTTTTCGTTGACAAGTCAAATTTTCCTCTATTCTTAAAGCTCTTAGTTCGTCTCCCTAATCCTTTATCCTCAAATATCTCTAATATCTCGTATGCTATGTATAGAGTTTGTTTGGTATAATCGTCATTGAATTGTAGTATGCTATATAAGACGTACTTAACCCTCTGTTTGCATGGCTGCTTTAGCTTGAGCTTTTGAGTTGAGATTACATGGACCGTACAGGTCTTCGGCACGAAGCTACTAACCACCAGAGACACGGGCATGATTGTAAGTGTAGCTCTCGATATGATCTTCCTCTCTCGATCTCTCACTAAGTTGAGGTGAAGTAAAATGTGGGTGTGCTTCAAGAGAGGCCTAATCAATGCTCTCTTTATACTAATTTATAGAAATCAAGCGAACATGGAGTTCATGGAGAGAGACTTAAACTTAAGGTGGGGAAGACCCGCGTTAGTGCTTTCTTTTCCTCTTTTCACACTTTCGGTTTCTAATTGGGTTTGTGTTCGACTCTTTGGAAATTTGGGAGCTTTCTCATTAAGTCCTTGTCCCCTCTCTACGGTAAAGTTAGAGCTCAGCAAGAATTGAGTTCCCCGTGGTGTTCCTGACTACTTCATGTTTGTCTGGTCACCATCCCCATAAAATGGTTTCCACCCTATTCATCCCTCTCTTTTGCCACACCAAATGGGGTTATATACACATAAACATATAGGTCAAAAGCACTTATAATAAGATGTTGCGTCCTTCAAAAAAATATTTATATGATTCGGTGTGTACTTAACGCGGTACCAAATAATTGATTTAATGACCTCATTTCTTTCGGAATTTATTTAAAAACATATGGAAAAATTATGTGATATGCCTATGTTTGAATATGACATGATGAAAGTATCATGTATAATTATTATACTCGGTCTAGTTAGACATCATGGCTAAAGGATATCTTTGAGAGTCAACCACCTAGCCCGTGATGACAATTTTCCAATGTAATCAACGAGCCTGATAGAGATTTCATTCTGTGCCTTTTCTTTTTGTCTTTTGGTTGGTGTAGTTTAGTCGCTTTCAAAGTCGTCCTTTGCTTAATGCTCCAATCCAATGACGACAAGAAAGTTGACCATATTGACTTCATGACAGCCAAGCGAAACAGCATGCATCCAGCTCTGTAAACCAGATATTTTTAGCCAATGTTTGATATGCCCGACTGGCACTTGAAACCATAGGATATCATATTCAAATAATAAGCCTCGGAATATTCAATTTTTGTATGAAGTTTGATTAAAATCGAAACTACTTCGCCTTTGTTTTCTTCAAGTATTCTATGGATTCGATCTTTTTGTTTACGATGTAGACGAGCATCCTGATGGAATAATGATAAAATGCATTGTCTGCAATTAGGCTTTGCTGGGGAACATGGAGGAGGAAGAAAATGAAATACGGGGAGATTAAAAAAAAAAAGAAGATAAAAAATCAATTTTTTTTTTTTTGCAGAGAAATTTCGAGTTTTATTCAAGTTTCTCGTCCCATCTCTTAATTTACCTTTTTCGTTTTTTTTAAAATCCCTTAAATTTCATGAAAAGCCCCTGAAAACTTATATGGCATGTTATTCAATGAGAGACAAAATTGTAATTCCAATATAAATTGAATGTCTATACTTCAGATTACAATTTCTTAAAACTCTAGTGCTTTCCAATTCTCAATTTAATTTTTTTTTTTTTTATCTTTGATAAGTTAAATCTTCCTTAATTTTCAAAACTCTTAGTTCATCTCCTTGATCCTTTATCCCCAAATATCTCTAATATCACATAAGCTATGTGTGGAGTTTGTTTGGTATAATCATCATTGAATTGTAGTATGTTATATAAGATGTACTTGTGCTGTGAAGTACTGTAAATAATATATTTGTTAAGTTGCAATATGTAGGATAGCTTCTCAAAAGATGTTGCAAGCTGCTATAATTTTGAAGGTATTAAACCTGTGAGGTGTTTAGCAAACACCTTTGAAAAGTTGCGACACTCCTTTTGGCAGTTGAATTTGTTGGGAAAAAGTTATAAAAAAAGAGACTCTAGCTATTTACCATACAAATGTTGAATTGATGGACGATAAAGTAAGTTGGTAGTTTTATTTTCTTTCTTTTAAATTTCGATTGTGCAATTTGAATCTTTTTATCCAACAACAGACTTCGTAAAAAATTTCAAATATTGAGAATATCTCTTTTCAATATAATTGTATGTAATTTTTTGACAAAATGACACTAATGCCATGTTTTTCTGCAGGACGCTTGTTTTGATGTCATAAACTTTTCAAACAATCACTTAAGTGTCTTAATTTATTAAAAATGTTTATTGGGTTGCTTTGGCAATTTTTCTTGTCTAAAGTCCTACATAGCATCTATTTACTATTAAAATATATGACATGACTTGTCGGAGAGATGATGACAACAATGGAATTTTAGAATGACGTCATTGAAGCCCTCTCTTACCCCCAAATTTAAAGGGTTTAGGATTAAATTAGGCTGGAATCCAAACTCTAGCCCCGTTTTCAATTGCAAACCAACATTAATGCTTCACTTCTGACACCACGCTGATCATCCTCTTTCTTTGCCAAACTCCTTTCTAGACCAAACCCTACTCTATGCATGAAATATTTCTCTCTCGACAACTAGCCTCGACATCGAACCAGGCTTATGTACAATTTCACCAAAAAAGACGGCCCGCCCATTGCTAAACAATTCATCTGAATTGAAACTGGATTTTAAGCTAGAATATTTTGGAATTTGGGGAAGATTTGAGGTTTACAGTTTGTTTAATGGAGCAAATTGAACTTAGTATCTCAATTTTGGCAAAATCATTGCAAACCATTTTATTTGATCTAGATCTTAAGCATTGACATCTCTACTATGGAGACTAACTCTTTAAATGAAAAATTAAAATATTAATCTGTACTTAATACCAAGTTATTTTTTCAAGGAATAACCCATCATGATAAGATGTTACTTTCCACTATAGTATCTCATAACTCAATTGAACAAAAGAAGATTACAATCCAATGATTATTTACTTTAAATTCCCGCATCACTAATGACGTACCATTGGAAAATTTCTATTGGGCAAAGTAACTCTTCCGAATTTTGCACACCAATCACAACTTTATAACCTTACAGCAATTCACTAACCTTTCCATCAATGTAAATATTAATCATTAAAAGTAGTCACTATTTATTCTTTTATCTAGTAAAGATAATTCGTCGATATATTTTTATTCCTTTTTTTTGTCGCATATATACTTTCATTTTTTTTTTCCATTATTTCTTCAGAACCTAAAAAATCTGCTGCCACTTGTTGCACATACGCTCTTTCCTTCGCTCCGGGAAGTGGATGACAATCAAAGCGACGCACGAGCTCCGTATCGGCATTCCCATCGCTACCCGAAAGATTTCCTCGTCCCGATTTCCCGCCAAAAGACCGATGCGCTGTTCTCCGATTTCGCACCTCCGACTTCACCCGCCCCTCGAGCTCGCCCCACGAGCATCCCCGCTCCGGCCCGCGCCCCCTCCGCCGCCGCTCTCCGCCCGCTTCTCGCCCCGCCCGCTCCCCCGCCGCGGCCTCGCCCTGAAATCCCCCGGGTGCCGGGGATTCGCCGCCGCGGGCGGTCCCCCGGGTCCGGGCTCGCCGGAGGACGGCTTCGATGTCGAGCTGGGCCGCCTCCTGGCCCTCCTCCCCGAGGAGATGCGGCGGAGGGTCAGCGAGCATCCGGAGCGGAGTCAGTTGATCGAGGTGGTCATGGACTTGGGCCGGAAGCCGTTGGCCCGGTTCCCGTCCGGCGATTTCGTGTTGTCGGAGCTTCCGGTGACGCACGAGGATCTCGAGCGCGCCACGTCCCAGGTGAGCTTTATTGAACTTTAGGGTTCAGTTGACGGAAAATTATACTAGATGGAATTATATGTCGCTCGATTAGCTGCCGGTAATCAATTAATGTTGATTGCTATGGAAAAATACCAGTAGACCCTCGTGAGGGTATGAACAGAGTGGAGTTGGGGCAGGGGAAAATATAGGCGAACTGGATTACTGATAAACATGGCAAAATTGGAAGGGCGTTTAAGCTTAGCTTCGCTAATGAGATTTTCTCGTGTAATCTAATAAGCAATGTTTCCAGGGTTGTAGGAACATATTGGCCTGCCATCCGCTTACTTGACTGATTGTTGCCCCGTGACATGCATAATTTGATTTATGACTTGTTTATCTCATTCAAGAAATCTCTGTCACTCGATTTCATGCACGGTGCCTCTGGTATCAATCACGATGTCTTGGATACGCTGATTTTTGCAAGAGCGGCTTAATGTCTGTAGTTAAATTTGATTTCGAGGAGGACTAATGATGCACTCAATATTCACTGATGGATTCATGTGATAGGTCGGCAACTTTGCTGTAGACAATCGAGCAGGAATCAGTCGAACGTTACACCGCATTAGTGGTATCAGGAATCGGAAGGGAATAATTATTGGACTAACTTGCCGTGTTGGGCGAGCGATATCAGGAAGCGCTCCTCTGCTGCGGGATTTGGTTCAAACTGGGGCTTCTCTGTTGCTTATTGGGCCACCAGGGGTGGGGAAAACTACCATTATCAGGTTGTTGATTACAGTCCTTATCACAGTTCATTGGTTTACTCTGCTGCGGGACTCATGTTCTTTCACCTTAAAAGTTCCAAATGAGGAATATGCAGCTAATTTTCTTGCAAACAGGCCTATGAAGCCAACTTTCTGTTGCTTGGATTAGTTGATCTGAACCTTCCAATAGCTAATTGTCATATTGCGGATACTTTCGATGTTTATTGCTATCTTCTTTGACTCAACTAGGTTAGAAGAACAAAGTGTTAGCTTTGACTTTTCATTTAGTTGGTGCATGGGTAAAGATAGCTTTGGAAAATGCTGCTAATTGTTACTAAAATTACTTCGGCAAATGCAATTGACTGTTGCTTTTCTATGAATCAATTTTGCATTCAATACTCATGGTGAATTGTTGGTGGAAAGAGTTATGTTGGAAGATGCATTATCTATGAGCTTTCTGGTCTTCACATTTTAAGATGACCGACTTGACATTTCACTATCCCTGGGTTTATTGGATATTCTTGTGGAAAATCTTCTGCAATCTACTTTCTCAGTATGCATGTATTGTAGACCAGGAATCGTGGGTCAAGCGTTACAAGGAATTATTTACTTATGCATAATGTCGCCTCAATTTCATCCACAATATGATGAAGTCCTCTGTTGACAAGTGAGCTCATTCAAGTAGAGTGGGGGTGATTTTACTTTATCCAGGGAAATAGCTAGAATGCTTGCAAATGATTATGGAAAACGTGTTATGATTGTTGACACTTCCAACGAGATTGGTGGAGATGGTGACATACCTCATGAAGGAATAGGCAATGCTCGGCGAATGCAAGTTCCCAACTCTGACATGCAACATAAGGTGGGAGCTGATATTGAACATCTAAATTACTTGCTTTTGCTTCATCTTGGAACTTCCCTAATGGATGCTGTTGCAAGCTACAAGTTGAACCTAGTTCCTCTTTTCACGACTGATTAATACTGCTCGTGGTTCCAAATGGAGATATAGGAGTGACCATTCCTGTGGTAATTGACATCTTTCTTCTTCTTTTATAGGTGTTAATTGAAGCAGTGGAAAATCATATGCCACAAGTTATTGTAATAGATGAGATTGGCACAAAGCTTGAAGCAATGGCTGCAAGCACAATTGCCCAACGTGGGATTCAGCTAGTTGCAACTGCCCATGGTGTAACTATAGAGAATTTAATAATGAATCCCGCACTGGAGATGCTTGTAGGAGGAATTCAGGTTGGAGACTTGTAATGTCAGTTACAATCTGTCAAAATCTCCTTGATTACTTAGATATCTGTAGCTTATTAATTGATTAAATGAGGGAAAAAAACCAGTACTTATGTTTTCTTAGCATGATGGTGTCTAACCAATGTTCATTACTTGATGCTTTACTTCACAAAACAATGTGCAGTCGCCCACAGGAACTTCTCTGGGCATTGATTTTCCTAATGCCAAGAAACTACGTTTGTTATAGAGTGTCACTCTAGGGGATGAGGAAGCCAGCCGGAGGGGTGTCCAAAAGACTGTGCTTGAAAGGAAAGGACCCTCAACATTTAGTTGTGGTGTTGAGATCATATCAAAAACTGAGTTGCGAGTTCATCGTAGCTTGGAGGCAACAGTGGATGCAATTTTGTCAGGTGAACTTCCAGATTGAATTTGATTCATTACAATTGTTGCTTTTGGCCAATTGTTATATATTCATGGCAGTTTTACCTAATCTGCTATCATTGCTTAGTGATTGTTCCGGTGTTGGCATAGGGCGGCTACCTAAAGTCGAAGTTCGCAAGATGGGAGCCAAGGATTCGAGAGGAAATGCAGAAGCGGAACCTTTCACCTACTCTTCCCTGAGTGATAATGATGATACTAGCTTCATTCATGTTCCAGATAGGGCTGGTGAAAGTTCTGGCTACGGTGAATATGCTCCCGAGTTGCCTCCAAACAGGGAGAGTTTCAGTGAAGATGGGGCTCGTCTTGTCTTGTATAATTATGGGGTAAGCAGCTGTGGCTTTTAGGCACATAAAGAATCCATCTCATTGAATTTATGAATGCAATAGGTATCACCTCTCACTTTTAAAATTTGAAGCTGATTGCTTGGGTATTCCATCCTTCATGGAGAACCTCTTGTAACTAGTAATCATGTGATTCTATGTCTGTTCAGGTGCTATCGTACATGAAGATTGACTGTTATGCATGAGATGCTCAGTAATCCTTCTTCCTTTTTCTTTCCAATTAACAAAATTACTTGGATTCTTAAGGTCTATCCTTTCTTAGCTGAGTGGGCTTGGAAGATGGTGGACTATATCCACAAGTGTTGTTCTAAAGAAAAACCCAATTTCTTTTTATGATATAAGGGATGACCTTTTTGAATTCTTTTCTGCATCATTTTTCTTCTTATAAACCATATTGTGTTCTTGAACCATCTTGCTTTCGAATTGTACACAATTTGATAACAAAATCATGGCATCTGGTGATGTTCTGTTTGTTTTATTGATCTCTTCTTGCTAACATTGCTGCTATTCAACAGATTTGGATCATGTTGTTGAAATAGAAATCACGTTCCATTTGAAATCTCTTGCTACATAGCTTACAAAGTGAGCAGTTATTGTAGATCCTGGAAGCAAGCATAATCCAAGTAGTTAAACAGCTGAATTTGGGTGAAGATGTTATCCAATTAACTGATAACATCAGCCAGGCACATGCATTAATTGCATTGCAGTCCAAGCTCAAAAAGAATCCAGGAATTCAAGCTGCTGCTAGATCTCATGGAATTCCCATTTATGTCACGAAGGTTCTTGTCGGCAATTTCCTTATTTAACAGGAATTCTTCACAGTTCAATTTTAATCACATAGTTTTGTTTTTCTTCCTCCCAGACAAGTTCACTGGTTCAAATAACAAACGCAGTGAGGGCATTATTGAGGGATCATGATGGCTCACAGGATACTGAAGTAGAGGACACATTAAAGTTGTCGGAGAAAACTGATGCCCTAGAGGTGACTATTTATTCTCATTTCAGTCTAATTTAAAACAATTTTAACTAGAAGGTTATTAAAAAAAAAAAAGGGATCAACCTTATGATGTCACGCCTGTTGATGGATCTGCTTGCTTTTAAGGAATGAGGTATATTAATTATTACAAACATGATATAGGATTTTGAGGTGACTGGCACTTGCTTTATGAAAGCATTGTCATTTCAAAATCCTACATCATGTTTGTGATAATAAGACGCTTCATTCCTTAAGGGCGTGGAGATCCATCATAATATACTACATCATCGCAATTTCTGAGCTGTGGAGAGTGGGACATTAATGGGGCATACAGGTTCCAGAACTCTGAAGTTGGCCTGGCTCAGGACAACCTCCAACCAAATGAAAGAGGATAGAAAAAGAGAAACCATTTCCACCCAAAATTTCAGGAACTTCCATTCTTGGAAGGCAGCTCTTCTGTTATTATCAGGCATTCAAGGAAAAAATACATAGTGCTGTATTGCACGAGGCATGGAATGAAATTGAATTTGTTGATCTTTTGGACATTGCTGGGGCATAGAAAGTTGTAGAAGTGCACCTGAACAATCGTTTTTAATTTCCTCATGGATCCCTTTTCCAGGAGGCAAGAGTGGCTATTGAACAGGTTGTCATACCAAAAGGAGAACCTGTGGAATTACTTCCAAGATCATCTTCCATAATGTCTCTTCAGATGGACCTCATACAAAAATACCAGCTACGATCAGAAAAAATAGGTAAAGAGCAGGATATACATCTGCGTATCCTTCCATATGACCTAGGAAGCTATGAAGACATAGATTCTACAGACGAGGTAGTTGATGGGTTTGATGACTTTGAGAGCACCAATGGCTCCGCTCACAACATCAGCAGATTACCGCTTCTATCCGATTAGACAGAATGTCAGTATTATGAGTGAGTAGACAGCTGTGTCAAATGGTTACAAGCTATTTGTGCTAACTGAATGTTATACAGCATTGCTTGCCTTTTCATGTTTAGCCATTAGCTCTTCTCTGTGTACATAGCAAATAATACATTTACTAAACTTCTGAAGCACACTGCCCTGAGGAGCTTAAGACTAGGTAGAGGTAGAAGTTATTGATGGATGTAACAGCTATCCCAATATTGCCGTCTTCCTTCTTATTCGTTTCTCATTCTATTTGTGCTGTGTGACCGTCCTAGTACAGTCTTTACTGATTAGATTTGCCAGTGACTACACACGCCTACATTTCTTATTTCGAGTAATATTTTTATTGCTAAAATACTATAGCAAAAACTGATAGTCATGGCCACTGGAGTTTTGTTCCACTGACGGAACCTTAGTGGATGTACTTAGTGAATTTTTCCATTAAATGTGAATGGGTGGTTGAAATGTGGCAGGGCAGGAATACTTGACTCTTATCTTCCAAAATTATCAGTATCTTTTGCCTTATTGGAGCGAAAATCTCTCCCCGGGCGTGACTCGTCAAGGTGTTAATTGATCCAAGAATGTAAGTACTCTATTTGTTAGGGAAAAGTATCAAAATAGTCCTAAACTTTTTATATTAGTACCAATTCAGTCTTAAACTTTTTAATTCAACCATTTTAGTCTTAAACCTTTTTATATTGGTACCAATTCAATTCATCTGGTTAATTTAAGCTGGAAATTGTTGACGTGGCCGCCGGCGGTCTTATGTAGCACCATGTGGATAAATTTTATAATTTTTTATATTATTTTTCAGATTTTTCCTTCTTTTTTTCTCCTTGGCCGGCAAGGTCGCCGGCCGGCCGATCGACCATCGTTGGCCACAGGCTAGTTGGGGTGAGGGGCCTCGTGCCCTCGCCGGCCACTGGCAAGGGCATCAACCCTCGCCCAGATCTAGGCGAGGGCCTCTGTGCCCTCATCGGCCACAAGTGAGGGCTACGCCCTCGCTCGTGGCAAGTGATGGTGCGGCAACCCTCACCCAAATCTAGGCGAGGGCACGGCGACTCTTGCCCAAATCCAAGCGAGGGCATGTACGCACTCAGCGTTTCTCCTCACAGCATCTCTCTCCGTCACTCAACGCTCGAAGACTCTACCCCCCCATGAGGGCCCTTGCCCGCCACGAGTGAAGGCTATGCCCTCACCTGTGGCCGGCGAGGGCACAAAGACCCTCGCTAGCCAACGGGCAAGGGTTTCAACCCTTGCTTGGATCTGGGGAGGGGTTGATGCCCTTGCCTGTGGCTGGCGAGGGCGCGGGGCCCCTTGCCTCGACCAGCCTATGGTCGGCAATGGTCGGGGCCGGGCCGGGCGACCTCGCCGGCCAAGGGTAAGAAGAAAAAAAAAAAAAGAAAAAGTTAAGAAAAGGAAAATATATATAATTTAAAATTTTGAAAAAAAATATAAAAAATATATAATTTATTCACGTGTCACCACATAAGACCGCCGACGGTCATATCAGCAATTTCCGGCTTAAAATAGCTGAATGGACTAAATTGGTACCAATGTAAAAAGGTTTAGGACTAAAATGGTCCAATTAAAAAATTTAGGACTGAATTAGTACCAATACAAAAAGTTCAGGACTATTTTGGTACTTTCCCCATATTTGTTGTATCTATCCTCAACTCATCTATTAAGATATAATATACGGGCTGTAATACAGACGATATCCAGGATTTAAGATATCTAGATGATAAGGTATGGTCTTTCTTTCTATAGCTGGAAGTCATATGAAGTCCTCATGACGATATTATAAAGAATAACGGGCTAGCAAAAAAGTTCAGAACTTTGATGCATTATATGCAAAAGTACATATTCTTTATTCGGCTGCATTTGACTGGTTGTGGATGGAAAGCCGACTTACCAACTTCTTCCCATTTTAATCCCACTGAACATCGAAGAGGAGGTGGCCATTACTCATGGATTTCTTAATGAACCACATCCTATTACGTGAGGATAGATGGACCTTTTGGTTTAGTGGACGGAAACCTCGGACTTATTTTGCGGGTCCTCGCATTACTTTTTTGGCAGTTCTCATTTTGAAAAGACTGGAGATCGTGTTTGCAGTGTCAAAGTGCTTTATCTTGAAGCATTAACTATAACTCCCTAGTTTGGTTGTGATAAAGTCAAATATTTAATAAATGAGTTAGGGCATGGTCAACTGGATCAGTGTGAGAGTGACCCAGCCACACCTTGATTGTTATCAGATCACTATGAATTGGATTTTGGTGCGCTGTCCACCCTCCTATAGGCTACTTTAGCAGTCAACTCGATGGTTGATGCAAAGTCGAAAGCATCAATTGTCAACCTGTGTATTCATTGAATCTGAGCGCAAGCCCACTAGGAATCTTGAAATTTGCTGTGGCATTACAATATAGTCTTAAAACTTTAGTAAAGTAAGTTCTTAAACTTATCGAATTGATACAACTAAATCTTTTTGTTTATTCTATCCAATGTGCTGAATGGAAAATGCTGGTGTGGTGTTTTAATTAAAGTTGTGAAGAGGGATGGTGTTGATGTAGCCCCACATCACTAAGAAATAAAACCAACTTAATTCTAAACTTTTTAATTATGTCGATTAAGTCTTAAACATGTTCACATTTTTCCCTAGTCAATTTTAATTGGAAATTGCTTATGTGGAAGCCGGTAGTGTCATATAGGATAGTTGCATTGATGTGAGCAATTTTTTTGTTCTTTTTTTTTTTTCGTTTTTTCTTTTCCCTTCTTTTCCACCAAGTTCGGCCCCTCACCCACAATTGGCAAGGGTTGGCCGGCTCTCGCCAATGACTAGCAAGGGTTGGCCAGCAATTCTTGCTAGGCTTGTTTAAAAAAAAAAAGGAAAAGAAATAAATATGAAAAATAAAAAATCATAAACTTTTTTAAAAATAATAAAAATTGTCCATATCAGTGTTGTTCGTGGCATATAGGATGATTAGTATTTACGTTAGCAATTTATGATTAAAACTTACCGAAGGACCTAATTTGCATAATGTAAAAATATTTAAGACTCAATTAGAAAAATTGAAATGTTTAAAATATAGTTGGTAAAAGTGCAATTAGTTTAGGATTTTTTTGGACAAATTTTATTCCTCATAAAGAAGCCTAAAATATTAAATTAGAGGCTGAAAACTTAAAGAAAAAAGGTGAAATGGCCTAACATTTTAAGAAAAATGCAAAACAAAGAAAAAACAACCAACTTTTGGCTCAAATAATTTCAATTCATAAATGCACCAAAACTTCTAAAAATTTACTACAAAAACGTAATAGAGTTCTCAGATTTTAAAAAAGTACAACGAAATCTCAAAATTTGCCAAGTTGATACAATTAATTCTCCTTGTCTACATCAAATTCGGCTAACAAAAATTGCACTGATTCTTTTTAATATTACTTTCCCCCTTATATGTAGGCGTGCGGTCATAGCCAAAAAAAATATTGTTTTGTTTAATTTCTTTTTTTCCTGAACCTCAGTAAAAGAGCGAATGACGGTCTGCGCTGCTCCCAGTTTGCTTCCCCTGTTTTTGTTCTTCTTTTAGTTCGCGATTTTTCCCTTTTTTTTCCTCTGTTTTCAAAACTCAAATCATTTACTTTGGTTTAGTTTTCAGATTAGGAACGATCTACGCTTCCCCTCAGGTCTGTCTTATGTTCAAGCTTTGACAGTACAGTCAGAACTTTACTGCACTTGTGGGCTGGTGCCCGTCGCCGGGCGAGCATCGCCACCCTCGCACGCCCCGCAAGGATCGTCCCAACCCTCGGATCAAGCTCTTCTTTATAGCCCAAGCCCCTCTTTCTCCCTCGTTCGAGTCTCTTCTCTTCTGGGTTTCTCTTTGCCCTGTAAGTTCTCATGTTCCTCTACTCTGCATGGATAAGACATGATCAGCTGGATTTGAGTTTTGAGTTAGGTGCGCCGTTTCAAGCTTTTTCCGGTGCGATTTCCGCCAATCGGACCTTCTCCTTTCCCTCAACTCTCGTCACTCCAAAAACCCTCGTCGTTTTCGTATCCTCCAATATGTTTCTGTCGCTACACTGCCCCGCCCCCTCCACTTCTCCCAAAGCTTTTTCAGTCTCTATAATTCATCCACTCGTGCGCATCGATTACGATAGTGAAAAACTTGTTGCCACATTGGGTCGGTGGGGCATAAACACGTGTGAGGTCATGCCTTACGTCATGCACACTTGTGAAAATTTAGTAATCTAATGATAAATTATACTAGTCACATTATTTTTCAAGGGAAAATTATCCACAAAGTCCTAAACCTATTGCACTTTTCTCAATTCAATCATAAACATTTTTTCACTTCTTGTTAATTCAGTCCATCCGGTTAATTTTGACCGGAAAATGCTGACGTGGACACCGGCAATGCCACGTAGGACCGCTGGCGTTAACGTGGACAATTTTAATAATATTTTGATATTTTTTTGAATTATCATTATCTTTTTCTTTTTTTTCCCTTTTTTTCTTCTTTTCTTTCTTTTCTATTTGGCTTTCTTTGCCTTTTCCGGTGGCCGGCCACTGACCACAGCCAGCCGGTCGACCTTGCCCGCCACAGGCGCGGCTCGGTCGAGCGAGGAGGAGCCCCGGTGAGGGAAGCCCTTGCCCAGCACGCCCGGCAAGGGTCGCCTGGGTGAGGCCAACCTGCGCCCAAGCTAGGGGCGAGGGCCGCCTCACCAGTTTTGGTCTAGGTGAGGCCAACACTCGCCTGAGAGAGGGTGAGCCCCAACAAAGGCTCTCCTCACTAGATCTGGCGAGGCCGGCCCTCGCCCAAGCCAAGGCGGCCTTGCCCGGCATACTCGGGCAATGTCAGGCAAGGCCACCCTGGCCTGGGCGAGGGTTAGCCTCACCCACGCGACCCTTGCCAAGCCGCGCTTGGGTGAGGGCTCCCCTCGCCAAGGCTCCTTCTCGCCCGGCCGAGCCTCGCCTATGGCGGGCAAGGCCAACCGATTGGCTGTGGCCAATGACCGGCCACTGGAAAAGGCAAAGAAGAAAGCCAAAAAGAAAAGAAAAAAATGTTAAAATATTATTAGAAATTATCCACATCAGCATCAACAATCCTACGTGGCACTGCCGGCGTCCACGTCAGCATTTTCTGACCAAAATTAGCCGAATGGACTGAATCAACAAGTGAAAAGGTTTATGACTGAATTAGCAAAATTAAAAGATTTATAACTGAATTGGCAAAAGTGCAATAGGTTTAGGACTTTGTAGATAATTTTCCCTATTTTCAATGTGCACGGTTGTTAACATGGCGAGTATTTTTCTTTGTAGCCAAAAAAATGGTGAATTGTAGCGAGTGATCTCTATGTAAGGAATCCATTATCTCAATGCTCTGTTAGTGAATAGTAGCATCTATAGAATTTCTTTCCTGGCGACATACAAAAATATAAAATAAAGACTCAAAATTAGATATAAAGACTAGTTGGCAGCAAAAGTTGGTTTGATCATCAAATACCACATGCTTGGTATGGGAGTACGAAATATGTAGCATATGAGCAAGGGTAAGCAACAGCTCATTTCATACATGTTAATTTATCGACAAGTACAAGAATTAACACACAATGGTCAATGATAATATTCTTTAATACCACCTGTCTAGTTATTGAAATATGATGACGGACAGTTGGTGGTTGCCTATATAAGTGCTGGTGGCAAGTTCTCATTAGTAAGTACTTCAAATACTATTCAAATCACTGTGACAGTTGGCATTGAAACACACGTTGTGGAGGGTGCACTTGCCGTTTGAAGACCTAGTCGTGGAACGGTTGTCGATAATTGCAAAACCACCAACACACAATGAAGACAGTTAGACAAGCATAGGCATGGTCGAGGAGCAGTTACTACACCTTTGCGAGAATAGAGGAGCATGGACAAGACCAATGGAAGTTACTTGGAGGAACGAAACTGGTGGGCATAGTCGATGAGCGATTATTATCCCTTCACTATAATACCACCAGCAATCCAACGAGGGAAGATCCCCACATAAATCAACAAATTATTATCTTTCAATTATATTTACTTTTTCTACATTATACTTTAAATTTCCTTAGCTATGGCTTTTCAATTTGCGTTATTGATACCTCATTGTTGATTGAATTCAGACATTATATCTCAATATCTTTAATCCATGCCGTCAATTGAATCATGACATAAGTACAAATTGATCTTGTAACTTCTGGGTCTTGTCATTAATTAAATTCCAATTTGGTTGAAATCGTACAATTTTGTTTGGATTTAAGAAGTTCCATTATCTTCTATCTAAAGTTGGTTTAGAATCTTAATCTCTTTTTAATAAAATCAAAGACTAATTTTTTATAAAAGATATTTCCTCACGGGAAATTCTAATAAAATAAGACTCGAAAGCTATTAAAAGTAACAAGTGCGAAAAGAAGAGGAAAAAGAGATGGCGGCTTAAGGTATGGTGCTCTAAGAAACTCGGCGGCCTCATCAGTCGTACGCTTGGAAAGCGTGACGGAAAGAGTTGATTCTGACCCTCGACAAAATCTCAGAGCGACAGATTTAGGCCGAATGTTTTGTTAATGCTTTGAGGCGGAAAAAAGGGGAGGTTGCGGGTGATGCGTGAATGAGAACAAAAGCGGCCATGACTTATGACTAGGCGCACGCCAGTACAATTCAGCAAAACATTACAGACAAGAACGAGGAGCGTAATCTAGAACCCAAAAAAGGACTCTGATTCATTCACCAACCAAGGGGAGAAGGCATATACGTGCCGTCAGGCTCAAGCAAATAAGATAAACATGTTTTTTGATTTTGAGAATTGACTTTCGGTGGGGGGAGAGCTCCTTTCATAAAGATTTGGCGGCGGAAAGTCGCCACCTGGGATTATTATGCTATTCGCAAAATCCACCGTTTCCCACCGACGTCGGCATTTGAATTATGATGTCATCTTTTCGAAGTCAGACTGCAATAGAACAAGGCCAAGGGAAATCAGGATTTTGAGAAAATAATACAACTACCCATTATTTGTTTGAATCTCTCTCTCTCTCTCTCTCTCTCTCTCTCTCTCTTTCTTTCTTTTTAATTGCAAAGTGCCAACCCTTTATTTGTTTGATGCGGTTCGACACATTCCACTCGAATAATGCATCAGGGAATTCACCATATAAATGTCCCCACACCGGTTCTTGGTGCATCACTTCACCTAGTTAATCTGAGCAGAAACTGAATTAGGCTAAATGGCTTCACCGAGGTTCTCGCTCTGCCTTGTGATGTTCCTACTTGTGTTCTCATGTAATGAAGCAAGAACACCCAGGGCATTGTCAAACAGTGGAGACAGGACAAGGATGGAGATTGCAAAACAAGTCCTGATAGGTCACAAGCAGAAGAAGGACGAAATGGAGTGGCACATCCACTCGAAGCAGGCCGCGCCTGGAGGACCTAATCCGTACCATCATTGAACCCTGGTTAGGACGCTTCGCTCGAGAAGGGAATCATGGATTGAATAGGCTTACAGTTTACCTTGTGTATTGAGGATTTACATTAGTAGTTTGTGTTCGAATGTTTCTTGTTATGGAAAAACATTGTACCTTGTATCCTCTTTATTGAATAAATGTCAGTTATATACTGGGCCTTGGCGAGTCTTTACATCATTTCGATACTTGACTGTAGCTCGACGTTGGTGGGAAATGGTTGTTTTCAATAGAAAGGGCTCGGGTCGGTGTGCCACTCTATTTCCCCCTTCTGCGCGAAACCTATCAGGACTTGTTTCGCAGTCTCCATCATTGTCCTGCCTCCACCGTTTGACAATGCCTTGGGTGTTCTTGCTCCATTACATGAAACCACAAGTAGGAACATCACAAGGTAGAGCGAGAACCTCGGTGAAGCCATTTAGCCTAATTCAGTTTCTGCTCAGATTAACTTGGTGAAGTGATGCACCAAGAACCGGTGCGGGGATATTTATAGGGTGAATTTCCTGATACATTATTCGAGTGGAATGTGTCGAACCGCATCAAACAAATAAAGGGTCGGCACTTTATTTGTGAGCGCATGCTTATATCTGTGCAATAAAAAGGAGCGCGAGAAAGAAAGAGATTCAAACAAATAATGGGTAGCTCAATGTGGAAAGAAAATAAAGAGATTCCAACAACTAATGGGTAGTTCTATTATTTTCTCAAAACCCTGATTTTCCTTGGCCTTGTTCTATTGCAGTCTGACTCCGAAAAGATGATATTAGAATTCAAATGCCGACGTCGGTGGGAAACGGTGGATTTTCCCGATAGCATAATTGTTTACACCAAAAAAATGTCTAATTTTTAGTTATTATCGACACATGATTAACAATATGAGGAACTCAACAAAAGTGGAATCAACAATCTTGGATGCAACTGTCGAGATAATGGAGTTGAAGAAATCGTCAACGTAATGAAGTTTACATAACCGTTCATAACCTTATTTATGACCTCCTTTTGTGATTTCTCATTGTAACTTCTCTTTGTAACAACTTCTCATTACCATTAGGAAGTTATTTTTTTGTTGCAACCAGTTGTAACCTCTATTGATATCCGTCGATTATAGGCTTTAAATAGCCACATTGTACTCTTTGGATATCCCCTGACAAATCAATCAAATTCCTCCATCTTGTACTCTTCGGATATCCTCCTAACAAATCAATCAAATTCGGGTGTCGTGTTGTCGATTAAACTTCGGGTGTCGCGTTGTCGATTAAATTCCGGCATGCATCTCTATCTTGAGTGTTGAGCCATCAATTAAATTCCAGCATTACATTTTTACACATTCTCCAGCTTTGTCGTCAATTAAATTTCGACACAGTTCATGTACATATAATGCTGTGAAAGTAGTTGTACTTTTAAGTTTTGTCGTCGATTGAATTCCTGCACGGTTTGTACATATGGTTTTGTTCGAAGTTTCATGTGTGTTGCACCATCGGTCAATCCCGGCATTACATCTTTGCACGTTCTCAAATTTTGTCATCAATTCAATTCTAGCATAGTTCATGTATATGTGTTATTGTGGAAGTGGCGGTACTTTCAAGCTTTGTCACCGATTGAATTCCGGTATAATCTATACATATAATTTGGTTCGAAGTAAAGGTTTTCAATTTTTTATTATCCATTGAGATATTTTCTTTTCGAAATCATCACAAAACCCATCACCTCTCATCCAATGTTGAAGAACGACTTTCGATGAAAGATAATTCTCGATCGACTAAATTCGGGTGAAACAATAATAATGCAAGGTGGCGACTTCTGCTGCAAATCTTATGCAAAAAGCTCTCCTCCGCCAGGTCAATGCTCAAACACTATGACCAAAAAAGAAAAGTTCTCAGCCTCAAAAACATGTTTGTCTTCGTTACTTGAACCCGACGGAACCTATATCCTTTTCTCCCTGGCATTATTATGCTATCGGGAAAATCCACCGTTTCCCACCGACGTCGGCATTTGAATTCTAATATCATCTTTTCGGAGTCAGACTCCAATAGAACAAGGCCAAGGAAAATCCGGGTTTTGAGAAAATAATAGAACTACCCATTAGTTGTTTGAATCTCTTTATTTTCTTTCCACACTGAACTACCCATTATTTGTTTGAATCTCTTTATCTTCTTTCTTTCTTTTTAGTTGCCCAGAAATAAGCATGCACTGACTACCAAAGTGCCGACCTTTATTTGTTTGATGCGGATCCACACATTCCACTCGAATAAAGTATCAGGGAATTCACCTTATAAATATCCCCACACCGGTTCTTGGTGCATCACTTCACCTGGTTAATCTGAGCAGAAACTGAATTAGGCTAAATGGCTTCACTGAGGTTCTCGCTCTGCCTTGTGATGTTCCTACTTGTGTTTTCATGTAATGAAGCAAGAACAACACCCAAGGCATTGTCAAACAATGGAGGCAGGACAAGGATGGAGATTACAAAACAAGTCCTCATAGGTTACATGCAGAGGAAAAACGAAATGGAGTGGCACATCGACTCGAAGCGGGCCGCGCCTGGAGGACCTGATCCGCACCATCATTGAATCCCGAGTAGGGCGCTTTGCTGGAGATGGAAAAAATGAACTGGAGAGATTTACGGTTTACGTCGCATATCGAGGATTTACGTCAGTACTTTACATGTTGCTATTTCTTGTTATAGAAAGAAATTGCGCCTTGTAGCCTATTTTATTAAATAAATGCCATTTGGATACTACGCCTCGGCAAGTCTTTACATAATCTCGTTGATTGGCGTTGGCGGGAAATAGTTGTTTTTATCAGAAAGGGCGTGAGGTTCATAAAGGAAAAAAGTTTTACTACTCTATTAGTTGTTCTTAATAAAAGGGCTCGAGTCGATGTGCCACTCCATTTCCTCCTCCTTCTGCACGTAACTGTCAGGAATTGTTTTGCAATCTCCACCTTTGTGAAGATTGTGAACTCGACAAAGTGGAGATTGGGAAACGAGTCCTGATAGGCTACATGCAAAAGAAGAATGAAATGGAGCGGCACATCAACTCGAAGCGGGCTGCGCTTGGAGGACCTGATCCGCCTCATCACTGAGCCCTAGTTAGGACGTTTCGCTTGAGAAGGGAAAAATGGATCCGAGCAGCTTAGGGCATGTTTGTTAACCATTCAAATAGTGCTTAATTCTGATTTTTTGTTCTCGGAAACAATTTGGAAATGGAATCACGTTTGGTAAAATTTTTGTTCCCGGGAATAAATTTCTATTTTTTTGTTCTTGAAAGTAGATTTGAAACAGAATCAAGAATAAAAAAAAAAAAATTGATTCTTGTTCCCACGAACAAAACAAAGAATTAAGATTATATTTCTCTTCTTCTTCCCTCTTCTCTTCTTCTTCTTCCCTTTTCTTCTTTTTCATCTACGCCATCCCGCGGTAGCCGTTCGCCACAGTATGCCGCCCACTGCTGCAAGTCACCGGCAACCAGTCCGGCGAGCTCGCCGGAAACTCGCAAGGTCCGGCGAGCTTGCCGGAGGCAAGCCCAGCCACCGGCAAGACTCGACCTCGCCAAATCGAGCGAGGCCGAGCCTCAGCGAGGCTAGGTGAGCCTCGTGATTTGGCGAGACCAAGCCTCGTCGGTGGCCAAGCGTGCCTCGCCTAGCCCCGGCGAGGCTCAGTCGACAAGGGCTGGTTTTGCCGAGGGCCGGCAATGCTCCAGTGAGGTCGCCGGCCACTTGAAGAAGAAAAACAAGAGAGAAAGGAAAAAAAAAAAAGGAAAAAAGAAAAAAAATTATTGAAAAATTAAAAGAAAATGATTTAGAGTAGAAATTTTGAGCACGATACCAAACCCAATTCTATTCTAGAATAAGAAATATTGGACAGTTATGTAACGGTTTAAAATATTTAGAAATTGTTTTTGGGAACATAATAAAAAAAAATCATTTCCTATCAGAATTTATTCTTGAGAGTAGAATCGTTACCAAATGGGCCCTTATTGTTTACATTATGTACTAAGAATTTACATTAGTACTTCTCGTGTGACTATTTTTTGTTATAGAAAGAATTTGCAGCTCATATCCTCTTTATTGAAGAAATGCTAGTTGGATACCGGGCCTCGGCAAGTCTTGACATCATTTCGATAATTGATTGTAGCTTGACGCTGGCAGGAAATAGTTGTTTTTAATAGAAAGGGCTTAAGGTTCAAAAAGAAAAAAGGTTCCACTACTCTATTAGATGGTACATATGGGTCCTTATACAGTTAATCTTCATATATATCAAGATTAATGATTGTTACATGGTGCTCCACTAGAGTGCAGATTAAGTTTCTCGTGGTCTTGCTCTCCAACTCATGATTAGTGGGAGTACTTTTCCACTAAAGATTTGAATCATGGAGAACTAATTGCTTTTGCACAAACGACAATGATCCCAATCAAGTTCCTTGCTTGCTCTCCGATAAAGAATTAATTGGTAATTGGGGTAGTAATGGAGAGATACTAGCGTCGTTAATTAATATTTCCTGAACCAAATCAATCATATTTTGAAATCCTATAGGCACTGCAATTTAAAAAATGAAAACCTACATGGTCCTAAACATAGCCCGGTCCCCTTGGTAACTAGGTAGGCCAGGAAGTAATAGCTCCAGCAAGTACACCGCGTGCGTTTGGGGGGCGCGCTTTGGAGGTATACTTTCTTAAAGCCAATAATAGTGTTTGGTGGAGTAAAATAAAGGGATTTCGCTTTTGACTGGAAAAGCAAAAGCCCAGCCTCACCGACCCTTCCGTCGGCCCAGCACGCGATCACCCCTCTCTTCTCTTGGCTCCATGAATCAGTCTCTCCATCTCAGATCTTGGGATCTCTCAACACTGGATCGAGGTTGATCTGGGTTCAATTGGGTCGGCGACGACGTAGGTGGCTTTTTCGAGGTTCAAGGCTGTCACCGACCGTGGGCAGAGCGGGCTCGTTGACCCAATCCATGAGCGATGCGGTAGGTAGAAGATAAAGGCTGCGTTTGGAAAGCATTTTGGGAAAAGTCCTTAGGAAAATGCAAAGACCTTTGAGTGAAAAGTGTTTTCCAAAATGCAAAGTGCGTTTGGTAAATTATAGTTTGAAAGCCCTTGCGAAGTACCCTTGAATAAAATAGTGTTTGGGAGACAAAAGGGCTTTTGTGAAAATAAAAATAAAATAAAAATAAAAAATGAAAACCGGCAAGGGCGTGGCGGCCGGCGGCCGACGGCGACGCCGGCGACCTCCGGCGACCTCCGGCGACCCAGATCCGGGGCCGGCGAGGTCGCGCGACGCCGTCACGACCTCCGGCGACCCGGATCCGGGTCGCCGGAGGCGGTGTCCGGGTCGTGCGACCTTCGCGCGACCTCCGCGACCGATCGGTCGCGCAGAGGTCGCGCGACCTCCGCGACCCAGATTTGGGTCGCCGCGAGGACTCGCGACCTCCGGCGGCCGCCGGAGTCGCCCGACCTCCCGAGGCGCGTGGCGTGGGGAAGAAGATGAACAAGAACCCTACAAGGGCACGCACCGGAAAAACAAAAGATTCGTGAGGACAATTTTGAAAAAAAAAAAATATGAAAAGAACTCCGGCATTCCGAAAATGCCGAGAAGCCAAGGCTGCCTTGGGCTTTCAGCATTTGGGAGGCCATACATTTGCACAAAGGCCTTTAGCATTTGTTTGCCAAACACCTCAAATTTCTCCCAAAGGCCTTGGAGGGCCTAAAGGACCTTGGAAATGCTCCTTCCAAACGGAGCCAAAGAGGCTAAAATGGTTCATTGGTGTGGTGGCGGCTGTGGGTGGAGACCGGTATTGGAGTTACCAGAAATGGCCAGGTCGAGGCGGGGGCAGGGCAGGGGAGAGAGAGCGTGTGTGAGGTGAGGGCGACACTGGAATATAGATAATTTAGCGAGGTCAAGATGAAAATACAAAAATATTAGTAAGGGCAAAGATTAGAAAGAAAAATTCACTAAAACCCTAAAGTAGCATTTTCGAAATACTTAAGAGGCAAAGGTAGTTTGGAGTTACAGTAAGCTTTCAACACTTGTAAAGCTCAACTTTTGCCTAATGGCCTTTAGGATTGTATTGCCAAACACCTCAACTTTAGCACAAGGGCTTTAAAAACCCAAAGAAGTTTGATAATGCTCTCTCAAACGCATCCTAAACATAAAATTAAAAAGCATTTTGTCCACAAAATCGATGATCAGCGTTGTGCTAATGAAGGCCTTTCAATTTTCTTTTTTATTGATCAATTCAACGAATCCAAGCGTAAGTTCAGTTTGGCTTTAGGAGAAAGCCTTTAAGAAAAAATAAGGAACTTTAAGGAAAAGAAATTTTTTTCTAAAATGAAAATGATGTTTGGTAAAGTGCAATTTAAAAATATATTGGGAAGTAACTTTGCCTTAAATGCAATTGGGAAAAAAAATTATACTTTACAAAAGACTTTTCCTAGTTTTTTTTTTCTAAAAAAAAATTTCCGAACCTTTCCAGCAAAAGTCAACTATTGGTGAACCAAATCAACCACCAGCCAACCTCATCTAAGGTCGCCCACTCTCAAGCAATGTCACTTAAGATTGCACGACTTTAGGCTGCCTCACTTAAGCCAAATTTGTTCTCGTTGGCCTCTCATTAGTGAGGTTGGATGAGTTAGGGACATTTATGGAATTATGAAATTTAGCGAGGGTAAAGTTTGGGAAAAAAAATGTATTTACATTCTAAAAATGTTAAAAGCTCAAAATACCTCCAAATTTGTCTTAGGCTAAAGATTTTTGAGATACAATTGTATCTTCCCAAAGTACTCCCACAAAAAAAAAAAAAAAAAAAAAAATATATATATATATATATATATATATATATATATATATCAAATGGTACTTGCATCTATCCAAGAGGCTTTGGGAAGTGTTCCCAAACACACCCTAATTACGGCAACAAAACTTAAATATCTGAATTTAATCTAAGGAACATGGATTTAGCAACAAACAATCGCCCGGCTTGAGGTGTTTCCGGTGCTAGCAGGCATACACGCGTTGATGTTCAAAATGCGTGAGATCCACCCACCATGAAAGAGTTGCGAGAGTTTTGTAAAGGTCGCTTTAGAAACCTAGTACCTCAATGATCAGAAGCATACATATTTTCGATATCTTGTAACCGCAAGGGCCTAACTCCGACGATCGATGTGGAATAGTTAGATGAGTAGATCTCAGTTGCCTAACTCATTTATGCTCTGATTTATTTGAATTTCGGCCAGTCATTTATGATGTATTGGCTTTCCCCCAGCATCTTGCGCAATAAGCCTCACCAGCCCAAAATGTTATTGTCGGAGCTTTTGTCCGAGCACAAGCACCAGTTCCGGCGACGGGATCATGACCTGTTTTGGTCTTCTTTCTGGTTTTTCTGCCGCCATTCGCCTTTGTTTTACGAAAGGAATTGCTGAACTACGATCTGCTTTAGCTATAATATTATCTTGAGTAGTGATGATGCGAGGGTGGTCACCGTCCCATGTAGACTTTATGTACTAGACAGATAGTGCAAAATAGTCAGTGTCAAAGCCTGTTCAAAATGCGCATGTTGCAGAGAACTTATACGCCAAAAACAAAAGTTAAAAAGATCAGTGGTGTGTTATAGACTCATATGCTCTACTTGCATGATTTGATCAGAGAAAGGGCTGGTCAGGTCAAGTAATTCACCACGTAATGTACTAACATCTTATTAAATTCACACGAACTTCATCATGTGTGGCTCGGGGAAAGTTCCTTTACCGGGAGCTTTAGCCAAGCATCAGTGAAAATTTCATCGTTTCTTCTCTACGCGCCTTGCCTATTCTCTCTTTACATCTTTTGCACTAAAGAAGCCAATGGATGAACACGTTCGTTCTGCAGTGCAGGACACACAAAAAGTTTTGTTGCTTTTGCATGATATTCCAAAAAAGCAGCATAGACATGCAAAAGGACAAGTCATCAAAACTCACCATGGGCGTGGCGATTTTGTTGTTTCTGGTGGACCAAAAACCTTTTCGGGTACCTGAGAAATCATTGAGAAATCATTAAGCATTGATTGTGGATACGAGAGCTCTGTCCTTACGTGTTGTTCCTCCTGAAAGTCACTTTGCTTTATGGTCACAACAGAAAAAAACAACAAATAGGATGCTGACATCGTTCTACAACCAGGGTCTGAGCTTTTAAGTGCTGATGATTAAAGAAAGGAGAAGCGCCATCCATTTGGCAGCTGCGAGTATTTGATTTGAATGAAGTTGGCCCGAGCATTTATCACAGGATCCTGATAAGCCTCTCTTCGGAATGAACACAATTGCTCTGCGCATTAAAGCTACGTGCTGATTCAACAAAAGTATAAAGATCCAATGTTAAACAATTTTGTTGGGCCTGGGTCCATAGAAAGTTGTACTCTGCATAATTGAAAATATTAGAGCGTTATAGGTCCTCCTTGTATAAATTCTGGGGGTAAGTACTTCGAGCTGCTTCATGCAGATTGCAACCACCCTCATTTGCTTGCTTGCTTTGTTGTTTTACATCGGCATTCCCGCTAGTCCTCATCCTCCATGGCTCATTTAATCAAGGCACAAATTTTGCTGCTGCTTCTTGTAACGTTGCTCGTGGTGAGCTCAGAGGCCCGATATCCCCTTATGCTCTTGACGACAGAGAAGAAAATTGATGTCCAGGAGGATTGGTTTAAGTTAGGCTACAGTGTTTTTAAGCTGGAGTACGTCAAGAGGAGGATGGGGGCAGAACTACAGAAATCATCACCAGGAGGACCAGATCCTCAGCATCACTAGCCATCAATTGTCAATAATTTCATATTTCTCCCTGAAGTTTCTATTAGCACCCAAAAAAGACAGAATGTCTCTCTATTTGGTAAAGAATATCCAGCCTGCTCCTTAATTTCTTTTTAAGGGCAAGGAAAGTGGGTGCAAATCGTGTGAGACTATTCACTCAATATATCACTAATGCAACAACGAAGTTGGAAGAATCCTATCTTATTATTGATGTTCTCTGTCCTTATGTGCCTGATGATTGTTGCTTTGTGAAATGTAGAACAATGTCAGACGAGTAAAACATTCGGGACCATACTTAGCATTTGGCAAGAAACCCGTTAATGCTTGGTCCTGCTATATCCAGTAGGGCAAGAGAATTATCTGGACACGTTATTCCAAATAATCTTTTTACTGGTAAAAGTGCAACTGGTTAGTACTTTATGCTGCCCCAAGAAGGAAAATGCTTTGTTAATTTTCGTAGTCTTCCTGTCAATTAAGTCATATGTTTCTGTTCCTGCCAAATTATTTTCCGCATCATCCTTGTAGCAGCTAATGCATCAGGGCATTTCATTTCGATATAAGTCAAATGAATCAAATCCAGGGATCCCATTTCAACTTTTTGAATTCCTTCAAAGCTAGCAAAGTAATTCAAATTTGCCCTCGCATCATCCTTAATTTCTTTTTAAGTGCAAGGAAAGTGAGTGCAAATCGTGTGAGACTATTCACTCAATATATCACTAATGCAATAACGAAGTTGGATGATGTTCTCTGTCCTTATGCGCCTGATGATAGTTGCTTTGTGAAATGTAGAACAATGTCAGACGAGTTAAAAACACTGTAGCTTAATTTAAACCAAACCTCCTGGCCATCAATTTTCTTCTCCATCGTCAAGAGCATAAGGGGATACAGGGCCTCTGAGCTCATGCAATGTTACAAGTAGCAGCAGCAAAATTTGTGCCTTGATTAAATGAGCCATGGAGGATGAGGACTAGCGGGAATGCTGATGTAAAACAACAAAGCAAGCAAGCAAATGAGGGTGGTTGCAATCTGCACAAAGCAGCTCAAGTACTTGCCCCCAGAATTTATACAAGGACTCAATATATCAATAACGCAACAACGAAGTTGGAAGAATCCTATCTTATTATTTTGTTCTCAGTCCTTATGTGCCTGATAATATTTGCTTTGTGAAATGTAGAACAATGTCAGACGAGTTAAAACATTCAGGACAATACTTAGCATTTGGCAAGAAACCCGTTAATGCTTGGTCCTGCTATGTCCAGTGGGGCAAGAGAATTATCTGGACACGTTATTCCAAATAATCGTTTTACTGGTAAAAGTGTAACTGGTTAGTACTTTATGCTGCCCCAAGAAGGAAAATGCTTTGTTAATTTTTGTAGTCTTCCAGTCAATTAAGTCATATATTTCTGTTCCTGCCAAATTAGTTTCCGCATCATCCTTGTAGCAGCTACTGCATCAGGGCACTTCATTCCGATACAAGTCAAATGAATCAAATCCAGGGATGCCATTTCACCTTTGTGAATTCCTTCAAAGCTAGCAAAGTAATTCAAATTTGCCCTTGCCAGTTGTGATTAATCGATTTGTGAATAGAGGATTGGAAAAAAAAAAAAAAAAAAAAAGAACAGAGGATTGGAATTAGGAGAGTAAAGGCTATCACTTGATCTTCTTGCTTGTGGAAAATTCCTAGTAGAAAGTAGAATAATGCGTCTACGTTCTTTCTTCATGCCGTGACAATTTCATTGTCCAAGTTGCAAAGTAATATCAGCAGATGCACCAATCTTTATATCATGAGGGAATTAAACAGAGAACTATGTTGAAATCGCACATATCCAGGACACACTTCAGATCCTATCGAGGCATCTTATGCGTAGTCTTTCCTAACACAACCATTATCTATATGTTGTTTACCACAGAAGGTAGTTCTGAGCGATAGAAATCATCAGTAGAAACAAAGAGATTCCAAATACTCACCTGGAGACTGGAAAAGTAGTCATGAGATTTTCAAAGACCATATGAACTATAAAGGATAAAGTTCATTGTATTTCAGTGCATAACTTTTCAATGGCTATTGCAATATACCAGAAATAGTCCTAACAATCTGTAGGAAGAGGATACCGACAGTATCGGGAGTTTTTCATGCAAAGGAAGAACCGCTCATAAGCAGATGCCATTTTACTCGCTGTAAACAGCGAAACTGCATGCTGTTTACAGACCTTGCCTTTGCTCCACAACTTCTTCGCTCCATCTCGCACTACCAACTCTAAGGCTTCAACAAATGACTCCACATTGGGTGAAAATGTGTAACCAAATTCCTCACTAATAACTACTGTCCCGACAATGCTTGGATAGTTGGGCGTCAAAACCGGCTTTCCACAATGCATTGCTTCGATCAGTGTCAGATCGAGTCCTTGAGGTCTCAATGTGGGGTTTACAAACACATCGAGTGCATTATAGAACTCGGACAGCTCGGAAGGATCCAATGCCCCTAAAACCTTCACAGTAGAGCCCAATTCAGCATATCTTCTTCCCCAAGGACCTGATCCTGCAACGAGGAGAAACACGCCGGGATGGCGCCTTGTGAAGGATGAAAAGGCCTCATAGAGAAGTGGATGTCCCTTGTCGCGGACCAACCGGCCTGCCACTCCCATAACAATGCTTGCATTTCCTGGGACCCCATGCCTCTCTCTGAACCGGGCCCCGGCTATTGGATCATGCGTGAACTTCGTTTCGTCGACCCCATTAAGAATTGCATGCACTTTCCTCTTCGGAAGTTGGTAGATCTTGACCAGAACATCCGCGGCATTGTTGCTTATACATATGTGCTGTGTATAGCTTGGGAAGAATCTTATCTCGTCCAAGAGCCTTGGCATCGCCTCCTGGAGCTCAGTCATGGGCCCTGGCAGAAGGCTGTCCGGGTTGGACAGAAGTTCTTGGAACAACTTTGAGTGCATGATCTCATACCATATCCCGTGCCAAGTCACGGCCACGTTTGCTACCATTTTCGCACGCCAGTGCGGAAGGGAGACACTCTCCGTGTGAACATAATCAAACGGTCCATTCGCATTCACTTGATTGAATATCTCGAATGCCAAAGAACAGTTGACGGAACCGTGATCGTTGGCCGCGAAGTAGACATGGAGATTCCCTTGGTGGATATCGTGATGCGATTTTCTATCAGAAGGGACGGTGAATATGTGGATCTCGTGACCTCTAGCAGCTAGAGCACGGTATAAAGTCTCGGCGTGTCGCTCCATGCCACCGGGGGCAGCATCAACTGGCCATGTCTTGGAGAAGGCGGCAAGCTTAAGCTTCTCAGAGGCCGGTCCAAAACAAAGGTGGTTCCAGGGGAATCTGG
Source organism: Eucalyptus erythrocorys (assembly GCA_014182555.1). Classification (NCBI taxonomy): domain Eukaryota; kingdom Viridiplantae; phylum Streptophyta; class Magnoliopsida; order Myrtales; family Myrtaceae; genus Eucalyptus; species Eucalyptus erythrocorys. Next base: position 15,944,212 of record CM024602.1, read on the forward strand.
CATCTCTAAGGTCTCCGTTGAAGTGGGTATGGTCGGTACCGAAGAGCGGCTCTGGACCATACCTAAAAGGCACCAAGAAGAGAAACAAGGAGGCGAAGATAAGAGCTAGTGCAGAGTATCTGAAGCAGAGCAGCTTAGATGAAGATGAGTTTCTGTAGGACTGATGTTTCAAGCCCATTCCTAGAATCCAAAGAGAAAGCGATATCTGCTGTTCAGATTGATGGAACGGCCTTAACTCGCAATCTATCTGAGATCAATTCTTTTTCGGCCATCGACGCCGGATCTCCTCGAGCTTGCCAAACATTTAAGGAACTGCACATGGTGGCAAGGGGATTTTGTCAACTCTTATACATACTTTGACGTTTGAACCTTCTAGGTTGTAATATATAATTGATATATTCTATAGAATAAGTTAAAGTTTGGATCCTATAATTTTTTATTGGCCATAAATCTAGAAAACGAAGTCGAGACAAAAGGAGAGCGAGGACCCAGGACTACAAAGGAATGATAATTAATGGTTTTTCAATAGCTTAGTCGATCCAAGCTACAAGAACTTGGTCACATCCCGAGAAAGCTCATAACAATCTTTGAATAAGGTTTTTCAATATCTACTTTGGTTGATGCTTTCTCTAAGGATTATCTGTACTTTGAGAAATGACATGCCCATTTGTTCTTTCTGCGGTATCTTACAAAACTCACCTTAATTTACCCCCGTTTTTCTATCTAAGCTAACACAGACCACATCACCTTTTCGTCCGTTTCAATTGCGCTGGTGAACTAGGCCCACGCCGTCACTGAAAAATGTAAGCCATACGTGGAACTTCACTAGAGCCCCATCGAAGGGCATGTCCATATTATGCACTGAGCATCCCTGTATCAATTCTGCATCCTCGACATTCAGGAGTTTCTACGATGTGAATAAGCTCCCAAAGCCTCAGCAAATGAATGAAATTGCAAAGATAATGACTATGCCAGCAATTCAAATGTCCTCAATCAATGAAAGAGCTCAATGTTGATTGCCCTCCTTGTGTGAGATCAATAATTATTAAAGATGTTCATATGAAACCTACTCCTCAAGTACAGCCCATGCCATCGGCCACAAAAACGAATACAACACCGACAAATGATGCAAAATTTCTGTCTTGCTTCCCAAACAAAATGGGGAGATCAGTCTTTTGCTCCCCGATTGTTACTGATTGGCAAACTTGATCCCCTTCTCAATAGAAGCTTTGAGCTCAGGAATCAGGCTTTCCAGCCCTTGCTTCTCATAGTCAGACATGGGACCCAAATCCAAAACTTCCTCCACGCCATTCTTTCCGAGTTTCACCTACAGAGAAGACAAAATAGTCAACTTGCCACACATGCTTGAAATGAAAGTTAGAATGATCAGCTAAAAGTGATAAGGTTCCAACACGGGAAAGAACATATGCATACATATGAATATATTGTAGTTGCACTAGCCTAGCCTAGCGGACTTTAGGGTGCAATACAAAGCATATTAGTGCTTAAATATGAAGCTCCATCAACATTAAGTTTCAGTAGGCATATCTTGGATACTGTCCTTATGACTACGAATCATTACACACTAACCAACATAGACCAAGCTTCAATACCTGGCCTTTTCCATTTAGTCCTGTTGAGATAATCTCTGCAATTGTGTTTTTTTTTTCTTTTTTTCTTTTTTTCTTTTTTTTTTAAATACAAACAGGTTTGACTTTCTCCTTTGCATAGCAGGATAGAGATGACAAACCAGACCATCCCAAGCCCCTAATCATATTCTTAATAAAGCATAAAACCAAGTAAAAGCCCCCTCAGACATAAAAATACTTGTAAGAATTTCAGAGTATCTCAATCACCTTTGAAGCAAAGAAAGGAAGTTCAGTGATGCTAGACTGCACAAAGGAACATTCCACCACATCGGGGACACCATTTAGGCCCTTCAGGCAAGCATCTGCAAATAATGCTCCAGCATACCTGCAAAAGATGCAAATTGAATCCACCGAAATGAATTGTAAGACTGCACCGAAGTTAAAAATCAAAACACAGGATACAGAATCTTCTTGATTTTGTCAAATAAATAAGAGACCAGGTGGCAGTGGACCCACCAGCCAAAACATCAGCATCTGTGCAGATGAACATGAAGAGAGAGAGAGAGATCCTTCATCTCATTGTTAGAGTTGATGGAACCCCTCATCTAAGTTTTTGCAGTAAAATTCTAGTGTAAGCACAAAAATGACCCGGATATTCAGACAATATATCTCATGGCCTCATTCAACACTTACGCCATGGACAATGTTGCAGATCCTTTTCCAGCCTTTGCTTCCACGACTTCTGTCCCTCCATCTTGTGTACGCTTGGTAAGCGCCTTGATGTCTTCATCGGCCAAATTGGCCTTGGGCACAGCCTATAAAGTCAGAAATAGTAATCAAATCACCTATGTATACACTTAAAGTGTTGCAGAACAAATATCTATCTTATATTTCAAAATGAATGGAAAAAGGAGGGAAAAGCAAGTACTTGAGAAAACAGAGGGAGGATTGTAATGCCCGCATGACCGCCAACAACAGGCACATTTACCTCTGCGAAGAATATGACAAAGAAAGATTAACTGAGCAACTTAAAGAAGATAAATCAATAAGTTTATCCTTTTAAAAATTAAGAGAAAAACCAATAGCACATAGCAACCAAAATACACGTGACTTCTGAAAGCTCTATGATTGTACCTTCAACAGGGACTTTAGCCTTCCCAGCATAGAAAGTTTTGGCCCTAACAACATCAAGGGTTGTCACTCCAAAAAGCTTCTTCTCATTATAGGTCCCTGCCTTCTTAAAGACCTCAGCAGCAATTGGCACTGTTGAGTTCACAGGATTGCTAATCATGTTCACAAGTGCCTGATCACAGAAACACAGTCTCCAATAAACATACTGTACAGAGAATTCCCAATGATACTTTACTACATTGCAAATGTGACACTGCTTTACAGCATCTTGATAGGTCAAAGGACACTTCAGACACAAAGCACATCAAACTACCTGAATTAGGTAAAACACAGGTGATTCTATGATAGTGATGAACAAATTAGAATGACAAACGACAAACAAAAGAGGAATAGATATATAGTCAGATATACTTACATTGCCATAAAATATATAGAGGACATCAGAAAATCAAATTGCTTAGACTCTTATTGGTGGAACATAGAATACTCACATTCGGGCAGTACTTGGCGATCGCAGTACACAAGGACTTGACAATGCCAGCATTAATGTTGAAGAGATCATCACGGGTCATCCCAGGTTTCCTTGGCACACCAGCCGGAATGATGACAACATCCGATCCCTCCAAAGCTTGCCCGAGCTGCTCCTCACCCACGTATCCAGCAACCTATGATGATTGAGCAAAACAATATAAGCTGACCTCGCCGCATCATATCGCAAAGTCATATCGAAATGAGGAGTTCAAATGGAGCTATCCCAATAGCTCTGTCTGCCTAAAAAATAGCTATATCACAGATATCAGATGTCCAAAATGGATAATTAATCATGGATTATCCATCACGCAGCCAAATCCGACTAACAGGAGAGATGCTTCACCGAAGCAGTCCATACCATGCGGATGCGAAGCACATAAATACGATTCCTGAACATGACGGTATGCGTTGACCGTCCAATTCAATAGAAATGGTTATCATCATGAACTAATCAACCAGTCGTGGCAAACACAGAGGAGGCACGGGACTAAATTCCCCAAAAAGTGTTTGTCTTGGGGGGGGGAAATCATGCAGTAAAGGACATATAGTCTAGCAAGCAGTTGCTAATCGCATACAGAAGCCCATATAAACATGTGCAGAGAATCCGATTCTCAACCGGAATATAAGACTGATCGAGAGAGAGAGAGAGAGAGAGAGAGAGAGAGAGAGAGAGAGTGAAGAGACCTCAGATCTGGTGTTGATGTGGCCGACGTCGGCGGCGACGCCAGGAGTGCCGGCGATATCGTAGAGGGCGAGCTGGGAGACGAGAGGGTTGAGCTTCATGAGAAGGGCGAGGGGCTGGCCGATCCCGCCGGCGGCGCCGAGCACGGCCACCTTCCGCTCCGGCACCGACTCCGAGCTGTATCCTCGGCGGAGGAGGTGCTGCCGCGGGGCGGCGGAGGACGACCGCGATCGGATCAACCTCAACATCGAAGCCCTCATTTCGACAAAGGATGGAGAGAGGGGGAGAGAGAGCGACAAGGTTTTAGAAATGCCGGAGGGAGAGGTCGAAAAGCGAGGACGTGGCGGAGGCCTCAGCTTTATATTTATATGGAACTTGGCAGTGGAAAAAGATTAATAATTTTCGCGTAAGGTACAAATTAAAAAGTGATATTCGTCACGTGAATTGGCGAAAAGATCGCGAGGGCGACGAAACCTCCGCGCTGACGATTTTCGCCCTTGCCGTCTCTCATTAATAACGCATTATTACCATTTGAGGATTCGAAAATGAAAAAAAGCGAATTGAAATTTTACATACGACAAGGAAGAGCGAACGTGCCCAAATTACCTTTCATTTTCACTTCAAAAACTTGACTGATGTCATAGGAACCCCAAAATAATATTAAGAAACGGTCCACTTGAGAAAACAGAGTATTGCCTAATTACACTTTAATGCCGCTTTTGCTTCCTTCTGTTTAGAAGTTCCTGTCACTCTAGTTCATTTCGCTTCTCCACCCGAAATTTTAAATGGGGTAAAAGGGAAATATGATTCGACTTGTTGATTTAAATCACTCCTTCGAATGGTATTCGACATTATATTATTGACCGGCGCTCTTCTTACCATCATTTTCCTTCTTTGATTAGTTTTTAATTCATATGTCCTGATCTCTTTTTTTTTTCTTTGGTCATATGTGATAATTAATTAAATTTGTTTAAGTCTAACATTATCTTGTCCAAATAACCACTTACGATCGTAGACTCTTCCACATTAAGCAAAACTCAAATTGCAGAAGTCGCAAAATTTTAAAGAAAAAAGAAGTTGAAAAGAAAAATTAAAAGCAGAAGTTAATCTAATTATTTAAAGATTACCCGAATTAATAAAATCCAGAAGAATGAAGGTACGGAAGAAAGATACATTGTTTTCTTTACCAGTAGAAAAGGTCCAATTCAACAAAACGAAAATGCTAACATGACGAGAGCAGGTCCAAAATGCTATTGGCCTACAAGTTGGTGCATGACAAGTCGCCACGGGCAATTGCCTAATGTTCAAAAGGGGTCATTCATGCGCCCATACTCTGTGGCCGAGGCGAAAAATTAAAGGATTAATTCCAAAAAAAAAAACCTCCACTTTAGATCTAATTCAAATTTTGCTACTAACTTTTCTTGGTATAGTCCTTCACTTCCACCACGCATCCAAAAATTATCACTAATTTCTTTAAAATTATTTACATCGAGGAGAGTTAGATCCAAATCCTTGTCTCCATCTCCATCGAAACCTGTCTCCATCTAACGCCCTCAACTGCCTTCGGATGTCAATAATTTCGAAAATGCTAAGGACCTTTTTTAGATGCGTGAGTATAAAAGGGACTAGAGTGAAAATCTTTAAAAAAAAAATTTGATAACTATTCAAGGAATTAGCCCGCAATTTAATAGATGTCAACAACTGTCATTCCAAACCAAATGAGTTAGCGACGAGAGTCACTCGTGAAGATGTCCTATGCATCGATTGAACCGTCCGTCGCCTCTCTTCAGTCCACGAAGTCTGCTCAGAACCTTAACAGACAGCAATCGATACAGCCGCCATCCGTCAGTTCTAACCTATCGTCCAATTTCTGCCTCTCCGCCAAACAAAATCCAAGAATATTCCACCCTCCCAACGCGGCATATTCCAACCTCACGACTTGTGTCATCATCGCAAATGGCAATACGATAATTAAACTTAATGTCAATGGCCAGGAACGAGTACGCCGCTTTCCCCAATTCTTAGGTGTCTAAACTCACTCGGAAACAGCGAGAATAAGTAAAAGATAGATTGAACCCTTCTCCGAGCATTGCTGATAAAACCCATACCATTTGTTAAAAGTAACTGGTTTAAGCAGTAAATTCTAGTAGGTTAAGTTTGCACAAGTAAATGTCCATTGCCAATAAATATCGAGTCGGTCATCGATTCCAAGGGAAATCCACACATGTAAGGAGATTGCCGATCCCATCATGCAGGTCGCATATAACGACACGCCTTTACATTAGTCATTATGCAGAAGAGGATACATCGCTCAACAATACATTTGAAAATTTCCCTAGATAAATGTACCCAAAGACACGATAAAATCATTTCCTAGAAAAATCTCTCTCTCTCTCATATGTTGCATCAGCCTCCCGCTACAAATCCTGTCACATCATGCCCTCCAAAAAAGGATAAAGGCACAAACCAAAACCCGAAAATTTGTCACAAGCCAAAACTGTTAGCAAATTAATGTAGCAATGGACATTCTACAACCCAGTTCCTATACCACTACTTGGTAAACATGCTACAGAAGAATCAAATTTCCTACACAAACTGTATAAGGACATGGCAAGATCATGACATTTAAACGGAACTCAGCAATAGGGATTTGCCGTATACCCTTGGCAAAGGTAGTTCCTTCAAATCAAGTCAATAACTAAAAGTGCTTCCCTCAATATATCCTATCCTTCGGAACTCAACGACTCTAGAACAGCCTATCCTAGCAGATAAATATAAGAGAAGATTCATGGACAAATGGATTACCCAAACCCAATGACAAGAACCTAAGTTTAGTTGACTTTTTTATGTGAAGCACCAAGCCGAGGTGCTGCAGGACAGGGAATAGGTGCTGGATACAGGCACTTTGCAAAAGAAATGCTGAACACACAAGGGTTTGATAAGCAGGATTGCTCAGACAACTAAAACTGCCTATCCGGATCCAAAGTTAAGGTAGTCTAGAGTACAGATTTAAAAAGAAAAAATTGGATGAGTCCGAACAAATGAGCAGAATAACCAACCTAACACGAACACAGAATGACCTAGTTAGTACAAAAGATAACAGAGGAGAAAGCAGCCCCATTCTAGCAGGCACCTAGAGATCATCATGAATGTAAGGTTGTCAACCCCACATTCATATTCAGATAATAAAGCAACAGCAGTGGATGTCAGAGAGTGTTAAGAGACTAAGTCCCTGTTCCAAACTTAAGTACCATGCCAAACATTGGCCATTGAAGGATCACAACTCACACTATTTGACAAGCGAGAATTCTAAGTTACAATGTGAGCCAGCAAGTAATAACTGCAAGGTACCACAACCACAAGGTAGGCTGGGCACAATATTTTTACCAGCAGCAGTCTAAAGCAAATCAACAATCAATGAACGCATCCAGCAACTAGGCATTCTCATAGTTTCATCAAGAATCACACTTGCAAAACTGTACCGGGAAGCATTGTGAAGAACATTATACAAGAGGTTCACGGATACACCATCCACAAGTCCAAGTACAACAGTACAACAGTACACATAGACAATGACTAGCCCGGCCAAAAGCATTAAACAGCAAGATTAAGGTGCACTTTTTATAATCAAATGTTGCTGATCTCCCATTCACACCAATTTTGGACTCGAAACTTTAAAGCTATTCTTTTTTTTTAGGCCAATTTTCTCTCTCTTTTCTTTTCCATGTGTACATGTGTGTACATCTTTTTGGGCAAGGTTCAAACCAAATTTTCAAGTGTGTACAAAAATTATTCACACTTTCTCTTCAAAAACAGATATAAATTGGTGGTCCCCCTCCCCTCAATCCCCAAATGCTCAACATAGGTAGGCGATGCTTCTGAGCATGCAAAATATTATTTAGAAAAGTATATAAGGGCAATGAAGACATATAAATGATCACTTGTTCTAAAATACAAGTAATGTGAGACCTCCATGAATCAGTCTCCAACTTAAGACAGTAGATAGAAGGAGCCATGATGGCTTTCTATCCACATGCAACAGAAATGATAGCTAACATAGTCACTATGCCCAACAGTGATAGAAGCATTATATCTTTTTGCAAATATGCGAAATCATAGTAAAGCACCAAAAAGAGGGAGCCAATACAAGGGTGCCATAACAGCCGTCAAAAGTTTCAGAACTAGCATTGGAAAGGCAAATGGATGCCATCAGCACCAGAAACAACCCTCCACACTGCAAGATCCCAAAGCATAAATACCAACCTCACTAAGTAAACTAACCATAACTAAAATTAACTTCAACCAGGACAACCACAATTATCCACAGCATAAAGGAGCAGATGAAGCAAGCGGCTGCTAAAGCACAGGTAATCACTCATCAACCAGAGAATATACTGTCCTCATTTACGCAATCACCAGAATGATTAAAGCATCTGCGTCCAACAAGCTGTCATACACCTGAATCAAACATCCAGTCACGTGTCACATCATTCAACAGAATCAAACACAAATTTCTTCATGCAAACACATAAAGCTAAAGAAAAAATGCTTCAACGTCAATGCCAACAGTAAAAGATATAATGGTGAGGCAGTTGTCCCAGAAAAAGTTTGAAAAGAGAAGAAGATCGGTATTTTTACATAAAATTCAGGTAAAGTGATATATATAAATCTTCTACTGTGACAATGAAACAGGCTGATTAACTAAAGAGAACAGATGCTAGCAACACAAGTCTTAGAATAGAACCGAACATATGACAATGACAACGCTGTCCTCTGTTCTATTAGATATCAAGTCTTTTGTAAGATCAAAGTGCTCCAGATCTTTCCAAAATTCTTCTAAAAAGACATTGTTAACACAATAACAATTGCAAAGTCAAGCATGAAGCAATTCAAGATGCTTTAAAGGTTATATGTTCTACTTTTAAGAATTTCAAAGAGCGCACGTGTAAAAACAACAAACTACCAACAAGTATGCATCCACTCAATCAATCTAAGTAAATTAACAAAGGCAGCTGGCATGAAAATAAAAAAGGACCCACAAAGAGAAGCAATTAGTTACTCTGGACATGCAAAGCACATCTGCCTACTGAAATGCTCACAGCAAAACAGAAAAGTATAAAACACCAAATATTTTCTCCGGAGTTATCTTGAGAGCAAACTTTCTAATTTGACAGCTTCATCATAGATTGAGAAAATTTATTTTCATAATTCAGAACACTATAACGTTAATGCATGTCATTTGACTTCATCTCATGCATTAAAGCCCATAAGTCCAGTCAAACTTGAGAAGGAACAAATTTTCAACGAAGCAAAAGCCTACTAAAGCAATAGCGAGGAAAATCTGTACAAGAGACAGAAGCAGCGGCACTTGCATGAGTTGAATAAGGCTTACTATATCGGATGAAATAAAATATGGTTAACGACAAGTCCTCTGTTGTAAATGAGCATTCAGATCACAAAACCATATTAAAATAGTCCCAGAACCTCATATTTGTTCTCTCTTTTTATTTATTTTATTTCCTGTGTGAAGAATCAATTGATGTATCCACTTCCTCTATAGCTGTTGGTTTAGTTGCCAGGCTTTGCTTCTTTGGACCAAGAATTGGTCAAGGTTTTTGCCATAGGCCAAGCTGTAGATGGTATTACGGCAGCCAAAAGTGGAAGCCAGAGGGAAAATATGACAAGGTACTTTTCATTGTGAATCATTTTACGTAATCTTATCATATAAAAAAAAAATTCCCTTATTTTTTTGGGCTTGCACCTTGGTTTTTAGAACTATATCAATGTTATATTCCTACAATTAGGACACAGACCCCTGGGAAGGATGAATTCAAGGATGAGGAATTAGCATACCGACTGGGTTTTTGCTTTCCATTGTTAACTAAAATGAGCATTGATGAAAGATCGAAGTGCCTTATAAAAAATTACGGCACTTTAACATCATCCTTTAATCCAACCAAATGACAACTTTAGAGCTAGCACAAAGCAAAGCATATTCAGCCCCAAAACATGCAGAAAGCTGCAACAGTTTGGAAAAGCATATCATGTAAATCTTTATCACAAGCAAGATCCCAACTTGCAAAGAATAACCTTTTACAGCATGCATGTTTACGATGTAATGACCCTACTGTAATGTCAATGAACAAATTGATAGTTTTGCTAGGTTGTCTAGCTAGGCAATAAGGTGTTGAACCCAGACTGAAAACCAAACATCCTCTACTTATAGCTGTAAATGAAAGAAGATAAAAGAGGCAAAGCAAACTAAACTTCCTTAGACACAAGAATTCATGCAATGGCTGCAAGCCAACCCATCCTAGCTATCGGGCCAAATCCAGTCAAGCAACCCCTCCATGATACACAATCACACAGGAATTTGTCATCTAGCAAAATAATAGACTGAGAAATGATAACCTAATCATCCAGGCACTTGTGTAGAACTCAAATACAGTAAAAGCGTTTAAAAAAATCGAAATTGGCATGGACATCATCCAACCGTTTAGCAAGAAGAAATGCTACTGAAAGACAACCACCAAAAAAAAAATTGATGATAATAATAATAATAACAATTTATTACTTCAGCACCCGGTGACCAGAATTCATCCAACCATGAGCTACAACCACAAGCAATGACTGCCACAAGCATCTAAATGCAGATTGAGAACATGATAAACCAAACAATCAGAAAAATGCAGCTCACGTGAAACATCATGGAAACACAGTAAAACAATAATCAGCTTGGATAGCATGAACCAACTAACAACATTTAATGCAACTCAAAAACAACTCAATCAAAAAATTGATTACTTTAACATCCTTTACCGATATTCTTAATAAATGAATCCCACCAAAGAAAGAAAAAAAAAAGATTAAGCATATGCACATCACAGACAGAGCAGTATTGAATAAATATAATTAACAGGGCACGCGCACAGAGGAAAATAAAGCAAGAGGCCGAAAAGAAAGCCCGAGTGAATCACGTTGCTAATTAATAAAACCATTTCATAACATCGTTGAGAGCACTAGCTTAAGAACTCATCAAAGGGATCCACAAACAAGTTAAAAAAGGGGGAAAAAAAGTAACCAGGCCCACCACATAAAGAAGTCAAGCAATCATATCTAACCAGGTATAAGATGACATACCAATTTGGATAAGGAAAATGGACAACTAGATGCATCAATACTTGTGAATGAAATTACCTCAGTAATAGGAAGGCACGTTTGGATACATTCCTCCTGGTGGAACCCTCGGCGCTGGAGAAGTCCCTGTCGGCTGATGCTGCTGGCTCGGGTATGCTGATGCAGACGATAAGCCATATTGTCCACTTTCTGGATACCCTCCGGAAGGCCTGTACAAAGATGAGCCACCAGCGGTGCCTAATCCAGTGCTTGTGCCACCAACACCACCACCTGCAACACCAAGACCAGTCCCAACAGCACCTAAAGCACTGCCTGCACCGCCATATCCAGTTGCTCCCGGTCCCCCATAACCACCATATGAAGCAACCATCCCACTGCCGTAGCCGCCAGCACCACCTAAATTCGGAGGCACCTGACTGCCCACGGCCGACATCCCAGGCCCGCCGGAACTCAAATGAGCCAATCCCGGCGGACCCTGGAACCCACCATAGGACCCCAGTCCCCCAGGTCCACCATATTGCCCCGGAGCCGACCCTGGCATCGAACCTGGGCCACTCATCCCCACTGCATCAGCGTGGCCATTACCAGGGCCAACATTACCCGCTGGACCCGGCTTCCTCTTCCCATCAATTGCAAGCTTGCAATTTAATGGCCTTCCGTCGATGTTCTTCACTGGCTCAGCCAGAGCCGCCTGAGCTCCCTCGGCCGTCTTATAAACAAACAGAGCAAACCCTCTCGATTTCCCTGTCTGCTTATCGAACCCTAGCGGCCCTTCCTCGATTTCACCGTACATCAGGAAGTGAGATAACAGCTTATCCGCAGGCATGTCGATAGGCACGTTCGCCACGTAGATCTTCCGGTCCGAGACATCAGCGGAATTGCCCGTGCTGGCGCCCGAATTACCGGCCGCCGCGAGCTGCGTGACCGTGACGCGGCCCTCGATCCTCTTGCTGGGCTCGCGCAGGGCGAGCAGAGCGCCGTCCACGTGCTTGAAAGTGACGAAGCCGTAGCCCTTGCTCTTCCCCGTGGCCTTGTCGAGGATGACGACGGCCTCCTCGAGCTCGCCGTAGGTGGAGAAGAGGGAGCGGAGGCTGTCGTTGGTGGTGTCCCAGCCGAGGCCGCGGATGAAGAGCTTGCGGCGGGTGGGGTCGGCGTCGGCGACGGAGCGGGCGGCGGCGCGGACGTCGGGGTGGCGGAGCAGGGCGTCCTGGAGGAGGTCGAGGAGCTGGTCCTTGGAGAAGCTCTCGAGCATCCGGCGGCCCTCGTCGCGGCTGAGGGCGGCGCCAGGATCGGAGGAGTCCGGCGGCGCGACGCCGTTGTCGTCCATCTTCCGCTTCTTCGCGAGATCCATCGCAGCGCTCTGCTGATGGAAGATGGGAGGTAGAGAGAGAGAGAGAGAGAGAGAGAGAGGTAGAGAGAATCGGAGATGCTCGAAGTTCGAGTTTTGCCGTAATGAGTGGACGTCAACAAGTTTCAGGGAGGCCTTTCTGGGAAAGCCTCGCATTGGTTTCCGTGAATTACATTTCGGCCCCAAAATTTTGGCAAATGTTGTAAAATTGCTCCCCGACTTTTCAATTTATGCAACGTTCCCCCGAAGTCTTGAAGTCAATTGTAGGTAACGTCCCTCTAAGCGTATTTAGCTTTTTTTTTTTTTTTTTTTTTTTTATCAGTCCTATTCTATTCCAACTCTAATTCTCACTCTCAAACTTTTGTCCTGCCTTCTTACAAAGTATGGGAGTCGAAACCCACATTTGAAATTAAATCGTTCCCATCACAACCTTCGAGACTCCCCACCTCCTCCTTTCATATTAGGAGGGTGGTCACTGAAGCAAACCTCAATGATTGACTATTTAGCTTTTTCTAAGGAAAATAGATCTGTGCAACAATGAAGGTGAATTGTATTTTAACCTTTGGGTCTTGGTGCGCACTGCCAAATTGCTCCTTAACTTTTAATTATTGCAATTTTCTTATATAGTCTTGAAATCGATTGAAATGTCTTCCTTACGATTTTCATAAAACACCCTTACGCTTTCACTAAGTTTTCGTGTATAAATCATATTTTTCAATTAATACGTCAATTAACCACATTATATATATCCTATTTTGATTATTGCCTTCAAGCTCCATCCAAAATTTCAAAGTTATCAGGTAATTGACCAATATTTATATACCATTTTCAAAAAATGACTTCTTAGGGCTTGCAATATGGAATTAGACAATAAAGGAAATTTAGTGCAAAAAATAAAATAAAATCCAAACATGACATACAAGATACGATATGCACATTTCATTTATTGGCACAAACAAACGTGTTTATTATGCTTTTATGCTAATGTCACTATTTAAATAACATAACACAAATATCAAATACTGATTTGACATGATGATGTAGCTTTTATTATTATTTAAATTATCAAGTCATTCTAAAAATTTGCTTCTATGAGTTTTTGTATGGACAATATAGTTATGAATCAAAATAAATGATTTATAATTAATATAGCCAATTAAAATTGAAAAGGAATTTGGGGGGGATTCTACTCCATGGCGAGACAACCCTTGCTTAGTAAGCTTAAGCTGATGTGCGTAATAAAAAAAAATTGGTCAAGAAATGTCCGAGGTAGTTTTGAAACTCATTTCAATACTTTTTTGGGCAATATCGAAAATATTAAAAGTTAAGGAACAACTTGTTACATCCGCCCAAAAAATATGGGGTTAAAATATAGTAATTTGTTATTGGATGAATTTGCCCTCCACAAGGAGAGCAATTAGCCACTTGACAAGTACATGATCGGAGAAGCACAAAGTCAAAAACGTTCGGAGTGGGCACCCTTACAAAACTTAATGTGCCGCACCAAGCCTTTTAAGGGCACTTACCCTCCCAGATTTAGTGTGGGCAAATAGGCCCTTACCGCGATCTTAGCGAGGATCACCGACCAACCGCCTCTCTTGCAACCCTCACTCTTAATTATGCTTTGTTTTTCAATTTTGGTATTCTTTTCAATTTCTAGATAATTTTAGTTCTTTAGTTTTACTTATTTTCTGGTTTTTTTTTTTTACTTTAATGTTACGTTAAGACAACGTCATTTAAGTTCAAGAATGTAAGAAAATGACTTGAAAAGCCATGTATGATAATATAATAAAAAATAAAACACTTACGTGGCATTTTTCCTCCACTTAAAAATGAAGGAATCAAAGGAAGGGTTAAGGATATGAAGATGATATAAATATACCAAACGAAAGTTTTAGTATTAAAGTTAATGGAGTTGATTGGATTGATGATTAATTGGACTTAATGTATTAGCCTTACTTATTAAGGTAGCTAATTAATGATTTTGAGAGTTCTACATCGCTATGTTTCCTTATGCCAGACTCCTATCTAAACTCATATTTTACGCTTCTCTGGTAAGTCACAAAAATTAGAGGAATTAAAAAATAGGGTTAATATCTTGAAAAACTTTGAACTGGTATGCCTATAACAAATTTACCTCAAACTATCTTTTTAACCATAAAAAACCCCAAACTGATACACCTATGACAAATTTATCTCAACTGACTATCCCTAAACTTATACATTTATGATAAATTTACCCCAAACTAATTTATTCAACTACAAAAAATCCCAAACTGATAAATTTGTGACAAATATACCATTCGCTAAATTGGATTAATGCCACAAAAAAATCACAAAATTATAAATCGTGACAAACGGAGCGTAAAATCCTAAATTGGTGTACTAGTCAACTGTCATGTGTCATTTAACTTAATAATTTGACGGTAAAATTTAACGAAAATTAGCAAAGGGTAAATTTGTCACAAGTGTACCGATTTTAAGTAAATTTGTTAAAAATGTACTAATTTGGGGTTTTAATGGTTAAAAAAATAGTTTTGGATAAATTTGTCATAGGTGTATTAGTTTGGGGTTTTTCAAGATGTTAACCCTAAAAAATACCCTGTCAGTAAATTAGCATGTTTTCTTTTAACAATAAATTCATTTTTTCGAGCTAATCTACTTTTTAATTCCTCGATACTAAAAATAAATCGGAGATATATATATGTCCATATATATAATTAATCTAGAAAACATAAATACTTAAGATAAGAAGAGTATATATCTATACGTTAAAACCTTGTGAAGACCTAAACAAAACCAAACCGCATACTGGCTTTAAAATTAAAGGAGCTATCTAGAAAGTATAGAAACATGCAAAAACAATGGTTTTTTTCATGCCGGAAATGGGCTCAACCGCCTTCGGCTTTCGGCATTAGATTTATATATATTCAAGATTTCGAACTTGGGATCTTGGAGACAAAAATGGGAGTCACTTGTCCAAGTGAAGCGAACTTTTCATAAATTATTAGCTCTTGAATTTTATCTTTTCAAATTTAGGACCTCATGCAATTTGGCTTTTCTTTAATATGAAATAATCGAAATTTTTTCAAAATGCATTAATCCATTCTTACTTCCTAAAATTCAAGTAATAGGTAAAGTTTTGACGAGAAAACAATGAAAAAAAGGCTTGTCCGCCATCAGAACCGGTTAAACTTGGAAATTGGTGAGACCCGACTAAGGACGAATCGCTCGTGAAATCCTTCCCTTGTGCACGCACGAGAAGCAGGAAGCACTCGCAGTCGCATATACAGGCTATCAAAACAATTATATCACGGTCTGCATAGGACTGAAATTCATGGTCACAGACAGACTCGCAATGCAAGAATCTGCAACCGAAGCGAGGCTGCCAGAAATCAGTGTTCTAATTCACCGGTAGTCAACAAGCTGGATATGTTACTATCAAACGCAGTAGTTGAGAGATCTAGCATGATGGGAACATAACATTGGAATGTTCACACTTTGATTGTATACCATGCCATTAAAAAGCTCATGAGTTTATCAACAAGAAGAGTCATTACTAGGAATGACATTCAGGAAAGATGATTGTTCGATTGCACTCAATAATACATAGTCGAGAAGGATCAAGCTCAACCTACATCAGGGGGGCACAAAATGGAGCAGACTGCGATGTAGCTGCAGCACCGATTAAATTATAGAAGACAAACCGATGGTCCTAGAAAACCGCAACCAGATCAGAGAGAGCGAACGTGCTTTCGCTTTATGCTCCAATCACTTCCATTATCGTCATCAGGACTTATCGCTCACCGACTCACCATTTTATCATCAGATGTGTCCAGTGAAGGCCAAACGTGCTTCTTGATTTTAATCTTGTATTATGCTAGATGTACTCCACAACTCTTCAAGACTACAATGGAGGGCGCTCTGTTAACTACGACTGAAAACATCAAGCAGACTGAACCATGCAGCCGATCCTTAACTATCGGACGACGAGCTGGTGAACCATAAAAGAGCCACAAATGATCTGAGTCAATGCACTGCATGTCATATCGGTCATTCATAATGCATTCACCATTGGCAGTGATAGAGTAATTATAGTCTATGGTACCACCTGTCATCCCACGTTCTTGGGTGAGACTTTCCTCCAATCCGAAGACAACACAAAACGCAAAGGAATTGCAATGCAAAAACCTATCCCACGGCACTCGGAAGCATATCGTACCCTCCGAACTTCGATAGCTAAACCACTCAGGAATTTCACTTCCTGGAAAATTTATGGTAACTGAGGTCGTCCTCAAGTCCTGCAACCCAAATCTAATATATAAATGCACCATTCTCACTTCATGCGCACATGAATGAGAGAGAGAGAGAGAGAGAGAGAGAGAGAGTACCTCAGCTGACGGTCCATCAGCAAAATAAGTCATGTTATGGCAATTAGAGAAGTCGACCAATTCAAGGAGTGGTAACTGCTTCATGCCAGATACAGATACCCTTGACAACCGCAAAAACTTTCTCAGAGACCTGCATCCCCTTACATACAGATCCTTGATGTTTGGTGGCAACTGTGAAATTTCTTGAAGTAGTTCGCAATGCTCTAAGCAAAGCCATTCCAAGCAAAGGAGACTACCAATGCTTGCAGGAAGGCTAACAAAAGGGTTCTCAGAAAGATCTAAGCCTCTCAATATAGTGAAGCTTTGTGGAGCCAATAGGTTATCTACATCTCTTAGATTGCAATTTCTGAGAACAAGCTCCATAAAATTTGCAGACCTTGATGAAGAGCAGCAGCAAGGCAAACATATTGAGTCTAAATCTTCAACAAGCTCAGGAAATTTACTGAGTTTTGAGCAATTACTCAGATATAGCAGGCGAAGGTAATGTAACTTATATATGCATGGTGGAAGACGGGTAAGGTTTTTGCATCCATCCAAGAATATGGCTTCAAGATTGACCAGATGTTCAAGAGATGAAGGCAGCTCCTCTACACTGGACTTTTCCAGGCGAAGATGATAAAGACAAGTCATGTATTCACCGACATGAGGAAATGTTTTTAGCTTGGTACACCCACTTAGGACGAAGGTTTCAAGAGATTTTAATTTGATGACGGAAGGAAAACTTCCAAGGTTAGAGCAAGAATGTAGGTCCAAAGTGACGAGCTTAGGAAGAAATCCAACTGACTCATGAACTTTAGTTAGGTCACTGCAGCCACTAAGAATCAATGTTTCAAGATTTTTTATAGTTGAAAAATCAGGGATTTCAATTAATTGTCCACAATCTGCAAATTTGATGGATCTCAGATGCTTGAAATTCTGCCAAAAAAGAAGAAAAGTGAGTGTTTGACATTGCTTGATTGATAGCAAAAGGAAAAGAATCATTATGTAAAAGCAAAGGCTAATTGCACCTGGAATCCCGCTCCCAGCCATTTGAAGCTGATGCCGCTCAGATCAATTTGTCCAAGTTTCTTCAGGCCAACACTAAAATCAAGTGACGAAAAGGAACATTCAGGCAACTCAATCCACCTTAGCCCAGAAGGAAGACAGAGAGGAGCACCACAAAAGTGTGCACCACGAATTACAAGCAATCTAAGACTCGTCATATTCGCAAAGGCGTTGTCACCCAAGTGCACCTCTTCAGGTTCAGGTAGATCCATAACTATGCATTCAACTGCATTTGTCCCCTGAAAAGCAAAGTTAAATTCACGGAATCATCGAACTTTTGACACCCTGACTAAAAAAAAAAATCACTTTTTAGGTAACATGGCCTGTACTATTCCCAAGAATAAAAGTGGAACCATCGATTTCACAAAAAAAATACACGTTTTACGTTATGGTGTGTATTGGAACCTACCAAGCTGTTACTCAGAACATAAAGCACGTCATTTTTTGACCACAACCTACTGCGTTGTCCAGGCTCCCTAATAGACTCTTGGCGAACGATTTCCCATCCCATCAGCTGAAGCAAATCATGCATGTGCATCACACCATGCTCAATAGTTACAAGAGACCTCTCTTCGAGAATCCGTATCCCAATTACCGAATCGAATTCACATGCATCTAAAATTTCCACAATGTTGTCTTTATTCTTCCCCCTTAAGCAACAAGCAATGTGGAGAAAAATGGTCTTCTCGTGTTCCCCTAATCCATCAAAACTAATTTTGAGTACGTTGTGTATCTCTTCATGGGGAATTCTTTTCAATTTATTCAGTGTGCTCTTCCATTCAGATATGCTTCTACCTCGCAAAAAGGAACCTAATACTATGAGGGCCAAGGGAAGTCCCTTCGCATAATTTATCAACATATGTGAGAGGTCCTCATAATCGAATCTAGGATGGATTCCCCTAAAAGCATTCCAACAGAAGAGCTGAAAAGCATCCTGATCATGTAAACAATCGATTTTGTGGATCCAATCGACATCATGAGCTACTAATAAATGCTCATCTCTGGTTGTTACAACGATTCTACTTCCTCGACCGAACCAGTTGGGTCCACCCACTAGTTTTCTCAGTTGATCCAAGTGATCCACATCATCGACTATCACAAGAACCTTTTTTTGGCTAAGCCTATCCCTTACAGTGCTAATTCCTTGATCGACATTGTCAATCTTCAAGTTGACATCCCTCAATGTTTGATGAAGAAGATCTTCTTGTAATTGAGTTAGGCCCCCATGCTTGGAATTCTCTCGAACATTGGCGAGGAAGCAGCTGCCTTCAAACTGATCAGCAATACAATTATAGACCGCTTTGGCCACAGTTGTCTTACCTACTCCGCCTATCCCACGAAGCCCCACAACACGGTTCCACGCTAACTTTGAAGTAATCAGATCGACATGAGGTTGCAAATGAACTGGAAAGTCAGCAACATGCAGAGATTGGCGATTCAGCTTATGCAATACATCTTCGACCACTGACTCAATGAATTTCGACTCACACCTGCCAAAGCCATCTAGATGAGTTGAATTTTGGAAAGGACTATCTCATCCTACAGCAGATAATTGTCTGTCATTTCAATGCTGCTTTAGTTATGCGTCAAAAATCTTTTGGTGGTTGGATCGGGCACACATAATAGTTTAAGTACGCTTCTTACTGAGACAAGCATGTCAAATATTCAGAAAGTAAACTGTAAAAATGGGAACGATAAAGTAAAGATGGGAAGCAGGCACGCAACACATGTGCATAATCATGGCAGATTTTTAAAAGTGAGGATTGAGATTACTGATTCTTCTTCAATGTCCACCCGGAAAGGTTAGCAACGCTCTTCATCGGCTCCCTCCATTTCATCACCAGCTCCACGTTCTCGCTGAATCTGCACTCCTGCTTCTCAAACGCCTTGCCGAAGGGACCAATCTGGTTCCGCACTTCCGAAGGCGTCACGTGGTAGAACACCGGCTCGATCACTTGCTTCTTCTCGTCGCAACGGCGACACTCGATGATCTTTGCAAGCTCGTTCAAGCACCAGGCAGAATCGGCATAGTTCTCCGAAAGCACGACGACGGAGATCCTGGACTCCTCGATGGCTCGCTCGAGAGCAGGCGAGATCTCGCCCCCCTTCCTGAGGCCGTCGTCGTCGAAGAAGACTTTGACTCCCGTCCGGCGCAGGGCGTGGCGGAGATGGCCGGTGAAAGTGTGGCGCGTGTCTTCGCCCCTGAAGCTGAGGAAGACGTCGTAGCTATAGCGACAGGGGGTTGAATAACGGTGTCCGTTGAAACTGGGAGCACTCGTGGCCACTAGAGGTTCAGGTTGCTCTGTGCAACCGGCCGTGTTGAAGCTCGGCGAATGATGTTCCTCCCGAGAAAAACTCTCGAGCATCCTGCGGCTCTTGTCGCGGGTGAGAGCGAGGTTGGGATCAGAGGCGTCCGACGACGCGAGGCCGTTGTCATCCATCTTTCGCTTCTTCGCTACATCCATTGCAGTGTTCTATCGATAGAAGATGGGACGTAGAGAGAGAGAGAGAGAGAGAGAGAGAATCGATGAAGGATGTTCCACTCTCCTCCACGAGAACTCTAATATAAACCGAGCGAGGAAGTGGAGAGAGAGAAAGAGAGGAAGGTCAGAGGAAGAAACAAGGGTCTTCTTTTTCAAAAAGCAAATCAGATTCGTTTCTCTTTGCGTTGCTTTCGACGAAGAAAGGAAGCACGCGGCACGCGGCAGTCGTGACGTGAAGAGGCGGGTGAAAATATTAGATATAGTTTACATGCTCAAGTGAACCCCAACAGTCAGTCTCTCTGTCTCCTCCTCTCTTCCGCGTGGTTTCTCTTCTTCTTCACCGCTTCTTCCTCTCTCTGTTTTGCCTTTTGTTCCCTCTGGCTTGTGCCCGGTAATGAGGGCGTCGCGACCCTTGCGGCCTTTGGGAAGGACCACCCTTGTCAAATCTTAGAAGCTGTGGAGGGAGCCAACGACACCGGAATGACAGGAGACCTTGAGGATGCAGGGACTGAGGGAGGGCTCGGGGTCGTGGGTGATGAGGACGCGACGCTTGGGATTGTTATGGACTGGAGGGGTGGGGTGGGGGCATGGGGATGGCGGACGACCAGTGGAGGAAGGTAACCACGTTGGAGCCGTAGTGGACTTCACAGATGCAAGGGTTGAGGGATTTGGGCTTGTCCTTGGACCCGATGGTGCAGCAAATGACATTAATGGTGGAGAGATCACGAGACGGAGAATCGGCAGGCGGTTTGGCCTTGGTTACACCATATAAACCTCGTCAAGGTCTACATTCAATAATGCAATTTTTACGTCCATATAATCTAACTCCATATCAAAATCAGATACTGATGTCATAATCATTCTGAAATAATATTTACAAAAGATTGGAGCAAATATTGCTTCATAGTATACTCATTCTCTCTTAATGGATTCTTAAACCACCAGTCTAGCTTAAATTTCTTAATATTTACTTTGGAGTCCATTTTAGCTTTATACGTCCATTTGCAATCAAGAGGAATCAAAATCATCGAAGCTAGAAGTAGTAAATCTTCATGACCCAAACGAATAAGCTCTCAAATACTATCATGTTTCATAAATTGTATATTGTTTTTCATCTCATGCAACCACAAATTTGACTGAAGACAAGAAGCATCATTTACTAAGTCATTAAATCAACCACACAACCGAAATTATAATCATGCTTTTGTAGATAAACTATATAGTCTGGTGGTATGGTTAATTGTCTATGTCTAATGGATCTCCTTAGTGGTTTACTAAGGGTACGTTTGATAACGTTTTTGTTTAAAAATTGTTCTCTGAAACAAAAATAGTTTTATTTCTGTTTCGGGGAACAATTTTTGAACAAAAGAACACGTATGGTAACTGCACAAAATTTTTATTCTTGAAATAGAAAAAGAACAAAAACACGTTTGGTAAACTTGTATAATTTTTTTGTTTCTTTTTAATTTTTTTAATATTTTTAATTTATTTTTCCTTTTTTCTTTTTTTCTTTTTTTCTTCCTTTTGGCTGGTCGTCGGCCAAGGCGAGGCCACCGGCCCTCGTTGGCCAAAGAAAAAGAAGAAGAAAAGAAAGAGAAGGAAAAAATAGGAGAGAGAAATTGTTTTTCGAAAGTGTTCTTGGGAACAAGAAGCAAGTTTTTCTTATTTCTTGTTTCTTATTTCTGTTCCAAATTTGTTCCCAAGAATAATAAATTGTTCATGGGAACAAAATAAATAGATTTATTGTTCCCGGGAACAAAAGTGTAAATAAACGCATTTCTTTTCTTTTTTTGTTCCCCGAAACAAAAGAACAAAAATTGTGTTCCGAGGAATAGAAACAAAAACCAAACAAACAAGCCCTAAATCAACCACACAACCAATATCGTAGTCATGTTTTCCTAAATAAACTATACAGTCTGGTGATGTAGTTAATCATCCCTGCTTGATGGATCTCTTGAGTGGTACTACTGCAACCTCATTATGCACTCGGGGGGCTTAAGGAACTTTATCAGGAACTACCTCAACGATGGGATCCTTGACTTTAGCAAACTCAATTTGTATTGTAAGAGGCTTCACAGTTATTTGTAGATAAAGGAAAAGATACAGTGTTCCCTATCGTACTGTTGTTCTCAATAGTCTATGAGCATTTATTTTTTCTAACCACATCAAACTATAGAAATTTGCCCGCTTGTGATTTCATAATTCTTGTGCCTTTTTTGAGATATTAAAATCAATCTCCCATCGAATGATTTGGGTAAAATACGAAGTAATATCAAGTGGTTATGGAGTTCAACTTACTTTCGATAATATCACTTCAATTTGTAGAATATCCCCGATCCTTAAAATTATTTAAGTTAAGTTTACGTTAGCCCATAATGCGAAAGAAGCCAATCGAACAATTTTGATAGGAACAGGGTTTAGAATATAAATAATTGTTTTCACAATTTCACCCTACAGAAACTAAGGCAAATTCATCCCACTAATCATGCTTCCCATCATTTTTACAAGGGTACAACTGTGCATTTCGACCACACCACTTTGTTTAGAACTCAAATTTAGTAAACTGAGCTTATATCGCAAAATCCTCAAAGTATTTAGCAAATAATCTTTTCAACTATCTAACATTGCCATGTTTACCATAATACGGGTCAAACGTGACAAGTTTTATAACTTTATCTAACTGTTTCTTGATTTCAATTCAAAAAATCTTGAGACTCGAACTTTTTTTTAATCAATGATAGATCATCATATTAGGAATAGTTATCAATAAAATGTCATGAGAAAAAAATTTCTTTGATATGTTTTTATTAAATTTCGAATATGGATGTAGTGCCTACTTAGCATCACGCTAGCTGCATTAGCGTCATTTATGCTGAAAAAAAAAATGCAAGCACATGTCCAGCTAACGTTTTCAACGATATGATTAGCAATGGGGCTAGGCACATGTTTCGGGTTAATTATACGATTGTGCTTTCGAAAGATCTTTTATCGGGCCTCCAATTAGACCCGTGACCCGGAATCTGTCGCCATATATCCAAACGGTCGGACTCCTCCGATAAAATTGCCCTTTCCCGCTATACTCTCTTATCTGGGTTCTCTCCGCGTGGCGGAGGAAGAAGCAGTTCTCTGCGCTCTCCTCGCCGACCTCGCATCAAATCGGCGTCGCCCGAGCTCTCTCCTCAGCTGCACAATGCCGCTTCTCCACTCGTAAGCCTCTCTCTCTCTCTCTCTCTCTCTCTCTGCTGCCCCGCGTCTCCGTAGAATTCTGATTCGAGGAGAGTAGAGTTCGGAGTCGGAGCATAATCCGTCGCCATTCCGTCGAGCGAGCGTGGATTCGTCTCTGCCGATCGAATTCGGATGATGAGTCGATCGAATTGAGTATCTCCTCGATGCGAGCGCGTGCAATCGCGGCGCGCTCCGAGAACATCGAGCCGAGCCGCGTTTCGCTTATCAAGCTCGCTATTGCGGTCACGTCTTGCTTCATTTGAAGATCTCATGGTTTTATCCGGAGCTCGCCAGTGTTGGTTAGTGTCGCATTCGTAGCTGTGTTCGATTGATGGTTGTGTTGGCTTCGTCCGCAGCAGAATCATCGTTGATGGATGGGGCTTTAGGTTTTCTACGTCGAATTAATGCTGCACGATGTGGTGCTTTGGTTTTATTTGCAATACGCTAAACTTTTTTCGCTTTTATCTGGCTGCTGTTTTAATGTGGCTTTGTGAAACCTACAGAAGATTGGCAGTCCCATGCCCGGCCCTCCACTGTGATCGGAACAATCTTCAGTGCCCACTTGTTGGGCATGTTGCAGACATCAAATTCATGCGGTTCATCTGTCCAAAGCAGAGCTGTTCACCTTCGTTTGTGGCGATCTGTTCCACCACCGTAATTGACCCCCTTGGATCATCAAAGACAAGGATTGATCCGGGAGAGACATCTGGATTGCAGGAATGTGGTTGGTCAGAAGTCACGCCAGGTGCTCCTGATAATAACTGTGGGGAAGTAAAACTAAATGGCCAGATTGTCCCCCCAGGATGCGTTAATGACAGGAGCTATAAGGAACGTGAGAGAAGGAGAAAAATTGGAGAAGCCAACAAAGGGAAAGTGCCGTGGAATGTTGGCAGAAAACACAGTGAAGGTAAATCTCGTCTTTAGGAATTGCAGTCCTTAATATAATGGTTATTTGGAGTTCAGCATCTCTTACACTGTGCAGAGACTCGAAAGCGAATCAAGCAAAGGACAATCGAAGCATTGAGAGATCCCAAGGTGAAGTCATGTAAGATTGAATTGGGCTCATGTTTTCTTAGCATTGTTGGAATTTGCTGGCGAACAATTTTTCGTTTTGACTAACAGAAAGATGATTGGAGTAATTTCACATAGTGACTCCTGCATTAATGCTATGCATTCTTGTAGACTTTGTTATAGAACTGCACGTGCTTTGTTGCTGGAGACAAGCAACTAATTATCCCTTTTCTTAATTCACCATTTGTTGTTAATATTGAAAACCTTGCATGACTTAATTCTGCCAGAATTACTTGCTTTTCGTCTAAATCTTTTTTCAATTGCTATTTCCAGATCAGGCAGAAGATGTCTGAACATCCCCGTACTCTCAGGTAATTTGTGTCTTCTGTGCTTCAACAGTCTATCCGATGATCCACCTATCACAATGAAGCAAATTTCACTTTATCAGAATAACTAGTGATTGCATTCTTTGTAAGACATTCCACAGACCAAGATGCTGAGAGAGGAGTGCATGGACTCAACTGAATGCCTATTCCATTGAACTTAAAAATGAGATGGGCTTGCCTTTTTAAGTTATAGAAGGAGATTAGCAAGTAGGTCCATATTCCGGTAATTGGAGAAGATGATGTTCCGTAGTGATTGAATCATCTTACCGACAAATCTGGGTGCAGAGCGCAGCATTTGTTACCTGTAGTAAAGTTTACAGTGACCAAAT
This sequence comes from Eucalyptus erythrocorys, assembly GCA_014182555.1. Classification (NCBI taxonomy): domain Eukaryota; kingdom Viridiplantae; phylum Streptophyta; class Magnoliopsida; order Myrtales; family Myrtaceae; genus Eucalyptus; species Eucalyptus erythrocorys. Next base: position 15,969,499 of record CM024602.1, read on the forward strand.
GTGAGAATAACTTCCCCGAAAAATAAAATCATTTTGTTCAGCAGTATAGTGTATCTTATGAATAATATCACTTGACATTGGTGGTTATTGTGATCTACATATGTATAACACATTAGAAACATAGATATATTTTTTCAAATAGTAGCATCTCTAAGGATTTCTTTCCTCAAATGCTTTTACTTGTATCTGTTCCCCTGCTTATTTAGTGAGATGGTTGCTTTGCAATTCTGGAACTTGCTACCTTAGCTTGTCAAAGTATGAGCAGCATTGACCTCAAACATGTTTTAAGCTGCCAAAACATTCTTGCACATATTAAGCTGGAAGAAAGTAAAAGAAGGGAGGGCTCCAGAGAAAGATTGTGGCAATTTTAGTGTGGAAGTAATGATTACTAGCAAAAACTAGATTTAAGTTTTGCAATCTGTCATTGCTTATGCCAGTGGCAAAAAAGTAGTTTGTGTGACTGATAATGTTACTACAATTGAAGCACCTTATTCTTATTTTTAAATGTCTAAGAGTCCTTGTTAACTCTTTATGGGAAAAATCAGCTCAGAATTGGTCTGATCATTTTACAGTGATTTGATCAAAGCAAAGATTGGCTCTTCACTTCGACGCATTTGGAAAGAACGTTTAAAGCTTAAAAGGTCGAAAGAGAAATTCTTCTCATCATGGGCAGATAACATAGCAGAGGCAGCTAAGACAGGATGGAGTGATCAGAGAGAACTGGACTGGGATAGCTATGACAAAATAAAGCATGAAATCAATCTCCAACATCTTCATCAGCTTGCTGAAAAGGAAAGAGCTAAAAACATGGCAAAGATGAGGAGGGCTCATAAAGCAGCAGAGGCAAAAGCAGAAAAGATAGCTAGGTTTGCTCAGAAGAGAAAAGAAAGGGAGGAAAAAGCTAAAGAACGAGGAAAAATGAAAAGAGTACTGTGCAGAAAAACAAAGAAGAAGAAGAAAGATGACTTAGCAGTTGCTCGAGGGATGAAGCTTAAGAAGAGATTGCTGAAGGTAAGTGCAGTTTCATGTCGTCTCTAAGAGAATCGTCCTGCATTTGATGCTTTGGACCTCCGGATTTATCTCTTTACGTCAGATGCGACCATAACTTTTGTAGCTCCGCAGTTCACTCTCAACATTAATGTGTCTATTGGACCTATGCTTTTCTTTGACAGATATTTCCTTTCAGACAAACCAATCTTTCTGTTCCTCCTCAAAACTATGTTAGGCTGATTGCATTTTTATGTTTTATTTTTAGATTAACCGAAACAGATCCTTAAAAGTTGTCCAAGTCACTGGTCAAGGGGATGCAGTTCTTGCTCATATTCCAGCCTGGGAGAAGCTGGATTTAGAGCATATCAAGAGAGAAAAGGCACAAAGGAAACTTTCACTGGCTGATCAGATACAAGCGGCCAAAAATCAAAGCAAAGTTCACAACTTAGAGGCTTTTCACATGCCATCTTCAGTCCATTCATCCAGTGAAAAGTGAAGTCTGTGAGCTTTGCATGCACAGATGCCGGGTGTCCTGTCTTGCTGAAACATGCGATTATGAAAGGAAAGGTGATCATTTTCTTAATAATGAAGAATCTGCCCATTCCAGCTATATATCATGTTGCATAATGCAATCACTTCGTGCCAGGTGTTATTTATTATTGTTGCTGATTTTACCAGCCGATTGACCTGAGAATCGAGATGTAAACAGACTTGCTTATTCCTCAGCTGATTGGGTCTCACTAAATTTGTTCTGATTCTTTTGTTATGTGCTTCTTCCTTGGGAAGTCGCAAGCTAGGCTAGATGTCATTACTTGCAGTTAGCATTTAATGTCTTTCTTATCACTTGAAATTTTGGATCTTGGAATCAATTCATTACAGCGTTCACTTATTCAAAAAAGGAAGTTCCCTTTGGGTTTTTAAGTATTTCATATGTTGTCACTAATTTGGTTTGAATATTTTTACTCAGGTGACGGACGTGCTCGACATTTTCATTATCTGGAGGTCACCTCAGTAAACAAAGGCGAGCTTCTTCGCTTGCCGGGGTACGTACGGTTGCTTGGCTCTGTTCCTGGTGTTTGTCTATCATGTGGAATTGTGTTGTCATATCTCTCTCTCTCTCTCTCTCTCTCTCTCTCTCTCTCTCTCTGCGCATCCGTGTGTCCTACACTGTGCTTGCGGTAAGATGCAGCACCCTTGGCTGCAGAGCTAAGAAGAACCAACTGGGGAAGCTGAGCGTCCTTTAGAATTCATTCAAAGTTTGTTTGTGCTTATAGCTCTTACAAATTAAATGCCAGAAAGCGCAAGCAAATTAGGACAAAGCAAACTTGTCGATGTGATGATATGTGTCCCTATAATCAGCATCATTTTTTTTTCAATTTAGTATATTGACGTTGTAGCTCTAGTAAACTATTTTTTTTTTTTTCAAAATGCAGTGTGGCGCTACCATTGGGCGAAAATTTGCAATTAGGCCTATTTAAGGAGACTTTTTGGTTCTTGTGATTTTTTTTTTCCGAAATTGGAAGTACTCGCACTCTTTGGTTATTCAAGTATCAGTAAGTAAGACTTGGAATTTGTATTTTTTTAGCTTTAAAAGGGGAAGTCATGAGTCGAAGTGGAGAATTCAGAAGCAAATGAGAATTCTCCAAACGGGTGCATCCACAGTGTCGGCTTTGCACAATCGGCATAGAATGACGCATGCAATCACGCTTATAACCAAGTCTCGGGCGGACTGTTCATTTGACGAGTTGATCTTGGTCTGATTGCGAGAGCAAGAGTGACCCATCTATAACCTCCCGTGGTCCCATTAGTTCTGGGCCCGTGTGAACCCGATCCTTGCACGGACGCAAAATTCTTTTCCCCGGGGAGAATGTGATTCACCGGGATAAAATCATGGTCTGATTCCGCCATATTTTTAAGACCCCATCCTTCACTGCATATAAGCATGAATGACTATGTCCGCGCAATTTCAAACACCTAATGATTGCACAAATTTCTTATTGTATCCATTCCTCCTTTTGTAAATGGTTCATAAATTATGGAGTTGAAAGATGTTCCCAGTTTTCTCTCCAGGGCTCCCGGTGGTTCACGGACCCATCGTTGCTTCAGTGATTGGATATGATACACATTGCACTGGGTCCCGTCCCGGGTCAAATGTGCCTCACATCTTCGCAAGAACCTCAATCCTTTGCAAGTACTTAGGCTGATTTGTCTTTTCTTATATTTGTGTATATATTTCTTATGTTGCGTGAACTTATGCATCACATGACTCCTTTAACCAAACAAGAAAAGAAGTCCCGGGCATGCCTTTCAACCATAGTTATCTTCCAACACCTCTTATTTGTCATAACAGGGAAGATAGCTCCACAACTAACGCCAACCCTACACAGTCAATCTTTTTGTTCACCTGAAAGGGCACCCCCGAGTTGCTCTGCCTTTTCTTCTTCCCGTGCACTCATACTCTCCACCACCTTCTGACCCACCAAAGGCCCCCTATTTTGCATAGAAATTATCATACAAACTCAAGTCAAGCCGCATCCCGCCTCTATTTTTGCATGCCAACCCCTTACGTGGCTTGACGTGTGCCATATAGCAACGAGTTTGGTTGTGTTAGCTCATCTTCTCCTATTCATCGACTTACATTATCCCACTCGATCAAAATTTCCTAAGGTTCCTCCTCCTTTGCCCCTTCCCCCCAATCTTTCAATTACTTCGATGGAATTGCCGTTGTCGGCGCCAGATTCTGGTGGCAGGACAGTATCATACAAGTTGGAAACAAAGAACTTGTCCTACAAACTGGGCACCAAGTTTGATGAGTTCTCTTGGCTCTTTCACAACAAGACGCGAAACTTGAGCGCAAAGTTCATTTTGAAGGATGTGAATTGTGAGGCACGGCCGGCCGAGATCACTGCCATTGCTGGCCCTAGCGGGGCCGGCAAAACCACCTTGCTTGAAGTCCTAGCCGGGAAAGTTTCACGGGGCCAAGTGTCCGGGGAAGTTCTAGTTAACAATCAGCCGATCGATCCCAAGAGCTTTCAGAGGCTGTCCGGTTACGTTCCCCAAGATGATCCGCTGTTTCCTTCGCTGACTGTGGAGGAAACGCTCATGTATAGCGCACTTTTCAGGCTTCATGGAGGCAAAAAAGAGGCTGCTGCTAGAGTGAGGGCACTAATGAAGGAGCTTGGCTTGGATCATGTCGCAAGAACGAGAATAGGTGGTAAGTCATCCAACAGAGGGATCTCGGGTGGGGAAAAACGTAGGGTGTCGATTGGGGTGGAACTAGTCCATGACCCGGCAGTGATCTTGATCGATGAACCGACATCAGGACTGGATTCAGCCTCGGCTCTTCATGTTGTGAAGATGCTCAACTTCATGGCACTTTATCAAGGTAAGACAATCATATTAACCATTCACCAACCTGGGTATCGAATCCTTGAGCTGTTTGACCGAGTTGTTTTGCTTTCGGGTGGGTTTGTTATTCATAATGGTCCTCTATCACGTCTGGAAGAGAAGCTTAGATTCGCTGGTTTAGGCATGCCGTGCCATGTCAATGTGCTTGAATACGCCATTGATGGTATAGAATACTTGGGTGTAGAAGCTCACAACGACCAGCATTTTCTCCAAGGAAACGCTAAAGATGGTCGTGAAAACGAGGCACCTGAAACCGGGATTGTCTGGTCCCATAAAGGAAAAGAGAAGCTATTCTCGTATCCGAACTCTTGGTTCAGAGAGATTCTAATACTGGGGCAAAGATTTTGCAGAAACATTTTCAGGACGAAGCAGCTCTTTGCCACGAGGGTGATACAGGCCCTTGTGGCTGGGTTTGTGCTCGGCACCATTTTCCTTAACGTCGGGGACAATCTAGGAGAAGTTGCTCTACAAACTCGGCTCGGGTTTTTCGCCTTCAGCCTAACCTTCTTGCTCTCTTCCACAACAGAAGGCCTACCCATTTTCCTGCAAGAAAGAAGAATTCTGATGAGGGAGACTTCAAGAGGAGCTTACAGGGTTTCCTCTTACGTTGTCGCAAATATCATTGTCTTCCTTCCGTTTCTTTTAATGGTGGGATTCCTCTACTCGATCCCAGTTTATTGGCTGGTCAGATTTGAGAGAAGCGCAGATGCATTTTTCTACTTCTCGCTCGTGGTTTGGTTGGTTCTCTTGATGTCCAATTCTTTCGTAGCTTGTTTCAGCGCTCTCGTGCCAAATTTCATCATGGGCACGTCGATTATCGCTGGACTGATGGGATCCTTCTTCCTCTTCTCCGGTTATTTCATATCAAAGGAGAGAATCCCTAGGTACTGGATTTTCATGCATTACATGAGCTTGTTTAAGTACCCATTTGAGTGTTTCATACTGAATGAATATGGAGATCTGGAAGGGAGAAACAAGTGCTTGGAGTTTGAGAACGGAGAATGCAGTTTATATGGAAGTGATTTCCTGAGACAGCAAGGAATAAATCAATCAGAGAAGTGGACCAACATAGCTGTGATGTGCGGCTTCATTGTCGGCTACAGAGTCCTTTGTCTTCTCATCTTGTGGTGCAGATGCTATAGGACAAGAAACTAGTCATATCAAGAAGAGATTGTTTTCTAGCCATTCTTTCATGTTACAATTCCTAAACTTATCAATTTGTTCATGATATTTGTAGCCACATGTTGATATGTTGCATAAACTTGACGTAAGTAAAAGCTTGCCTTGTATGATTCAAATTAGTGCATAAACTTGACTTGAATTGCTCTTCAGGCAAATTATTCCATCTTCGATCACACACGGCAGTAATTAGGCGCAAGCACACGGCGAAGCATGCAATGAACTCATATTACAAATCTTTTAGCAATACAATTTCACTCTCGGATTTTTGTACACCACACATGATGAACCCTATCAATGATCTTTTAACAATACCTTCTAAGGTCGCAATACAAATCTTTGAGTGAAAGCCTAGCTGAGATGTCACCTCAATTCTATTAGAGATGCATATGCTATCCATTTTGTCCACATCCCATACTTGGAGATCAGAAAAAAAAAATTACTATTTCCAACGCTGGCTCTTCTTCGAGATTGAAGCTCGACTGCTAATTTCTGAAGTTAGACATTACAAACGAAGCCCGTTTAAGAAGCGCAGAAGTTTCGAAAAAGACAAGGCAACTCGGAACACCTACCCAAGCCAGAATATACTATGTACAGCGGAACTTAACATAGTAAAGTTTCTCAAATATCTATTCTCCATTTACATGCAAAATCTACATCGCAGTTTAAATGCTCCTATCATAAATAGAATTGAAGGTCATTGTAGCACATGAGCTAGGCATGTCTTTTGACCACAGAGATGATTTTTCTGGCCCGCTTGACTCCCCAGATGCAGTGGAAGATGAATCCTTTGGGTGACCTTTTGGACCTTCCTCAGCAATTATATTCAAGAAATTTGTAAGTGACCCAGGTCTCGATATCTCACTGTCATTAACCTCAGCAAAGCCCGTTAGCATCTTCACGACAGTCGACATGGATGGTCGAAGCCCTGATAAACCCTGTGTGCAGAGAAGACCGATCTTCATGTATAAGCATGCCTCTTTCCTATGATCTTCCCCATCCAGAAATGCGTCCACTAAGCTCATTAGCTCCCCTTTCTCGTGCAGCTTCCATGTCTACAACGCAGTGAACGTGTCATAATGCTAGGTTTTCATAGTACTGAGCTCTATCTTCAGATAAGCATGTTGGTAATGCGAATGGGCAAGAGATTTCTTTCCCGAGTACAATGATAGCTCAAAATGGCGAAAGTTCACAAGAGAGAGTGGAGAAGACTGGAAAAAGAATATCAGAACAAAATTATCACATAGAGGAAATTCGTCCCTCTAACCAGCAGCCTCGGGAGATTCAAAGTTTGCATTGTGCTGGATAACTTGGTACAGGACATGGGCAATTTCTGTGAAGGGCTTGGCCGGGATTGGAAGATAATGAGGAGGAAATTTTCTATGCTTTCTACATACAATAGAGTTGATTTTCAGAGATTAATAAAAGGGGAATCCTTGTGATTCCAGTTATAGGAATCTCCAGGAAGAGAAATTACCAAATCAAGAAGATATCGTTCTTCAGCCGGTAATTTACGGTTTGTGTTGCATCTCCCACTAACAATTTCCAAAAGCAGTACGCCGAAACTGTATATATCTGCTTTATTTGTCAACTGACCTCGCATTGCATACTCTGGTGCCAGATAACCTCTACATCAACAACATAGGCAGAACCACGTTACTGACCAAGAGCTAAGATATCGACAAAAACAGGAGGAGTTGCAGAAATAAAAAATCTTTTACCAGTTTTTATGCATTCGGTCATGATTTGAAAACTTATATCCAGAAGCTTGATTGGAGTTTCTAAAACTACTTTTCTTGGGCCTAAATACCCAGCTTTACTAAATAAGTCAACATCTCCATTGCAATCTCACCAACAAATTCAGGTCAAACCCACAGAGAATATACACAAGTGACAATGCAGAATTTGAATGCTTATTCAGCAGATGAAGCAGCAGTTCTAAATTAGGGCAAATAAGTTATGAAAATTTTCTGAAAGATTCAACTATATATATTGACAGGAGGAATTGAGAAGTTTGTGATTTACACTGTTCCGGCAACACGGGTGCTGATATGAGTCATGTTGCTTGGAAAAAGTTTCGCAAGACCAAAATCTGAAATTATGGGCTCCAGCTGACGATCTAGCAGGATATTGCTTGCTTTTATATCTCTATGGATAATTGGTGGTTGGACTTCCTCATGGAGGAATGCTAGCCCCATCGCCACGCCTATGCAAATCTTACATCGTGCAGGCCATTGAAATTGGATGCCGCTGTTGGAACCGCCTATCAAGGAGAGAAAAATGTCAAACCGTCTCGGCTAATGGCAGAAGTATACAAGAAAATGTAAACTCACCAAGAAGTGTTTGAGCGAGGCTATTGTTCTCGAGATAACCATATACCAGGATCCTATGCTGTCCTTCCACACAGCAACCGTGCAACTTAACTAGGTTAGGATGCTCTATATTTGCAATCATGTTTATCTCTGTCAAGAACTCCCGTACTCCTTGACTCGACTCAGCCGATAATACCTTCACGGCAACCAAGGTGCCATCTTCAAGTTCACCCTGTTCACATAAGTTGAGAAATTTCCAATTATTGCCCAATTATGTCCAACTCTAATCCATGGAAGAAAAAAAAGAACCAAGACTATTGAAAAAGACACCAAAATATGGCTCCACTACCTTGTATACAGAACCAAAACCCCCATGACCGATTTTGTTGGATCGACTAAAATCTTCGGTTGCTTTGACCAAGTCTTTATACTTGAACAATTTTGTATTTTGAATTCCCGAAACCTCTGTACATATGAGAGAATCGATCAGAAGCTTTCTCATGAATTCGAAGGTTGACAGAATGCACAAAGTAACCAAGTGATGCTGCAGGATAATAGTTCGAAGATCTGACAAGCCTATTATGGAAAGGAATGAATCTAACCAAGATTAACATCATCGCATCACACATTGGAAATCCAACAGAAATAAAGATTTTAATTTCACGAATCTTTAACATAGACTAGGAATACTTGTGGCATCGGACATAGAAAAGGGAAAGCCATACCGTCATCGACCTCCCTTCTTAGTTTAAATAAGCAAGCTGTGCTCCAGTTGAAAAATGAAGGAAAACAAGGCATCAGATTGTCTCGTTCTATGAGAATCGATATCTCCACGAAAAAATTAAGCCGATATCTTCAGAGACCCCTTTTCGTCAGACCGACTGCACGTTAAGATGAATTTTCCACACTGACCCCTGATAAAAAAGGTGCAAACAAAATCAACATGTATACATCAGCCTAATACAGCAACGATGAAGACTTTACGACTCTGTTAATGTAGATATCAATTCCCCAGCATCTGATCTACACTTAATACCTCATCATTACCATCATCAACCTTAACTTATCCAAACAAAAGACAAATTGCTCAGCATGACAATTCCTTCAGGATGAATTCTAAGTGACCCTCAACCCTCCAGTCTATGGTTTCACAAATCATTTCGTCCCTAAGGAATGTCCACAAGCAGGAGCTGAACATGAAGCTGAAGAACAATGACCAAATGAGGAAGCAACGTAAAGGAAAGCACAAGCTCAGACACGTCGTTCAGTTTTCTCCAACTTACAACCAACGAGGTTAAGCTCAGTTCTGATGCTCTCCTCCTTACTGCAGAGCCAAGCTAAACCGATCACGGACAAAGAAGATTAAAAAATGGCAGCTACCCTCTTTCCAAAAACTCTCAGAAGCTATGGAATTAAAAAAAAAAAACGCACGCCAATCTCCAGCGAAGCGCAAGTAGTTGATAAGAAAGAGAAAAATCAAACCAAACCTTGGCTGCTATATCATCCGAAACGGCGGCTATTGAATTCAGGAAAGAACTGACCAAAAAAAAAAAAATTTAGGAAAGAGAGAGATGGAGGGAGAGGACGAAAGTGTGGGAACTCTTCAGGATGTTTGAGGGCGGGTGACTGGCTGGGCTATAATCGCATTCGGAGTTGGAGAATCGTCTAAGCTGTTCCAGCTGTACGAAAATCAACGTAAAAATCTTGACCACTTTCCTCGCTTGAAGGCGACGACCCGTCTTCTCACATCCCTATATCATACGTGTGAACATGAATCGGCCATTGTCCAAATGGACACTATTTAAGTGACAATGATTACGCCCTAAGCGAAGAAACGAATTTTTATTTCCATAAAATAAATGATCACTTGTACTGTTTAAAATAATTAATAAAAAAATCATTATCAAGAGCAATTCACGTCTCAATATTTTCATGGACTCTTAAATTTTTTTTATTTATTCATTTATTTTTTAAGTGATCATTAATATTTTTTAAAATCATTTTCTTTCTACGAAACAAATAAAGCTCGAATTACTTTTACAAGGTTGATAAAGCATTTACTTCATACCTTTTGTTTTTTTCGAATTCTATGGGACTTTTATTTAATGATGAAAAAATACTAAGCTCCTAGAAAATGTATGATCAATTCCCATATGTGCATTCCTTGACTTTGCTCACTTTTTTTAATAATTCTTCAAAAGTCAGGGAAATATATATTTTTTTTTTTTGGGTCGGTAGAGGGCCAAGAAAGTTCAACGGCTGACTTTTGAAACTTTAATACGGAAGGGCAAGGGTTGGAGGTCAGCTTCTTGATAACCCACCGTATTATCCCAAAGAAAGGTCAATAATTGCAAGCCTCGATATAAGCCTTTCTAAAAAAAAAAAATCTAAGGTCAAGAAGGCCCACGGCGCACCAAGAAGAACAGACGAGGCAAGTTCCAAAAGCCAAGTTCAGCCCCCCCTTTTCCCCTTTTCCCCTTTGGATTTATCAGCATTTGTGAGCGACACGTGCGTTCAATCCCGTCATGCGCGAGAGAGAGAGAGAGAGAGAAAGAGAGAGTTCGCAGGGACGTGTTCACATTCGGATGGGACGCGTTCCAGATATTCCCCGCCTTTTACCATTCTCTTTTTGACTGATCGCGTAACTAACCACGAGATATTTTGCATTCGCGATTGCTGATGTACGGGCCAGGCATGTCCATCACTTTCCAAATCATTTCGGGCACCCACCCTCTCCAATGGATGAAGGTTCGATTTTCCACGACGACTCCGTGGTCGTCGACGGTGCCTCCTCGCCCCCCTCCCTCCGAGTCGACGAGGGGGCACGACAGCATTTAATTCTTTCCTGACCGATCCCGACCTTTTTCCAAATCGTGCCAGTTTCTAATAGGGATTGCCACGCCGAAAGGGGGCAGCAATTTTCCCGGGTGTGGGCCGGCGTCGCTTTCGCAATCGGAATTGGAATCCACCGCGGGCGGTCAATTTCCAGCGCTGGCATTCCAATCCCACGAATGCGGTCGCGATCGGCTCCGACCCTTTCTCGCGTCGGAGCGGTTGACCTTGACTGAGATCGGAGTCGTCTCCTCCCGGTGCTCTCGAGGCCCACTCCTCGCTTTGTGATGGGCTCTTTCAAAGGCCCAATGAAGAACAAAAATTCGTGCGGCTTCGATCCAGACGATTGCTGGATCTGGTCCGTCGGCAAGACATGCAGGCGAACCTCGTACAGGAAAAAAATTCGGACACGACACGATTTGGATATGTCTAACCCGTGCCCGCTCACGGTCGATGGAGAGGCTTTATGAAGTTTTGAGCAAGCGAGTGTAAAGATGGACAACATTTTGCTTCTGATTGTCTTAAAACTCCGGACCGTTCGTGGTGGCAGATGGGGGTGGTCCAAAGAATCGAACTTAACCAGGGAATCGTCCTAATCAGACCGCATTGGCTGATTTTGGACGGTTCCTAGTTGAGTCCAAAAATCAGTGGGTGGTTCTCCATTCCCAGTCTATCGAATCAGCCCTTCGTCAGTGGGATCCCTAGAGTGGCAAATAAAGGTGGACGTGGTGATCTATGATGGCTGATGTGATAAGATACTTGTTGCGTATTGAATGGATTAATATGATTAACGTGAAACATAATTTTAAGAAGTAGAGCTTTCGTGAATTTAATACTAAAATTATAATTTTAAAGGTGATAGTAAAAGGGAAAGTTAAATTCTAAAGGGAAAATTAAATAAATGATTTATGAACTTTAAATTAATGTACAATATGGTCAATGAATTGTAACATAATGTGCAATGTGGTTCATAATTTTCTTTTAATTTACTCAATATGATACTTGAACAGTAGCCTAATGTGTAATGTGGACCTTAAACTTTTAATTTGTTTAATATGATTCTTAGACTTTTGATATATGTTTAATTTAGTTTCATATTTATATTAAAATATTCAATACCGTTCCATGACTTGAATTAATGAAAAGACACTAATGAACAAATCAAAAGTTTAAGGCTCTTATAGATTACATATCTTACCTTTAGCAAAAAAAAAAAAAAAAAAACAAATCAAAAGTTTAAAAATCACATTGCACGTTGAGTCAAAATTCAAAAATTATCTGTGTCATTATCCCAATTCTAAATGCAAACATTAGCCAATACATACATGCGATTTAAAATGATTAAAAAGATATCCATAAATTCACAAATTAGCCAAAAAAAAAAACAAAACAAAAAAAGAAAAATGACTTGCCTTCCTCCTCTCGCGCACTTAATACTTTCATAAACAGTCCCTACCATTTAATGCCTTCGTCCTCTCTGCGCACGCGAGTGTTAAGGTTCAATAACATTTGCTGCCGAATGTTTTGAAAGTCTGAGTTGTCCGTGGTGGCAACTGGCAACTTGGGGCAAGTAAAAAAATCGAACCAAATCAGGAATTGTCCTAATCAGACCAAATCAATCAATTTTGAAGAGTTCCCGAGTGAGTCCAAGAATCAATGAGCAGATCTTAATTCTCAATTTGTCAAACTAGTTCTTCATGGACAATTTCCAATTCGAGGGTGGGACCCTAGTGGCAAATGGAGGTAAATGTGATGATATATGATGGCTGATGTGGTGGTGGCGTTGTGATTAGGTCATTTTGTATGGAAATGGATTAATTTTAAAACTTTTATGAATAGATGTGCTCATGGCAAGAAGTACACAAAACGCGAATCAGGAATTGTCCAAACAGGCTGGTTTGATTTTGCTTTTAGGAGTGTCGGTTTGGTTTCCAATTCAAATGGAGAACCAGACCAAACTAACTAAATGTATATTTTTTATTTCTTTCAAAAATCCTAAAATTTACTAGTTTTTTTAAGTTTCTTCATAATAAAAGGCATCCAATAACGAGGAAAAAAAGTTATTGATTCCATTGACTGGAATTGGAATCGAGAAGCAATCACCCTTACTCATGGCAGGTGATTTAGCTTAATGAATTTAATACTAAAATTAGATTTTTAAAAGGTGAAAGAAAAAATAGGAAGTTAAATTCCAGAGGAAAAATGACATAAATGGCTTTTGAATTTTAATATAATGTACAATATGGTCCAATGTGATTTATAAATTTTTAATTTGTTAAATATAATCCCCCTTTTCCCCATTTGATTTATTATGCTCTAGTCTAAATTTAAAAATCAATCCTTTTTTATCCATATATATATATATATATATATATATATATATAATGTATAAAATGGTTTATAAATTTTTAATTTGTTCAGTGTTATTTTTGAACTTTTGATATACGTTCAATTTAGTTTTCAAATTATATAAAAATGTTTAATATTATTCCAAAACTTCAAATTAAGAAAAGATAATATAAAATTTCATTGACCACATTATACATTAAATTAAGTTCGAAGATAACATTGAACTAATTAAAAGTTTAAGGATCACATTAAATTAAAGTTCGAAGATTATTCATGTCATTATCTCAATTTTAAATGCGGAAATCAGCCCATGGATCCATTCGAATTAAATTGATTAAAAAGATCTAAAACAAAAATTCAAAATTAGCCAAGGTGACTTGCCTTCCTCCTCTTGCTTCCTTCCCGCAACTGCAAATCAGCTCTCTCTCCCGTCGGCGTCAAGAGGCCAGCCGTTGCTCCTCCATTTTTCATCCTCCGCCGGGAGCTCCGGGCGACGCCTCTCGGTCGGTCGGCCGGCCGGCGCCGCGACGGTTCAGCCTCGTCCCCGCGCGCGGAGATCGACGCCTCGACGGCGACGTCCTCCACTTCAATGAACTAGGCCCCCTTCCTCGGGCTCTCGCGCCATGCCCCCGTCTCCCAAGTTCTTCCACCAGAGCCGCCCCTCGCCGCGCAGATCTACGGTCCTGATCTTGGGCTGCTGCCTCCTGATCGGGCTCTCCGGGTTCGTGTTCGGCCTCATCGCCATCCTCAGGCCGGGCAAGTGCTCCGTCCACGAGCCCCGATCGGTCCGGGTCGTCTGGGAGAGAGAGGGCGCCGGCGGGGACGGCTCGAATTCTGCCGGGGATGGAGTTCGGCGCCCTGATCGTCATAAAGTGATGGGCTTTGTGGGGATTCAGACCGGTTTCGGATCGGCCGGTCGCCGGAGATCCCTGCGCCAGACTTGGATGCCGTCCGATCGGCAAGGGCTCCAACGGTACCGATTCGCTCCGAGAACTTTACCGACGATGTTCGGTCTCGTTTTGGAACCGTATAGGATGAGATCGCGCTAATTCGAGTTCATTTGGTAGAAATAGTGATATTGCTTAGATTCGAAATAACCTACTTTGGTTCAGTGGCTGATGCATGTAACTTTAGAAGACAGGTAGTTTGCTGGTAATGCGTTTAAACCGTTCTGAGAGTCGGTAGCTTCTGATGTTCCTTTGACTTCAATTGGGCACTGGGGGAATGCATAGATTGAGTGTAAGATTGATTGCAGGTTGGAGGAAGCCACTGGTTTGGCATTCAGGTTTGTGATTGGCAAAACTAAAGATCGGTCGAAGATGGCAGAGCTTAAGAGGGAAGTGTCAAAGTATGATGACTTCTTGTTACTGGACATTGAAGAGGAATACAGTATGCTTCCTTATAAAACGTTAGTACGGAGGCTTCGGATTTGGTTTTTAATCTCCATAATGGATTTGCTGAAATTCACTGTCTGTTTGTAATTGCAGGCTAGCTTTCTTTAAAGCTGCATATGCACTTTATGATTCCGAGTTCTATGTCAAAGCCGACGATGACATATATCTAAGACCTGGTAATGAAGCTTGCATCAGACTCAGTGACCGTTTCTTTTCTTTTTTTTGTTGTTGTTGATATCTTTCCAATGACCCTATAATATTATTTTGTCCTTGAAAAATCATCAGATCGGCTTTCATTGCTCTTGGCAAAAGAACGGAGTCATACGCAAACTTACATTGGGTGCATGAAAAAGGGGCAAGTTTTCGCTAACCCACAGCTTAAATGGTTAGTCTTACCAATATGATCAAGTGACATTTTATTTAACCGTGCACGGTGTAGTGTCTCATTTTTGCTTCCTACTGTCCTCATGAAAAGAGAGATGACAGCTATCTGATGCTTGTGGTTGAATGGTCAATTGAAAAGAGAGCTTTATAGTGTCGATGCCCCGTTTTTAGCTGAGGTGACAATTTTCTTGTTCGTGCATGGTGTAGTTTTTTGCTTTATTTTTCCCATGGTGTTAATGAAAAGAGGGATGACAGCTATCTGATGTTGTTTGTCGATTGAGTCATTGGAAGAGAGATTTAGCATAAATATGCCATTTTAGCAGAGGTAGGAATTCTATAAATGGCCATAACGCATGCTGAACTGGATTATAGGTTGATTTTTTTCTTGGACAGCATTAGTGTTTCATTGGTATAGAAAAGGAAGAGAAAGTATTGATGATTTCCAAGGCCATGTAGTTTATAGGTGCATTTATATAGTTAGTGTGAGTTTCTTCATGATAAATTTCTTCCGTTTCCCCCTTTCTCCAGGGTTTGATTCAGTGTTCGACTGATGCAGGTATGAGCCGTTGCACCATTTGCTTGGCAGCGAGTACTTCCTCCATGCATATGGTCCATTATACGTTCTTTCAGCTGATGTGGTTGCGAGCTTGGTTGCTCTTCGAAACAATAGGCAAGATCTCGAGTTGACTTGATATATAATGTTCAATTACCTACGTTTACTATTCTTACCCTTGGAGGGCATTGTTCAATATATATTGTTCAGCGACTTGCTGATTGCACTATGAATCTCCGTCCTTTGTTGCCCTTAAGCAACATGAGATCAATCCATCATGTGTACATTATTTAAATCCTAGTAAGCATGAAGAATCAATTGTTTGCATGTTTATCAGTAGTTGGCATCACAGCAGTAGCAATTGTTAGGGTAGAGCTTGCCTACAAATTCTTAAATCCCTAAACCAAAGGCCTACCCCATTTACACTTTTATAAAAAAAGGCTTATTGAATCTGTGCTTGTAATACTTCATCTAACGAAGGTCTTCAGTGCTCTAGTGAGAACATGCAATTATTAAATGGAGACTCAGGTTAAAATTGGTAGAGAAACATTAATGAGACATCAAAGAAGACGATGAGAAAAGATAGAAATGGAGAGATTTTAGATCCTACAGAAGACTTGATAAAGAATTGAGGACAGGGATCTGAAAGGATTCACATAGCCGAACACACTCAGTAGAATGAGGCTTGGTTTGTCATATTGCCTATTGGTGAGGTTAGCAAAAAGGAATGGGAAGTAGGACTGCCAAGGGTGGAATGCGTGTGGATGTAAGAAACAAAAGAGCATGGTAAGATAAACTTTATTTTGCTATGAAGGAAGAACGTTATAAAAGCAAGATAAACTTTATTTTGCTATGCGGGAAGAATGTTAAAAAAGCAAAGCCTTGATACCTGTGGACGTGTTTCCATATGTCAAAAATTGCTTCTTAGCATGTTGCATTTCTTTTGAAGGCCCTGCATCACTACTTATGTTATCCACAATCGTCAGCAGTGCAACACTATTCTCTTTTGCAAAATTACTACGTTTGTATCTTATGAATGTCCTCTTCACTATTCCAGTTTCCGGATGTTCAGCAATGAGGATGTTACAATTGGGTCATGGATGCTTGCCATGAATGTCAATCATGAGAACAATCAATTGCTTTGTGAATCAGATTGCACTCCATCCTTTATTGCTGTTTGGGATATTCCAAAGTGTTCAGGTGAGCAGCTCTTACAAATAGTAAACTCAATTGAGGTCGACCTGGTAGCTTATTTCTGTTTTAAGTGAACTCGACAATTAACCCTATATATTGATAGTGGGTCCAGAGCATACAATGAGTTCTGGTTTTCAGTCAGTTCTTTTGACTGAAGGGGGAAATGGATGTGTAAATAAGTATTTGGAAATATGTCGTCGAGAGGTATACCTAACAGTCAGTATTAAATGTCATTCAGGGCTCTGTGATCCAGAAAAGCGGTTGGTGGAACTTCATCAGAAGGAAAGCTGCTCAAGAAGCCCTACTATGCCATCTGACGACGATTAGTTTCCCTCGTTCCATTTTCCCAGATCCCCTAATATAAATAGCAAGGTTCTTCGGCGGCTCACTTGTGAATCGGTATCATTGCCTCCACATGTTGTACAATTTGTGGATCGTCATTAAATTCATTTCCTTTTTTCCTTTTACTGGTGTAGAAAGTTCAACAGAACATCGATACCTAGTGGTCACTAGACAGACACCTCCAGAATTAGAAAACGCCAAGGAGCAGTACTTGTTAGTTTCTTAGTCTTCTTTCCACGATTCTTTTAGACCATTGTTGAAACTTCTAAAATTAATTGTATTCTTCATTATACGCATTCGAATACAAAGCATTATTTCTTATACATATGTCTCCAAGTGAAGGGCGTGTCCGAAGCTACTCCCGGTAGGAGCTCTCTCCAAGTTTCCTCTATCAGGCTAAATCATTAGACGAGTTCGCTTCAGATTATGTGTCTTTTCTGGAAGAGCTTGATGGTTTATAAAGAAGAGAAAAAGTTGTGGCAAGAGGATTAGTGTTAATTATGTAGGCATTTGGCAAGATTGGTTTGTCTGCACCAGTTTTCTCTTGTGGCGATGAAAAATAGAAGCAGGCTTTCTTTTGAATACAGGTTTAGTAGGCCCAGTTCCATGATTAGAACCCTGTTCAAAGTCGAAGTAAGGTAAGTGATGAATTGGTGCTGCAAATGGAGTAGTTCATTACCAGCCTGGTCCTACTCTTTTCAATGATTCCTTTGACTCCACTCAACGTGAGGATGTCAGCTAGAAATAATCTTTTGTACCTTCCTAATCTTTTATACATATGGATGAAATGTAGCAAACTTCTTTAGGAGGCAAAATTGATGATCTACTACTCTTGTCAAGCTCACAAAACAATGTGGTAAATACCACCACAGGACGATAGAAATCAAGTTTGTTTTGCTCTCAATCATTGATTGAAAGAAAAAATAATTTAGTTCACCTTATCGGAGAGGATCGATTATTGAGCTCCATAACTGGCATTTAAATCATTAATTTTCGGGATAATTCTAAATTCGGGTCCGAAATGTCCTCAATTTCTCAAATAAGGGTTCGAAATGAATATTATCTCATATAGAGGTTTTAAATGTCATCGTTTTTTCAAAGACTCTGTTTGTTTATTTTTGTTTTTGTTTCTCGGAATAAAAATTTCTGTTCTTTTGCTCCGGGGAATAAAAAAAGAACAAAAACGTGTTTGGTAAAATTTTTATTGTTCTCGGGAACAGATTTAGAATAGAAATAAGAAGTAGAAAAAAGTTGTCTTATTCTGAGAACAATTTCGAGAAACACTTTTTTTTTTGGTTCTTTATTCCTTTTGGTTGGTCATCGGCATCGGCCTCAGCTATGGTCGACGATCGGCCGACGACCTCACCGAAACATCGCTGGCCCTCGGCGAGGCTGAGCTCGCCCAGCCATCGGCGAGACTCGGCCTCGCCGGATCTAGGTGAGCTCAAGCTCGCCCATCCAAGGTGAGGCCGACCTCACATTGCTTGGGTGAGGCCGAGCCTCGCTAGTGGCCTCGGTGGCGGGTGAGGTCACTGGCGAGGCTCAACCTTGCCCAGGCGGCGCGAGGCTCGGCCTCGCCGGAGGGACGTCGCCGGGCGTGGCGACAGTTTGACGACCGGCCAAAAGAAGAAAGAAGAAAAAAAGAAAAAAGAAAAAAAGGAAAAATATAATAAAAATATTGAAAAATTAAAAGAAATAATAAAATTATACATGTTTACCTAACGCATTTTTATTTTTGGAATAGAAATTTTTGCGGTTACCAAACGTGATTTTATGCTAATAAATTATTCCCAGGAAACAAAAATAGAAAAAACTATTTCGTTCAAGAATTGTTTTCCGTAATAGAAATGTTACTAAACGCGCCCTAAGTGACTAAAGGGAATTTTGTTTGTCCGAAAGTTATATAAATATATATAAAAAAAGGGCTTGACCTTACCAATTGGTTAGGGGGCATTTCTATCCTTTACTAGTTGTTATTTTCTTTCTTTTTCTCATTTTTCCATAAAAAAGAAAAACTAAAAAAGAAAAAAGAAAAAAGGACTTAAAAAGAAAAGAAAACACAAATTAAAAAAAAAAAAAAAAAAAAACAGAGGGCTAAGGCCAACCCTTTCACATGTGATCAATGCCCCATTGCCCCATTGCCGGTGGGAGGTTGGCCATGGCTGATGTACACCAATGACCCTCACCCAAATTGGGGAGAGGGAGACCCTCTTACGATTCTAGCAAGGTCGCCAGTTCTTGTCGAGACGTCAGCCGTGGTTGATGCCCCCCATGAAGAGATGATCGCATAGGGAGGGGAGGGCTCACCGCTCGCCCTCTTGACTTTATTTTTTTAGTTTTAGCTTTGTTTCTTTTTTGAGTTTTTCAAAGAAAAAGGCAAAAATGAAAGAAAGTAAGAAAAAAAGTAAAAGATGAAAATACCCTACTAGTAAGATGAGGTCCTTTTTTGACAGTCATATGACTATTTCATATCCTTATTGAAAAGATGATGACATTCTAAGTTTTTATTAGCAATAACATTTATTTCATATCCTTATTTGAAAAAACTGAGGACATGCTCATTTAAAAATTTTCCTTATTTTCTAAGGTTTTCTCCATTCCTAAGACCTTGAGCTTTAAAAGAAAAAGGAAAAAAGAAAAGAAAAGAAAAGAAAAGAAAATTGAGGATTCTACCTGCAAAATTACACGGAAAGTGCTGCTCAAATATCCCCGGGCTTTAACCGTCGCGTGTCGACACTGAATTACTCATCTCCCTCTCTCTCCTCTCTGTAGCGTCTCGTGGTCTGCCATCGACCTCCCTCTGCAATGGCGAGCAGCAATCTCCCCCGGCGGATCATAAAGGTGCCCCCATCCTCTTCCGATCTCCCGCTTTTCATTTCCTTCCTTCATCCTCCATCCGATCGCCGTGCGAATCGCCCTATTTTTTTCCTTTTCCTCGTGTCGAGAGCTCGGGCTAGAGAAACGGGCTTTCAATGACCTGCGTGTTGTCGCTGTCTGCCCTTCTTCGTCGAAACGAGTCCCCCTGCTTTGATCAGCTGTTGCCGTCGGTGTCCAGTTTAGCTGAATAGCAACGCGTCGCGTCGCGATTCGTTATTCTAGTGCTTTGCGGAGTGCGTGTTAGGGTTTTCGCTCGATCCGTTCGTGACTCCGTGTCCGTCCCGGGACCGATTCCGGATTCGGTCTTGCGGAATTTGCTTGTGTTTCGATCGATCCATGTCTAGAGTGTTGAAGGTGAGGCGGTGCCGGACGATTGGACCATTTTTTTTTCTTTTTGAGTCTGCTAGTGAGTGGAGGAGCTCTAACGCGATTTTCATTCCTTTTCTCTTTTTTTGTTTCTGCATCACTCCGTTGATCATATTGAAATTGTTGTGACCGAACAGGAAACTCAGCGTCTACTCAGCGAACCGGGTAAGCTCCTATTTTGCTTTCCTGTTTCTGTTTTATGACACAAGTTTGCTTTTTTTCTCCATTGGATGAGACTCTTCTCATGGGCGCCAATTTTATGCTCCTCCCCCTTTATCCGTCTATTGAGAGACATTAGGATTTCTGTAATTCGGTTGAAATGTTAGATATATTGTTTAGGCAACTAATTTCTGAGATCTGTGGTTCAGCTCCTGGCATTAGTGCTTCACCTTCAGAGGACAATATGCGGTATTTTAACGTGATGATCCTTGGCCCTACGCAATCTCCTTATGAAGGTATTAAGTTAACCTGATGTAACTATGCACGCCTTCCAGTGATGCATACAGATTGCTGAATTAGTTCAACCTGTCTGCATATGGTCATTTAGCTGCGCGCTTTTTTATTATTATTTTGGTGTTTAAAGAGTAGGGAGAGCTGGTGGTGATTTTTATGCTGCTATTGACGGATTAATTTGCTCTCTGAAATCTGAGGGACAGCAGATGCTCAGTTTCGCACGCGTTCGTGCATCTTCATGATGCAAAAGATTGATCCTTGACCTGTGTTCTATCAGAAATAATCTCTCATAAGTGGAGTCTGTGGTCATCATATAGTCCTAGGGAGGTTGGCATTGTTCCTTCAGCAGGAAAAATAATCATTTTGTTCTTATTGCATCTGCCCATTTTTGCACAACCCATTTCTGCAGTACATGTTGTCCTTGATAATCTAGCTTTCCATGATATTTCTTAGTATACCTCCATGTAACGTTCAAATCTCCTAACTACAGCTTTGAAAAGTTCATTCTGTCATAATAATTTAGGTCAAACCCCAAATTGGTACACCTATGGTAAATTTATTCCAAAGTAATTTTTGACTTCCAAAATCTCTTAACTAGTTCTTGAGTGGCTAATTTACCCTCTATTAGTTTTCATTAAATTGGATTAATACCATGAAAAACTATAAAACTAGTACAACCGTGATAAACAGAGGATAATATTCAAATTAGTGTATTTGTTAATCGACACATGTCATTTAATTCAGCAATTTGACGGTAAAATTTAATGGAAACTAACAGGGGATAAATTTGTTAGGGGAGTTTTTGGTATAAATTTGTCACAGATGTACTTGTGAGGTTTTTCGTGGCGTTAACCCTAACAATTTCTTAGTTAACTTGTTTGTTTGTCTTTTTGCAATCTTATTGCAGGAGGAGTTTTCAAATTAGAGTTGTTTTTGCCCGAAGAATATCCTATGGCTGCTCCTAAGGTAGTTGCAGTTAAGCACTGTCTTTTCTTCCAAGATTTAGTAACTTCTATTGTTATGGTATCTGCTGCTTGGTTCTTTTCGGTACAGAATCTCAATCACGTATAGGTGCTAGATTGCAAGTTCTCTGTATATGGGTTGTGAAAGCTACATGATCAATTTATGCTCGGTGTTGACAGTGAAAGTTACATGCTAGTTTAAGGACAGTAACTGACTTACCAAAAAGAAAAGATGAATAGGATGGTGAACCATCCTTCCTCTTGTAATTGTTGCAAACTCTCTTATTCGTTTTTTCTCGGGTTCATGGTGGGGTAGTGACTTCCCTTTTGTTTCTACAGCCTTTGCATTCTGTCAGAACTAGGACTTGACTCTTCGCTTACCTCTGCTATCTAGAAATTTTAGCAATCACAGTCAATTATTCATGAATCTTTCTGTTCTTCAGTAGATGGTTCCAAGGGGATGTTGATTTTTGGGCAGCTTTAGTTGTCTGCAGTGAACCATGTTTAAAGTGGATCAGGATTTACCTCAGGTGGCAGGCAAAAAAAATGATTGGCTTACTGCAGTAGGTCAACTGGATTCCTCCTCACTCTGACTGCTGAGTGGCTCCGTCCAGTCTGCATGTTACATGTCTGAGTAACTCTTTTTACATTTCATCTGTGAGCTATTTTGATTGATTTGATTGGTTATGTGAATATATTCATATGGTTGCATAGATAACTCATGGTGAAGTTGGGCATTACCAGCGTCACTGGCTCCTGGGTTTTCACTTAAGTACTCTTGAAGATTTTATTTGTCCTGAAATTTTCAACTGCTTTATCTGAAAAATAGTGGTGACTCGTGGCGTTTAGCTTATAATCATTACTTATGCAACAGGTTAGGTTTCTCACAAAAATATACCATCCCAACATTGACAAGGTACTACTACAGCAATTTTTTCTTTTCTTGGTTGGACTATCCATCTGATTCTTATTGTGGTTTTTCTTCCAATCCAGCTTGGTAGGATATGCCTTGACATCCTGAAAGACAAGTGGAGTCCCGCGCTACAGATTCGAACTGTACTTCTTAGGTATTCTAATGATTTCCCTTTGCATTTATGAGACGTCTGGAAAGGGACTGAAGAGGCTGTATTGGTATTCTAACAGTCTAATTAGCTAAAGAAAACAGAAGGTCTACGAAATTGTTATGGATGTAGGTCTTAGTTTTGCTGGCTCACGGCATCACTCTCCCTTTATTTTATGCTTTTATTATGGAGGCTAATGCAATAGCATTTGTTTGAGTTTGTTTTGCAAAATGGTGAGTTTACTGTATTTGGAATTTGAGGTTCATCATGTTTTCTGATGTACTGTTCTGCAGCATTCAAGCTCTTTTGAGTGCTCCAAACCCCGACGATCCGCTTTCTGAGAATATCGCTAAGCATTGGAAGACAAATGAGGCTGAAGCTGTGGAAACGGGTAATGCTATGTCTTTTGTGGCTTTACCGGGCCTCGGTAATAGGTTCTCTGATCATGTGGTACTTTGAATGATTAAGATTCAGATAACAAATTTTTTCCACATTTTGCTGATCTTATCTTTTTCGCTTCTTATGCTTGTGTAAATAATCAATTTTCTGCCTTATACTTGTTATTTGATGTACCCTCTTTATTTCGACCCTGCAGCAAAGGAATGGACCAGATTGTATGCTAGTGGTGCGTGACGAAGTGGAGGAAAAACTTCCCTCAATTGAATGATTTTCACTTGGTGTGATCTTACTTACTGTGGACTTCTGATGGAAATGGGAAGAAATGCTATGCCCTTTGATGTTGGATATTCTTGTATATTCATACACAGAATTAACTTTGTTAATTTCTGTGTTCCCTGCTCCTTTTACTGGATAATTGCAGCTTTATCTTTCTTTTTAAGTATCTTATCGGTGGATTAGACTGAAAATTAGGTTGTTATCCTTTTGGAAGATCACATAGATGTCTTTTTATTTTCTGAAAACGAAAACTTGATTTGTGTACTTTCAGCTTCTAGTAGTGGTCGATCCATCTTGGACTTTCGAACAGCTTTGTTGTCCAAGGCTTGTACCTAGAATAATTTTGACTTTGATGTACAAACCCTCTACGCGGGCAAAAGACGAGCATGTGTTTGATGCCCGTTGAGTAGGGGAAAAACCGAGGAGTGATCTCAGCGGGCACCAGACCAGTTGATTTCCAGTGGCCTTAAAAAGTGAATACAAAGAAGAAAAAAATTTAGTTTAGATGTTGCATCTCAGATTAGTGCGGCCAGCTGAGTGTTTAGTATAAATTTCAAAGATACCGTTGAGCCGCGGCAGTGCAAGCGGACAGGAGTTAAATCGTGGTCTCCTCCTAACTCATTCCCATGTCCCCTCCAACGGGCTACGTTCTTCAAGCGACTACAAAATGCAATCTGCCGGGTCTCTCTAATGGGGATGTCATGTCGGTTTCTACACATGATGATTGCATTAGGAGAACTTTCGCAGCTATGAGAAATAGAATAGTAAGTGGACGAGCATTCTAATGTGCCGATGCTTCTGAATATCACATTTTTCACGGTCGAACTTGTTCAGCAATTCCTTCCAGCAATTCCTTCCCCCTTCCCCTCTTTTGGCCAGTATTCAACAGCATGTCAAGCTAAGCCACACCTGTTTGTCTTCTCTCATGCTCGCATTGTTCTTGTAGGTGCTCCGATAGCTCCTAAAATTCCCCACTAGTAGATATACGTCACGGAGCTTGAAACAGGCGCATCTCCGAAGGCCATGGCAGAGAGATAAGGCGCAACCGTCAAGAAGGGCAAAGAAGCTCTCAAATGGATAATCTCTCTCTACGAACGGTACGGGCTCCCCGATGGTTTTTTGCCTTTCCAGGAATTGATCGAGGTGCGATTCGTGGAGAGGACCGGGGGTACATGTGGGTCCTCCAGGAGAAGAGGATTGAGCACACTTTAAAGATGATAGGGACGCCAGATGTCCGGTTACTTGGAGAAGACGAGGATCAGGAAGCTCAAGGGCGTGAATGCCAGGGAGCTCATGATTTGGGCCGCTTGCATCGAGATCTTTGTCGACGACCCGCCCACCGGGAAGATCCGGTTCAAAGCCATTGGTGGCCTCACCGTTGCCTACCCCATTAAGGCCTTTGCTACCCGCGATTGATTGTCGTCATTGCAACTGGCGTCTAATATTGTGGTTCTTTCTAGGGCATTTGTTTTGGTGATTATCGATGTCATTGTTTCGCGTAACTTGACATGGATATCTTGCTTGAATCAATTTATTTAGTGAAAGAGAATTTGCTCCTTGGTATTGCCCTGATTGAAAGCTCATGAAGTTTGGTCTAACGATATGATAATTCAATAGGATGATAAGGCATTTTATTTATAGAAGTAGAGACGTGGTTAGGAAAACTTTTGTTTCTTCCTTTAAAAAATTCCGGGACGTCGCATACAATGTCACAGTTTCAGAATTGCCTACAAATTAAAAATAAAAATTCTCTCACTTAACTTTTAGTTATTTTCAAATAAGGCAAAAAGTGGCCCGCCAACACCACAATTTGATCTCTCATCTTGGTTAATTAGTACTCCACGCCTGTCAAGGACTCGTGGCCATAGACTCCCTCCTGGTGCAAGAAGCCACTCTAGCATTGTGCACGGCGCCTTCCAAGAGCACGTTGCACTCGGTCGCTGCTCTCGACCAATTGCAGCTTGCATATCTCCTCCTCATGGTCTCTGTCGGCAACCAATTTGT
This sequence comes from Eucalyptus erythrocorys, assembly GCA_014182555.1. Lineage (NCBI taxonomy): Eukaryota > Viridiplantae > Streptophyta > Magnoliopsida > Myrtales > Myrtaceae > Eucalyptus > Eucalyptus erythrocorys. The sequence continues at coordinate 15,994,834 of CM024602.1, forward strand.
ACTCGCTGCACTTGTCGGTGACCACCTCGGCCGAGCTGGTGAGGGCCCTTGAGGTACGGTTGTGGCATTCCAAACGGTACCTTGGAATCTGCACGATGGACATAGCTCTCGTCATATTTAGTCTAAGGCTGAGGATATGCCTGCTAGAGCGTAGCTGACTTTGACAGGCACAAAATGATCGGCTTACTTCTGTAGTTCGTATAGGATTCCTCTTCATGCTGACTGCTTCTGCATGTTACTCGTCTGAGCAACTCTGTTTACAACTCATCTGTTAGCCATTCTGATTGATTCGATTGGTCGTGTGAACATATGGAACATGGTTGCTTATTTAATTCTCTGTCGGAGGAAGATGGACATTACAAGCATTGCTGACTCGTGGGTCTTCACTTGAGTAATTTTTATGTTATTTGTCCTGAGGTTATCAACTGCTTTATCAGAAAATAGTAGTGACCGTTGCTTGTGCAATAGGTTAGGTTTCTCACGAAAATATATCATCCCAATGTTGACGAGGTACTATTACGAGGCCTTTTTCTTTATCTAACTTAGAATGTTCATCTGATTTTTTTATGTGATTTTTCTTCCATTCAGCTCGGTAGGACATCCTCGACATCATGAAAGACAAGCAGGGTCCCGCACTGCACACTCGAACAGTACTTCTAAGGTAATCTAATGATTTCCCTTTGCATATTTGAGACTTCTGGAAAGGGACTGGAGAGGCTGCACGGCACTTTAACAATCTGATTAGCTAAGGAACGCAAAAATTCTACCAAATTGTTATGGATGTAGATCTTAGCTTTGCTGGCTCACGGCTCTCTTCCTTTATCTCGTGCTTTTCCTATTGAGGCTAATGCAATAGCATTTGCTTGAGTTTGTTGTCCAAACTGGTGAGTTTGCTGTATTTGGGATTCAAGGTTCAGCATGTTTATGTTGGATTTTTCATACAATAGCCGATGGACACAATTTCTGATGGACTGTTCCGCAGCATTCAATCTCTTTTGAGTGCTCCAAACCCCAATGATCCACTTTCTGAGGATATCGCTAAGCATTGGAAGATATATGAGGCCAAAGCTGTCAAAACAGGTAATGCTATGTCTGTCGTGGCGTTACTAGGTCTCAGTAATTGGCTCTCCGATCGTGGGTACCTTGAATGATTAAGATTCACATTACTTATTGAACGCATTTCGCCAATCCTATCTTATCTCTTTCCAGTGGAATGCCAAAAGTAATTTTTTCTGTTCGGATCGTTTATACCCTGCAGCAAAGGAATGGACCAGATTGTATGCTAGTGGTGCATGACAACGTAAAGGAAAACTTCCCCGAATTAAAGTAATTTTCACCTGCTGTAATCTTATTCACTGTGGACTTAGGGTGGAAATGGAAAGAACTGCTATGCCCACCGACATTGGACATTCTTTTATATCCATATGGAGAATTAACTGTGTTGATTATTGGGTTCCCTGTTCCTCATGCTGCATAATTGCAGCTTTATCTTTCTTTCTAAGTGCCTGATCAGTGGATTGGACTGAATATCCGGTAGTTATCATCCACTAGGAAGATCGCATGGATGTCATTTTCTTCTTGATGTGTATATCTTCAGCCTGTAGCAGCAGTAGGTTCGTCTCAGACTCTCCAACTGCTTTGTTGTTCAGGGCCTGTACCCAATATAACCTTGATCTGATGCATGAAACCTCAATTTGGGCAAAAGATGAGCATGTGTTTGATGCCCGTGGTTCGGGAAAGACAAAGGAGCGATCTCAGCTGGCACTGGACCAGTTGATCTTAAATGGCTTTAAAAGGTGGATTTCACCCATAATCACTTCCCAACGGAACAAAATTAAAATAGTAGTTTCTTGTAGCATCAGATGTTGCGTCACAGGATAGCGTAGTAAGTTGAGTGTTTAAGCCGGTAGTAGTAATGATACATGTCAAAGCTAATGTTAAACTGCAGCAGTGCAGGTATCCTGCGGCGAACAGAAACCAAATTTCGGGACAGAAACCAAATTTCGATCTCCTCCTCCTTACTAGTTCCCAATATTCCTTGTAACGGGCGATGCTCTTTAGGCAACCACAAGAAGCAATCCGCCGTGCCTTTCTGATGAGGATGTCACATCGCTGATTTAGTCCATACACGATCAATCGCATTTGGAGAACTTCAATGGCTATTGATAAACAGAATATTCGTGGGACGATCACTCCAATGTCCTAACGCTTGTGACTATTACGACTATCGTAGCAGTTCTTATTCTCCAACGATTCATTTTCTTTTTTGGCCAGTACTCAGCAGCGTGTTAAGCTAAGTCGAAGAGTTCCGGACAGACACATCTCTGAAAGGCCATGGCAGAGAGAGGAGGAGCAACCATCAAGAATGGCAAAGAAGCACTCCAGTGGATCTCTCTCTCTCTCTCTCTACGAACAGCACGAGCTCCCACTCGGGCTTTTGCCCTTCCAGGAATTGATCGTGGTGGGACTCGCGGAGAGGACCGAGGGTACATGTGGATCCACCAGAGAAGCGGATCGAGCACACGTTCAAGAAGATAGGGAGGCTCGTCAGCTACGACGCTGAGATGTCCGGCTACCTGGAGGGGAAGAGGATCAGGAAGCTCAAGGGCGCGAAGGCCAGGAACCTCACGATTTGGACCACCCCTTGTGGCGAGATCGTCGTCGAGACGACCCGCCCACCGGGAAGATCCGGTTCGAAGCCATCGCAGCCTCGCCGGCATCTACCCCGTCGAGGCCTTTGCCACCAGCGATTGATCTGTCATCGCTGCTGCCGCTCGTGTCTAATCGCGGTTCTTTCGCGGGCATTTTGTTTTGGTGATTATCGATGTCATTGTTCCGTTTGGTTTTGCGGAATGGCACTGTCCTGATTGAAAATGCTCATGAAGTTTGTTGGTTCATGGAGCAATAATAAAGCAGTTGTACATATGCAGAAGTAGAGACGTTAATAGGAAAAACTTTTTTTTTTTTCTTTTTTATAAATTCATGGACGTCGCATACAACGTCGCAGCCTGAGGATTGCCCACAAATTTGGAAATTAGAATTCCCTCCCCCAAACTTTTGGTTATTTTAGAATATTGGCGAGAGTGGCCCGCCCCCGCCACAATCTGGTCCTCATCCTTTTGTCTGATCAGTTGTCCAGGCCCGGCGGCAAGACGCCCATCTCAAGGAGGACTTGCGCGCAGTTGGCCAGGGCCTCCTTCGTGCTGTAGGCGAGCGCGTTGGCGAAGCGGACCGCCCCCGCGACGCCGTTCTTATTGGTGAGAGACACCCTAGCGTTGTGCACGGCGCCTTCCAGGAGGCTGCTGCACTCGGGCTCACTGCTCTCGATCAATTGCACCTCGCATAACTCCTCCTCGTGGTCCCCCTCGACCTCCAATTTGTACTCGCCGCCCTTGTCGGTGACCGCCTCGGCCGACAGAGTGAGGGCCCCGGTGGTACGGTTGTGGCATTCCAGGCGGACCTTGGAATCTGCAACAACAATCCACACAAAGCTCTCAGTCACATTTTAGTTCGGGCAATACGGCCCCGGCATGCATATATCAAACACGGGATAGTTACCTCCTAGACCGTAGCTGGCTTTGGTTTCGAAGTCGACGCGGCAGGTGTCGCAGTAGACTTTGCCGACGACGTTGAGCTTCTCGTGGCCATAGGCGAAGCCGAGAAGGGAGGAAAGGCAGAGGGCGGTGGCGACGAGAGCAGCGGCCTCGAAAGTTCTCGCCATTGTTATTTAGTCTCCTTTATGGATTCGGCTTCTCGAGATGCTAGAGAGGGCGTGCGGTGATTGATCGGGGGAGAAAGCTTTTTATACATGTCGAGGGAAGAGAGCGGGGGTGGTTGTTCCTGCGTTAGAGCTTGAATTAAGGGGGAGGGGAGCAAAACTCGCTCTCCATTCAAGGTGACACATACGGCCACCTTTCTTTTAGGATCATCAAACAGCTAATCACATCTAAATTTAGTCAAAGGCTAATCGCCATCAAATGGATGCAAACCTCCCTCTCTACTCACGTGAATTCAGAAGAGCTGGAGGATTGTGCGCATAGATGCTCCGTAAGGTTACACGAAGGAAAATCCGTAAATCGCTATAAAAGCTATTCAAATGAGCGTTGCAATATAATTAATTAAAAAAAAAAAAAAGAAGCATTGGTAAATGAGTGAAATTAAAATCCGTAATTTGATATGAGAATGGGCGACTTAAAACAATGCACAAGTTATAAGAAGTTGGCAATTTGAAAACAATCATATAAGAACTTGTTCTTACGGAAGGTTTCTTTTTTTGTATATATGATGCTCAAAAAGACTTGAATGGTGTTAAATTAAGTTGTCATTTTCTATGATTAAGGATCTCATCTGAGTCGGTGAATACCAGGCAATACCCCACTAATCTCATGGACCATGCAACATGGAAATAACAATCCAGCATTAACAGTTTAAAATAAAGATTGTTTGTATTTGATGGTGTGACGGTGAACATTTGATGAATGATTTGCGACCAAGGACCGAAAGCTAAGGATCTTCCTGATATCGGTACTTGGTCAATAGCTACCCGTGCCATTATACTGCTTCCGCGTAACCCATAAAAAGATTAAAAGAGCGGATCGAAACAGCTAGCCAAGTGGTCAAATGTTTGACTTATAGTTGAAGAATCAAAACTAAAATCTCAACGTGTTCGGTTCAAAATTACTTTCAGGCCATGTCTTGTCACTCTCTAGGTCGGTTTTCCTAATATGTACCCGAATTAGGTGATATGATTACATTAATCGATCTGGGGCAGGGGCCTAATAGGAAACAAAAGGGGTGATTGGTCCTGTGATTTTGCCATTCGTACAAATAAGTTCATTGACACGAGCAAAACTTAAGGTATTGTGATTGAGACTCAATTTTGCGGAACAATTTCATTTTCATAAGATGGTTATTGAAATTAACTCTGAAGCCATCACTGGTCTTGTTAATTCAAAAGATAAGAAGACTGTTGAGATCTTAATTTGAGTTCATAGTATAACATAATTTTCTTTACCTTCTACAAAGTTATCTTATTTATTATAAGTTATAAAATAGGGATTGTAGATTTAGCTTTAACTTTCTTATACAATAAAAAAAAGAAAAATCAGTTGTCGGTGGCACCGTCGTGAGACATGTCACATGTGTTCCATCTCGAAAATAGAAAACAATTAAAAAGTATGATTAATTTTTAATAGCGCTTGACATGGATTGCGTAACGACCGAGCAAAATAGAACACATAGCATATCAAAATACAAGAAAAAGTCGCAAAATTAATTCAAAAGCACGATGAATAAGATGAACGACCTATCAAATTTCTCTTTCCAACATGAATGGAGGCTTGACAGAGGAAAAGAGCAAGCATTGGAGGAGTAAAGTGCTGTACGATGTCACCTATGACTATTCGAAAAATAGAAATTACTTTAGTAAGGTTGGCCACACTAAAAGACGACAGCAGCAGAGCTTTCAAAACAACAATAATTCGTCCCATGAATCGCTTTATGTAATTTTTTATTATATAGTCGTACGCGACCCCAAATCTCTCTTTGATATCTTCATAATGGAAAGCTTAGTCCTTATTAACTTTATCTTCACTGCATTGATTTAATTTTTCATTCTTAACTATCATCAATGTGGTCTCAGGTTCACTATTTAGGTAGGCCTAATTCCATAAAATATCTCAAACTGTAAATCCATTCTACTATCATAACCTTTTTCTTTTGTCAAAGAAAAACCCCAAATTTTAAGTTTAGTTCTAAATTTACCCCTGTTATCAATTTTAAATCTTGTTTCAAATTTATCCTGAACTTTTTTTCTGTGTGTAAAGAAACATCACAAACTGTCAATCTGATATCAAATTCGCCTTCCTTAATCCTCTATTCCGAAATCATTACTAGTTGTTTGGCAAGGTGAAGTGAAAAATTATTTAACAAAACTTTTTCTATATGAAAATTAGGAAAATTTAGAACGACTAACAACAATTTTCTTTACAGAGAGCTAACGAGAATAGTTTTGAGAGAAGAGTTAAAGTTGGTATTTCATTTTTTTTTTTTTAACAATAATAAGTGTAGGTATTCTATGGCCCTCAACTTGTGCTCTAAACTTTCCCAAGTACTAATATAATTAAAATGAACACAATTATAAGTTAATTAGATGATTTGGAAGCTCCAAAAATAATATGATCAAGTATTTAACCCAAAAAGAAGCAAACTTTCTTAGAAGGAGATTTTTTTTTTTTTTTTTTTTTTTTTGGTACGGGAGGAATCGGCTTGCAACCGATAGTCGCGCCGTAAACCCCCTGGTGACACGTAAGCGAGAGGACCCATCACCTCCAGCGTCACATTTAAGACATCTAGCGCCTCCCCTCCGGGCCGAGGATCCGCAGAGCCTTATTCAGTAGAGCCACCGTGGCCGAGGGTTCTTAGAAGGAGATGCTCTATCTTTATAAACTAAGAATTATAGCTCTAAACTTTAAACTTTCGCAAATTCTAATAAAATCAAAATAAATACAGTTATATGTAATTTAGATGATTTGGAATCTCCAAAAATCGGAAGGAGCCAAACTTTGTTAAAATGGAAAGTTCTTCCTTTGTAATGAAGTCATAGCTTTCAACTTCTATTCTAAAATTTCTCAAAGAATTAGGATTGAAGTTAAAGTTTGGGTTTTTTTTCCCCCTAGAATTAGGCCCTTTTAAGTTTTTTGAATAATCATTAGTATGATTAGGGATGTGCATTGGTGCCGGTCCAACTTTAGAAGTGGATCGAATCGATCAATTCTAAGTGATTCTCGAGGGGTAAGTCCAATTCCCAGTTTCACATAAAGAATTGGACTAACATAGTAGCCCGGATTTCTTATTTATTTTTATTTTTATTTTGAAACAAACTCTAATTAGTAATTTATTTTTTCTCTAAATGTTAAGAAACTCCCATCTATCGGGAATGAAAGAAACCATAAAATTAAAAAAAAAAAAATCACTGGTTCTGAGTTTTAGGGTGAGTACTGACCCACTTGAGAACGATTATTCCTACACATAACAATCTCTTCATTTATATATAAATATATAAATATATACATACATATATTATTTTTTCAAATAAGAAATAAATGAATTATAAACATGAATCAATTGACGTTACTTATCTTTTTGAAGTCAACTCTAAGATCTTGGAGTTCACTACCAAGTTCGAGTGAACCCTATTCCTTTCGAAAGAATCAAATGGGCAAATTTTACTAAATTTTGATGGAGTCCTTTGCGTCGAGCTTTATTTTTTCCCCTCCTTCTTTCGTCGGTGCAAATTCGAGAAAACAAAAGACAAAAAGGTTGCAAATCACATACAGTCGCAATGGCTTTTCACTGCCACTTGTGGACTTGCGATAACATTGGGAAATGATGTGACGTTGCGAGTGCTAATTCTACTGTGAGTTGGGAAAAGAAAAGAGAAAAATAAATTAAAAGTTAAAACCATTCATCAATCCGAGTCACCAATGGCGTTTTGTGTTAATTAATTACTAATATTCCGTAAAATAAGATCATTGGCGTGTGTGCAAAAGTGACAAATCTTCAAGAATCTGACTTTTCCGACCCCAAAAAGAGAGGAAACATTTTTTTAGCTTAATTATTGTATTTTACTGGGAAATAATCAATCTGGTTTTTTGGTGGAAGGGCTATTTCACCGCTAAACCAGAGGACAAGAATAATTCTCTATAGACCTTAAGGAAAATAATATTTTTATTTAATTTTCTCATATTTGCAATTTTCCCATTTCAAGGGGGGATAGCCTCTCTTTTATTTATTTATTTATTTTTGGCAGAGAGGGTAAATTGTATCCACTTACAAGTTATTCAAATTTTTTTTTTTTTAAAAGAATCGGTTTTTCTCATGTGAAAATGATGAGATCGGTCCCTTTATTCTCATAAAATGAAATGCGGATTTTTTATTTACGAGAAATGGGCGTCTAATAACCTGGTTTCTTGATTAGAGCATTTCAATAAATACACTTGCTAAATATTTTACAGGTTCATTCAAGATTTGATGAGAAAAACCTAACTAGAGCACAACATCATTTTTAGTCTGCAAATATCAGTCACAACCTTCGGGTGTGGCTTTGACTTTGAGAGGCATCTATATCACGAGTTCTGTCATTCTCAATGTGTTCGATTGGAAAGCTACTTAAAGCACGCTGCATTATTGATGCATTACGCTTATATATCTGTTGATCAAACTCACTGCAAGTTGTGGGAAACAAAATCAGACACTTAATTATATCATGCTTCAATTTTCACAAAAAATCATTTAATTAGTATGATATTGCGTGACAAAAAGTAGATTAGACGCTTAATTATTTGTGTTTGCGTATGCATGAGGTAAGAGAGAGGGTTTGCGCTTGATGATTCGTTTTACCAATTAAACCATTTAGATCTTAATTTACACTGACGTGTCATTCATTTAATGGGGTAAACTAAAGAAGCCAACTCACCTCATAAACGTAGAGGATGATACTATTTTATGATGTGACACTAATTAATCTCATTCGTCGATATCATTATGACTTGTTTCGTATTATACGGCTATACGAATTCAATACAAATAAGATGAATGTGAAAACTGTACGTTCATATTAAAATAAGTCGTATCAGATGTGGAATATGAGAAAGCATGGATGTGACTTAAAGGAAGTTAAGGACCACAAAAAGGGATTACTAGCTTTTTGTGAGAGATTATGTAAGATTTCTGCTGTAGTGCTACATGATTTACATAGTGAAAGAATATCACCCTGACTCTCTAATTAACTTTTAATCTGTAAAACATTCTCCATGTGGTGAAAGCTAAAAAGAGAATGGGAGAACTATGATGGGAATCATCCTCTTTTTACGAGAAAACCACCCTTGAATACTACGTCACCTTCCTTTTTTTCATGCTAGAGAGAAACGATGCGAAGACACCATTCTCCAATAATGCAAATCAACGACCGAAGGAGCGGAAACCCAGTAGCTATGTCAAGTTAGAACTACACACAATCAGGGACCCAAAAAGGACCATTTCAAAACCCTAGTTTACTCCAAAGTTTCACTCGAATTTTTCGTATATTTTGAATTCTGGGAAAAATGACTATACATTGCAAAGGGAAATTTGTTTTATCTAACCAGTATTTAAGAAAATAAAAATCTGAATTCGGTTCGTGCTTAGTCTTTTTGGAGCGCATTGTACATAGATGCAAGCACATCAAACCGTTATTAAAATTTTACCTTTCGGGTAAGTCTTTTTAACTTTCAATTGAAGCGCATATTATGTCCAGGTTGCCCATAATACCCGTATTTGCACTTGTTATGTATATAATAGATTTCTACTTGTACCGGAGTGAACTACAAGTGAAAATGATTTGTCACTCAATCGTTCAACATGGTTGTAGTTCCCATACATTTGCACTTGTATTACCCGAAATTGGTGCACATACAAGTAAGAAAAGTAAAAAAGTATATGCATTTTTCACGACAAACAAGTTAAACATAGCTCGCTCTTTGGCATGGTGACTAAATCAAATTTCGCTTGTTTGCCTCCACTTATCAGCTAGACATCTGATTTACACTTGTGACTTTAATTCCATCTAAAATGCAGAAATAAAAAAAAATTATATTTTAAAAACTTATGAAAATGTTATCTACGATTCCACATGTTAATATTTAATTATTTAATTAAAGGGTTTCGCAAATTTTGAATTTCCATAAAAGTAAAAAACGTAAATTCCATGAAATTCCTAACAAAAGAAGTCAAATAATACGTCTATGAATATTAAATAACAATGATTGCTGGGGTGACGGAAACAGAAGCGTACAAGACTACACGGTATTGCCTTGACGGTTAATAATGCATCTAGACATTAATTAAAGGAAGAAAATAACATGGATGAGGAAGAAAAGAGAGCTAAAGCACTTTCATGGGGACCATAGCATGTCTCCTCATATTGCCTGTTGATGTGAACATTTTTTTCTCCATTTTATTTTATCTCCTCTCCTCTCCCCTCCCCTCCCATATTCCTTCCTCCTCCACCTTGGTTTGCTCTCTTGAATAGCAAGTAGGGATGAACTGACCCGTGTTATACCTACTACTGAAAACTTTCAAGAAAAAAAAGAAAACCCTAGAACACTTGATGTCAATCGAAAAAGGGAAAGGCATGGCTGAAGGATCGTCAAGATCTACGGCTTCGCCAAACGATCAACTCCACCAGCAAAGGGTGCTGCCCTTGAGTCGTTACGAGTCGCAGAAGAGGAGAGACTGGAATACCTTCGGACAGTACTTAAGGAATCAAAGACCCCCCATCGCGATAACCCAATTCAATTCAAACCATGTTCTTGATTTCCTTCGCTACCTGGACCAATTCGGGAAGACTAAGGTTCACTTGCACGGCTGCATCTATTTCGGGCAGCCCGAGCCACCGGGCCCTTGCACGTGTCCCCTGCGACAAGCTTGGGGAAGCCTTGATGCGCTCATCGGAAGGCTGAGAGCTGCTTATGAAGAGAACGGTGGGTTACCGGAAGCAAACCCATTCGCTAGCGGCTCGATCCGGATGTATCTTCGCGAAGTTAAGGACTCTCAAGCTAAGGCTCGAGGAATCCCTTATAAGAAGAAGAGCAGGAGAAGAAGTGCAATGAAGGCCAAAAATGAGGGCTACAAAAACGTCCCCATCAGTGAATCTTGAAGATCTTGCTACTACTCGAGCGCGGTAAAGTCTCTATTTCCCTAATTGATACAGCATATCTTCTCTGAAAGCGAAACTTGCTATAGCATGAAGTTGTTTCCCATCGAAATGATATAGGTATACTGCTACGACGAGTAAGAATGTGATGTTGCTGATTCTTGAGAAGCCAAATTTTTGGCTGGAGAAGTTTGATTACAACTAAGCTCGAGAGCACTGATCTCCATTTGAAGAAACCCTAGCAAGTAGCTAGGTTCTTTAAAACCCTAATCTGCCTAGTATTAGGCTAGAGAAGAAGGACATAACGACACTTCTAAGCACTTTTCTGTTTTTTTAATTGCTTCTTAGGAGTAAAGACATGAGATACCACATCAACTAGTCTCTCTCTCTCTCTCTCTTTCTCTCTCTCTTGCGCGCGAGGTCTGCAAGGTTTGATTTGGGTTTTCTATTACCTCGCTATCGAGTCCCAGCTGATTGTTAGAGATTTCACGGTATCTTTTGCTTGCCAATTGCCAAGGATGACCAGAGCATCATCCAGCAGTAACTTTAGCTCTCTAGTCCATGAATTGAATATCAATTTAATTTGTTATTGTTATGGTTCTTCTTATTAGCATTGCTATCATTCTGTTTGGTTTGCATAAGGTGCGTAACCATAATCTAGGCATTTGGGAGGAGGATGCCATTTACCTGCTTAAACTATATCACCTTATTATCTTTGAACTTAACACCCTTGTATTGATCAGGATTGCGGTATATTAATTGCATATAGCTATATCCTACAAATCTTCCTCAATAAAATTGTATCACGATTTCTCCATTGCAGGGGAAGGCGAATCGAAGTATTTTGATGTGTCGTATTCCTTTTATGATAGGAAAGCTCTACCGCATCAGAAGTATTTTGATGTATCGGTTTCCCTTTATGATAGGAAAGCTCTACCGCATCAGAAGTATTTTGATGTATCGGTTTCCCTTTATGATAGGAAAGCTCTACTGTATCAGAAGTATTTTAATGTATCGATTTCCTTTTATGATAGGAAAGCTCTACCGCATCAAAATCTATCTGTTTAATATTTTCAGTCTGTTAACATTTCTTTTTAAACAATAACGTGTTCTATGATATGTGCTTCCTAGCATATTTCCTTATCTAAATGTGAGTGTAAAGGGCAACAATTGGAATGAAGTTGCATTTCTCCGTATCTTTTCATTTTTTTTTTTGTGTATGTTATTATCTTTTCATGGTTAATCTGCCTGTTTTTAACATTTGCTAACAATAGTTCTTTTTCCTCCATCTCTCTAGTGTATGTTTGTTATTTGACAAAAAAAATGCCCAACATATAGATTGACGTACAGTTCTTTGCATTCATGGTGCATCATTAACAATCTTTGAGCAGATTTTTTTCCTGTCCCCGGAAATTACCTTAATTTCCCAGAAGATAATAACGCTATTCAGCAAAATAGACAAGGTTTGGACATACCCCAGATGTTCCCCACTTGGTTACGTCATACCCCACATTTTCATCATGCAATCGGATCTTGGATTCTTTTAGTCTTTTCAGGCAAACATACGCATTTTGACCTAATTAGAGCTTTTAAATAGATTGCAATCTGTTTTGCATCAAATAAAGCTATATATATAGTCCTTCCACATATGTTTCTTAGGGCTTAGGGAGAATCTTTTCACAGCTAATCTTCCACTAATGTCTTGGTTCCAAATGTCCACCTGATAAACCCTTATGAGGCGTGGTGGCATTTGAAGCTTCGATACTTAATTAAGTCAGATTCATGAGATTTTTAACTTCTCTTGGATTCAAGAGAATGCATGTCTACATACTACTGATCCTTAAGAGAACAGAACCATTCATCCAACAATAATTGTTTAAGGATAAATATTTTCACAAGCTCTACCCAAACTAAAATTCTTGAAATTCTCGCACCTGCGTTACGCACTTCTCTCGTTTGAATTTGTCAGCTTCGATCGACTTTCTTTGACTAAAAGAAGATTTGAAGTCCTGTACTTTGATCGGTTTCAGATCGTGATATAGCCCATTAAAGGGTGACGATACTAATGCAATCTTCCTTGACGGAGCAAAGGTCGTTGATGTTCAAACCAAAGAGGAAAATCATAAGCTTAGAGTGCAGCAGAAAACACCTCTTGTTCGCATTCTGGATATATGAAGTACATATACGGGTGCTTTTGGATGCATTCATTTTTCTCTTTTTATTGTTTGAGTAAACATTGAACTTGTTTGATAAAATTGAAAATTGAGATGTGAAAATTTAATCACCAAATTAAAAGTGTCGACAAGTTTGATTTGTGAAAATAAAAACTTAAAGTTGCGGGAATTCATTAATAATATTATTTATTTAGTGCAAAATATGGAATTTGTAAACATCACTGAAAAGTTTTGGTAATATAATTGGTAAGACTAGCTACTTGACTAAAGTAGGCTTTGTCTGAGCCATATTCAACAAAGTCAATGTGGATCGCACTCTTGGGAAAAAAAGCTTGATTCCTGTGGGTCCAAAGAAAAGGATATAAACCTTTATTTCATTTCTAGTTTATTGTTTGCCTAATAAGGAAAATATTACCCTAAGTTAAAATTTTTGTCCTCCTTTCTATTAATATGGTGTTTACTTGGATGGGGCTAATATAATCTCAATATGTAGGATGAATCTTATTTTCATATCCCACCCTGCAGAATAATGCTATGATCGGAGGGCAGGAGAGTTTTAAAAGTCTCTGATTTTTCCTTGACTAAGAATCCTAAGCAAGCCTAATAGTGCATTTCAACCATTTAATTTAGAAAATAAAGTGCTTAATAACAGTGCATCAACTGTCTCGTGCGTCTAATGGCTAAGATACGGCGGGAGCAATGAAGCATCTAATTGGTACAGATCTGCTCTGATTCCCGGTATTTGATCTTTTGTGCCAATAATAAGAAACTGTAAAATGGGAAGGCAAACCAGATGAACATATTGCTTGCAAATACGACTAAGCTGGGTTAACATTAGCATCATGATGAAGGCGAAAACTTCGATTGTAGCTTATAGGGATGGCGTAATAGAATACTTATTGAAATTCATAGAAACCTTGCCGGCCCCTTGTCGGTCTCCACTAGGTCCAATCCGGCGCCAGTGCTCTCTATTTAGAACCGAAACTTTTCCCACCAAGCCGCACCCCCGCAGCATCTCTAAAACCAAGAATTGTTGTACATCTCAGTCCATTTCTATTTCAGCCATGACTGGCTATAGTTCTCTCTTCTTCAATGAGAAGAGATGAATCTCAGAGCCTCATCCCAGAAGATCATTTACTAAGCAAAATAAGGAGAAATCAATGAACAATGAATGACTTACACACTTTATGCAACCCCAAAGCATCAATACTCCCACGCGATTCAGATTCCTAATGGGAAAGTATTCAAACATTGGTTGGTGGGTTGTTCATTCAACTAAGAACATTAGAAATGTGCAAATTGTTTAACACATTTTTATTATAATCACGAAAAATAGAAGATACATTGATATCTAAGGACAATGATCCATAAATTTTCAATGTGCAAATGAAAATTGCATGATTCAACTGTAGATTTGTACCACAGCTTCAATCATACAAATCAGAATAATATTAATAAGGAGAAGCCTGATGGTTATTATTGCATATACTGTAGATGACATTGATATTAAGAACACACGTTCTGCATAGAATTGTTCCTAATTTCTCCTTGAGTTTCAAAACTTTTTATTTTTAGCACATGCCAGCATGCGTGCAGAGACTTATAATGTGCTGAACTTGCGTGTTTTTAATAGAGCTCTTTAAGAACTACTTTGATTTAAATTGTTATTTGATTGATAAAGAACAAATAGAGAACAATTAAAATGAAGAAATGGAGAATATATGGTCACAATACTAGTTTTTGCGGGTGTTATACTTTTTCCAACGCATGCAGTAACTTGTACAAAACTGACACTGCATCTTTCGAAGCTATATCCTACGTCCGGTCATTCCATTCTCATCGTTCGAAGCTATGGATTTTCCCATTTTCCAGTTGCGATGCACACGAGTCCCGACCAAACGAGGAGTTCCTTGAAAATCCCCTCGCCAACCTCGAAGGAAAAAGAAGAAACATCACATCTACCTCCTCTCTGTGTGGCACCGAGGCCCTCCTCCATACCCTCCTCTCTTCAACCACTCTTCTTCACGACCCATCCCCATTTCAAACCCCACGCCTTTCAAGAAACAGTACTCCGCCCCCACCAAGAAGAAGAAGAAGCACCAGAAGCACAAGACAAGCGAAGAACCGAAGCAGCCAGAGAAAGAATGGCCATGCAAGGAAGAACCCATCACTCAGTCCTCTCTCGCATGGCCCACAGTGAAGCAGAAGAAGCCCGATTCCGGCCAGAAGTCCCGGGACGCCTCCCTCGAGAAGCAAGCCAAGATCGCCGGGCAGGTAATGCAGCAGAGGGGCCAGGAGCAATGCCGCAGAACTTTTGCAAAAGTCGGCGATTCCGATGGCGAGGAGGAGGAAGAGGACGACAACGACGGAGATGGAGATGACATGGAGGACGATCGTGTACAGGGCGATAATGGCAGGTTAGAGGAGAGTAAGGAGTACAAGTTTATGTTGGACGTGTTGTGAAAGATAGGGAGTTGGAGGGAGTATTACGAGAGGAATCATGAGGGCGGGGACTTCTGGTGCTTTGCGTGTGGCGCGCAAGGGGCAAGATGAGTGGGAGGAAGTTTAAGTGCTGTTCTGGGGTTTTGCAGCATTCCATTAGCATATCCGAGACCAAGAAGAGGCAGGCTTGTAGGGCTTTTGGCTTGGTCATTTGTAGAGTCATGGGTTGGGACGTTGAGAGATTGCCTCTTATTGTTGCTAAGGGCGAGCCGCTGAGTCGCTCTTTGGTGGGTCCGAGTTTATCACTGGTATCGGGCTAATTCTTGCGTTATTTTGGTTTTTGGATGTTTGCGGGGTATGTTATTAAGAGTATCTATGATATATGTAGCGTGAGAATAAGATTAAGGAAGATGCTGGTGTTAATAAGGAAGATGTGGACAATGTAGCTTGTGGAAGGGACAAAAATGGTCAATTTGGGCAGAAAACAAGCAACGATGCAATGCAGAATATTAATGAGTTGATGATTGGAGAGGTCATTGGTTACACATAATGATTAGTCGCTTTGAGAATGTCAGTGAACCTGATGTTCCTGGAGGCTGGTTGTTGTTGATATTAAACTGATGGTATATTTGCTGTTGTGTCCTTTGTTATGGATAGCAGACACTTTGTGAAGAAGATGCTGCTACAAAGTCTGTTGAACATTGTGATGAGGAAATTTCAATACCAGGGATCAATGGAGAAGGGAAGGCAAATGGGCCAGTAAGAGGGAAGGTTTTGTTTTTGGCTATGGAATTCCCCTCACATGACTTGCTCCCTATAAGTGACTAAGACGAAAATATGTGGTAATTTCTGCTGTAGATCACTTAAAAATTTATCTCAAGATCTTAAAGAGCAAATTAATAATGTGATAATTAGCTATTTTTCTGCTCAAGATGCTTTTTTATTATCTACAGATACTTTGAGAGAAATATGATAAGGCTACTCTACTTCTGCTAGGTAATTGTCTTAACTCCTCTTTTTAGGGTGAATTCCTATCAGAACAAGTTCTTTGCCATATCCTTGAAATATATGATAGCCATCTACAGTGTTGAATGGCCCTGTGGAAACCTTGTTGATAGTTCTGCCACATCAGCATTGGGATGTTGTACCTTTAAATCTCTATCAAGTTGCTTGGTTTTGACTGAGGTGAAAGGTGAATCCAAGAGATGGCATCAGAAGGTTTTCCAAGCTTGTCATGCTTTTTTCAATGCAGATCTGGTTCAGAAAGTGATGGTGATGATGAAGATTATGAAGAAGAAAATAATGACGACGACAACGTAGATGATCTCTTGGATGGAGATGCCAATGGGGAATGTGAAGTCATGAAGTTATTGATGAAGCTGTTTATGGTGAATGTTGCATTAAGGAGTTATTATGAGAGTAATTATAAAGATGGCGATTTCTGTTGTTTGGTTTGTGCTGGTGTTGGAAACAAGCCTTGGAAGAGGTTCAAGGGTTGTAATGGGGTTCTTCAGCACCGCACTACTACATGGAAGATAAAGAAGCTGGCTCACAAGGCCTATGCAAGGGCTATTTGCAAGGTTTTCAATTGGGATATCAATTGTTTTCCACCAATTAAGAATACTTCAGAAGCTTTTGGTTGCTGTTTAGTTCAGTCAGGTGATATGCAGGTATATATTTGGCTCAGTCGGGTGCTTTTCCTCGTCTAATTTCTTTGAGATGCTTGATGAAGTTCTCTAATCTGCTTAAATTTAACATTACAGGGTGGCGGTACAGAGAAAATTTTCATGTCCATAAATTGTCTGGACGCCAATGTACGAACGAATGATAGTATCTCGGACAAAATATTTTGTCGTTAAGATGCTCATATCTATTTCCCTTTTTTTCTATTATCTGAATGGATATACTCCTGTCTATTCTTCTTCTGGGAAATCCATATTACAGTCAAGTTCTTCATCATGATCTTAAGTATTAAATGACTGTGTCACCAGCGTCCAGCATCAAATGGCCCTGTGAAAGCCCTGGAGACCATGCTAGCACGGCAACATCTGAGTGGTCTTTTTTTAAGTCTCCATCAGATTCTGGGAATCACACGGCTTTGGCTGAGGAAAAAGGAGAACCCAAAACCTGGCATCAAAAGGTTCTTGAAGCTTGCCAAGCTTTTTTCAATTGCGCATCTGGTTCAGATAGTGACGGTGATGTGGGGGCTGATGATGAAGCAGAAGATGAGGGGATGATGATGATGTGTTGCATGGGGATGACAACGGGGAGTGTGAAATTGTTAAGCTCTTTGCTATGCTATTAATTTGTTTGTTTCTGTTTTGTTATCTCAAGGTCTTCTGTATTAGGATTGGCTGAAAAAAGAAAGATTTGCACTGGGGATATGTGATATGGATGCTTTAAAAGAAGGATCACTAAAACGAGGAGACCCGTAATTTCATTCATCTTTGCATATCAATCTTGGCTTTGTGGATATTATCTTCTCTTGACATTCGCATACTTAAGCTGTGAATATACAACTTACATGGGGTCTTGGCCAAATTTAGATGACTGACTTACACTTTGGAAGTGGAAAGTAATACCGTGCACGAGCGATTTCCCCCTTTACCCTTTGCTCGAGAGTCTAGACTTCCCTGAGAACTCGACCTTGACGGTTTACTGTTCAGATTTATCCTCCAACTTATATAGCACACTGGGGGGCGTATAAGGTTCACACTTTGCTGTTCCATCCACCTTAGATGGCAAATCAAAGAATGTTGATGTCTCAATTTTTTTTTTTTTTTTTTTATGATAGGAAAGCTCTTTCACATCAAAATCTATCTATTTGCTAATTTTGGTCTCTTAACATTTCTTCTTAATCGAAATCAAGTTGCATAATATGTACTTCTTAGTGTATTGCTTATGTTTGCTGAGTGTCAAGGGCAACAAATGGTATGAATTTGCATCTCTCATTCTCTTTTGATGGTTAATCTGCCTGCTTTAACGATTCCTAACGATAGTTTTTATTTCTCAATCCGCTTAGTCTATCTTTGTTATTTTGAAAAAGAAAAAAAAAATCCCCGACATAAATATTGAGTACAGTACTTTGCATTCATGGTTGATCATTCACAATCTTTGAGCAGATTCTTCTTGTCCCAGGAAAATACCTTTACTTCCCGGAAGATGATCATGCAATCAACCAAAATGGACCTGGTCCGGACATATCCTAATGGTGCCCCCACTTAATTACGTTATGCCCCACATTTTCATCATGCAATCAGATCTTGGGGATTCTGTCTTTTCAGACAACATAAACATTTTGATCTAAGTAGAGCTTTTAAATAGGTTGCAATCTGTATTGTATCATATAAAGCTATGTATATAGTCCTCCCACGTATGTTTCTTAGGGCTTAGGGAGAATCTTTTCGCAGCTAATCTTCCACTAATCTTGGCTTCAAATGTCCATCTGATAAACCCTTATGAGGCGAGGTGGCATTCGAGATGGAGCGTGTTTAGTTCTTGGTTGTCTCTGAAAAAGAGGGAGCTTCGACACTTAATTAAGTCAGATTCATGAGATTTTTAACTTCTCTCAGATTTAAAAGAATGCATGTCCCTATCTGAATCGAAATTGCATAGTTGAATATCATACTTGCTCAGTCGAAAAATTCACGATATGCGAAGAGCCACAGAAATGAAACTACTCTATACAGTTACTCTATTAAGGAAAAGAAAATCAAGCTTGAAATGTTGACAAGAGCTCCAATGAACACCCACAAAAGTGCTTGACGACGTATATGCCGATTTTTCATGTTCTTCATTTTGGGCACATAAACAAGCTAAGAGATGAGATGACAGGAAGTTTTAAGGCATCCCTATGTGGTTAAATCTGATAAACCCTCTGAGTTCGAGAAGGCCACCGTATGTTGGTTCCGGATGCATAACGAGACTCTGCTCCTTTCTCACATCCTTTGACGATGTCATCATAAAGAATTGTGTAATTTGAGCTACTCACATTTCTGAAGTAGCAGAGTACACTGCCGTCACACACGTACACTTCTTGAGTACTGGCTATCCCACTGACTACCAAGTTATTCTTCACGGTCATGTAACCCTGCCCTTTCTGCACATTGTTGAGCGAACCACTTGAGAGCTTGAAGCCAGAATCCTTACGCCTTTTCTCATTAAAAGTAAACGTGAGGTTCGCGATAGATAAGTAAGTGTCATCTCCTTGATCCACATCGTCGGAGTATAAATACAGTGGGAAATCTCTGTATTCTCGGATGGATGCAAGGGTGGAGTCCAGGCTCTTGGCATCGACGCTGTCATTGGAATGGATAAGCTGATTAATAATTTGCAGATTCCCATCATTCCCCATGACCATCACGTTACTGTAATTGAATTCTTGCTTCCAAGTCGTCGTGATTTTCCCATAAGATGACTGCACCCATCCACTGGACAATATGGACCTGCTTGCCCCAATCAAAAACTTACCATCTAAGCCCTTAAAATCCAACACTGAAGAAACAACTAGAGGTGTGCACTGGTAGGTCAGAAGCTCCCCTGCAGTTTTTGTGCTCTTATCATCCAGCCAAAGATGCAGATTCGCGTCAATGTACCACACATTCAAAGCATTCGTGACACTGAAGCCAAATTTGTGGAGCTTTCCATCTAATATCTTCACTAAAAAGGGTGTAATCTCAATATCATATGTAGGGAGATTAAACGATCCAATGCCGGTGATGGGCCTCCACAAAAGAGGATTGATCCCTCCTGTGTATACCACCGTGAAAGGCCAAACCGCACCGACTACGTCACCGTCGAGACTCACGACAACCTCCCTAAAAGGGCCATTCCCGTCCACCCCAGTAAGATCATTGGCCTCAATATACTCATTGGGGAGGTTCCCATACCAAAACTCATCATCCTCATGAAAAGACACATAAACCTCTAGCACCGCCCTGTAAACATTCAGGGGAACAGTAAACTCCTTCGTCTCAATATCAGTAGCATTCTCGACTTCAAACCACAACCCATCTTTCAACGGCAAGTTTCTCGAAATGGGCAAGATCAAATCCGCATTCGAACCATGCCCAGGAACCGAATTCCTCGAATTTCCCACATCCCCCAACAAATGCTCATCGTCAGCAGGGTAAAAATGAAACTTTATCTTGACATGGTAAACCCCTGTATAGGTGCTATCCACAACATTGCCGAGATAAACAGCGAGAGTACTGTTCTTCATAAGCAACGAATAGTACCTGGTGATGTCCTTCTTGACCGTCCAAACAATTCCCGTAGCTCTCGGCTCCGCAGTGCAGCTCCTGAGAAGCTCAACCCCACCAAGCCAAACCCCGAAAATCCGGTCGTATTGCCTGCCTTTGCAGGTGGCGCTCCACTCAAGCACGATCTTGGCGAATTTCTGCGAATAACAAGTCGATGGAGGGGTGTAATTGGCGAGAACCGGGGCTTGCCATAGGTGTACGCGAAGTCGTGCTGTAAAATGAGGTAGGAGCAGGGTTTGGTGTTGGGGAGCTCGATGGGCGCGGTGACTTCAAAGTAGCGAGTGGGGGAGTCGGTGGAGGAGTTGCCAGATTCGGGTTCGGAGATGAGGGGCGACCGGAGGAGCTTGGTCCGGTGGAAGCTCGCGGCGGAGAGGGAGGAGAGAGAGTGAAAGATGAGGAGGAGGAAGAGAGGGGAAGCCATGAATGGTGGTTGAGGGGTTTGCTTCTGCTTCAATATTCTACTTTTTCCAGGAGTAGAGAAAACAATGGCGTTGTCCGAGCGATGGAATCAAAAATTCAAGCCATCGCTGGCGGTGGAATGGAAGGTGATGAATTCAGAGGAATTTATTGATGGTATTTGAGGAATTAAGTGTTGGTTAATCGGGATCTGCAAGGAATGGAAGAAAAGCAGAATAAAATTTCTCCCCTTTTTTTAATCTAAATGATAGACAAATTGGATCGATTTTCTCTAATGACCCCTCAGAACGTGACTTTCATTAAAATGCCTCCCTAATCAAGTCACCGTCTTCCAACAGAACCCCCACCACCGACACTAGGAATGGCCGTTCGAGCGAGCACATGATGGTCGCGCAACCCATTTTCAACCGGTAGACAAGAACATATCTATCCCGAAATTTCAATTTCCTCCCGATAAACTCACGTGAGCCATGCAAACAGCACAAAATAAGTCCCTAGACGAGAGAACATATATCAGAAAACAAGCTCAAAGAGGAGAATAGGGAGGTCGTAAATGCATAAATCTCCAAAAATACGTACACATATATCATTTGCCGCATATTTGTTGTATGCAAGAATCGCTTCCTTAGGTTCCTTTCAGTCCATGATGCCCTCGGTCAGGCCCTCCTTCCGCTTTTGGCAGGCCACCTCCATGCTTTCCAAGCCTTTTAAATTCGAAACCTTAACTCTCTCTTTCGAGCCTGTTTCTTTCTCTCTCTATATATATTTTTTCTCTCGATCTAGTCTTTGATCCTCCAATCCTTTGGTCCAATCCATTCTCCTTCCTTTGCCTCCAAGTCAAGCAACAAAACTGCAAAATGAGGTAGAAATGTAACCAACCATGTCTCTAGATCACACCACCATTAGAACAGGATGTCACTTGTAGTGTAGTGCCCTTTACGAAACTTAGCTTTCTCAGTAAACAAAAAGAAATTGAGCCCTTTTGATTTACGTTTTAGTCACGTTACGATCTTAATTGGGAGAAATGGAAATTTCGAACAAATTTGCCATGCCCATTGGCTAGAAATGGGTATGTGACTAGCAGGTATTCAATCAGACGACTATTTTTAGCATTAGCAAGGAAAGAAAAAGGTCAATTGAATTCAAATAACTTATTTCAATGAGTTTATTTCATTTTTTTTTTTAAAGAAAAGTCCAGCCTGAAATGGTTTTCTTAAGAACACGCGTGCGATCAGGGGTACTTTGGCATTTTTCCTAGAATTTATTATATAAAATTAAAAAAAAAAATTCACCGAAAGTAGCCTTTTTTTTTTTTTTTTTTTTTTTGGGTTACATGCGGAAAGTATTCTACGACACTCTACAACTGCGAACTTATCGTGGGGACATCTGCCGCAATTTCTGGACCTTGAGACGTGGTCCTGGCCCGTGGGCTCTGGAAATATGTCATAGGGCTCGGAACCCTGTTGACTGTCGAGAGCTTCGGACTCGATTCTGCAATTCCTCTTCTATTATTTTGATTTTTTGATTTTATTTTTTATTTTTGCTGAACGGCGTGATAATTTAAATAAACAATTCCAGAACAAATAATTATTCAAGATTTATTATGATAGATTTCTAAACAAATAACTGAACTTTTAATGGATATTGTGGAACTTGTGCTGCAAAGATAGGAAACTTCCCACACATCTATTTATTTTCAAATATCATTTTTTTTGTTTGAACTAATAAATATCATAAAGTTCAAGAATGAATAATGAGGGAGCTAGAGGATAGGCCCTTGTATTCAATTATTTGAGATGAAATATGATAATTTGTGTTGTCTATATGTATCTGTAATATATATATATATATATATATATATATATATATATATTTATATAGCCAATTTTCTGATTCGAAATTATCACCAGAATATCATTATCTCATCTCAATTTAAAAATGTAAAGAGAAAATTATCAATAATTAATAATTAAAATCCAATACCTCCAAATTATTACCTTCTAATCTATTATTTTTATAGACACACAACATGATAGCCTTTGAAATTGATATCCTTCTTTGCTAAAAATCATCCGGTGCCAAGGAACTTATAAATAAAAGGAAGAGGGGCTAAACGGTACGTCTCTTTCTTCCTTAGATACCCACAATATCTTATTTTAGATATATATATATATTTAATTGAGAACAAGAATATAAAATTCAAATCCGTTGAAACGGAAAATCCACAGAGATATACTCTATACAAGTATCAGGGATTTCTATTATTTTGACCCTTCTTTTTTTTTTTTTTAATAGTTGACGAAAAGAGACTAATTTTCGAAGAATGCTAAAAATTCCACAGGCGCTGCGGGTGTGGCATGCCAGTTTCTCCAGAAACTGAAGAGAAGGGACGTCACGCCCAAAATCCCCAGTGCATCTTTAGCTTTAATTTCCAGACCGTATCTCTGTCATTCAATTCTCAGTGTTGGAAGCCATGGATTTTCCTAATTTCCAGTTGCGATGCGCACTAGTCCCAACGGAACATCTATAATTGTCCTTCTCCTTCTGTAGCTCCTCGAAAAACCTCTCACGAACCTCGTAGGAAAAGGAAGAAAAATCACACCTTTTTCGTCTCCTCCGACGATGGATCCCTCCTTGGAGCAGAGGCTGAGAGACGAGGTTGTCTACCTCCACTCCCTGTGGCACCAAGGCCCTCCTCCGAACCCTCCTCTCCCCGACCACTCTTCTTCACGACCCATCCCCATTTCAAACCCCACGCCTTTCAAGAAACAGAACTCTGCCCCCGCCAAGAAGAGGAAGAAGAAGAAGACGCGGCAGGAGCACCAGACTAGCGAAGAACCGAAGCAACCGGAGAAAGAGTGGCCGTGCAAGGAAGAACCCATCACTCAGCCCTCTCCCCCATGGCCCCCCATGAAGCAGAAGGAGCCCGATTCCGGCCAGAAGTCCCGGTCCGCCTCCGCCGAGGAGCAAGCCAAGATGGTCGCGCAGGTCATGCAGCAGAGGGCTGTAGAGCAATGCCGCAGTATTTTTGCGAAAGTCGGCGATTCTGATGGCGAGGAGAAGGAGGAGGAGGAGGAGGAGGACGACGACGTCGGAGATGGAGATGAAGTGGAGGAGGATCGTGTGGAGGGCGTTAATGGCGGGTTGGAGGAGAGCAAGGAGTACAAGTTTATGTTGGATGTGTTTGTGAAAGATAGGGAGTTGAGGGAGTATTACGAGAGGAATCACGAGAGCGGCGACTTTTGGTGCTTTGTGTGTGGCGCGCGTGGGGGTAAGATGAGTGGGAGGAAGTTCAAGAACTGTTATGGGGTTTTGCAGCATTCGATTAGCATCTCCAAGACGAAGAAGAGGCGGGCTCATAGGGCTTTTGGCTTGGTCATTTGTAGAGTCATGGGTTGGGACGTTGAGAGATTGCCTCTTATTGTTGCAAAGGGCAAGCCGCTGAGTCACTCTTTGGTGGGTCCGAGTTTATCGCAGGTATGGGGCTAATTCTTGTGTTATTTTGGTTCTTGGATGTTTGCGAGCTATGTTCTTAGAGTATCTATGATATATGTCTGGTGTGAATGAGATTAAGGAAAATGTGGGTGTTAATAAGGAAGATGCGGAGAATGTAGCTCATGGGAGGGACAAAAATGGTCAATTTGGGTGGAAAACAAGCAACGATGCAATGTGGAATGTTAATGAGTTGATGATTGGAGAGGTCATTGATTACACATAATGATTAGTCACTTTTGAGAATGTCAATGAACCCGATGTTCCTTGAGGGTGGTTGTTGTTGATATTACTCTGATGGTATATTTGCTGTTGTGTCCTTTGTTATGGATAGCAGACAGTTTCTGAAGAAGATAATGCTACAAAGTCCATTGAAAATCATGGTGAGGAAATTTCAGTACCAGGGATCAATGGAGAAGGGAAGGCTGATGGCCCAGTAAGAGAGAAGGTTTTGTTCTTGGCTATGGAATTCCTCTCACGTGACTTGCTCGCTTTAAGTAACTGAGGTGTATTAAAGAATTTCCTTGAATTTGCAGACTGCTGCCAAAAAAGATGATTCCACAGGTGTAAAATATTTAAACAGGGGAAACATAGATGCTGGAGCTGATGAAGAGAAATTGCTGCAGTGCTCTGTAAGATGATTGGGACAAAACTAAGAATTTAGATATTATTCGGGGCAATGACATTGCTGTCTACTGAAATGCATTTACCTGCGTTACTGGTTAACTGTACATAACAATCGAAATGTGACTTGCATTTTTCATTTATTAACGATAACAACCACAATGGCCAGATGAAAATATTTGGTAATTTCTGCTTTAGGTCACTAAAAGTTTCAACTCAAGATCTGGAAGAGCAAACTATTACTACGACAATTAGCTATTTTTCTCGTCAAGATGCTTCTATATTATCTAGATATACATTAAGCAGAATATGATAGGGCTACTATACTTCTGTTGGGTAATATATCTAATTCCTCCTTGTGAGGGTAAATTCTTATCAGAACAAGTTCTTTGCCATATCCTTAAAATATATGATAACCATTGTGTGCAGGAGTCTGTATCGTTGCCAACCTCCAGTGTTGATTGGCCCTGTGGAAACCTTATTGACAATTCTGACACAGCAGCATCGGGATGGCGTACCTTTAAATCTCTACCAAGTTGCTCAGTTTTGACTGTGGCGAAAGGGGAATCCGAGACGTGGCATCAGAAGGTTTTTCAAGCTTGTCATGCTTTTTTCCGATGCAGATCTGGTTCTGAAAGTGATGGTGATGAGGAGGCTGATGATGAAGATGATGAAGAAGAAAATGATGGCTATGATGAAGATGAAGATGATCTCTTGGATGGAGATGTCGATCGGGAATGTGAAGTCGTTAAGTTCTTTATGAAGCTGTTTATGGAGAATGCTGAATTAAAGAGTTATTATGAGAGTAAATATGGAGATGGTGATTTCTGTTGTTTGGTTTGCGCTGGTGTTGGAAACAAGCCTTGGAAGAGGTTCAAGGGGTGTAATGGGCTTCTTCAGCACTGCACTACCATATGGAAGATAAAGAAGCTGGCTCACAAGGCCTATGCAAGGGCTATTTGCAAGGTTCTCAATTGGGATATCAATTGTTTTCCACCAATTAAGAATACTTCAGAAGCTCTTGGTCACTGTTTAGTTCAGTCAGGTGAAATGCAGGTATATATTTGGCTCGGTCGGGTGCTTTCCCTTGTCTAATTTCTTTGAGATGCTTGATGAAGTTCTCTAATCTGCTTAAATTTAACATTACAGGGTGGCGGTACAGAGGAAATTTTCATGTCCATAAATTGTCCGGACGCTAATGTACGAGCAAATGATAGTACCTCTGACAAAATATTTTGTTGTTAAGATGCTCATATTCATTTCCCTTTTTTCTATTATCCGAATGGATATACTCCTGTCTATTCTTCTTCTGAGAAATTCATATCACAGTGAAGCTCTTCCTCATGATCTTAAGTATTAAATGACTGTATTGCGCAGGATTCTGTGTCAACACCAGCGTCCAGCATCAAATGGCCCTGTGAAAGCCCTGTAGACCGTGCTGGCATGGCAGCATCTGAGTGGCTTCCTTTTAAGTCTCCATCAACTTCTGTGAATCACTCAGATTTGGCTGAGGAAAAAGGAGTTTCCGAAGGCTGGCATCAAAAGGTTCTTGAAGCTTGCCAAGCTTTTTTCAATTGCACGTCTGGTTCAGATAGTGACGGTGAGGAGGAGGCTGATGATGAAGCAGGAGATGAGGGTGATGATGATGAAGAAGTGTTGCAAGGGGATGAGGATGGGGAATGCGAAATTGTACAGTTCTTTACTATGCTGTTCACAGAGAATGCTGAACTGAGGAGTTACTACAATAGTAAATATAGAGACGGTGATTTTGGTTGTTTGGTTTGTGCTGGTGTTGGAAAGAAGCCTTGGAAGAGGTTCAAGGGGTGCACTGGGCTACTTCAGCATTCCACAACAATAGTGAAGACGAAGAAGAGGGCTCACAGGGCTTATGGAAGAGCTGTATGCAAGCTTCTTGGTTGGGATATTAATAAATTTCCATCCATTGGAAATGATCTGGAAACTCTTAATTACTCTTCAGTTCACCCAACTGATATGCTGGTAAATACTTTGTGGCTCTGTTTTAGGCTTGCCTTGTCTTATTTCTTTGGGATACTTGAAAGTACAGTGATTTTATTTGATTTTGCAGGGGAATGGTACTGACACACCTCCAAAAGATGATGCTACTGACTGTCAAGATATTGGTGCACAGATGCTTTGAGAGGTTAGCAACCCGCACAACCTTGAAAGGCAATTAGGTGTTAGTGTGAATAGTCAGTAGTGAATGGCTTGATCAATCTTGTCTTTGCGGATTTTATCTTCTTTGGCATTCGCGTAATTAAGCTGTGAATAAACAATTTACATGTGGTCTTTGCCAAATTTAGATGACTAACTTACAATTTGGGAAGTGGAAAGTAACACTCTGCTTGAGTGCTTCCCCCGTTACACTTTGCTCAAGAGTTGAGATTTCCCTGAGAACTCGAGACCTTGACAGTTGATTGTTCACATTCCGTTGGCTTATCCTCCAACTTACAGGGTGGCATGTAAGGGTTCATACTTTGCTGTTCCATTGACTTCAGACGGCCAATGTAACATTTCCCTGTGCAATTCGGATGTTAAACTTGAAGTCGTGTCCCTCCAACCTTGTAAAGGTAGCTCTTCCTGTGCTTGCGGACATCACTTCACCAGAATGCAAACTGCTGTAGCATTCAAGTATCGTTTGTTTGCTCGATGAAACCCTGCTAATTTGCCAGAATTGAACACTGCGGCATGGTGATACTGAGGAGAGTAGATACCTGTTTAATCACGGAGTAGGTGATGGTAGAAAAAGAAAATGGGTACAGTTGGGAAAGTTTTGGTGAAATGCAGTGTCATTCCTTCAAAGATCTTTGATTCAAGGTACATTTGCTTGCTCAAAGCAAATACCGTTTGGTTGTAGCCTTGTAGTTCAAACAAGGAAAGGAAAAGAAGAAAGAGGGCATGGCTAATGTTCATCATCTCCATCGCGGAAGCAAAGCTGGTGATGCAAATCAACCGTTGGTGAGGATCAAACCATCGAAGAAGTCAAGTGAGGCGACTCCAAGATCAAGAAATCTCTGGACAACGAATTCTGCGCCAAATATCTATCACCTGTGCACGATCACATTGCAGCACTCAAAATCGAAACCTCTATTACCACAAGCAAAATGCCCTGGTTGAACCGACAAGATCAAGAACTCAATCATTCCCACTAAAGTCACTCTTCCCTGCCGCTTTTTTACTAGGCTTTCACATATTTCACACCACCTCGTCCATGTTTCACAAGCTGCACACGAACTATAAAAATCTTGAAAATTTGGCAGCCGCATCATACACATCTCGGTCCATTTCTTCCATTTGAATATGTCAGCTTCGATCGAGAGTCTTGGACTGAAAGAAGACCATGCAGTCCTGTTCTTGGATCGGTTTCAGATCAGGATAAAGCACATTAAAGGGTGATGATACTGATGCAATCTGCCTTGAACGAGGAATGGTTGTTGACGTTTAAACCAGAGAGGAAAATCTTAAAGCTTTGAGAGTAGGAGAAGACCACTCCGACTATGTTCGCATTCTGGAGAAACGAAGTACACATGCGTGTGCTTCCGCATGCATTCATTTTTCTTTTTTAAGTGTTTGGGTAAACATCGAACTTGTTTGAGTAAAATTAAAAAATAAGACGTGAAAGTTTAAGCACCGAATTAGAAGTGTTGACAAGTTTAATTAAGGAAAATAAAGATCAGAAGTTGCTGGAGTTCGTAAGTGATACTTTTTTTAGATCGAATTATAAGTAATATTATTTATTTACTGCTAAATATGGAATTTGTGAACATCACCGAAAAGTTTTGGTAAATTCAATTGGTAAGACTAGCTACTTGACTAGAGCAGGCTTTATCCGAGCCTCATCTCACCTTGCAATATATATGACTATGTGAAAAGGACAAGAGAGTTTTAAGACCTGTTCGGTAACCATTCTCTTTTTGACAACAATTTCTAATCAGAAATGATTATATTTTATTCTGTTCTTGGAATAATTCTTAAACATTTTAAGCCGTTTGATAATTATCCAAAATTTTTATTCCTAAAATAGAATTGCTTTTGGTATTGTTTTGAAAATTTTTAATCTAAATTATTTTCTTTTAATTTTTTAATAATTTTATTATTATTTTCCTTTTTTTTTTCTTCTTTTCTTTCTCCTCTTCTTCTTGAAGGTTTGCTGATCGCTGGCCTTGGGATGATCAGCGATCGGCCAGATGAGGGTTAGCGAGGCTACGCCTCGTCGGTCGAGGCTCGTTGGCAGTTGGGTGAGGCTCGACCAGGCGAGCCTCCGGTGACCGGCGGTGGTGGATAGCAGCGGCGACAGCGACGTCAATTGAAGAAGAAGAGAAAGAAGAAGAACAAGAAGAAAGAAGAGAAAAAAGAAAAATTAAGTTGGCTTGATTATGGAATTGTTCTCGAGAACAAAGAATTAACTTTTTTTTTTTAACTTTCTGATTCTATTCCAAATCTACTTCCAAGAACAAAAAATAAAAATTTATTCCTAGAAATAAAAGTTTATCAAATAGATTTCTGATTCGAATATACTCTTGGAAACAAAAGAATATAAATTTTGAATGTTTGATTGGTTGCAAAATGTGCCGTTAAAAGTCTTTGATTTTTTCTTAAATAAAAAATCATAAACTAGCCTAATAATTCTTTTCAACCACTAAGCGCATCAACTATCTCATGCATTTAATGATTGAGATACAGCGAAAGTAATGAAGTATCAAATTGAAAAAGATCTACTTTGATTTCAAGTATTTTATTTTTTGTGCCCATAGCAGAAGATGTGAATTGAGAAGGCAATCTGGATGGATATATTATTTGCAAACATAACTAAGCTGTGTTAACATTAGTATCATGGTGAACGTGAAAACTTTGTCATAGCTGGCCGTAATAGAATATTAGTAGATTCCATAAAAGCCCTGTCGGCCCCTCATCGGTCCCCAATCAGTCCATGCCTACCCCAATGCACCCTTTCGCGCCTCACCGGTCCCCACTTAGAATTTTCCCTTGGAATTTGAGAACTTTTTTCTTTTGGCACATGCCACCGTACAAAGACGAAATGTGCTCAATCATGTTCACAATAGTGCTCTCAAACAATTATTTTCAGTTGACATGACATTTGATAGACAAAGAATATAAAATAAAAAATATATAATTATAATATCAATTCCTACCTCAAATCAAATAGATATAATAAAAACTTTAAGGACAATCGTACGGTTTCATAATCTCGTTTTCTACTAAAATAAACTTATTTTTCCCTTCTTGCTTGCTTGAATTCTTTCACACTCATTTAGGTGAATCGATATTCACTAAATAGGATCGTATGTAACTCTCTTTAGGCTGATTGGCATGAAAATTGCATATTCCAATCAACATAGATCATCATACTTTCTCAGTTAAACATTTCACGACATGAGAAGAGCATGACTACTGATCAATTTACATTTGAAATCGATTTTGAGCCGAATACTATACAGCAATGCCGGGGCCACAGAAAATGAAATTACAAAAGTGCTTGACGATATATACACTGACTTTGAATTATATTTATTTTGGACACACGAAGGAGGCGAAAGATGAGATGCCAAAGAGGTCTAAAGCATCCCCATGCGGTTAAATCAGATAAAGCCCTGAGTGCGAAAAGGCCATCATCTGTTAGGTCGGGATGCATGATGAGACTCTACTCCTTTCTTGCATCCTTTGACAATGTCATCATTAAGAATTGTGTAATTTGAGCTACTCACGTTTCTGAAGTAGCAGAGTTCGCTGCCATCGTACTTGTACACTTGCTGAGTGCTGCCTAAACCACTGGCTACCAAGTTGTTCTTCACAATCATGTAACCCTGCCCGCTCTGCACATTGCCAAGTGAACTACTCGAGCGCTTGGAGCCAGAGTCTCTATGCCTTTTCTCGTTAAAAGCCAACGTGAAGTTCGCAGTAGATAAGGAAGTGTCATTTCCTTGATCCACGTAGTTGGTGTATAAATAAAACGGGAAATCTCTGTACACTCGAATTGATGCAAGGGTGGAGGACCGCCTCTTAGCAACAACCCTCTCGTTGGAATGGATACGCTGCTTAATAATTTGCAGATTCCCTTGATTCCCCATGACCATGACGTTACTGTATTTGAATTCTTGCTTCCAAATGGTCATAATTTTCCCGTATGATGACTTCACCCAACCACCGGACGATATGGACCGGTTCACCCCAGTCAAAAACTTCCCATCAAAGCCCTTGAAATCCAAGGCCGAAGAAACGGCTAGAGGCAGGTAATTGGAAGTCAGAAGCTTCCCTGCAGTTTTCGTGCTCTTATGATCCAGCCAAAGATGCAAATTCGCGTCGATGTACCACACATTCAAAGCGTTTGTGACACTGAAGCCTAATTCATGGAGCTTTCCATCTAATATCTTTGCTAGAAATGGTGTAATCTCGATGTCGTATGTAGGGAGATCAAATGATCCGATGCCAGTGATGGGTCTCCACAAAAGAGGATTGATCCCTCCTGTGTATACCACCGTGAAAGGCCAAACGGCACCGACTACCGCACCGTCGAGGCTCACAAGAACCTCCTTAAAAGGGCCATTCCCGGCTACCCCTGTAAGATTATTGGCCTCAATATACTCACTGGGGAGATTCCCATACCAAAACTCATCATTCTCATGGAAAGAAACATAAACCTCCAGCACTGCCCTGTAGACATTCCGGGGAAGACGAAACTCCTTCGTCTCTGTATCAGTAGCATTTTCGATTTCAAACCACAGCCCTTGATCCGACGGCAAGTTTCTCGAAATGGGCAAGATCAGATCCGCATTCGAACCATACCCAGGAACCGAATTCCTCGCATTCCCCGCATCCCCCACCAGATGATGATCATCAGCAGGGTAAAAATGAAACTTTATCTTGACATGGTAAACCCCTGTATAGGTGCTATCCACAACATTGCGAAGGGAAACGGCGAGAGTACCGTTCTTCATGAGCAATGAATAGTACCTGGTGATGTCCTTCTTGACCGTCCAAACAATTCCCGTAGCTCTCGGCTCGGCCGTGCAGCTCCTGAGAAGCTCCACCCCGCCAAGCCAAACCCCGAAGATCCGGTCGAATTGCCTGCCTTTGCAAGTGGCGCTCCATTCAAGCACGATCTTGGAGAATCTCTGCGAATAACAAGCCGATGGAGGGGTGTAATTGGCGAGAACCGGGGGCTTGCCATATGTGCCCGCGAAGTCGTGTCGTAAAGCCAGGTACAAGCGAGGTTTGGTTTTGGGGAGGTTGATGGGCCTGGCGACTTCGAAGTAGCGGGTGGGTGAGGCGGCGGAGTTGGCGTGAAGTTCGGGTCCAGCGAAGAGGGACGATCGGAGGAGCTTGGTCCGGTGGACGTTCGCGCTGGAGAGACAGGAGAGAGAGAGGAGGAGGAGGAGGAGGAGGAGGAAGGAGAGAGAGGAAGCCATGGATGGTGGCTGAGGGATTGCTCTTGCTGAACCTTTTGTCCTTGGAGTCTTCGTCTAGAAGGAGCAGAGAAGACAATGCGATGTGCCGTCCAGGTTAATGGAATCAAAATTCAAACCAGGCAGCGGAAAAGAAAGGTGACGAAAACGAAGAAAATTTTTTAAGTGAGGAAATAAATCAGGTGGATGAGATCCCGATAGATTCTTCAAAAGCAGGATTTCCTTTTTATTCTATCCAGGATGTCTTGCCAGGTTACGATCCTTATTTTTACATATTGACGTTCCCAATCTCTCATTGGAAGTGAATATTTTCTTTTTTACTTCCAGGGAATACGGGAGGCGAGCGAGCTCTCCCATCCTAATCATAGATGTAAATTCTTAAAAGGCCTAAATATGATTTTTTCTAAATTATCTTTTTCGACTCAAGCCACGGTGTTTCAATTAATCTTCCAGCTCATAGTCTGATTTGAGATGAATATCTATCTAATCAAAGTGTAGCTTTTTTTTTTTTTTTTTGTCCATCATTCAAACTCTTATCGATTTTTCCTATTTTTCAAGCACATATCCTCAATTTTCAAATTCATGTCAATTTCTGGAGAATTCATACCACGACCCGAAGGATATAGTTATAGTTAGATAAAAGGAAGAAGGTTTCCTACTTTTTAGATGATTGATTCCTCATCTTTCTTCCTTGAATGCCCAAACAAATCTATTGCAAAAGGAACATTAAAATGAAAATAGTTGCTTTTATTATTTCGATTTCTTTATTCATTTTCTCATTCTCTCTATAAAGCCCGTCGAAAGAAAAATCAAATAAATGTAACAATACACGTCACCCAAAGGACAACTAGACAGAGAGACTAATTTTACAGAAGCGAATTCACGCCCAAAACCGCCCTTGCGTCTTTAGCTTAATTTCCAGATCATATATCATCTACGTTCTGTCATTCAATTCTCATCGTTCGAAGCCATGGATTTTCCCATTTTCCCGTTGCGATGCGCACGAGTCCCAGCCAAACATGTAGCTCCTCGAAAAACCTCTCCTAAACCTCATAGGGAAAAGAAGAAAAATCACTTCTTTTTCTTCTCCTCCGCCCATGGATCCCTCCTCGGAGCAGAGGCTGAGAGACGAGGCTGTCTACCTCCACTCTCTGTCGCACCAAGGCCCTCCTCCGAGCCCTCCTCTCTTCGACCACTCTTCTTCACGACCCATCCCCCTTTCAAACCCCACGCCTTTCAAGAAACGGAACTCTGCCCCCACCAAGAAGAAGAAGAAGAAGAAGAAGAAGCACCAGAAGCACAAGACCAGCGCAGTACCGAAGCAGCCAGAGAGAGAGTGGCCATGCAAGGAAGAACCCATCACTCAGCCCTCTCCCGCATGGCCGCCCATGAAGCAGATGGAGCCCGATTTCCGCCGAACGTCCCAGTCCGCCCCCGCCGAGGAGCAAGCCAAGATCGCTGGGCAGGTAATGCAGCAGAGGAGACTTTTGGTGCTTTGTGTGTGGCGCGCAAGGGGGCCAGATAAGTGGGAGGAAGTTTAAAAACTGTTGTGGGGTCTTGCAGAATTCGATTAGCATATCCAAGATGAAGAAGAGGCGGGCTTATAGGGCTTTTGGCTTGGTCATTTGTACAGTCATGGGTTGGGACGTTGAGATTGCATTTGCTGAACATTTTGTTAACAATTTCTACTCACAAATTATTCTTTTTAATTATACTTCTTGACGAGTTTCTACCCAAAATTTCTAATCCTCGAATAGAAATGCATTTAATATGACCCTTACTTTTTTTTTTTAGTTTAGAATTTCTTTCAATTTCTAAATAGTTTTATTATATTTTTTTTTTTTTCTTTTTAATTATTTAATTATATATTTTTAATTTTATTATATAATGTTATCGTATTTTTTATTTTGTTATGTAAGTTTATTATATTTTTTAAATAATTTCATTATATTTTAAAATTATATATCATATATTTTAATCATATTTTAAATATAATTTTATTATGTAATTTTATTATATTTTTAATATAATTTTATGTTATAATTTTATCATATTTTTCAAAAATCATTTTAATTTTTTAATAATTTTATTATTATAATTTTTGTGACTAGCTAGAGGAAGAAGAAGAGAAAAGGAAAGGAAAAGAAAAAGAAAAAGAGAAAAAAAAATGATTTGGCTTGATTTTGGAGTTATTTCTAGAAACAAAGAAGTAACTTTTTTCTATTTCTTAATTCTTCTCCAAATATATTCCTAGGAACAAAAAAGTTATCACAATTTCTGTTGCGAGAAATAAAAATCCGTTTGATAACTATTCCATTTTTCTATTTCTAAAATAGATTTTTGTTCTAGAAATAGGTTTGGAATAGAAATCAGAAGTAAAAATTTTCTACTTTTCTATTTCTGAAACAAAAATAAGAAATAAAAATTATTCTCATCGTTCATCTTTGCTATGAATCAGTCGTTCATTCGTCGCCTTCGACCACTATCCACCGTTCGGCCGGGTCGCCATTGCCGTCGCCACCATTCTTGTCCGCCATTTTCCGTCCACCGATCATTGGCCGTCGTCTGCCATCGCCCGCTGTTTGTCGGTCGCCGTTCATCGCCGCCGTTCGAAATGAAGAAATTTTGTGTTGTTATCAAACGAATTTCTATTTTTAGAGTAGAATTTTTATGTCGCTATCAAATGAGTATTTTTGCTTAGAAACTCATCTAGAAATAAAAAAATATATTTTTCTTACGAAATCAATTTCGGCCGAATAGTTATCATTCGTGCCCATAAATTTCAATTCTTTCTTTTGTTTAGGGTAAAAAGATAAATTAGGTATTATTTGACATTACCAAAACAGACCTTAAGAGATTGCCTCTTTTTATTACAAGGGGCGAGCCGCTGAGTTGCTCTTTGGTGGGTCTGAGTTTATTGTAGGTATCAAGCTAATTCTTGTGTTATTTTGGTTTTAAGATGTTTATGAGCTATTTTCTTAAAGTATAGTTTATATATGTAGGGTTGTGTAAAAGAATCAAGAATCGTCCGAACCGCTTGGAACCATACTGGATCGGATTGTAATCGACGATTCTCATGGGAGTTATCCTAGTTCCCAGTTCTAATTTAGTGAAATTGGGTCCGATTCCCAATTCTATGCGTGGAACTACCTGCCTGCAAACTCATCCGGACGAAATCAATATATATTTAAGAAAAAGAAATTTCATCTCAATTATTTAATTATTTTGTAATTTTTTGACCAAATATATATGGCGTGTACTAGGATTAAATGTCTACTTCTTTTTTTTTTTTTTCATTCTAATAATCCATTTACTTGTTTTCTCAACCAAAATAAAGTAAAAAAATGTAGAGCAATGAGAGAAGCGATTGGAGATGTCCATAAGAGCCAACAACTCATTTTAAAAGTATAATTAGGTCTCTCTTTAACAATTTTCATGATTAAATTACGTTGATGTTGAAAAAAGATAAATTGGGTGATTAATGTTTTAACTTCTGTAAAGGTTAGGACTTTTAATGTGAAGTCTAATTCTTCACATGTTTCTAGCGTTGGAAAACCTTAAAAGGACCACACCATGACATTTGAAAAAAATTAAGCTTTTAACTAATGAGTATTACCTACTTGTTTTATTTTATAATTTTCAAACTTCGATCAAAATCAATAACTCACAATTCATCCCGAATATAAAGCTGAGCAAGCTCTATAGGGATTGAGGAACAATTCCATGCATCCGCCTGAGAACCAGAATAGATTGACAGTCTAGTTTTTAGGTGGATTCATGGAACTAACAGGCGGGTCTTAATTTCAATTTTTTGAAACTAGTCCTCAGTTTGTGTTTTCCATTTCCAAGGTGGGAATCACCTACCCAAACTATGCTCACACTTAAAAAAAAAATGAATTAAGGAATTATAAATCTTTATTTCATTTCCAGTTTATTATATGCAAAATAAGGAAAATGTTACCCTAAGATAAAAATTTCGTCACTTCTTTCCATTAAGATGGTGTTTACTCGAATGGGAATAATATGATCTCAAATATTTAGGATGAATCCTTACTTCCATACCTCACCTTGCAATATATTGCTATGATCGGAGGGACAAGAGATTTTTAAAAATCTTTCATTTTTCTTAACTGAAAAAGAAAAATTATGAACAAGTCTAATAATGCTTTTCAACTATTAAATTTAGAAAATAAAGTGCTCAAGCGCATTTGGTAACGATTCTGTTTCCAGGAGTAGATTCTGATAAGAAATGATTCTTTTAGATTTTGTTCTCGGGAATAGATTTTAAGCATTTTAAGCCGTTTGGTAATGTAGACCAAAATTTCTAATTTTGGAATAGAATTGCGTTTGGTACCGTGCTCATTAATTCTATTCCCAATCAATTTCTTTTAATTTTTAAATATTTTTTTATACTTTTTTTCCTCTTTTTTTTTTTTTCCTTTTTTTCTCCAATTCTTTTTCTTCTTCAGGCTGGTCGCTAGATCGGTGACCGGCTAGACGAGGGCCGGCGACCTCATCGAAGCGTTGCCGGCCCTCAGCGAGGCTGGCCCTCATCGGTTGAGCCTCATCGGCAGTTAGGTGAGGCTCGCCCAGCCCTTGCCCAGCCCCGTCGAGGCTCGGCCTCACCGGGACTGGGTGATGCCTGCCTGGTCTCCCAACCCCGATGAGATCGAGCCTCGGCGGGGGCCGAGTGAGCCTCGCCAAGGCTAGGTGAGGCTTGCCTGGCCACCGGCGAGGCTCCGGCGAGCTTGCCGAACCTTGCCCTGGCTTGGTGAGCTTGCCAAACTGGTTGCCGACGACTGGCGGACGGCAGTGGACGGCGGCGACGGGCAATGGCGGACAATGGCGAATGGCAACAGAGAATGGGAGAGAAGAGTTCCACTTTTTTGATTCATTTTCTTGTTTCCGGAACAAGAATCATTTTTTTTTTTTAATTCTTGATTCTACTCCAAATCTGTTCATGGGAACAAAAATTTTACCAAACGCGATTCTATTCCCAAATTGATCCCGGGAACAAAAAATCATAATTAGGCATTGTTTGGATGCCTAATAATGCGTCAATTTTCTCATGCATTCAATGATTGAGATACAACGAGCTCGATGAAGCATCAAATTGAAAAAGACCTGGTTCAATTTCAAGTATTTTATTTTTTGCTCATAGCATAAGCTGTGTTTTGAGAAGGCGATCCAGACATATATATTATTTGCAAACACATCTAAGCTGAGTTAGCATTAGTATCGTGGCAAATGTGAAAACTTCGATTATAGCTGGCCGTAATAGAATGTTTAGGAGACTTCACAAAAACCCTGTCGACCCCTCACAATCCTAGTTAGTCCATACCTGCGCCAATGCACCCTTTTGCCCCTCACTAGTCCCCACTCAGAATTTCTCTTTGGAATTTGAGATCTTTCTACTTTCGCCACATGCCACCTTAAATCGTGTTCCTACTAAAGCAGTTCCATTGACTCCTTTTTAGTTGTGGACTGGACGTAAGCCTAGTTTGAATCATCTTAAAGTTTGGGGATGTCCAGCAGAGGTGAAGTTATATAATCCTACATTGAATAAGCTAGATTTCAAAACTACACGATGTTATTTTGTGTCTTACTCAGATCATTCAAAGGGGTATCGGTTTTATAACCCCAATGGAGGTACAAGAATTGTGGAATCTCAGACTGCAAAATTTCTGGAATTTGATGTAGCTGAAAAGGGTAGTTGCTCATAAACTATCGAGGATGATAGTATGTTGAGGGTTACTGGATTCTCATCTCATCCTGTGCAGACAATTTTGGAGCCTCTTGCGCCACAATATGATCCTATAGTGGCTCAAGATCCTATTGTTGAGACAGTTCCTGAAGAAATTCCTCAAGCTCCTCAAATTCATAATGAGGTTGAAGTAGCTCCACTCAGAAGATCTACTAGGGAAAGACGTTCAGCTATACCACCAGACTATGTGGTCTACCTAGGAGAGCATGATTATGATATTGGCTGTGTTGTTGATCCGGTCACTTATACCGATACCATCTTATGTCCTCAATCAAATTTGTGGCTAGATGCAATGAAAGATGAGATGCAATCTATGAAACATAATGGTGTTTGGGAGCTTGTCAAATTGCCTGAAGGTTGCAAACCTATTGGCTGCAAATGGGTATTCAAGACTAAAAAGGATTCCAAAGGAAAGATTGAAAAGTTTAAGGCCAGACTGGTAGCTAAGAGTTTCACTCAAAGAGAAGGAATAGATTATGAAGCAACATTTTCTCCAGTTTCTTCTAAAGATTCCTTCAGAGTGATCTTGGCATTGGTAGCTCATTTTGATATGGAGTTACACCAGATGGATGTTAAGACTGCTTTTCTTAATGGTTCATGAGGAGGTTTATATGGTGCAACCTGAAGGTTTTACAAATGATGATTCAGGTAAGCTTGTTTGTAGATTGAAGAAGTCTATTTATGGCCTTAAGCAAGCTTCTAGACAGTGGTATTTCAAATTTCATAGTGTTGTCACTTCATTTGGATTTATTGAGAATAAAGTAGATCAGTGCATATACACCAAGGTCAATGGGAGGAAATATATTTTTCTCATACTTTATGTGGATGATATCTTGCTTGCAAGTAGTTGTTGAAGAAAAATCCCTTGGAGTTTTGAAGTTGGCAGAACAGCCTCATCAGTACCGTCTAAAGACTCCAAAACTCAGTCGGTTACGTCTGAAGTTTTTAAGATCTAAAGGTTTTCAAAGACAGTCGGACCCGAAGTTCGGTCTGAAGTTTTCCGTCCGAAGTCGAGTCAAGACTCGGTTTCCGTCGAAGACCTTCAAGACTCGGTTTCGATCGATGACCCTCAAGACCCAAATCTAAGTCTCGAAGACGGTTCGCGATTTTTTACGGGCTGGCCACGGAGTTATTCTTATGGCTAAGGAAAGTAAGATATTGGATTTCGTATTTCCTAATCTTAACCATGGAATATCTCTGGCTGTGATCGAGAGCTTGGAAGATTTGTTCTTCGGATTTTATCTGTTGAAGATCAAGATTATTTTTGGAAGAATCTAATTTTGGGAACTCAAGATCCTGATTGTATGGGCGAACAGGATTGAAGAGCTACTGTCTACTTACGTTTTTGGGACAAGGAGATCACTTAAATTGATTCAGTCCAACGGGTTGATTGGGTGAATTTTTGGTAAGTGCCAACGGGTATGAAGGCACGGAGGCTATTTAAGGTGGATGACGTTGCTTGGAAACAAGGAGAGACTGGGTAGAAAAATCTCGATGTTAGAATCTCCAAAATCACTTGTTCTCTAAAATCTTTCATATTCAAATTGTGTATCAAAGAGAGTGAGATATAATGCGAAAGCAGCAGAAAGCTGTAGGAGAGACTGTCTATTGAAGAAGTCTAGTCCGTTTACTGTAATGGCTTTCGTTTGCTACATAGTGATTACAGCCAGTTGGCTGCCAGCGTGGAGAGTGGACGTAGGCTTAGACTAAGCCGAACCACTATAATCCTTGTGTCAATTCTCTCTTACCCTACTCTATTTATTTTATGAATACGTAATCTATTTATTATTGATATATCTTTGATATCAACGTATTCCACTGCAAAAGATTCCAAAAGAATTCCGCAACAACCTATTCACCCCCCCTCTAGGTTGACTCACTAGCCTATTTCAGTAGTGACATTGGTTTACTGCATGAGACAAAGCGGATGTTATCGAAAAATTTTGATATGAAAGACCTTGATGAGGCGTCTTTTGTTCTTGGCATTGAGATTCATAGGGATCGCTCATGCCGTTCATTGGGTTTGTCTTAGAGGGCATATATTGATCACATTTTGGAAAGATTCAGTATGCAATATTGCAAACCAGGAATTGCTCCTGTTATTAAGGGTGATAAATTGAGTCTTTCACAATGCCCTGATTCAGATTTTGAGAAAGTTCAAATGAAGAATATACCTTATGTTAGTGCACTTGGAAGTATCATGTATGCTCAAGTTTGCACTAGGCCAGATATTGCTTTTGCAGTTGGGCTTCTAGGCAGATATCATACTAATCCAGGAAGTGATCACTGGGTTGCTGCCAAGAAGGTTTTAAGGTACTTAAAGAGAACAAGG
Organism: Eucalyptus erythrocorys; assembly: GCA_014182555.1. Taxonomy (NCBI): domain Eukaryota; kingdom Viridiplantae; phylum Streptophyta; class Magnoliopsida; order Myrtales; family Myrtaceae; genus Eucalyptus; species Eucalyptus erythrocorys. The sequence goes on from CM024602.1 coordinate 16,035,475, forward strand.
GATTATATGCTGATTTATAGACATGTTCCTGACTTGTAACTAGTAGGGTATTCTGATGTAGATTTTGCTGGCTGTCAAGATGATAAGAAGTCAACAACAGGATACATATTTATGTTGGCAGGAGGTGCAGTATCATGAAAGAGCGAGAAACAGAAATCCATATCTTTTTCTACCATGCAAGCGGAGTTCATAGCATGTTTTTCAACTGCTACTCAAGCTATTTGGCTCCGGAACCTCATTAGGGAGTTATCAGTTTTTGATTTTGTGGATAGGCCCATACAACTACATTGTGACTTCTGTTGTTGTTTATTAACAACAACAGAAGTCTCAAAGGGTCTAAATACATGGAGGTCAAGTTTTTGACTATAAAGGAATCAGTGCAGAATGGTGACATTGCTGTAGATTATGTTTCTACAGATGATATGGTTGCAGATCCACTGACTAAAGGCCTACGCCCATGTGTATTTGATCGACATGTCATTAGTATGGGCCTAGGAGCATCTTGGGATGTTGTCTTTTAGTGGGAGTTATATTTTATTTTTCTTAAATAAAGTTTATATCTACATTTGTTACAATTTAGTAACGTTTTGATATATATATTTCAACTTTTGCATTCAATACTATATTTTTGAATGGTTTGTTTTTTTTGTTGAATATATATATATATATATATATATATATATATATATATATATATATTGTTAAAATTCTCAAGGCATTACCTTGAGTGAAGGCTAAGGGGCATTTGGTTATTAGCCTTGTGCATATGTTCTTGTAAAAGGTTAACCATAAGGACAAGACATATGTGAGTTCATTAGAATCATAATTTCATTCTCTTGTGACACAAACTTTTGTGTCGCCTAAGTAAGAAAATGGTGATTGACAAATGGATCTCTCTATGAGAGATGTTAGTCATTTGCCACACTACCATATTGAATCCATATCAATAAAGTTGAAAGCACTTGTGACCGTAGAAGGCTCTGTGTGTATACATGTAGTTACCGCCATGATTCGGTGTTGGAGGTTTTATGGGATAGGATTGACTATTAAGAATTATCTCTGGACCAATGTGCGCACATACAATACAATTTCAATTAATATAGTCCAAGTGGGAGAATGTAAGAATTTTCCTAATATGTGGACTAAATTAATTGACATTGTTATTTACCGTTTAACGTTTACCGTTTTACGGGATTTGGTCTAAGGTGAGATAAATGGTTTCTTAATTAGTCTAATATGGGGCTGGCTAGTGTGGGCCGAGTTGAGCCTGGCCCATAATGAGGGGGACTGGCTGAAAACTCTATAAAGAGTGCTCAAGTCTCTCCTCTAACCCTAATCTCACATATCCTCACATAAGGGACGTTATTCTAACGTCAATCGTGAGGGGCCGCCTCATCGAGCCAGTGATACGGAGGGCGACAGAGGAGAAGGATTTGCGCAAGGAACATTGTGTTTCCGCTTCCGTTTAAGAACGATGGATCCTAAAACAGGTGCGTCAATCATTCTATTAACAATTGCATGTTCTTGTTTTGGTTATGGAGATCTTGGTTGTGCATAATCTGCACCCAACATCTACTTTCGCCACATGCCACTGTGCAAGGACTTATGATGGGCCCGTTTGGTTCGGCTTTGGGGAAATGCCCTTGAGAGAATGCAAATACCCTTGAAGTAAAGGGGTTTTCCGAAGTGCTACACCGTTTGGTAAATTTAGCATTGCAAAATAACTTTAGCAAAAACACCGTTTGGCAAAACTTGCATTTGCAATTAGCTTTTGCCATTTTTGTTTTTTTAAAAAATCTGAAAGTAAAATTCGGCGGCCGGCCAACCGCAGCCGGCCGCTGGCGAACTGCCGGACGGCCAATTTGGCCGCCGGTCGCCAGATCTGGTCGTTGGTAGGCCAGATCTGGCTGCCAGACCGCCAGATCTGGCCTCTCGACGGCCAGATCTGGCCCCCAGACCGCCAGATCTGGCCTCCCGAAGGCCAGATTTGGCCACCGGACCGCCAGATCTAGCCTCTCGACGGCCAGATCTGGCGGCTGAGGCCTCATGTGGCATCGCCTGGTCGTGCGAGCCAGGCGACGTTTTGCCCGGGTCGCAGTCCCGCCACCCCGGGCGGTGGTCACCGGGACGCGGGACCCCCACGCGGCGGTGCGGCTGCCGGAGAAGAAGATGAAGAAGACGAACGGAGAAGACGGGAGGGGACGGGAGAGACGAACGGAGAGGTCCTTCGGAGATGAACAGTGAAGAGGCATTTCCCAAATGCCAAATGCTCAATCTTTGGTCCCCCAAAGATTAGGCTTTCAGCATTGGGGATGCTCAAATTTGGCCAAATAGCATTTCAAATTTGTTGCCAAACACCGAAAACTTCCCCAAAGGGGCTTTGGAGGCCCAAAGCCACTTTGGAATGCCCAACCAAACACCCCCGATGTATAGAACCTACATGTTCATAATAGAGCTCTCAAAGAGCTACTTTCAGTTGACGTGTTATTTGATTGACAAAGAACATTCAGAGAACAATCAAAATGAAAGAAATGAAGGATATATAGTCATGACACCAGTTTTTGCCTCGAATCATATAGACATAATAGAAAATTCGAGAAACTTTGAGGACCACAGTACCATTTCATCTTGTTTTTCACTAATATACTTATTTTCCCCTTCTTGCATGCTTGAATTCTTTAACACGCATTTAGGTGAATAAAGGAGGCATCCACATTCATTGAATAGGACCATATATAACTCCATCATTGGCATGGAAATTGCATATTTGAGTCAACATAGATCATCATATATACTTAGTTAAAAATTTCACAATATGAAAAGGGCATGACTACCGATCAACTTCAACGTTTGAAATCCATTTTGAGCTGAATACGATACAGCGATGTCGGGACCCCAAAAAATGAAACTACAGAAGTGCTTGACGACTTGTATTCTGACTCTGAATGGTCTTTATTTTGGACTCATGAAGAAGCCGAAAGATGAGATAGACAAAAGGTTCTAAAGCATCCCCATTTGGTTAGATCAGATAAAGCCTCGAGTGCGAAAAGGCCACCATCTGTTACTTCGGGGATGCATGATGAGGCTCTGCTCCTTTCTTACATCTTTTGACAATGTCATCATTGAGAATTGTGTAATTTGAGCTACTCACGTTTCTGAAGTAGCAGAGTTCACTGCCATCATACTTGTACACTTGCTGAGTATTGCCTAACCCGCTGACTACCAAGTGGTTCTTCACAGTCATGTAACCCTGTCCATTCTGCACATTGCTCAGTGAACTACTCGAGCGCATGGAGCCAGAATCTCTATGCCTTCTCTCGTTAAAAGCCAACGTGAAGTTCGCAGTAGAAAAGGTAGTGTCAATTCCTTGATCCACGGAGTTAGAGTATAAATAAAACGGGAAATCTCTGTACACTCGAATGGATGCGAGGGTGGAGGACCCCTTCTTAGCGACAACGCTCTCGTTGGAATGGATAAGCTGCTTAATAATTTGCAGATTCGCATGATTCCTCATGACCATGACGTTACTGTATTTGAATTCTTGCTTCCAAGTGGTCATGATTTTCCCATATGATGACTTCACCCAACCACTGGACGATATGGACCGGCTGACCCCAGTCAAAAACTTCCCATCAAAGCCCTTGAAATCCAAGGCCGAAGAAACGGCTAGAGGCAGGCAATTGGAAGTCAGAAGCTTCCCTGCAGTTTTCGTGCTCTTATCATCCAGCCAAAGATGCAGATTGGCATCAATGTACCACACATTCAAAGCGTTCGTGACACTGAAGCCAAATTCGTGGAGTTTTCCATCTAATATCTTTGCTAGAAGGGGCGTAATCTCGATATCGTACGTAGGGAGATCGAACGATCCAATGCCAGTGATGGGTCGCCAAAAAAGAGGATTGATCCCTCCTGTGTATACCACTGTGAAAGGCCAAACCGCACCCACTACTGCACCATCGAGGCTCACAAGAACCTCCCTAAAAGGGCCATTCCCAGCAAATCCAGTAAGATTATTGGCCTCAATATACTCAGTGGGGAGATTCCCATACCAAGACTCATCATTCTCATGAAAAGACACATAAACCTCCAGCACTGCCCTGTAGACATTCAGGGGAACACGAAACTCCTTCGTCTCTGTATCAGTAGCATTCTCGATTTCAAACCACAACCCATCATTCAACGGCAAGTTTCTCGAAATCGGCAATATCAAATCCGCATTCGAACCATACCCAGGAACAGAATTCCTCGAATTTCCCACATCCCCCACCAGATGCTCATCCTCAGCAGGGTAAAAATGAAACTTTATCTTGACGTGGTAAACCCCTGTATAGGTTCTATCCACAACATTGCGAAGGGAAACGGCGAGAGTACCGTTCTTCATGAGCAACGAATAGTACCTGGTAATGTCCTTCTTGACCGTCCAAACAATTCCCGTAGCTCTCGGCTCGGCAGTGCAGCTCCTGAGAAGCTCAACCCCGCCAAGCCAAACCCCGAAAATCCGGTCGAATTGTCTGCCTTTGCAAGTGGCGCTCCATTCAAGCACGATCTTGGAGAATCTCTGCGAATAACAAGTCGATGGAGGGGTGTAAATGGCGAGAACCGGGGGCTTGCCATATGTGCGCGCGAAGTCGTGTTGTAAAACCAGGTACGAGCAAGGTTTGGTCTTGGGGAGCTTGATGGGCCTGGCGACTTCGAAGTGGCGAGTGGGTGAGCCGGTGGAGTTGGTGTGAAGTTCGGGTCCGGAGATGAGGGAGGATCGGAGGAGGAGCTTGGTCCAGTGGACGTTCGCGGCGGAGAGAGAGGAGAGGGAGAGGAGGAGGAGGAGGAGGAGGAAGGAGAGAGAGGAAGCCATGGATGGTGGTTGAGGGATTGCTCTTGCTTCCCGTAGTGAACTTTTGTCTTCGGAGTCTTCGTCTGGCAGGAGTAGGGAAGACAATGATTAATGGAATCAAAAATCAATCCATTGCCAGCAGCGGAATGGACACGTGACGATAACGAAGAAACTTCTTCGAAAGATTCCAGATAAGGTGCGCAGTATAGAATAAGAATTTGAAACAAGTTAGAAATATCTTTATTTTTTTAAATAAAAGTTTAAAATGAATTTTATTTCTAAAATGCATATATCAATTTTAAAGAATGACTTGAATTCACTAAATGTGAAGGACAATTTTATCTTTTTCATTTTTTTTAAATGTTTCTTTTTTCTTTTAAAAAAACTAAAAATAAAAAAACAAAAAACAAAAAAGAAAACACACCCTGTGGCCGGTGGGGTGGCGATGAAGGCTGGTGGGGTTGCCAGCGCTTGGGAGAGAGCCAGTAACCTTGGTTGACGAGAGGCAAGGGCTTGGCCCTTGCTAGAGGTGAGAGTGGGCTCGCCTGGGCATCAAGTGAGGGCTACCCTCATCCAACCTCAGTGATTATAATCGTCGCCTTTGCCGGCCCTTGCTAGATCTAATGAGGGACGCCTTAATCCGAGTTAGGTGAGGGTTGCCTTGGCTCGACGTTGGTGAGGGCGACCTCTACTGACCATTGATGGCCATGTTCAAGAAATGGAAGAGATAAAAAGAAAAGAAGAAAAAAGAAAAAAGAAAAAGAGACGAAAAAATCAAATAATTTTAAAAATATAGTTATAATTTGTTGACCAAAATACCCCTTCTTTAATGGCCGGAAAAATCACCATCGGCCAAAGGCCTTTATTTGAGACGATTTAACTATTTCAGGCCCTTATTTGAAATAATATTCTTTTTGACCCATTATTAAAGTAAATTAGAGCACTTCACGTCCTTTTTTGAAATTTTCCCAAAGTTTTTTTAAGAGTGGAAATAATTTTGGTGGATGCGATTCAGAAAACTTTTTAAAAAGCCTGGATTTCCTTTTTATCCTAGCAACAAATGTAAATTCTTAAAAGCCTTCTTGAAATGTGACTTTTCTAAATTACCTTTCCAATCAAGCCATTGTGCTGCAATTGACCTTCCAAACTCATAATTTGAGTTGGGATGAATATTTATTTGTATAGTCAAAGTATAATTTCTTTTGTTGTCTACTGTTCAAAGTTTTGTCAATTTCTCCTATTTTACAAGTACATATTCTCACTTTTTGAATTCACGTCAATTTTTGAAAAATTCATATCAAGATGAGAAAAATATAATTATAGTTAGGTAAAAGGAAGAGGGGTTCCTACTTTTTAGATGATTGATTCCTCATCTTTCTTCCTTCAATGTCCAAACAAATCTATCGCAAAAGGAACATTAAAATGGAAAGATTCATATATGACTATCGTTGCTGTTATTATTTCGATTTCTTTATTCATCTTCTCATTCTCTTGATTAAGCCTGTCAAAAGAAAAATAAAATAAATGTAACTATGCATGTCACATAAAGGACAACTATACAAAGAGACCAAGGTGCATTTGTTTGTGTTTCTGTTAAAAAATTACTTATGGGAACAGAAATAGAAAAAAAGTATTTCTGCTCCGGGGAACAATTTTTAAATAAAAGAAGCTTGGCAGGATACTGACCACAGTTATTGAAATTGAATCTGCCAATAGCTTTACAAAAGGATTCTATGGAGAAAACTCAAAACTTAGATCCAAACAAGTATGACCCCCTGAACATCCAAGATTCAGATTCAAAAGGGCAAAGGAAATTAATACATCATGTGATGCCGACAAAAGAAGACATTAACGAGCACGAGATTTATTGTTCAATAACACCACCGATTCGCAGAAATGGGAATGACACGAGGATAATCTCATTAATGCTATGTTTAAACTGAGGGAAGTGGAAGTGAATGGGAGGAACTAATTCAAAAGGAAACATTTTCTCTACTGGTGAGAAAGAAGGGGAGAAATGGGTGGAATATTTCCAAGTGAGACAAATTCAATTTCCTCCTGACTTTGGAAGGGAATGGAAGTAATCAATTCCCAAGGCATATATTGCAGTATTACCAATCTATTTTCACACAAATATAATACAAGGAGCTTTCGCGTCCTATCTTCTTTATCCTCCACATCAATTTCCTTCATTATACATCTAAACAAAGATGTAGGTATTGGCTTCTGCCTTTCTGCCATATCATTTCTCTCCCAACTTAAAATTGCCAAACATTCTCTCAAAAATAGCATTATGGGTCATGTTCGTCAGCTAAGTTCACTCAAACAAAGGAATACTATGCATTGCCCGTACAAATTCAAGAATGATCTTCCTTTTTCATGCAGATGAAGACATGATATAATAGTCCCTATCTTTTAAATGTGCAATGATACAGGCAGTAAAGGTAAACTTTAGTAAGATGCAACAATATGAATAGACTCTATTTAGGCAGCACAAGCAAGTTCATGATAGTAAGAAGTAGCAAAAGAACGCACGACAACCCAACAGGCAAGAATTAATCTCTTCAAAATCAAAATGGCAATTAAGGAAAACCTTCTGTTTGATCCTCTGAGCAGCAGCCGGATCCTTTTTATGGATTATCTTATAAGAAACAAGTATGACATCTTTTAGTGGGCGCGGAGTCTCCTCAACTTTCCCAAAGCAAGGAACATGCACACGGTTGCAATTGTCTGTCAAGCATTGAAAAGGACACGATCAAATAAAGCAAAATTACACTAATTTTTTTCCAATTAAGTCAGGTAACCCAATCCAAGAATAATACAAGCCTGAAACAATTAATACCATCAATAGAAATAAACTCGACATAAAAACACGACTAATGGAACGAAAGCCATCAACATGCATGATAACATCCAAAAATAGAAATGCTATAAGTTATCAGCAACCAGAATGCCAAGTCAATAAGAGCATAAGTTTAAAATCTACAAAGCAAGGGAACCCGGGGATCAGCATAACTCAAAACCAAAAGATGACGGGCGATAGTGGTACAGTTGGAAAAAGAAAATGAAAATAATTCCAACTACCTTAATGTATCTCATCTCATCCAAGCAAATAGAAATTTGGTAATTGACATTGTAGCAATATACAAAGAACCAGCATTACAAAACCAGATTATTCGAATTCCCAAATGTCAAATATTCAACAAACATCAAAACATTTTATATTGTCATACAATGGTCATGGATTATCATAGAAGGCGAGCTCATCACACCTAGCGCTTTAAGTGAGTTCATCCAGAACACAATGTCTGATGTATCAAAGATAAAAGAAAGCATATGATCAGATCCAAGGGTCAAAAATATTAAAATTAAAACAAAAGTGCTAAACATAGTTGGTCAAAAATATTAAAATCAAAAGAAAGCAGATGAACTCGATCGAACTTCATGCCAATAACTCCGCGAATACTAAAACCACATTTCACTAATCTTCTCCCAATAATCGACCCAACTTAAGGCGAAATTCAACCTCAAATACGAATAACATCACCGTCCCCACCAGCGAACAACGACCACACACACTACGAAGCAAGAGAATAGGAGCCAGAGCGAAGAGATCACTAAAAAGCCGGCGAAGCAGAGAGCTGCCCGAAAGTCACCGGGAAACGGGCCGACCATCAAAACGACACAAACCCACTGAACTAAAGACTCATTCGACCACCACAAGAGACGGACGCGCTGAATCTCGACACGGCAAGCGGGGCGGCAGCAGCGGAGCGCGGAGTTTACCTTCCTCGATCGGAGAAGCCATGATCGGGACCGGTAGCGGTGGCGGCGGGAGAGACAAGAGGAGGAAGCAGCAGGCTTGGGGAAAGCAGGAATCAGTGGGGAAGAGACGTGAGCGAGTGATCCGAATCTGGTTCTTGAGCGAAGACGGCCTTCGGCTTCTTCTCCACCCCCAGCGCCTTCGAGCACGAGCGCCCCGAGAGAATCTGGTTCTTGGGCGAGGGGCTTTGTCCCTCAATCGGTCGCCATCGCCGTCGCCGTCGTAGTCGTCGTCCCTGCCGCCGCCGTCGTCACAGTCGTTGTCGCCGTTGAGAGAACTCAACCGGAAATCGATCAAAACCAAGAGAGACGAGAGGCTTAGAGGACTGAGAGACGGGAGTCGGGAGAGAACGAATTAGATTTGGTTTTATCGGTTCGTGGTTCGGTTTTCAGTTCGGGTAATCGATAAAAACCGAATCGGTAAAAAAATTTTCAGTTTTTGATGAAAACCGAACCGAAAACCGAATCGAACCAAACCGATCGAAGTTTTCGGTTCGGTTCAGTTCGGTTCGTGGTTCGATTCGGTTTTCGGTTCGGGTCTTGACAGCCCTAGTGCTTTGTGTGGCGTGCAACGGAGTAAGATGAGTAGAAGGAAGTTCAGGAACTGCTATGGGGTTTTGCAGCATTCCATTAGCATATCCAAGACGAAGAAGAGGCGGGCTCATAGGGCTTTTGGCTTGGTCATTTGTAGAGTCATGGGTTGGGACGTTGAGAGATTGCCTCTTATTGTTGCGACGGGCAAGCCACCGAGTCACTCTTTATTCGGTTCGACGAGACGGCCCGACCCGCGATAAACTCGGACCCAACAAAGAGTGACTCGGTGGCTTGCCCGTCGCAACAATAAGAGGCAATCTCTCAACGTCCCAACCCATGACTCTACAAATGACCAAGCCAAAAGCCCTATGAGCCCGCCTCTTCTTCGTCTTGGATATGCTAATGGAATGCTGCAAAACCCCATAGCAGTTCCTGAACTTCCTTCCACTCATCTTACTTCGTTGCGCGCCACACAAAGCACTAGGGCTGTCAAGACCCGAACCGAAAACAAAACCGAACCGCGAACCGAACCGAAAACTTCGATCGGTTTGGTTCGGTTCGGTTTTCATCAAAAATCGAAAATTTTTTTACCGGTTCGGTTTTTATCGATTAAGCGAATAAAAACCGAACCACGAATCGATAAAACCAAATCTAATTCGTTCTCTCCCGACTCCCGTCTCTCAGTCCTCTAAGCCTCTCGTCTCTCTTGGTTTTGATCGATTTCCGGCTGAGTTCTCTCAACGGTGACGACGGCGGTGGCAGGGACGGCGACTGCGACGGCGACGGCGATGGCGACCGATTGAGCGACAAAGCCCCTTGCCTAAGAACCAGATTCTCTCGGGGCGCTCGTGCTCGGGGCGCTCGTGCTCAAAGGCGCCGGGGGTGGAGAAGAAGCCGAAGGCCGTCTTCGCTCAAGAACCGGATTTGGATCACTCGCTCACGTCTCTTCCCCGCGATTCCCGCTTTCCCGAGCCCGCCGCTTCCTCCTCTTGTCTCTCCCGCCGCCACCGCCGCCGGTCCCGATCATGGCTTCTCCGATCGAGGAAGGTAAACTCCGCGCTCTGCTGCCGCCGCCTTGCTTGCCGTGTCGAGATTCGGCGCGTTCGTCTCTTGTGGTGGTCGAATGAGTCTTTGGGTTCAGTGGGTTTGTGTCGTTTTGATGGTCGGCCCGTTTCCCGGTGACTTTCGGGCAGCTCTCTGCTTCGCCAGCTTTTTAGTGATCTCTTCGCTCTGGCTCCGATTCTCTTGCTTCGTAGTGTGTGTGGTCGTTGTTCGCTGGTAGGGACGGTGATGTTATTCGTATTTGAAGTTGAATTTCGCCTTAAGTTGGGTCGATTATTGGGAGAAGATTAGTGAAATGTGGTTTTAGTATTCGCGGAGTTATTGGCATGAAGTTCGATCGAGTTCATCTGCTTTCTTTTGATTTTAATATTTTTGACCAACTATGTTTAGCACTTTTGTTTTAATTTTAATATTTTTGACCCTTGGATCTCGATCATATGCTTTCTTTTATCTTTGATACATCAGACATTGTGTTCTGGATGAACTCACTTAAAGCGCTAGGTGTGATGAGCTCGCCTTCTATGATAATCCATGACCATTGTATGACAATATAAAATGTTTTGATGTTTGTTGAATATTTGACATTTGGGAATTCGAATAATCTGGTTTTGTAATGCTGGTTCTTTGTATATTGCTACAATGTCAATTACCAAATTTCTATTTGCTTGGATGAGATGAGATACATTAAGGTAGTTGTAATTATTTTCATTTTCTTTTTCCAACTGTACCACTATCGCCTGTCATCTTTTGGTTTTGAGTTATGCTAATCCCTGGGTTCCCTTGCTGTAGATTTTAAACTTATTCTCTTATTGACTTGGCATTCTGGCTGCTGATAACTTATAGCATTTCTATTTTTGGATGTTATCATGCATGTTGATGGCTTTCATTCCATTAGTCGTGTTTTTATGTCGAGTTTATTTCTATTGATGGTATTAATTGTTTCAGGCCTGTATTATTCTTGGATTGGGTTACTCGACTCAATTGGAAAAAAATTAGTGTAATTTTGCTTTATTTGATCGTGTCCTTTTCAATGCTTGATGACAATTGCAACTGTGTGCATGTTCCTTTCTGGGAAAGTTGAGGAGACTCCGCGCCCACTAAAAGATGTCATACTTGTTTCTTATGAGATAATCCATAAAAAGGATCCGGCTGCTTTGCTCGAGGATCAAATGTAAGGTTTTCCTTAATTGCCATTTTGATTTTGAAGAGATTAATTCTTGCCTGTTGGGTTGTCGTGCGTTCTTTTGCTACTTCTTCTTGTCATGAACTTGCTTGTGCTGCCTAAATAGAGTCTATTCATATTGTTGCATCTTCGAAGTTTACTTTTACCGCCCGTATCATTGCACATTTAAAAGATAGGGACTATTATATCATGTCTTCATCTGCATGAAAAGGAAGATCATTCTTGAATTTGTACTGGCAATGCATAGTATTCCTTTGTTTGAGCGAACTTAGCTGACGAACATGACCCATAATGCTATTTTTGAGAGAATGTTTGGCAGTTTTAAGTTGGGAGAGAAATGATATGGGAGAAAGGCAGAAGCCAATACCTACATCTTTGTTTAGATGTATAATGAAGGAAATTGATGTGGAGGAGAAAGAAGATAGGACGCAAAAGCTCCTTGTATTATATTCGTGTGAAAATAGACTGGTAATACTGCAATATATGCCTTGGGAATTGATTACTTCCATTCCCTTCCAAAGTCAGGAGGAAATTGAATTTGTCTCACTTGGAAATATTCCACCCATTTCTGTTCATTTCTCCCCTTCTTTCTCACCCAAGAGAAAATGTTTCCTTTTGAATTAGTTCCTCCCATTCACTTCCACTTCCCTCGTTTAAACATAGCATTAATGAGATTATCCTCGTGTCATTCCCATTTCTGCAGAATCGTGGTGTTATTGAACAATAAATCTCGTGATCGTTAATGTCTTCTTTTGTCAGCATCACATGATGTCTTAATTTCCTTTGCCCTTTTCAATTTGAATCTTGGATGTTCAGGGGGTCATACTTGTTTGGATCTAAGTTTTGAGTTTTCTCCATAGAATCCTTTTGTAAAGCTATTGGCAGATTCAACTTCAATAACTGTGGTCGGTATCCTGCCAAGGTTATCTAGCTTCGTTATGCTTTGCCCATGATATCTTTCTTTTGTTGGGCTGCTCATAGACGCCTCACTGCTGAGAACCTAAGGAAGTGGAATTTTTTTCTAATTGATCATGTTGGTTTTTATTCATTGTCATAGAATGAAAAATATTTTATTTACCTCGATTCATCTATTAAACTTTGATCAAATGCAGAATTTTATGATTGTATAAAAGGTATGTTCATGAGGCTATTTGACATGTCCAGCTAATCAAACCATCTGTTTTTTGTTAGGTCTTGGATTTGTCACGTCCATAACTTTCATCTTCTTCATTAGGGTGTTCATGTCATCATGGTTGGGTGCATCTGTCCTCAGCCTTGGAGAGTGGTTCATTAAACGTATGCCATTTGTTCGTCACGTCTACAATGCCTCCAAGCAAATTAGTGCTGCAATATCACCAGGTTTGAGTTGGGGCTTATTTCTTTTGCTCTGTAACTTAAGTTGGCTGTAAAGGTTTGTGATAATTGAGCTTAAGCAACTCAAATATACAATGAGCGAATCGTTGATAAGTGAATCTAGCGGTACAAATAGAAGGAGATTGAGATCATTGTATGGGAACACTTTAAAAGGATAGAAAATAGCCAAGATAAAGCTGAATGTCTATATTGTGGAGCTGTTATTGGTTGTTCTACTACTCAAGGGACTAGTGGGATGCATAATCATTTAGGTAGATGTAAGAATTATCCATATGCGAACGTGGAGAAAAGGCAAAGAAGTGCCTCGAATGAATTTGTTGCGGTTGGTAGTTCTATTTCAATTGGTCCTTGGAAATTTGATCAAGATGCTAGTCGAAAAGATCTAGCGCCGATGTTTATCATTGGTGAACTACCTTTTAAGTTTGCGGAACTTGAGGCATTTCGAAAATTCGTGAGTAGAATCCAGCCAAAGTTTTTCATCCCTTCAAGAAACACATTAAGGGAGGACTGTTACAAGTTATACCTAGAGGAAAGAAGTAAATTGAAAAAATATTTTTCTGGTACTTCTCCAAGGGTTTGTCTTACGACTGACACGTGGACTTCATGTCAAAATCTAAGTTACATGTGTCTTACTGCTCACTTTATAGACGCTGATTGGAAGTTGCAAAAGAAAATTTTGAATTTTTGTCAAATCTCAGGACATTCGGCTGAGATTATAGGGAAAGAGGTTGAGAAATGCTTAACTAGTTGGGGGATCAAAGGCATTTTTTCTATCACTGTTGATAATGCTGGCTCCATTGACTCAGGAGTTCAATACTTGAAGAAAAGACTTAACTCTTGGAATGCTCTGATATTATCAGGTGAGTTACTTTATGTGAGATGTTGTGCTCATATCTTCAGTTTGATTGTGAGAGAAGGTTTGAAAGATATAGATGATTCCATTGTTAGAATACGCTCAGCTGTACGTTATGTGAGATCTTCTCCTTCGAGATTGCAACGGTTTAAGGAGTGCATTTTGCTGGAAAATATTGATTCCCATAATCTTGTATGTTTGGATGTGGAGACTCGGTGGAATTCAACATATCTCGATGTTAGAAGTGGCCTTGAAGTTTCGAAATGCTTTTATCTCATTAGATATTCAAGACATAAGATTTGTGAAGAGCTTTCCAAGGTGAGAGGGTTACCTACCGATGATGATTGGGATTATGCCCGTCGATTTCTTCCTTTCTTGAAGTTGTTCTATGATGCAACTTTAAAAGTATCGGGCTCTTCTTATGTCACTTGCAATGATATGGCAAAAGATGTCTATGGGATTTATATGATGATTGATTGATATTGTGGAGATGAGGATAGGAGTTTGCAAGAAGTAGCCAAGAGAATGAAGATCAAATTCAATAAGTATTTTGACAATGTGAACAACATAAATCTCACATGGTTCATTGCATGTATACTTGACCCTCGACATAAGATGGATTATGTGAAATGGATGATTAATCAAGTGTATGAAGGCAATCGGGCAGAAACTTTGCGAGATAGAGTGACAAAATCTCTGACATTATTGTTTGAGCAATATCGCACCGGTACATGCCCCCAAAGCAGCGTGAGATTAAAGGGGACAAGGACAGTGAACGTTTCAATGTCTCCTGTGGTTGGTGCGGACATTATGACTACAATGTATCTTAGCCAAATGGGACAAGAATATCTGGAAGAAAAATCTGAATTAGATAAGTATTTGGAAGAAGGATGTGAACGGTATAGTTCCACTTTTGATATCTTAAATTGGTGGAAAGTCAATTCTTCCAGATATCCTATCTTATCTTCTATTGCTCGAGATATTTTGGCCGTGCCCATCTCCACCGTAGCATCAGAGTCTACATTCAGCACCGGAGGTCGAGTACTTGATGCATTTCGTAGCTCCTTGACCCCAATCATGGTAGAGGCTCTTATATGTACTCAGGATTGGCTATGATCTGCACCATTTTCACAATCAATCGAGGAGGACTTAAAAGAACTTGAAAATTTCGAGTCAGGTGAGAAAAAAATAACCATGGAATATTTATATCTTTCAATATTACAATTGATATTTCAATTCTCATTTCCATTGTAAATTTAATGCAGAGTTGTCATCTATGACCATGGACCTAAATTCAATAGCAATTTCTCTTGATGATTGAATGTCGTCTTTAAGCTCGAAGAGGTAAATTC
Source organism: Eucalyptus erythrocorys (assembly GCA_014182555.1). Classification (NCBI taxonomy): domain Eukaryota; kingdom Viridiplantae; phylum Streptophyta; class Magnoliopsida; order Myrtales; family Myrtaceae; genus Eucalyptus; species Eucalyptus erythrocorys. The sequence continues at coordinate 16,050,486 of CM024602.1, forward strand.
ATAGTAGCGTAAGGGAGTGAGTGTATGTCTGAATTTCGTGTTCCCTTGCTCACCCAAGTACATACGACGGTCAAATTTCAAGAAAGTTATGCATAATCCAGATAGAATTGAATCTGACATAGCAGGATTTAGTCTTTTAGTACGTGTGCTTGTTGATCTAATATCAACTTTCTTGATTATTCCTTTTGTGGCTCATCTTATTTACAAATGTCATACGGCAGTGACATTTTTCTCGTATCCCTAGTCAATTCCAAGATGTTATTTCTGTCGATTAATTCACCAGAGTACGTACCCTGTTACTTATTGATTTCGGTGTGAAATGAAGTTGGTTGAGAAAAATCCAGACGCAGCAATAAGTCTGTTTTGGAAGGCAATAAAAGCAGGGGATAGAGTAGATAGTGCACTCAAAGATATGGCCGTCATCATGAAACAGCAGGACAGAGCAGAAGAAGGGATCGAAGCAATTAGATCTTTTAGGCATCTTTGCTCCAGACAAGCTCAAGAATCTCTGGACAATGTACTCATTGACTTGTACAAGGTAATTGTTTCTTACATTATTAAGTTCTTAAGTTCTGTATTATAGCACTCATTTGCTTGCACCTTAAGGAAAGGTTGGGTCATGAATCTATTCTCTGATGAGGCATGCAAGATTTTAACAGGGGAACTGTCATATTCAATTTTTTTACAGATTTGAGTCTGTAGAAGTATTATACAACGTAGAGCTAGATAGCATTGTAAGCAGAGAGTATTTCCTTCAAAATGGAATTCTATAAGTTGATTCGTTCTAGCTGATGGTCTCAGTTGTTTGTGATGTCCAAATGGCAAATTTTTTGTCTGACCTGCCTGGAAAATTATGAGAATGAATCTGGCAGAAATGCGGTAGACTGGATGAACAGATTGAACTATTGAAGCAAAAACTGTGGATGATATGCCATGGAGAGGTTTTCATACCATCCAAGCTGGTTCTGTGTTGAAGGCTTCATAGTCTAGCAGCCATTCGTGTGTTTCCATCTGATGTCCTTTGCTGTTGACGTTCTTTCTCTTGAGCTGATTCCGTGTAGTACTAGGAAACTCGGTAGGTTTTTGTGTAGGTTTTGACATGAGATGAATTGATTTATGGGTTTCGATGACACCATGAATAAAAATTCTATCATTTATGTGTTCCATGTTGCCAAAGTGACCTTACCTGTTTTACTATTCGGTGACGCAAGGCAACCTAGGATGGGCATACATGCAACAGGGCAACTTTATGGCAGCTGAAGTGTTTTACCGTAAAGCTTAGATAATTGTGGAGGCACTTATCTTAGACATGACAAACGGTTTGTGCCTTGGTGGTCCGGTTTCAGAAAGAACTGCATGTATGGAGGATCTCATCTTTTTCCTTGTTCTCGCCAATGGAGGTGAAGGGCTGTCTTAGTACTATGATCTACCCATATGGCGCTCTTCATTTTCTGCGTCTGGATATGAAGGTCTGTTATGACTTAATGTAATGTTCTTATTTATCATAACATGAACCTGTCCTGTAGACAACTGCAAATAGAATTTTGGTTATTACAGCAAAAAATGAGGTTGGAGATGCACTTTAACTGGCAATTTTAAATTGAATACAATGTGAGCCCCGGCACAAGAAAAGCAAAGAGGAACACATAGATACAGGGTCAGTCCAGAGACACATCACTGTTACATGGAGCTTTTGTCCTGTTTAAGCCAACATGAGGTTTTAGATCATTCCATGATCCAGTGGGTACAGAGTACTCGTCGTCTCGCTTTCATTTGTTAAAAACTAGAGCAAGGTGGTAATGCATGTATATAGCTAATGGTTTTGCCCATCAAAGAATGAAATAAAGACGAAAAAGAGATGCTGTTTTAATTAGTTAGCTGTCAATTTTCTTCTTCTATCGCCGATTGTTTGATTCATCTGTACACGAAACTCATCTCTTCAGAGCCACATATTGCATGTTTATGTGGTGACAGTCTTGTCTTTGCTTTTGGACTTGATGCATCTATCGGTTACCTTTTCTTCTGATTGATCTTGCACAAACCGTTTGAGGGTGGATTTGCTTTCTCTCTTCTTGCTATTCCATTAGGTGATCAGTTGGCTTGTCCTCGATATTGGAGGCCGCGAGATGCTTAGAGAACTTGAAAGACTTTTATTTCGGGTTTGATAAAGAACGGGTGAGTCTATGGCCGGGAGGCATCGCTATTGGATCGAAAAGTGAAAAATTATAATCATTCCAATCGAGATTAGATCTCGGCCGAGGCTTGTTATATTTCAATTAAATGGTAAAAGATTGTAAGGATGTTGACTTTGAGATTAGCTAACAACCCAATAAAGAGAAAGCTAAAGAAATAGTTAATTGATTTCTAGATGATCGCAATCATTGACTGTGTAAGTTGTGTTCGGATGTAGAGAGAGAGTACTATGCGTGACATCTATATTTATGGTAAGCCGTCCCAAAAAAAAAAAAAAAACAAAAACAAAAGTTGAAAACTGAAAAACCGAACTGAACCGAACCGAAATTTCGGTTCAGTTCGTAATCGGTTTGGTTCTTATTCTATTCGGTTCGGGAATTTTTATAATGGTTTAGTTCGGTTCGGTTTTTCAAAAAAACCGAACCGAACCGAACCGTTTACACCCCTAATCGCAGGTACCGGCTAATTCTTGTTTTATTTGTTTGCGAGCTATGTTCTTAGAGTATCTATGATATATGTCTGGTGAGAATGAGATTAAGGAAAATGCCGGTGTTAATAAGGAAGATGTGCAGAATGTAGCTCATAGGAGGGACAAAAATGGTCAATTTGGGCGGAAAACAAGCAACGATGCAATGCGGAATGTTAATGAGTTGATGATTGGAGAGGTCATTGATTACACATAATGATGAGTCACTTTGAGAATGTCGATGAACCCGATGTTCCTTGGTTTTTGTTGATATTACTCTGATGGTATATTTGCTGTTATTTCTTTTGTTATGGATAGCAGACTGTTTCTGAAGAAGATAATGCTACAAAGTCCATTGAAAATTATGGCAGGGATCAATGGAGAAGGGAAGGCTGATGGCTCGGTAAGAGAGCAGGTTTTGTTTTTGGCTGTGGAATTCCTCTCACATGACTTGCTTGCCTTAAGTGACTGAGGTGTATTGAAGAAGTTCCATGAATCTGCAGACTGCTGCCAAAGAAGATGATTCCGCTGGCATAAAAAATCTAAACAGGGGAAACATAGATGCTAGAGCTGATGAAGAGAAATTGCTATAGTGCTCTGTAAGATGATTGTGACAAAACTAAGAGTATAGATATCATCCGGGGCAATGACAATGCTGTCTACTGAAATCCATTTACCTTCGTGACTGATTAACTGTACATAACAATCGAAATGTGACCTGCATTTTTCATTTCGCAACAGCAACAACCATAATGGCGAGATGAAAATATTTGGTAATTTCTGCTTTGGGTCACTATAAAAATTTTGAACTCGAGATTTGGGAGGGAAAACTAATAATGCAAAAATTAGCTATATTTCTCCTCAAGATGCTACTTTGAGCGGAATATGATAAGGCTACTATACTTCTGTTTGGTAATTTTTTAATTCCTCTTTGCTGGGGTGAATTCCAATCAGAACAAGTTCTTGGCCATATCCTTGAAATTTTTGATAATGATCGTGTGCATGATTTTGTACTGTTGCCAACCTCCGGTGTTGAATGACCCTGTGGGAACCTTGTTGACTGTTCTGCCAGCAGCATCGGGATGGTGTCCTTTAAATCTCTATCGAGTCTCTCAGTTTTGACTGAGGTGAAAGGGGAATCTGAAACGTGGCATCAGAAGGTTTTCCAAGCCTGTCATTCTTTTTTCCAATGCAGATCTAGTTCAGAAAGTGATGATGATGAGGAGGCTGATCATGAAGAAGAAAGTGATGATGAAAATGATCTTTTGGATGGAGATGTCGATGGGGAATCTGAAGTCATTAACTCCTTTATGATGCGGTTTATGGAGAATGCTGAATTAAAGAGTTATTATGAGAGTAAATATGGAGATGACGATTTCTGTTTTTTGGTTTGTGCTGGTGTTGGAAACAAGCCGGAAGAGGTTCAAGGGCTGCAATGGGCTTCTTCACAAGGCCTATGCTGGGGCTATTTGCAAGGTTCTCGGTAGGGACATCAATTGTTTTCCACCAATTAAAAATACTTCAGAAGCTCTTGGTCCTGTTTAGTTCAGTCAGCTGATATGCAGGTATATATTTGGCTCAGTTGGGTGCGTTTCCTTGTCTAGTATCTTTGAGATACTTGATGAAGTTCTCTAGTCTGCTTAAATTTAACATTACAGGGTGGTGGTACAAAGAAAATTTCGATGTCCATAAATTGTCCAGACACCAATATACAAACAAATGATAGTACCTCTGACAATATATTTTGTCGTTAAGATGCTCATATCTATTTCCCTTTTTTTTCTGTTATCTGAATGGAAATGCTCCTGTCTATTCTTCTTCTGAGAAATTCATATTACAGTCAAGCTCTTCATCATGATCTTAAGTATTAAATGACTGCGTTGCGCAGGATTCTGTATTGTCATCAGCATCCAGCATCAAATGGCCCTGTGAAAGCCCTGTAGACCGTGCTGGCATGGTAGCATCTGAGTGGCCTCCTTTTAAGTCTCCATCAAATTCTGCGGATCACTCGGATTCGGCTGAGGAAAACAGAGAACCCGAAACCTGGCATCACAGGGTCCTTGACGCTTGCCAAGCATTTTTCAAATGCAAATCCAGTCCAGATAGTGACGGTGATGAGGAGGCTGATGATGAAGCAGAAGATGAGGATGACGACGACCATGACGATGAAGAAGAGTTTCCAGACTATTAACAATGGATGGAAATATATTAATATCCCAACCAAGAAACTTGTATGTAGCTCTTCCATAAGCCCTATGTGCCCTCTTCTTTGTCTCAACTATTGTCATGGAATGCTGAAGTAGCCCGGTGCACCCCTTTAACCTCTTCTTAGGCTTCTTTCCAACACCAGCACAAACCAAACCCAAATTGTCATCTCTATAATTACTATTTTAATAACTCCTAAGTGTTGTATGGAAATGACGATGGGGAAAGTGAATTTACAAAGTTTGTACTATGCTGTTCATAGAGAATGCTGAACTTAGGAGTTATTAAAATAGTAATTATAGAGATGACAATTTGGGTTTGGTTTGTGCTGGTGTTGGAAAGAAGCCTAAGAAGAGGTTAAAGGGGTGCACCGGGCTACTTCAGCATTCCATGACAATAGTTGAGACAAAGAAGAGGGCACATAGGGCTTATGGAAGAGCTATATACAAGTTTCTTGGTTGGGATATTAATATATTTCCATCCATTGTGGATAGTCTGGAAATTCTTAATCACTCTCCAGTTCAACCAACTGATATGCTGGTAAATTTTTTGTAACTGTGTTTGGCTTGCCTTGTCTTATTTCTTTAGGATACTCGAAAGTCGAGCGATCTGATGTGATTTGATTTTTGCAGGGTAATAGTGACAGGAAATGAGGTAGAGTGGAGAGGAAAAATGATTTACGTATTTTCTATATATCCTTGTACAAGTATGATCCTCCACTTATAATGTTAGTGAGAGGAAGTAAGATGGGAAAGAAAAAATAGGGAAATATACACTGATTACATAATGATTATGTGTCCTAATTTACCAAGCCAATCACAAATAAACTGAGTCAATTACTGATGCTCGGATTGATACTCGGAATGGGTATCTTCATATTTCCAACACTCCCCCTCAAGTTGGTGGCATGTATATATCAAGGACACCTAGCTTGCTTAAAAGGTATGTATGTTGTCTTTGACATAATGGCTTGGTAAAGATATTCGCAGGTTGCTCTACAGTTCCAATTCCTCTTGCTGTGATGATCCCTTCTCGAATCATATCTCAAGTAAAATGACAATCAACTTCTATATATTTGGTTCTCTCATGAAAAACTGGATTTGCCGCTAATTTGAGTGTAGCATCATTGTACAAAATAGTTCACTAGGTCCCTCGATTCGTACTCCAAGGTCGAGGAGTAACCCACGTATCCACACTATCTCACAAATAGTCTTTGTCATGGCTCGATATTCTGATTCGGCTGGCAACAGTGACATGGTTGATTGCTTCTTTGTTTTCCATGAGATGAGTGACTTCCCTAGTTTACTACAAAAACCAGTAACTGATCTCCTCGTCATTGGACAAGTGGCATAATCTGTATCACAAAAAGCTGTTATCTTCATATTGCAATCACGAGATAAGAAAATACCAAGTCCTGGACATTTCTTCAGGTACTTCACAACCTTTAATGCGGCATTCATATGAGATTGCTTCGGCTTGTGCATGAACTGACTGAGTATCTGTACTACATAACAAATATCGGGTCTTGTCATGGTAAGGTAGATTAGTTTTCCAACAACACGTTGATATCCCGATGGATCCTCCAGCAATGGATCAACTGTGGATGAGGGCAAGCTCATATCATATTCATGCGTTGTTAACTTCACATTTTGTTCAATCGGTATGGCAGCCGGTTTGCATCATGATAATCCCGCTTCTGAAACTATCTCCAAAATGAACTTTCGTTGACTAAGGTTAATTCCCTTATCGGAGCGAGCTATTTCAATACCTAGGAAATATTTGGGAGGTCCCAAATCCTTGATATGAAAAGCAAAATGTAAATATTTTTTGAACTTTGCAATAGCCAACTCATTGTTTCCCATGATAAGAATGTCGTTAACATATATCAACAAATAAATTGATGAAGTACCTTTAGTCCAAGTAAACAAGGCATAGTCGTGCTTGGAGTGTTGGAATCCTGCGCCGATTAATGCAGCAGTGAATTTGGCATGCCATTATCTGGAAGCCTATTTAAGTCCATACAGGGATTTGCGTAAACGACACACATGAGATTGATGCAAGTGTAAGTAAGAAAGCAATACCCGAAGATTGATGCAAGTGTAAGTAAGAAAATTCCTACCATTAATTTCAAACTTGTCCCAATGTGGGATGATCCTTGACAGGGGTAATTTGAAAGTTTTTCATGTGTATGGACTCAAAGGGCTAAACAATGGATATACCTGTAGTGTTTTGGGTAGAGGAAGAAACTGCCCCTCATCACTTTGGATGACGTACTCTTTGCGAGACCGCCCTTTTCCTTGCGGGCATGGAATTTTTCACACAACTTACTGGGGATTAGTGTATGAAATAGTGTACGGAATAAGGCTTGCCTTTCATTATTCCAAGATATCCCATTTGACACATTCAATTTTTCTCACACAATTCATCATGCAAAATTTGCAACAAATTTGAATAATTGAATTTGCAACTCATTGAGGCAATTTATTGATCATAAAAGTGCTTGCAATTCAAAACATGACACAGCAAATTCAATCATGGTAATACTTCCTGATAGCATGCGAATTAACTAGAGTGGAAAAACTCACGACCATCCTTTTCTGCCAAGATTGAAGCACCTCCAGAAAATTCACCACATATGGTCCATTGTAATTTGGAGTAAACTTGCCCCTAGGATTTAGAATTGGATTGGACCACTTCCACATCTTTACATGCTATAAGATTATCCCTGAAACAGGAAGTAGATAAATTAGAAAAACAAACAGAGTAATCTGTATTTTTTGAAAGATTTTTTTGAAAGACTTTTTTGAAAGACTTTTGAAAATGATTTTTTTTTTTTTAAACATTTTGACACGAGGAAGCATGATGAAGCCCGGGCCTCGAATTCTCCTTGGATTTTTCTTTTGTTTTATCGGCTGGATATCATCACCGGGCTGGTTTGGTGTACCTCATCATGCCCTCAAAATAAAACTTGTAATTTTATTGATATTCATCAATCAATTACATTTATTGAATGGAAAATGCAAATCCAAGTCCTAAAAAGAAAACGAAGACAATCGCTAGATAGCGATAATTATTCCTAGAAAGCAATAAAAATTCCCACGTAAGGGAATGCGAGAAATCGATAAATGAGTTACTCTTGTGGGCCAGGGCCCATTTCTTCGGGGGATCCTTCGTCAATGGCTCCTATGATGATGTCATCGAACAAGCTTGTTACTCCTTCCAGCATGTCTTCAGGGTCCTCGGTCTTCGGGGGTGTCGGATCATCCATGCCACCCCATCCATCTGGGACAATGCTACGAGGATCAATGTAGAAGCTTGGAGGGGCCGAATACTTCACCAGGTAATCAAACTTGCCGCTCGGCTGCCCTAGGGTGTCTATCACTTCCACCTCATCCTGCATCATTACCGGAGGACCAGGGAATGTTTCATGAATACTTGGGGGCAACGGGTTTTGCCTCCCTTGCCTTCGGTTAGGCGTCGGGTTCGGTCCTTATTGTCTTCTTCCTCCAGAATTTTGTCCACCTCTTCCATGGTACCCTAATCCAGTAGAATGGGACCTCTGAGGGGCTTCAATGGGGTCTCGAATGCCTTGACCATCTCTTCCAAGACCACTATCAAGAACAAAATCATTTCCATCCGTGACCCCTTCAATCATAAAGGCAGCATTTGAAACTTCAAGAGTGGGTGGTGGTGAATCTCGAGATGCATCAACTGAGTGATAACTCGATTCGAATTCAACGTCCGGTTCCAGGATAGCATTCACTGTACCCTCATGCTCCGGTAGCGGATTTTTTTGGACATTTGGTCGAGCGGTTTGGAACGGAAAGGCCTTCGTGTCCAAGAGGTTTTGAATCTTGTGTTTGAGGGTGAAACACTCGTCAGTTGAATGCCCCAATTCCCCACTATGGTAATCACACTTCTTTGTTGGATCATAACTACGAAGGGTCTCGCGGTTAGGGCGCTTTGGTTCGCTAGTAAGCAAACTTTTCTTTCTTAAGATTGCCAACACTTGGGATGGAGATCCAAGGAGAGGAGTGAACTCCCTTCTATCACGTGCAAATGGTTGACGACCAGCGGTTTGTTGCTGCCTTGCATTGATTTGGACGGCCAGGCCACGGTTGGTACTTTCTTGGCTATAAGCCACATTCACGTCTTCAACAGCTTCTTTCTCCTTCTTAGCAGAGAATCTTTTACTTGACGGTTCAATAAACCATCCTTCCCTTATTCCCATCTCGACTTGTTCTCCCACAGGAATCAGCTGGTTGAAACTCTTGACATAGGTGCTTGCCATCCGATTACGAAACTCAGATGGGAGGGTCTTTATGAACAGCTTCATCAACTCCTTGTCAGTAGGTTCAGGAGTGATTTGAGCTGACAGATTTCGCCATCTCACAGCGTACTCCTTAAATGACTCGCTTTTCTTTTTCTCCATCCTCTCAAGATCTTCTCGGGAAGGTGCGATGTCCATGTTGAACTTGTACTACTTAAGAAATGCATTAGCCACGTCATTCCAAGTCTCAAGAAGGTTCATATTCTTCATAACATACTAGTTCAGCGCGGGCCCGGTTAAACTTGCATGAAACGATTGGATCATGAGGGGCTCATTTTTGACGTGCTGGGCCATGCGTACATGGTACATTTGCAAATGAGATTTTGGGCAAGATGTACCATCGTACTTTTCAAACTCGGCATCTTGAACTTGCTAGGCATCTTGACCTTTTCATAAATCGAGAGGTCGAACGGGAGTGGGCTCGTGACTCCTGCAGGTTGTTTTATTTTCTCTTCGAGTTTCGCGAAGCGATCATCCTGCTCCATCTTGGGAATGTTGTTAGGCTTTTCCACATTGATCGGGATTGAGTCTTCTTTCAAATCAGTCATGTTGTCATCACCCAATTGGGTCTTGTCCGTCCGCCGGGGCAATAATGGGAAGAATAGGTGGAGGAGTCGGATTGACTTGAAGGGATTTGACTTGAGCTGTTATAAGCTCCATAGTGGCAGCTAACTGACGGAGTTGATTTTCCATGTTGGACATACGATCACGCATTTCATTTTGGTCGGTCATTCTTGCTCTTAATCGTGTAATAATGGACGAAGGATCCGTTATCACCTAATTTGAATGAATGAAGATATGTCAGCATGAGAAGCAAATAAAAAACCAATCCATGACAATGATCTAATCAATTTTTTTGATTTCATGAAAAGCTTGTGCAAGAATGGAATTTCCTAAAGAAAGCTAGAAAAATACACCCTAGCAAGATTAAATTTCCTAGACATGAATTGAAAACAAATTCTCTTTTTTTTTTTTTTAATTTTCCAAATGACTCATTGCATGACAATTTCCTTATTTCATTCCTAATTGACAAATGAATTAAATCAAATGACTAACCTAGATTATCGTGGACCGACCAAAAGCACGACAAAATAAATTGCAAGGTATAGGGATAGAAGACTTACTTCACCAAGGAAAATCAATGGCAATCACATAGACATGCGCATGAGATGTGAGGTTCGATTTCTAACTAGGAAGGCTAAGCAAGGTGGAACTAAATGGGTGGGATGACTTAGTTGCAGCCTCGCATACTAAGTTAAGCCCTTCTGACTCCGGCTCAGTCAAGAATGATACCCCAATACGACGCAGCCTCGCGGGTAGAGGTAAACATTCTTGACACCAAGAAAGAAACTTTCGGGATTGAGTTGGGCAACCTCTACTATGCGGCCTCGCAGTTGAAGTCTTATCCAACTCAATACCATCCTAAATATCCTAGTGCGACCCAGGTCCGGCAGTAGGTTGTGTGTGCAATAGTGTAGTGCTAAATGCAAAGCATGCACAACAGTTTATATCGAGCAACACTTCATACATAAAAATAAACCATTCATTCCTACACCTCCCTACAAAACAAAGGTCAGCAAACACTTCCCCTTATATCTCCCAATCTGCAAAAACATTTAACACCTTAAATATTAGGGACGTACCTGGGATCCTCGCTGCCAAACAAAAATATTTTTCAAAAGAAAAGAAAAATTGGCCTAAGTCCACTAAGAGTTTTAACTCAAGTCCCCAGTGGAGTCGCCAAGCTGTCGCGACCAATTTTTCGGGGTGCGAACCACCTAGGGTTTGGCTAATGGATTGTTAAGCCTAGACTTAACTCGGGCTCTCCCAAGCCCATACCAATTCGCGACTTAGGTTTGAATTCTTAACATGCAAATGATTTTTATTAAGGAGTCGCCACTAATCAGTTTTTGGTGGTCGATTAGAAACCCAAGTAAAGTAATGGGAGATTACTTTACTCCTACGAACTAGAGATTATGGGTACGTGGACTTGGTTACACTAGATTTCTCTAATGCTCTTTCGGTACCATTCTTTTATTTTGAAAAATGTTTAGCAGGTAGCTTGAATCGATTTTAATTTATCTCCCTAGCATGTGAGGTGATCATGCGGTGCGCAATCCACCAATTTAACACCCAATAAAATAATGAATAAGGTTAAGGGACTTACCTTGTAGCAACGAAAGCATCTGCATCGTTAGATTAAAATCCACATCAATAATCATAGATATGGTCTCTAATTAACACGTAAATTTCTTTTTTGTTTTCACTTTATTTAATGGAATTTAATCTAAATGCAATGCATGCTAATAGCCTAATATGACATGACAAAATGATCTAAATTATATGACATGAAATGCAATAATTGCAACTTAAACAACCTAATATGCAAATTTAAATTAAGTGGTCCTAGAATGCAAATTGATTAACATGCACCTAATTTTTTTGGATTTTTATCTAGAATTTTGAATTAATAAAAGCCCTAATTGAACTACCTAAAACGAATAATTTTCTAATTCATGTTTAGGATTAATTTAAATTAACCCTATTTTGACTTAGAAAACCATTTCTTTATTTTTTTTAAAAAAAAAAAAGGTGCCAAGTTTTCTAAGAATGAAATTATCTAAATCTAATCCTAACCTATTTAAAAAGAGATTTCTAAAAATATGATCCTAAAAATGTGATTATAAAAAAAAAAAAAAAAACCTAATTTACTAGCCTAAATGTCTTATTTACTAAATCTATATCTGATTCTACATGCTCATGCAAGATTTTGATTTTTTTTTCTTTTTGATTTTATGATTTTTTTATTTTTTCTAAAAATTGCAATTTATCCTAAAAAGGTGGAAGTAATCTATCCTAAGATATTTGAATGAAATTCCTAACTAAATTAAAATTTTATCCTATTTAAACTAGGAATTAGGTTATCCTAATTTAAATTAAGACACTGTTTTAATTTAGTAATTTCTAGCCTAAGATGCAATCTATCTAAAAATGATCTAAGTTTAAAATTAAACATGCAATTCTATTCAAAAAATTGATGATTTTTTGTTTGCTTTTTGCTTTTTTTTTAAATTAAAATTTAACATGCAATTCAACTAGCATCCTAAGTGAATTTTGTTTTTTTTTTTTTTGTTTTTTTTTTTTTTTCCTCATGACTTAATTAAAATCCCTAATCTAAATATGCAAGACAACTAAACCTAGTTAAAGATTTTTTTTTGATTTTGTTTTGAAATTAACAATTTCTAATAATTAAACATGCAACCTAAATTAACTGATTTTTTTTTTTTTTTTTTTTTAAGATTTGCGATAACTAAAATGCTTAGCCTAAACATGCAAATAACCCTAAACAAGCAACATCCCAACTTAAACATATTTCAATATAAATAAAGCAATCAAGACCATCCAAAATTATCCAGAAAATATTACACATCGTTCAAGTCGAGGACAATATTTCGCTAGTAAAATCGATAAATTGATCTTAAGCCTTAAAGATCAAAATATCAATTTTATTCCCGCATGATTAATTACTTCATCTAAAGCCTTATAGATGAAATAAAAAAATCGGCGCAGTTGCGAATTAGGGGATAAATTGGAATTTCCAATCACATATCAACGCCTAATGTTGTTAACAAAAATAAAATAACAATAAAACAATAAAAATAAAATAAAGTAAATAAATAAAAGAAAATCTACCTAAATTGATTTTTTCTTTTTGCTTTTGCTCTTTTTGTTTTCTTTTTTTTTTTTCGAGAAAAAGACAAAAAAGACCGGCGGAGGGCTTGGGGCGACGGCTAGGGCTTCGACGGGGTTCTCCGGGGACGGCGCGACAGCGGCGAGGGCGTCGCGGGCTCGGCTCGGGTCTCGAGCGGCGTCGAGACGTCGGGGCAGCAGATCTGGGCGGCAGGGGCGTCGCAACGTGGGCGGCAGGGCGTTGCGGGCCAAGGTGCGGCGGTGTCGGGGCAACAGGGGGAGTCGGGGCTCGACGGACCAATGGCGCGGCGCTCGGATCTGGCTCGGCGGCAATGGGCTTTGACTCGGTTGCAGCGAACGCCGGCAGAGGCGGAGGGTTGCAGACGGCGACGATGGGCTTCGAGGGCGACGGCAGCCGGCGAGGCTTCGGTGTCGGCGCTCGGGTCACAGCAGGCGGAGACGCGATCGATCGGATAGTGGAGGCGCGCGGTGGTGGCTTTAGGCAACGGTGAAAGTGAGCTGTTGCGGGGATCTCGGCTCGGCAGGCGTCGCGATCCGCTGTCGCGGCGACGATGGGGGCTCGCGGCGGGGCAGGGCGGTGTTGCGATCGGATCAGGGTTTGCTGAAGAAGAAGAACAGTAAATTGATTTTTACTTTCCTCTCTCTTCTGCTTTTCTGACTTTTTGACGTTGTTTTTTTGACTTTCTTTTCCCTTTTTTTCGAAAAGGAGCCCTCTCCTACGTGTGTCCCCCCCGTATTCAATTCTGTGCCCCCCCCTTTTATAAGCTCAAAAAATTGAATATTTGGAGTATATTTCATTTCTAATTTTATTCATGCACGATACCCCTAGATATATCATCGAAATCACATTCTATCGAAAATTTCCCTTTTGCGAAAAACCACATCTCCTATTGTATATTGCCTAAATCTATAAAAATCAAAATATAACAAAATATAACAAAATCAAAAAATAAATAAATAAATAAATAAAATCTGCCTAAACTATATGCCATGCATTTTTTTTTTTTTTATTTTTTAGCAAAAATCAACCCCAAAAATTTAGGTGTCAACAATAATAGCATTACAAGAAGTGCTTTTATCAAAAAATTCAGAAGAACTAATCCAAAAGTAGAGTCCTTGTGCAATACTACCCGAGCCCATCGATTTGCCAGTCAAAAGGTCCTGAAAGAAACAATTGTTGGAATTGAATATGACACCACAAGAATTTTCTTCACAAGCTTTTGAGACAGATATCAAGTTAAACTCAAACTCTGGAATATGGAGGACATTTTTAAGAACAATTTCGGAGCTAAGGTAAACAGTTCCAACCTTAGTGACATGAGTAACATTGCCATTCAGAAGTCGAACAATATATAAATATGGATTTTTCTAAACATGGGAAAATAATTTCTCATTGCATATTATATGATCACTTGCACCGGAATTTATAATCCATGCATCAGTTGGTATTGAGTTCGTTTTACCAAGGATAGTACCTGAAAAACCCGCGCTCTTGTCACTTGTGTTTAGACGATTCAAAGCCCTCATGATATTCTGGTACTGATCTTGGGTAATTGGTTGGTGTGCCCCATCAGTCCTTAGTGCCGACACCTGATAAGCAGAAAACTCTTTTTCTTTATCGCCCGACTTGCCATGCAATTTCCAGCAAGTTTCCATAGTATGGTGTGGACGCTTACAATATTCACAAAGTTTTCCTTTATTTTTTGAAATTTTCCCACCTGGTCTGTATGATGACGTGGCGTGTTGTGGTCCGTTGGATCCCACGAACATTTGAGCTGACGTGGCCACGTTACAGCCATCGGATTTTGGCGCACCGAAGGAAGAGTATCCACCGTCGGATCTTCTTTGCTGCCCACCGTTGGATCCGAAAGAGTTGGTAGTTGAATATGAGCCGTTGGATCCCTTCCTTTGATCCTGACCGTCCATCCGTGGGTTCTTAGGGTTCCCACTTTTTCTTGCGGCTACAGCAACAAGTCCCCCGGAGCTCCCGAAGCTGGTGTTTCCTCCATGGTCGATGTGCGTCGGGTTGAGTAAGGTAGAGTCTCTGGCGAACATAGCAGCAAGAGCGACTCCATCAGTTGCTCGCACGTGCTCGGTGGTCGCCAATTTCTAGCTTTCTTCTTGAACGGCCATCTGATAAATTTGTCCGAGCAAGGGTGTTGGCTCCATCGTCAAGATCTGTGACCTAAAGGTAGTGTACATCTCATTCAAGCTCAATAAGAACTACGTCACCTTCTCCCTTTCCTTTATGGTCCGATACTGACGAAGTGTTGTTTCAGGTCCCTCCAATCATTCCTCAACCGCCTCGAGCTCGTTCCAAAGAGCCGAGAGCTGATTGAAGCAAGCAGTAATCGTGAGGTTTCCTTGCTTCAATTTGGAGAGAGCCTGAGTTATGGTGAATAGCTTCACCCGATCGAGCCGTCCATACATCTCACGGATGCTTTCCCAGTAGGCTCTTAAGGCCTTTGTTGGAGGAAGCCCTGCAGCAACATCCGGTGCAAGGCAATTTTCGATCCAGGTGCGTACCAATTGATTACACCATCGCCAATGCCGTTGAAGCCGTTCATATGTTGGGTAGGGCACGGATCCGTTGAGAAAACCCTCTTTGTTTTTGGTGATGAGGGTTCGACAGAAATCGTGCGCCCAGGGGCTGTAGTTGTCGGGGCCAGTGAGTTGTAACTGGATGAGTTTCAGGTCTAGTCCATCCGTCGGTGAAGTGAAGAGAGGGTCGCCGGCTTTGAGTCGGCTGCTGCTGTTGTCAGTGGGAAATAGGTATGGTACGTATCTGGGTCCAAAAAACAGGTAAGGATTTGGTCCTTGACCCGTAGACCCGTTTCCTTGGTTCGGATCCCTACGATCCGATTCCTGACTTGGCTCGGCTTCATTTTTGTTAGAGCTCGGATCTCGCGCATATGAGTTGTGTTGAGCCCACCCCAGTCCTGGACCTGCGCCCCACTGGCCTTGAATAGAGTACCATGGAAACGCAGGCCACGGCATTGGACCAGGAGCAGAAGAAAAAAGGGGACTAGGAGGAAAAGCAGTGATGCGTTGAGGATCCTTTGGTTTTTGGGTGAATGCATCCTCCTGTTCATTCGGATTGATCTGAACCGATGAAGCTGAGGTTTGATCTTGAGGCATTTCCTCCAATGGTGAATCCTGAGTATTCCCTTTTCTTGCCATGGTACAGAAGATTGAATTCCAACTCGGCTTTTTGGTTTGTTTTGCAGATTGAAGAACCGCAACAACAATAACTCAAGAAAGAAACGAGGGCAATTCTAGATCGCGGAAGCTAGGTCTGGGACCGACAACTATGATACCATGACAGGAAATGAGGTAGAGTGGAGAGGAAAAATGATTTACGTATTTTCTGTATATCCTGTACAAGTATGATCCTCCACTTATAATGTTAGTGAGAGGGAGTAAGATGGGAAAGAAAAAATAAGGAAATATACATTGATTACATAATGATTCTATGTCCTAATTTACAAAGCCAATCACAAATAAACTAAGTCAATTACTGATGCTTGGATTGATACTCGAAATCGGTATCTTCATATTTCCAACAAATAGTGCTGACACACTTCCAAAGATGATGCTGCCACCTGTCAATATATCGGTGCACAAATGCTTTGAGAGGTTAGCAACCAGCACAACCTTGAGAAGCAATTATGTGTTACTGTGAATAATCAGGTAGTGAATGGAAGATCCGTTCGTTTCTGTTTTATTATCTCAATATCTGTATTTAGATTGGCTGAAAAAAAGAAAGATTTGCACTGGGGATATGTGATATGGATACTTTTATAGAAGGATCACTGAAACGCGGAGTCCCGTAATTTCATTCATCGTTGGATATCAATCTTGGCTTTGTGGATATTATCTTTTCTGACATTCGCATAATTAAGCTGAGAATATACAACTTACATGGGGTCTCGACCAAATTTAGATGACTTAAGGCGATGCTGCCAAATGGACTTTTCCATACAAGAGTCAACAAACAGAGAGTTTTACCAGGGAGAAGCCTCAACGCATTTGGCTTATGAGTATAAAGCTTGCCTGGTTTCACTTTAATGCCTGTTCAATCATTGGAAAATAGAACAAACACTGGCATAACACTCTTGAAGTATGATCACTAATAAGAAAAAGTTGATCGCAAGTATCAAATCCACATGTAAAAGAAGGTGAAAAGGAGAAATAAAACTAACCCCAAAAAACTATTTTCATTGGGAAGATGAAGATGAAAACCTACACAAACCAAGAGGTCCCTTCTATCTTATTTGCTCAGACCAGACAATTTTCAATTTTGGTCTATCTAGTCGTGCAAAGGTGGCAGATCTCTTCTCACTGGAGGGACAGGCTTTCAGGTCAGTCATTGAATCTTGGGGTCATCCCCTCCCTCTCCTCTCCAATTCGCCGGATCGTTTTATCTGGAGTGATAGCCCTGATGGTTTTTTCTCGGTTGCCTCCGCTTGGGATATTATCAGAAGAAGGAATGATAGGATTACTTGGGCATCCTTTATTTGGAATAAAGTTATTACCCCGAGATATCAATTCAATCTCTGGTTAATTACGAAGAACCGTCTTCCTACCCAAGCACTGCTTATGTCATATGGCAGAATTGGCTATGAGGTTTGTGCTTTTTGCAAGCTAACTCCGAATTCCGTTGATCATCTCTTTTTCAGGTGTCCTGTCACAGCAACATGGCCTTCTTCTGGGCGGTTAAATGCAATCTCCCTTGGTGAAACAAGACATGGGCTGAGAATCTTCAGTAGGCGATGAAGTTCCTCTTTGATAAGGATTTCTACCGCTTCATTGCCCACTTCTCATTTAGTGCCCTATGCCACCTTATTTGGAAATATAGGAATGACATACTCTTCAGAGATCAGATCAATCGACAGCAGCTGTAGCGATCAAGAATCATCTCATTAGAGTGGTTAAGGACAAGGCCATAACATTCATAATTGTTGAAGATAATCCAAGAAACAGAAGACTCTAGCCCAACTGGGGGTTGGATCCTTCCATTTTCTCTCTCCCACCGGCGAACCCATGATTGCCTTCAATAATCGTACACTCAGCATTTCGTGACTATGGCCCATCACTCCTCCGGCGTGAGCTACGTGGAGGCCATCCGATTTCCTATTTGGCTTTGTCTGGAAGGTTCCTGGGGCTTTTGGCGGTGATTCCTTCTTGGTGCCTGTTCGGTCTTTCTGCTTTGTAGTTGGTTTTTTGGGAGGTTTGGTCTTGTATTGGCCTCTTTCTTCTCTTCTGTTGGTTAGGCTATTTTGCTTTGGCCGCCCTTGCGGATTCTTTTGCATCCGGCACCCTTTCACTCATGTAGACATGTTGTCTTGTTGAGTGCAAGTTTTGTGACGTCGGATTTTGTAAATATTGGTTCAAAGCTCTATAAAATTATTACTTTTGACAAAAAAAAAAAAAAAAAAAAAAAACCTACACAAACTTAACTTATTTCTGATTTAGCATTAATAATAAGCAATTCAATTGTTGGAGAATTTTTCAAAGAGGCAATAGTTGAGGGATGCTTGACCTCAGCGATCCAGATTTACATGAATCCAAACAGTCGTCACGTCAATGTAGATAGGCAAACCTAGACCTTTCGCAACCCTCAACCACCATTGACGGTTGTCAAAGACTATTGGTGAGCCAAGCACAACATCACTGGGATGTTAGACCAGTGACCAAATTTGAATTTGGAACTCAATTCTAGGTTTAGCAAGGGAGATGATCCTAGATCTCAAGAACTCAGAACTTGGTGACTATTGACCATAAACCCTCGGTGACCGTCCTCTAGCCACTGTTGATAGTGGGCTAACGACAATCAAGATCTGAAGAGGTTTTGAGAGAGACAATAAGGGCAAAATAGAAATTCGAAAATGTTAGTAAGGACAAAGTTGGAAGATAAAAAATTTCATTGATGGTGCAATCTATTTTCCAAAATAACTAAAAGCCAAATATGACTTTCACCCATTGCTTTTGAAAACAATTAAAAATGGTTGCGTTACAGTTTTTAGTATACTATGAGAATAATTGTTTATTCTGAACTACAAAAATTCAAATCATAAATAATTTTCAATTGTTGTAAGACCTACTCTTCAAGAATTTGTGACTTACAATAAATTATTATTCTTATGGTACCTCAATGACTATTACGCTAGAAAAACCCTTACCAAACACTCCAACTTTTGTTTCAAGGATATTAGAGGCCCAATCCCCCTTTAGGAAATCTAAATCAAATGCATCTACTCTCAAGATGATGCAGCGCAGGCGCTTACCGAGGTTTGGAACTGCAGGACCCTACCGATTCTTGGTGTTTCTTTGTTGAATTGGCGACAACTGATATGCATTAAGGT
Source organism: Eucalyptus erythrocorys (assembly GCA_014182555.1). Taxonomy (NCBI): domain Eukaryota; kingdom Viridiplantae; phylum Streptophyta; class Magnoliopsida; order Myrtales; family Myrtaceae; genus Eucalyptus; species Eucalyptus erythrocorys. Next base: position 16,069,756 of record CM024602.1, read on the forward strand.
ATAAACCTTTTGCTGTTGCTTATGCCTGGGTAACTGACGAATTAATGTTGGTCATGACAGGGGACTAGTGACCAATGGGAATCAACTAATCAAGGCCCCTCCCCGAAGTGCCTTTCCCTAGACACTCCTCGTTTAATGCTCGGATGCACAAGAAAAAACGTTTGCGTGTTATTTTTCTAGACTGGACAGTTATCCGGTACAAGAACAGGTGACGCAGGCATCTCTGTAGGGCATTTGTTCCGCTCAGACCATCGAGCAGTGAGTTTGAATGGAGGATCTATGAGTGCCCATCGAAGAGTTGTGAGTCGACGAGGAGGTTCTCGCGTCATGGCCATTTGAGTGCGCTGTGCATGGGATTGGATTAGGCCAAAATATTGATTCCTGCTCATCTTCAACTCATGAATCTGAAGCTGTTTCCAGTTTCTTTACTTCTCCTGATTCTGAACGAACCCACTGTGCAAACATACGGAGAAAAACGAGTGCGAGAAAAGAAAGGCGAGTATTGCTGTTTTCCATTTTGCATTCATGAACATGCAAAAAATAAAGAGAAATGGGAGAGTCGAGTCTGAGGGAGGGGATAAAAAGAAAAACCGAAGTGAATAGAGCAAGAGGAAATGGTTGCAGAAGAGGACCCCGGGCACAAGCGACGGATAAAGATGGGCCTAAAAAGGCTGATGCCTCATGAAAGACGAACTTCTACTTCTGGGTTGAGATTCGGAACACGGCCAGATCACGATCAAAAGAGAGCAAGTATGAGTTTTATTGGAAGTGATGGGCTTGAGCTAGCAACAACTACGCGGGCCGGATTGAAAGCAAACAGAGAATCACGACAACAACGACCATGCTTTCTCCTCATGAAATATTCTGTTAAATTCCACGGTGGGGGTTTCGAACGGCGCGCAAACCTGGAGGGGAGGATTAGGTTTCAGAGGACACGTTGACCGGAGATACAGGGCTTTCAAGCGAGGCTGGTGGGGTTGGGCATCTCGAGACCTGTGGGAGAAAACCAGCAGAAAGCGTGTCGCCATGCATTTACATTTTGCTCTGTCGAGTGCAGCTGCGGAACGCGTAGGTGGGGCAGTCAGCAACAAGTGTCGCCATGCATGTCGCTTTTACCTTAACCTCCCGACACGTCAACCTCAACTATATCTTCTATTCTGTATTTTCGGTTCTGTTTTTTCGTTTTTCCTCGGCAAAGCCGTGCCTTTCGCTTCGATAATATCAAATTTAATGCCTAGACGACGCCAGAGTCGGACAGCTTTCTGGTATGAGGAGAAGGAAACCGAAAAGACGATACTGTAATAAGAGATTTTTTTAGATTAACCAGAGATTAGGTTGCAAGATGGAACGACTCACACTGAAAGATAAACTCGACTGAATGAGCCACCCCGACGTCAGTATTCATACGGAGGACAAAAATTCAGACGAGTTTCCGTGGCTGAATCCACAGCCTCTGCCACTTCGAAAACAAAGCACCAGCAAGCAAACATCCCACGCATTCATCAAACCATGCAAAAAGAAGAGACGACCATCCATACACGATGCTATCACTAGCTCCATGAACTCCATGATTCGTTTTTCTTTTACCTTTTGGGTTGGGTTAGTTAGGACCTTTGCCGAGATTCAAGCCCCAGCCGCGGATCCCGAACTGAAGCTCGGACATGGAGATCAGGAACTCCACGGCTTGCTGCGGCGTCAGCAGCTCCACCACTCGCCTCACTGTCTTCTGCCGCAGGTCGTCCGCTTTCTTCACGATCGCCCCCAGCTTCCCTATCTTCTCCTCCAGGTTCGAGCTCGCCACCATCAGGTCGCTCATGCCGTCTTGCCACTCCGACAGCTCCTCCGTTATCACGTTCTCTTCCCTCACCGTGTCGCATTGCAGCTCGCTCACTCTCCTATCAAGACATTGATTTACATGTTGGTCATCCGATCATCGGTCTAGTAAATTGATCGGTTAAGAATTTCGTATCTACACTTCTGATCAGTTTTTTTTTTTTTTTTTTTTTTTTTTTTTGGGGGGGGTCAGTTATTACGGTCCGACTGAACGAACTAACAAACTTCATAGAAACTGACAGATCATCGGTGTAGTATGGCAGATCCATTAAAATTGTTAAGTTACATAGAAACTGACAGATTTGGCAACATGCGTTTCGTTCTGTTAAATAGAAATTGACGGATTTGATAATTACGAGTAGATATTGTCGGAAACTTTAGAGGATATGAATCCGTTAGATCGCCAAACTTATAACGAGTCTAGATTCAATCATCAAGCCATCTCGTGAAATGCGGAAACTACAATGTATACCATACTGAGCTCCTTCATATGATAATTTCATGAATCGGATAATTTTCGGCAAGAGGAGGGGTTGCATGGTGTAAGTCAGCATCGAGTAGGTGACCTGTCCAGCTTCTAAAGCTAAATTCTCCCAATGCCCCAATCAATTGCACTATAGTAGGTACGATTATACTTATTTTGCAAGTTAATTGCGTAAGGTCTAGATTTCCTCTCATAAGAGAAAGTGAAGAGTTCTAAAGGAAATTCGCTATTTTTCGTCAATATCTGGTAAGCTAATTAACATCGAATGAAATCAAAGCACAGTGCCTTTTATTTACTTTCAGCGTACGCAATTCCTAAGATTACTCAATAGGTCCGAAGGAAGTAATACTGTCCGAATCTTCCGTAATATTCTTGAATAAAAGTCCGCATGATTTCCCAAGTTAGGAGAAATATAAGCCTTAAGAGCGGCAGGGAGGAAATAAATCAATTAAGCTCGTGAACTCGCCTGAACTGGCTCGGAGACAGATCCCCCAAGTCGCCGGTCCTGTACCCGCGGAGGATGTCGATGATGTGGGACTCAAACAGAATGCTCGACTCAGTGTAAACCAGGTGGAACACCGTGGTGGGACGACACCCGCCGATCCAGTGGAGTGACCGCTCGAGGGCGGTGATCCACGGGGCGGCGAGGACTGAGAGGACGTCGCGGTCCACCGCGAGGGCCTTCGTCCGGTAGTACTCGGCGTAGTGGTCCATGAACTTGCTCACCAGGTGGTGGAGCTGGTGGTGGTCGTCGGGGGAGGTCGGGGGCTTGGGCGCGGCGGCCAGCTCGTCCATCAGGTGGCGGAGCTGCTCCTGCCAGCCGCCGTAGAACCGGTCGAAGCTGTTCATCCTACTCTCTTTCGGAAAATGTTCATGGAGAGAGAGAGAGAGAGAGAGAGAAGATGAGGAGGGCTATGCGTGTGGTCGCGCAATGCATGTATGTATATGTACTCGCACCCGTGGGGTTTCGCGGGTTAACGCTTGGCATGCGAGCCTGGTGTACGTGGCGAAATACTAGGGCGGGCGGGTTATAAATGTTCAACCGGGATTCAATGGGTTTTGATCTGATCTTGATTTTTGTCTTTGTTTGCTAAGGTTTTCGAACCGGAGGAGATCCCTCGCACGATTTCCAGGGCTGGCTTTTTGCTTTTCAAGCGGGTTAAACGGAGAAGAAGTGCAAGTTGCAGAGCAGGTAGGTGTTCATCTTGTTTTGAAACCTAGTTTCAATTCTAGAAGATCTCCGAACCATTCTGAAATTTAGAATCTGTCGATTTCGCGTTCTTACAAGTATCCTTTTAGTACCCATAGATGTTTACCTGATAATTCCCACACTATAAAATGTCGACTTCGCATGTTGCATTTCAAAAATCAAATATCTTAACAAAAGAATTTTTAGACAATATGGAAGGACACTCGGCCAAATTTGATTTGGAAATTGCACAGAATGCTATCGATGTTTCCAGGATTTCACTGGAAATATTATGAACATTACAAGAAGAAGAAGAAGAAGAAGCAGTGGAAACATAAATTCAACTTAATATTGAGAAAAGATTTGCAATAACCTACTTCAGAAGGGGTGAGATATAGAAATTTTGTTGGGAATATCATTAAAAGTAGAATATATGTACTAAAAATGTATCAAGTATCAAAAGGCATCGCCCTTGCTTGCTTTTGGGTTTATTTATGATTGAATGAAGTACATAGATCTTATTTTAGGACAAGAAGTCCGCATCAAGTAGGTTACTCAAAGTCTGCGAAACACATTACTTGTTTCATAGACTCTTCTTAACATAAGCAAATATGATCCATTAATCAAAAGAACTAGAGTATTTTGCTTTAGAAGTAAAAAGGGTATTTTTTAGATCTAAAAATTCTAATAGAAATTATTTTTTTGTTAATGTATAATGATTACATTTGAATTTTTTAGGGCAATTTACCCTTGGTATGTCTTATGTATGCTTAGATATTTAATGGAGGCGAATCGCAATTTAAAGGTTTAAATTGTGTAGAATTAGTTAAGAGACCTTCAACCTCAAATATTTTCATTGCAGCTCCAGAAAAGTGAGTCAGGCAAGACGCCCCACTGCGCAAAACATAAGTCTACTATTCCATTTGTAATTGATGGCATAGGGAATAAAACTTGTCTCGTGAGCATAAATTACACACAAGTTCGTCCCAACTAAGCTCTAAGTAACTTCATGGTTATACAAATACATAATTTTTAAATATATGTTATCTTTAATTAACAATTATGATAACATTTGATCGATATACATCTTTATCAACTGCGAAAATGAGCAAGTAATATTTCAATTCAAAAGGAGTTTCAAGTATTAACGTAATGACCAAGAGCAATTATCGCATGTGCTAGGTGAACGTGAACTCCCAATTCAAGCGCGCTAGATCATATGGGTTTCATTGGGCCAAGCTCACATGTCCCTAAGGCATGCAAGACTTTTTCGATATCCAATTGGGTAACCCAAGTAGAAACACCATGACCCAAAACAAGACCCAACAATTCGAGAAAGACCCAGTATAGATATCGATAATTGCAGACACCACCAAATCAGAAAATTTAAGGCCCCCCTAACATCCTCTATATATACATATGAAAAATGATCTAAATATGTCACATTGAGCAAGGTATACTTGCCATACTTAATTTGGATCGTTGACAATAAAGAATTTCATGTAAATCCTATCAAATGCGACTCCCATATTCAATTTAGCACATCATGCACTAAGTTTTTTGAACAATCGATGTTGTTGAGGTGCACTCGACAATGCAAACTTTCAACTTTCTTAACTTAGCATATAACTGACCCAAAAAAAAAAAAAAACTTAGCATATAATACAGAAAGGAGAGGCCTTAGCCGATGCATAGTCTATGTACATATACACATCATGCACGACCGCACCAGCTCGTGCATGCAGCTTGAAGAAAACAAAGAAGATGGAAAACCGAGGATGGGATTCGGGGTCAGACCTTCCCCAGGAGGGAGTCCCTCCGCTTCCCCCACTCGTGGATCGAGAGGTGCAGCTTCTTCATGGTGACCAGGAACTCCACCGCCTGCAGCGGCGTCAGGATCTCCTCCACCAGCTCCCTCAGCGTCGCCAGCCTCAGCTCGTCCGCCTCCGTCAGCACCCGCGCCAGCGACAGCGCGTGCCCCTTCATCACCCTCTCCACCGACTCGCTCTCCTCCCCGACCCGCCCGCTCCGCTTCGCTATCAGCGCCAGCGGGTCGTCCGCGATCTCCTCCTGCATGCTCGCCATCCGGCTCGACAGCTTCTCCTCCATCCTCAGCGTCTTCATGTGCAACTCGTTGATCGATTTCAGCTGCGATGCCGATATCTCCCCGAGATTGCCGCCGCCGCCGCTGCCGCTGTTGCTTCTGTCATCATCGCCTCGTCTCCCTCCGCCGGCGAGCTGAGCTTCGAGGTCCGATCCGGAGCTTGAGTACACCAGCCTGATAGCCAGAGTCGGCCTGCGAGACGGTGATCGAATGGGATAATCGCGATCGCACGATCGCATTTTAGGAGAACGAGGGATCAATCGCACCTGCAACCGCCGATCCAGAGGAAGGAGTTCTCGAAGGAGGTGCACCAGGAGGGGCAGAAGAAGGAAGGCGCGTCGTGCTGGGCGAGCTGGGACCGGGCCTCGAGGTAGTCCCGGAAGTGCTGGATGCTCTTCCCGGCGAGGGACTTGAGCTTCTCGGCGTCGCCGGAGTCGGCGGAGACCGCCTGCAGGAGCTCGTCGAGGTCGCGGTGCTGCTGCGCCATCCAGTTGCGGAAGCAGCACCCGAAGCGGTCTCGCATGTAGATGGCGGTGGCGGCGGCGGTGGCGGTGGCCTGAGACTCCATTAGAGAGAAAGAGAAAGAGAAAGAGGGGATGGGAAATGGTGGTGAGGAGAGGGTGGGGAGGGGGAATTTATTGGAGTGCATGATGCGTTTGGCGTTGCAGGTGGTGCTTCAGTTCCAAAGCGGAGAAAAAGGCCAAAAACGAGGAGGGCTGAATCTGGCAAAACGACAAAAAGAGGGCATCGGCAATGGATATTTGAGGGCGATGCTTTTGCACGTGCTTTACAGCGAGGACGATGATGTGGTCGCCTTGGAGCCGACGATGATGCGGTCCCCTTGCATCAGCAATGGCAAACCCAGACATTTCATTTACGTTAATCTCTTGAGAATCTGAATATTAATTTTTGTTTTTGTGAAGATCAATGTAACTTTTTTCCTTTTAATTGATGGTCCGGTTTAGATAAATGAGTCTGATGATAAATATTGACAAAGTGATCTGTCAAAACTTTGCAGGGCTTGTTGACAGATCGCATGCGAATCAGTGATAGAAAGTGTGATAACAGCGTCTCGCTGAAGTTCCAGCGGCCTTGATACATTGAACCACGAGAAAAGCCCAATGTTCGTTTCGTTAATTGCAGTCTCTCTGCTCAGCTAAATGTCACACGCAGCACCCCCCCATGCACGCTCCCCGGTTGGGTCATGATTCTTGCCCACTGTTTCAGATTTACCCGTCCTCTGTGCACATGCTAGGGGTCCGGTTCCTGTTTTCTCCTCTTTCCCATTCCAATCAAGTATAGACAAAGGAAGCAGCGCCTGTGTATCGTTCTATAGCCATCCTACCGTTCCCGGGATCTTCAATCTCTCTTTCAGTAACGTCAACGTCTTGGCTTTCTCACCTCTCATCAGTAGGTTACAAATGTAGACATTACTCACATTGAAATTTAAGTTATAAAATTCACACGTGGGTGATGTTTATAATTTGTGACACGACAGTAGAAGACATCCCCCACCGGAAATGAGGAAAATATAGTCTATAGAGTCGGTCACGGTAAATGCAAGACTACCTCGGTGTATTCAAAAGCGATATACTTAAGTGGTATCTACTATAGACAAAATCTCATCCACTGACGGTGGAGAAGCTAAAGATACTCCTCCTTTCGCCAAAAAAAAAAGAAAAAGAAAAAAAAAAAACGTAGCCTTTCCGTGGCCCTATCCCCGCATGAACCAGTCATGTTCAGAAGACAAATCGAAGTTATGGGTTATTGCCGAAAGATCAATTGTTGAATTCTTTTGTTAAAGTGAGCATTACAACTTACTCCAGCGGCTTATCTATCACAACTTTTGGCAAGAATTACCATACCGGTACTCCATCGTCAATGCGACACCATTACCTCTCGTGAAGTCCAAAGAAGGCTCGTGACCAGTATTACCATGAAAAGGAAAAAAAAAAAAAAATGTCAGGTTACAACCATTCATCTGGCAAGTGTTCACTGGCACTCTAGAGTTTGGCTCCCGATCTCAAGGCTTCAAGTTGCTGGTGCACTTCCTTTTCGGTGGTCGGTCTGGTCTATTCCTGGCACATCCACAGAAAGGCAAGAGGGGTAGACTAAGAGATCAGTCGCAGGGTATGATCAGCATGCTTGATTTTTACTTGGCTATATATCTCCTCTGAAACATGTTTATGCAGACTCTCCACGAAATGCGCATGAAAATTGCTTATTAACAAAGATACTGAAAGATCAAGCTCCTCAGCTAGTTCAAATGCTTTCAGATTATGCTAGATATTCTACCATGCTAAAAGTGCTCACTAATTACACAATGATCTCTACCTTCCAGTTTTCACTCATCTGTAGAAAGCAGCATGCTAAGTTGCTATCTATTGATTCTGATCATCCCAACTAGTAAGATGATGAGAAGACTAAGGTTCAGGTCAAGCAGCAATCAGAATGAACAGGTTGGATAATAAAACCGGACTTGCAGCAAGCTATAGTAACAACTTGTACCCCAAACAACCACAGTACATTTTTCTCAAGCATTAGAGCAATAACTTTGATGGTGTAAAAATCTTCGCATATAAAAGCAGGCTACTGGAAGATGGAAGCAAATGCTGATAAACGATTAACGAACAGCGTTTATCATGCCACAGACGAGAGACATGTGGACTATAAGAAGTCAGAACCAGAGCAATCGCTGCTTGTAATAAACAGAGCTTCTCTTTCAATTTTTTCCCTCATGAATGGCATTTTCAGACTTAGGCTACGCTCTTTGTATCAGAAGTAACTGCCAATTACTCTTTCAAGAGACAACCGTGTTAATTGGTTTGCAATTTCTGAAGCACCCTAACAAGTCACATGCTCATAATTCTTAAAAACATCTTTTTATGTGTCCAAGTTGGAGTATTTTATGTTAATGCGACAAAAAATACCAAATCTAAACTGAAGTTGCTTGTCATTGAAGAGAACAATGGCCATTGTTGTGTCACAATTTACAGAAGGAACTAGCTCCCAAAGCCAGCAAAGAGGCGCGCATGCTAAGTGATAAGGTTAATCAAAGTTGAAGACGGATCTATACTAGTTACAGGCACTAGCCCTGGAGTTTCACCGGGCTGGGTGAATTGGCAGGCATTGAGCATATGGTGTCACTAGATTGATGATCAGTTACAAGATTGTATGGTCACAACTTGCATATACAATGCCACAGATCCTGTTGGCTGTTTCCCAGTCCAAAAAAAGATCAACCAACAAACCAAGCACCGAGTCCAAGGAGCTCTGATGGGTGGACAGAAATGCCCAACAAGCACCAATCGGTGCAGCATATTAAGCTATCTTCTGTTGACACTTGATCGGACACCGAATGGAAGGGGGTATGTAATATTGTATGGTTTCAATTTTCGGTCTCAACTCTCAAGTAATGATATGTAACAATCAACACTCATCACATCAGCCAGCGCAAATCAGAATCTCTTCTACAAGCTCAATTCTATCTTGTTCTTCCAGCTGAATCTAATAATAAAAATAAGAAAACCCAAGTCCGAACTCCAGAACGTGAAGACGAAGCTTATAAATCACAACGAAGATCTCATCATACCCAAAAAGACCAAAAATTGCAGCCAACCCAGATTAGCAAAACTACATAGGAAGACAAAGCAAACACATTTAATGCCAGAGAAGAACCTGAAGCATCAGTCAATCGATGGCTTTGGGCACAGCGTTGGCAGGGTCGTGGGGCGATTGTTCCTTCAACCCATGTTGCTGCTGTTGAAGGGACTTCCTCTCCAGCTCACGCCATTTGTTGATAGCGGCGGCGCAAATGACTAGGAACAAACCAGCAATCAAATTCAGAGGATTCCATTTGAGCAGCGATTGTCAGAGGAGGAATCACAGAAATTGAACTCGAAGCAGTCGCGATGGGAAGGGAGGGAGAGTGAGGGATTGACTCACACCCGGCGCCGACGAAGTACATGAGGCGAATGGCCTTCGGGCCGGCGGGCCCCGATATCTCTTCTCCGGTCATCTCCGTCTCCTCCTCAGCAGAGCAATTGCCTTGGAAGATGGCGGCGGGCCCTTCGACTTTAAGGAAATAGATCGGGCTTCTCAGCATTTAGTATTTTATGTTGTGAATTGCTGACTAATTCACAAGAAAAAGTTGAAAAATGCGAGCATTAGTGTAAAATAGCTGGTAAAATATGACTATGACATGGTAAAATATTTGTTTTTTTTTTTCCCCAATTTCTTTTTTCTTCTTTTTTTCTGAATGTTGAGTTAAATAAAAGCATCGAATTGACGAACTCTAAATTGGAAATTATCTTCTTCATTGGTGTATTTTACAATCTTATTATGGCGAAAAGAATAACTCTATTTTCTAAGAGCCAAAGGAAAAATGTAGGAGTGCTTTAGGGCGCGCATGATTCTATTTTTATTTCTGGACGAGTTTCTAAGCAAAAATAACCGTTTGATAACGACACAAAATTTCTACTCTAAAAATAGAAATTTATTTGATAACGACACAAAAATTTCTTTCTTTCTGACGGACGGCGGTGGCCCAAGAATCTGGCAGCGGCGGCGGCGTGGAGCAACCAAGCGGCGGCGGCCGGCGGCCCAAAGAATCGGCGGTGGCGATCGGTGGCGGTGTCCTAGTAGTGGCGACGGCGGCGTCCTAAGAACCTGCGGCGGGCGGCGGCGGCGATGTGGCCGGCGCGGCGGGCGTCGGCGGGCGGCGGCGGCAACGTCGGGGCGGCGCGGCGGCGGCGGCGGCAGCGACCGGGCGGCGGCGGCTGAGGGCGGCGGGGCGGCGGCGGCGGCGGCGGCGACAAGGGCGGCGACGGCCGGCGATCGGCAATCGGTGGCGGCGAAGGGCGCGGCGGCGGCGTCGACAATCGGCGCGGCATGACAATGCCGACAATGAACGATGAAAATTTTTTTTATTTCTCGTTTGTTTTGAGAAATAGAAAAATAGGTTTTTTCTATTTCGATTTCTTGTTCGAATCTATTTTCGGAACCAACATCTATTTCGAAATAGAAAGGTGGAATAATTTTACCAAACGGATTTCTATTCCGAATTGTTTCGAAATAGAAAAACAATTTCTGGAATAGAAATAGCGCGCAATCATGCGCGCTCTTATTGTAAAGTTGCGCGCTCTTATTGTAAAGAGAAGTTTGGCATTTGTGTTGGAAGATATGCAGATCATGCAGATCGGATCGGCCAAATTTATTCGATCATGATTGATCTTAATTGATCATGATTAGTTATACTTGTAAATTAATTATTACTCATAGATTTAGATTGATAGAGTAAATCAATTAATTCTTTATTCATAGAAACTTTGTAATATAATTGTATTACATTGTACATGACAATTCATACAGAGAAAATACACAGAAAATTTCTCTCAGCCTTGCTTCCACGAAATCTCTTTCCTCTGCTCTTGCCATTGCCTTCTAACATGGTATCAGAGCTCTGTTGATCTCTTTTTCGCTTCCACACCAAAATTCATCGAAGAAAGTTCTTCGAATTCTGCAACAAAACAAATTTCGGCATCAGGCAAACTCTTGAAGGAAAGAAGATTACGACTTACCATGGCTTCTCCACAGAACTCCAATCTGAGTGCTGAAGGGAGAGCCAACGAAGGAACAAATCCTCCGTCTTCGCAGTCGGGAACTCCCCGTAGATTCACCAAATCCACGTAACAACTCACCTTACCTCTACCTCAGCAGTGGCGACCCACTCAGGCTCAGTCTCAAATGGGGCAACCCATGATGGGTCAACCGTACCAGTGGATCCCGTATCCACTCTATCTCGGGGCGAACCCGAATCCATCATTGCCTTTCATCATGGGTCACCAAAGCCGCGATGGGGGCCTACCAGCCACAAGTGGGGCAAGCGCAACCATCGGGATGGAACAGACGGGCGGAGCAATCGAATCGGGTATAGGAGAAAATACATACCCGAGAAATGATAATGCGGCATTTCAAACCGAGTCAGGCGAATTGGGTCAGGGGACATATCCTTACCCGAATTTCATACCTGGCTACTTACCGGCCGGGTCGGGCGAATTGGGTCAGGGAACAAATCCTTACCCGAATCTCACGCCCGGTTTTTTTCCCGTTCCATCGGCGGCGTTCACCGGGCGACCAGAGATCGGCGATCCATTGTACGTATCTAACGCCGACGGACCGGAGCTTCGACTGATTCACCAGCAGCTTACAGGCCCTGAAACATACTCAAAGTGGTCCAAGGAGCTCCGGCGGGCATTAGTAACGAAGGATAAAGACGCTTTTCTCGACGGGACGATTCCGATCCCCTCGAATGAACGCCTAGCCCGACATTGGCGAAAATGCAATCAACTTGTCCGAATGTGGATCGGAAATTGCATATCACCAGAGGTCGCGGCTGGGCTTCCACCCACAAAAGATGCGAAAACCATGTGGGAAAACATCCGTGAAATGTATGGTAAAATGGATCAGGCGAAAATTTTTAATCTCATGCAGGAAATCAGTGAACTGAAACAGGGGAACTCGACGGTCATGGCCTGTTTCAACAGGTTATCGTCTCTCTGGAATAAGCTCGAGGCTGTGGAAGAACAGCTCGTGGGACCAAAGTCCACCCTCAAACAGTACAAACGGATCAAAGAGAGAGAGAAGGCGACCAGATTTCTCTTGATTCTTAACGAATCGTACATCACCTTTCGATCGCAGATACTCGCCATGGACCCGATGCCCTCGATTGGGCGTATATTCCAACTGGCGATGCAGGAGGAAGCCCAGAAAGCCACAACCATGAAGAATAGCGAAAGCATCGCTCTCGCCGCTCAAAGGGAAGGAAGAGAGCAAACCCTAGCTCGGGAGAGAGAGAGAGAGGCGAAACCCACTAGGGTTCACGGCGTCGATTCCAGTGGCTTTAAAAAGGAGTCGCTAAACAGTCCAGATTTGATGCAGGGATTCAACGGCCTCGATCATTTACGTGAATCCGGCGGCTCAGATCTCATCCGAGGATCGAGCGGCTCGGATTACTTGTGCAGATCTGACGGTCCAAATCACGCGCGAAGATCGGACGGCTACCGTAGCATCGGGGCAGCGCATGGATCGGACGGCGGAGATCAAATCTCATTGAAAGGAATGGACGGCCAGATTTTTCCACGTCATCAAAAAATTTTGGAAAAAATTTTAAAGGAAAGGGTAAATTTTTTTGTGATTATTGCAAACGTTCTAATCACACCATTGACAGCTGCTGGAAATTACATGGAAAACCTGGGGAGAAAGAAAAAAAGATTTCCACAGCATATCAAGTCAGTGGACCGGCCGGACCGAAAATTGATCAGCCAGTCACATACGGCCAACTCAGCAACTAATGCAAAAAATGGACTTCTCAAGTAAAGGGGGGTTTCTCGAGGTATTTCTCATTGTTTTATTAATTCTATTTCCGAAAGGAATGGATAATAGACTCGGGGCCACCGATCATATTATACGTGACAAGGGTTTATTCACAAATTTAAATAAACACTTGGAATTTTCATCCTTGTCCAATTGCCCAATGGACATGTGACTTATGTCAAAGTGTCGTGAACAGTGAATCTCGGTTCACGCCTTATTCTACGAGAATGTGCTCTATGTCCCGGAATTCCAGTTCAACCTTATATCTATATCTAAAATCTGCAAAGACAACTCATGTCAAGTGATATTCGACTCTGACAGATGTCTATTTCAGGCCCTTTCGACTGGGAGAGTGATGGGCTCGGGTAATCTCTTTGAAGGTCTCTATTACTGGAAGGCTGATTTGAATTATTCATGCAATTTCTCTAATAAAAGCTCATCATGTAATTCCCTTGTCAATGATAGCAATATTACGATGCATATGAGATTGGGTCATAGTGCTGCTTTTCCATATTCTGAATGCTCAATTTGCCCCCTTGCCAAGCAATCACGCACTCCTTTCCCTTCTAGCACTGCAAGGACCAGTCGATTGTTTGGCTTGATCCATGTGGACATCTGGGGACCCTACCATACAGCTAATCATGACGGCTCCCGTTATTTTCTTACAATAGTAGATGATTACTCTCGGGCGACATGGGTGTTTCTCATGCAGTCTAAACAACAGGTTTATTCTCACCTGCGAAATTTCATTCTACTATCAAAAAATCAATTTAGGAAATCCATCCAAATGGATTCGTGCATCGACAACGGGAAGGAATTTTTAGTCATGAATGCTCCATGCTATTCAACTCCCATGGAATTCAACATGAAAGCTCGTGTATCTACTCTCCACAACAAAATGGGATTGTTGAAAGAAAGCACCGTCACTTATTGGAAGTAACCCGTGCCATCAAATTTCAGGCATCAATACTGAGACAAATTTTGGGGTGAGTGCATCATTACAGCAACTTATCTCATTAATAGGATGCCTACCAGGATCCTTAAGGGACGGACTCCATTTGAGTTGCTGTTTGGAAAGAAGCCAAGATTGGATCATCTGAGAATATTCGGCTGCCTATGCTATGCAGCAACTGTTGGGCCTCGTGACAAGATGAGCCCACGTGCAAGACAGTGTATTTTTATGGGATATTCTAATCTCCAAAAGGGCTACAGGTTACTAGAAATAGCCACGGGAGATTTCTTTGTAAGTCGCGATGTCACTTTCCGTGAAAACACATATCCATTTTCTGACATGAAAACACATGAGCACAGGGAGACAACCTTCCAGCATCACACATCTCTCCATGATGAAGCATCGCATCAGGATCTCTCTTTTATCCCAATAGTACCACCAGCTATCTCTGCTCGTCATGTGGCCTCCCCTCCTGAAGATCCAATTGAAGAAGATTTGGATTCTTCAAGTTATATTCATGAAGATTCTCCGGGAACAAATCTTACCAATGTGAATCAAGAGGAGGCAAGCCTTCCACATGAAGACATCACTGATGCGACAATAGGACAGCCTATTATTGAAGCTGATCCTCCTAGGAGATCTGGTCGATCCACACGACCACCAACCTGGACAAAGGACTATGTGTGTGTTGCTCATAACTCACCAGGTATTCAATATCCAATATCTTCATATGTTTCTTTTGATAGACTTTCTCGGGAACACAAATGCTGCATTAGCCGTTTATCTGAAGAAACTGAACCTGGTAGTTATAAAGAAGCCTCCGAGAACCCAAAATGGTAGGAGGCCATGAAGGCAGAATTGACGGCATTGAAAGAAAATCACACATGGGATCTTGTCCCACTACCAGCTCGCCGCAAACCCATTGGGTGTAAATGGGTCTACAAGATCAAATATCGTGCCGATGGTTCAAGAGAGCGCTACAAAGCCAGATTGGTAGCCAAAGGGTTCACTCAAAGAGAAGGTTTCGACTATCACGAGACATTCTCTCCAGTTGCCAAAGACGTCACAGTACATTCCTTTCTAGCTGTTGCTGCAATTAATGAATGGAACCTACATCAAATGGACGTCCACAATGCCTTCCTTCACGGAGATCTTGATGAAGAAATCTATATGGAAGTTCCTCCCGGGATACGGAGACAGGGGGAGAATAAGGTGTGCCGTCTCCGTAAATCCCTTTATGGACTGAAACAGGCATCAAGACAATGGTATACAAAATTCACCAGTGCTCTTACAACAGCAGGATTCAAGCAATCCAAGTATGACTATGCCCTATTCACAAGGACTAAAGGTATGTCATCTATATACCTGATGATTTATGTTGATGACATATTGGTTATGGGCAATGATGAAATCTCTATAGAAGCCTTTAAGGAATATTTGCATGCTACCTTTCATATCAAAGACCTAGGAGCACCCAAATACTTCCTTGGAATTGAAATTGCCCGATCCGACAAGGGAATTTCTCTCGTCCGGAAATTTGTTCTAGAGATTATATCGAATGTGTCTATCGGGATGCAAACCACCGTGATTCCTATAGAACAGAATGCCAGATTAACCACTGCAGAATATGATAAAGGAATATCTCGATATGATGATTCCCTTCTGAGTGATCCATTGGGCTATCAGAGACTGGTTGGGAAACTTATATACCGACCATGACTAGGCCCGATATATCCTATGCGGTTCGAGACATTAAGCCAATTCATGCACCAACCGAAGCGTTCTCATTTGGACGCAACCTTAAAAGTAGTGAAGTACCTGAAGAGATGTCCAGGGCTCGGGATACTTCTCTCCAAGAGATGTGACATGAAGATGATAGCTTATTGTGATGCAGATTATGCGACATGTCCGATTACACGGAGATCTGTCACCGGATATTGCATAAAACTGGGGGATTCCTTATTATCTTGGAAAACCAAGAAACAGGCAACTGTGTCCTTGTCCTCGGCCGAAGCAGAATATCGGGCTATGGCCAAAGCTACTTGTCAGATAGTTTGGATCCGATGATTGCTCAAGGATCTCGGAGTGGAAGTGCAAGGACCTACAAGACTATATTGTGATAATGATGCAGCCCTGAAGCTCGCATCAAATCCTATAGTGCATGAAAGAACCAAGCATATAGAGGTGGACTGTCACTTCACACGAGAAAAGATTCAGGAAGGAGTAATTGAAACAAGAGGCATCGGAACTGCAGAGCAGCCAACAGACTTATTTACCAAGCCTTTGTGTATATCTATTAACCAAGCTAGGCGTCTTAGACATCTACAGGCTGCCAGCTTGAGGGGCAGTGTTGGAAGATATGCAGATCATCCAGATCGGATCTGGCCAAATTTATTCTAATCATGATTGATCTTAATTGATCATGATTAGTTATACTTGTAAATTAATTATTACTCATAGATTTAGATTGATAGAGTAAATCAATTAATTCTTTATTCATAGAAACTTTGTAATATAATTGTATTACATTGTACATGACAATTCATACAGAGAAAATACATAGAAAATTTCTCTCAGCCTTGCTTCCACGAAATCTCTTTCCTCTGCTCTTGCCATTGCCTTCTAACAATTTGCTTGTGTTGATAGGGTCGACTCTGTTCTTAACTTGAGCAAAGCAAGACGTGCGAACGCCACTTGACTTACCTCAGTCTTCGGCTCGCCTTGCATGCATCGTAAACTTTTGGCATCGATGGCGCTGGACAGACTCGGCCATCGCTCATCATCTTGGTTTCACCACCCCCCCCGTACTTAGCTACCACTGCATTGTACTTATAAATAGGCATTGGGGAGAAAGCATTGCATTGCATGGCTCGTGCACCGTCTTCTACTCAAAGTCGAGCCTGTATTACAACATCGATTTCGTGAACGGTACGTGATATTATCTGCAGGAATGGCCCGCAAGGATCAATGGAAGAAACTGTTCAAAATGCAGTGAAGTCACGGGAAGTGGAGCTGTCTCACAAGACTAGGCTGCAAGACTTCAAGACCCTCATCCCAGAAATGTTCGAGCTCTCCGGGAATGGTAAGAGGGGCGAAGAAACATCAAGGCAAACCCATGACTTAATTTTTCTCTCTTCTATTGCAGCAGGATATTTAATAGTATTTTTCGACGAGTCAATACTCATAATAAAACAGGCAGAGAGGGATTGACGGGGGAAGAGACACTCAGGCTAGGTAGCTACAATGCCCTTTTGCAGAATTCACCATAGGAGGAATTTCAATATTTCAAAGCAGATAAAGAGAATTATGAATCGCCCCAGGACGCGTTCAGATCAGCGTTCCCAAGGGGATTTGCGTGGGGGAGTGATTAGATTTTATTCTGGGCCGCCGGTCATTGCCTACAAGTTCAGGCACTGGGGTTATTTTGAGGGTCCATTCGAAGAGCATGCTCCCACTGGAGAGATGGTTGAGTTCTACGGCGTTGGAATTAATGAAGGTGCATCCACTCTTCATTTCTGTTTAGCGTTCTGAAAATAGAGAAAAGGATAAGACTGAAACTATATAATCTCCGGTTCCATTTCCAGTTACACATGAAATTGTTCGCAGGTTGATGAATCTATGAGAGCCGAAGAAGTTTAATTCTACTATGATCCAGCAGAACTCTTTGGGGGGTTCCTGAAGGGCAAGCCAATCTCTAAATCTGATGCACATGAAAGAGAACACGTAGCTGCTGCGACATTAAAAGCTACTCAAAATGGATGTCCCCTCTCAACAAGGAAAATGAGCTCCTGCCTCAGCAATCCTATCTTTGTGCTGCATATTTAATACAAAGCCTTAACAAGAAAATAAGCTCACTCATGCCTGCGCATCGTTGCAGTGAATTGTGTTCGTCTATATGGTGGAAGACATCAAAAGTATCACCAGAAACCTGGAGATGCAGTCACACAGCCATCATTACTGTAATAACAGTATGAAAGAGTACATAAAGCAACATCTTGTTAATTCTCAGAAAGATGAAACCACCTAAATAATGGCTTTGCATGAATCAGAACAGAGAAATAACTAACTTATGCAGCTATCCTACCACCATCCCAAAGGCATGATGTACTAAGCTTTTGCTGCGCAAATTTAGCGTCTCATAAGTTTCTTCTAGCTAGCTTTTCTTCAGCTTTCAGGCATGAAAAATGTTATACAACTGAAATCAAAGTATTAATCTATGCAAGCAACAATCACCTCCAATCTTAAGTTGAGCAACAGCTAACTTTCTTCAAAGCAGAGACATCATCCTTGATATTTATCTTTTCTCCTTGAGAAGGGAATGCAGCAGCAGATCCATCATCTCCTTCCACTGTCTTCTTACTAGTGGTACGGTAGATCTGCGTTAGAACTTCTGCAAAGGAATTTTCTACATTTGTTGCCTCTAGTGCAGAGGTTTCCATGAAGTACAGTGATTCCCTCTCAGCATAGGATTTCCCATCTTCTGTTGAGACTGCTATGAGATGACGAAGGTCAGACTTATTCCCAACAAGCATCACCACAATGCTTGGATCTGTGTGGTTCCTTAACTCTTTCAGCCATCTATCCACATTTTCAAATGTTGCATGGCGAGTGACATCATACACAAGAAGTGCACCTACAGCTCCACGATAGTAAGCACTAGTGATGGCACGGTACCTGCAATGTCAAATTTCCTAAGATATAAGAACATCTACGGAGCTTCCAGATAAAGGGGAGCACATAAAAAAACTGCAGCAAAGCAAACCTTTTGCCCATTTTAAATGGTGTGATGTTAAATGTAACGTAAGTGATGGCTAGCAATTGTCTAATCTAAAGATCCATGCCAATGGAGTGACAACTTTTTGCACAAGAAAGCATCATCGTCTTTTCCCTTCTTTAGCTACGAGGTACCCATTAAAAGAATAGTTGATAAGATCCATGTGGTGAGATCTAGTTAAGGATGGCAATGAAGAAAACTATACATTCTTCTAGTCTTTGCAATAATGCAAAAAAATTGCTAGCTGAATTAAGAAATAAACTTTAGGAGGTGTGGACATCCCAAGTACCAAAACTTGGCATGGGTGGACACGTAAGTGCCAAAACTTCCAAAATGTACACTTTAAGTATCAAAATCGGAGAATAAAGGAACACTTAAGTGCCAATGGCGAGCCATGTCGGATTTCTGACAGCCACATAGACCGATTTTATTAATGAAGTAATGCAACGTCAGATTTCCGGAAAGCCTCACCGGAATTGGCACTAAAGCATCCAATTTTAAAAAAAAAAAGTGGCACTTAAATGCACTTTTTAAAAGTTTTGATCCTTCTATGTCTACTTGTGCCAAGTTTTGGCACTTAAGGTGTACTTCTTCCCTTTAAATAGAGTATCACTCAACTCCAAGAATCTCCCCACATAAAAGGACTATTCCAACATCCAAAAGGCACAATATTGTATCATCACCTCAATTGAGTTGACTCAGTTTGGTAACTTTAGGGTGCAGTAGTAGCCGATAAAAACAATAGTACCAAAAATGCTATTAACTGCATTTCTCAACATGCTTCCTGCAGGGTCATCTAGTGCACATCAGATGTTCGAACTAAATCACAAAGAGTTGAGAAGCAATCACTTCCAGGCAGCTATGAAACCCTCAGCAGTGCAGAGGACAAATGAGTTTGAGTTCACATGATCCAATCATCTCACTATAACAAATGAACTGTAGAGGAGAAGTAAATTATAGCATTGGTCACGGTGTGCATCAACAGCAGCCAACAAAGTTCAGGAGAAAGTGAATCCTCCCTCTAAAATATTAAAGAAGGTTTAGAAGCGAATTTAAAATCCACGGTCCTGACCAACCATTTTAGGATAAGTCATCTTAGTTTAGCTTTAGCTGGTCTGTCCTTCAAACTGAATGATTTTCCACGCATACGGTCCTCACTACACGGTCATAGAGTAATCGCAGCTATTGATTGCTTTGAGTACATGATGCGCAGTACACTGTCAACATATTCTTCATAACAAATCGCGCACGCAGAACCAAGAACAATGCGTCGCCACTCACTCCTCAAGCATACGCACAGCAGAAGCAAATTAGCAAGAACATAGAAAGCCCGCAGATTGCAACCCCCTAAGGACCCTGAATGAAAGGCCTCCATGCGATTTGCAAGAAACACGAAAACAAAAATGAATAAATAAACAAAGGGAAGAAAGAAGCAAGCAGACGAAGGCAATAGCCATCGTCTAGAGTTTCGCGAAACCCTGAAGAAGAAGAGGAAGAAGAAGACAGCCTCAAAACTACCATTCCCCACAGAAAGTAACCTCGACGGGGGGGTTCGTGAATACATCATCAACAACAATATCCTCCAAAACCCAGTCAGAAGGAAATTTACAGAAAACCAAATCCGAGACAGAACCGACAAGAATTTCAAAAAAGAAAAAGAAGAATCGGAAGTTGGAGAAAAGGGGGAGACCTTTCTTGACCGGCGGTGTCCCAAATCTGAGCCTTGACGACCTTGCCGTCGACGGTGAGAGTGCGGGTGGCGAACTCGACGCCAATGGTGGACTTGGACTCGAGGTTGAACTCGTTCTTGGTGAAGCGGGAGAGGAGGTTGGACTTGCCCACCCCGGAGTCCCCGATCAGCACCACCTTGTACAGGTAATCGTAGTCGTCTTCGGCTCTGTAACCCGCCATTGCTACCTTTCAATTTCTTCTTTCTCTAGAGAGAGAGAGAGAGAGAGAGGGAGAAGGGTAGAGAGAGAAAGGGAGAGGGCGAGATCTGCAGGGCGAAAGATATGAACTTTACTGTTGGGTGAAGAGGCGTAAAGTGGGGGAATGCGAAGGAAGGTGCTCTTTTGAATTAAAAAAGCGCCACAAAAATGATGGCCTCAGAGAAAACGCATGAGAGAGAGAGAGAGAGAGAGAGAGAGAGAGAGATCTTATAGTTTTGTGCTGCCTTCTCTTCACCGGCTTCAATCTAGTCCGGACATTTTTTTAATTAAGCCGGGGGGACCCCCACGAATGATCTCATTGAATATGACTTATCCTTCAAAATTCGAGTAAAGAACGACTAGAGTGCCATAACTCGACACGAGGGACACTTAAGATCATAACTTTCAAAACGGACGCTTAAGTGTCACTTTTTTTCTAATGGGAACACTTAAGCCGCCACATCCGGCGACCTTGCCTGAAATCCTACGTAAGCACTATTTTATTATTTTTTAATTTGCATGGCTCACGGAGAGGCGAGGTGGCTCAAACTCACCGTAAACGACGTCGTTTGCATAATAAAAATTAATTAAATTAAATTAAAACTTAATTTTAATTAAAATATTCTAAAAATTAAAAAAATTAATTTAATTAAATTAAAACTTAATTTTAATTAAAATATTCTAAAAATTAAAAAAAAAAAAAAAGGGGGTGCGAAGGGGCGGGCGGCGGCCGGGGGCCGGCGACCCCGCCGACCCTTCCCCCTCCGTCGCCGGCCCTTCCCGGCGACGGCAGGAGGCGGCGGCGGCGAGGGCTCACCCTCGCCCGCCCGCCCCATTCGCACCCCCTTTTTTTTTTAATTTTTAAAATTTTTAGAATATTTTAATTAAAAATAAGTTTTAATTTAATTTAATTAATTTTTTATTATTTTTACACGTCGACGCAAAACGGCGTCGTTTTTGCATTTTTTTCGCCACGTTAGCGTGCAAAACGGCGCCGGAAAATTGCCACGTCAGCCGTTTTGCCGGATTTTCTCCGAAATGGCACTTAAGTATTCCATTTAACTCCGATATTGGCACTTAAGTGTACCATTTTGAAGTTATGGCACTTAAATGTCCCCCGTCAAGTTATGACACTGCGTGTGTCCCAAACTCTTCAAAATTCTCATAATCACTGTGATTAAAAAAATATTGATGTACATGACTTCATACTTGTACATTTTTATACGTATTAGATGTCCAGCACAAATAAAAATCAAGTGTTGAACACTAAAGGCAAAGATTACATGTGAACTCGTGGATTACGATTTTGACACAATAAAAATAATAAGTTCAAGACATCAAAACCGGTCGATCTTCGTTACAAAAAAACCGGTCAATCTTTACTATTAAATGGCAATGTCTTGTCCTAATCGACAGTATCTTGCTACTTAATTCATTGGATAAATTAAATGATCAATCTAGAAAATTTATTGATTTTTGATGTAAAGGGCCGCCTCGCCCTCAATTGCAAAAGCCCTGGCCATGGGCGATCCAATGAGGCTGTAAGGGCCTTCACAATCGAGGGCAACGTAGCCCTCGCCCAGTCTAGGCAAGGGCTTCACAATGACTCTCGCCTGGAAAAAAGGGCAAAAAAGGAAAATAAACAATAAAAAATATTATCTACATTAATATTGACAAAATCACGTAGAACATTGATATTCACATTGGATTTTTTTAGCGATGCGTATGACCAATGATACTCAGGTGATTGATTTCAAGTGAGTATCACACAAAAGTAATAACATTTGTGTTGTCCTTACCTCAATTAAATCTTATTTTTTTGTGATCCAGGGAACCCTGTATGGCCGGCAGTCGGGGATAAATCACTGGGACGCACACACGTGCTACCGAGTAAGTCATAGAATGACTCAACGCTAGCCTTCCCGCAATGCAGGAGCTTTGAACACTAGATCTATTTGATAGAAGTCTAAGAGCCACTACAGTGGGTGGTTAAAAATATTTAACTCAAATGAATGCATTATTATGACAATATAAAATATTTTTTAATTTTTTAATAATATTCTATATTTTAAAAAAATTTAATAATATTCTTGAAACTAAAGATTTAATGTCGACCTCGACTTTCGAATAAAACTAGACTCAGGGACAAGGATTAAAAAAATTCATATAGCGAGCAAGATTTAAAATTCATGTATAAAATTCCATAATATTTCGTAAAAGTTGCGCCGAATATCAATCAATGAACCGGCCGGTCCATCGTTGATCTCTACACCGAACCAGCGGAGGCTCTCCCTTCTGTAACTTCCTCTCCTCCTCTCCGGCGGAATGACCGTCGACCCGCGCTCGGACACGGTGGCCGCTCGCCGGCCAGCCGCCGCGCCGGCCCATTTCCTGCTCTGAAGCTTTCGGGAAGAGCAAGCCGACTGCGAGCTCATCCTTCCCAAGTTAACATGGCGACGCTTGCTCGGAGCGGGAGGCGCGTGTCTCCCTTCAGGCTCTCTTCCCTGCTGCGCGGCGAGAAGGACCCTTCCGTCGCTCTCCACCTCTTCAGATCCGTCGACGCGGGCCCCGAGACCAAGCCCTTCCGCTACTCGCTCCTCTCCTACGACCTCGTCATCACCAAGCTCGGACGCGCCAGGATGTTCGACGAGATGGAGCAGGTCCTCTCGCAGCTGGGGCGCGAGACCCGCTTCTCCGTCCCCGAGCCCCTTTTCTGCCAAGTCATCTCCTTTTATGCGCGCGCGAGGCTCTTCGATCGCGCTCTGCGGACTTACCGCTCGATCCCCAGCTTCCGGTGCCGCCGGAGCGTCAAGTCTTGGAATTCGGTGTTGCACGCGCTCCTGAAGTGCGGGGAATACGACAGGATGGACGAGGTCTTGGACGAGTTCAGGAATCACGCGAGCCCAGATGCGTGCACTTGTAATATTTTGATCAGGGCTCTCTGCGGGAGTGGGAGGTTGGAGGATGCGCGGGCGGTGCTTGACGAAATGCCCCTGAGGGGGATCCGACCCGATGGGGTGACTTTCCTGGTGTTGATTAACGGCTTGTGTTCGAACTCTATGTTAGAGGAGGCTTTTGAGTTGAAAGATGATATGGTTAGAGTTCATGGGATTCAGCCTGATGCACGTCTGTATGCATCACTGATGAAGGGATGTTGCAAGGTAGGTGATGTGAACAGGGCATTTGGGCTTAAAGAGGAGATGCTGAGAGAGAGAGTCAAGTTGGATGCTGCTATATATTCAACCTTGATTCATGCTCTTTTCGAGGTTGGGAGGACGGCTGAGGTTTGTGGACTTTTGGAGGAGATGCGAGAAAATGGGTGTAAGCCAGACACCGTGACATATAATGTGCTAATCAGCGGGTCCTGTAAGAAGAAGGACATTGATGAAGCTTACAGACTTTTGGATGCGATGGTGAAGAATGGGTGCAAGCCTGATGTGACGAGCTATAATGTGATTATGGGTGAATTATGCAAGGAGGGAAAACTGGATGAAGCAACTGATTTATTTGAGGACATGCCGAGGCGTGGGTGCACTCCGGATGTCGTGTCTTATCGGATACTCTTCAGTGGTCTGTGCGAGAAGATGCAGCTTAAGGAAGCAGCATTTTTGTTGGATGAAATGGTATTTAAAGGATACACCCCTCATGATGCAAGTGTTTATAAATATGTGGACCTTTTATGCCAGGAAGGGAATCATGAATTGTTGCTAACAGTTTTGAGTAGTCTTAGGAAAGGAAAGGCTGTGAAGGCCGATTATTGGACAAGGATGATTTCGCTTACTTGTAAGAACAATGAGTTTTCCAGTGTCGAGCTTGTAGATCATCTAATAAATTCATAAACTGGAAATATCGAAATAAATTCTTCTATCACATTATGTGCAAAACCTCTGAACTCATCCAACTAAGTCAGCAGTATTCACCTTGCATCACCAGGTGCTTCTAATTACAACTGCTTAAGGTTGATGGCCTGCCTTTCCATCAGTTGCTCCCTGATATTTTTCCTTTGTGGTCTGGTCACTTAGCATTACTTGACTAATTGTGGGCCTCTGCAATTGTGGTTCTGGATAGGTTGCTTTTCGTACATGTGATAGTACGGATAGGTTCTCAAACGAGACAGAGCAATGAGTCCTCTACTGCGGAAAAATATGATATTCACCGACAGTTACAGTTTGCTCAGTCCCCTTATCATGCTGATGGGGATTCAGTCCGACCACCAAATGATTGGTTCGAGTCGATGAAATTGTCTGAGTTGAAGCAATTTCATGTGAAGAGACAATTTGATATTCGCTGGAAACCACAATGCTTCTGGCTGAAATGCAGGAGTAGAAGTTCCCTTTGAGAACATACGAAAAAATGGCAAGAAGATGGAATTTCAGCAGAAACTCAAGGACTCTGAAGTTGCTTCTCTTAAACAGAAGCTGGACTAGTTAAACAGCTAAAACAGACTGACAGAGAAGAGGTTAAATATGTGTGGCCCATTATCTGTTCTGGATAGTCTTCACCTCTCTGGCCTGAGTTCTCACCATTTCATTACCGTACTTTGCCTTACTGTGAACTCCATCTGGAGCTTTGTAAGGTTGTTGATAGATGGGATAAAATCTGCTGAATAGGATGTGGATGCGACGGCAAGTGCAATAGAACCAGGAGTTGTTTACTGAAGAATGGATCACAAATGTCTCGTTTTCGAGTCATTCGTTTGCCAGATTACAAGCATATATAGAATCGACATCAAACGAGATGCAGGAAACTGATGAATCCTACCTTGGAAGCTCTCAGATGGCCACTGTTGCAGAAGCGCAAGCAGTCTACTTAGATCTATTGCTGGCCTAATCTGATGATGAAGGATGACATTCAGCTGGTTCAGATGAAGGTGCTTTACTGGTTATCTGATGGCTTATGAAGACTCAACACAGAAAAACATCGAGATTATCTCAGTTGAAGAAGGAAACAGTGACTGGTTTTTAGTTGGGATACTCTGTACGTCTATTTTGATCTTAGTGATCTTTCTTGTGTTTCCTACTGTTTTCCACCAGTTTAAGCAATAGTACAGTGCCTGGTATTTATCTGAGTCATTTCTTCACCTGGTAAACCTGTAAGAGTGTATGCTCAATCTATCACTAAACAAATCATTGAATTTCAAAGAATTATTAGAACCTTGGAATGGAACTTTTTAGTGATGCACGAACAATATTGCTTCGAATACAAAACCATCACTTTGTAGAGAAATTATGAAAACTTGTGTTTTATCTTGAGGTGGGTTCCACTCTCGTTCTAAAATTTAGAGAAGTTGCATCCATGCGACGACTGCAGCTCAATTTAGAAGTCGTGAAGAGTTGTAATACTCATTGTACTGTTAAGCGTTGAACTCCGGACGAGGAAGAATTTCGTGCGTGAGAAAAACATAAGCCAAAAAGGAGAGATTGCTCTCCTACCTTGGCTGATGCATTGAATCCACGAGAGTTGGGAAGATTTTTCTTCTCTCATTCACTTTGAGAATCTGCATAGGCAACTAAATCGTCATGTCAACATCATAATCTTTTTGCATCATATTGACATGATCTTGTTCACATAGGCAATCCGAGGAATCATGATGTGAAAACGTTGAATCATCTTTTAGTACGTAAATTATACATTTAGGCCCGGTTGGATAACTATATCCAAAATAACTGATTCTATTTTTTTTGTTACTCGGAATAAAGAAAGAACATAAATTTGTTTAGTAAACTTTTTGTTCTTGCGAATAAAAATCTATTTTTTTTATTTTCGAAAACAAATTTGGAACATAATCAAACAGTATAAAAAAGTTGTTCCTTGTTCCAAAGAACAATTCCCAAATCAAGTCTATTTTTTTTTTCCTTTTCTTTTCTTCTTTTTCCTCTTCTCTTTCCTTTTCTTCTTTTTCTTTTCCCATTTGGCTAGTCGCTGGCCTTAGCCATGGCCAACAACCTCAACCTCACGCTTCCTGAGTGAGGTCGAGCCTCACAAGTGACTTGGCAAGGCTCCCCGTAGCCAGGTGAGCTCGTCGAACCTCACCCAGCCGATCACTAGCCACCCAAGAAGGAGGAAGAAGAAGAGAAAATAAAAAAGGAAAAAGAAACAAAAAAACATAAGCATTCCATCAAACACATTTCTATTTTGGGATGAATAGAAATTTTGTACAATTATCAAATGTATTTTTTTTTTCATAAATTATTCATAAGAACATAATAACAAAAAACGATTTTTGATAAAAAAATTGTTTCCGAGAACAGGATAGTTACCATACATGCCCTTATTTTATTTACTAATTTCTTGAGATCTTTTGGTACACATAACTTATTAAATGTGATCGATCTCCGAAAATCTAATGGCTATTATATGTCTGTTTCTTACTCAAGTGATTTTTTTCTTTTTCTAATGGTCCAATTGATGATTGTTTCCGGTACCTTTTATCCAGCAAAGCTGTCATGCAAAGTGAATAGGGCTGGCAAGCCTTGACTCACTCGTGGGTATAGTGGTTTTCTTTTGTTCTTTTTGAACAAAAGTCAGGAATTATGCTCATCTCAAGATCGATTACTTGGAGGTTCATGAAACATTTTGCAAGTTTAATGTACCGATTAAGTCCAAGTTTTTTTTTGTCAGTACATGCAAGCGACTCTAATTCACAGTAGGTTGTACACAAATGGTGAGACTTAAACAAGTAACCTTTCGCTTTGTATGTTGAAAATTTCAAGACGTTCCAACCAATTATGCAAATCCTAGAGAGTAAACAAATAGAGAACGACAGAAGGACCCGATTCACTTATTTCTTTTACCACTTCAATATCCTTCTTGGTTACAAGCGCCAACCCAGGGTGTAAAAATAACAGAAAATGACATTGGATCTAGTTCACTTTTTCCATGTGATCACTTCAATCAATTAGTTACAGGCTCGCGATGCAAAACTGGGCCTTAAGAATGGTCAATGAAAAGCAAATCCAGCAGAAAAATCATTTGTGGATGTCCACCCGATTGAACTGTTGAACGAAGAGATGAGCCTTAAATTTTACTCGAAGAAAAACGGATATGACGGCTCGTGGATTACATCTCTTTACCTAACTCAACTTCCACGAGGCAATTTGGTACTGAACACTGGCACGCATGGTGGATCCAAATGAAAAGCACTTCCGTTCAACAAATTCAAAATGGTTGACTTCTTGAGTGAGAGAAATGGCTTAGACCCTCACGCAACCTTTCGATCTGCATTCCCTCGACTCTATATAAGAAGTTTCAGTCAGGCCTCCTCAAAGAAACACACTGCCAGACACACTGGACTGAGTCTTGACACTCAGCACATATCTGTCCCAAAAGCATCTCTCTTCCCACACATGGCTCGATCCCTCTTTGTTTTCCTCATGGTAACTGTCATGTTCGGCGTGATCTGCAGCGCTCCATGTTTTGAAGCTAGAAAGCTACCACAGATGGGCATGGAGGACAAGGGACAATTCCCTTCTCCAGGGGAGAGTCCGGTTTCGAGTGCCCTTCCGAAGGATTTCACTGATGGTCGTCAAGGTTATGATGCTCGTCTTGGCAGGGTCTATCCGCTCAAGGAATCGGTGCCCAGTCCAGGAGTAGGTCACTAACCCACTCGTATGTATCGGGCCATTCCAATAAATATATAAATGAATAAATGGGGTGAAATATATATGTACCATTCCTGCTTCCAAATGAAATCTAAGATTTGCAGTGGAGGTTGGAATAAAGATGCTTCATTTCTTAGACATCAAGCGTTTAGTGTGTTACGATCAAAACACTTTGTTCTTTAAGCTGTCTTAAGATGCAATAAGCATATTGTATGCCCTCTTATTGTTAAACTGGCACCTCATGTTATGTCTTGAGATCCCGATCATTTTGGAAAAAGAAAAATGTGGCTTTCAGTAGGTTTTATATTTCTGTGAACAGAAAAAAGATTAAAACTTCAGCTGACAAAAGCAATCACCACTGGACCGATTGAAAAAGATGCGAAAACAAGCAAAACGAAAGTTGGTGTTGCCACTAAACTCGTTAAGCTCTAGCATGAGTGTATGGGATCGAGCTTACTGTAAAGACAGCATTTCCTTTTTCCTCCTTTTTGTTAAGAACTTAAGACAGAATGCTATGTTTAACAAAAAGGGAAAGGAGAGACGACCCGCATAGTAAAAGTCTTAATTTTGCCCACACATAAAAAATAAGAAAGTTAAGTGGAAAAAAATCAAAAATAGGTGCTTCTTGACTGAACCTTAAGGTCCATTTGTTTGAAGACAAAAAAAAAAAAAAAAAAAAAAAAAAAAAAAAAAAAAAAAAAAAAAAAACTATTTCCAAGAAATTGTTTTCCCACTTTTAGTGTCTAGATAATAGAAAAGTTATCGATTTTTGGAAAACGTTTTCCATGACCTAAATGTAACATTCAAGGAAAACAACTTTTCCTTCTGATAAAAAGGAAATCATTTTTTTCTAAACCACTAAACAAATAAAAATTAACTATTTTTTAAAATGATTTCTATGAAAATATTTTCCTTTTATCATGAAGTTCATCGGCAGAACAAACACACCTTAAAATAAAGATAATTTATAGAGCAACCACATGCAAAAATGAGGAGGACGTAATGTGAAGTTTGGACTACTACTTTCCTAATGAAAATTATTATCAAAAGTTCCATTTGTTTCCAGCAAAATGAGTAATTTGGAAAACATTTTTTCTAAAAACAATCGCATGTATCGCATACAAAAATGAACAAAAGAAAAATATTTTCATTATCCATGAAAATTTCAAAACATTGTTGATAATGAAAATATTTCTCATTAATTAATTCATTCAATTGATACAAGCGATTATTTTAGAAAATGTTTTATAAATCATTTATTTTTCACAAAACAAATGGAAAAGTGGAAATTTATAAGAGGGGTTTCCAAATTTAGTCATTTAGTGGACCATATTTTGTTCTATTTTATAAGAAATTGTTACATCAATGTCATTACTATGTAATTGATATGTATTACAGGGTCTCTCTCTAATTATATTTTTAATAGTACTATGGTTGTAATCGGTCACTCCTATAAATACATATCATGCAATTGAACTTAGGGTTAAACCGCCATAAACACAATGTCATCATTCTTACGCTGATTCTAAGGAGTGATTAAATTGAAGTAATGGTTAGTCGCCCTGGGTTGTCATCGGATCTAAGAGTCTAGATCCATTTTTGTACATATA
This sequence comes from Eucalyptus erythrocorys, assembly GCA_014182555.1. Lineage (NCBI taxonomy): Eukaryota > Viridiplantae > Streptophyta > Magnoliopsida > Myrtales > Myrtaceae > Eucalyptus > Eucalyptus erythrocorys. The sequence goes on from CM024602.1 coordinate 16,099,605, forward strand.
TTAAGTTCACTGTAACGGAAAAAAGGAAAAGCGAAGTTAAAGTGAGAAGTCATGCCCACTTTATCATAACTTCCTTGTTGGAAAAAATCTCGAGCAAAATCTTACATTAAATCGTCTTCATTCTGAGCATTTGGCCCAGTCCATAAATACCTGCATTGAGATAACATAGCAACACACATTCACCAACTTCGAATTCCTTCACTTAGAGATGGCTCACTTGCCCACAAGTCTGATCTTTTCCTTGTGTTGGCTATTTCAATGTCGACGCTCTCTTCGGAAGCCCGAATACACCGATGGCCGATAACCACCATCACGTGGCGCTGGGGTTCCCAACCCTAATTCCAAGTAGACCCACAGCTCCGTCACTGCCAGGCCATGGTGGTCATCAGCAACCTCATCATCAAGAAGCGCTTAAGAAAACAAGAATGGGAGAGAGGTTCCCCCCAAGTGCTCATTCTGCTGAATTTCGCAGAATTCTGGATGCTGGTCCGAGCGGCCGCGGCGAAGGACATGGTCGTCATGATTGAATTAATGTCGCCATATAATCTGTGAGAATGGAAGTAGATAAAAATAAAGTTGTACTCTCTACATTTGTTAAGTGATGCATCCGTTCGACCATTGGAGATGAGCACTTCATGCTTGTTTACTATAATTTTTCCCCCACACAAGACACGCGTAGGGGTGAGCATCGGTTCACGGTTAACTCTGGATCGACTCTGGACCAGCCCAACCTTGCTGGTCTTGATCCGGTTCCTAGGAAGATCGGATTGGTCCTTGATCCTAGAATTCCCGGAACTAGTATCGTGTGTGTGTCGAGCCCTCTGGTCCCGAGAATTTCGGATCGGTCAAATCTGGATCAACCTTGAATATATATATTTAATATATATTTTATAAATTTTTATTTAATGAAAACCTTAAAATAAATTGCGTCAACAATATTAAATAGCTATTTAGTGAGGAGTTCAAGAAATTTTACATTGTTCTTTAATAATTTAGATTTTTAATGTAATTTATGGCATTAATAGTCATAATTTACGAAGGAAGAAAATGTTTTTGTAAGGAGTTCCCACGGCATCCAAAAAGGTATAAACAACTTCGATGACATCCTCTCTAGCATTCGTTCTCTTTTGTCTTATTTGTTATCTTAGTCTTCCAATTTGTCAAAATCAAAATAAACAACTTCTCCGGTCGCCACTCGACACTCGTCTCGCTCGTTTTGGGTCACTTGTGCCACTCGCCGCTCAATGCTCACTTGGCTTGTTGCTCCTCGCTCGACATTCGGTGCTCATTATGTTCGACGCTCACTCCACTTAACCATCACCGCTTACCTTTCTTAGCTGACTTCACTCATCATTGAACCCATTGGGTCGGTACAGATCTCGGTTGCCCTTTCAAGGAGTACAAAAAATGAAACAAAAAATTATTGGTTAGACCTAGGTTAACTTGGAAACTGAACCGAACCCATTGGGTCAGTTCGATCCTCAATCTTTTTTTAAAGAGTACAAAAATGAAATAAAAAATTATCGGTTAGTCCCTAGTTGATCCTAGAACTGGACCGAACCCATTGGGCTGGTCTGGTCCTCAGTCCCAAGCTCAATAGAGTTGGTCATCGGTCCAAAAATTGAGGATCAGTACTGTGCAGGTTGATTCTAAGGTTAAGGGATGGACCAGCTCAACCTATATCATACTCACCCCTAGACACGCACACTTTCCTATAGTGGGTAAATCCTGCTTTGCACCCAAGTTTTCAAAGCGAAAATTATGTTTACGCACAGTATTATCTATGTCCTGGGCAGTGAATGTTCTGGTGCTGAATAACGCATCGGACTTTCACGTCTCCAATCGAGTGAAAGGCAGACTATTTCACACCATGCACGCCTTCAATGGTCATTGACAGTGATTCAACAAATTTGTGTCCTGAAGAAAGGAAAAAAAGAAGAAAAACAATACTTGCGTTTGATATGGAAGTGCTTCCCGCACAACTAATGACTGAAGTAGAAGAAAACACTGCGACTCAAAAGTCTTGAAGTAGGCATAATACAGTAAAATAAAGATCCTCAAATAGTCGCCAAGATTTACTCAATTTCCGTGATAATAGTGAATGATAAGTGAACTTGCCTAAATTCGAACCAATTCCACTAGGTCACCTAACTGTCGGGAAACACGTCAAGATGAAATAGGAAAAGACAGATAACTTAGGGACATGATGTGCGCATGTGTACGTGTACCTCTTTGTTACAGAGTCAAGTTTATCCATATATCACAATTATATATTTCTAGTAAAAAGTTTTGTATGTCTTAGAAATGCAAAAATCTCACGTACAAGAATGTGTGTTTTTTGATCAACTTCTAAGTACATAGTTTAGGATTGATGTTACAATTTTTGAATGTGAGTAAGCCATCATCATATGCATATCATATATATTTATATGGATCAATCCGTCAAGATTTGAAAACTGATGAACCTTCTTGAGATGATATCTAATTTACGCATGTGGGCAAATTCAGACAACAAAAATCACATGTTGCATTTGCACCAAATTGAAATATCAGATGGAGAGAGTAGGCAGCCCATTAAGTGTCCGTTCGTTTCGCGAAAAATAGGCCATCTCCGGAAAATATTTTCCCAGAAGTCATTTTCCAGGAAAATGACAATATTTTCTGGTGTTCGGCTAAAACCTGAAAGTGTTTCGGAAAATGTTTTCCGATGTTTGGTAAGGAAAATATTTTTGCTCACCAAATTGTGAGCGCGAGTGCCAAGCTCGAGACTCGCCCATTGACGAGCGAGTTTAAGATCGATGAGTTTGAGGTTCACCTTATTCGACGACTAGCCAACAAAGAAGAAGATAGAAAACAAATGAAAAAATAAAAAAATAAAAAATAAAAGAAAAATGAAAAGAAAAAGCAAAGAAAAGAAAAAGGAAATTCAAAATAATTCAAATTAAAAAGGACGAAGAAAACTAAAAAATAATTCGAATAAAAAAGAAGGAAGAAGAAATGAGAGGAGAAAGTGAAGATTTGTATAGGTGTGAGGTAAGAGAGATCAAGTGAGGAAAATGTTTTCTACTTTTCAAAAGTAGAAAAATTTTCCTTACTTTAGAAGACTTTTTTTCCTTGGATGGAAAACATTTTCCCCAAGGAATTCATTTTCCATGAAACGAACAATTGGAAGAAAATCTGGAAAACGTTTTCCTAGAAATTATTTTCCGTGAAACGAACGGAGCCTAAATCACTTAAACATAATTTAGAGTTCTGATGGCTCAGGCTGCACCTTTATATTTTCAAGGAAAAGTCAGCCGCTTATATGCTTAATGAGTCAACTTTCAATTTATTCAAACTAGCTTGCTGATATAGTGAGGAAAAGAAATGAGTTGACGTTTCCGCCATTTTTCGAGCTTCATGAACTCCACTATATAAAGAGATGTTCCTCCCTTGCCCATCGGCAGTAGCTTTCTTGCTTCAAAGCATGGCGAGTGGCTAATTATGACACCAAAGGCGACGGCCATTATCAGCAAGCTAAAGTGGACTCGAGCCGTGCGTATAAGTGAGGAGATCGATGATTGAAACAAAGACGTGAGGAGAATCTGTGGGTATGGAAATAGGTAAGGTAGGGATGTGTGTTCGGTTTCAGATGCCCTACCAAAAATTCCTGTTGATGGTTAAGGTCATGTTGTTCGTCTCAACAAGCGCAACCACTTTTTGCAATCTGTACCAAGTCTAAGAATCAATCATCACTAAACGATACATCATGTCATTCTAATAAGTAGATCGACAAGTTATAATCATATGGTTATCCAATTTCAGGAGTCTATGTACGAATAGTTTGTGATCCTTACTATATGGGACTGGAAATTGGCACTTTGTACTTTTGAAGTCATCAATTGCCCTACTAGTTACAAGCATCTACTAGTTATGTGTAACCTATCTTAAAATGCAATAATAAGCACAATGCATACTGATTCTCATACCTCGTGCCTTTGAACAAGAAAATTGGGGTGTTTTGCAGACATTGGTAAAAGTATAGCTAACACTAATTATGCGATATATAAATGATAGATTCATGTTTCTATTAGAATATTTAAATATTAAACTACACTTTTATCTAACAGTTAAAGCTTTTAAAATAGTTGGTGATAGTTCCAAAAATCTCATATGATTTTCTCCAACAATAGGCAAGTGCATCATAGAAAAATAATTCAAGTAACGCTAGTATGCCATAAACCTATCCAGAGGGAAAAAAATTTAAGCTCTAGTCTACATTTGAGACACCACAAAGTTGAAAACTCAAGCCGGCAAAGAGTACTGCTCTTGCACCATTTGATTAGATTAAATCAAAAAAACCAAATGTGACCTTTCATCAAGAGTAGCTGACTAGATTGAAATTTATTATAATCATGGTAAAAATTACCACCTTTATGGAAAGTTACCAACTGCATCAAAAACTTACTAGTTTTTCCATATGCATACTGTTTCTTCAATATGGAAAGTTAATAATCACGGTGAAAGAGTCACTTAGGGAGTGTGTATTGCACAAAAAGAGCTTTCCGCAAATCCATTTTATGGACTTTCACATGTTCGATTCGTAAAGGTAAAAGGATTATGATTAAAGAAAACACCCACACTTAAAATTAGAAAACAGATTCCTTGTTTTGAACAGAGGAAATAATTTTAGAGCTGGCAATATGGATCAAAACCCATATTATGACTCATTTTTGTTAAATGGGTCATATATGGGTCAGTGAAGGTTAGATATGAGTCAAAAATGGATCAAGTGAAAATTAGATATGGGTCGAAATGGGTCAAGTGAAAGTTAAATATGGGTCGAAAATGGGTTAGTGAATGTAAAACATAAAAAGAAATAGTCTAAATAGGTTATAAGGAAACCCATTTTAAAGTTTAAACCCTTGGCCTTTTTTAAATTTATAAAAATACTTTTTAATAAAAATTGAAATTATAATTATTTTTCATTTTTCAATTTTTTTCTTTTCTTTTTCTTTCTCTTTTCTTTCTTTTTCTTCATTCCTTACCAGCGGCCGTTGGTCGACGATAGGCCTTGCCAGATCGGGCATAGCCGAGGCCCCGCCCAACGCCGACGAGCTTGAGCCTTGCCGCATCCGGCTAATTCTTTCTCCCCCGTGCAATCCCTTTCCCTAATTCTTTTTCAATCTCTCGGGGATTTGCATGTACAAGTTCACGCAGTCGTTTGATTCTTTTCAATCTTTGTTTGTTGTATCTCTTGTTGAGCTTTATCCGTGTATTTTGATTGTGGTTTGTTTTGCATTTTTGGGTCCTTCGCTTGCTTGTGTGAGCTTGTGTACTAGGCTTATGTGGTGGCGAATAGCAAATCATGCTCCCCACCTAAAACCCACGCACTTACCTTCCGATAGGACAACTCGGTTAGTAGGATTTGATTGTTTAAGTGCGCGAACGATACTCTACCGAGATAAATAATCTATCTTGTGAGCTAGTAATCGTGCATGCCTTGTTCTTCCGATTTTGGCAAGTCATTGCGATAAGGTGATTGCCGCTGCTGATCTCGGCGTGTGATTAGACTCTGGCCGACATCTTTGGAATGCTTGTAATTGCCCTAACTCCTTTTCTAAAATAAAAATTTGTTGCTTTCATTGTTTTTGGCCTTGCCGGATCGGCAAGATCAAGCCCTATTCAATGCCGGCGAGCTCGATCTCGCCAGGTGGCCTGCCTCGGTCAGCCATGGCTGGCAGCCGGCCAAAGGAGAAAAAAAGAGAAAAGAAAAAAAGAAAAAAATTATAAAATTAAAAATTATATTTTAAAAATTAAAAAAATTCGATTTTTTAAAAATATTTTTAAAAAATTATAAAAATTTTCCATTAAATTTGTATTGCATAAAATTGTTAAAAAAAATGTATTACATAAAAATGGTTTAACAATAAATAGGTTTTAGTAGAGGTGGCAAAATGGGTTATGGACCCATTTTGCACCCATATTTTTACCATATGGGTTGAATATGGGTTAATAGCCCATCAAGACTATTAACCCACATTGGACCCGTTTGTTTGTTCAATTTTATGTGTGTCGAAAATGGCCCATCACGACCCATTTTCTAACCCATTTTTAAAAACCTAAAGCCCGAGGTGGAAAGTTTCCTTCGGCGAGCCCGGCTTGAGCGAGGGCAGACCGCTGTGGTTTCGTTGAGAGCCAAATAGCAGCTGTGAAGCCAGGACGAGGAGAGCGAAGACGGGCGAGTCTTGAGGTGCACGCCGAACTCGGCTGCTTCATAGCAACAACTCTTTTCAAGAGGAAGTCGCGGCTTCTCGACGGGGGCGATGAAGAACAAGTCGAGGCTCTTGACCAGCCGGATCATGGGGACAAGAGATCGGGTCGGGTCTCGAAATTGGGGACGCCCAAAGGGACGCCGAAACGCGGTGGGGATGAAGAGGAGGAGGACCCTTTCGCTGGGAGGACTTGCCGGACGAGAGCATAAAGAAGGGCGACTCCGAGCCGATGGTCTTGCTCGAGTGGGTAAGTTTGATCCCTTGATCGTAGGGTGCAAAGATGTAGCCTCACTATTCCTTATCCGAGAAAGAAGACCCTTTGGAATCTCATGCTGTGGAAGTGGGAGGTAATGGTGCTGGTGTTGATATGTGGGAGGTTGGTCTCTAGTTGGGGGATCGTGGATTGTTGTGTTCTTTATTGAGAGAAACTTTGTTCAAGAAGAGGGTTCTCAGTATTTTGTTTATGGGTTGAGGAAAGCAAAGGCAGAATTGTCTCGTGGTTAGGCTGGTCTTGTTGGCATGACACTTCTTGTTTGATAAAAGGTTCAGAGAGACAAATAGCGAGGCCTTCTTGTGGTGACCAAGATCCCGGTGTGTCTCTTAGTTGGCACACTACTTTGGCTTGTGAAGACTCTTATAGTCAAGGTCCTGCGATTTTACTTCCACGTGAGCACCTACTTTGATAGGATCCAAGAGTCTCTCGTTCAACCGCATGTGATCGAGACGCCAGGCCCACCGTTAATCGAGATGAGGAAAGCGGAGGAAGAGGAGGAGAAGATTGTCGTGGAAGTCGAGAAGCTGAAAAGGCGGGGGCTGTAATACCTCCGACCAATGCTCGTATTGCCAGCAAAAGGTAGTGGGAGAGTGATAGGGAGCGGGATAGTGCAGAAGAGTCCTAGAGGAAAGGACAGCGGGGAAGAGGGGATCACAATCGATCACTTGCATAAATTGAGCCCAAAGAATGTATCCTGGAATAGTGAAGAGGTTGATGAATTTGGTACGTATGGGAATCTCAAGACACCGGATGAGCAGTTATCGAGTCATGAAGATGAATCTTTGAATCATATAAACAAAGTGGAAGGTGAGGCAAGAGCAAAGGCAAAGAAAATTTTCCAGAATGTAGCTCGGCCGGGATCCAAGTATGCCTTGTTATTTTGATCTTTTAGATTTTGTTGTTCTACTCTTTCATTGTCCCGATGATCTCGTGCATGTACTCCAAACGTGTCATTGTCTTGGCCCATATTAGGCCTTTAAATCACACGTAGGGTTTTTTTTTTAAAATTTAAATAAGAAAGTATGTGCATAATCTAATTCTTCATAAATATTTTATAGGTTTTTTAAAATTTTTTATTTTATTTACTTTTTTTAATTTAATTTTATAGGTTTTTAACAATTTTTATTTTATTTACTATTTTTTAATTTAAATTTATAGGTTTTTTTAACAATTTTTATTTTATTTACTATTTTTTAATTTAATTTGAGGTTTTTATCTAATTAGCATATAGCTTAAAGTGAGCGTAGGTATTTTTTTAGAATAGTAGGTTTTGAAAATATGGCTCGGGTCGGGTATGGGTCCGATACTGGCCGCCGGGTATGGGTCACTATATTTTACACTACCAAGAATATGGGTCAAAACGGGTTAAATGGGTCGAATATGGGTCGAGCCCATTTTCGACTCCGACCCATACCCGACCCGATCCACCCATTTGCCACCTCTAGGTTTTTCGGGTCGGGTCGGGTATGGGTCGGATACGAGTCGGGTCGGATGTGAGTCACTAGATTTACACTATACGAATATGGGTTGAAACGGGTTAAATGGGTCAAATATGGGTCGACCCATTTTTAACCCGACCCATACCCGACCCGACCCACCCATTTGCCAATTCTAATTTTCTAAATATAACAAGTCTCTCACCACAAACACAAAACTAACCATTTTTCAAAAAATGAATTCGTAAATAAATAAAAAACATTTTCTTTGTTTTGTTTTGAAAAAACTTTATGATAAAGGAAAATACTTTCCAAAAAATTATTTACCAGGAAAATATTTCCCATTTTTAGGTTAGAAAATTTATTTTCCTAATTTTAAGCATCTATATTTTCTTTGATCAAAAATTTTTTTGTTGGATTAATAATTTTCAAAAAGCCAAACACCCGAAAGCCCGTAAAAATAATTCACGGAATTCTTGCACTCAATAGAGACCACTATTGAAATTGATGCTTGCTTCGCTTGGTATGGACTTTTACGATAAAGGTATGCAGCTATTCAATTTAGGCAAGAACAAAGGAAAATTTGATATCCACACTCGGTACTGGCCCTCACCCGCCATAGGCGAGGCCCGACCGGGCGAGGAAGAGCACTTTCGAGGGGGAGCCTCGCCTGTGGGCGGCCAAGCCCAAATAGGGCCAACCTCCCCTGTGCCGTGGCGGCCTTATCGAGCGTTACCGGGCAAACGGCGATGCCAAGTGAGGCTGCCCTAGCCCGGGGCCAGGGCCAACCTCGTATCTAGCGAGGGAGCTCACTGGGCTCTCTCGCCCAGGCAGCATTGGCCCCGCCCAGGGCGGGCGAATGGCCGGCCACCGGTTACAAGCCGACACCCGCCCGACTAGGGCGAGGGCAAGCCCCGATGAGGGCTCCCTTCACCGGAGCCCGCGAGGCCGCCGGCTGGCCAAGGCGGCCCGCTCGACATCGCGTTGCCCAGCCGATGCCCGGCGAGGCCGCCTTGACTGGAAGGTCCGCCTCACCGGGCCGCGCCCTCGGGCGAGGGCTCCCCGCCGGTGCTCCTACCGGGCCAAGGGGCCGGTGGCCGATGGCCAACCACCGAAAGGTCAAGGAAAAAGCCAAAAGGAAAAAGAAAAAAATAAAAAAGGGAAAAAGGGAAAAAGAAAATTCAAAATTCAAAATATTTTGAAAATATTAAAAATATTTTTATAAATTGTCCATGTTACATTTTCCACCAAAATTGGGCCGGATGGACTGAATAAACAAAAAGTGAAAATGTTTAGGACTCAATTGATAAAATTAAAAGGTTTAGGACTGAAATGACAAAAGTGCAATAGGTTTAGACTTTTTGACAATTTTTCCCAAAAATGAGGAGGACGTAATCTAGAGTTTGGACTACTGCTTTCCTAATGAAAATTATCATCACTACTCCGTTTGTTTTGCAAAAATGAGTAATTTAGAAAATATTTTTCCTAAAAATGGTTGCGTATATATACAAAAATGAATAAAAGAAAAATATTATTATCATCTCAGTGAAAATTTTGAGACATAAATTGCTATCGATAATGAAAATATTTCATTAATTAAATTATTTCAACCGATAAGTGATTGTTTTTAGAAATGTTTTATAAATCATCTATTTTCCATGAAAACAAATGGAGAAGTGAAAAATTGATGAGAAGTGTCCAAACTTAGTCATTTAGTGGACCATATTTTGTTTTATTTGTAAGAAATCATTAAATCAATGTTATTATTGTGTAATTGATATATATTATGGAATCTTTTCTAGTTATGTTTTTAACAGTATCATCATTATAATCAATCACTCTTTATAAATACAAATCACACAATCTGACCTAGGGTTAATTGCCATAAACAAAATGTCGTTATTCTTAGGCCGATTGTAAGGAGTGATTAAACTGAAGCAATGGTGAGTCGCATAGGGGTCTCATTGATTTGAGAGCCCAGATTCATTTCCGTACATATATTAAGTTCATTTCCGGAAAAAAGGAAAAGCAGTTAAAGTGAGAAATCATGCCAGCTTTTATCATAACTTCCATGTTGAAAAATCTCGAGCAAAAATCTACATTAAATCGTCTTCATTTTGAGCATTTCGCCCGGTCCATAAATATCTGCATTGAGATAACATAGCAACACACATTCACCAACTTCGGAATTCCTTCGCTTAGAGATGGCTGACTTGCGCACAAGTCTGATCTTTTTCCTTTGTGTCGACTATTTCGACGTCGACGCTCTTCAGAAGCCTAGAATACACCGATGGCCAATAACCACCATCATGCCGAACTAAGGTTCCCAACCCTAATTCCAAATAGACCCACAGCTTCATCACTGCCAGGCCATGGTGGTCATCAGCAACCTCATCATCAAGTAAAGCGCTCAAGAAAGTAAGAATGGGAGAGAGATTCCCCCTTTAAGTGACTGGCCTCGGCTGAATTTCGCAGAATTCTGAATTCTGGTCCAGGCCTCGGCCAAGGACATGGTGAGCATGATTGAATTAATTTCTGTCATATGACCTGTGAGACTGAAAGTAGATAAAAACAAAGTTGTACTATCTACATTTGTAAGTGATGCATCCATTCGACCACTGAAGATGAGTACAACATGCTTGTTTACTATAATTTTTCTCTCCACACAAGACGTGCACTTTCCTATAGTGAGTAAATCATGCTTTGCACCAAAGTTTTTGAAGCGAAATTCATGTTTACACACGATATTATACATTTCCTGGACAGTAAAAGTTATGGTGCTAAATAACGCATTGACCTTCACATATCCGGTAGTCAGGTGAAAGGTAGACAATTTTTTGCCATGCACGTTTTCAATACAGTCGATTAATAGTGATTCGACAAGTTTGTGTCTTGAAGAAAGGAAAAAGAGAAGAAAAACAATACTTGTGTTTGATATGGGAAGTGCTTTCCGCACAACTTATGGCTGACTTAGAAGAAAACACCGCGACTTTAAAGTCTTGAAGTATGCGTAATACAGTAAAAATGAAGATCCTCAAACAGTCGGCAAGATTTACTCAAATTTCCGTGATAATAGTGAATGACGCGTAAACATACCTAAATTCGCACCAATTCCACCAAGTAATCTAGCTGTCAGAAAACACACGTCGAGATGAAAAAGATGAAGACAGATAACTTAAGGACATGATGTGGGCATGTGCACTGTACTTTTCATATAGTCAAGTTCATCCACATATACCAATTATATTTCTAATTAAGAGTTTTGTACATCTTAGAAATGAAAAAATCTCAATGCGCAAGAAATGTGTATAGGTATCGGCTTCTAAGTACCTAGTTTAGGGATTGATATTAAAATCTTTGAATGTGCCCAAACCATCATTATATGCATATCTTATATATTTATGTGACCAATCTGTTACGATTTGACATTCTCAAGATGACATCTAGTTTACACATATGAGGCAAATTCAGACATCAAAAATCACTTGTTGTATTTGCACCAAATTGAAATATCAAATGGAGAGAATAGGCAGTCCATTAAATCACTGAAGGCAAGTTTAGATTGTGACGTCTCAAGCCGCACTTCTATCTTTCCAAGAAAAAGTCACAGTCACAACGTTTATACGCCTGATGGGCCAACTCTTTCAAAGCTTTCTGACTTGGTGAGGAAAAGAAGAGGAGTCGACGTTCACGCCATTTTTCGAGCTTCATGAAATCCATTATATAAAGAGACGTTCCTCCATGCAAGAAGAACACCCATCCTTACCTTACTTATATTTATGCCCACAGATTCTCTTCCCCTTCGTTTCAAGTATCGATCTCTCCATTTATATGCATGGCTCGGGTCCACTTTAGCTTGCTGATTATGGTCGTCGCCTTTTGTGTCATGACAAGCCACTTGCCATGCTTTGAAGCAAGAAAGCAGATGCCGACGGGCAAGGAGGTGTGGGAGAAGATCAAGTCCCCATTTTAAGGAGAGTTTGGTTTCAGATGCCCTACCAAAATTTCCTACTGATGGACAAGGTCATGTGGTTCATCTCAACAAGCAGGACCGCTTTCTGCAATCTACAATCGAGTCCAGGAATTGGTCATTACTAAATGATGCACCGTGTTGTTCTAATAAGTGGATTGACACTTCATAGTCATAAGGTTATCGAATTTCATGAGTCTATATACGTATAGTGTGTGATCCTTACTATATAGGGACTGGAAATTGGCACTTCATACTTTCGAAGTCATCAATTGTCCTACTACTTACCAGCAGATACTAGCTGTGTAACTTATCTTAAATGCAATAATAAGCACAGTGCATACTGATTATCAGACCTTGTGCCTGTGAACAAGAAAGCTGGGGTGTTTTGCAGGTTTTATTCCAGTTATTATTACATTGGCAAAAAGTAAACGTAACACTGATTATGCAATATATAAATGATTGACCATGTTTCATAAGAATATTTAATTATTAAACTAATATTTAATTATTAAATTATTTTTATCTAATATTTATAGTTTTTTTTTTTTTTTTTTTTTTTTTTTAAAATAGTTTGTAATGATCCCACAAAAATCTTAAATAATTCTTTTGCATCACTGGAAAAATAATTCAAGTAACGCTAGTGCCAAAAACTTATCCAAAGTGAAAAATTTATAAGCCTTGGTCTACATTTGAGGACAAATTCACAATTGAAAACTCGATCTGGCAAAGACTATTGCGTTTGCACCATTTGATCATATTAAAACCAAAGAAACTAATGTGACCTTTCATCAAGAGTTGCTAACTAGACTGAAATTTATTATAATCGTGGTAAAAATACTGCCTTCATGGAAAGTTACCAACTGCATCAAAACTTACTAGTTTTTCCATATGCACAGTTTGAATATGGAAAGTTAATGATCATGGCGAAAAAGTCACTTGGGACTGTATATTTCACTAAAGAGCTTTTCACAAATTTATTTTCTCTGAACTTCACATGTTTGGTTGTTAAAGATAAACAAGATTAAGTGATTAAAGAAGACACCAACATCTAAAAATTAAAAGAAAAAAATGGATTCCCTTGTTTTGAAAAGGGAAATAATTTTCCAAATATAACAAGTCTCTAACCACAAACACAAAACTAACCATTTTTCTTGAAAACTAATTTCCATAAAAAAAAATTCTTGGTTTGTTTCTGAAAAACTTTTTATGATAATGGAAAATATTTTTCCATTTTTTAGGTTAAAGAATTATTTTCCTAACTTTAAGTATGCATATTTTCTTTGACCATAAATTATTTTTTGTTAATTGATCATTTTTTTAAAAGCCAAAATGCGTGAAAGTCAAGAAAAATAGTTCGCAGAAAATTCTTACGCTCAATAGACTAATTATCGACAAAGTGATGCTTGCTTCGCTTGGTATGGACTTTTACAGACATAGGTATGCTACAGTTATTCAATTTAGGGAAGAACGAAGGAAAAATTGATATTAGCTAACTAGTTACAGTCTGCTCAGTACCCTTCTGACGCTGATGGGGTTCAGTCGGCCGACGATGATTGTTTCCAAGATAATAAAGTTGTCTAATTTGATACAATTTCATGTGAAGAGAGTTTGATGTTAGAATAAATATAAACTAAAAACTTGATGATCCCGATTTATCATTCACAGATAAATTCATATAGAATTCGGGATCAATTTGCGGAAACATAAAGATCAACATACCTCCAACCATTGATGAAATCTGCAAAAGCGGAAAGCCTCAAAAACCTTTGATGGATTCACACAGCACAATCGATTTTGCAAATATGGAGAACTCGTACGTCCTGTTCTACTAGCCAATACCCTCAAACTTGATGGTGTGTTTTTCTGTAGTGATATGGTTTAAACTAGACGACCTGACGTTTATATACCGTTTATTACATTACCGATATCTTCCATCAAGACCGTTATGATAACATATTAACGGGCAAATATCACAGATACACGTGGGTGATAAATTTGGCAATAACATCGGAATTTATTGGGAGTAAACAAATAAGTGGGATCACATTTAGAATAATATAAATATATTAAAACATTTTCCTTAATTTGATCCCAATAATCCATCAAATGAATTATTAACCTTAACTCACATAAACTTCATACTGAAATAAAACACATGAATCACGGTGATAAGTCCTTTAGAGCGCAGTATTGTCTTCCGTGTATCACAATGTATTTCATCAGCTCATATGTGATCAAATAACTTAATGAATAAACCTCATGTTTACTCCAAATAAACATAATTATTTTTCTCGTAATAACTGAATGTATACAACTGTATTGAGAAAATATTGTAAATAAATAAAAAGTCTCATAAATTCTTCCATATAAGAAAATGACATGATTGGACTAATGCCCATTCTAAATACATGATCCTTATAACTCATTGGTGGCATGGCTTTAGTTAAAGAATCAGCTATCATCAATTCAAGCTCACGTGTTCTATGACCACTTTCTTCTCTTTAACACGTCTCTCGATGGCTAAATACTTGATGTCGATATGCTTGCTTCGACTACCACTTTTGTGGTTCTTAACCATAAAAACTGCAGCTGAATTGTCGCAAAATATTCTTAATGGCCTAGCAATTGAATCCATAACTCTAAGCCCCTATGAAACTTTTCAACCACACACCATGAGGTGGCCTCAAACAAGAAACAAACTCGCTTCCATAGTGAAGTGGCAACCAAGGTTTGTTTTGCACTCCTTCAAGATACAAAACCCGCCAAAGAAACAAAAATATATCCCGATGTTGATTTACGGAATCAACGTAGCCAGCAAAGTCTGAGTCCGAGTAACCAACTACCTCCAAACTCGTCCGTCCGTCTATACATAAGCATATGTCCCTTAGTTCCTTGAAGGTACCATCACCTTTCTTTGCAGCTTCCATGGTCAATACCGGATTACTTTGGTATCTTCCTAACATTCCCACAAAGAAATGCTATGTCATCGAGTGCAAACCTGAGCACACATCAAGCTTCCGACAGCAGAAGCATATGGGATGTTCTTTCATTTGTTCCCTTTCAAAATCGTTCTTTGGGCATTGGTTTAAATTAAAACCTATCACCCTTCAATCGGTGCTATACTTGGTGAACAATCTTCATCCGAAACCTCTCTAAGACCTATTGATATAAGTTTCTTGAGATAGTCCTAATATACCTTGAGATCTATCTCTATGGATCTTTAATGCCAATGACATAAGAGGCTTCATCAATATCCTTCATATCAAAACCTTATAACAACCCATTGTCATTGGTTGCAAGTAAAATGTCATCTACATATAGTACAAGGAAACAAATTTTGCTCCCCACTAACCTTCGGTATATACATTGATCCATGACATTCTCTATAAAACCGAATGAAGAGATGACCTCCATATCCTTCATATCAAAACTCTTATAACAACCCATTGTCATTGGTTACAAGTAAAATGTCATCTACATATAGTACAAGGAAACAAATTTTGCTCCCACTAACCTTCTGGTATATACATTGATCCATGACATTCTCTATAAAACCGAATGAAGAGATGACCTCATGGAATCTAAGTACCATTGACGGGATGCTTGTTTCAAGCCATATAGAGACCTTTTAAGCTTGCATACCAAATGCTCACCAGCACTAGAGAAGAATCCTTCTCGTTGTTTCATATAAACCACTTCTTCCAATTTTCCATTGAGAAACGCCTCGTTACTACATCCATTTGATGTAACTCCATATCAAAATGAGCAACCAATGCCAAAATAGTACAAAGAGAATCTTTCTGATACAGGAGAAAAATGTCTCCGTGTAATCGATCCCTCCTTTTGAGTAAATCCCTTTGGCAACAAGTTTGGCTTTTGTATCTCTATATTGCCTAATGAATCCTTCTTTAGTTTTGAAGACCCATTTACAACCAATGGCCTCGCTCCATCAGGCAATTCTACTAAATCCCAGACTCGCTTTGATGCCATAGAATTCATCTCTTCCTTCATGGCATTGTACCATAAATTGGATTTATCACAGCTCATGGCTTGTGAAAATGTCTCTAATCACTTTCAGCTCCAATATTATAGCCGATTCCCCGTAGATACACAATATAGTCATTAGAATTGCTGATTTCTTTATTCTAGTAGACCTTCTTAATGTTGCATCAACATCCTCTTGAGGAGTTTGTTGTTCAACCGGAAGCTCAACAAAGATTCCGTAATTGCTGAACAGCTTGGCCCACGGATCAATATCACGTAGGTTATGGATCTTCAATGATCGGGTTGCTCAACCACCGGTGAACCGAAAAGGGCATTGTGTAAGCAATAACCAATTCAGTACCCGAGGTGAAAGGTTGAGTATCTGAATGATTTTCTCTTCGGGATTAAAGTCCCTCATCTGATCGCTTCCCACTAATCAGTCATTCCCTCAAGAAATTTAGCATTTCTGATTCCACAAACTTAGTGGTGTGAGATGGACATAAAATCTATATCCTTTGGACTTTTCGGCATATCCAACGAAAATACCCACTTATAGTCCTTGGATCTAACTTCTTTTCCGTGGGATTGTAGACTCTTACTTCGTATGGGCATCCCCAAACACGTACATGTCGCAAACTGTTTCCAACCTTGAATAACTCAAAAGGTGTCTTTGGAACAGCCTTGGTTGGAACTCGCTTTAATATATACACAAACTGCTTTAAGAGCCTACCACAAAAACTTAGGGAAGTTTGAGCTGCTGAGCATACTCCGCACCATGTCCAATAATGTTCGATTTCTTCTTTCCACAACAACATTTTGGTCCGGTGAACTGTGCATAGTGTATTGGGCAATAATCCCATGCTCTTCAAGAAACTTCGCAAATGGACCAGGTGTTTGTCCATCTTCAGTGTATCTACCATGTATTCTCCACCCTATCCGATCTCACGATCTTAATTTGTTTATCGATTGCTTCCGTTTCAGTTTTAAATACCTTAAAGGCATCTAGTGCCACAGGCTTATTACGAAGCAAGTAGAGATACATGAATCGTGAATAATCGTCTATGAAGGAAATGAAGTATCTCTGATCATTTGAGTCCATATCAGACTACAAATATTTGTATGTATGATTTCTAATATTGCATGACTTTAGCACCTTTCTTTTGACTTGTTGGTCTGTTTTCCCTTTATACAGTCCACTTAAGTGTCATTATCAGTAAAATTTAGAGTATTAAGTACTCCATCATTTACTAGTTTCTTAATTTTATCCATGGAGATACGTTCCAATCTCCGGTGCCACAACATAGAGGAATCCTCATTCACAACACTTTGTTTTATACCGTTATCAATGAACGTGCATCGCATTATTAATGGCATTGTCTTGTAAATTAATTCGAAAGAGACCATCGTAAAATACCACTCCCAACAATTTCCAGATTTATACGATAAATTGAATGTTGAATCTGAAAATTCAAAAGAGTATCCCAAAGGTACAAGTCTTGAAACTGAAATTAAATTCCTAGAAAACTAGGGAATATAAAAGGTCCTTTCTAAAATTAAAACAAAACCACTACCGAGAATTAATCTGCATGTTCCAATAGCTTCCACACGCGAGCGCATCTTATTTCCCGAATAGATGCCTTGTTCACTTCCCACTGGTTTCCGCTGGTTCTGAAAACCCTGTAAGGAATTTGAAATGTGAATTGTTGAACTAGAATCAATCCACCAAGTGTTGTGACTCACATCAACCATATTAGTTTCATAACAAACACATGCGAGTTGGTTACCTTTCTTTTTGAGCCAGGCTTTAAATTTGGCGCAATCCTTTCTCCATGAGTAGCCCTCTTCCTTCTTGAACACACATGGTCATGAGTTCATTGATTGACCATTTAGTGTTATGTGTGTTATAAGAGATCTTAAAAGGGGCATACTCTTGTGGGAGAGTATTTAGATATAGTATACAATAAAGGATTCTGATATTCCAACCTCAAGATTCTTTAGCCGAAGCAATATCCCTCATTTTTCATGATGCTCACGCACACCTTTTTTACACTGGGTAAGCTTTAACGAGAGAACTTCATAATTAGGGTCATGGCATGCGCCTTCTCTAAAGACTCAAATTGTGCATCGATAGCCTCCAAAGAATTTCCCCGGCATTGTTATGCCGAATGACCTAACCAATAATGCTAGCCGAGAGTTTTGTCTTTTTATGTACATCACACCGAGACGGTTGGACCTGGCTCCCGTTGAACATAACGAGTATGTTCAGCATGAGTACTATTCTCAGTAGAGGTTCAGGTGGTTCGTCTGACCTTAGAGCATAATCAAGATCCATGCATCCCAATTGAAGAATGACTAATTCCCTCCATTCTTTAAAGTTATTTCATTAAGCTCGGAACAATTATACCAGAATTAATCTTAGGTGGTAAGACTGCATCATAATCAAATAAAACTTATGTATCAATATATTTGAGGCAATAAACTTAAATCATATTTTACCAATGTAAACATGTTATAAAATATGAATCGCATAACATCAAAAACCGGCCTCAGGCTAAGTTTCTAATTTTAAATTGATTCATAATTACTTTATGATGAAACTATCAAATTATATTCCTTTCCTTAATCCCTGTGGGTAAATTAAGAAAGATAAAAAATATTTCATCCTACTAATCACATTAATATATTGAAAATTCCTGTAGGATAAAATTCATAATATTAGTGTGACTAATAACAATTATTGTCTTTTACTATATGTGATCCAAGACTCTTAATGTATATAATTTAATATAATCAAAGATGCTGTGGCTAATCTTTAATTAATTAAATATATACGGATCACAAGACATTTAACTTTATGAGAAAATATTCATGAAATTACACATAAGGGTAGAACAGGGAATTTCACACCCACAAGGGGCAAAATATAGATTTTCATGCCCAAAGGGGGCAAAACCGGAATTTTAAGCGTCTGAGGGCAGAACCGCAATTTTGCTAAATGCGGAAGGGAAGAATTGAAGTCTAAGGCGCGCGTGCAGTGCCTGCTGGGCGCATGCGTTGCACGCGTCCGAAGCCCTCTTTTCGAGCACCTTTTTTTTTTTTTTTTCCTCTTCGCTTCTTCTGTCTCACCAGTAATTAAATCTAAAAATGATATGTTCTATAAAACCCTAGCCATCAAAATTTCATCACTTGATTAACCTCCGACAATGAATAAATATACTGAAAAATTAAGAATTTTTCTTCCTAATGACGGAGGATCATGCAAATCCATCATCGTGTGGTGGATCACCTCAATTTGACCGGAATTCTAAATTCGATCAAGCCATATATAACATACTCACATATAATTCAATGAAAATAAATTCCAAAAATTTCACCAAGACAGAGATTATAAAACACGCCCGATACCAACTGCTAGAATAAATATAAACTAAAACTTGATGATCCCGATTTATCATTCACAGATAAATTCATATAAAATTCAGGATCAATTTTGGTGGAAACATAAAGATCAACATACCTCCAGCCATTGATGAAATCTGCAAAAGCGCAGAAAAGCCTCAAAACCTTGATGGATCCACACGCACGACGATCTACAATATGGAGAACCGGCCCCGTTCTACTAGCCAATACCCTCAAACCTGGATGGTGTGTTTTCTAGTAGTGATAGGGTTTGAACTAGACGACCTGACGTTATATACCGGTTTATTGCTACCGATATCTTCCATCAAGACTGTTGTGGTAACATATTAACGTGCGTATCACGAGATACACGTGGGTGATAAATTTGGCAATAACATCGAGCCCTATTGGGAAAACAAACAAGTGGGATCATATTTAGAATATAAATATATTACATATTATAATATTATAACATTTGATATTTTGCCTAAACCAATGAAGTGCTTCTAGCTGAAATCCGTGGAGTTAGGTCTCTTTTTTTGAAACACATGAAAAAGATGGGCAACAAGATGAATTTCAGTAGAAACTCAAGGACTTGAAATTGCATCTCTTAAAAACAGAAGCTAGACAAATTAAATGACTAAAACGAGCTGGATGAAGAAGAAAAGTGTTAAAAAAAGTCATAAACCTTTTTGATTTGTGCTAGTTTAACTTCTAAACCTTTTTTTTTCGTGCTTCTGGGTTGAGGTTGCTTGGCGATATTATGGGGGTAATTCGTCCAATACCGTCGGCAGCTCAATTTATGAATATCGCTACGATCTGTGAAGTGCAATTAGTGTGGCTTAGCTTTCCAGAGCCTGCCTGTTGGTCTAGCTTTCCCATTTAGTACCAGTTTCGTGATTAGGTTGTGTTACTTTTACCTTCTTTGAAAGGCCAGATGATTCCTTTAGCATATGCGTCACCTTATGATAGTCTACTGCTAGTTGGCTTTTGAAGACTGTTTTCGTATTTGCGAAGTAATGATGTGGTTGTAGTTTAGTGGTTATCTGCTAGATAAGAAGATCATTTGTTGCAGAGTCCATTGACGATAATGATGGAACTTTTTGGTTGCTTCTTTGTTGTTTGTCTTTCTCATGAATGAAAATAGGGAGAAAATCTAAATGTTTTCCGCTTTCATAGATATTGAACAAAAGAGCAGTTGAGGCATCTGAAAGAACGGCCAGTTCAGACATCAGGACAGGAGATATAGTGGAAATTAAGCTGGTATACATTGATGATTGTTTATTCATTTTGTTATCATTTATTCGGTTTTTTTTACTTTCGTGAGTCTTACCTGTTTTTTAACTGATTCTTGTAAACACTTGTCTGATTTAAATTGCAGGAAGTGCCTGAAAATGGCGCAGATTGTCTATCTATAAAGGCATAGTCATTTCAAGACAAAATGCCGGCATCCACACGACCATCAGAATTCGGAGAATTATTGCTGGCATTGGGGTTGAGATTGTATTCCGTTGTAAGTGAATCTTTTTTTCCTCCCTGCAGTTAAATTCTTTGCAGCTCTTAGGTGTTGTTAAACTTCTTTTGAGTAGTCCCAGTAATCAGAACCCGAGAGCAGATCATTGTGAATTTGAATAGTTGCATATAGTATGTAATGTTAGGGTAGTAATTGAGTGTTCTTGATATGCTTTGAATTTGAATAGATCATTCTTTGCAGCATCAGGTTTGCTGGTGCCATGGCAGTTTTAGTTGGTTTACAAATTATGATATGGTTGATGCTAATGCATTCATAGATCGGATAGAACGTGAAGCGCTACGCATCGGAAGTCATGTGTCAACAGTTGAAAGTGGTGGTAGTGGAGTATTGCCAATACTATATTTGATGTTTGTGCACTGACTTAGTGTTAAGAATGGATGATGTTCTTAATTTCTTGATCATTAGTGCTCCACATCAGAAGTCATGTAGCAACAGTTGTAAGTGGTGGTTGTGGAGTTTGGTCGATATTTTAGCTGACGTTTGTGCAGCAACTAAGTTTTAGACTGGATGATGTTCTTAATGTCTCGATGACTTGTGCTGAATAATATGTAAAGCCGGCTCATTTCTAGCTTTTCTCCTTCAAACTAAGCTTGGACCTTGTTATTCAAAGAGTTTTGCCCTTTGGAATTATTACTATTCACTCCCGACAGTGTTTTGGTTCTTCTCCTCTGACTGATTCAAGTACCGTGTATTCTGTGTCTGTCATACCATGTGCGTTTTGGTTTGGCTAAGCACAATGTACTAAAGTTCTGCGATTTCCATTGTCCCATATTGTTACAGGTACTGCCCAACATCAAGGAGATAAAAGTTGTTAAGCACAGGAAGGTTAGGAGGGCTAGGTTGTATTATCTCAGGGGACAAGCTTCCCAGGCTCTCCACCTTCAAATGAAGAACTTACAATCCTGTCTCCACTCTTTGGTCCTTCACAATTCAAACGAGCTTTTTCTTTTTTTTTTTTGCCTGCAAATGGTATTGGAACCGGCCTCCTAATTTTTTTTTGTTTGTTTGTTATGATCCTGTATTTCCATTGTTTTGTATCATGCAGAGAAGGAGAATATCGGTATTCTAATGACTAGGAACGTGTAATTACTACATCTGTTCTTCTGCTGTTCGCTTTGTCTTAAGATGTTCCTGTTTTCTCATGTGTGATCAGCTAGATTTGTTGGGATGGGCCTCGATCGTAAATTCACCAGTCGGGGACATGATTTATTCAATGTCGGGGATAGAATGGAATCAAATTTAGGACCTCTGGTTTTCTGTGGTCGATTGTGCGCTTTTAATACCCTTTGGAAGGTACAAATTGGTTTGATTGAGCGGCTGGTGTTTCGATCTTTTCAAGCTTTTTTATAAGTACGAAGATGATGACACCGGAGGTCCCTAACTTTCATGATGCTCTCTTTCGTTGTCTTGCCCTTTTCAATCTGAGGTGCGGCCTCAGGTCGGAGGTCCCGACCATCTAATCTGAGGTTGAGGTTATGATGAGTTCAATCGCAACCGCGACCGCGATGATTATGAGCCATGGTCGCAAATGGTGTCCGAGTCCGACATGTGGACTCCACGTAGGTGCCAGCGTGTAGAGGGTGATGGCGTCATCATTCGTGTCAGCCAACACTAATTATTTAGAAAATCATTCATGTGAGAAGATTCTGAAAAGTTTAAAGACCAAATCGGAAAGAAAAGAAATCAAGGGACTATGTTCGAGCATCAAACGAAATTATTGTACTGTTCAGAAAGGCCAAGAACGGAAAAAGCAATAGAAAGATATCCATATCCTTTGTCAATTTAAGAAATAAATCAGAAATAAAAAGATACTAAAGATCTGAACAACAACACAATTATAAAGGCTAAATTGGATAAATGGACATTTTAGGGATTAGATTGATCATTACGATATAATTCCAAGATCATATCCATAACATTTCTTATCGAGATAATAATGGAGTAAGTATTTCCCATGAGAGGGGATTATCCCAATTTTGTAGCAACAGGTTTTCGGTAGCTCTTTCCCGAGGGACGACCAACCCAAATTTCGTTAGCTAAGAATTTCTTTAAAGCATCTCCTCCTCCCAGGGGCATCTCTCCCGTCGCCGATCCGAACCTTCGGTATCGCTCTCTCTCTCTCCCTCTCTCATTACTTGGCAACTAACCAGCGCACTAGTTCTTGCAGAGTCCCAACCAAAACCGCCCTTCTCCTTCTCTCTCTCTCTCTCTCTCTCTGGTGTCGCTCTCTTCTTTTAGGGAGGGGATGATTCTGCATCGTTTTCAATGAAAGTAGCCGATATTTCAGGCGAGGCGTAACAACCATTTTGGACCGAGCATCCATCCCCCTCCCCTCGCTCCAAGCCTTCCCCCAAATCATCCCGCTCCCACCGCACACCTCCCCTCTCCCTTTCTCTCTCCACATTCTCTCTCTTCCTCTGTGAGTTCTCCTCCTCCTCCTCCTCCTCCTTTTTTCTCTTTCTGTTTGGGGATTGGTGTTTCTGTTTCCGTTGTTGTTGTTGTCGTCTAGTTTTGATTCGGGCGAGGTTTCGTTTTCTCTATCCAGCGGGATTTCGCGCGCCTGTTGGTTGGTGGTGGATGGTACCGGATTCGGTTCGCGCGGGTTCGGTTCGGCGAAGGAGGCGGTAGCTTCGTGGCTGTTGCCGTGTCCTCTCTTCTCCATCATGACCGTCGGTGGTCAGGCGCTGATCTCCGTTCATCCGGACGAGCTCAAATTCAATTGTATGCTCTCCGTCCTCTCTCTCTCTCTCTCTCTCTCGCGAACGCATGGCGATGTCTAGCGAGGATACGTGTCTGCGATGATGTGTTTCTGGAGTTACTTCTGTGATTTCACTGTCTCGGCTATTTCGTGGAGATTGGAATTTCGGACCTTTTTGACATCGATTGATGCGGCCCGCAACCGGAAAAAAAAAAAAAAAAAAAAGACACAGAGAGAGAGAAGAGAGAGAGGAGGACACTGATTGATGCTGATGCTGATGCGAGTGGAATCGCCACGTACGTGTCCCTCACGGCTGACCTCACGTCTTGATGTCGACTTTCGATTTTATTAGGCGATAAAAATCGAAACGGAGAGATGACGCACTCTTTCGATACCGTGCGTTTTCTGCGAGTTTTGCCGTGGGTGGATGCGTTTTCGGTGGCGATTATAATATAATCAGGCACTTTTTGGCTCGGATTAGTGCGTCGCTTCTCGGCGGGTCGTCGGTATCTGATTCCCCATTCAGTTGAACCATCCTTTTGTGGATCAGGAAATGATTGGTTTCTCATTCCATATGGGGCTGAACCATCCTTTGTGGATCAGAAAGGCACGTAGACATGTTCTGGAATTACTCTGGAGTGGATCTGAGGGTCACGGGTAGTTGTGGCCGTATCGCGTGAACAGTTGAAGTGTTTGTTAGCGAGCTTTTTGCTTTCAAAAGCACATTTTGTGGTCGACATTGTCATGAATGTCCATGAAATATTGCCAACCCCGAGATGTTGTGGGACCATGCGGGGGATCAATATGGCCATAAGCCGTTAATGCGGAGAGAATAGTGCAGTGTACCTTCTTTCATTAAGTAGAATGTTGGTACACATTTATGTATGTGAGGTCTCAACAAGTCAAACTGTTCCTTCAGACATATTATGTGATTGAGGGTAATGTTACCTTTTCCCCCTTTGTTGATACTGGTTGGAACTTGGTGCTTGTCTGACATGTGAAGTGTTTTATTTTCATCCTCTGGCTCACCACAAGCAGAAGTCTTAGAATGCTTAGCAGCACAAGTCAAATGTGAGACAAGTAAACTTCAGCCTAATCAGATTTTCAAGCCAATTTCATACCTGGCTATCATCAATGCTTTTGGCATTTAGGTCTTTTCGAGTTACAGAGCAAGGTCTTTGTTTCCTTGTTTCAAGAATATATTCTCAGAGATGTGACATATGTTCGAGTGCAGCTGGCTGAATGAATGTTCAGTATTATTGTACTGGTTTTTGTAAAAGGAAAAGGGAATATTGGCTGTCACTGGTCATTTCTAATGCGCTTTTGTCATTCCATATAAACCTGGTTGAATGATGCATCACCATTATAGACTTATCTATTTTTGCAAAGTCTTTCAAAATAAATTTAGCTCTTGGCATAAGCTGGAATTTAGGCCTTAGTGGTCTGATCGATTGATTTTCTATTCAGTTGAGCTGGAAAAACAAAGCTTCTGTGATCTTAAAGTCGTAAACAACACAGAACACCATGTCGCTTTTAAGGTACTACCTATTGTGTCAAAACATGTTCAGATTCTTGCTATCTAGACATTTGCTTGCTCACATTAGTTCTTTCCCTTTGTTATGCCAGGTTAAAACAACTTCTCCTAAGAAGTATTTTGTACGACCTAACACCAATGTTATACAGCCTTGGGATGCATGTTTCATAAGAGGTAGTCTGCTTCTTCTTCTTGGGATAACCTTTGATGTTGTCGGTTTTACTTGACATGTCTAATTGCATTGGACGACAAATGTTTAAATTATGCTTTTTATGCATCTGGTCATGAGATATGAAATACCTGTATTTCTCCACTTTTGTTTGTCTAACTCTGCTTTTGCTTTCTTTTGTTCCTTGCTTGGTCTGAAGTCACTCTCCAAGCTCAACTGGAATATCCCCCTGACATGCAATGCAAAGACAAATTTCTCCTGCAGAGTACAATAGTGCCAGCAAATTCAGATGTTGATGACCTGTCTCCAGATACTGTAAGAATATTATTTACAAAGGACCGTGTTCCTATTTTACTAACTGTTGCACTGTAATTTCATTCTATTTCTAGTGCAATCAGGCTTGGTTCTTACACAAATATGCTATGATTTGTTGTCCAGTTCAATAAGGATGGAGGAAAAACGGTAGAGGAATGCAAGCTAAGAGTTGTATATGTTTCTCCTAAAACAGGTCAAGAAAATTTAGAAGAGAATACGCTGAAGAGCTCCAGACAAAGTTTTGATGACTCCACTGTGAGTCTTTCGGATTGATATTTGTAGTTTCTCCTTTTTTTTCTGGAATTTGGTAGATTGCTTGATCTTTTTATCCTCCCTCGAACTTGGTGGGAATGGAAATTTTATCCATGATGCGACAGACTTGAGAAGACAGAACACTTGTTAATAGAGGACAAAGGTGAAAGGGGAGAGGAAAAATTGGTATCCAACCGGATGTAAAATTTCCTGATTTCTTTTTCATGCACCGATATTCTTTTAAGATTTTGGTCTATAAGGTAGATTTGTGGAGAATACTGTGATCATGATGTTGGTTTGCAAAACAGAATATTATGGGTGAGATTCACCTTTGAAAATGGCCAACCGTCTGCAATGTTCACAGTTTAATTCCAAGCAAGACAACAACTAGAACTGCCGATTCAAGCCTTTTCTAATATTTCTCGTAACATATAGATACAAGAAAACAAGACAGAAGGAGCAGGAAAGATGGATAAGACTATTCTTTTTCCTTGTGTTTCTTATTTGCTGTGAGATTTGTGGACTGATAGGTTTTAAAGACAAATATACCTTATGACAGAAGTAGTCATTCCTGGCCACCATAATTGTGTTTCCACAGAAGTTACTTCAAGAAGTAGAAAATACGCATTCCTATATATGAACGTACTTTACTATGTATTATTTTTATTGCAATTTTATGCTTATTCTTTGCTATGTCATTGTCCTAGAATCAGTCCGTGCAGCAACTGAAGGATGAGAGAGATGCAGCTGTTCGGCAAACACAGCTCTTGCGGCAGGAATTGGTAAATACCTTCTCTCTTTGATCCTCTTTGATGTCATCTGCTTGACTGATTTTTAGTTAAAAATAATTTTTATACCATGCAACATGTTTAAACGTTTGAATAGATGATAATGATCACTTTGGCTATGTGAGAGTTGCAAACATCTAAGGTTTTAAAACTTTTGTTTTACAAGATTCGCTGACTGATCCATGTTAGAATCCATATTTGACTTACTCCTTCCATAAATGAAGGTATAATTACATACATGCTTTCCAATGTCGAGGACATGAGGTACCTAAAGGAAAAACAGGGGGCAATGATGGGATACAAGTCAGCATCTTGTGAAGTTCTTGATATTAGAAATTACTCCCAACTTCTTTCACTTGTCCCTTTTCATTATAATCTAGTAAAAGTTACTTGTCAAACATCTTTTACACGAGTTAAGATAATGATAATTTGAAGTCTCTGAATGAATTTTTCTCGTGGCTCTTGTTTTTTAGCTCTAGATCACGGAATCTGCGGGTGCAAAGATAATATTAGCTGCACGTGTTTCTCACCTATTCTATGGAGGCGTGTCTTTTAGCTTTTGTTCGTAGGCCTTTCCATCAAACAATACAATATGGAACTCTATTGTCCAAAACGACTATAAAGAAGATTTGGTTCTTCATATTTGCATTGCCTTTACCATAGATCCCGCCCTCAGCAGAAAATTTGCTTTTATCTTCGTGTACTTCAGGAGATACTGAGGAGACGAAGGCATCGGAAAAGTGACCCTGGCTTCTCCCTCAAATTCGCACTTCTCGTGGCTCTCATTGGAATCATGGTTGGATTCCTTTTAAACCTATCGCTGTCTTCACCGTCGGTGGAATAACTTCCCATGAAAGAAAGTATCAATGTCCTTGTAAAATTTTGCCGGCTCTGTTTGGATGCAAGTTTTCCCCAATGTTTTTCCCTTTGCCTTCCATTTTTGTGCATTCTAGTATTTACACGTTCGTGTCTTATAGGCTCGTTTGTCAGCTATGTCCTGGAGAGTATCTGGCATTAGTTTGGGTTTGCACCCATTGAATGATCATCTTTCGAACTTGCCGAACGGTGTGAGAACGGAGCTTATGAATAATTATTTGGTTAAGTTACATTTACCGTGATTCTTCCCTTGTCAAATGCTCACTCTCGAAATTTGCAAAGTGTAATGATCAGAATGATCGTTCGCAAATCCTTTTCTTCAATGTGCATCTTTTCCGAGTCTCAGATGCAGGGACCCTTACAATCAGATTTGTCATTGGTGAAGAGGCTTACTCAGATGCAGAGAGGACAAGCTGAGCTCTTATTTCATTCAACTTGAATATGTTCAAGTTCTAATTTATTATATTAGTTAAAAACGTCATCGGCGTTGGCATGTGCAAATTATTTGATCAGACGAATTGATAGCTTTATAGATACAAAAAGAAAAGCTGATCAACGTCCAAAAGACTCGACACTCCTAAATGCAGCCCAAAAATATGGAATTGGAGAATGGCTCACATGACATATTTGAACATGCCTTATTAAATTCAGGGGAAATGAAATAAAAGATACTTAAACTCTAACTCAACGTGTAATATGATATCAAAACTTCTAATTCTAAATCAACATGTAATATGATCTCAAAACTTCTAATTTGTCTAATGTGATATCTAAATTTTAGCATAACATGCAATACTGTTCACTTTTAATCTGTTTAGTATAGTTCCCGAATTTTTAATACATTCTCAATTTAGTTAATAAATTATATGAAAATATTAAATATTACCCTCTTACATGGATAATCTATATGTAACATTGTTTTTTTGTCCATTCTTCATACATATCGAATTGAAAATTAAATTAACAAATTCCATTAATTTGAATTAATTGAATGTTAACAATGAAAATTTTATATAATGCAATGACTAAATAGAATATGTATAAAAAATTCGGAGATCACATTGAATAAATTAAAAATTTAAAGAATGAAATTATATATTGAGTTAAAGTTTTGAAATTTTATTAGATAAATTAAAAGGTTAGAGATAACATTGCATATTAAGCTAAAGTTTAGGGACTATTTATGTAATTATCCCGTAAATTTCAGCGCTCTCATCAGCTGGACCTACCCATCCATCATCCGCAAAAACGACAGGCCGTTCGAGCTGCGCTTTAAGGCCGAAATCATTAGGCGGGAGAACTCCGCACGTGCCAATCTCAAACCTCACACGCGCGCCTTTCCCGCTCCCTCCTCTCTCCCCTCCCCTCCTTCTAGCTCCTCCCCATTTCGCAGATCTCACGCTCCAAATACACGCCCTCGTCCTCCCAGTTCCCACCCCGAACTCGGCATGTCAACTCACTCCACCGAGTCGCGACTCGCCGCCGCGCCGCCGACCTCCTCCTCCCCGAGCGATTCCGAGAAGGCGTGGCACCTCCTGTCCCTCCTCCTCTCGCTCGGCCGCCCGACCAGCCCCCTCGAGCTCGCCTCCCGGTGTGAGCTCTTCCCCGCGCCGCCCGATCTCATCCGCCGCCTCTGCGGCGTCCCAGGCTCGCCGATCCAGCTGACGGACGGCCCCCTCGTCACGCTCTCGTTCGCCGCCCTACTCTCGCTCGCTCGGTTCCTGACGAGCCCGAATCGGGTCGGCTTCTTCCGCTCGCCTCCGGTCGAGAGGCTGTGCTTCGGGAAGCGGGAGCGGAGCGAGCTTGAGCGCGAGAGTCTGCCGCAGGCGAAGAGGAGAGCGAATTTGGACGGCTACGTCGACGGGAAAGTCTGTCCAGATGTTGGAGAGGGTAATGCGCGTGGTTTTTCTCGTTTTGATTTCCGGATGTCGGATACTGTTTTGTGTGTTAGTGCGCGTTCGTTGATTGAGGTGATGGTTTTGATACTAGGCAGGAGTTGCGGTCCCTTCTTGTGCTTGCCTGAGGGAAATCAAGACGGTCGTAATAAGGTACCGTTGGTAACTCTTCTTCATGCCGTATACTGTTAAATTTGAACATCGGGTTATCTA
The DNA here is from genome assembly GCA_014182555.1 of Eucalyptus erythrocorys. Taxonomy (NCBI): domain Eukaryota; kingdom Viridiplantae; phylum Streptophyta; class Magnoliopsida; order Myrtales; family Myrtaceae; genus Eucalyptus; species Eucalyptus erythrocorys. The sequence goes on from CM024602.1 coordinate 16,129,199, forward strand.
GCTATATAATGTTTTGATAATTAAGCTGTAGATCTTATTTTCATTGGTTGACGAGGTCCTGGTGTTACTTACGCCATTCTCATGTATAATTCTGTTGGCTCATTTACTCTGCATGATATTAGGGACAATATAGACGTGCAGCAGTTGTCTAGGTTGATTTTCTTGCTACAAGTAGAGAAAAAGCTAGTTCTCGAAGTTTTTGGACTGATAAGTAGCTTACCTGGATCTTAATAGAGGTTTGAAACTGAATAGAGGAAAGGCATAAGACTGTGCGTTTGGTTGATTAAATGTTTTGTGAAAAGAAGCTTGGTTGTTGATGTTCTTGATCTATTGAAATGCTCGCTTAAAGTATAATGCACCCAAGTCATTGCACCAGAAGAATGTTGAATTAGCAAAATAAAGGCCACATGTTATGCCTCTGTGTCGTTATTCTCTAAAAACAAAGTGCAAGTTTTGGAATCTTATGGACCTGCTTAAACAGTGATGCTTGGCGAAAGTATATAGAGCATAAACCCAGACGCTCTGCTAAAAAAGATGTGTACTAGCAAGCCATGAATGTTTTGGCAATTTCCATTTCTCTGATTGATGATAGACATGAATCAGTCCTATTTTAATTGGATTTACTTCATATCTTATCTGAAGTAGGTAGGAGCTAGATATCACATCTCATAATTAAACCGGGTGCACTGTTGATGTCTTAGGGTGTGATGTGTTCATGCCATCGACTTCATATTCTCATTTATCTTTGATCCATTGCTTCAGCCACTGCCTTGGTGTAGACACCTAATGAGAATAAATTATCAATGCAGGTTCATTTATGTATCAACAAAAGAAAGTGAGGACAATAAACATAGAGCGAAGCAAAATGCCAGACATGCAAAGTAGTCTGATAACAACTCCTTGGCTGTTTGTCAATGCTACTACGAGACGGTTAGGCTGGTTTCGCGACGACACCGACCATGAAGGTCAAGATGATACATTGATGACCTTTGCAATGGAAAAGGCTCAGAAAGATGGAGTTACCATGAATTATTCAAATAGTTCCTGCAAAGCTGAAGAATTTTTGGACATATCAAAGATTCAGACACCTGGAAATGTGGTCCCTCCTATATCTTATCTGATGCCAAATGTTTTCCATAGAGTGTTGGAAAATCCTTTCATGTGCAAAGAGACAACTACTGAAAAAATAAATTCCACTGAGAATGAACACTTCTGTCAAGCATTTTGTGAAGGGGTGAACCAAGAAAAAATGTTGCTGAATGAGGCTGAAAATGCAGATCATGCCCTTGAAGGAACAAGTACACCCACTAACAATGAGAGAAACATGGCAGATGGTCAAAAAGAAGTATCAGTGAGACCTGTCAGACTCACAAGAGACATTAAGGAGACTAACGTGGCATTTGATGCTACTATGTTGGACAGACCATCTGAAACAGAATTTAAGAGGAGGTCTGAGGTAAATTGTCTCGACAAGAGACCTTCTATTGGGAGCAAAGCTTCCTTTCCAGAAGTTGAGCTTTCTGGTATGCAGAATCTTTTGTCAAAACCTTCTGCCAAGATGAAAGCCAATCACAAGCATGCAGGGTCTCAGTATGCAAGCTCTCTCAAAATCTTTAGAGCATAGAAAAGCTGTTCAAACCTTGAAGGAACAGGTGAAAAGAGGTCAGAAATTGAGCAATCTGAAGCAGCAAGCAAAGGATGGTCAAAGTGGCATGTGCTATCAGGAGAGGAAGGGAACCTCCACTTCTGTATCTCTTAAAGTGAGCTACAGTTTTTAGTCATTTGGTATATCGCTGGCTAAAATTGCGCATTGCAATGCCAGACATGCATTAAGTCATCTGGTTGATAATCAATCATGCCGCATTTTAGGATATGTTTCCTTGATCAACATTTTCTTGCATCATTGTAGGACCAATTGGAGACAAAAGTACTGCCTGATTTTGAATCTTATATTGTGGAAGAAGAGGAAGGTTCAGGTATTACTGTAACAGAGATGCTGTCTTTAGCTAATAATGAGAGTTATCTGCTAATGAACTGACAATGAACTGCTCAGACTTCTAACAGCTTTCTTCAAACCTTGATTGCTAGGTGGTTATGGCATTGTTTACAGAGCACGTAGAAAAGATGATGGAAGTACAGTTGCCATTAAATGTAAGTGAAACTCTGTTTCTTAACTTGATTCTGGAATCATGCATGCAAGCGATGCAATATCAGACAATTACTGTTTCCTTAATTGGATCTATGTTGCGATGGGTGGATAGACTTCAATTTTGTGGAAAATCAAGTGCTAGTTTATTAGTTACTGAAGATTCCAATATCACAGCATGTGTTATGGCTCACAGGTCCTCATGCGAACGTAAATCAACACCACATAACTAATGAGCTCAAGATGCTGGAGAAATTCGGGTAATGGTTGTTTGAAATTGTGATTCAGTTTGCTGCATTTTTTTTTTTTCCAAATATATTACTGACATTCATGTGATTTTTAGGGGAAAGAACTTTGTAATAAAGTATGAAGGCAGCTTCAAGAATGGAAATTCTGATTGCTTTATTCTGGAGTATGTAGAACATGATAGACCTGAGGTAAGTGGGGCTTTGTATCACATATTCTTCTTTTTCTTGATTTTTCTTCTCTCATGCGTCTTCAACTGATTTTCAGGTGCTCAAGAAAGAAATAGATATTTGCCAGCTACGGTGGTATGGCTATTGCTTGTTTAGAGCACTTGCTGGTCTTCATAAGCAGGTTTGATTTCCTGACACAGAAGTTCTTTCCATAGAAATGTTTTCCCCAAATAGTGGATTTGAAGAGTTTTCGAAATTTGACAGGGAATTGTTCATAGAGATGTGAAACCAGGCAACTTTCTTTACTCTTCCAAGGCTAACAAAGGTTACCTTATTGATTTTAACCTTGCCATGGTCAGTAATGCCTGGTCTTCTTAATTCTGTTGTTTTCCCTCTCCTTCATGGTTTCAATTTGTTGTGCTTGTCTTTTTTTGGTAACAGGATCTTCAACAGAAGTATGGAAGCAAAAGTAAGTATCATCATTGGTTGGTCGTTCTAATGTGAAATTGGCAGGCTGTCTAATTTGATTGTATTTGGCAAACCTCAGCAGTCTCACAGCCTGCTATAAGAAGTTCTGAGTAACTATTGCAATCTGATTATTATAAATTTTAGGATTGATGGCCAAATCCCTTTCTCAATCTCTATATATTGGTTTCTGTCAAGAAAATTGTAGTTTATTAAGTCAAACCTACAAAATAAAGCCGTCATCCAAATTTCAAGCCACAATGAAATGCCAATTGATTTCTTTTGTGATGTTTGTGTTGAAGTAATACACTTGCTTTGTCATTGTCATATGATAAAAATGATGGAGACTCAGTACCCTTCTACACTGCAGACAAATTGAAGTTGGGGTATATGCACACAGAAGATTTCTACCCTCATTCATTTCAGAATCCAAAATCTCTTACTCCAACTAAGAATGGGAAGTCCACAGGGGCTAAATCTTTGAGCGCACTCAAGTTGGAGCTGGAGGAGGTAAAGGGTTCAAAGTCAATTGTAGATCCCAGGAACTTGAAAAGAAAGGTTGTGGACCAGAAGAAGTCTTATAATAATTTAGCTAGTCGCAATGCAATAAGGAGCCAAGGTCCAGATGGTTCAGGCGTAACTTCTACCAGGGATTTGACTAGTGGTAGTACCCCTTCAGCAAAAAGGCTGCGGGAACCTTTGCCACGGCAAGGTCGAAAGGAACTTATAAACCTTTTGCATGATGGGATGCACACAAATCATGAAGCATCTAGCGTTCCAGCTACTCTGAGAAAAAGAGTAGCTGCTCCTCCCAGAAAATCAGAAGGAAAACTATGTATTGTCTCACCGATGCCTCTTCATTCAAGAGGTGTTGCGGTTTCTGGTGCTGGCTTGAGAAGGAGTAAGGGTATATAGTTTGCAATAGAGTTCCCATTAGATTACCTTGATCATAAGACCTTGGTGTCGTTCGTCTTTTTATGGTCTTCATTTGATTCTCAGGTGATCATGGTAAAGAAAGGGCCTTGTGTAGGGACCAAGGGCTTTAGGGCTCCAGAGGTGAGAATTAAGCCAATTATATTTAGTAGATAGTATCCTATTATTAAACTAGTTAGGTCACCTTTGGGGGACTTGTCATATTCGAGAAACTCAAGGCATTTTGAAAGATAACCAGTACCTTGATAATCTTATTACATATCTACCACTCCCTATTCATCTTCGGGAAAATAAAAATGGGAGAGCTAAGCTCCCTGGCTATTTTAGATGCAGTTATCGGACTTTTGTTACCCTTATTGGGTTAAGTCTCCCCATAGATGTACCATGAACAACTGTTGCATGTTCGTGACTTTCTTTTATGACTGCTGCACTTTCCAATAATCTTCTCTGGAAGAGTAGAGAAGCTCAGTAATTTTACTATGCAGGTCTTGTTGAAATCTCCACATCAAGGGCCAAAGCTTGATGTCTGGTCAGCTGGGGTCACCTTGCTCTATCTGGTGATTGGAACGTCGCCCTTTCTCGGCGATCCAGAGCAGTATGAACTTGTGCTTTTGCTTTATATTCTAAGTCAACAAGAAGATTGTTGTCGTGTCTGAGGGCATCAAACTCCTTGCAGGAATATTAAAGAAATAGCAAAATTGAGGGGCAGTGAAGATCTATGGGAAGTTGCGAAGCTACACAACCGCGAATTCTCATTTCCTGTGGTACTTTGAAATTTCATTCTGATTTAATTATAAATCATGGAAAGCTTCTTGTTGGATAAATGACCAGGAGTTTCTGTTACAGGATCTTTATGACACAGAGTCCTTGCCGTCAATGAATCTGCGTAATTGGTGCAGAAAAAACACAAAGAGGCCGAACTTCCTCGAGGTGCTCCCGGAATCACTGTTTGATCTTGTAGACAGATGCTTGACAGTGAACCCAAGAGCGAGGATCAGTGCAGAGGAAGCTCTGAGGCATGAGTTCTTTGCACCATGCCATGAGGAACTGAGAAAGCAGAAGCTACTCAGACTGGGGTTCAACCAAGACTCAGGAATGAGCCCTGGCATTCAAAGAAACGATCATCAACCTCGCAACATTGCCTCACAAGCTAGATAAGTAGGTTAAATGACTTTCCTCTTACGGTCTAACGCTGACTGGAAGCTTTCCCTCAGAATCCAGCATCGTCTCCTAGCTTTTCTTAGAGAAGTCTACATCGTTAGATGTTGTACAAAGATGTAACATTTAATTTTTGGCATTCCTTTCCATTCTTTTGTAAATTGCGAGATGCTCGAGGCGTTGTAACTAAACATTATCCAACATCAAAATCCCAGCTAAGTCATAACAAACTTCATCAGGATGTGACTATGTTAGGCTCATCTCATATCCGTTTTCGTGTAACATTAGTCATAGTAACAGAGTGTGAATGAGCACCTCTCTGTCGTTTTTCATTTTTTCCTCATTTAGTTTTCCTGGAAATGGAAGATGTGTTTTCTGGAAGCATGATAAATTTGCTGAAGTAAAATGCCACACTTATCTGTGGTCGATCCTTAGACAATTGGTATGTTTTCCTGGACCGAGATATGCATATGAGCTCCCAAAGTGTCCTTAATGTCCTCATTCACAATCCAGTACGCGTGAAGGACCAATTTGCCAACACCCTCCTACCAATTACCAAGAAAGGAAAAAAAGAAAAGAAGAAGAAGAAATGATCTAGATTGATTGATGACGGTCAACATTGCATTTCGTTGCTTATTGTTGATATCTGATTTTTAGTCTATGCATTATTAAAAGAGATGGGTCCAAATTTGGGATCAATTTTGGGAGATTTACTCGGATGCATTTTAATTTGGTCGATTTGGCGTGTTCAAAGATTAGAAAGCCCAGCTAAGGTACTTCAATTTATGCAATTCAACTTGGCCCATTTTGGACTAGAGTGCAATTGAAATAATTGAGCTTTACTTCAATTTAGCCAGTTGAGATTTCATTGAAGATATGAGTCTAACTTGTGGCCTCACTTCAATAGGAATTCAATGAATTTGAATATTTTGTGCACAATTAGTTAACTTGAGATAGTTCAATTGCATCTCATTTGAACCGATTGATATAAAAATGTTTGATTTCATTTAAATCGGGCAAAACCAGAAACAATAGAAGAATATTCGGACAGAAAGCCAACTCGGTCAACCTGGCGTTGACCAGTGTTGAACTGCATTGACCGGCAAATTTTTCCGGCCATCTCTTGGCCAAAAACCACCATCTGGTGGCCCACTTCATGGCCAATACATCTGCACCCTTAATTATTTCCAATTTTGTTAAGGATTTTACGAAATCGACCCCCGAGTTATGAAAATTGCAAAAAAATGACCCCAATTAATACACGATTGATCATCATCCATTTATTAAGAATGTAGCGTGGCTATTGAAATAGACATGTGCTCAATTAGGGGCGCTCTCAACAAATTTAACAAACCAGTTAGTTAGGAAGATCCAACCCTAGCCCTTGGATTAATCCAAGGCCTAAGATTTGATCTTGCCTTAAACTATAAAACTAACTTTCCCTCAAAAATTGAGAGGAGGAGCCAATTTTCCAGATTTAGTTTCTTTAACTATTCTCTCTCTACATCTCTCTCCATTTTCTCCGAATTTGGTCAAGCAAGAAAGAAACGAAAACCACCGACCATGATGGCTCCATTTGGAGCAAGCTTACGTGATCATTTGCGAGAGAAGTGAGGAGTTTGAAGTCCTTGCAACGTAAGGGGCTGGTGGAGTTACTTGGTCTCTTAAGTATGTCACGGGAGTGGTGGGTCTTAAGTATGCCACCGGGAGTGATGGGTCCTCCCGCTTATATAGCATGTGGGGTTTACGCTTCGGTTATGGGCTGAGACGGTTCCTCCATCACATAAAAAAAAAAAGGGAAAAATCTTTTGCCTGTGTTCTTGCCTACAAGAAGAAGCCCCAAAGCCTCCACTCATTCTCTCACATCTGGTTCGTTGTTTTCAAGGGGCGATCTCCACATTCGGTCTAGCTCCTGCAAAGTGGAGGATTTCTCCACTGATTCTCTCTCTAGCCAAAAGATGAATGGAGCGGTTGATTTTGTCTTCTATGAATGAGATTGATGAAGCTTGTGGCCATTTCTCTCTCATCTATATTCCTGATTTGATCGAATGAAGGCTTGGCAGACAAAATCGAGCTTGAATTCTCGATTTTCCCTAAGTTCTTCAACATTATAGTAGCTTTTCTGACTCGCTTATTCCGCGTGGAGATTTTTGGGGTTCCATTTGCACGTTCGAAGGATTTTCCTCTTGTTGTTCGGCCATCAGAAGTTGCTGGCGTTTTGATTTTCAGAAAAATTACAGCAGCAAGATCCAGCTAACAGAATCTGGAGATCGGCGTTGAGCAGCTCTTGTACTGGAGTTGAACTTGACATTCTTCACGTCCGGCGATTCCTTAAGTGAGATCGAAGCTGGCAGCTTCATTCTCGTTAAAAGGCGGACATCTCCGAAAGTCAATTCTTCGCTGGTTTCAATCGAGGTAAGCGTGATAAAACTCATTTTAATAGCGTCTGATGAGGCGAGAGCTTTTCGCGTCAAAATACATGATCAACAAGGAAGGTTCGGGGCTAGGATGCGTTGCAAATCTGATTAGAATCAATGCTTGAATGATTTGGAGTTGATTATATTTAGATCTTGTGGTTATGTGATTTTCGAATTTGGATGAGCATGTTTCTGTTAAGCCAGTTTTGAGCTCTTAAATGTTGTTATCTTGCGAAGTTATGAACTAGAAGTTTGATGTACACTTCATGAGCTTGAAACGGTATGTTGCACGCTCCAATCGAGCATCATTTGATACTTGAAAAACACCTCCGAAAATTAATGATTCTGCAGTAGTTTAGGTCTCTCGATTCTGATCTATTCCGCCTTTTTAGCTTTGTTATTTTTGTGCTGACTTTCATGATCATTTTTTTGACAAAACTGTCTTCATGAGTTTTATTCCAAATCGTCTCATGCATCTTATAAAATTTTTTCACGATTTTTGGATATGTTAAATTAGGTCAGATCTACTCAGATCTAAACCTAGGTCAATCTTTTCCATATGGATATCTGATGTTGCTATTTTTGTACTGATTTCTGTGTTGAGTTCTGGAACAACTTTCCTTCATGAAAGTTGCTTGCACAGGTGTTGTGCATGTCCTGTCTTTTTTTTTTTTTTTTTCAAAATTTTTGGACATGTTTAGCTTGGTCAAAATCGCTTATATCTGAACATAGGTCAATCTATCCTACATTAGTTTGAGATTTGTTTTGATAAAATTGAGTTCATAAATGCACCTATTTGATCTCAAATCCTTCATGAGAGTTGAAATACATGATATATATGTTCAATTGATGCATGCTTTGCAGGGTTTTTACATTGGCAAAATGAGTCAATTGTATGCATTAGAGTAAAAGGTACTGTAGCAATATGTGCTGGACATATAGTTAGGTATGTTATGCCATTTTTGTCATGATTCATATGATCTTAATTAAGTTTCGACCACTTAATTAGAATCTTCATGATCGTATACTCTGTATGTGAGATTTTTGGTAAGATTTATGCATGTCTTGAGGATGGCTGAAATCATGCATGTTCAGTAAACTCAATGCCATAATGAATTCTTGTCATATGTGCACATTTCTATGCTTGTTTAAGTCATCTAGCGATCAAAATCTTACGATCATGCCTTCTTGTTGATTGAACCGCATGTTGCAAGGTTTTTATATGTGTTTAGTTAATGTCATTTGAGTTTCATCTTGCACATTAAATTGTTTCACAAAAAGTGTTCATCACACTTAGAATTCTCAAGCATATAATTAGGAATCATGAATCATCTCATAATGTCATTTAAATTGTATGACATTTTGCTTCCCGACTTAGGATTAGATGACTATCCAAACTTTCCGTCGCATCTAATCCTAAGTCTCGTGTGATTTCTTCATGTCATTTGTGCACTCCTTGAGTGATTTTAAGGTTTTGTAATGAATGCTTATGTTCTATTTTCTTAGTTACTGATATGCACACTTTTAGAAATCTCAATTTTAGAATACCAAATTGACCCAGTTTGGACTCGGGCTCTTTAGGAAGACGTAGGATACACTTAGAAGTTTCTAATGTTGCTGATTTAATGCCAATCGCTTATCGTTTGGACTATCTTCCATTTTTTTCAAAATCAAATCGCAATCTGGACAATGGATCAAATTCTGACCATTGTTCTAACCCCGTTGGACAGACCTTTAATATTTTTGTTTCATTTTCTCTATTTGGAATATGCCCTTGGCCTCTTAATGAAACTTGTTTGTTATCATGTTGGCTATATTGTATGTAAATTTCAAGATTTTTCGACATGTTTTGATGGGACAAATCCTCGTGACATTAGCTAAATGTCTCGTTGTTTTGGCAAATTTCTTATGTGTTGTTGCTTGTTGTTTGATTTTTGTAAAATCATGTGTAAATTGTCTGAGAAAACTTTCTTCATGAAATTTATTCATCATTATGTCATACATGTTAGGGAATTTTTTCATTGCCAAATTATCATTAGATATTACTTAATGTTGTTATTGTCACATGCTTGTTCTGAAATTTCCTGATATAGACAGGTGATTATTGAGTTATACCTCTTAGGTTGGTTTGCATATGAAATTAGGACATGATATCTTCATGAAAATTGTTCTAAATACTTTGATCTTTGTTGTTAAACAATCGGCATTTTCGAATTGCATCTTTCAAAAAAATACTTTGGTATATGTGATGTTTCTGAAAAATGATTTCTAAAAAAGTTCTTCTCAAAAGCCTGATTTGGTTTAAGGAAAAATTTTTGTTTTGACCATATTCAAAATGCCTGTGACGCTTGTGAGTGCATTTATGCGAGCCCGAGCTAGCATTGATAATTGAATGTGTATCATAGTCTACATATTCCTTAATCCTAAATATTTTCAAACTTTTTTAAAATCCTGATTTGACATCGTGAAAGTCACGGTTTGAATTGTGTTCAAAATGTCTGCGATTTTTGTGAGTACATTTATGCGAGTCTTGGGCTAGCCTTGGCAATTGAATGTTTTTCATAGCTGAGACGTCACTTTGTCTCAAAACTTTTCATGAATGATTTTGAAATATTTTTTTTGAAATATCACATGTATCCCTCATACATATAATCCCATCATGCACTAAAAATTGCATGTGTTTGTGATTGGCGCATGCCTTTAGTAATAAGTGATCCACTAACGATTCATTTTCTTGCTTGATTGGTTGAGAAACAAGGTTTAAAAGACTTGCGTGCATGTTTATATTTTGCAATACATGTGACTTTTAGATGAATAGTAGGGTCGATGCATGACATCGAGTGAAAACTCGAGATTATATAAATCACTTGATTAAGAAACTTATAAGCGTTATTGGCCATGCGAGAATATACTTGGTCAACAATTGCTATAAGTCACAAAAAAATGGATTGTGTAGATGTCTTAGTGTGCATGAAAGACAAAGGCCGACCTCGAGGCCCCAAATTTGACTTTCATATTGCACTTCATTAAAATGATTAATCTCGACATAATGTCTTTTTTTATTTTATTTTATTTTATTGTTTTGATGTGTATGCTTGTTTCTTTCCATTGTATACACCTAGTTATGAGTTTCTTAGATTATGTTTAGATTAGGACCCCAAAGATGGAGAAAGCATAAAGACGGTGGGGGTTAATGTCTATTTTGACCATTATTATGTACTATTTATTTCCCCGACATATGTCTTGGGTTCCATTTGTTGTATAAAGCTCGACGAGTTGCGGGTTTTCTCTCTTTCTCTCATCTTTTTTCAATTGTATTTCTCTTTTATATTTTCTAGGATTGCATGGTAGATTTATTGCTTTCCTTGATTGTTTACTTACTGTCTTGTAATTTCTTTTCCATTGATTGCTTTCTTTTATCGTTTTTCTAGAAATAGAATAGAATAAAAATGACCAACCACGCATGATCACTTAGTTTATGACTAATAATCCCGAAAATGTAAAAAGAAACATATGAACATATTAGGAAAACACAATATACTGTTTAAATACTGAAATGGCGCTAATAGAAATATCAGCGTAACTCAAGTCCTCGAACCTAGATATTTGGTTGTGTAGGGATCGAGGGAACACTCCCGATCCTTGATTAGGTTTTTAGCCGACTCCCGAAATGAGGCTAGTGGTGACTCTCGTTTTATTTTTAGGTTTTCATAAACAACTAGACCATATAAATAAACCTGTTGCGCGGTGTACGAGTTTCGATAAAAATCATCATGGTTTAGCATATTCGATATAAGAGTACCCCAAAGGATGAAGTAATGCCATCTTTATGGGTGAGGCATACTGTGAAGAGGGCTACCATGGTAAAGTAACCCTTAAATTCGATATCCACACTCGACCCATTATTCTGAGGTGTGTCGCCCGTGTGAGTATGAATTGTGACACTTCACTGTCACGCAAGGTACGAGCTTGGGAGATCTCGCGATCTCGTGAAGGGAACTCATGAGAGGCTTGATTCGAAAGGCAAGGTAATGACGTCTTTTGGAACGTGAGCCGTGAGGGAACTCTCGTGATTAAGTACCCCTAAACTCGACCTTTTCCATTTTCTCTCCTCGTGATGATGAGGGATTCGAGGATGGCGAGATCGAGTCGTGACACTCATGACTCATGAGTAAATGGATAGACACAAACTCCAGAGGAAGTAAGTATGGAAATTGTTGATTGAATGATATTGTATTTCATTGAATTGAATGAAACTATCAAATAATGCACTATATTAAAAGATAAAGTTTCTTTTGATATCATTAGGGCATGCAGCTATTTGGCAATTAAGTAATCCCACTGGGTGTGGAAGTCCCTCTTCGATCGTACTAATTGCATAGAGAAAAATACGCAAATCCATGGCACTCAAGAGTGGCCTCTAGGAAATGGCACGATGGAGGTCAAACTTGGGACAATTCAAATTCATGAGGCGAAAGCCAAGCTCCTAGGAATTCGAATTTGAGGCCTATCCCTTCCTGAGAGAAAGTCCTACCCAATTTCTAACAAGAAAATATTCAATGGTTAGTGTAGGGAAACATTTTCCCAAAAAACGATCCGATACTCAAATGATCGAATATCGAAAAAAATAAATACGAAAGCGGAAAACGTGCCCAAGAAACATGTTACACCGATCAAACACATATCAGGGAGTTGAACATACCTTAATTGCCACAGATTAAGTATCGTCATAGTTTTGAGGAATTTTTTGAAGCCCTGTTTCCGTTTGTTAAGAAAGGCGTGTACTATTTCAAGGGGGAAAAATAGAGAAAATGTATTTTTTCTTTAAAAACGCAGCTGCTCAAATAACGCAACTGCTCAAATATTCCCACTTTCTTTTTATTCTTTATATTATAGTAACTGCACTCTTCTATGGGCCTTTCACTTACAGGCCGGATTTTGGCCCAACATGGGTGAACGGGCTTAAGTAGGCCCATCAAACATAAAAACTCATCATCTCCCACTCGTACATGGTGAGCCGAACATAACTCTCTTTACCTCTTTACAACATTCATACTAGTAAATAATCCGTGCGATCAATATAGTTTGAGAGCAACTCATAATGGACATCGGATTTTTGAGTAGTAGCTCATAATAGGCATCGGATTTTTGAGTAGATATAGTATGTAATACCCTCGATTGATCGATCACATTTATATCTCTCTTGATCTTTTTTTAACAATGATTTATTGTATTCACAATTATGATTATCTCAAAAATCAATCATAATTAGTCGACCAGTGAATACAAAACTAGAATGTGATTCTCCAAACTTGATTTTACTCTTTCCTTGAAACTCTCAATTTAAATTCAACTTGCTTTTCTAGAAATGTTCCTTTAGATCGAATTAATTCATAATCATTGACAACATTCTAAGATAACAAGTATTGAATAGAAATCTTGAAAATAAGTAAGAGTCCCGAGGACACTAAATTGAGGAACTCTTTTTTCAAAAGTCTCACACGACATAAAAGTTGAGATCAAAACTTTTGTCACTCTTGTCGGTTGTCTCATGTATACGTAATATGAAATACGTATTATGGTATTAAGCGATTTCCTATTGAGTGTATGTTTACACCTTCAATACCATACAGATGATAGTTCGGACAAACTTAATGTCTAACTTAAGTTCACATATCTACTCTTTTATGGAATTCATTAGAACTCACATATGGCATCACAGATAGATAAAGTAAAATATGTGGATTATTTTATTTTCGAACATTATAAAAAGTATGTCCTTATCCTAACACTTGGTTAAGATAACATATATATTTTAAGCTTGAGCTCTCAATTATCACCTAGATAATAAGTTAAAAAAAAAAAAAACCGTTTCATCTCTATTTATCATATAGTAAATAGAGGTGATCACCTGTGTGAGTAGATTAATCTTTTATCTGTTCAACATACTTTCTTAATTTTATATAATGCACTAAGTATTAAGATGCATAAACGTCAAACAAAGACTCATAGGCATTAATAATGAAAACACAAATTCATTAAATGTGAACACTTAAGGGAAATTACAATATTCAGTATATCAGCCTCTATGTAGTCTTAGAGATTTTACATGGTCACAGAACGCATTTCTAGGTATTGGTTTTGTCATAGAATCTACTACCATTCAATGCGTAGATACGTACTGTAAGTTCACATATTTTCATGCAACGATATATTTGATAAAATTATACTTTGTATCTATATATTTGATCTTGTCATGATATTTTAGATCTTTGATGTACGCTATTACTACTTGGCTATCTCAGTTAACCAATAATGAGTTTGCAACATTCTTAATAACATCTAAATGATTCAAAAATCTCTTAAGCCAAACATCTTCTTGTATTGCTGCTAATAATGCCATGAACTTAGCTTCCATTGTGGACAATGCTATACATGTTTGCTTCTTATTGCTTCAAGATATAGCGCCATTATTCAGCAAGAAAACAAATCCAGAGGTTGATTTTCTTTTATCTAAATCTCATTCTCAATCAGCATCCGAATAGCCTTCAAGTCAGATCATTTTCTTGATAACTTAGTGTATGATCAATAGTTTCCTTCAGATACCTCAGTATTCTTTTGACGGCTTTTCAATGTGCTTGATTTAGATTGAATTGGTATCTACTTACCATTCCAACTGCAAAACATATGTCGGGTCTTGTACACATCATAGCGTACATTAAGCCTCCAACGTCATTAGCATAAGGAATATGTTGTATTTGTTCTTTCTCTTGTGGAGTTTTGGACACATTCTATGACTCAATCCTTCACCTTTTGCAATAGGAGTATCTATGGGTTTACAATCTTACATATGAAATCGTTCAAGAACCTTATTTATGTATGTTTCATGCAAAAGAGATAATGATCTCTTCGAACAATCTTTTGAAATCTTAACTTCAATAATGTATGAAGCCTCACTCATGTCTTTTATCTCAAAGTTAGAAGATAACCAACTTTTGACAGTAGTAACAAATGGGAAAATTCCAAAAAGGGACTCGAAATATCATCTTTTTCTCAAATAAGGGCCCAGAGTGGATCTTCTTTCAAATGAGGACCTCAAGTGCCTTCATTTTCTCAAATAAGGGTCTAAAGTGAATGTTATTTCATAGGGAAAATTTCAAAAAAGGACCCGAAGTGTTATTATTTTCTCAAATAATGGCCTGGAGTAAACTTTGTTTCAAATAAGGATCTAAAGTTGTCTTAGTTATTTCAAATAAGAGTCTGGAGTGGCTTTAGTTATTTCAAATAAGGACCCTACCTTGCCGATCACCGACTAGCTAAATTTTTTGATCGGTCAAAGGGTATTTTTGTCATTTTGCATTTCACCTTTTTTTTTTTTCTAGTTCTTTTTCTTCCTCTTAGCCGGTGGTCAACCGGCCACCGACAATGCCCACAGAGGGCTAAGCGAGGGTCACCCCTGTCGGTGAGGGCCACCCACGTTGGCCACAAGTGAGGGATGGCCTCGCTTGAGCATGAGGACTCTTGTCCAGAGGCCATTTGTGAGGTCTGCCCTAGTCGGTCCCAAGCAAGGGTGGCCGACGAGGTCGCTTAGCCCTTGTCAGCCTCACCTGGGGCCAGCATGGGCCGACCTCGTGGATGGCCCCTAGGCGAGGGTCGCCATACCTAGGTGAGGCCACTCCTCGCCTAGCCCTTTGTGGGCATTGCCAGTGGTTGGCTGGCCACTAGTGAAGAGGAAGAATAACTCGCCAAAAAAATGGAAAAAAGAAAAAAAGAAAAAAGGGGAAATGACAAATGATGAAAATACCATTAATCGCTGAAAAGACAGGTCCTTATTTAAAATGGACATAGCCACTTTAGTCTCTTATTTGAAATAAACATAACCACTTTAGGTCCTCATTTGAAATAACATTCACTTTAGACCCTTATTTGAGAAAATGAAGGCACTTGAGGTCCTTCTTTGAAACAAGATCCACTTCGGGCTCTTATTTGAGAAAAAGAGGGTACTTTGGGTCCCTTTTTGGAATTTTCCCTTAACAAATTTCATATTATTTATAGCAATTAGTATATCATCAATATATAATGATATGATCACAAATTGATTTTTATATCTTTTAATATATACACAATGATTCCCATTAATCATTGTAAAATCATATGCTATTATGGCATTATGAAAACATATATACTATTGCTTCGACGACTGCTTAAGGCCATATATCAATCTCAAAAGTCGACATACTTTTTATTCTTGGCCTTCTAAAATGAAACCAGTGAGTTGTTCCATATATATATATAGATATTTTATTCTAATTCTCCATTGAGAAAAGCAGTCTTTACATCCATTTAATGTAACTCAATATCCATACTAGCTACTATTGTCAAAATAATATGAATTGAGGTAAATTTCACTACATGAGAAAACATTTTCTCATAATAAATCGATTCTTGTTGATTATACCCCTTCGCCATAGGATGAGCCTCGTGTCTTTTTATTGAGCCATCAGTTTCACTTTATTTTGAGATTCCACTTGTTCCTAATAATTTTGCGTCCTTTTGAAAGATTAACTAATTCTTAAATATGATTTGATTTCATTGACTCAATTTCCTCTTCCATTGCACTCATCCATTTTTTCCTTATTAGGGCAAATTTAGAGCATCATTTAAATTTCTTGGCTTATCTTCATCTTGTGGAGTAATTATAAAAGTTTTCCCTTCAATGTCAAAATGTCAAGAGGGAATACTTTTGCGACTTATTCGCCGTGCATGAGATTGTACACTTTGCACATCATTCCCCATTATGCTCCTACTTGGATCAGATAATGGCGATATCGTTTTATCATGTAGTTGTAATTGAGAGTGGGTCGAATTTAATTCATCACTTTTTATGTTACTTCCACTTGGATGAATTTTACCAAGTTCATTATCTTGATCCAATTATTTAAATAGGGAGTAATCCTCATCTAGTTGTCATTCTTAGGAAATTCATTCTCTAAGAATGTAACATCCCATGATTCAAACTCAGTTATATTCCCACTTTCCTACTCACCTATAAATACATACCCTTTTGAGTGTTCAGAGTATCTTATGAAAATACTCTTCTTGCCTATGGGACCTAATTTTCCATACTTGTAAAAGGATTCATGAGTATAGGTAGCAGTAAGAGGGTTCATGAGTATATGCAGCACAACCCCAAGATTTAAGAAAACTTAAGTCCAATTTTCTACCTGTTCATAATTCATATGGAGTGGAAATAACTGATTTAGAAGACACACGGTTAAGTATATAGGCAGTAATTAATAAAGTATCACCCCAAAATGTGATCGGTAAGTTAGCATAAACTATTATAGATCTAAATATTTTCAGTAAGGTTCTATTACTTCTTTCTACAACATCATTTTGTTGAGAGGTATAGGGAATAGACAACTATCTTTTTATTCTTTTTTCATCACATGAATTTTTGAACTCATTTGATAAATATTCTCAACCCCGACCGGATCTCAATACTTTTATTTTTTTATCTAATTAATTTTCTACCAAGCTTATAAACTTTTTGAAACAATTTAATGCTTCATATTTATGAGAAATCAAATAGACATATCCGAATCGAGTATAATTATCTATAAATAAGAAAAATAAACAATCTCGTGCCTTTCTCTCACATTCATTAGACCACAGATGTCAGAATTGATTAATTGCAAATAAAATTCAGCTCTTTTACATTTTCCAAATGGTTTTCTTATTATTTTCCCTACTAGGCAATGTTTACATATGAGCAAATCGACTTTTTCAATATTGCCCAACAAGCCCTCTTTGGTTAGTCTATTCATATGTTATTAGCCAATATGATCAAGTCTAGCATGTCATATATTTACATAATTATCATATGAATTAGAAGACGTGAAGAGAGAATAACAAACATTGACATTACCATAATCAACATCCAATACAATAAAACCATTTAGAAAATAACCATAACTGTAGTAGTTCGTATTCAAATATAAATCCACACCATTATTATGGAAGTTCAAACTAAAACCAAACTTTACCAACACTAAAACAGATATTAAATTCCGACGAATCTGCGGAGCATATAATACATCATGTAGGAATAAGGTGCGTCCACCACGCATGTTTAATTGGCATGTGCCAATCCCTTTAACTTCAACTCTAAAGTTGTTTCCTACATAGATCCATTTAGTTTCAGTCGGTACTCGTCGAAATTCCACGAAAAATTCTCTATCATTTGCTACATGGTCTGTTGCTCTCGAAACTACAGTTCAAAAGATTAGATTCAGTTAAGAATACAAAATTTGATACATAACCAAAGTTCTTAAGAGTACAAGGGGTGTCTATCTTCTTTAGCTCACGATAGTCACGAGCATAGTGACCATCCTTATCATAATTATAAAATTTCACCATTGACAACTTTTTCATTCAAGGATTCTTTTCTCTTTCATGTTGATTAACTTTTGGTTTCTTTCCTAAAAAACTTGCTCTCTTGCCTTTTCACCTTTTGAACGAATCAGGACGTTTGCGCTTGGAGCTTGAAACCTCTTGTAAGCTAGAAACAACATAATAAATGTCATTTTCTGGCCTAGCCACCAGGAGGCGATCCTCTTCTAGCTCAAGATAGCGGACTGCATCCTTAAAGGTTTTAATGTTCTCGTTGTGTGTCAGGTGCTCATATGCTTCCAACTTTGAGGTAAGGAACGGATCACTGCTTACACTTGCCGCTCATCAATCAGGACATGGCCAGCATCCTTCAGCTCATTAATTATGTTTGACATCTTTTTCAGGTGTTGTTTCATAGTCTGACCATGAGGCTTTTTGTAAAAGTTAAATCTTATAGTGAGCTGTCTCAGTTTGTTCACCGATGTACGATCAAATCTTGCTGCTAATATTTCTCACATTTCCTTCACATTCTTAAAACACTTGAACTCTCGCATGACATCTTTCTTCATGCTACTCAGCAACGTAATGCAATCAAACATTTTCCATGCTATTTAACTACGTAATGTGAGCAAGGGAGTCTTTCGCTTCCATACAGCAAATACATTTTTATCTCTTTTATGTTGTGTAGTATTTCCATCTTCAGATTTTTCCATAATCAGATTAAGAGCTTTTAGTGCCTCTTACTCTTCTAGTACATATTGGATTTTCATATGCCATATTTCATAATTATCGCCATTCAACTTCTCACCTTTATTCAATTCAGCAACTCGTACTCTTAGTTGTTGAAACCATTGGATCTGAACTTGTCAGACACATTTGCACAAATTATTAATGCCTATTATTTATGCATCCATTTTGCATAAACTTATCATATTAATGAATAATTACAAATAATGTTTCAGAATCAAAAGGTCACTATGTTTCTAATCATCATCTAAAAATCATAACTTGAAATTATTATTAATATAATCTTCTATATAAAATAGGTTCTTTGAAGCTACAGAAACTTCAACCACTGGGGTTTGCCCTAGTGGCCACCCTTCTAACGTGGAAGGAGGAGGTGAGGGGTTCAAATCCCCACATTCTCAGGGGGAATTGGGGTGGGGACGAGTAAGTTTCAAGAGTGAGTTTCGACTCCCACGCCCTGCAAGAGGTAGGGCAAAAGTTTGAGAGTGAGTGTTAAAGTAAGCATATAATAGGACTGACAAAAAAAAAAAAACTACAGAAACTTCTATGAACTACCCACAACAAATAATAATAACAAAAGCAATTGACATTAGATATCTATTAACTATAGAATAAAAAAAAATATTTCTACATAATGTAACCAATACATCGATTGCTACTACAACATCAATATGGTAAAAATTATCTATATAAGATATCCATAAAACATACTACATAAACACCACTAGAAACAACTAATGCCAAGTCAATCTTTGAACAGGGAAAGATCCTTTTAATTAATTGGAAATTTCGTTTGTAAATTCATTAGGCACATTCGGTAACCGCGGAAAAAAAGACAAATATCCCTTAGGATTTCTCCTTCGCACATCCATCCCCCGCTGGATTGAACTCATTCCTTGGGTTGAAGTCTTTGTGGCTTCAATTTGATAATATTCATTCAAAAAATCAACCACTAGCTTCTTATAATTACAAACCACACTGACCTCCCATAGGCGATTCGACAGTCCTTACCATTCTAGTGGAAGAGTGTTCATGAAGAATCACACTATCTCAAAAGCCGGCATGAGATAACCCTTCCAAATGACTTATTGTATATCACCACTTTTCCATTGATAATCAGTTAACTTAGCTATTAATTTTGAAAGACTTTGATTGTGTGTGAATAGGTGTGCACATACAAAGGGGAGATATTGTTTCTGCAACAAATGTAGAACAAAAAATGATTACTTATAATCCATAAGGACTTAATTGAAAAAGAAACAATTCTTCGTTTTTTTTTTGGTCAACAGTAAAAAAGTCAATGGTCAACATGGTCAACGGTCAATAGAGATCAGGTCGGGTCAGAAGGGTTGGCTTGGGTCAAACCGACCAACTCAGTTGGGTGACGTCATCATGATGTCACCGGCACGTGCATGTGCGAGCAACAATTGGCTGACGTCACGATGATGTTAGCCGACGCATGTGGTAAATGCACGGGCTGTTGCGCCAACGATTGCTGGGGTGCGTGCAACGCAAGCGCCTATGCAAACCGTGCACACGCCAACAAAGCCATTTTGTCTAGCTACACGTGGCGACGTGTTCGACGGCCTTCACTATCCGTCAATTTTCTCGTTTCGATGAGAACTACAACCCTGCACTATTAGAAATGAGTTTTGATTCACTAAAAATAAAAAAAGGGGGGCTGAATAGTACGGGGTGTTGGGATTTTCGTCCTTTGAGAGTCCGATGGCAGCGTTTCTCAAAATTTCAACCAAAAAACAATTTATAAACATCAATAGTGATCCGGAAACATGAACAACATCGCTCTAATACCAATGTAGGGAAACATATTCACAAAAAAAAAAATGATCCAATACTCAAATGATTGAATACTGAAAAAAAAAAAAAACACGAAAGCGGAAAATGTGTCTAGGAAACATATTCCACCAATTGAAAGTATATCATGGAGTTGGACATACCTTAATTGCCACAGATTAAGTATTGTCACAGTTTTAAATGAATTCTTTGAAGCCATGGTTCCGTTCGTCGAGAGAGGCATGTACTATTTCAAGGGGTTAAAACTAGAAAAAAACGTATTTTTTTTATTAAAAAATACTACTTCTCAGATAATGCAAACTGCTTAGACATTTCCTTATATTATAGTAACCGTATTTTTTTATGGGCTATTCACTTACGGTGGGTTTTGGTCCAACATGAGCAGACGGGCTTAAGTAGGTCCATCAAACATAAAAACCCATGAGTTAGTAATGATTAGGTTGTGATGTGTGTGAACTTAAGTGACTCCATTGAGAGATTGACACGTGGCCTTTGACTTGGTTAGAATTAGAAAAGTCTAAAATTAGAGGCGTTCCTTTTCTCTCTCCTCTAGCCGTCGGCTGGAAAAAGATTTGAGTAGAAGCAATAATTAATGCTCTTGCTACTCAAAAACCTCTTTCCTCTTTTCAATTTTCAAGCGTTTTTTTTTGCCTTCTCCTTGGTTAGAAGATAAAAAGAAGACACGTTTTCTCTCTTTCTCAAGCGCACTCCACCACCGCTCCCCTCCCCCAAAGCCCTCGCTGGTCGCAAGTGTTGTTCAAACTTGCTTCTGGCATGTTACCTTCCCAAGAGCCCCGCTCGGTCGCAGTTGCTCGGTCCAGAGCCCCCTCATTAGCAACTATGATTCATCGGCTAACTGCTCTCTCTCTCTCTCTCTCTCTCTTCCACACATGCTCGCGCCAGTCTCCTGGGAACCTTAGCGATGTCTATTATGGCCGCACCATCTCTTTCAGCCTTGGCAACTTCTGGGCGTCCCTTCAACGAGCTCTTACTCTTGCTCTAGTTCTTTTTGTGGTTGTGAATTTTGAGAGTTGCTTCGAGAAGCAGAGCAGCTATTTTAGCTGCTACATGGAGAAAAATGGCGTTTTTATTGGCCGGGGCACAAGTCTAGGGATCGAAGAGCGGGGATTTTGTTGGGTCTGGGAAGGAGGCAAAAATGTGTGGGTTCTTGTAGAAGTTGTGGCTGGAGTTAAGAGTTTTGCAAAATGGGTCTTCGTTTCTTAGGGCTCTTGAGCAGGCAATTCTTACGCCTGCCGGAGATGTGGTTCTTGAGATGGAAGGGCTCTTGGTCTTCTCAGAGCAATTCAGATAGGTGCTTCTTGGCCATTGTTGGGATTTGTCGGATCCCAAAAACGAATTCAACCCGAAATCAAAATCTCTAAACTTGCGCGGAAGACGAGCCCAAGATTTCTATATGCATCATCGATCCTAAGGCACATCACAGAATCGAACGTACCTTATTTTCCACGGATTAAACACCAACGACACCAAGAGGAAGAGAAATAACGGTCCTGCTCGATCCGATGACAGAATTGTGGGGTGTCGCCTCTTGCCTTAGTTTTCCTTTTGGAGAGTTTTTGGAGGGAGGGGGAGAAGATGTACGTAACTTTTTTTTTGCCAAAAGGTTGTCTTCTCTCCCTCTCTCTCCCCTTTTATACCTCTCCCAAAAACACAAAACACACCCCTTCAACTCCTCCCTCCGTCCATGGGCCCTCACTCTTTGTGGGCCGGGCTTTTCGGCCCAGCATGGGCGGACGGGCCAACTCAGGCCCATCCAATTAATAATTAAAATCATCATCTCCCACTCGCACATGGTGGGCCGAACAGGATCCTCTTAACCTCTTTTCAACATTCATGCGGTGAATAATCCGTGCGACCGGCATACTTTGAGAGCTCGTTGCCATACATCTGTTAGGAATATATAGCAGCTCATAATGGGCGTCACACTCTGAGTAGATTTAGTATGCAGTACCCTAAATCGATCGATCACATTTATATCTCTCTTGATCTCTTTTTAACAATGATATATATATATATATATATATATATATTGCATTCACAATTATGATTATCACAAAGACAGTCATAATTGGTCGATCAGTAAATACAAAACTACAATGTGATTCTCCAAATCCGATCTTCCTCTTTCCTTCAAACTCTCAATTTCAGTTTAGCTTGCTTTTCTAGAAATGTCCCATTAGATCGAATCAACTCATGACCATTGGCAACATCCTAAGATAGCAAACACTAAATAGAAATCTTGAGAATAAGTAAGAGTCTTGAGGGGACTAAAATTGAGGAACTCATTTCCCTCAAGAGTCTCACACGGCATAAAAGTTGAGATCAAAACTTTTGCCACTCTTATTGGTCGTCTCATGCATACGTAGTATGAAATACGTATTACGGTATTAACTCCTTTCCCATGGAGCGTATGTCTACACAATCAATACCGTACAGATGATAGTTCAGACATACCCAATGTCTAACTTGAGTTCACGTATCTACTCATTCACATAATTCATCGAACTCACATCGGCATCTTAGACAGATAAAGTAAAATATGTGGGGTATTTTACTTTCGGACATAGTACTTATCATGTCCTCATCTTAACACTTAGTTAAGGCGACATTATATATTTTAAGCCCGAGCTCTCGATTATCACCTAGATAATAAGCTTAAAAACCGTCTCATCTCTATTTATCACAGAGTAAATAGAGGCGATTACCCATGTGAGTGGGCTAATCTCTTCTCTGTCCGACATACTTTCTCAACTTAATATAATGCACTAAGCATCAAGATGCATAAAGATCAAACAAAGATTCATAGGCATTAATGATGAAAAACACAATTTCATAAATGTGAACAACTCAGGGAAATTACAATATTCAGTACATCAGACTCTACGCAATCCTAGAGATTTTACATGACCACAAAACACATCTCTAGGTATTGGCTTTGTCATAGGATCTGCTACCATTCTATGCGTAGATATGTTGTAAGTTCACATCCTTTCGTGCAACCATATCTTTAACAAAGTTATACTTGGTATCTATATGTTTGGTCTTGCCATGATACTTTGGATCTTTGGTGTATGCTATAGCTGCTTGGCTATCACGGTTAACCAATAATGGATTTGCAGCTTTCTCAATAACACCTAAATGATCCAAAAATCTCTTAAGCCAAACTCCTTCTTGTATCGCACGATAATGCCACGAACTCAGCTTCCATCGTGGACAAGGCTATACACGTTTGCTTCTTACTGCTCCAAGATATGGCGCCATTGTTCAGTAAGAACGCAAATCCAGAGGTAGATTTCCTTTCATCTAAATCTCCTCCCCAGTCAGCATCCGAATAGCCTTCAAGTCGCAGATCCTTTCCTTGATAATTCAGCTTGTAATCAGCAGTTCCCTTCAGATACCTCAGTATTCTCTTAACGGCTTTCCAATGTGCTTGACCTGGATTGGATTGGTATCTACTCACCATTCCAACTGCAAAGCATATGTCAGGTCTTGTACACAACATAGCGTACATCAAGCTCCCAACAGCACTAGCATAAGGAACATGCTTCATTTGTTCCTTCTCTTGTGGAGTCCTTGGACACAGTCTATGGCTCAATCCTTCACCTTTTGCAATAGGAGTGTCTATGGGTTTACAATCTTGCATACGAAATCGTTCAAGAACTTTACTTATATATGTTTCTTGCGAAAGAGATAATGATCTCTTTGAACGATCTCTTGAAATCTTAACTCCAAGTATATATGCAGCCTCACCCATATCTTTCATCTCAAAATTGGAAGATAACCAACTTTTGATGGTATTAACTAACTCCTTATTACTTCCGGCAATTAGTATATCATCAACATATAATGATATGATCACTAATTGATCTTTGGATCTTTTGATATATACACAATGATCCTCATCAATCATTGTAAAATTATTTGTCATCATAGCATTATGAAAACGTATATACCATTGTCTTGACGACTGCTTAAGGCCATATATCGATTTCAAAAGTCGACATACCTTTCCTTCTTGGCCTTTCGTAATGAAACCAACAGGTTGTTCCATATATATTTCCTCATCTAAGTCTCCATTGAGAAAAGCAGTCTTTACATCCATTTGATGTAATTCAAGATCCATACTTGCCACTATTGCCAGAATAATGCGAATTGAGGTGAATCTCACAACGAGGGGAAAATGTTTCCTCATAATCAATTCCTTCCGTTGATTATAGCCTTTCGCCACAAGGCGAGCTTTATATTTTTCTATCGAGCCATCAGCTTTACGCTTTATTTTGAGAACCCACTTGTTCCCAACAGCTTTGCGTCCCTTTGGAAGATCAACCGGTTCCCAAACATGGTTTGACTTCATTGACTCCATTTCCTCTCCCATTGCATCCATCCATTTTTCTTTACTAGGGCAACCTAGAGCCTCATGTATATTTCTTGGCTCATCCTCATTTTGTGGGGCAATCATAAAAGTTTCCCCTTCAATGTCAAAACGTCGACGGGGAATACTTTTGCGACTTGTTCGCCGTATAGGAGATAGTACACTTAGCACATCATTTCCCATTATGCTCCCACTAGGATCAGATAATGATGATGTCGTATCATCATGTGGTTGTAATTGAGAATTAGTTGTATGCAATTCATCACTTCTCACATTACTCCCACTTGGACGAACTCCACTAATATCATAATCTTGATCCATGGTTTCAAATAGGGAGTAATCTTCACCTATTTCGCCCTTCTTAGGAAACTCATCCTCTAAGAATGTGACATCTCGTGATTCAAATTCAGTTACACTCCCACTTTCCTGCTCACCTATGAACACATATCCTTTTGAGTGTTCAGAGTATCTTATGAAAATGCTCTTCTTTCCTCTGGGACCCAATTTCCCAAATTTGTGAGAGGGCTCATGGGTATAGGCAACACAACCCCATGGCTTAAGGAAACCTAAGTCCGGTTTTCTACCTGTCCATAACTCATATGGAGTGGAAGTAACTGATTTAGAAGGCACTCGGTTAAGTACATAGGCAGCTGTCAATAATGCATCACTCCAAAAGGTGATAGGTAAGTTAGCATGTGCCATCATGGACCTAACCATTTCCAAAGAGGGTTCTGTTTCTTCTCTCGCAACACCATTTTGTTGAGGAGTATATGGAATAGACAACTGTCTTTCTATTCCTTTTTCATCACATAATTTTCTGAACTCATCGATAAATATTCTCGACCTCGATCGGATCTCAATGCTTTTATTTTCCTGTCTAATTGATTCTCTACCAAGGCCATAAACCTTTTGAAACAACTTAATGCTTCAGATTTATGAGAAATCAAATAGACATATCCGAATCGAGTATAATCATCTATAAAAGTGATGAAATAAACAGCCCCATGCCTTCCTCTCACATTCATTGGACCACGGATGTCGAATGGATTAAATGCAGAGGAAATTCAGCTCTTTTACCTTTTCCAAATGGTTTCCTTGTTGTTTTCCCTGCTAGGCAATGCTCACATATGGGCAAATCGACTTTTCAATATTGCCCAACAAGCCCTCTTTGGCTAGTCTATTCATACGTTGTTGGCCAATGTGACCAAGTCTAGCATGCCACACATTCACATCATTGTCATATGAATTAGGAGACGTGATAAGGGAATAACAAACATTTGCATTAACATAGTCAATGTCTAAAACAATAAAACCATCCAGAAAATAGCCGTGACCATAGAAATTTGTTTCCAAAAACAAATCCACACCTCTATTATGGAAGTTCATATTAAAACCTAGTTTGACCAACACTAAAACAGACACTAGATTCCGACGAATCTCCGGAGCGTACAATACATCATGCAGGATCAAAGTGCGTCCACCACGCATGTTTAGTTGGCAGGTGCCAATTCCTTTCACTTCAGCTCTGGAGTTGTTTCCCACATAGATCCACTTACTTTCAAGCGGTACTCGTCGGAATTCCACGATGGATCCTCTATCCTTCGCTACATGGTCTGTTGCTCCTAAATCTACAGTCCACAAAGGAATGGATTCAGTCAAGAATACAGAACTTGATACATAAACAAAGTTCTTAAAAGCACAAGGGGTATATACCTTCTTTGGCTCGCGACAATCGCGAGCATAGTGACCTCTCTTGTTACAGTTGTAACATTTCACCCTTGCCATTTTCTTCACTTGAGGACGTTTTCCTCTCTTGTGTTGGTTAACTCTTGGTTTCTTACAAGGAGGACTTGATCCTTTGCATGACCATATATTGAACGAATCAATACGCTTGCGCTTAGAGCTCAAAGCCCTTCCTGAGCTAGAATAAGCATTGCAAATATCTGCTTTCGGCTCAAATACCGTTAGGTGGTCCTCCACTAGCTCAAGGTGGCGCACGGCATTCTCAAGATCTTCCATAATATGGTCAAGAGCTACTAGTGCTTCTGGCTTTTCCAGCACATATTGAATCTTCATATTCAATATTTCACAATTGTTGCCGTTCAAATCAGCAATTACTTTCTTAGTTCTTTGAAACCATCGATCCGAACACATCGGACATATGCACGAATAATTAATGCCTATCATTTATGCATCTACTTTGCATAGACCCATCATATTAACAAACAATTTCAAGTAAGGTTTCAGAATCAAAAGGTCACTCTGTTTCCAATCATCCTCCAAAAATCCTAACTCAAAACTGTCATTAATATAATTGTCTTATGCAAATTAAATTCTATAAAGTTACAAAAACTTCTATCAACTACCCACAGCAATCAAACAATAATAGAAAGCAAATAATATCTAACATCCAATAAAATAAAATAATGCTTTCACATAATTCAACATATCTATTACACTAAGTAATACATACGGATGAAAATCTCAACACATAAAGAGATATATATATATATATATATATATATATATATATATTCAAAACATCTCAAAACTAATCTAAGAAATAAATAGGGAAAGTCCCTGCTAATCTATCAGTCAAAAAATCCAAGAAATCTGAAGGCACATTTGCCAACCATGGAAAAAACTTTTGGAGAGTTCTTATGCCGCCTCCAAGGCGCATTTACTTTGTGCCATGTGGCACTCATACTAAGGGTTGAAGTTTTGGTTAACCCAATCCTATAGTTTTCTCTCACAAAAGCTTCTACCAGCCTCATATAACCCGGGACCATGTTGACCTCCCATAGCCGATCTAATACTGCTTGCCATTCTGGTGGAAGAGTGTTCTTGAAGGTCGACACCTTCTCAAAATCCGGCATAAGATAACCATTCCAGATGATTTCCTGTATCATCCGATTGACTTTAACCACATGTGATACTAAATCACCATCATGCCACCGATAATTAGCTAACTCTGTCATCAGCCTTTTAAGTCTTGCACGTCCTTCGTCCGTTCTCGGGAATGCAGGTATCCGTGCATATCGCATCATAGTTCCTGCAACAAATGCAGAACTTTGAAAAAATGGATCACTTATAATCCATAATAAACATAAGAAAAAATACATAATTTTCCATGATTCATGCAACAAATGCAGAATAAAAATGGATTACTTATAACCCACATAGGCATAATTGAAAAAGAAACAAATTCTTTTTTTTTTTTTTTTTTTTTTTTTTTGCGGTCAACGATCAACGGTCAACGGTCCACGGTCAGTCAACGGTCAACGGTCAACCAACGGTCAACGGTCAACTGGTCGGACGGGTCGGGTCGCCGGTCAGGTCGGCCGGTCGGTCCGGGTCGGGTCGCCGGTCGGGTCGGGCCGCGTGGCCGGTCGGGCCGGGTTGGACGGACCGACCCGGCACGTGCGGCACACGTGCAGCTGACGTCACGATGACGTCAGCTGGCGCGTGCCTCGCACGCGCCAGCGGCCGCGCCCGGTGCACGTGCGTACGCGCGTGCGCGCGCGCACGACGCACGCGCCTCGCCTGCTCCAAGTCGACGCGTGCAACGCACGCGCTGAAGACACCGCTTTGCTCCGGCTGCGCGTGGGGGCGCGTCCGGCGGCCGTTGGCGACGTTCCACCACTCGTCGCGCTCGTCTCGACGAGACCGTTCGTCCAAAGTGCCATCGAAATCGATTTCGACTTACAGAAAGTCGGAAAAATGCACAAACAGTCTCGGGTGTCGGGATTTCTTGCCTCGATCGGTGTCGGCCGAATTTATTTTCACGAAAATCAATAAAAAAATATCCACAGACATGAAAGGGGTCGGGAAAAACATGAAAATGGACCGGGAAACATAAAATCACGCTCTGATACCAATGTTGGGATTTGTCGGATCCCAAAAACGAATTCAACCCGAAATCAAAATCACTAAACTTGCGCGGAAGACGAGCCCAAGATTTCTATATGCATCACCGATCCTAAGGCACATCACAGAATCGAACGTACCTTGTTTTCCACGGATTAAACACCAACGACACCAAGAGGAAGAGAAATAACGGTCATGCTCGATCCGATGACGCCAAAAGTCCTTGGAGAATTGTGGGGTGTCACCTCTTGCCTTAGTTTTCCTTTTGGAGAGTTTTTGGAGAGAGGGGGAGAAGACGTACGTAACTTTTTTTTTGCCAAAAGGTTGTCTTCTCTCCCTCTCTCTCCCCTTTTATACCTCTCCCAAAAAACACAAAACACATCCCTTCAACTCCTCCCTCCGTCCATGGGCCCTCACTCTTTATGGGCCGGGCTTTTCGGCCCAGCATGGGCGGACGGGCCAACTCAGGCCCATCCAATTAATAATTAAAATCATCAGCCATCATCTTCGTCGTTGAATCCAAGAGACGAGAAATGACTAATGTAGAGAGTTTTACAAGAAAGGAGGAATTAATGTGAAGAAGGAGATGAGAGGAGATTGCTAGAAAGTTGTGGTGGAGGTGTATAATTTTTAGCGCAGGAAGATGTCGACCGTGTACGCTTTGGAGCCGCCAACGAAGGGGCTCGGATTCGAATGACCCCTGTTTCTGGAAAGTTGCTCCGGCCGCGACAGTCTCTTCGCACTCTTCCAAGTCATTATGCCCACCCCTGACGGAGTTTGCCAAAGGGCCACCCATCGCGCAACGTGGTGGAGATCATCTTCCACAGCGAGCTGGAGCGAGAAGTCGACGTTTCCCAATCGGGTCGAGAAGATTTTCAAGGTCCAGACTAGGCCCAAGACGACAACCCGATTTGAGGAGTATCAAGAGGCAATCAAGTGCCAGGTCCGGGTTTGGGTTTGGGTTTGGGTAGGGTGCAGCTGATGGTTGCTCGGAGGACAATATCGCCAGGTGCGTTGTGGATGGCAATGAGGTCATGCGGTTCTGCTGCATGGGGCCCGCATCGATGGATACAACTGAGAGCTGAGATGAATGCACATTATCGTGCTGCTGTAGTTGTTCAAGTTTTTGGCCATCATCAACCAACATGCTTGGTTAATCATAACTAAGATCGTAGTTTGTACAATGCATTATAATCTATATCTTATGTTCTATATGATAATTTTATTTATTCATGTAATGCTGAGGGTATGACTTTGAGGTGCTCTTTTCTTTCGTCTTCATTGTATTGTATATGATCATGCACAAGGTACTATTTTCTTTTGCTCTATTTGATTTTTGGTCGCTAAAAAGCCATGGGCCTTCTATCTCCACGCTTATTTATAAAAAGCTTTGGATTAATACTACAAAAAATCTTGAACTGGTATATCTGTGACAAACTTATCTTAAACTTATTATTATTATTTTTTATATCATGAAAAACTCCAAAGTTGGTACACTTGTGAAAATTTTATCCTTCATTAATTTCCGTTAAATTTTACCATTAAATTTTTAAGTTCAATGACATGTGACATTTAACGGATGTATCAATTTAGGATTTTACACTTTTTTTATTATCATAAATATACTAGTTTGTGAGAATCAATTTAACGAAAATAAATGGTAAATTTATCATAAATATATTAGTTTGGAATTTTTTGAGGTTAAAAAATTAATTAGAGAGTGAACTTATCACAGATTTATCAGTTTGAGATTTTTGAATAAATTTATCATAGGTGTACCGATTTGACATTTTTCGTGATATTAACCATAAGCTTCTCAACAATATGCCAATTTTATTTCATCCTTCTGAATTAAATTCAATTTGACTATAAATTATTTCATAAAAGCAAATCTATTTAGCTTAGAATAAAAATTTAAACTATTTAAGATTATACACAAAATAAAGTTTTTAATTTATAACACAAATATGAGAGAATTCTTGAGTTTTGGCCAAATTTGTTCGAGCGATTTAACCGAGGGAATAGATAAACTTTCAAAAATGAGGAAACCCGACTTCATTTTTAAAAAGAAGAATAGTTAATGATGAAAAAGCAAAAATATATATCATATTAATGAGTAAATTATTTATAGTTTGGTGGTCTTATCTTTTAGTTCTTTCTAAATATAACAATAATGGCAGATTACTAATCTGAAACCAGGGCAGGCTATCGAGTCCTGGGGTCTTAACTCCTGCGATAACCTACCCTAGATTCATGGCCTCACTACTTAATTTGAAACCTGGGTAACATGTATCGGATAAAGAAGAAATTGAACAAACATGTACCTCAAATCAAATTCAAGAATCGGCGGATCATTGAAAAGGAGGAGCTTCAGATTGTGATTCTAAATTCTGCATAAATGCATAAGAAGAAGGGAACAGTTTGAGATCATATACTTCATTATGGATTGCAAACTAGATATATCTACTGATTTTGTACGTTAATAGTTGCCAAATTATAAACTACATGTGGCAAGAGGCTTTGAAGTTGTAAAAGGGTATGCCTTCTGGTAGGTTGAAAACTCAGAATCTCGGCCAAATAGCCACACATGGACGATGGCAATTAAGGGTTGGCCTCAACCTCGTGGGAAAATAAATATATCCTCCACGCTTGAAACCATTATTCATCAGCACCACCATGCATGGCAAATGCATAATTCGACAGTGTGAGAAAAGACAGCTTAAAGAATCTACCAAATTGCTCAAATGAAAGGAAATTTAGAAAGATAAAAGGGGTCTCTCAAGTTGCGGCAAATATGCCCCCCAATCTTAATCTTGCCCATTCATCATTTTCACATGTCCAAAGCCCATGAATTAACCACGTCCTGCCGAGGTTTGACTAACCTTATACGACTGTCAGGCTTTGAAAATGTTGTGCACCTGAACAGAACAATCATATGCATTTCTCACGAGACCACGCTTCCCATGTATCATTTCCACCCTTGCCAACTCCATGAACATCAACGTCTTTGGTCAATAGATCTTTCTTTTCCTGCTCACTGGAACAATTGCAAGGGGTTGCCGGATGAGTCTGGACACAATTATCACAATGAGAATTACCTGACTTGGTTTGACCACCTGAAGATGTGCGATGCGTTTCCTGTTGATGGCCAGTTGACTTAGGCTTGAGATCTTCTGGCCCATGAGAATAATGTTCATCTCTGCTGTGCTTCTTGGGCGGAGATCTGGACCTATATCTGCTCCTAGTCCTGGTCCTGCTTCTGCTCCTACCTTTGTCGTACTTCTTGGGTGGTGATCTAGACAAATATCTGCTCCTACTCCTGCTCCTGCTCCTGCTTCTGACCCCGCTCTTGCTCCTGCTCCCGCTTCTATGATGGTGCAGCCGATGACTTCTGTAATCAGACGAGCAATTTCTCCTATCTCTAGATCCATGGAATTCTTTGTGAGTATCTTTATGGTCCAAATGATCATCTTTATAATGCCTTTCACTGGTACAGCCTTCAGCAGGCCAGGTTTCTTCTTCCTTCAGGTCATCCTTATGCCCCATGGGAGAGCCAGACGTCAATCTTGGTGCCGAAGAATGCCAAGATGGGGCCTTCCAGCTCGACTTGAGTTCTTCAATAACCCTACAGAAGGTTTTCCCCCAGCTACAGCTTAACAATAATCTCTGGCCAGTAAATCAATAATAAACACAAAGCAAGAGTGCAAACCATATGCATTACGAACAATTCACAAGTCATTCCAACATAAGGCAAACTTTAGGTCACTCATTCTGCAGACACAAGAACATGTAATCCGTGGATGGATAGTATAGACAGCAGATGTATCATGTTTCTCAGTGATCTTAGCTCCCTGGAAAGTTCTCAAGGATAAATATATGCTGCACAAGGCGGCAGATAATTTAGACAACTAAAAACTATTCTCCACAAGCTTTCCTCTTTCCTTTTAAACAAGAGTGACTATAAGGAAAAATCTTTAAGTGTGTCGAGAAACGGCAGTTTCTGATTCTTTTTAAGAGAATATATGACAGCATGATGGAGATGACATTATATTACCTATCAGACTGGATTTCCTTAACTACCTCCTCCTTGGAAATATCGTTTCTCCCTTTCAAGACATGGCTTATCCCATTGGCCTGTACTGCAGCTTGTAAAGCAACTGCTTTGATGCTCACTTCCATGGAAGCAGCTTGCTGCTGAGACCACAGCTGCCGACTCAATAGTGATTGTTCAAATTCATATTGCTGCCGAGCTATGGCATGCATGGACTGCAGCACAGGATCTGAAATAGATTGCGTCGCTGCACTTGTCTCAGAACTCTCGATCACTGATTTATCCATGTTCATTGGAAAAATTGGTACTTGGAGCCTTTGCCCAGAATCAAGTCCCTCAGTCGACCTGCAGTCCCCAAATAGAAATGTACTTAAAAAGCAGACCACATAAAACATCCTAGAACAACAAAGAATTTCCTCTTAGCTAGAAAACTTTGTATCCTTTTCAAGTCAGAAATCTTCAACAGTCAAACATTAAAAAAGGCAACTTATTCAGAAGAAATTGGATTCTCGTTAGCATGCTTATTTGCACCGGCAATCTTCCTCCTTAACTCTATTGGCTGAGCATGAAAGGCTTGACAAAATCAATTTCTAGACTACGAGGTACAGTTATCTCAAGCATCACATGGTGTCTACTATGGCAATTAATGCAAATTTTGTGTTTTAACAACTTCTTAACGTATATTGTAAAATTTCTTTCCTATAGTAAGTCACAATCTGTAAATCAGCATAAAGGAATTGCTCTGTTGAATATTAGATTGGATGCCATGTTGCAGAAATTTGCTATTGATGCCAATTAATTGGTGATACCAGATTTATTAAGGAAAAGAAAAAACAGCAGGATTGGCAAATTCCAAGAACATGAAGGTTTGGATTAAGCAAAAGTGTAAAGCCCCACTACAAATCAGCTACAGCATAAAGCAATCGACTTTTCCATGATCATATATATTTACATGCCAATATCTCATAATGGATGATGCCAGAATGCGAACAACACACTGTTAAAGGGTAGATTTCTTTCGAGCTGCAAGACATGCCACAGGAACAGCAATTGGGATCATAGGATGAGTTCTCAAAAGAACAAGAACAAACACCATTCTTCCGCCGCTCCCGCCAAAAGAAAAAAATATATGATGGCAGAGGGAAGATTACTTTAGAATAATAAGGCGAATGATTTCCATTTCTCATCCCTATCTATTCACAAAGAGAAGATGACAACTACAGCAGTATTTAAGGAGGAGGCATATGGTACGGAAGAGATCAAGTGTAGAAAATCAGTCAAATACAAGTAGACTAGCAAAGACTGGATCCTGAATCGCTCCCAGCCCTTTCTTATCGACATCCAAAATGAGATGCTGCGAATTCTTGAACAAGCATCGAAACGAACCCTTCCTTCCCATCTAAAGTGTCATTGTTCATTCACATTCTCTTTGACATTGGAGCAACACCCACGAGCAAGATCATGTTGCGACCTTCATAATGATCTGAACACGGGCATTGATTTGGTGCATTGCAGCGTTAAAAAAAAAAAAAGGACATCTTTCCACTTGCAGAGTCAAAATAGTGACACATACAACCTCTAATTTGGGAAACCACGTCCGTCCCATGCATCCATTCAAGACTGCATATCAAAAACCATATCAAAACATGATTTTGGCTCCGACCCTTATCCCAAGCGCCGAAATACATACAGAAAAGTTTCTGAAACCGACCCTTGGCATTCTCAACGTAACCCAAAAACGAATTATACATCACAGAAAACTCCTTGCTAAAGAGTTCGACGACGCCAAAGTTCCCTCTTTTCCACATTCTACTTCACGATCGCACGAAGAAGAAGAGAGAAAAAGCAAACAAAACCCAAGAAAGCCCACGTTTCAAGCCACCACGACGCGGGCTAATGCACGAGTATGCAACCAAAGAGTTCAGCGACACCAAAGCTCCCTCCTTTTCACATTCTACTTCACGATCGGACGAAGAAGAAGAGAAAAGCCCAAACAAAACCCTGAAAAGCCCACGTTCAATCCGCCACGACGCGGGCTAATGCACAGGCATGGAACCAAACCGAGAAAACTCGTAAGTTTTTCACGAATCGATCAGGCTTGAATGTAAGAGATCACCGCGGCTAAACAAAACAGCGGGAAGGCGCTTCCTCTCCTGCTATTTGCTTCGCCATTCATGGCTTTTTTTTTCTTTTTTTTTAATGGCTTTCAAACTTCTTCATCGAAAGCAGCGAATGGCGCGGGTCATCAAAGGTCTAAGGGAGTCGCGAATAATGCAGAACCTGAGATACAGCTTGGACGCCGGGAGACAGCCATCGCCGCAGCTTCATCGTCGCGTCCTGTCTCGCTCTCTCTCTCTCTCTCTCGATCGATCGATCGATCGAGTCTTCTTTCGTCGAGGAAGGAGCCCCAACAGAAGAGTGGAGGCATATTTGCAACACAAGTCCTAAAATTTGGAAAAAAAGTGCAATTGAGTCTTAAAATTTATAAAAAGTACAACCAAGTTCTAAAATTTATCAACTTGATTCAATTAAGTCCTAAAGTTAACACCATTAGCATTTTCCATTAAAAATTACTCACGTGGTATTTAAAATAATTTTTTATTTCCACATGGATTTTTTAATTATTTTTTAGATTTTCCTTTTTAGTTTTTAATCTAATTTTTAAAGATTTTAAATCCAATATTTTAATTTTTAAATCTAATTTTTTAAAAAATAATCAAAAAATCCACGTGAAAATAAAAATTATTTTAAATGCCACGTCGGCAATTTTTAACGAAAAGGCTAACGGTGTTAACTTTAGAACTCAATTGAACCAAGTTGACAAATTTTATGACTGATGCACTTTTTATAAGTTTTAGATTGATTCAATTGTACTTTTCTTGTAAGTTTTAGGACTTGTGTTGCATATATCCCAAAGAGCAAAAATGGCGATGGAGCGTCGATCCTCTACGATGGCATTCACTCGAGGTACGGTGCATCTCACGGCGCAGGGGAAGATGACGGAGTTTGTCCAGGATTGTTCAGCTTAATACATGATGTGTGGTACTTAAACTTTAACTCAATTTATAATATTATTTCTTAATTTTTAATTTTATTTAATATTATCTTTAAATTTTTAATATACATTTAAGTAAGTTTTTGAATTATATCGGCATTGCACGTTAAATTAAAATTTAAAGATCTTATTGGATAAATTAAAAATTCATTAATGACATTATAAATTTGAACGAAAGTTTAGAAATTAATTATATCGTTATCTTAATAGCAAAATACGTTCTTGGGTTGGGCTTTTGCTCAGAATTGAATCCAACCCGAATAGGAATTCGAGTTTGGCCTCTGTCATCTGGGCTACAGTTGATATCTTCTTTAAGTGGGCCTATTATTGCAACTATGAAACGATCAGCATGACATTCTGGAGAACAAACAGGACACACAATGCAATCCACAGATAGCTATGAAAGCGAGACGATCCCAAAAATATTTAAGAGCATTACATCTTGATTAAAATCTTATGAATCAATATTGGATGTCTTAGAAATACTTATTGAATATAATCACGCGAGGAACTTCCGAAGCAAAGTCCACGTAGATTTTGCAAATCAATGAATCAATGGGGGCGTCATAAAATGAGCTGTGAATTTAATATGAGTCAAAATAGAATTCAGAACGAGGCGAAAAATAAAATGACAGTCGAAGTCGCAGCACGTTGATTGCATTTACTCTCCTAAATCATGCACTCAATAGCACTATTAATGTCCATAAAAGAGCCGCACCGCACGGCACCCTCTCCCCTGTTCACCTTTCGTTTTGGCCGGGGAAACTCCGAATTGGGCTGTTCACGCTGTAACTTCCGCTACCGCCGTTCGTCGTCACCGGCGTCACCAACCAGAACGTTAACCGCGACCGAGAGCTCTTCCTTGACAAGGTAATGGTTGAAACCCCCTGCTTTGCCCTGTTCTGGAGTAAGACGCTGGGACTTTTTTTCTACGATTCGTGCTTGTGTAGGGTTTGAATGAGTGGTTTAAGTTGATTACGTGCATTCTGGAGCGGTTCTTTCGAATCTGAATGGAAGTTTTGAGTCCTGAAATGGCCAACATTCGCTCCTCAGTTCACTGCACACCACGTGTTCGATGAAATGCTTCATAGGCGTGACTGATAAACGACACGCCATATTTTGAGATCTGAAAGTTGGTTGGTTGACACATATCGCTTGTTTCCAGTTGATTTGTTAAGCAGTTAAGGATGATTCTAGTTAGTAACAAATCTATCAGGGTACATTTAGGCCGTAACATCTAGCAACAAAAAAAATCCTTAACTCAAGAAGTGCTCTCCGAACCAAACTAGAACCAAACTAGATAGTCTCCTACCGCTAGGCTCACCAATCAACCTTGACTTTGATTCTTATTATTCCTATCGTATATCAAAACCATAAGAATTGTTTCCAGCCATATGTTTGTGTCATGGGCTTATCGATCTCGCGTTCCCTTTGCTTGTGCGGCCTTAGGAATTTCTTCCCAAGTCAGCCTTTCTCACACTCACTCACAAGAATTGTAGAGAGAGAAACTCTTTCTAGAGAGAGAAGCTCTGGATTTTGTATTATTTGTGAATGAGATGCTTTACAAGGGAGAGGAGGACCCATTTATATACAAGTACAAGGCAAACCGTATCCGTAGATCTCCCCTAGATTTAACGGTGGAGATTGGATCTCCTCAACTACCATCTTCCCACATTAATTCCTGGCTGCCATCTACCAGCTACTCGCATTTATATTGTATGCGTACAAATACCGTATAAATATTGTATACCCCAGGAGTATTCTATAAGACTCGAGAATACTTCAAGTCCCGAGGTCCAAGCCGAGGGTCGTTTGGGTCACGGCCTTTGTTTAGAACCCTCTTGGATCGTGCTTTCGTTTAGGCCGTGACATTCTCCCCCACCTAATCGGGCGACGCCCTCGTCGCGTCTTCGGCGTGGAATGCGTCGATTTCCTTCTTGAATTGCCAAAGACTCTCCGCAGGCTCCCAACTAGCTTCACTCTCCGGAAGACCCTTCCATCGAATCAAATACTCCCGCTTGGGCGCGCAATACCGCTTCCGTATAACTTGATCCGCCATGATGCTCTCGACCTCCCGATCATACGAGGTTTTTGCCCCGAGCGGCGCTCGTTGTGACTTCCCACGATCCGGATCTTCCTCATCAACCTGGAAAGGTTTAAGCATACTCACATGGAAAACCGGATGTACCTTTAATTTTGGTGGTAACTCCAGCTTGTATGCCACCTTCCCAACCCGTTGTAGCACACGAAACGGCCCTTCATAGCGGCGAATCAACCCTTTGTGCACATCTTTATAGCGAAGAACCGCATGTAGCTTTGCCAACACTTGGTCTCCTACTTGGAACTCCACATGCCGTCGCTTTTTGTCGGCCAATTTCTTCATGCGCTTAGATGCTTTGTGCAGACACACCCTTGCCAAGTCGGTTTGCCCTTGCCAATCCTTGGCGAATTTGTATGCGGGCGGACTACTTCCCCGATAACCCGAAGCAATGGTGCCAGGGGTGTTCGGTTGTTGCCCAGTCGCGATCTTGAACGGGCTTTGGCCGGTTGATTCACTCCGCTGCAGGTTATAGAAGAATTGGGCTACGTCTATCAACTTGGCCCAGTTCGCTTGCGTTGTGCTCACGTAGTGCCGAAGATAAATCTCCAAGAGTGCATTGACCCGCTCCGTTTGACCATCGGTTTGGAGATGCAAACTTGTTGACATGTTCAGCTCCGACCCCAGCAGCTTGAATAACTCGGACCAGAAATGCCCCGTGAATCGAGGATCACGATCGCTCATGATCATTTGTGGTACTCCCCAATACTTGACCACATGCTTCATAAACAGCTTGGCCGCCTCCTCGGCTGGGCAATCCTTAGTCGCCGGTACGAAAGTCGCGTACTTGGAGAATCTATCTACCACGACCATGAGAGTCCGACACCCTTCGGACTTGGGGAGGTTGACAATGAAGTCCATGGAGACACTCTCCCATGGCCGAGTTGGAACGGGAAGCGGCTCCAATAACCCCGGCGACGACCGTTGTTCCAACTTGTCTTGTTGGCATACTAGACAAGTCTTCACATATGCCTCCACATCGTCGCGCATTTGAGGCCAGAAATACCTATCTTCGATGAGGGCCAACGTGCGGTGGATCCCTGGATGACCCACCCATTTCGAGTCGTGGCACTCTCACAAGATCTCCTTCCTTAGCTTCCCATGGAAAGGCACATATAAACGCCTTCCCTTGGTGTAAAGGAGCTCGTCCTCACACCAAAATTGTCGGGTCTTGCCCTCCTTAGCATACCCGATGAGGGCTTGGGCTCTTGGATCATGCTTTAGCCCATCCCTTATACGATCGACCCAAGTACAACTCGGTCGACTCATTGAGCTACTCATGAGCTCCATCTTCCGACTTAGCGCGTCCGCCACGGAGTTGGCCTTCCCCGGCTTGTACTCCATTGTGTAGTCGAACTCCGCCAAGAAGTCTTGCCAACGAGCTTGCTTTGGACTTAGTTTCTTTTGGGTTTAAAAGTAGCTCGTGGCCACGTTGTCCGTCCTCACGACGAACTTGGATCCTAGGAGATAATGCCTCCATGTTCGAAGGCAATGAACCACCGCGGTCATCTCCTTTTCTTGAACGGTATACCGTCGCTCGGTATCGTTCAACTTCTGGGATTCATATGCTACCGGATGGCCTTTCTGCATAAGTACACCACCAATAGCAAAATCCGAGGCGTCAGTTTCTACCTCGTAAGGCTTGGTGTGGTCGGGCAGCACCAACACTGGTTCCTCAGTCATGGCTTTCTTCAATCGATCGAACACCTTTTGGCACCGATTCGTCCATTCCCACGACTTCTCTTTCTTCAATAGGTCCGTGAGTGGCACGGTGATGCTCGAGTAGTTCCGGATGAAGCGCCGGTAGTAGTTGGTGAGGCCCAAGAACGACCTCAACTCCGTCACCTTCGTCGGCGGCTCCCATTTGTCGATCGATTGGATTTTGGCCTTGTCCATCCGCACTCGTCCACCCCCGACGATGTGCCCCAAGAACGGAACTTCCTCTTGGGCGAAGGCACACTTCTCGCGCTTGACATATAGCTCGTTCTCGCGCAAGACTTGGAAGACTTGCCTTAGATGCTCGACATTCTCTTCCAACGTCCGGCTATAGACTACAATATCATCTAGGTAAACCACTACAAATCGATCTAGGAAAGGGTGGAGTACCTTGTTCATCATTGTGCAGAAAGTGGCCGGAGCGTTGGTCAAGCCGAACGGCATCACGAGGAACTCGTAGGATCCATACCGTGGGATCCATACCGCGTCACACATGCGGTCTTCGGCTCGTCCCCTTCAGCAATCTGAACTTGATAGTAGCCCGATCGAAGATCCAGCTTGGAAAACCACTTAGCTCCTCCAAGTTGGTCGAAGAGATCCGCAATGAGCGGGATCGGGTACTTGTTCTTCACGGTCAATTTGTTCAGCGCCCGATAGTCGATGCACATCCGGAGTGATCCATCGTGCTTCTTTTGGAATAGGATCGGCGCACCGAACGGACTTTTTGACAGCCGAATGTACCCCGCATCGAGCAGTTCCTTGAGTTGCCTCCTCAACTCTTCCAACTCGGGGGGTGCCATGCGATATGGCGCCATGGCGGGCGGTCGAGCGTCAGGCACCAGCTCGATCCGATGATCTACCTCTCTCTTGGGTGGTAGTTTCTTTGGCAACTCGGAGGGCATCACGTCCTTGAACGAGTCGAGGGCTTGGGCCACCTCCAGCGGAATTTCCTTCCCATTGCCCTTGACATCCTCGGTCTTCAAGGCCGCTAGGAAGGTCACCTCACCCTCCCTAACCCCTTTAGTGAGTTGCATAGCCGATATCATCTTTCGATTCCGATCCGATTCACAGTGGACTGGAATTACGCGTTGACAACGTTTGTCTAACACGCATATGCATTCGGCGAATGGCAATATAACAACATGGATCTTATCTAGAAATTTAATCCCAATGACAAAGTCATAGTCGTCAAGGGGAATTACCTCTATTGTTTCCTTGCTTCTCCATTGCCCCAGTTGTAGCTCCACATCCCTTGCGACACCAATTGCAGGGATCTCCTTGGAGTTTACCGTCTTGAGCCAACCGGCTCCCTTCTTAACTCGTAGGTTGAGTTTCTTTGCGACTTGTTTCGAGATGAAGAGGTCGAAAGCTCCCGTGTCCACGAGTGCCCTCATCGTGGATTCTCCGATCCTCAAGTCCGCAAACATGAGCCCCTTGGACTCCTTTTCCTTCTTCGATTTGATCGAGCTAAGGAGGCGCATGGAACCCAACCGCGATTCCTCCTTTGGCTCGTCTTCCTTGCACAAAGCGGCCAACTTGGCCTTGTTCGAGCAATCCCGAGCCATATGCGGACCATCACAAAAGAAGCACTTATAAGAGTGTACCTTCCTTTGTCCTCCTCTGCTCGACTTAGCATGAGTTTTGTGAGCGTTGGCCGGTGGTCTTCCTCCAGTCGGGCGGTTGAATCTCCCCCGATCTCCCCCACCGGTGGCCTTGTCCCTTGGACGATTGTCCGATCGAGACGTGGAAGGCGCCTTATATTCCACGAGTGACTCAGCTACGGTCATGGCCGTAGTGAGGTCTCCCACGTTGTACCGCTTCAACTCTTGCTTTGTCCATGGCTTGAGACCGCTCATGAACTGGTGGAACGCTTCAACTTCATTCATCGAGGGGATTTGGAGTAGCAACTCCGAGAACCGCTTGATGTAGTCGCGCACTCCACCCTTTTGCTCGAGACGTTTCAGCTCGTCGCGAGCTTCCTCTTCCGCATAAGCGGGGAAGTAGTTTCGTCGGAACTCCTCGACGAATCCATTCCATGTCGTGATAGGATTCCCACACCTATCATCCTTACGACGATGCCACCACAATAATGCACTATCAACTAAATACATTGAAGCAGTGTTTATCCGTGTTTGGTCGTCGTTGATTCCCATGGCTTGGAAGTATCTCTCCATATACCAAAGGAAGTTGTCCACATCTTTGGCCACCCGTGAGCCTTTGAACTCTTTTGGCTTTGGCGTGTCCACTCGTGGACCTTGCACGGTGATCACCCCGTTCACACGTGCATTCTCCGTCTCAGCGAGCTTCCCCTTGAGCTTGTCAATCTCCGCGCGCATGGCCGCCATCATGGTCTCCAAGGGCTCGTACCGTTGGGCGAGTTCCTCCCGCAAGGTCCCCAAAGAACTCATGTCGGAGCTCTCCCATGTTGGTTTTGAGCTCTTGCACCTCAGCAACAAGCTCCTCCCTTCCAGCGTCCACTCCATCCACGGTCTGGGTCAGGTCGTCGACCGATCCTTGGACATCGGTGATGAACAACTCCAGCTTCGTCACTCGATGTACAAGATCCCCCATTGGATCCCTTGAACTCGAGTTCCCACGGCTCTTCTTTCCCTTGACAGCACCCTTGTCGGCGTTCCGCCCACGATCAACGCAGTCACCCCCCATGACCAGCGCCTCATCGGATCGTGGATCAGCCATTGTGCTTGCGCTTGCGCTTGGAAGAACTTTAGCTCTGATACCACTTGTCACGGGCTTATCGATCTCGCGTTCCCTTTGCCCGTGCGGCCTTAGGAATTTCTTCCCAAGTCAGCCTTCCTCACACTCACTCACAAGGATTGTAGAGAGAGAAACTCTTTCTAGAGAGAGAATCTCTGGATTTTGTATTACTTGTGAATGAGATGCTTTACAAGGGAGGGGAGGACCCATTTATATACAAGTACAAGGCAAACCGTATCCGTAGATCTCCCCTAGATCTAACGGTGGAGATTGGATCTCCTCAACTACCATATTCCCACATTAATTCCTGGCTGCCATCTATCAGCTACTCGCATTTATATTGTATGCGTACAAATATCGTATAAATACTGTATACCCCAGGAGTATTCTATAAGACTCGAGAATACTTCAAGTCCCAAGGTCCAAGCCGAGGGTCGTTTGGGTCACGGCCTTTGTTTAGAACCCTCTTGGATCGTGCTTTCATTTGGGCCGTGACATTTGCATATGACATAAACGTGCCCCTTGACTAGTAAGGGAAAATCCCTTTACTAATCAAATAATTAGGGCTTTTTTAGCTTGTTCATCAAGCTTTTGAGCAGCTTTTTTAACCACCACCTAATCTCCCAAAATGCTCAACAACTAAGAGCCTTCCAAGGGTGGACGGCTAGAGGGAGCTTGCTTATAGAAAGAAGATAGACCGGTCAAACAAAAACAACGTGCAATGCTAAGTAGATGATTATCCTCATTCCAAAATTCTCTAGTTCCATGGAAAGTGAGATATCCCCTTATATCTATCTTAATTTTTAGCCAGTTCCAATAGGTTAGTGGCACGATTCCAAGTTAGTTTA
Source organism: Eucalyptus erythrocorys (assembly GCA_014182555.1). Taxonomy (NCBI): domain Eukaryota; kingdom Viridiplantae; phylum Streptophyta; class Magnoliopsida; order Myrtales; family Myrtaceae; genus Eucalyptus; species Eucalyptus erythrocorys. The sequence continues at coordinate 16,172,431 of CM024602.1, forward strand.
GACTTAATAGATTGATATATTACAATTGTAGTTTCCTATCGTCGCGAGATAAGGATTTGAAAGGGGCTGAACCATTTAGGTGCTGTCAATCCACATTTGACATTGCCTCTAAACCCATCTTTTCCCCCAACATGCTTACCGAAAAGGTCACGACAAGCCCAATGTGTCAGGCTCCTAAACAACCCTTAAGGAAGTATCTGTAATAATATATTTGTATAATATTCTGATTTATCCTATAATTAATCGTGACTTTTGCCAAGCTTGCAATTACTCATTGGAAAAAGGCAAATTGAATCTATTCTAAATTTTAATTGTGTTAATGCTGCTCGCCATCGTCTCCTGGAAATCTAAGAAGCCCTCCGAGCAGCGGTGAGCTTGAATACCTATGGCCGTGCATAAACCTACAGGTCAAGCATTCCCGATTCGAATTCTGTCACGATGTTTGTTGGAAGGATGTTCGTGAACTGAGGTGGCGCCGTCGAGGTGGACGTGCAGGAGAGGCAAAACAAAGAAGAAGATGAACAGAAAAAATGGGGAAGAGAAAATTAAAAAAAAGAAAATAAATAAGTGCCCTTATTCATGACGAGGAAAATGGCACCTAAAATGAACACGTAAATTGGTGAGATGAAAATGTGTTTTGAAATTAAATTGTCCACTTTAACTACATGGGGTTGCCACATTAGCCTTCAATTCATCTCGAAATGGAGAAAATTATCTCAAAAGTCCTAAAAAGTATTGTATTTTTACAAATTAGTCATAGATCTCTCCACTTTACCAATTGAGTCATCAAATTTTTTTTTTTTTCACTTTTTGTCAATTGAGTATATTCGACCAAATTTAGCCAGAATTTGTTAACATGAATATCGGTGCTAACGTGAACAATTTTGTTAAATTTTTAATATTTTTTTCAAATTTTTAAATTTTCTTTTAGATTTTTATTTATTTTTTTCTTTTTTCTCCATCTTTAATTTCTTTCCCCTTTCTTTTCCTCTGGTCAACCACCTAGCTTTTGATAATTGGCAAGAGGCCAAGACCGATGAGGTCACCCCTCACCAGATCTCGGTGAGGGCAACCTCGGTTAAGGCCCACAAGGTTGACCCTCGTGGGTTGTGGCCTCTAATCAGCCATCAAAGGTTGGGTGACCAGCCAATGGGGAGGGAAAAAAAAGGAAAAAGGAAAAAGGAAATTAAAAATATAAAAATTAATTAAAAATAATAAATTTTGTCCATGTTAGTTGGTTGTGCTACATAGGACAGTTGGTATTCATATTAACGAATTAGGGCCAATTGACAAAATGTTAAAAGGTTTATGGTTGAATTGGTAAAAATACATTAAATTGATGACTTTTTGGATAATTTTCCTCTCGAAATGAGAAAGTAGAGATTATGAGGGTTTATTAGATAGGCTTCCTACGGTAGGCCCCTTCTAGATCATCCAGCCATCTCCTCATCGAGGAAAAAAATATATGTGACACAAGATTTTCATTTGATGAGTATTTTGAGAAACGGCTCCATTTTAGGACCCTATTTGAAATTCTTCCAAATTTTTATACTTAATTAAGTTAATAGTATTAAAATCTCAAGCTAGTCCTAGTTTGCCATGTTTAACCCCAACATTAATTTTCATTTTCACGAAAAAAAAAAAAAAAAATCCAAAATTGGCATCCCAAATAGTTATTCTATACTAATTTTTATCTCACATATGTTGTCCGTCTTTGGATTAGGGGTACAAGTTTAGATATTTTTTAAGGCAAAAATTTGTTTGGATAAACATGTCATGTTGTAGTGGTTTGAGCCTACCTGTTTGTTTACACTTTTTTTTTTTTTTTTTTTTATGTTTATAAACAAAATTTCTATTTTTTTGTTCCATGGAACAAAAAAAGAATAGAAACGCATTTGTTTACGTTTTTGTTCTAAATCTTTTTTTTGTTCCGTGAACACATTTGAAATAGAAACAAAAAATAAGAAAAACATGTTTCTTGTTTCGGAATAATTTTTAAGAACAAATTTTATCTCTCCTCTATTTTTCTTCTCTTTTTTTTTTTTCTTCTTCTTTTCTTTTTCTTTTTCTTTTTTTTTTTTTGGCCGGTCGTTGACCTCGGCCATGGCCGACGATCGGCTGTCGAGGGTCGGCGACCTCGTTGGAGTGTCGTTGACTCCTGGCGAGGCTTGAGGGCCAGCGAGCCTCGCCGTGGCCGGGCGAGTTCGTCGGCTTTCGTCGGTCGGTCGTCGGCCATGGTCGAGACCGGCGACTGGCCAAAAGGAAAGAAAAAAAAGAAAAAAAGGAAAAGGAAAATAGAAAAATAAAATTAAAAATAAAAAAATAAAAAAAATAAAAACATTATACAAATTTACCAAACGTGTCTTTATTCTTTTTATATTTTTAATGCATTTACAAACACGTTCTTTTGTTAAAAAATTATTCTCCGAAACAGAAATATTTTTTTTTTTTTTTTTTTTCTAGAATAATTTTTAAATAAAAACACAAACAAACACACCCTTACTTACATATTTTTTTTTTCCCTTTACTTACATTTACACGACAAATTTTATGACTTTATCACCGGACTTTTTCCCTTTTCCTTAAATCCACCAGAAAAACTGAGCGCCCTCGAGTCGAGCTCGCTCAACTCAGCCACTGTTTCGGACCGAGTTCAGTCCATCCAAATCACCTTTCTCTCTCTCTCTCGCCGTCTCCGATACTGCAGAAGGTCGCCGCCGGGGAATCGAACGCTTCGAAGCGAACCGGAAGATGGTCTCTCTCTAGGAGCAGAAGGCGTCTTCCGTCGCTAAACCTAGGTCCGTTTTCTTAGTCATCTTCACCCTCTCTGTGCTCATGTTTCTTCAATTGATTGAGCTAGGGCTTCGAATCACATCTTCTGCTGTAATTTCGTTCTGTGACGATTCGATCGCCGTAATGTTTGCTCGATTCTGTCCCGTAGGCGCTTAATTCGACGACTTTAATCGATCCTCCCACAGTAATTTTTTTTATTTTTCCGGATCTATTTGCGAAGTGGTTGTCGCGGATTGATGAAATTTTGATCTCCGGGCGGAGTTCAGTTCTAATGTCGAGTGTTGAGAATCAACCAAATTTTGGGTCGCCCTCAAAAGTGTTTTTTTGCTTGAGTGAGAGCTCGTCACACGTTGAGCTGACTTTGAAAATGCAAGCAATCGAGGGCGCTTTGATTGTTCGAGGCGTTTCAGTTGCTTCTGCAGCTAAATTTTTCTCTTTCTCCGGCGTGTGGTCTGAGGGGTGTAAATATACTCTCTCTCGCTCGGAAAGCTGAGATCCCAAAGTCTGTTCAGTCATTTTGATTTTGTGCTGTAACCCATTCAAGGGATGTCGGGAGATATTTCTTTTAAGTATTTTGTATGCATCTATGTGTGTGCCTGTCTGAATGAATAGAAGGGCTAAGTTTAGCTGCTGCTCATTGGCGTCGCCCTTGCGGTGTTGGCCATGGCAGACGACGTTGATCCCATGGCGGACAAGGAGGAGCTGAGGTTGTCCACTGTGGATGAAAGGATTTTTTTTTTTTTTTTTTTTTTTTTTTTTTTTTTTTTTTTTCTTTTGGGGGTGGGGGAGGGGTTGAAGGGGATGCCGTCTTACAATGGTAACGGGTCCCAGGTACTCGGTACTTGTGATGGTTCAACAATGGCGGCAAGTGAGCCATGATGTGGCTTCTGGTGGCAGCGGCTGACCCGAGGAGGTGGCACCCGACAGAGTGAGAGGAGAGAGAAATTGAGGTTCTAGGCTTAAAGTTGGGATTTTTCTTTGTTGTGAAAAATTATATCATGTGATGGGGTGCACATGTCCTCATTTAGGAGCACCAATTAATGGATGTCACCAAGCAGGCAGCTGCTAATTTGAGCCCTAAATAGAAATTATTTGCAATGGATGTGAGCTTTGACACACAGCATGTGTTATATACCAATGGTTAGTTGATTGTATCGATGTAGGTTTCTTTGCATGTTAATTGTGAGTTGGTATGGATAAGCTATTGGAGTTTGGAAGGAAGGCTCTATTTTATGTGAGGGTCCTCTCTGGATATGAAGAACGGAGGATAAGATCTTTCAGACTGCAGGTCGAGAAGCGCCTTCAACAGGTTGTTCGCCTCTTGTTTACTATTCATTATCTGCATTATTTTCCAGAAAATAAAATTTGAAGAATATCTCTTGTAGGGTTTTTTACTTGTATTGGAGAAAGACATTGGCTGTTCCAATCATTAATGAAGACCAATACTTGCATATGATATCAATGGATATTTCATTCATTTGTAGAATGGAACTATCCTTCACTATAGAAAAGATTTTGTATTCTAGTTTCAGTATTGTTACAACTCAAGAACCATGGTTGTGAATTGAATTTTTCTCCTCTTCAGTCTCTCTAAAAGCTTATCTTTTCAGTTTCAGCTTTTGTCTATGCGCAGTACTGGAGTGTATTCCAACAAATTCTTCTTGGTGACATCTATCGTCATCATCATAGTCAAACTTGGTATTTATTTGGGGAGTGCAAGCTACTTCCTTTCTTTTGACTCTGCAGTTTGCTCTTGCGTGTATTCACAGGACAAACGCGGTGGTTAGAATTCACCCTTTGCGCTTTAATACTGAATTTTTAAGTATCCAGAGTAGAATGTGGTTGATCAGTCACCTGACTCAAGGCTCAAGAGCTTATAAACCTTTATTTGTGGTAGCACGTGTAGATGTTGCATTTCTTCTTCTTCTTCTTCTTCTTCTTCTTCTTCTTCTTCTCTTCATTTTCTTCTTAGTTCTGTTACCTTTCTGTTGTCCTTTTAAAGTTTGAATAGAATTATCATCTCCATCCTCATAAAGTCAACTGCCTTCTTCTTTAGGAATTGTTTTTTACTGAGGGTAACTCCCCAAAATGGAGTATTTATGTTTTGGAGCTGTGCCTCCCAAAACAAGAGCTGAGAAAGTATTTCATATTTCTTTCTTTGCCAGTGGTCTGATTTTCTCTTCATTCTCTGAATATATCTAGGCTCCACGATGCCGGATTTTGGGAAACCCTTGGACTTCACTGGAGTACATCAGTCTATGATAAACAACCTTAAAAACTGAAAATTTTATTTTTAAAATGATTAAAGGTAGATTTTTGGGAAGCAAATGACATTATCAATTTTATTTGCATCCAAAAAAAGTCGACTAATTTTCTCCTTATGGACTGCTGAATTTCTCCATAGTCCTTTTTTGGTTCTTCTTTTCTTTTCTTTTCGAGCTCTCTCGGGGGGTGAGGGGATGGTGCTGTCTCATACCATGCTGCCTGTAACTTGCATATTTTGTCTTGGCGGAGAGGATTGTCTTTAGTATGAAAAAAATGATAGTTTACCTTATGATGAGCAAAATTACATCCGAAATGTACAGCCTTTATACCACATTCTTTAACATTTCTTCACAATTGAAATTCTGTTAGGATCCTGTCAGGGAATTTCGGTGCCAATGCATCCATTTGTCATTATACTAGTCTGAATTTTGTTGGATGTTATCCTCTGCAGGCTCAAGAAAGGAAGGCAACCTTAAGAAAGGTCCCTGAGCAAGTTATTTTGTCTGAGGTTCGTCGAATGGTTGAAGAGATGCGAGCTTTAAATAAAAGGCTGGAAGAAACCGTAAGTTTTATCTTCTTTTTTCTGGAAGAGTATACTTGATTATTCAGAACTTGACTACACAGTTTTTATTTTTCAATCATGTACAGGCAGTTTCTTGTTTTTTTGGGTCATTAATACATGCCACATTGAAGCTCTCAGGATTGTTGGAATTGAGTTGATTACTTAAAAGTGAATATTAGTCTTTCCCCATTCAATTTCCTTGGGGTTATAACTTTCCCACTTAATGGGACAAAGGGTTCTTGTGAAGTATAATGTAAGGATCATGTTCACTAACAGATATTGCTGGAAGGTTTGGCTTCTGCCATGCTGTGGACATGAATTTTGCTTCTGCATGTCCTCTTTTGGCATCATATCAAATCGGTGTTCTTGGTACTAGCTTGTGTGTTGAAATTTCTTTATCTTGTTGGGTTGTCTACGAAATGAAGTAAATCTCTGTTTCCTAGTTAAATGTCTCGATATCCAATCATTTGTTAGTGTATCTCAAGTTTACATAATGACCTATGCAGGAGTCTGCCATTGAAGAGTACTTCAAGCCAATTGACAAGCAGGCTGAGGCAATCATGAAAATGCAGCTTGAGGGTGAGGAGAGGACAATGAAGGAGATGGTAAAAACCATGCAGAGACAAGCCTTGCTTGAGAGAGAGGACTTGGACAAATTGGCAAACGCGAAATGTGCTGATGTAGATCAACATAAGCAGATTCCAAGAAAAGAGGAGGAAACGAGAACATGAACAGGTAATGGCATGTAGCAATTATCGGCGGAATAATCAATATTCAAAGATTGAGGAAATTTTGTGGAGCTCAAGCGATTATTTCTAGGCTTCTAGTTGGTTATTATATAAAACAAATTCATGCTTCTGGCCAACACTTTGTATAACTATTAAACAGCTTTTCTAGTAATAATTGTACGAAGGGTACATCCTAAGTCCAAATTCCCGCAGCAGCTGCTGAATTCAGGGTGTCGTTTCTTCTCATGGTATAGTTACTTGATTTCCAAGGATTCTTTTTAGTTGATACTTTTCCATTACATCATTATTCATCCCTTGCTACTCAGGATGTTCCGCACGATAGGCAATCGAGCACGATGCATCTGTGCACCCTAGTATGCCAAGTTCAAGAAGATGCGTTAATGGACTCCAGATAAGGTCGATTCTTTTCTAATAGTCGCATGCTTGTCTTTTGAATGCACGCTTTAAAATGACTCCAAAGGGACCGTCTTCGCCTTCCAGCATAGAGATTCTTGCCTACTAGTCATGTCTTTCGTTATTTAAGAATGATGCTAAGCACTTTACGTGGGCACTTTACACGAATCATTTGCCGAAAGGACAGTCGAATCATATCAAGTGTTTCTGCAATTTTCTCTTCTTCTTTTTGGCAATCTGCAATCTCTCAATAAAAATAAAATGTTGTTGACAAAAAGGATCCCATGAATCATCCGTGTAATCCGTTCTTGGGCTAGCTCCATCCTCATATCACATGAACATGCGCCGGAAACCTAACCGGGACCACCCGTTCTGAACTTGGCGATTCAATCTTATCGTGCTAAACGCATATCAGAGAAAAAAAAGATAAAAGAGGATCTTTCACGTCTATCTTCACCTTTAACTAAAAGCCACCGTTCCCGAAAGAAATTTCTCGTTCTTTTCCCCCATTAATTCCTCAAGGAGGCAATGTCGCTTTTCTTTGTCCAGCAAAGTACATTCATCTAAGGAGCAGTCCAAAAACCCCACGTCCCCTTTTGCTAGTTTAAGCATATAAAGTAGGAAATCCTCTTTGAGGAAAATGGTAGCCCCTAACTTGTTCTTTTTCGGCCTCATAGGACAGGTGTCTCCTCACATTGCTATCCCGATCAGAGCCCACCACTTTTCTCTTTTAGTTCTATCCTGAAGATCTTGAATCTTTCCATCCCATATACGCACGCACCAGATACGTTTGGTCTCTAATGTTTATCTGACTCGGTAACACTCATTAGGTTTAATGGGTGGTTAGCCCCTGTATCGTCTCTTTAAGCTTCTTTGCTCTACCTGAAAGTGTGCAGAAAAAGATGTGCCTTTTGACCTAAGGATGGGACGTGAATGGTTTGTGAAACTCACGGATCAGTATTTGCACTTTGTGGGAAACGTAGTGAACTTCATCAAATCGTGTGGAAAAAGACTTGCAGAAGTCATGTGTAGCGTGCTGGTTCTAGATTTTCTCCATTTCAATCAAATTCGAAGATGGAAGTCCTATATCACACGGACGGAGTGGTTCGATTTACACGTCGATTGGACTCTGTTGAACTGTCGAATTGGGCGAGACTTATGTCAGCCTATCGATTTTCTTTTCTTTGCCCATTTTCCCGTAACCCGAATTAAGGAACAGAAAAGGAAAGGACTTGATTTAGAATCGGACACACTATGGTCAGCAATATAAATCAATGTGGAGGAGAAATAGCAATTTCCAGCATCAGTTCGCTGAACTTTACATTTTCTTCCTAATATGTTCAGTGGGTAGAAAGCACTTTTCTTAAAAGTCAACAAAGTACTCGATTTGAGCAAAAACCTGTGTTACCGACCGGTAATTTTTGCCTAGACTTAAATCGCAAGATAAAAAATGACGCGATCCTCATACGAAAAGAACGCAAATCTTACGCAATTTTTACATTGTGATGAAAATTAGTCCGCCACGCCATTAAAAGATTGAAATTTTTGGCTGGAGTTTTCCACCGGCCACGCTTGAGACTGAAACACAGAGAAAAGACATGTATCTTCCAAAGTCTAAGATCAACTTTGGAGACTATTAGATAAGGATTTTTTTTTTATGAGATTAAAATAGAAGATATTAAAATATCATGCATTAGTCCCACCCTAGGGACAGTGATAAGATATACAAATGGTTAACATCTAAGCAGCTCTACTTAATTAGAGTAAATTGGGATGAGTGATCATTTTCTAGCCAAATTGAGAATGTGTCAGATTGGTCCAGAGAAGGGAAAATAATTAATTATGGGAAGATTTGTAATTATGCATGAAATACACATTAATTATTTTTGCAATTCAACAAGGAGTAGCATAATGGATGGGTTGGGGGGGCTAGGTGTTGCTATTGCACATTATTTTATAGCTGAGAGTGGAAATAAATGTAGGTGGAAAAGAGACGTCAAAAAGTTGAATTTTCAACTATTTTTGTTCCCTTTGGAGATGTCACGTTCGGGGCTGCCAATAAAATTTTCCGCCTAATGACTATGACCTCTTCTCTCGGTTACCATTATACTTAAAATCAAAAACTTATTCGGGCCATTAAATCTATTATGTCCTTTCGATTCTAGCCCTCGATTCAGATAACTAGATTTGCATTCCATCTTCACGCTCTTCACGCTCTCTTAGAAGCATTAGACTATATGCGCACCCGTACAGTCTACAGTAAATACTAATCGAGTGCTACCCTTTTATCACAAACACTTAATTCTTTTTCATTTTCTATGGCTCTCTCTTCATCTTTAGCATTGGGAGAGGTCGTCATGTTGTGCTGCACTACAAGGAATTATCGCTTTAATTAAGTGAAATCCCTGCCAAATGTCGAAAGAGCATTAGGAGCTTTTGATTAGTTTACGATTGGTACAATACCAATTCCTGCTTCTCTTGTCATCCACAGCTGACAAAACCCACGGCCTCATGTTTCCCAAAGTCGGTTGTTTAATTTAATCTCCACCAGTCTAGATCAACACCAATCAATCCGTGTTTCCTCGTCCTAGCGACTAGAGAGAGAGTGGTGTTTCTGCGTCAATCGTTACACGCTCGATGGGTAGGTCTGGCCCGGCACGAACCGTGATGCAAACCAGAGAGCTTTTTTCCTCCAATGGGGGTCTTCTGTTGGTGGCTTCTAGACTTCTAGTGGGGCAGCATCTCTCTCTAAATCCCTCCACTCGTCATTTTCTATCTGGTTTTGCATCCATATTCTCTATCTCTCGGATCGCTTGGGAATTTTTAGGCACATGATTAATTCGAAAAAAATTATCCAAAAAATTCTAGACTTATTGTATGGCGACCAATTCGATCATGATAATTTTAATTTGGCCAATTTAATTGTAGAACCATTGAAGATTTTCCGATTTAAGCATTTTGGCCAATTTTGGCATGAAATCGATAACATTAATGTTGGTTGTCTTATATGACATGATCAACGTTAATGTGAATAATTTTTATAATTTTTATAATTTTCTTTTCTTACAGCTCTTCTTTCCCATAGGGCCGAGAGGGGAGTGAAAATTGTCCACGAGGTTCACAACATCAAATTTTCGACTAATTTTTGCCAAATTGACTAAACAAATCATCAAAAAGATTAAGATTAATTTGATCAAATCGAAAATTTTATGACTAAATTTACAGTCATATAATATGTTTAAAACGTTTTGGACAATTATCCCCAACTAATTTAGCTACATGCCACTATATCTTGTACAATGTGCATCAAGTAACTATTGGTACACGAGTAATAAGGATGATTGATTCCCAGTTCCCAAAAACTTGGAATAGAGGATCGGTTCGGTTTCGATTCCGGTCTAATAGAACCTGTCACTTATTTTTCTTCACTACTTTTTTTCCATTACCTTTTTCCCCAGTACTTGAAATCGGATCGATATAGTATTTAGTTTATATTTTACTAATTTTTTAAGAACTACTAAAATAAAAAAGCATATTTAGTCAGTTTGGCCCGGTCTGGATCCGATTTCCCCTTGGAACCGAGAATCGGACTGTTTGGACACTGATTCCACTTTCAGGAATCAAGAATTGGACCGACACTCCCGAAAACCAGACAAAACCAGTCTAGTCCAATCCGATTAAGATGGTTCTAGTTTGGGTAGTCCGTTTTTTACAATCCTAATGAGTAAGGTGATTCCAGCTCAAACACCAAATTTTAGAATGTGAACATAATTATGGCTCAACCTTGGACTTCTCTCAAATGTAGATGTTCACATTCATCAAAATCAATTATTGCATGAAAAGTGTTTACATATATAATACTGAATTTCGTATTCTTGAAGCACCAAATAAATCCAAGAAATTGTACATTTACCGTACTTAATCTTATATACCTACAGAAAAAATGTTGGAGACAACCCACGTTGAGAAATAGGACCACTCTGATTGCCGGATGCATCTAGCCACCTAATCTTCTGGACCTTGTAGTTTGATTAACTTAAATCAAAGCTTTATAAAGATCTCACCAACTGATCCCTACCGTTGATTTTGTGATGTTGCCTTTTATCATATGTGACTTGGGAACCACTAGGGCAGTTGTTTCTTTTCCAATTTTTGCGGTTTTTGATTTTTTTTTAATGATATATAAAGTATGGAGAAAAACTTTCACTTGAAAAAGATGGCTATTCCTAAAATGTGCAATTCAGTTAAAAAAAAAAGTGATGAATCACAAATTTAAATAGAAAAAAAATCATGCTCTCTTTATTTAAATACAATATGAAATCGATGCTTCAACAAAATTATTGCAATGGCCATTCGTATTCGAAATTTGTTGAGTGTGGAATCATCCTAGATTTTGCAATTTGTACAACATTTGTGAATTCCTTAGTAGAATTGCATCTCCATTTAAAAAGAAAAATGAAATGATAAACATATTTTATCAATAAGAATGAGCGGACTTACTATTCATCATGAATGTGCAGACTGAATTCTAGTAGATTAAATGGACTAGCTCTCAATCAAGTTTAAAACTTAATGCTTACCTCTCAATTATATATTTTTCCCTTGATCCAAGATCTCTCCAAATAAGCTTTCATTGTTGAGAGTAAATGGACAAAGTCCAACTTGGCTGGTGACCTGATTAGGTCTAACTTCACTGTCCCGTTTTCCAAGAACGATATACAAAAATGGTATATATGTATACCAAACAATCCTAATCAAGCAATTACTAGAACTTGGGGAAACGGGTGTTAGAAATATTCATTTTTTTTTTGTCACAATACTCAAACAAGAAGAGAATAGTATCTCTCTCTATGCGACATGATGAAGAACATTGTGCCTATCCATTGCATTAAAATAAGGTGAAATTCGTGGGTGGTCATGGCTGGCATCGCAGATTAGGTTCTTGTTCCTTCTCAAAACATGTTCTCTCTTGTCTCTACTCATTAATATATTTTATATGAAGCTTCATACAATTTAACCCAAGGAATCAAACATACTCTCTCTCTCTCTCTCTCTCTCTCTCTCTCTCACCCCTAAGTGGTGCACGTGTCACCTAATTTTTACAGAAATTTGGTGGTGCAGGCGAGTGAAATTAATAGTGAAATATGAACATTCATGGAAAAAAAAATATTACAACCATCTTATTGTCATTGCAAAATACAGAGAACTTGTAGAAAGCATATGCAAAGCTCAAAAGAAGATGGCAAATCACCAAAATTGTCACTTTCGATTGTTACCAAGACTTTACCGTGGTATGTTATCTATTTCATCCATCTATCGATATTTTTATCATTGTCATTACCATCGAAGAAACTAGAGATGGATGTCTATCATGCGGTATTCCTTTTTGGATCATCACTATCTCCTCCCTCGCTTATAGGCAATGACAATATTTTGATGATATTTATTATTGACATTTCAAATTAAAAAGCTAAAAGACATAAAAAGTCGACAATGACAAAACACCAGATTATTCAAACACTAATGCTTCACATTGCATCACAATATCAAAATGTATAGAGCTTTAATTCTCTCTCTCTTTTTTTTTTTTCTCTCTTGCGACGTATCTTTGAGTAATAAATTTAAATTGATAAAACAAATAAATTAAGGAAAGAGTTGAAACTAAGCCATAAGCATTAGAAAATATTTGGGAAGACAGATAACCTCTTGTCTTAAAACTCATTTTATGTGAGATACACTCGCTTTCTTTTTACTTTTTCTTTCCAATTTGAGGTATATGAAAATCATCCAAAAGGCCACATGACTCTTTTATTAGTCCCACACAGTTACCGAACATTATAAGCGATATAAATATAAATCTCCGCATATCTAAACTATACACAATGATATATAATCAATAACTGAAAAGTACACTGTCTTTTCTAGTTAAAGTGCATATTAATTATTTTGATTAAATATTATATTGCTGTAAAGCAATTAAAAGAATTATGCAATTAAAAAGTGGATCACATGAACACATGTAACTTACTTGAATCGTTCTACACTTGAAAAAAATAGATACACTTAATTGATCATTTTTTCCCTCTAAAATATTTTTTAAAAAAATTCATTAGTGCCTGAGGATCCAACTATTAAATTATACATATACTCATTATATCGCATTATATGTGATTAGGAATGTTTAGATAAGTCGGCATATTAATTCTATGGTGGATATTTTCAATGACTGTGAGCATCAATGAGAGCTAAAAAATAAAACTCCATTTTAAAGTTTCCGAAATAAAGTGCACCTATTCTTCATTAGTTAGATCTACCGCAATATTCTTTGTGAGAGAGTTTCTTTTCTATCATGCGAGACAATGTTGATTAAAGAAAATCACTCAACATGTTAAAATTAGATGTTACATATTTTTATATTCATCATATTTGGCTAAATTAAATCAATTCTAAGATGTCAAAAACATACTTAGCGCATTATGACTCCAGATTCAAGAGTGCCAACCACTCATCATTTACAAGTTTATTTAAACAGCGAATCATTACTGCCAACATTTGGTGTTTTCGGTGCCGTGAAATTCACTATTGAAGCATTTTTCTTGAACGGTCAATCAAACTTTTGACTTTAGCTTTGAAATTGAAATAAAAAAGAACAATAGTGAAATTGTATCTTTCGCGATTGATCCGGGTGTTTGAATGAAATATAGTCTTAAAAATCACCTACCATCTCTAATACCAAAAATAAAAGATTAACAATAATAAAAATAATTCACCTATCAAATTGGACCAAAAGAAAGCAATTAAAGATGGAATTGTTTGGGTCACATTAACAAATCTAACTTACTTATATCATTTCATGATTGAAATAATTAGATTTACTAAATTGATGGAATTTTCCTTGTAAGATCCACAAGTAATTTAGGGCTGTTTGAGGATCCAACAAATATATACCAATAATATATCATACTCATATAGGAGTCAATTTATCAAAAGATAGTCCAAATATCTCATTAAATAAGATTGGAAATGTCTAGAAAAATCGGCACTTAAATTTTTATGGTGAATGCTTTCATTGATTATGAGCTTCATTAAAAATATTGTATTTTAAAAGGTTGAAAATAAAGTTCAGCAATCAATCAATCACTAATTAGATTGACCACATCAATATTGTAAGAGTGAGTTTCTTTTCTATTGAGCAAGTAAATGATTTATCAACCGCTTTATTTTATTTTATTTCAGACTTGCTAGCAGAAAATTCAACTTTTTCACCTGAAAAATTCTTCTAAATGACAAATAGTTTATCGATTCATAATTAGATGTTACATGTGCATGTCACGTTTACTTAAATTAAATTGATGATAAGATGATAGGCATACTTCACCAGACTCGGAGTTGAAAGCCAAATGAAAATCATTCTCAAGTTTATTTGCAAAGGCAAATCTGTACTTTTTTTTTGGGGTAAAGTAAGCAATATACTGGGGAAGGTAAAAACTGTACAACAGTTGGCTTCAAAAGCTTGCACTCAAAATGAACATGCTTATTATGAGTGGAAGGAAGTCGAGGAAAAGGCCAAGCAGCAACAAAAAGAGCACCAAAGACCTACGCAAAGCGCCACAGGTAAAACACCAAGAGACACCAAAACGCCTAACTAGATAGATGACAATCAGTAGAGGAGAAAATATCCAGGTCCGCTTCCTAGTAGTGTTGCAATCTTCTGTTTCTTAGGGAGTCCTCCACATTCAACTCTTGGTTTTGGAGAATTTTAGTTGAAATCATCAAATGTAGAATTAAACTTTCAATTGCGAAATTTAATTTTGTAATATTGATAATGATATTTGAAAACAAAAAATATATTTGAAAACAAAAAATTTTTAAACACAGCTTCGCCGATGATAACCATTTTGTTTACCAGTTTTTCTATTTTTTATTTCATTTCTAAGAACACGTTTGAAATAAAAATTCATTTGATAACGCAAATTTATTTTTGGATTTTGCTAGCATAATAGTTTTTGGGGTATTATGAGAATAACAGTTTGTTGTGAGTCATAAATTCTTGAAAAAACGAGTTCCACGACAATTTATAATTATATATATTTTTGTAATTTAGAATAGACTTAGATTAAAAACTATCATGCAATTATTTTTCTTCATTTTTCTATTTCCAATATAAATTTTTAGTTTGAAAATAGATTTGGAATAGAAATGATTAGAAATGTTATACTTTTCTATTTTTGGAATAGATTAAGAAATACAAATTCTTTTTATTGCTCGCATTTGGGTCGACCGGCCACTTACTTGCCGCCGCCGCCCATCACTAGCCAACTAGCCACTTGGCAGAGAGATTTTTAAGAATGTTTATTAAATGAATTTTTATTCTAAGAACAAAAATTTGACATTATTAAATGCGTAATTTTCCTCTAAAACTTGTTTAGAGAATAGAAATAAAAAAAATCTATTTGTGAAATGGTTATTATTTGCACCTAGTTAACCACAATACAGAATCACTGGATTTACCCCAGTGGCCACCCTTCCATATTGAAAGGGGGGAGATGAGGGGTTTGCACCCCCACCTTCTCAAGAGGGGATGAGTAAATTTCAGAAGTGGGTTTCAACTCCCACACCTTGCAAGAGTCATGAAAAAAATTTGAAAGTGAGTGTTAGAGTAAGAATAAAGTAGGACTGAGAAAAAAAAACTTGACAAAAAAAAAAATCTAATACACAAAAAAGAAAAAAGGAAAAATGAGTGAGCGTTATAATTTTGACCAAGTAAAAACCGTGTTCAAATAAAATATTAGCACTCTTGGCCGCCCCTAAGTTACCAACTCCCATATTCATAATTAAAATAAAATGAAATTTGTGAAAATTCCTCAAAGTGACCACCTCATCCAAATTTCATAAAATAATAAATGCTCTGTTTGATTGCATGACATTTAGAGCACTTTACTCGAAAAAATATGTAATTTCTCATTGCTATTAATCCAATAAATCGAGGAAAATACAATAAATTAAGGTACTTTATTTTTGTTAACTTAGGTATATGATTAAAGGTTACGTCGATGACATATTTAATCATGAAATGTTGTGGGCTCTATGCCCTAATCTTCACTTACTCACGGAGCTGATTTTTACGAAGAAGTGTCCCAGCATATATGCCTTCCCAAGTTAAAAAAAAGACACAAAATAAAAAAGAAAAAAGGAACGCGGCAAGGACCAGCGATTACGAATACAAATGGGGCCCAACCGTTCTTCAATTATATTCTATAATTGAGGGTAATGTATAATATGCTACTTACTAAAAATGTCAAAGAAAAATCTTTACAAATCTTTTCATGCAAAGGCAATTAGATGCGACAGGATCAATATGAACCGTTCTAAAATATTTAGTATTCGAATGATCTTTGCCCTTTTTGAATTCGAAATTGACACAAATTGCACAAGAAAAAAAAAGTCAACAGACATAAATTGGATTAGACAGTAGGCATTTAATCAATCAACATAAGGGATCCAAAACCACTCCACTTTGTACGTCTCTATTTTATTTTATTTTTCGTTAATGTGTATAGTAGTATTTCGGATGATCTTTGCCCCCTTGAATCTGAAACTTACACAAATGGCATTGAGGAAGAAGTCAACGGACAGTAATTGAATTAGATAATAGGCGTGCAATCAATCAACAGAAGGGATCCAAAACCACTCCATTTTGTACGTTTCTCTCTTCTATTGTTTTTTTGCAAGTGTGTATAGAGGTGATTTGGTATTGGGTTTTGTTTAATAAAGTAAAGCGCCCCCCCATGTTCCTTAGCATGACTTTTGGGATTAAACGAAAGAGAGAGATCAATCCTCCCTTTTGGCGACGGTTCCGTAGCCGTCCAAACTCTCTTTAGCGTGCTTTCATCAACATCTGAGCTGGGTATTCTCAATTGAGTTTTCTCCTTTCTCTTTTCCTTTTTTTTTTTTTTTTTTTTTTGCGGGGTTTGTGTAGGGAGGAGGGTCAATGATCATCTGGTGAAACGAGGAAAGGAAAACCCTAATGTTGAAATCGAAAGAAATGGGTCGGGAATTGAAACGTTACCCCCCCGGTGTTGACCTCCCCACATTGTAAGAAAATAAAAAAAAAGGAAGGAAAAAGAAAAGTTCCAAGGCTCGGACCAATTGCGGAATTCCACACCCCAAAAAGAGGAGGTGGGCAGCGTCGAGAGGACGACACGTGTCCCCGGATAAGAGTCAAACTCGAGAGGGTGCCTGCCCGCCCACAACATGGTTTCGTGACGACATCCGATTTCATCGCATCGGAAAATCCGAGAGAAAAGATCGGAAATTCCCATCTAGGCAGAGGAGCTACGATGGAGGAGGTCCCGGCCCCACGGGCAAATTTCCCCTAATTCACACCCTCTCCCGTCGACCTCTCTTCGTTTTGTCCTAAATCCCATCTTGACTTTCTCGAAATCTTGTTCGGTCGATTCTTGAAATCACGGCCGGCGAGGGACCCGTCCTGGATCGGGCCGTGCGACCGGAGAGGGAGGGGGGGGAGCGGACGTGGGATCGTGGATGGCGACATTGGGCTCGGCTCTTTCGAGGCCAGCCATGGTGAATTCATA
This sequence comes from Eucalyptus erythrocorys, assembly GCA_014182555.1. Classification (NCBI taxonomy): domain Eukaryota; kingdom Viridiplantae; phylum Streptophyta; class Magnoliopsida; order Myrtales; family Myrtaceae; genus Eucalyptus; species Eucalyptus erythrocorys. The sequence goes on from CM024602.1 coordinate 16,189,788, forward strand.
GGACAGACATCGTGTCATCACATTCGACACCGCATAGGAAACTGTAAGGAAGCTTAGTTGGACAAGGGAATTTGGAATTCTCATTAAGAAAAGAGAGGGAAAAAAGGAAAGAAAATTTGGGTGGGGGGAATTATAAGGAAGAATCCAAACGGGGCTGTCTCTGTTTCTTGCTCCTTTTCTTTGGTCGTTTTCTCTGCCTCGTTGCTTTCCTTGCTCCTCCTATCTCTCCCTAATAAGTGTTTTTTTTTTTTTTCTCTTTTTTGCCCTTCTTCAAGAAATCCAAGAACAGGGAGAAAATAAAAATAAGAAATAAAATAAAGAAGGGGATAAAAATCAAATCCATCCCTCTTATTTGTGAGATAAGAAAAGTCTATAGTCAACAATGGTATGTGCAGTTGTATTGTTCTTTCCCCGACCCCCATTGCGGGTTCGATTTAATACTAAGAAATCTTCAATTTTTTATGTTCTTTTAAATTTTTTTTTTCCGTAGAAGAAAAGGAGCTAAAATTCTATTCAGTGACATCAAAAAAAGGGAGAAGAAAAAGATTAAATTAAAAAGCAGGGGGAAGCTGCACACTTCCTCCTCATTTTTTCAGCTTCTCTTCTCTCTTTTGCTTCATAGGCAACGCCACAACAAAGAGGTCACATTCATATGCACAGGAGAAAAACACTTCCTCTTCCTCTCCTCCTCCTTCTTCCTTCATTTCAACCTTCCTCTTTTTTTTCCTCAAGGCCCATTTATTAGATACCTCTTAATGGTGTTCTCTCTCTTCCATTGGATTGTACAGATTCACAGCTAAATTACCCATCTCAATCTCTCTCCAGTTCTTGTTCTTGATTTTCTCCTCCTTTTATTTTCTCTTGGCTAATCTTCTGATTTTGATTGGACTAAAAGACATAAAAACTCTTCTGGGCTCGTGAGTTCTGCTCCTTTCCGCAGAAGTTTTTTTCTGGGTTTTTTTTTTTTTTTTTTTTTTTTCTCTTCTTACAGCGACGCTTGCTGTGCCCAGTTGCATCTCTGCCACCAAAGGCTTGAACAAAATCACTTGTATATATGTTTTTGCACAAATTTGGAACTTTTTGGACCTTTTCTGAATAAATTTTGCCTTCCCACCTTTGTTTCCTCTCTCTCGATTTGGGTTGAACCGTTTTTTTTCGGCACTTGTGGGAAAAAAAAGAAAAAAGAACATGGGCAAGCAAGGGCCTTGCTACCATTGTGGAGTTACCAGTGAGTTTTTGTTTCTCCAATAATTCTTTGAGTTTTGTGCTTATAATTCCAGAAATGATTGAGTGGGTTTTTGTTCCTTTTCCTTTTGCTTCCTTCAATATATACTGAAATTTTTGCTGACCATGGATTAGATTTATAATTATAACATAATTCCATCCAAGAGAGGAAGAGATAGATTACATGAAAATTGCAAAAACAAACTGCTATAGTATGGATTATGGGGTCTGTATCTGGCTTGAGAATCCGAGGTGGATTTTCGATTACGAACTGGGTTGAGTTGGAAATTCCCAATGAATCGAATGACCTTCTTTCGTCTTCTCATTCATTCATTGAATCTTGCAGTTGCCCTTGTGCTGTGACTGACTGGAGCGTGCCTTTTGACTCTGGCACGTTGCTAATGTCATCACTGCAAATTGAGTCTGGAGTCTTGTTGTGGGATGGGCTGTTGCATCGTTCTTGTTGTTTTGCAGCTTCCCCAATCCTGTGAATTTGTGCTGAATCCGTGCAGTTGACAATGTCAACTGACCTCAACGATTCAACTGGATAAAAATGTGCTGAAGGGGCAGCTTTGTTTCACAGCTTCTGCTTTGTGTTTGGTAACACTTCGCAAAACTTCTGTATAATGAGCCACATTCTCCAATTAATGGTCACCAAGTCATACCGTTCCAAAACTAGACTGCAAACGCCCTACAACCAAATTACCCTTGGTGATTTCAAATTGGGGAAGGATTTTGGCTCTCTCAATCTGCAGTTTGATTGTGTGAAATGCTGACCATCAAGAACCAGTTCATGCTACCTACGCTCATTCAAACCTTACTATTTCATCTGTATTCAGGCACTTGAATACTTCCTTTGCATATTGAACTGATCCCTAAAGTTAGCAATCACCTGGTCTGCAATCCATTTTTCTGCTCTCAGTAGCAATGGCAAGCATGCAAAGATCTGTGTCTATCTCAATCCTATGTATATCTCGTAGGCACTTCGAAGTTCTGACCATGATGAGATTTCAGGAGTTGCTTCTCACTGTTGAACCTTCAAACTTAGCCTTTTCTGCGGAGTCCTCTAGAGCTATGTCATTCATTTTATGTCTGTTACACACTCTGCTTTGACGCAAAAGTCATTTGATACATGATGATAATTATGCCATAAGAAATTAATTTGACATGAAACCACACGTTTCATCTGGATTATCAATGCAGTGTGTGGTTTCTCTTGTACTTGTCATGCTGTCTTGCATGCTGATATTATCAGCTATGGTTACTTGACTACTGGTGCTAAACAAGACACATGAATGAAGAATTTGATGCTAATTGAGACATATCTCTCAACTACTATTGAAGTGCAATCTGCTGATTTGTTGACACAATGCTATGTGAAATTTACTTCTTTCTTTTCGATAGTAAGCTGGAAATTAGCATTTTATCTCTTCGGAGCTTTCACTAACCCAACATCGAGCACATGAAAATACTGCTGGGCTTATGACAACTGAAGCTACCACTCGAAGCTCCTTTTTTTCTCTGTTCTCTACTACGATTGATTTAGTTGTAATCTGCATGTGTATATCTTTTGCTTGTGGTTGCTAATTCTTGAACATTGCATCAGGCACCCCTCTTTGGCGCAATGGCCCTCCTGAGAAGCCAGTGCTGTGTAATGCATGTGGGTCTCGATGGAGGACAAAGGGTACACTGGCTAACTATACCCCTTTGCATGCACGGGCAGAACCTGGCGATTATGAGGATCATAGATTTGGCAGAGGGAAAAACATATCCATAAACATAAACAAGAACAAGGAAGTAAAAGTTCCCAAGAGAAAGCAGAACACAGACGATATCATTTTTGGAGGGATTGTGTCTGATTATAATCAAGGCTTCCAAAAGTTTATAGATGATGATACAAGTAATAGGTCCAGCTCTGGCTCAGCTATATCCAACTCTGATGCACATTTTGGCAGTGCAGATGCTAGTGATTTGACAGGTTGGACATCGATTTCCTATTTATGGAAGTACGTTTTTCTAGTACTTCAAAACAAGAGAACTTGTTCTTCATTCTTCTGAAAAATCAAGCAGACATGGACAAGATGGCACTTATAGTTGTTACGTGTGGTCCAAATGAGTCATTGGCAGGGGAGTCTCATAGTCCTCTACTCAGGAGGAAGAGTAAAGAAATGTTGCCCAATACTATAAGTGAGAAATATCAAATACGACTCTCACATTGGAAAGATTCAAGATAGATGATGAAGAGTGAAAATGAAAACAGATAGACTAGTGTACCTAAATTTACTCGTACATTTGATTTTCAATAATTTAAAAAATTTCTTGAGTGCTTACACAACTCAGAATCATTTTTCTTTGCAAAAAGGGTGGGTGTATTCTCTACTACAATATCACAGACTACATGGTTTGTCATGAGTGCAATTTCTTTTTATCAGTGACAAATCTTATGGAAGAACTGCCTTCATTTTGGTAGAGAATATGTGGGTAGCTCCCTGCTGCTAATTTTATATGGTAATGTTGCTCCTTTGTTGCTGATTCTCTCCTCTCCCTTTGCTGCTTTGACAGGTCCGGCTCACTCGGTTGTGTGGGACTCGATGGTGCCTTCCCGGAAGAGGACATGTGTGAATCGTCCGAAACCTTCTCCAGTTGAGAAACTTACAAGAGACTTGCACACTATATTACATGAACAACAATCTTCATGCTTATCTGGTTCCTCAGAAGAGGATTTACTTTTGGAGAGTGAAATGCCAATGGGTTCTGTTGAGATAGGCCATGGAACTGTTCTTATCAGACATCCAAGTGCAATAGCTCGAGATGAGGAATCTGAAGCAAGCTCTCTCTCAGTTGATCGCAAGCATTATAAGAGAAGCGAGGCCTATTCTCGTCCTGCATCTATCCCTCTATATAACAATGCAAGAATGGTGAGTTCTCCAAGTGCGAAACCTGGAATGGAGAGGAGTAAAAACTCTAGTGGACAAGGAATGAGAGTCGAACATCTTAGAAGGTAACTCTTCTTCTTGCTAGTAAAATTGCACCAAATATTGATAAATAACAATTGTGTGATATCTCAATTAGAGATCTGAATATTGAGGCTACTGGCATCCCCATTTAGAGAGTGGCCTAAGGATAGTTCAACGGCATGCTCAAATGGAACCATTTTGTGATCAGTGCTTCTTTTCTGCAAAGAATGTGCATTTTATTAAAAGATGGCTTGTATCTATTGGTGGAAAAAAAAAAGCTGCTGCTGTTTGCAGTAGAACTTTGCTCTCCTAGTGCAAGACAGATGGTCAATATGGCCCTTCTCTAATATCTCACTTATTGGTAATTACAGGGACATATCTCAGCACGAGAAACTGCAGGGTCTAGGAAATCATAATTCGCCGCTATGTTACATAGATTTGAAAGTGAGTTGACTTATTTCCTTTAATCTTTCCATAGAAGTGAAGCTTGAACAACTTGATGTTGCTTAAGTACCTGTTGTGATTATAGTGATAAGCATCCTAAGTTTAAGATTTCCTTCATGTTGATTGAAAATTGTTCATTCACATTTTTCATATGCATTCCAAATTCGTGCATTTACTCATTTATTGTATTTTTGCAAATAGAGCAACTTAGAAGATGTAAATTTGATATGACTGGGGAACTTCACGGATCCAACCAAGTTTCTTTTTCTACCTCTAAGTGCTTTTTGATTCAATGATTCATGTCAACTATATACATGAACTACAAGATTTAGTCTCAGCTCAAGTTGTTCCTGATTCCCAGACACTCGTTTTTCCCCCATCCAGCAGTGGTCTGCTCAATATGGTGATGGCCCCTCATTTTTTATTTCTCACAATTTGTGTAGGAAGTGCTAAACTTTGAGGAGTTCGCAAGACTCTTAAATGATGATGAGCGACAGCAACTTCTAAAGTACCTACCTCCTGTTGATACCAGCCAACTTCCTGACAGGTTATTCTCCTTGTCACCCATATTTTCATGTGGTTTGATGGCAGGCTTGGGAAAACATATTTCTCATGAGATGCTGGTAAAAATGTACTAGATTAGTTGCGCTTTCCCTGGGCAAATGCCTGGATAAATTGTTATCATTAGGTTTGATACTCTTAATGCCTTGACATAGAAATTTCTTTGGTGCAGCCTCAAGTACTTGTTTGATAGTCCTATCTTCGAGGAGAACTTATCTTCCTTCCAGAAGCTTCTCTCTGAAGGAGTCTTTGATCGCTCCTTTTTGGGGGTGAAAGCCGAAGATTATAAGACTCTGAGAAGGCTTGCACTTTCTAGTTCGATGAAATGCAAATGGGTGGAGTGCCTCCAGCAGCTCCAGGTACGTGAAAAGATTAGCATGTATCTTTCCTATGAGTATTGACAATCCACTGCTTCTTTGCTTAGATTCTAATCATTGGATGCAGGATAGTAAAAATACCTCTGGAGAGTCCACTGTTGGCAGATATCATGCCAATCTCACTAGAAACTTAATAAACAGCAAGAGAGTACGTGACATCCAAAGTCAAAACTTCCCAGGTGAATCCTTATGTGTTTTTTCATGGATTGTGGAAAGAAATTGATCTCCAATTAACTTTCACTGTGGGTCAGAGTGCACTAAATGCTGAATCATTCAATGTCTATGGATTTTAGGATGTAAACAAGACAAACTAGATAAGAGCTTTTAAAAGTCAAAGAAGTATCCTAATTATCATAACATGCGATCTTACTTTTGCTGTCCTAACACATGATACCAAAAGTTTTTGATGGCATAAATTGCTAATTGCTCATCCTAGCTAAATCTTGCTTTCAGGTTTTTTTCCTCTCTTTCATTGAAAGGTAGTAGGAGGGATCATGTCTGGTAATTGGACTACTTTTAAACATATTCATGGTTGGAAAAAAATAAAATAAAATCCTGTTATGGTGAAATTGAACTTTGTCCATGCTCTAAGAATGTCAAACAAACATGTTGTATGGAACCTTGTGACAATCTTATGGTCTTGAAATTAATAATCCCATGCTTTGTATCTTTCAGAAGCAAAGATGATGATGAAAAGTCCAAAAGGGGGGGCTTGGAAGGGTAGCTGTGAAAACAAGGACCTCTTGGACAATGATGGCTCTTGCTTCAGTCCAAGAAGCCTCTTTGCCTTGCCTCCTGATAATAGCACTCTAATGCTGGATTCTTTCCCAGTCATAGATGAAAGTAATGATCAGGATCTTCTGGTCGATGTGCCATCTAATGGCTCCTTTGCTGAAGCAGAGCTCCTTCACCCAGCACTGAGTTTTGGCTCCCAGCAGGCAAGTACTAGTAGTAGTTCAGGATACCCAAATGCTCTTCATCCCTGATAATCATTTTGTCAGGTGTTAGGCTTTAGTCTCGAGGGTTTATTTGGGCGTGCCATTGTGCCAAAGCCACGACAGATCACTTGCATGGCTAACTAAGGAAAGTTTGTGAATGAGGTTTATGGATGCTCTTCTTAGCTTCAGCTTTTGAACTTGGAATCTTCTTGACATGAGTATAGGTGGGTTGTTTTCTTTTTCAATTTGTATAGGATGACGCACAGGATGTAATATAGCTCTTGATGCAGAAGAGATGGTCACTCACAGGGTTCTGTTGCGACTATTTTGTTTTTTTGTCACCCTTGGTTCATCAATTCTGCTTTTCAGTATAGCAAATTATGCCAATTGATGAAAAGAAGAGGAAGGCAATGAAGATGATGCTAGTGAGCTAACTTGAAATGAAAAGTCTGTTTTTTAAGTGGTATAAACACGTGTTCCTCACTCAAATAACCTGTTTTAAGATCTCGTCAAAACAAGATATCGACATGATGAAACGTAAAAAGGATAAGTAGAAAGTAGTGCCTGATTCGTATGGATGTGCGTTGAGCCTAAAGACGATCCTGATGTTTTTCTTGTGAGCCAATTCTGCTTCCTAGACTCTTTCTTGTCCATTGCCAAGGGCCAAGATTTGCAAATCACAGCAAAACTGATATAAGCGCTTGACTGCGCACTTCAAGGTCCAAGAAATGTGTAAAGACTAGCTTGTCTCCAGGATGATACATTCACTTCTTGCGTTTGGTTAAGAACGGGCACGTTACTTCCTTGACTGTTAAACACCTAGTACATAATCATTGGAATCTCACGTAACTTCATGACTAGTTAACCATTCAGAAATGTATAGGTTACATACGCAGCATATAAGAATGTATTGAGAATCGGAGAATCTCCTGATCGTAGATATACCGCTCTAGCTAACACCAAACACACCCATTCCTATAGTCACACCTGCCCTTACTTTGTCTTCACTTCTTTGGCCTTCACCATGTAATAACCGGCATAGAGCAGATCCCCTTTAGAGGTTAGTCCTCCCTGGTGAAATAGATGGAGAACCCCATTAAGCTGAAACTCTTATATAAAACCATATGGAATTGATCCCATCAACGCCTCCCCAACATGGGTATGAAGGTTAATCCTCAGCAGCTCCTCTAGTATCTGCACAGGCACAAGGACTCAAGTGTCAACTCATTAGCATTACCAGTGATTTGTACAGCTTGCGAATTTTTGACCCGAGGGAAGTCGTAAATCAGAGGTATGATAAGGAATGGACGCACTCTGCTTCAAAATCTTAAGAATAGGCCAACTGCTGGAGTCTTAAATTTTCAAGAATTAAAATTCATTGTAGGATGAGAAGCCTGGTGGCCAAATGCAAGATGGTGTGGCCTTCATCATCCCTTCCGATTAAAAGTTCCTCCTCGATTTGCTTGATACTATTTTTCACAAGGGAAATCTCCGCATTTTATCACTTATGAAATCATTCGAAGTAATCGTGCGAATCAATATCTCCCTATATCATGCGACTTTGCATTATCAAGAATGTTGATCACCATGAGAAGCCTTTCCTTTTTTCGGGGTCGAAGGGCAATATAATTAGCTTCCACAGTATCAAAAGGCAATATAATCAAGCAACAATTTGAAGGCCTCAACCTTGTTATGCTTAAGTGTCAGGTGGAAGGCAGTATCCTTTAAGGCCGGGGTCTTTGCCATAGATTGCAGACAGTGCTCGAGCAATTTGATAACATTGGTAGTCCAGAATGGCAGTGCAACAGAGCGGCATTCTCTTTGCTCGGCCCTTTAGAAGGCTGAGCTTCGCATTGATTGCTAATAGGGATGAGCATGGTCCAAGGTAGGCTGGTGCACTCATTAACCCAAAGATCAACCTACATAGTATTGGTTTGCAATTTTTGAGACCGATGATCGATCCTATTGAGCCTTGGACCGAGAACTGGACCCCTAATGGATTCGGTTTGATTCCAGAGTCAACTTGGGATCAATCAATGATTTTTTATTTCATTTTTGTACTCCCCAAAATGGCAAGCCTACAATTTCAAATTATATCCATCGACAATATAGTATTGTGTAACCAAACTATAAATACTACTACATATTCAACAAGCTTAAAATAAGGCAATCATAGAAATTTTACACTTGCCAAAAGCAAGAAACCATAAGAGCGACTAGGACCACTTATAGAGATATGGGACAAGAAGGAAAGTTCCTATAATCATCCATCAATAATACTCATAACACCATATGCAAAAGCGTTATAAATATATAATATATATTTTAGATTATTATATGTAATATATATAGTCAGGGTTGATTCGGGTTAGATTGACTCAAAACTTCTAGGATCAAGAACCAATTCGCACAGTGCTAATCCAAGATTCTTAGGATCAAGGATTGACCTAGTCTCTCTAGGATTCGGACTAGGGCCGATGAGGTTGCGCCGGTCCAGGATTGGTCTGGGGTTGACTCTAGACTGATGCTTACCTCTAATTGCTAAGTAGACCCGTTAAATGGGTGAGTCGGGTCGAGCTTAGGTCAGATCATAAATGGTTTGACTCAAATCGATCCATTTAAACCATTTATGATCTATTTATTGCAGTGCAAATTTTTTGAAGTTTTATACAACACAAATTTAATGGACAATTTTTATAATTTTAAAATAATTATTTTAAAAAATCGAATTTTAATTATTTTTTAAATATAAATATAAATATAAATATAAATATAAATATAAATATAAATATAAATTTTCTTTTTCTTTTTCTTCTTCTTTCTTCCTTGGCCCACCAGCCACGACGACGGTGGCGATCGGCCATAGGCGAGCCTTGAGCTCTCCCGACTCGCCGATGCCGACGAGCTCAAGGCTTGCCGAGATCCAGCGAGCTTGAGCTCGCCCCTTGTCGGATTTGGCGAGGCTCAAGCCTCGCTCGATGTCGGCAAACTCGAGTCTCGCCGAATGTCGGCAAGGCCTCCACCTCGCTAGATTCGGCGAGCTCGAGGCTTGCCTGGCCGGTCGTCGGCCATCGCCGTGCCGTCCATTGGAAGGAGGAAGAAGAAAGAAAAAAATTAAATTAAAATAAAAAAATTATAATTTCGATTTTTATAAAAAAAATATTTTTGTAAAGTTAAAAGAGAGAGATTGTATGGTTTTGGTTGAAAATGGGTTCTAAATTCAACCCATTTAAGACCCCCTATCTTAAATTTTTAATTGTTAAACCCATTTAATTACTTTTTGTTAAAAAACAAGTGATCCATATATGACCCATTTAAATCATAAATGGGTCATATATGGGTCTAAGACCCATTTTGCCACCTCTAGATATAATTACGTATTGGAGGAAAAACACGTGACAAATGAGGAGCTAATCTTGTGACACTTCTATGCAATTAGATGGGCTTAAGTGGGAAATTTGGGCTTGAGCTTTATCCTTTTTATTGTTTTGGCCCAATTGTTACAAAAGGTTCTTCCCGGGAAACCTCAAGTCTAGTTCAAGCAAGTTGATTTTACGTTAAGTTTGTCAGGGTGAAGATCATTACATGCGAAAGCATCGCCTTCAGAAGCAATTCCCGACATGCTTAACAAGAGAATGGAAGTATAGACAAATTCATGTGGACCAGCAAGAGAAGTACAACAGTGATTTTTCAACAATAGACAGATGGGTAAATTCTGTTATATATATGCTCAGCGCTTTCGAGGCTCCGATTCCAGGAAGTTGCCAACCCGTCTCTTTGTCGCATCCATCCTGTTCTGAATTGCCTTGTGGCTGAACCAAACCAGGATCGGGAGCAACAGCACCGCAAGCAACAAGATCTCGTAAAATGCCCAAATCAGTGTCCCTGCAAACCTGTTGGCCTTCGGGAATTCAACTATGATGGAGACGAAGAAGGTCAAGCCGAGAATGATCACGGACAAGTAAACAATGAAGGTGTCGGGCAGTAACCCAATCGCCGTGGCCCAGATAGTGCTGATGGAGGTGTAAAAGGCTAAACTGTTGAGAACTGTGAAGAAGTAGATCTTAGCGCCACCCAAGATCATGTTTCCAGCCATATGTGGTTTCTGAACAATGCTTGTGGAATTGGTGACAGGATCAGAGTTGTCTTGCCAATAACCTCCGGGAGGACTAAGCGCAGCCTGGTAAGTGCCTGTTGCAATTAAAGTGGCCACCACAAGGATCATGTTGCGAGTCTGTTCGCCTCGGATTCCAAAGTACCTACTGCATTTCTCAAAGAGAGTTAAATTCCCGCTCAAAAACTGCGATAGGGTGAGCGAAGTCCCAGCAGTTCCTAACATGTCCCTGGATTCCTTTGTTGCAGTGGCCCTCCTGCGAGATGTCCAGGGCTGTCTTGCCATGGAAGTTCTTGGCATTCACCTTCACAAGGCGGTCCGTGTACATGCAACCCAAGAAGGGACGGTTTCTAAAAAGGAATGGACGGTCCTCGGTAAGCAACTTGACGACCTACAAGGCGTACGGAGAGAACATACTGAAAAATTGTTACATGTGAAGAAGAAATCCATCTGCTGTTGTCAAACATAAAGAAAGACGTAATACCCTAGACTCTTGATGGGTCGGTTTCTGGATATTTTGCCGATTTGTTTCGATCCGATACCTAAGTGGTTCTACCAAAAACTATGAAAGCAAACCTGAAGCTGATTTGTGGACACTGCAATATGCAAGACCGTGTTGCCATCCTCATCCTTCCAGTCCAAGATCTCTGTCAGATACACTCGCTTCATCCATCCAAGGAGAACTTTGAATGCTTTGATATTGCGGCTCTTCACAGCAATGTGAACCGCGGTCTGGCACCGGCTCGTTATGTCCTCGATGGACCACTTGCAAGCACAAAGGAAATCTGCCAGGAGCTCCAGCTCAGCGTCTCCTTCCCTTCCGGCAATGTAATGCAAAGGAGTGATCCTCTCTCTCCCTTTGACGCGGATCAACTCGGGGTCAATGGTCACTAGAGATCTCGCGGTCTGAAAATGCTCATGCTGCAAAGCCAGGTGCATCGGACTGAACCCCTCTGGGTTCAGCCTTCGAGCAAATGAGGGCCTTAAAGTGGCCAGCTCCACAGCGACTTGGGTTTTGCCAGCGGCCGCAGCTACATGCAAAGGAGTATTAGGGAACGGCCCCTTGGTTGCGCGGTCCAAAAGTATCGGTTTTTGGACGAGTAAGGCATGCAGCGCATCAACGTCATCGTTCAATATTGCCTCTTGGAACTTCTTGTCCATTTGTGTTTTGATCTCTTTGATGGACAAGGATGATCAACCATATAGATTTGCAACTTAAGTTAGCAAGTTTGCGCGTAAATGGAAAGTTAAGCATCTTTACTTTACGTCGAATGAAACAATGGTTCGAACTAGGGGTGAGCAGTGGTCTAGGGTCGACCCTGGACCGGCCTTGGACCGGCCCGACCCTGCTGGTCCTGGTCCGGTTTTCAAGGGGATCGGGTCGGTCCTTGGTCCTAAGATTCCAGGATCGGTACTGTGCGGGTTGGTCCTCGGTCCTGTAAGTTTAGGGTTGGTCCAACTCGAACCAACCCTGATAAAATATATTTATATATAATATATTTTAGATATTTAATATATCATTTTTTTTATATTTTTCTTATAAATAACAAACCCACCTAGAATTATTCACTTGAACAACTTGAATGAATAACGGCATGAATGGCGTCGTGAAAATGGTGTGAACAGCACTGTTTATTTTATTCTTCCCTTTTTATCCTGTTCATTTTTCACTTATATGTATTTTGAACTTCTTATGTTTAATAGCTTAGTTGCACTTTGCTTTTGAATTTGTGTCAAATAGAATAAGTTTTCGAATAGTAGTATTGCCGTTGTTATGATGATGTGTTTGTCAAGTGGTGCAAAGCTTCATTATTAATTGATTAGACTTTGCTCGATTGAATGTATGAATCGTTTTTACATATGGTGTTACAAGTATTATTGATAGATGATTGCAGGAGAAGATGCCTAGAAAACATTTTTTGGCCTATAATTCTTTTCTCTTAAACTTCCCATCTCATCCCATTTTACCGAAGGGAAGAATTATTCGAAAACAAATCAAAAAGCAAGAAAATTATAGTATGCTTCAGTGATGGAAACGCATTATCTCTATTAGCAATCTTGATCATTTATATAGCTTGTTGTTTTTAACTAGTGTGAAATTTTTATGATCACCTTATCTTAAATTTATGTTGAATATGTACTTATATTTATAGTTTGGTTGCTCAACATCATATTGTTGATTGATATATAATTTGAATTAAAGAGTTTTACTTTTTAAGGAATAAAAAAATGAAATAAAAAAATTATCAGTTGGTCCTGGGTTGACCCTGGGACCGGACCGACCCTATGGGTTCGGTCCGGTCCTCGGTCCTAGACTCGACCGGGTCGGTCCTCGATCCCAAAAATTGGGGACCGACACTGTGCGGGTTGGTCCTAGGGTTAGGTGTCGGACCGGCCCAACCCGGACCATGATCACCCCTAGTTCGAACCTCAGCTCATTGAAAATATAGAATTTGGTGCTTTTTACTATCTTCTTTTCTGAACATTCCATCCTTTGGACTCGCTTTGCTTTTTCGCTTTGTCTGGCCCAAGGCAAGAATATGCTCTCAAAGAGTGATAGAGAGGACCAAACTCTCAAGTCATAAGGAGAAAATTAAGCGAAAAATCTTAAATTTATTGTACTTTTATCAATTTGATTTTATTTTTTTCAATTTTCTCATGGATAATTTTTAGTAATATTTAAAAAAATTTACCGATTCTCTCTCTCTCTCAAGTCTCGCCCAAGTCTATACAAGACCATCACAGCCACCATGGCCACGAACCTAGAGCTTGAGTTCAAGCAGCCATGGCCACGAAACCAGAGCTCGAGTTTGCAGTTGCCACAAGCTCTAGTTTCGTGGCCATGGTCATGAAATCTCAAGTAGTTGAGCTGGGGCGCCAAATCTCAAGTTTGCAGCTGCCTTCTTCTTTTTCTTTTCTTTTTTTTGTTTAAGCTCGAGTTTGTGGTTGCCACAAGCTCTAGTTTCGTGGCCATGGTCATGAAAGCTCAAGCAGTTGAGCTGTGGCCGCCATATCTCAAGTTTGCAGCTGCCTTCCTCTTTTCTTTTCTTTTTTGTTTACTTGTGGCCGGTGACAATCACAATGCCCTCACCCTACCTCGCTAACACAAGTAAGGCTACCTTGCCCTACCCAGAGCTCGAGCTCAAGCTCTGGGCTTGCGGCCATGGTGATTGTGATGATTTGCCCAATCTGGCGAGGGCTTTGTGCCCTTGAATAAAAATTCAATTAAAAAAAATATTAATGTATCATTAAAAATTATCTACGTCAGTATCGGTTGAACCATGTAAGATAGTTAACATCCACATCCGATTTCTACCCAAAATTGACTAAATAGACTAAATCGGCAAAATGTAAAAAGATCGAGAACTAAAATTAAAATATTTATGATTGAATTGGTAAAAATGCAATAAATTTAGAACTTTTTGGACAATTTTTTTTTTTAACTTTAACTGTCCAAATGAACTTATGTGTCTTCCGTAAGCATCACGCAGATGGCTAATTTTTTTACCAGATGCTAAGTATTACCAAACCAAATACCTGAACGAGATGTTTTGAATTGGTCACGATCCTAGAGATCCAATGATTCTATACACGATGGCTCAACCTAAAATTACACTCGTCTCACCTAGAAAAACTGTCACCAAGAATCGGCAATTTGCGGTGTGTCTCTTCTTATTGATAGATGCAACTCGTTCACTCTGTGAAGTCCAGGCATCCAAGTCCAACATATTTGTTCTAGCCTCTGCTGCACCAAACAGTTCGCTGCAGAAAATCAAGCAGATTTCTTCTCCAAACTCCTTTACATGTCGCCATATCAGCAGGCCAAGTTGGTTCGTTCGTAGGGGAAGCGGCGACTTTGCAGCCATCTTTCTTTATATTTACTTAATCAAGAATGGCGATCATATCCACTAGCCTCCTACAAATGGTCAGGCAGAGATCATGAAGTACTTCTTAGCTGATGATTTTAATTAATTATTCGGATGGGCTTAAGTTGGCCCGTCCGCCTATGTTGGGCCTAAAAGCCCGGCCCACAAAGTTAGGGCCCATGGATGGAAGGATATGTAGAAGGGGTATGTTTTTTGCTTTTTGGGGGGACATATAAAAAGGGAGGAAGGGAAAGAGAACGTACCTTTTGGAAGAATTTGTGTACGTCTTTTTCCTTCCCTTTCTCCCTCCAAAACTCTCAAAGAAAAAGGAGAACAGTAAGCAACAAAAGGCGACACCCTTCTTTCTCCAGGGCGAATTGCCGTCACCGGATCAAACAGAACCGTTTTTCTCTTCCTCTAATCGGCGTTGGTGTTTAATCTGTGGCTAACAAGGTACGTTCGATTCTGTAACGTGCCTTAGAATCGGTGATGCATATAGAAATCCCGGGCTCGTCTTTCGCGCAAGTTTAGGGATTCGATTTAGGGTCGAATCTGATTTTGGGGATCCGACAATCCCAACATTGGTATCAGAGCCTCAGTTTATGTTTTCCGATCCCTTTTCATGTTTTTCTCGACCCCTTTCATGTCTGTGGATTTTTTTTTTTTTTATTGATTTTCGTGAAAAGAGATTAGCCCGGCACCGATCGGGGCAAGAAATCCCGACACCTGAGACTGTTCATGTGATTTTTCGACTTTCTGTAAGTCAAAATCGACTTCTGATGGCGCTGGACGAAAGGTCTCGTTGAGACGAGCGCGACAAGTGGTGGAATGCCACCAACAGACACCGGACGCGCCCCCACGCGCAGCCAAAGCGAACAGCTACACGCGTGCCGCACGTGTCGGGTCGATCCGTCCGACTCGGCTCGACCGGCGACCCGACCCTGGCCGACCGGGGACCTGACCCGGCCCGACCGGCCGACCGGACCGGCGACCCGTCCAACCTGGCTGACCGTTGACCTTTGACGACCGTTGACCGTTGACCGACCGTTGACCGTTGACTACGACCGTTGACCGTTGGCCGACCGTTGACCGTTGACCGCAAAAAAAGAAAAAAAAAAGAAAAAAAAAGAAGAGGAACGTGTTTCTTTTTTTTTTTTTTTTTTTTCAATTAAGTCTATGTGGGTTATAAGTAATCAATTTTTTTTATTCTACATTTGTTGCATGAATTATGGAAAATTATGTATTTTTCTTTATGTTAATTGTGGATTATAAGTAATCCAATTATTTAGTTCTGCATTTGTTGCAGGAACTATGATACAATATGCACGAATACCTGCATTCCTGAGAACGGACGAAGGACGTGCAAGACTTAAAAGGCTGATGACAGAGTTAGCTAATTATCGGTGGCATGATGGTGATTTAGTATCACATGTGGTCAAGGTCAATCAGATGATACAGGAAATCATCTGGAATAATTATCCTATGCCGGATTTTGAAAAGGTGACGACCTTCAAGAACACTATTCCACCAGAATGGCAAGCAGTGTTAGATCGGCTATGGGAGGTCAACGTGGTCCCGAGTTATAGGAGGCTGGTAGAAACTTTTGTGAGAGAGTACTATATGATTGAGCTAAACAAAACTTCAACCCTTAGTATGAGTGCCACATGACGCAAAATGAATGCGCCTTGGAGGCGATATGAGAGCTCTCCAAAAGTTTTTCCATGGTTGGCAAATGTGCCTTCGGATTTCTTGGATTTTTTGACTGATAAATTAGCAGGGGCTTTCCCTATTTATTTCTTAAATTAGTTTGAGATGATTTAGATATATATATATATATATATATATATATCTCTTTTTGAGTTGATTTTTTCCTCTGTATGCATTACTTAGTGTAAAGGATATGTTGTATTATGTGAAAGCATTAATATTTTATTGGATGTTAGATATTATTTGCTTTCTATTATTGTTGATTGCTATGGGTAGTTGATAAAAGTTTTTGTAACTTCATAGAATTTAGTTTGCATAAGACAATTATATTAATGACAGTTTTAAATTAGGATTTTTGGAGGATGATTGGAAACATAGTGACCTTTTGATTCTGAAACCTTACTTGAAATTGTTCATTAATATGATGGGTCTGTGCAAAATGGATGCATAAATGATAGGCATTAATTATTCGTGCATATGTCTGATGTGTTTAGATCGATGGTTTCAGCAACTAAGAAAGTAATTGCTGATTTGAACGGCAACAATTGTGAAATATTGAATATGAAGATTCAATATGTGCTGAAAAAGCCAAAAGCACTAAAAGCTCTTGACCATGTTATAGAAGATCTTGAGGATGTCGTGCACCACCTTGAGCTAGTGCAGGACCACCTAACGGCATTTGAGCCGAAAGCAGATATTTGCAATGCTGGTTCTAGCTCAGAAAGGGCTTTGAGCTCCAAGCGCAAGCGTATTGATTCGTTCAATATGTGGTCATGCAAAGGATCAAGTCCTCCTTGCAAGAAACCAAGAGTTAACCAACACAAGAGAGGAAAACGTCCTCAAGTGAAGAAAATGTCAAAGATAAGGTGCTACAATTGTGACAAGAAGGGTCACTATGCTCGCAACTGTCGTGAGCCGAAAAAGGTAAACACCTCTTGTACATTTGAGAACTTTGCTTATGTGTCAAGTTCTGTATTATTGGCTGAATCCAATCCTTTGTGGACTGTAGATTTAGGAGCAACAGACCATGTAGCAAAAGATAGAGGATCCTTCGTGGAATTCCAACGAGTACCAACTGGAACTAAGTGGATCTATGTGGGAAACAACTCCAGAGCTGAAGTAAAAGGAATTGGCACCTGCCAACTGAACATGTGTGGTGGACGCACTTTGATTCTGCATGATGTATTGTATGCTCCGGAGATTCGTCGGAATCTAGTGTCTGTTTTAGTGTTGGTCAAATAAGGTTTTAATATGAACTTCCATTATAGAGGTGTGGATTTGTTTTTGGACACAAATTTCTATGGTTGTGGTTATTTTCTGGATGGTTTTATTGTATTAGACATTGACTATATTAATGTAAATGTTTGTTATTCCCTTCTCACGTCTCCTAATTCATATGACAATGATGTGAATGTGTGGCATGCTAGACTTGGTCATATTGGCCAACAACGTATGAATAGACTAGCCAAAGAGGGCTTGTTGGGCAATATTGAAAAAGTCGATTTGCCCATATGTAAGCATTGCCTAGTAGGGAAAACAACAAGGAAACCATTTGGAAAAAGGTAAAAGAGCTGAATTTCCTCTGCATTTAATCCATTATGACATCTGTGGTCCAATGAATGTGAGAGGAAGGCATGGGGCTGTTTATTTCATTACTTTTATAGATGATTATACTCGATTCGAATATGTCTATTTGATTTCTCATAAATCTGAAGTATTAAGTTGTTTCAAAAGGTTTATAACCTTGGTAGAGAATCAATTAGACAGGAAAATAAAAGCATTAATATTTGATCGAGGTCGAGAATATTTATCTGATGAGTTCAGAAAATTATGTGATGAAAAAGGAATAGAAAGACAGTTGTCTATTCCATATACACCTCAACAAAATGGTGTTGCAGAGAGAAGAAACAGAACCCTACTGGAAATGGTTAGGTCCATGATGGCACATGCTAACTTACCTATCACTTTTTGGAGTGATGCATTATTGACAGCTGCCTATGTACTTAACCGGGTGCCTTCCAAATCAGTTACTTCCACTCCATATGAGTTATGGACAGGTAGAAAACCGGACTTAGGTTTTCTTAAACCATGGGGTTGCACTGCCTATACCCATGAGCCCTCTCACAAGTTTGGGATATTGGGTCCCAAAGGAAAGAAAAGTATTTTCATAAGATACTCTGAACACTCAAAAGGATATGTGTTCATAGGTGAGCAGGAAAGTGGGAGTATAACTGAATTTGAATCACGGGATGTCACATTCTTAGAGGATGAGTTTCCTAAGAAGGGCGAAATAGGTGAAGATTACTCCTTATTTAAAACCATGGATCCAGATAATGATATTAGTGGGGTTCGTCCAAGTGGGAGTAATATGAGAAGTGATGAATTGCATACAACTGATTCTCAATTACAACCACATGATGAGACGACATCATCATTATCTGATCCTAGTGGAAGCATAATGGAAAATGATGTGCTAAGTGTACGATCTCCTATACGGCGAACAAGTCGCAAAAGTTTTCCCCGTCGACGTTTTGACATTGAAGGGGAAACTTTTATGATTGCCCCACAAGATGAGGATGAGCCAAGAAATATACATGAGGCTCTAAATTGCCCTAGTAAGGAAAAATGGATGCATGCAATGGGAGAGGAAATGGAGTCAATGAAGTCAAACCATGTTTGGGAACTAGTTGATCTTCCAAAAGGACGCAAAGTTATTGGGAACAAGTGGGTTCTCAAAATAAAGCGTAAAGCTGATGGCTCGATAGAAAGATATAAAGCTCGCCTTGTGGCGAAAGGGTATAATCAACAGGAAGGAATTGATTATGAGGAAACATTTTCCCCTGTTGTGAGATTCACCTCAATTCGCATTATTTCGGCAATAGTGACAAGTATGGATCTTGAATTACATCAAATGGATGTAAAGACTGATTTTCTCAATGGAGAATTAGATGAGGAAATAAATATGGAACAACCTGTTGGTTTCATTATGAAAGGCCAAGAAGGAAAAGTATGTCGACTTTTGAAATGGATATATAACCTTAAGCAGTCGTCAAGACAGTGGTATATACGTTTTCATAATGCTATGATGGCATATAATTTTACAATGATTGATGAGGATCATTGTGTATATATCAAAAGATCCAAAGATCAATTTGTGATCATATCATTATATGTTGATGATATACTAATTGCCGGAAGCAATATGGAGTTAGTTAATACCATCAAAAGTTGGTTATCTTCTAATTTTGAGATGAAGGATATGGGTGAGGCTGCATACATATTTGGAGTTAAGATTTCAAGAGATCGTTCGAAGAGATCATTATCTCTTTCGCAAGAAACATATATAAATAGAGTTCTTGAACGATTTCGTATGCAAGATTGTAAACCCATAGACACTCCTATTGCAAAAGGTGAAGGATTGAGCCATAAACTGTGTCCAAGGACTCCACAAGAGAAGGAACAAATGAAGCATGTTCCTTATGCTAGTGCTGTTGGGAGCTTGATGTACGCTATGATGTGTACAAGACGACATATGCTTTGCAGTTGGAATGGTGAGTAGATACCAATCCAATCCAGGTCAAGCACATTGGAAAGCTGTTAAGAGAATACCGAGGTATCCGAAGGGAAGCGCTGATTACAAGCTGAATTATCAAGGAAAGGATCTGCGACTTGAAGGCTATTCGGATGCCGACGGGGAGGAGATTTAGATGAAAGAAAATCTACCCTCTGGATTTGCGTTCTTTACTGAATAATGGCGCCATATCATGGAGCAAGAAGAAGCAAACGTGTATAGCCTTGTCCACGATGGAAGCTGAGTTCGTGGCATTATCGCAGCGGTACAAGAAGGAGTTTGGCTTAAGAGATTTTTGGATCATTTAGGTGTTATTGAGAAAGCTGCAAATCCATTATTGGTTAACTGTGATAGCCAAGCAGTTATAGCGTACACCAAAGATCCAAAGTATCATGGCAAGACCAAACATATAGATACTAAGTATAATTTTGTCAAAGATATGGTTGCATGAAAGGATGTGAACTTACAGTACATACCTACGCATAGAATGATAGCAGATTCTATGACAAAGCCAATACCTAGAGATGTGTTTTGTGATCATGTAAAATCTCTAGGATTGCGTAGAGTCTGATGTATTGGATATTGTAATTTCCCTGAGTTGTTCACATTTATGAAATTGTGTTTTTTCATCATTAATGCCTATGAATCTTTTGTTTGATCTTTATGCATCTTAATGCTCAGTGCATTATATTAAATTGAGAAAGTATGTCGGACAGATAAGAGATTAGCCCACTCACACGGGTAATCGCCTCTATTTACTGTGTGATAAATAAAGATGAGACGGTTTTTAAGCTTATTATTATCTAGATGATAATTGAGAGCTCAAGCTTAAAATATATATGTCGCCTTAATTAAGTGTTAAGATGAGGACATGATAAATACTATGTCCGAAAGTAAAATAACTCACATATTCTACTTTATCTATCTAAGATGCCAGATGTGAGTTCTGATGAATTATGTGAATGAGTAGATACGTGAACTCAAGTTAGACATTGGGTATGTCTGAACTATCATCTGTACGGTATTGATTGTATAGACATACGCTCCATGGGAAAGGAGTTAATACCGTAATACGTATTTCATACTACGTATGCATGAGACGACCAATAAGAGTGGCAAAAGTTTGATCTCAACTTTTATGCCGTGTGAGACTCTTGAGGGAAATGAGTTCCTCGATTTTAGTCCCCTCAAGACTCTTACTTATTCTCAAGATTTCTATTTAGTGTTTGCTATCTTAGGATGTTGCCAATGGTCATGAGTTGATTCGATCTAATGGGACATTTCTAGAAAAGCAAGCTGGACTGAAATTGAGAGTTTGAAGGAAAGAGGAAGATCGGATTTGGAGAATCACATTATAGTTTTGTATTCACTGGTCGACCAATTATGACTGTTTTTGGGATAATCATAATTGTGAATACAATATATATCATTGTTTAAAAGAGATCAAGAGAGATATAAATGTGATCGATCGATCTAGGGTACTGCATACTAAATCTACTCAGAGTGTGACGCTCATTATGAGCAGCTATATATTCCTAATAGATGTATGGCAACGAGCTCTCAAAGTATGCCGGTCGCACGGATTATTCACCGGTATGAATGTTGAAAAGAGGTTAAGAGGATCCTGTTCGGCCCACCATGTGCGAGTGGGAGATGATGATTTTAATTAATTATTCGGATGGGCTCAGTTGGCCCGTCCGCCCATGTTGGGCCTAAAAGCCCGGCCCACAAAGTTAGGGCCCATGGATGGAAGGATATGTTGAAGGGCTATGTTTTTTGCTTTTTGGGGGGACGTATAAAAAGGGGGGAAAGGAAAGAGAACGTACCTTTTGGAAGAATTCATGTACGTATTTTTCCTTCCCTTTCTCCCTCCAAAACTCTCAAAAAAAAAAGAAGAACAGTAAGCAACAAAAGGCGACACCCTTCTTCCTCCAGGGCGAATTGCCGTCACCGGATCAAACAGAACCATTTTTCTCTTCCTTTAATCGGCGTTGGTGTTTAATCTGTGGCTAACAAGGTACGTTCGATTCTGTGATGCGCCTTAGGATCGGTGATGCATATAGAAATCCTGGGCTCGTCTTTCGCGCAAGTTTAGGGGTTCGATTTAGGGTCGAATCCGATTTTGGGGATCCGACAATCCCAACATTAGCACTGACCATTTGTAGGAGGCTGGTGGATATGACCGCCATTCTTGATTAAGTAAATGTAAAGAAAGATGGCTGCAAAGTCGCCGCTTCCCCTGCGAACGAACCAACCTAGCCTGCTGATATGGCGACATGTAAAGGAGTTGGCTGCAAAGTCGCCGCTTCCCCTGCGAACAAACCAACCTGGCCTGCTGATATGGTGACATGTAAAGGAGTTTGAAGAAGAGATCTGCTTGATTTTCTGCAGTGAACTGTTTGGTGCAGTAGAGGCTAGAACAAATATGTTGGACTTGTTGTTACCAAAAATATATATATATATATATATATATATATATATATATATATATATATATATATATGTTGGACTTGGATGCCCTGGACTTCAGAGAGTGAACGAGTTGCATCTATCAATAAGAAGAGACACACCGCAAATTGCCGATTCTTGGTTACAATTTTTCTAGGTGAGACGAGTGTAATTTTAGGTTGAGCCATCGTGTATAGAATCATTGGATCTCTAGGATCGTGACCACTTCAAAACATCTCGTTCAGGTATTTGGTTTGGTAATACTTAGCATCTGGTAAAAAATTAGCCATCTGCGTGATGCTTACGGAAGACACATAAGTTCATTTGGACAGTTAAAGTTAAAAAAAAAAAAGTTATCCAAAAAGTTCTAAATTTATTGCATTTTTACCAATTCAATCATAAATATTTTAATTTTAGTTCTCGATCTTTTTACATTTTGCCGATTGAGTCTATTTAGTCAATTTTGAGTAGAAATCGGATGTGGATGTTAACTGTCTTACATGGTTCAACCGATACTGACGTAGATAATTTTTAATAATACATTAATATTTTTTTAATTGAATTTTTATTCAAGGGCACAAAGCCCTCGCCAGATTGGGCAAATCATCACAATCACCATGGCCGCAAGCCCAGAGCTCGAGCTCGAGCTCACCGGCCACAAGTAAACAAAAAAGAAAAGAAAAGAGGAAGGCAGCTGCAAACTTGAGATTTGGTGGCCACAGCTCAACTGCTTGAGCTTTCATGACCATGGCCACGAAACTAGAGCTTGTGGCAACCACAAACTCGAGTTTAAACAAAAAAAGAAAAGAAAAAGAAGAAGGCAGCTGCAAACTTTAGATTTGGCGCCCCAGCTCAACTACTTGAGATTTCATGACCATGGCCACGAAACTAGAGCTTGTGGCAACCGCAAACTCGAGCTCGGTTTCGTGGCCATGGCCGCTAAACTCAAGCTCTAGGTTCGTGGCCATGGTGGCTGTGATGGTCTTGTATAGACTTGGGCGAGACTGGAGAGAGAGAGAGAGAATCAGTAAATTTTTTTAAATATTAATAAAAATTATCCATGAGAAAATTGAAAAAAATAAAATCAAATTGATAAAAGTGCAATAAATTTAAGATTTTTCGCTTAATTTTCTCCTTATGACTTGAGAGTTTGGTCCTCTCTATCACTCTTTGAGAGCATATTCTTGCCTTGGGCCAGACAAAGCGAAAAAGCAAAGCGAGTCCAGCGGATGGAATGTTCAGAAAAGAAGATAGTAAAAAGCACCAAATTCTATATTTTCAATGAGCTGAGGTTCGAACCATTGTTTCATCCGACGTAAAGTAAAGATGCTTAACTTTCCATTTACGCGCAAACTTGCTTACTTAAGTTGCAAATCTATATGGTTGATCATCCTTGTCCATCAAAGAGATCAAAACACAAATGGACAAGAAGTTCCAAGAGGCAATATTGAACGATGACGTTGATGCGCTGCATGCCTTACTCGTCCAAAAACCGATACTTTTGGACCGCGCAACCAAGGGGCCGTTCCCTAATACTCCTTTGCATGTAGCTGCGGCCGCTGGCAAAACCCAAGTCGCTGTGGAGCTGGCCACTTTAAGGCCCTCATTTGCTCGAAGGCTGAACCCAGAGGGGTTCAGTCCGATGCACCTGGCTTTGCAGCATGAGCATTTTCAGACCGCGAGATCTCTAGTGACCATTGACCCCGAGTTGATCCGCGTCAAAGGAGAGAGAGGATCACTCCTTTGCATTACATTGCCGGAAGGGAAGGAGACGCTGAGCTGGAGCTCCTGGCAGATTTCCTTTGTGCTTGCAAGTGGTCCATCGAGGACATAACGAGCCGGTGCCAGACCGCGGTTCACATTGCTGTGAAGAGCCGCAATATCAAAGCATTCAAAGTTCTCCTTGGATGGATGAAGCGAGTGTATCTGACAGAGATCTTGGACTGGAAGGATGAGGATGGCAACACGGTCTTGCATATTGCAGTGTCCACAAATCAGCTTCAGGTTTGCTTTCATAGTTTTTGGTAGAACCACTTAGGTATCGGATCGAAACAAATCGGCAAAATATCCAGAAACCGACCCATCAAGAGTCTAGGGTATTACGTCTTTCTTTATGTTTGACAACAGCAGATGGATTTCTTCTTCACATGTAACAATTTTTCAGTATGTTCTCTCCGTACGCCTTGTAGGTCGTCAAGTTGCTTACCGAGGACCGTCCATTCCTTTTTAGAAACCGTCCCTTCTTGGGTTGCATGTACACGGACCGCCTTGTGAAGGTGAATGCCAAGAACTTCCATGGCAAGACAGCCCTGGACATCTCGCAGGAGGGCCACTGCAACAAAGGAATCCAGGACATGTTAGGAACTGCTGGGACTTCGCTCACCCTATCGCAGTTTTTGAGCGGGAATTTAACTCTCTTTGAGAAATGCAGTAGGTACTTTGGAATCCGAGGCGAACAGACTCGCAACATGATCCTTGTGGTGGCCACTTTAATTGCAACAGGCACTTACCAGGCTGCGCTTAGTCCTCCCGGAGGTTATTGGCAAGACAACTCTGATCCTGTCACCAATTCCACAAGCATTGTTCAGAAACCACATATGGCTGGAAACATGATCTTGGGTGGCGCTAAGATCTACTTCTTCACAGTTCTCAACAGTTTAGCCTTTTACACCTCCATCAGCACTATCTGGGCCACGGCGATTGGGTTACTGCCCGACACCTTCATTGTTTACTTGTCCGTGATCATTCTCGGCTTGACCTTCTTCGTCTCCATCATAGTTGAATTCCCGAAGGCCAACAGGTTTGCAGGGACACTGATTTGGGCATTTTACGAGATCTTGTTGCTTGCGGTGCTGTTGCTCCCGATCCTGGTTTGGTTCAGCCACAAGGCAATTCAGAACAGGATGGATGCGACAAAGAGACGGGTTGGCAACTTCCTGGAATCGGAGCCTCGAAAGCGCTGAGCATATATATAACAGAATTTACCCATCTGTCTATTGTTGAAAAATCACTGTTGTACTTCTCTTGCTGGTCCATATGAATTTGTCTATACTTCCATTCTCTTGTTAAGCATGTCGGGAATTGCTTCTGAAGGCGATGCTTTCGCATGTAATGATCTTCACCCTGACAAACTTAACGTAAAATCAACTTGCTTGAACTAGACTTGAGGTTTCCCGGGAAGAACCTTTTGTAACAATTGGGCCAAAACGATAAAAAGGATAAAGCTCAAGCCCAAATTTCCCACTTAAGCCCATCTAATTGCATAGAAGTGTCACAAGATTAGCTCCTCATTTGTCACGTGTTTTTCCTCCAATACGTAATTATATCCAACATCAAATCCAGCCTGATCAGTATGAAGAGATGCATCTCAAATGGCAAAATCTTAGGAAAATCTGTCAGAGAGAAGCAATGCTCCTGTGATTTAGTTTCAGTCCATCTTAGATTGAAATGCTTGGTCAAGATGTTATCTTGGAGGAAATACATGCATAGATGTGCTTCTTTCACTGCAACTTATGCATTGGTGATTCTCTTCATAGTTTAGCACCCATATGTACGGAAGGACAAGAGTAAGAGCAAATCAAACCTGCGAAGCTCTAGGTTCCCATCCGCTAACAATCTGGAATAATTCCGTATTGACAAAATTTCATATCTGCTGGTAACCTCCCAATTTTGTTGCTGAGAAGAGATGACCGGTAACTTGCGTGTCAGGTAAATCGGTAAATTTAGATAATACCAGTAATATTAGCACAAATTTACCAGTACTAATTCAGGTGACCATGCAGGTTATATGTCGCTACAAGACATTATTGGAGATGCAAAAATTTACCAAGATCGGTTCCTTAAAAATGATGTAGCAAAAGATAACGAGGAAAACTCATGTGATAGAATGTCATTGATTGTGGCTTGAGTCATGCAATCTCCTAACGCAAAGATGAAGATTCACACGTGTGGTTCTTGAATATCAATTGATATTTACTAGCTTTACTTATCTGCATGTTATATAGGATTTGATTAGAGGTGAATAGGCGACTTAAGATTCTTGTTGCGTGTTAGTAATACAACAATCTGATAGTTCAAACACATTAAAGTACGTAAAGTGCGATATAATTCCATGCAAAATTGGAACATAGAGAATGTACCTTCTTCACATTTTCTTATCACGTAAAATTAGCTCGATTGGCACCTCAAAGAATTGCCGTCAACATTTCACTGTTGGCTGGTATCCATCCCGATGGTTACATAGTCCTCTCAGACCACAATTCGATTTGTTCAAGCTCATCATTTATGATATATGTGATTTTAGGCAACACATTAGGTGCATCCCAGCTCAGTTCAAACCCGCCCAATGATCACCTCTAATAATCACATGTCTATAATTTATAGAGATGACATAGGCACAGCTATTTGCGAAGGTCATGATTAACTTGGTGATTCCGTATGCTGATAAAAGTAAGGAAGACATCAAAACCATCGAACCATATACAATTGAAATACTTGGATCAGGTTCAGGGTTGTTCCATCAAGTTTGATTCGTAACTTTCAATCGGGAGGTTAATTGCATATAATCAAGACTTCGAAAAAAAAATTTCCTGAGAGGCTTTGGAATTGTATGGCGATTACTGTGGCATTGCAATGATACCGTGTTACTTCGTAGCTGCAACTTTTCCTGAATACAATATGTCATTCGATCTACCATCGACTTCAGATGGTGATGCAACTAGATAAGTTTTGCTTCTGTATGTGGTCATTGTAGTTTTATTCAATCTTCTGTCGATAAAAAGTTCATTGTATAAACTCTTTTTGAGGGTTTGGATACAAATGGATGAATTGGAGACGCGAAAAAGCGAACTTTTTAAACTCTTTCGTCTTTGGAGATGGGGGCTTAGGACAATCATCAAGCTCAGGAATCTGTTCTATTCAGAGCTTACTGCAATCTCACCTTCACAACAAAGTTCATTAGTTTTGATCCATGTCACGTTGCAATGCCCGGCTTCCTGCAACTTACGGACTGATGATTCTCTTCATAGTTTAGCACCATATTCAGAAGGACAAGACTACGAGCAGATCAAATGCTAGCGGCCGATGAATTTGGTCAATGTTACATATTGTTTCCAGAAAGTATGTACACCAAGTGCTGGTTGGTGTATAAATTCTAAACGTTACTGTCCACACTCTAATTGGTCCAGAACAGGTCAAGAGTCAAATTGTTGGGGGCAGTTGGATCCCTAAGTGTATATATGGTGACTTCTATCATGTTGCCGGAAAGAAAGAGAATCCAATGGATTTGGAACCTTTTGCTAACCTTCTCAACATGTGTATTAATTAATGCTTTTTATGATCCCAAGAATGATATCCTTTTTCACAGGGATATATTATATGTCAAAGCATTGCCGGATTTGCACATTTGGAGGCTCCTTGTTTAAAATGCATTGGGATTGGTTTCGGTCAAATCGAAGATAGTGATGTTCTCTATCAGCCTTCTCATTTTGTCGATCTTGAAATTTTGTGTATCCGTATCCTCTTCTGGTGCATCAAATCCACCTAAATTACTGAATTGTTTCGATACTTTCAATGAGAAACATATAAACCCATTTATGTTCTTGCACATATTGAGATCATCTCACTGCATCTGATCGATGCTGCTTTCCTGAGAATTCCCACCAAAATGGTGAACACTAATCTCTCTCTCTCTCTCTCTCTCTCTCTGAATTTTTCTATGACACGAACTGTTCCTTTTTTTTTTTTCAACTTTTGTTTGCAATCTCAGGCATCATGCTGCAAAGAGGAAGCAGTACTGATCTCGGTGTATGTGGAGAAGCCACAAAGGAGGAAGCTCAGTTTACCAGATTTGAGTCACCGCCCTCATCATCACCGCCAGCACTACCACTGCCGCCGCTGCCGCCACCACCACCACCGCCGCCACCACCTCCACCTTCATCACCCCAATGGAGAAAGGCAAATTCAGAGCCAAGGTACTTTTTCTGGCAAAGGATACAATAGAAGGGCCGAACTTCTTCATTACTCCCAGCACCTCCGCGAATCTGCTCAACCAGCCGCTGAATCCACATCCCTACTCCCAGCACCTATCTCTACAAACAACCACCGAATTTCAGACAAAGTAAGGAATCCTGTAGTTATCTTGATTCAAAAGTTGTTCCTGTCATTGGGAAAATTTTTATAGAAGATGCTTAATAACATTACGTATATGCTGAGTCCAGTTTGTGATCATGAAATTTGACTAAATCACGAGTTTGAGAAGCCCTTACCACGCACAGAAGAGGAAAACAATTGTAGACACTTTTAGTATCAACCTTTCGATTATTAGCTTTGCAATTATGCGAATGCACCTGAAGATGTGCATATCAGCAACAGCTGTGTACAGGATACTTGTCATCGTTTCCTGATCAGCTACTTTCTTAGACAGTCACTGTCCAGAGAAAAAGAAAAGTGGAGATGGCTCCGTTTTGTCTTGGAAACTACAAAACCTCGATCAAAAGGTTCTTACAATCTTTGACAAGTTTCCAAGCGAAGAAAGACAGCAAGAAAAGAAAAAAGAACAGTAGGGGATCAACGGGCAATAAAGGGCAGTCAGTTACGAAAAGCCTGGAGGTAAGTCAGCATGCTTTCTTGTCTCTTCTGTTAGAGGATATCACAAGGGGGTAAGAGAAAAGGTTCTAATGCTCTGCTTCTCTCAGGAGCCAAAAAAATGGGCTTTTTGGGCAAATATGTTATCTGGGCTTCGGAAGCAGAGGTGAATCTCCATGTTGATGAGGCTTTAATTGTGGAAACAAGAGTACTGAATTGAAAGAACAGTAAAATTCATCTTGGACATGAAGCTATGAGAGCATGTAATTTCAGATATTCGACATAGAACAGAAAGTCTTTCTTGTGATTACTATATTGTATGCCTGGTTCATTGAGAAATGCCAGTTTCTACTGTCTATCCAAAGCTTCAACGAGAATTTTTAGCTACTGTCGGTAGTTGTGAAGAAAGCTCTTCACCATGCAAACCTGATTGATGCAAACATCTGTCTGCGAAAGTACATAGTGTGTTTCTTATGCCGTGCTCTTGATAACTTTCAGTTTCATCATCAGTGATTTTGTATTAGCATTAATTGAGAAGCCAGAGATTCCTTGATCCGCCTAGCTTGTAAAAGAAAAACTTCTTGCCAATTCAACACATTTTTTCACAGCTCTCAATGCAATCTAATGATCTAGATGTGCTCATCACCATAGACAGTAACTTGGCCACATTGATGACATTCATAAGACAACAAAGAAAATGGTAGTAATGCAGCTCTGCTCCGAACAACAGTCTGGACTGTTGCTTAGATTGCATATGCAAGTTTTGGGTCAACCAAGATGCGACAAGGAACAAGTTAAATGCGTTTTTATCTTTCTCCTGGTAAAACTTATAGGATAAGTGCCTATTTGGAATGCGAAAGGAACACCATTTTTGTTAGTCTCTTCACTATCTAGTTTCTCTCATTCATACTACTATCTTGAAAAAGAGCCCGGGCGCATGCGGGTGATGAAAGGTGAAGAAGTTCTGAACACGTGCAGCATTCTGAATTATACCACATTGGGCAATTCATTCTAATAATTAGCAGGATTAGAAAGATTTTGGAATGCGAGAGTTTTATGGGACTATATGACAATTATTTTAAAAATCTCAAATTATGATAATACATTATCGTTTAGGACTTGAGATATCAAAATATCAATTTCATAAAATTTCTTGATAGAATGTCCTTATTTTCCGCCTTCTCTTTATAGCACTTCACATCTATTTGTTAGCCCAATAAATCTTCATGGAAAGAGCTGCAAAAATAAAAAATAAAAATAGAGCCTTCATGCTGATGAATCGATTGCCATTTGGGAAACTTGCTCCTGGGAATTCCTCATGTAGATCCTGGTCCACTGAACAGGGTTGGCCTGCACTGTTGATTTTCCGGGTCCCACCAGGCTCCACACGTGGGATCCACCAAATCAACCACTGGCACGTATCCAATGGAGTAGACATGGGTTCAGACAAGTGGCGCCTCGTGCTCCTGAGCAATTCATGTTCACCAGTCTAAACTATAGCTTCCAACGTGGATGGAAGCCATTTGTCTTCGGAACCAGACAACGTACCCAGAAGGCACTGAAAAAGGCGAAAGGAAACACTGTGAATTGCCAAGGAACTGGAAAAGTCCGAAACTTTGCAACTCCCACTCGCTTTTTCGACCTCAATCTCGCGCTCGTGCTCAGGATGAAGCGTCCCTTTGCTTGTTCAGGATCGCCACAGCCTCTGAAAATCCTCTTCGTCACACTCAGTGAGTGCCCTCTCCAGAGGCTGTCTCTCTATTCGACCTCCCCTGCTTTCTGTCTGTTTGTTTGTGGAGGAATCGTGGGCAAATCACCAAGAGCTGTGCGAATGCATCTGCTTAACGGAGCTCGACTCTGTGTTCAAGTTTTGATTTTTCTTACTGATTTTGTGGGTCGAAATCGTTCAGGTCTGTTCAGAGTTGCCGCGAGTGAAGATGGGTTTTGCGCTGCGCCTTCAATCATCAAAGAAACTCCGGGCTCGGAGTCGAGGCCCTTGTACTGGAGAGCCACGAATCCTACACTGTCCCCTTCTCACCTTCAAGGTTCGGAAGCTATTTACAATTAGTCGATTTTGTCAATCTTGGAAATGGCAGATTCTGATTAATCTTGCTCCTTGCGACTGCAAAAGGCTTACTCATAGTGCCAAAATCAATTTGTCTTTCAAGTTAAGCCTTTCTATTCTTTTTCTGTTAATCCATTTTGGAAGTTGAGATGATTTCTTCATTGGGTGAAGCGGTATAGTTCTTAGTTTCTTTTAAATTGTACTTTGACTTAAATCTCCAGTGTATACTTTTTGATCACATTTATTAAGATCAAACTCATGTTCTTTTTTATTTGGATGAACAGAGGGGATTCATGGAGGCTGGTTGTGTTGTTTTAGGACCATGACGTGATTCGTGGAAATGAGAAACATTTGAATCAGCATGTGTTTTCTCTTGATAGACTCACGAAATGGTCGAGTTTAGATTGTGAAATTTTTTCTCTCTCTCAGCGAAGTTAATGATAAAAATTGGATAATGAATCCTAGTCTACCTTTACTGCTCAAGGTGGATATCTATCAGACTCAATGTCTGCAAAATTTTCAGCTGCAAAACAATTTGTAAAGATTCTCAAGCTATGGTTTGGTTGTTTGAGTTCCCCTAACTGCCACAGTTTGGTTGTTTGGGGCCTTGAATGGTCCTAGACAATGTGAAGAGATTTTCTGAGGAAAACCTCAACTTTTTTTTTTTTTTGGCTATCTTTATTGATGATAAAATCGAAAGTTTACCAAGGCAAATGGTGTGTTCTTTCTCTTTATCTGTTTCCACTGATAGATCTTCCCCCCCTTCTCAGATTTGCCAGGTTTCACCAGAAGTGTTTACAGAACAGATCATGCTCTAATAACACCAGAAAGTCAAGTATTCAGCCCTCTACCCAATTGGTAATTGTTAGATCTTATGCTTATGTGGGCAGGAATTGTCTTGTTGCTGAAGTTCTTTAAATACCTTTCTCAGGACTAACACATTGGCAGCATATTTAATAACGCCAGCAATGGGTTCACATTTTGTCATGTATCTAGCGAAAATGCAAGGTTTGCCTGCTTCTTTGGTATCAGCAGCTGCATGAAGCTCATGGTATATGCATGGAATGTTATTGCTACAATTTACTGCACTTCCTATGCATTTCATACTAATCCATCGAGTACATCCAAGAAAAGGAAGAGAAAACCCTTAAGATCAAAGCAATCAAAAAAAGAAAAAAACGAGGGGGTCCTGATATTCAACAGGCAACCATCTATATCGAAAGACTACTGAAAGCTTCATGGATAGTGGAGACCATAAAAGACACTCAAAACAATGGTGATCAAGAATCAGTTCCTATGTCTCTCTTATCTGAGACAAATTCCAAAGCTGCCTCTCTTTGTGATTGTTTACTACATCATGTCTCTGCTATCTGGGCAGCTGGTCTGCCTGATACCATGGTTTGATGTCTTTTATTTCTCTATCTTAAGCTGCTCTATAAGGATTTTGCATCAGATTGAATTAGTGGTCTCTAAGTTAAGCATAAAATGGTGTATGTAGCTGCCACTTAAATGAACAATACACAACCCTTTTGGGAAGTTACTTCCTACCTTGGCATCTCGTTAATTATATAGCTCTAATAATTGCTCAAATTTCACTCAAGTTGTGTCCCGTTCACGATCATATGGTATCACTTACGTGTTATGACTATGCTTTGTGCAGAAAATTCAAGATCAGGACTTCCTCCTAGTGACATAGAAAGGTCCATATGCTGTTCTTATTATTTTCATTATTATTCTCAGTTTAACTGCCCCAAGAAATATCTTTTCTGCTGGAGATTTGTAAAATTGAAATCTATTTTTATTTTAAAAAATTGATCAGTGAGAACTCAAGAGCTCAGTTTTTGTTTAGGTTCCTATTCGTGGTGCAGGGTACGGTCTCTCTCACTATGTCCAGCAACAGCCAACGGCTGATGGTATGATAATCTGAGCTTATATCTGTCAATTGATAACATGTAATTTGTCGGACTAAGACTATGTCATTGTGTCTGTGGAACTGAATTAATTGGTCATAGCTATTGTCAAATCTTTCCTAAGCTGCACATGTGGTGGTGTTGGAGTATGGAAACTCTCACTCATTTATTTTATGCTTGAGTTCGTGCAGGTGAAGCTAAAAGAAAGTTTTAAATCTTTGATATTAACATACCAACCGACACACCTAATGGGAAGCCACCAGGAAGTGTCAGTGTAAACTATTATTGTAGATTTGCTGCATGATAATGTTGTCGTATGAGTTATGAATGACCATCAAGTTATCAAGATATTTCAGCGCCCTTCCTTTGAAGACCTTTGTGTTGTGGCCTGGATAGCAATCTTTTTTTAATAAAAAAAATTAAGCAAATAGAGGGAGAAGATAGCTATCGATTGTTGAATCCAAAAACTCTTGAGTCTAGGTAAGCGTTTACCTCTTCTTACCTTCCTACCAACAATGTCGAACATTGACTAAGTTAATTATGCATGTTGAGATATCTACTTTTTATGGTGTCTAATTACATTCACGATTTTGCATGCATGAGAAGCACTATTTTATTGAAGCTGGGAGGAGTAGCTAAAGCTGCTTTTTTTGTGAGTAGTAATAATGTATATAATATGGTCCTCAGTTCCAATGTTGATAACTATTCTCTTTTCTATCTGTTGATGTTGGTCTTTCAAGAGTCTTATCACGTGTTCTATCTTTAGGTTGATTCATATGCTTATCTCCCTCCAAATGTTGAACATTCTCTCAGTTCTGATGCCCCTGCTACTCTGGTGATCTTTGAACGAAGGTTTGTTCCAGCCTCCACTAGATCTAGTAATCAACTATGAGCTTTTTCTTTAGAGAGAGATGATTCCCTTGCATATGTAGTGCACCTTCAGTCATATATGAAGTCTGGTTCAGTTATTGATGTTTCGTACGGTTAAATTCCAAACAACAAATGCAGTTGTCTTAAATCTTGCCGATAGTCAGGACTGTCTCTTTGTTCCTAAAAAGTACTAACAGAAATTGTTTTTCCTATTAGATATGCCTCTCTGGACAGTCACGTTGCTGAGGTGATTGTTGGCTCGACAGACAAGCAGCCACTTCTTGAAACTCCAGGAGAGGTTAGTCGGGAACAATATTCAAATATCGTCTCTTCACAGCCCCTTATATTTTCCCAGAATTTTTGGAAGGAATGGTTTTGACTAACTTTGACTGCCAGATGTTAGCAATTTCTTGTACAATTTGCTTCTTGTACTCATGGTGGATATTATCATTTTCAACAAAGCTGCATCTCTTCCTTTCTTCTGGTGCCTCCAGGTTTTTGAACTTAGGAAGCTTGTTCCTACCTCCGTTGCTTATGACTTCAACATTCACGTAAGCCATGATAGTCTTTCTAAACTACTTTGTTGGCATTGTAGACTTGCAGTCCTATCATTCTGTCAGCTTTGCATTCCTATCGTTCTGTCAGCACTTACTCTTAGTAATGCATCTAATAGCCAGCTGAAAAAATGTGATTTGACAAGGCAATTTCCAAGTGGTGGGGATGCATTTCTATCGAATTTTATTTTGAAATATAGTGTAACATACTTATCCCACGTTTCACACTTGGCCTAGAGCCTTGCTGGGGTGGCTTAGACCTGTTATTTCCCCCCTTAAAGTGTATCTTTTGGATTTTTGCTTGAGCTGTTGTTCTTATTCATTCAAATATAATTAGGTGAACAATTGCCATCATCTACTTTTACTTGTTGCTACTCAAAAGAACTCAAAACAAAATTTGTTATCACTTTACATTTCAAAATTTTTCTTAGGTAATCCTGATGTTGTCACATCTATTTTATTAAGAAGCTAAACAGCACAAGCCAAAAGCTGGGGGAGCAGCTGCTGCCTCTGGCTTCTTTTTCTAGCTTTTGCAAATTGGCTTTAAACTGGCTTTTGCTTGCAAACACATTAACAAAAATTGGAGGTCAGTGCTGAAGGCTAAGCTCCACCTTGGCCACCCAAAATTTAGAGGTCATAAGCATTTGACATTTTCACATAAGTTAAATATTTTAGAGATGATCTAACACTCATTTGCTCTGACCCAATGATTTATTCTTGAATACAGATCATGGATTTTCAACCTGGTGAATTCCTTAATGTCAAGGTATTTTTCCTTTTGGAAATTAAATTTGGTTGAGTACTAGAACATGATCTGTGCAATGCATGAGATGTAAAATCTGCTTGAAAATTTTTGTCCTTCAAAACAAAATATCATCACATTAATGTTCGGCAGTGTGATAATTTGTTCTAGAAGTTTAAACGATGAAAAGATGAAATTGTTTACATTTGCAAGTCAAAAAAATTCTCTTGATGTGAAGTTTAGTTTGATGATGAAGGCTTTAAGTGTGTGAACTACTACCTGTGAGTAAAAGAATAGTTGATTGCTCATGGAATAACTCATAGATGGATGAAGAGCAGTGAGAGGAATCAAACTCAAGATCCAACTCTGATACCAACTCAATTGACTGTGGAGATAATTCGTTCTAAAAGTTCAAACTGTCAGAGAACCGCATGTTTCTATTTTATTTCTTAGCTTCATTCTTTACGTTATCACATCTTATTAAGTTAAGCCAACTATCGGATTAGAGTAACTTGCAATCTGGAAAAGTTAGACAATTTTTCTAAAAAGTGCATGACCAATTTCACATCATAATTGTCCAAATTTAGATTAGGATGATATCAAAATGTTGTAAAACACGTTATTACCTGTGCAAACAAATGGTTTATAATAGACATATGTGGATAATAC
Source organism: Eucalyptus erythrocorys (assembly GCA_014182555.1). Classification (NCBI taxonomy): domain Eukaryota; kingdom Viridiplantae; phylum Streptophyta; class Magnoliopsida; order Myrtales; family Myrtaceae; genus Eucalyptus; species Eucalyptus erythrocorys. The sequence continues at coordinate 16,225,390 of CM024602.1, forward strand.
TCATGCTTAAAAGAGAAGCTTATAGTTAATGTAACAATTTTCCAATTTTAATTTGAGATCATGCCTTAAACTAAGGAAAAGGCTCAACTTTCCACAAAAAAATAAATAAGGAAGTTAGGCCAATTATGTGATTCAAGTTTCAAAATTCAGAAAAAACTATTGGGAAAAAAAAAAAAAAAACCAAAGAGAGGGATTGAATTTCCAAAAGTATAATGCTGAAAACATATGTAGTTTGTGAATTGTAAGAGTGAGAAAAAGTGAATTATCCTATCTTAAAATATAATAAGGACACAAGGATGTCTCAACGATGTAATGATGGGCAACTGCCCAGATCAACAGTAGGAAAAGAAAAACAATGAAGGAAAAAGTAGTATTAAGTATCCTCTACCAACTCTATAGCCTAGAGAGTTTTCTGTCTTTTTTTTTTTTTTTTTTTTTTTTGGGGGGGGGATAGGGGGATAATAAGAAAACCATGTAAAACCTTCAGCTTGGCCATGTCAAAGTTCCTGTAGATAGTTAGCTTGTCTTAATAAATATAGAATAATTGACTATAAAATGCGCAAGTAGGAAAATCATCACTACTGACAATTAGTTATGGAATTTGTGTGAAATAATGCTATTAGTACACCTTTTCAAGTCAGTCATTGTTGACGTACCCCGTTGGTTGACTTTAACTCTGTTGAACGGCAAGCTTTCTGCACGCGATTCGCTGAACAGCCTCTTAGATTAATTGGATGTTCTAGCTATTCTGGTGTGCAGCTTACTAAGCACTGTAAGATTTCTTATTGCAGGAGGTCCACTACAATCAACATGGTTTGCTGCTTTTGGAGGGACAGGGCATTTATCGTTTAGGCGATAGCTGGTAAGACATTCACCCAGAAATTACTGCTGCGTGGTTGGAGATTTCTACTGAAGTCTTTTGAGTAACCTAATAGTAGGATCTTTTTTCCTTGCTATTGTTCTCCTTACTCGTGAAACATAGTACTAATCTTAACCTGATTGATTCCTGATAGGTACCCAGTTCAAGCAGGCGATGTCATTTGGATGGCACCATTTGTGCCTCAGTGGTACGAATAGAAGGAGCAATTAATACCGTTCTTCTACCATTCGTGGATTAGTTAGTTGACTCTTATTGTACTTTGTGTGAGCTTTGTTTCTCAGAGGAATTAACTCCTTCGGTTTTTATATGACAGGTATGCTGCGCTCGGTAAAACCAGGAGTCGTTATCTTCTGTACAAAGATGTCAACAGAAATCCTCTCTAGGTGCATTATTATCGTGGCATTGAATTCTCACGTGTGCGAGACTAGAGATGTGGTATTTATGAAGCAATGGATTAGTCCATCAGTATGCAATTCTTGTGGTGGTACAACACTAATCAATTGTATGTTATGCATCTTTGTGTGCAAATCAAATTCTGTTGGCATTGTCCTTGCACAGTAGTAGTCGGCATATCAGAACTCCTATGGATCCAATGGAAGTGGGTAAGTTGCAAAAATATTTCTTAATGTTATGTTGAATTAATTGTCAGATTATCAATGACTCTGAAGAATGATCCTCTCAAGCGTAATGCAAGGCTAGTCAGACCGAGCAAGGCTACTGCCGAGTTTCACTACTGATGATATATCTCAACTGTGAAATGATCCCATAAGGGAAAACATACTCCCGTTGCTGGTTGACTAATGTAAACACAGGGCGTAGACATAGACATTAAGGCACATCTGCCAGTGCTGACAATATTACCGTGCTCAATCTTTCTTGAAGCAACTTACCAGGCTGCTAATGATTGTCTGGAAATAACCTAGTGGATCATAATAAATACTGCGCTTTCCACAAAATTCTGTTCTTACTGAATTACAAAAGCTAAAGACTTACAAGAGTTTTTTACCAAGCATTCCCTGAATAGTGCTTCAGCCAAAATATGCATTGCTGATTGCATTCGGAAGTACTCAGGCACTGTGTGAAACTAAGAGCATGCGATCGAGCGTGATCTGCTACTTTTCGGGCGTGAACTTTCGGCTGGCGGGGGTGGTCCTCACCTGATTTTAGGGGAAAGATTCTTTGCACAACTGAGGGTTCAGTGGTTTCATGAATCTTCTAATGAAGCAGCTGGGGGAATTTCTGAATATCTTTTCAGCGAAAGTTGATTATCTCCATGACGACCGATGCTCAGCTTTCCCATTGCCAAAACCCTAGCATCCCACCGTCATTTTGTGGATTATCATAACTTATGGTTTAAAAACTTCCACGTGAAACTCGAAACGCACCTTTAAAATTGAATCAAATGGAGACCCCACGATGAGAGAGAGAGAGTGAGAGAGAGAGAGAGAGAGAGAGAGCATCACTTCCCACCACTACCACCACCGACTCTTTTCCCATCACCACTCTTTTTCCTTGCAATTTCCCCCCCTCATTCTCTGGTCAGATGATGCCTGACGCCCCTTCATATCGCACACAACCTTGCCTAAATGGGAATATTATGTATCATAAATATTTTTCTTAGGTCTGCTTTTCTCTTGCAAAGTTTGCTTTCTTTTCATTCCTGAAGACACTAACTGTCTGTAAAGTGATCATTAGTGGCACATTGAAGATTTCCATGGAAAAAAAATCTCCTCTGGAGGCTTTCTTCTTTAGTCATGAAAAATTCCCTTCTTATTGGGGTTCCTCTTGATTAGCTCTACGACTAATGTTGAAACACATTAATGCTTGGGAAGCAATATTCTTGCAAACTTATTATTGTTTTTGCGTTAAAGACAAGCACCTGATACTCTAATTGACCATATCTCATTCTGTACGGCTCTCACTTTTCCTAGAAAGAGTGTTTCTTCATTGGAAGTATTTCCTTTTGATCAGGTCATCTGTTTTTCCTAGAAAGTGTTTCTTCATTCTCCTGTTGTTATTGCTCCCAGACTAAGTGTCATCTTTGTCCTAAGATTTTGCCCCAGAGTTATAATGTTCTTATTTCAAAGGAGTTTAGTTACTATTTTTAAATAGGGAAAGAATCCTAGATATAGATCAAACCTTTTGTTTTAGACATGAGAGTTGCGCGTACATGCTTTGCTAGTTGGCTGACTTCTGTAATAACTCAGCTTAGTACTGATTGATTAAGTCTGACTTTATCTGCAGTGGATGGATTTGCATATTTTTAAACAAAGTGGTGTCGCATTCGCAGGCTCAGAAAGTTAGTGCGAAGGGTGCAAGATCTAATCGCCCTGTCTTTTGCCCTGCTCATTAGCAAGGTCATTTTGGTTCAAAAGCTTCTGAAGCTAGCAGATGGTTGGTTCATCTGGAGTATGCAAAGCACAAACCAATGCTTTTTACGCTAGATGTAGCTTTCTCTGTCCGAACAGTGTCCTAATAACGCATGGATAGGTCATTTTTCGTGGGTGCTACTATACATGCAAGGTGTGAATCAGTAGATCTCGCGATCCATAGTATCGCATGGCAAATCCAACCATAAGTCAGAGGCTATCTTTTCCTTGATGGCAGACCATCTTAGATAATATATATTTGTTCCATGGAAACTTCACCGCGTGGTTTTGGAAAAGCGCCTCGGTGGATGAGAGAGCATTTTTCGAAGTTCTCTTTTTGTCGCAAGTGTTTTCATGCCTTAAATTTGTCTTGGAACTACTTGTGCTTGTCACTTGTCTTCATATGGTCGCATTATATTAATGGTTTTCCTGCTGTGACTACCCTTCATTTTCTTCATTCAACATTCATTGGTTTATGATCTTTTCTTTGTTTTAGTGGGTGCATTTGATCTTAATGAAGGAGTGGCGGATTGATTTGCGGAGAAAACAGAAGCTAAGATTATATATAGCACTCTAATTTTCTTCTGTGTTTGATGCCAAAGTCCATTAGCATTCTGAGAGTTCAGGAATTCAAAATGCATAAAGATTGGCATCTAACATAGCTAAAGAGGAATTTCTTTTTAAGTGCTTGAATAAGCGGCTTCGTCAATTTAAAGTAAATAATCATGTAGCCCTTTCAAAGATGGAGAATTCTGAATGCAGTCACTATAAGATCCAAAAGAAAAGGAAAATCCAATTTGAATGCATCATCTTGTTAGTAATTAAGCCGGATTCATAAATGTTCTATACACATGCATAGTGAGTGTTCATATTTTTACGTATAGTTTAATGTTTTGTAAATACTTAAGAATCTATCTCCTTATAATACTGGACACATTTATGAGTAACTTAAGAATAAGAGTCATGTAACAAGCTTATAGAAAGGCATGTCTTGTGGTCATTTATGATAAAGGGAAATGAAAAGAAAAGAAGAGATAAAGTCTATTTGTCTTATTATCTTCCTTGAGTAGTGAGCGTTTTCATCTCAAATTATCCTATCACATCTGTACATTTATATAAACAAACAATTTATTACTGATACCACCCGCCGTGGTGGCTCCGCTAGATAGGCTTCAGGCTTCCTTTCGCTAAGAGGTTTGGAGTTCGAGACATTAGTGACTTACCCAGTGGCATGTGTGTGGTGGCTAGCACGTGTCGCCCCCAGTGGTTTATCTCCGGCTGCCGGCCGTGCGGGGTTCCTTGGGTCATCAAAAAAAAAAAAAAAAAAAAAAAAACAACAATTTATTACTGATTAATTTCGAGCCATCATATTCATGGTGATTGCTATCACCACAAAAAACAAAGCCAAGAAGCCCGTTACATAGCATTTGGAATGTGATCATGGAGCACTTAACAACCTAACTTTCTGCTCCTTTCGCACCATAAAATTAGGCTTTTGCATATAATAACGGCATGAGCAATGAGGCTGGGATCGATGCTCCATAAGTGCTGCCATTCTCGTAATCGCACAATGATCAAAAAATTGAGGCACATGCGATGAGTCACCCACATGATTAATCAGCAAATGCATAATCTGTTTGGTTTGATGCCTGTATGGCCCCCGAAACATGAGTCACTTTCCCTTGAAAGCCTAGTCTAACGGCTAAAAAGGGACCTGTTTAGGGCTAATGAATAGAAAATTCATGATTTTGGAAATCGATAAAGTAGTAAGAACAAGATTGGCTATCACAGTTCAAGATATGCATCATTTCTTGCAGGCTTTGAAGAAAGCTTCTAAGATGGATCATTGTTGGATCTTGCACTTAACATAAAAAAGGTTTGGATGCTGCCAAATAATAAATTGTGTAAGTTCTTATATGTTGATACGCTGTTGAATGCATTTCGAAAGCCTAATCTTGAATGATTAATGATTATCATGGATCAACTGAAGGGTTTCACTAATTTAACTCAATGCTCCATTCTATCACACTAGCAAATCTTTACATCGAGCATAAACTATATTTCTATGTAATTATACTGATGCAAGGAGAAAGGAAAAACCATGATTTGGCTTAATATAAATAATTTAAGGCTTTTGTCCAAATATAGACTATGACCCTCTTAATCCAAGGAATCTGTGTAATGCGGAATCAGTTTGTAAATAAAGATTACCTGGCGTGAATTCCACCCCCGCTTCTCTCTCCACCCACCATAGAAAAGAAAAAGGGGCACTTTGTTCCGTCAGAGATGACTTTGCTCGTGTTCTTTATTTCACCATTTTAATCAGCAAAATTGTCTCTTCTGATAACAAAACAAAACACTTTTTAGTATGACCTCTAATGCAAAACAGATATTGTCGCAACAACTAGCAAGAGGGAGAGGTGAGGGATGAGGTCAATGAAAAGTTCAAATGACCCACTATAAAGAAAAGGGGCAAAAAAAAAAAAAAAATGGCTCCCACTTCTTACTTCCAACTACACCTGTGAGTGCAAACTTAACCACCAATTGAATAGAAAAGCAAGGAAAGAAATTCCACTCTTGTTTTTATGTTCATGTGTATGCGATCTCGCTAAGGCGTGAGATATGATTAAAAACCCCAATCCAAATGGGGACAGACACACGTAGCCCCATTGTCAATCAGATATCGAGTTGTCTTTGTTGGTTACCCCAGAAAAGCAATGCTGTATTTAACTCAAGTCCAATGGGTTAATTAGTGTTTTTGGACTTTTTGAAGATCAGGATACGCATGGACCAACCGACATTTTTATTTGACCAATGGCAAGGCAAGAGGGAAGAAAAATAGCCAAAAATCAAGGCAAGTTGAAGAAGCACTTAAGTGTCGCTTAGTCAACCAGTCCTTTCATTTTATGTGCTTTGTTTGGATAGGGATAAGAACAGACATCCGACAAGGAGATGTTAATTCCACGGTTCTATATTATTTTGAGGTCCTAATTCTTACACCTATTTATGCTCTCTCGAACCAGGTTTTTCCTGGGAATGATGTCACATATCACCAAAATATCCACTTAAATTATGTAAATGGATCACATGTATTGCTGAATCTCACTTTACCTCTAACCAGAAATATGAATGAATGTGGAGAAAAGCTATCTGTAGAGAATGCAATGAACCTTGTGAACAAATTATCTTTTAAATTTCCCCTTAACATTTTTTTTTTCCAAAATTTCTTCCAGAAAGACAACTGGAAGCTGTCATTAGAGATCAAAGCACATAATTATAGGTATCAAAAAAGTATGAGATTTGATTGGTTCTAAATTCCGTGCTCCGATGTTTATCTTGAATAATTAATATTCATTAGATGCCACGATTTCACTTGAAACCATCATGACAGTCATTTGTTACGCTCAATCAAGCATGACCGTCACAATCAAGAAAGCTCCTCGAGTGGTTATCATTGATAGCACACCCTCAGGCCTCCACTGTATGCCAAAAATAGAAACTAACAAGTAAGGATTATTTATGCATGAATTGATGTGAAAAAAATTATCATCGGACAGCCCAATGCATATGAAATTCTTGATGAACAATAGGAGAAAGTGATTATTTTCCCACTTGTGTGCGGATATCATCCGAAAATCATGGTATTTATCCTGAAACAGTTTGTGGATGAATTAAACTGAAAGATGTTAAGAAAAGGAAAGAATAAGAGAATCCAAGAGATGTTGACAAATAATGTTCCCCAAACATTACAAATTATAAGAGGGTCTAATCATGTGATACGAAAGATATAAAGAAAGAATCATGGACCACTCAATCCCAACCCAATATACTCGAATGATGGATTCTCTATTACAAGTCATATGGATGAGAAAAGCAGATTTTGGGAACCTATAATTAAGGGCTGACAAAGGAGGGTGGATGATGCTGTAATCATAATTCAAGGTTGATTGGAGAAATAATTAAGCATGCAAGGAACTATCAAGAAGCTTCCCTATAAGCTACAAGCTGCAAGCTAGCTACCTAGCTTCTGCCCTTTTTGCCAATCGCTTAGCGTTTGAGATTTGGTTTGGTTTGATATCAAGAAAAGAGTGGAGTTTGACTTTGTTTAGATACTTGGGGTTGAGGAGAAAGAGGGTTTCATCGGACGAAGTTCTATTGGTTGAGATGATGGTGTTCATTGCCCACTTGCTCCACTTGTCTAAATTTTTTATTTAATGGTTCATCTTCTATTCACTCAAGCTGAGATATCCCCTTTTACAATATGATAGAGCAATTGAAGCTATCGTCCTTAGGTTATGATTATTTCAATGTCTTCATTCTCAGCCAGTTAAAAAGAAAAGAAATGTGTGAATTAGATTCGTCCATATCAAGGAGTGGTGACACTTTAGACTTGCAACCCGATCATTACACACAAGTTGCGATCAACTTAAAATATTTCGTGCTAATGAGAATACTTGTTTATAGCCAATTAGGAGTATCGAATCAAGTTAGACCACGTGTGATAATTATATAACCGATAACATGTGACGAGATATCAGACGCAATATATGATTTATTTTATCGCCGTTAATAGTGAAAACAAATTGGAGGTATACTAGAATTTTTAATTTTATATGATGCGTATACCATGTCATACAAACATGTCTATTTAATGATGTTTCTCTCAAAAGCTTCAGTCAATATAAACAATACTCAAATCCAGCTTTACCGGTTACTCATGCTACTTGAAGTCGAGACTTAGTGGAATAGTAAAATAACGGAGGACCTTGACTGAAAGCAAACCCTAAGGGGATGGTGGGAGAGTGAATTTTGCTTTATGCTTGCACATCCATAAATAAAGGGAGACTACTGGAGTATATACCCTAAGGGGCTTTGAGTTTCGCTAGACTGAAAAAGGGTACATTCTAGTAGGAGATTGCAAGCCAAATCTTTATGACTTTGACACCTGGGAAGACGATCCGTATTTAATTACATTTGAATTCTGGAAGCTGAAGAAATAATTACTCAAGAGCATCGCGCCAGCTTTCGATATGATTCTGGATAGAATTTTCTATGGACACACATTCCACTTTACCAATCTAGGAAACTAAAATAACAAGAGAATCGTAAACTTTTCATACCAGAGGTGAACCTTAGTAACCCACTGCCTTGAACTGTCCCACTGCCTTGAACTGTCCTAAGGTTCAATGCATAGAAAACACAAGCTACAGTTCTATTATTATAATTATTATAATTATATTTATTATTATTATTATTATTATTATTATTATTATTATTATTATTATTATTATTATTATCATCATCATCCTCGTTTTTGTCATATGGTCAACAATTCCCCTTAATTAGGTGGGCCCATCTCACGCGATATAAAGATGCGCGTGCTTTATTCATAATAGATTAATGAATCTTTTACAATCAATTGGGCTCTACCATTCTTTAGTACGTGTCCACCTTCTATAAATTACGAATCAAGAACCCTCCAAGCATGGTTAAAGACCAGCAAAATTGCAAGCTCTCATCAATGGATGCCACAAGCAATGACCGTCGTACAGAAAATATTCCATTTGCTTGATCAGATCATCAGTAACCCCGGCCTCCTAGGGCAAAAGAATCTATTGATGTATTAAAGAAAAGATCACCACCGGCCTTACAGAATTGACATTATTCTTAGCATTACCATTTCTTAACTAGCTCTTTATACCACTAGAGTTTAGCAAAAAGCCTCAAGCTAGGTTTCTAGGAATAAAGGACACAAAAAAAAAAAGAGTAGACCTTATTAATAAGATATAATTTCGAGATTTACTAGGAGCAATCTAAGGAGATCCTTAAATTATTGTGATTTTCTTGAATACGTGTCTATACAAGATAGTACCCTTGCGATCTCATATAGTACCCTTGCGGTCTCATATGAATAGTACAAGCTTGACCTATCATTTGAAAGCAAAACAATGTATAGGAAAAAAGAAAAAAGAAAAAAGAGGGTATGAAGAACTTACTTTACCTTGCTCTACATTTCAACCTTCCCCTTAATATTACTTACTTTACCAAAAAAAAAAAAAAAAAAGAGAACTTACTTTACCTTCTATTAAATTCATTTAAATGTCTTGAGATTAGTGTGTGATCCTCGAACTCATTATCCAACCAAGTTGAGGAGATCCTTGGAGATCATACTAGAAATTCATTGTCCAAATCATTACTTCTGCTATCGACTCAGGGGAATATTTCATACTTTGTCTAACCTTTGCGAATGTAGCTAGTAGCTCTAACACTTTCATTTTGTATGGTTCCCTTGTCTAGCCAAAAGGAAGTTCTTCAACCTTCTAACCAGCAAATAGAGTTTTTACCTTTTCCTTGTTTTATATTCATTTCAATTTCTAAAGATAGACAAATTACGCATGTTCTAGTCATTTATCGTTGTGCAAAAAGTTTCCAGTGTTGTTGCATTAATCTTTTCTTGATTAGTATGCCAATCTAATCTATTTATTTAAATTAATTTTAGGAACACCAATATGGAATAATTAAGCTTTTTTATATAATTGATGCAACAACTAATGGTTTCTAAGTAATGTGAAGGGAAGTGGAAGGATATGGAATTTTGTGAGGATGCGGCTCAACTGCAAGATTCCATTCGACCCTTGGAAATGGAGCTAAGACTTTTTTCTCCTCATGTGTTTCCATAGAACTACAAATAATATGCCCCTCTCAAATGATGTTTCGATATGATGGAAACTGTCTATTTTGTGATGAAATGAATATTTATGTACTACCATAAGGAATCGAGTCCAACTATTCTTGTGACCCAAGTTGCTTTAACAAAAGGTGTTAGATGCTTGCCACATCTTTTTAAACTTTCATATTAGGAAATTCCAAAGAGTAGGTCAAAGTTCCTCCCCTCTTCCTTGTTTAGTGATTTCTCTTACAGGGTTTTATTTCAAAATGGTTGCACCTTTTCCAACCTTTTCTTGCATGCTTCCACAAGAGAGATTTCTTTTGGGAGTCTCGGGGCTCTCAAAAGCCGAGGGCAAGAGGAAAGATAGAGCCAGGGGCATTTTGAACATCTCACTCATCCGTGGACTACTTATGATTTGGTTCTTCCATTAATTAAGCCAAGTGGGAAACAAATATATACTATCCAAAGCTTCTTTGCTTACATAAGTCATTATACAAAATCGCTACATATGAGTCTCGTACATATAAACAATCAATAATAAAAATAGAGAAAATGGTTGGAGAGACTGTCATCCTTTCAATATCTTACTGAGACAGGATACAATTTATTATACGTTTTATGATATATGAAATTTCATATAAATTTTCACTCTTTTAACATAAGGAATATGAAAATTTTTTTCACATTGCTCATTAATTATATTTTTGCATCTGCTATCAGCCACATAGATATAAAATGACGAGGGAATTATACTTTCTATTTGAGTTTACCACGTCGTCATGGTGTGTAAATGAAACTATAAGCCCTAAGAACATGACTTTTTATATCAATAAGTGGTGAGAATATGTGTCAAATTATATGATATCCTCACTCTTATTGTCTTCCCAAAATGCTTATTTAAGGACCTTCACCTCAAGCTCTCAGGGCAGCCAAAGAGCCAGTCTCAATCAAAACACTCCCCCAACACACCCCCCAAAAAAAAAAAAAAAATGACCACCACCCAAACTTCACCCACCAAAAACACCTCGTCCTCCTTCGCTCACTACCTTCACTCTCTCTCACAAACACCTCACAGGCTAAGGAAGAGAATGCTAGCAACATGGACACCAGACCAGGAGCTCAACCATGTGAGGCTGCGTTCCGGTGCCGACATGAAGAGGAAGCTCCAATGGTATGACTTAATAGCTCTTGGAGTTGGAGGAATGCTTGGTGTCGGTGTGTTTGTCACTACCGGTCCGGTAGCTCACTCCATGGCCGGGCCTTCAGTTTTCATATCGTATATTATAGCTGGGGTATCAGCACTCCTTTCTTCCTTGTGCTACACTGAGTTCTCAGTCCAGATTCCGGTTGCTGGAGGCGCCTTCAGCTATCTGAGAGTGACCTTCGGTACATTATTTCCTATATGTCAAGATTTTTCATTGAATCTTTACGCCAATGAAAAGTTTAGTTTTCATAAACTGTGCACAGACGAAAATCGTGTTACAGTGTTTCGGAAATCAAGATTCTTCATTAGCAAAGCCTATGAAAACCTATAATGCTTATGAATACAATAGAAAATCCCGCATCTTTTCTCACTTCGATTTATCTTTTTGGATTTAAATCTTCCTAGGTGAGTTTGTGGGTTATTTTGCGGGGGCGAATATATTGATGGAGTATGTGTTGTCGAATGCTGCGGTTGCGAGAAACTTCACGGACTATCTGTGTCGCGCTTTGGGAGAAAATGACGCGACCTGTTGGAGGATCGAAGTGGAAGGACTAATGAAGGGATACAACATGCTTGATTTTCCAGCAGTTGCTCTTGTGCTTCTTCTCACCCTTTGTCTTTGCCGTAGGTTGGATCTCCCTCCCTCCCCTCTCTCTCTCTCTCTCTCTCTCTCTCTCTCTCTCTCTCTCTCTGACCCGCCCCCCTCCCCCGCCATTTCAATTTCAAGGATCTTGTTTTTTTTTCTATTAAAATCCATGCTAGGTACTTTACCAAAAAAAAAAAAAATCCATGCTAAGTACAGAAGATTATCATTAACTAGAGATCTTCTTGATCTTCTGGCAACATTGACCAGTGTGAAATTGCGCTTTTCCTTGTTTCTGAAGACATTGGTGCGCGAGAACGCATTAAACTAATGCGCCAATTCATGGTTTTTCTTGTGGGAGTGGAGAGTGGCCACTTTCATGGGATTTATGTGTGATAGATGGAACGTATTTTGAAGTTGTCACCAAGTGTAAACATCTGATAGCGTTTATTCTTTTCTTTATTATTGTCATATGGACAAAGCAGCTCCATTGCTCATTATTGGATGTATTTTTTTATTAACTATAATTGGACCCATTTAACCATAGTGATTGATACACGTCTCTTTTGTTTGTACACGATTTAATTTGCAGCACCAAGGAGAGCTCAATATTGAACCTTATAATGACAGTCTTCCATGTAATCTTCTTTGGGTTCATAATAATTGCGGGGTTCTACAATGGGAATGGCAAGAACTTGGTGAGGCCAGGAGGATTAGCACCATTTGGGGTCAAAGGTGTGCTCAATGGAGCAGCCAGAGTGTATTTCAGCTATATTGGGTATGACTCAGTCTCAACCTTGGCTGAGGAGATCCAAAACCCTTCCAAGAGCCTCCCTATCGGGATTGTTGGTTCCATGGTCATTGTGTCTTTGCTCTATTGCCTCACGGCATTGTCCTTGTGCATCATGGTTCCATACAATGAGGTCAGTCTTCTACAGAGAGATCAATCAATCTAAAAGTTGGATGGTCTTTCGATTTTGCATATAGCTCTAGTGAAGGAAGGGATAAAGCTGTCTAGACACTTCTTGAAATTGGGTATTCTTTGCAAAGTAGCCCCTCTAGTCTATGTTCTGTTCACATCTTATGTAACCCATCTGTCCGAATTCGACTAGGGTTTTTGGAGAAACCATTTTATGTGAAAATTTCAAGGATATAAAATCACTCAAATCACTCTGTCATTAGTCTAGGTTGGTTGGGTAGAGAAAACTTAAAAGGTGCAGGAACTAATATGGCAAAAACGATGATAAGTGCAAAATATCATCATATAAAACTTTTACTCAGAGAAATTAATTTTCATAAGATGAGGTTATATATACAAGCCTTGGATATTCAATTTGTGAAATGCGGCATAGTGATCCTTAAATCTACATGCATACGCGTGCCATGTCATTGGAACTTTCACTTAGACAACAATAGCACGACTTGCCAACACACAACCAGTTAGAACTAACATTTACACTAACGAAAGTCTCGATTGGAAAGCAACTAGAAAAAGCATGCAGATAACCAATGAGCCCTAGTTTGGAGAACCCCCTTTTCATATGGTTAACCATCATATTGGACATTCCTTATTCTCAATGTCGGTTGACGATGATTGATTGACATTGATATGTGCAGATATCAAAGGATGCATCGTTTTCAGTTGCCTTTGAGAAGATAGGGTGGGGATGGGCGAGCAATCTAGTGGGGGCAGGCGCAAGCTTGGGGATTGTGGCGTCTCTGGTGGTGGCTATGCTTGGTCAAGCTCGCTATCTTTGTGTCATCGGGAGGTCCCATCTGGTTCCTTCATGGCTGGCCAAGGTTCATCCTTCCACTGGCACACCATTGAACGCCACACTTTTCTTGGGTGAGTGAGCCTTTCCTTTCTGTTGCCTTTTTCTTCAACAAAAGATGTCCCCTTCTTTATAAGTAGAGATAATCGTCTGGAAGTCTAATACATGTTTGATTATATATCCAAAGAAGATATACGAAGTCCTCATGAATTAGATGAAATCTCAACGAATCCATGATGTACTTTTTCTTGAACAGCTGATTGTTTCATTCACGGGCTTTTTTTCCTCCTTTGGGTTGCTTTTGAATGGCTGGGCATGGGAGGCTCTTCATACGATTACCAAGAAAAAATCTTCTTGTCCTTCATTGAGAGTAAATTGACTAGTTATTTCTGATATGCAAAAGAATGATTTCAGATACTGCTAAACAATGCATGTGATGCATAAAGCTTCACGTCCTCTTCTATGTTATTGAGCACGCATTTCTCTGTCTTCCTTTTGTAATGATCAGCTTCCGTCCATTACTATGCATACGGAAGGGAACATCTGTTGATCATTTTAGGAGCTTTCTTTTGAGTTTGTCTTGGCATTTTGCTAACCCTTTGTCCATGATGTCTTTCTCTCTGTCTCCTTTGTCATTTTCTCACCATAAAGGAAACCCTACGTGAAAGTCATGAACGGGGAACCATCTGACAATGAGCAAATTGTGGTTTGGATTTTTTTTCCTTGGCTAAAACAAAATTTATATGGTTTTCAGTTGTCGGAATATAACAAAATAGTAATATGATTTTTATTGCATAAAGAACTTTGCGGGTTCATTGGCTAAAAAGTTGCCAATTTAATTATCTCTATGCTATTTATTAGTCTAATGACGAGGTATTCAAGTAGCTTATCCGTTTCCTATTTGTTCTCATATGAATCTCCTCTCTTTCATTCTTATGTAGGGATTTGCACAGCATTAATAGCACTATTCACCGATCTAGAGATAGTCTTCGAAATGATCTCCCTAGGAACCCTCATGGTGTTCTACCTCGTGGCCAACGCCCTCATCTACCGCCGCCACGTCATCACCAGCCGCCACCCACCGCTCCACACCATCCTCTTCCTCTTCCTCCTCTCCTCCGCCTCCCTCGGCTTCTCCATCTCCTGGAAGCTCGAACAGTGGTGGGGCTCGGCCCTGTTCAGCAGTTTTGCGGCCATCGCCACTGCATCATTCCACCGCATGGTCCCCTTCCGTGGCGGCGGGGACTTGCAGTGGTCAGTACCACTCATGCCGTGGCCGGCTTCAGCCTCGATCTTTCTGAGCATCTTCCTAATGACGAGCCTGAAAGCAATTTCGTTCCAAAGGTTCGGGATATGGGCGTGTGTGATCAGCTTGTTCTATGTGTTGTATGGAGTCCACTCAACTTATGAAGCTGAAGAGACGGAGAAGGAGGCGGGATCGGATGGGATCGTCAACACAATAAGCTCGTCGTCTTTACAACAAGTCGTTTCTGCTAATAATAAGCTAGATGTTCAACTGCCTTAACCCTAAATTGGGTTGGTCTTCTGTTCGACAACCTATGGAGTTCCCATTAAGGAAAGGCGAGTTCCCACTAAGCAAAATAGCCAAATAGCGACAACAACATACGACAATTTGTCATTTGTCAAGGGGACGGGAACGAAATGAGGGATTCGAGGTGGAAAGAGGCATGAGAGAGTTATTTCAAACCAAAGAATCTTCGAAAAAAGTGGACCTTGTAAAATGCCAACGTGATCGGTGGAGGGAAATGGATCAAACCACAATAGCCATAAGAAGTTCATGCACTCTTGTCAAGCTCAGATTTTTTTAGATATTACCAACTTGAATGAGCATAACTCATCAATCGTCACCAACTTTAGCTGGGTAAGTCACACAAATAAAAATCGTCAAATTCATACGATAGTTGATGAGTTTAAGGTGCTTTAAGCAAGTTAAATAATAGTTGGTCAATAGAAAAATCAAATTTAATTAATTAAAGGAACAAAAAAGTATTGATAAATAATTCAAATGAGAGTTGATAACCTAAAATTAATTGGTATTTTAATTATAAAAAGTTGGCAAGTCATTTAAATAAAAATCATTGAGTACATGTAAAAGTCGATAAATTTAATACGTTGCTAAGAAAGGCAAATAAAAATTGGCAAAACATAAGAACATGAGATGAAAATTTATAAAAACTCTATAAAAACACCATTAAGTTCTTGACAATTTATCGAGCAGGTGACTGATCTTTTTTTTTTTTTTACCAATAGTTTTGCAGTTACTAACTTTTTCTAGAAACCTACCAGCACAAAGTTTAAAAAAGAAAAGAAAAAAAATAGTAGAATCATTCCTATAGTTGCAATAGCAAAAGCATATTTAACCTCCTTTTTGAAGAGAACCTAGCTAGCATTGCTTTCTTGATATATTACTCATATGTAGATCACATCATGAAAGCGTTCCACAATTGATAGTTTGTTTCGTTCAACTTCAATATGTACATCACAATTTCGAAGCATGTATAATCAAACACTCGGACACTCCACCAATCTTGCACCACAGCCATTAAGTGATTCCAATTTGCCCTTCAAAAGGGAAACCAACTTAGCAAGACTATGCTGAAGTCCACGCCATATGAGACCGAGATTTCTATGAAATCAGTACTCAAGGCAACTTTATTTCGACATGGTCACAAGAAAGTAATTCTTTCAAAAGTCCTTATTCCTTAGCTAGAGCATCCAGGAGTCGAAAATCTGATGTACAGCTTTGGGGTTGAAAATCTTACTGTGACTTTAAGCAGACCAAAGAGGACCGTGGAGGTTAGTCCGGTTCTTCTTCTTTCAACCAGATATCCACTTGGAGGCTTGTCCTGTTCAAACAGTGGTTAGCCTCAGATTCGATCACCTCGGTTACGAGAAAGTGACAGGAAGGGGGTGTAACTAGATGAACTTTCTAATGATTATTGCGGACTTAGTGGTGGGTCAGGCCTGCCCTATAATGCCGATCGAGCACCGATGGTTGACCCCCCACTCAAATGCCCTTTCCACTAAAGAAGAAGAAGAAAAAGAAAAAGGGAACCTCCTCCGCCCCTCAAGCCAAGTGCTCGTGTACTGTCAGTCGAGGCTAATGCGTCAGTCAGCAGAAATTGTACTCATCGTCCCGTGGACTACACGAAAGGGTGAGGATGGTCGGAGTGTCGAGATGCTTCAATGTCTACGCGAAAGGCTAATGCTTACCACATTTGGTAAAATAAGAAAAAGTTAGATTTCCCCGTGTCATCTCCCACTTTGGTTGGACGGTAATTGCGGGGAGCCAGTAGATTTCGAAGAGAGAAGGTGCCGTTAGTCAAGCCTGCCGTTCGAGTACTGCGGTCGGTCGGCCGGCACAGGGGAAAGCAAAAGTTCTTCATTCTGACCAGATTGCAGTTGTTACCATCAATGAGCTCTAACATTGTAAGGAGAAGATTATCATCAATTTATTCTATACGCATTGCACGATGCGTACCGCAAGTAAAAGTCCGAGACCAGGAAACAGGAAATGATAAAAAGAAAACCAAGTTGTGGCTCTTTGAAGCAGTCTAAGCAGATCAAAATGGAGATGAATGTATGCTTCCGCGCCGTTTCTCAACCACCCCAGGAGGACTGGTTCCTTTAGGTGGAGAGAAATCAAGGCGGAATTTTGAGAAACTGGGTATCTGTCGCCGTGAACGATTTGAGAAGAAAAATTGAAAAGAGAGAGAGAGAGAGAGAGAGAGAGAGAGAGAGAAGGCAGAGAAGCAGGAAAATATAAAAAGGGAGATGATCCGCTGGGGATAGCGAGATTTTCGGGGGTTTGAACCCGACGTGAATCGAACACGCAACCTTCTGATCTGGAGTCAGACGCGCTACCATTGCGCCACGGATCCCTTGGTGTGATGTGAACCATGTGACCTTTATTTATTAGTAAATTATTCCTAAATGAAAGTATCGTGCTCGAAGAAATTCTTCCATTTACGGCCGAAAGCCATACGGCTGATGATCCAGAACTCCTCGAAAGGAGACCAGCATGATTGAGTTCAACTTTTTCCAAACGACCTCGAACCCTCTTATCCTTGGTCTCGCTTATTTCTGTTTAATCATTCGATGGCTCGAAGATCGCCCGAATAAAAGGTTGTTTTGTAGCGATGAAGATAAAGATAGAAATCTATTATTAATTAAAATGTACAAGAATTGCCATCACAGGGGTTCCATGGTGTAGTGGTTAGCACTCTGGACTTTGAATCCAGCGACCTGGGTTCGACTCCCGGTGGGACCTTTTTCTTCATTTACACCTTCATTTTTTCCCTTTTTGGGCTGCTTATCCCACCTTCCAATTCAAATAGTGCTCCTTCTCGACAAGAACTCACCATTTGATTTAAGAAAATAGTGCGTCCTTAAAAAATAAATTATACAACTTGCTTTTCGATAAAAGTCAATATATCTCGAAAGTTGAAGTATTATAATGTATAATCTTGAAATACGATTATTTTTTCCTTTATTCATTCTAATAGTGCTCCTCTTGACAAATACTCGCCATTTGATTTATTTAATAATGCATCCTAAAAAAGTAAATCAAACAACTTTTCTTATTCGATAAAGGTGAATATATTTTAACTAGAGAGGCGAAGTACTCTAGTGCACAATCCTGAACTCAAACAGGCTCTATTACTTGGAGAATCTTGGATCTTGGCTTGTCCCTGCTGAAAGGCTTGTCTGATCATGCTTTCATGGAAAATATAGACCTGAAATGCAGATATCAAACGCGTCATGTTACCATCATTTTCAGGAGAATAGGAAAAGTAAATGGTATCCAGAACTTCTTTCTAGCCGAATCTATTCCGGAGAGCAAGAAACGCGAGGAAGAAAGGAAGGGAACTCACTTCCGCATTTGAAATGGTGGGGGACCCTCCGCCCGCAGCTCTGGAAGAGCTTGATGGCCTTGTTCACGGTGATGAGATTGGCCACGCGGGGGGTGAATATCGGGCACACGCACTGGTAGTGACTCAGCCTCACGCGCTCGCAGCACCCCGGCGACGGGGGCTGCCCGAACACTATCGGTTTGCACGTGTTGACAGCAAGCCGCCGCTCCTCCTTGCACTGGGTCGGGCTCAGCCGGGCGGCCCCGTGCACCGCCCTAACCTCGCTCAGTGCCACAAGGGCTAGACCCAGAACCATCACCAATGTCCATACACCCTCACTTCTTAGGCCTTTCATGTTCCCTCACTTCTCTATTACGGGTACTTTAGTGTATGCTTCAAAGTCCCTCGCGCAGTGCAGAATTTATAGGACCGTGAACTGATGCAATCGCCACCGCAAGTCAACTGATGCAGCGCTGACCGATATATTCTCTTCTTCATCCATCATCTTGCTTGCTTTGACATTGCGCACCCAGCACATGCGAATGAATGATGAACGCGCTTTGTGTTATCTTGGGGAGTTCACGTCCCAAGTCGTCTGCTCTTGTCCTTGTACTCTTGACTGGGTAGACTTTGAAATTCGCCTAGCAAACTCCACTACCTCTGTCAACTATGGCTGCTCGAGGGGATATTTTTTAATTGCCTATGGCTCAATTTTGGGCGACTCTTTCTTGGTTTTGGTTCATTCTCCTTAATTATTTAAAATGGGTACGGAAAAGCTGTAGATCTTTGCGGGCGTAGTGAGATAGTTGCCTACAGATATCCAGTATGCACATGTAAAGATTTGAACCAGCAAGTCAAGCCGATGACAAAACCACTTCATTTTTCAGCGCGTGTGCACTGATTAAAGTATGTATCAAGCTATAGAACATGATCTGTAACATAGCCAGCATTATGAGTGTACAATCTGTACCAAACAATAGGCCTTAAAAGACCTTGGAGAAATTTATCCCAGTAGAACTGTTTTTTTGGTAGATCTCTGTTATTATATTGCCGCTACGAAGTCGCCGCTATTATCGACTTCAGAATCCAAGTCAGCATCTTCATCGGGGTCCGAAGGACCAGCCACACCTTGACCAACTTTAGATCCCTCCCCAGGAGTTCTGGCCTCTTGAATAATCCGCATCACTTCTTCGACACTCTGAAGAGGCTGGTCCCGTTCGGTCTCATAGTTGGTTTTCTCGCCTTCAATAAGTTCTTTTGGCAAGTTCTTCAGAAACCACGGGTGCTTCTTTATCTCTGGGATAGTGATCCTCTTTTGAACAAAAAAGGCAAAAACATAAAAATGATGGCTTTACTTTCATAACAGCATAGAAGGTTGTTGATACTCCACATAGATATTTCGTTTCGGTCAAGTTTCATTTGTTCATGGACACTATATGAAAAGTTACTGTGTACTACCATCATGATTCAGAAATTTCTTGACTTCATTCACGTTATCACTTCACTTCAGCATTTTATAGAGAGAGAAATCCCAATTTATAAGGGCGAGACTATAATTCAAATGGCAGTTGATATGCTATGAAGATTATAGTGCCAAATCATAGAGAAAATGGTAATAGAGAGGCACGGGGTTACCTTAGCAGGATTTGCGACAAATATACGAGAAAGGAGATGCCTGCAATCCGCAGACACGCGAATGTAGTCTGGTATTGTGTATTGAACACTCATAATCCTCTGTCACAAACAAGAACCCAAGTTCTCATCCCATAGACCATATGATGCACAAAAGGAAGAATCTATGCATGCGGAAAGGGGGATGGAACCAAAAAAAAAAACATTTTTCTCATGTTCACTGCCCCGCCTTTTTTTTTTTTTTTAAATCTCGTTACACGGTCAAACTTACCCCAATGGTCTTGCGGAAATCTCTAGGATCGTGAGGGTCCTCAAACGGGTATCCTCCAACTAACATCACATAAAGTGTTACACCACATGACCACACATCTGCAATCTGCAAGCCAAGAATGAAGATTACTCATTGCAAATTCATCCAACAAGCACGTGCAATGTGAAGGAAATCTACTTCCATGAGTAAGCTAGGACCAGTGGCTGAGTAAGAGCAGAACTTCCAGCATTAGCTTTGGAGATACATGGAAGAGTCAACGATTGTGTTGGGAGCATTGTAAATGAGCTATTGTAGAGACATGAATACCTTTCCATCATACTCCTTCCGAGACAGCACCTCTGGAGCAATATAGGCTGGTGTTCCAACTGTTGACTTTGGTTGTGAATGCAACAAAGCTGACTGCAATTACAAAATCAAGCTGACTGAACATTTGAAGCTCAACTTGACAACAGATGCTAATGAGATGAGAACTATAATCGACTGATGAATTCTCAAGCCTAAACCTTGGGCCCACTGGAATATCACTGACCTTGGAGTAACCAAAGTCGCATATTTTAAGACGCGGAGTTGGACTTCCATCCAAAAGAGTATTTTCCAGCTTCAGATCTCTGTGACAAATTTGCTGAAACAAGAAAGAAGGATGATTTGACGAGGAAATCCATTGCCAATTAAGATGTGAAACTTATCAATTCAAACCCTTACCATGGAGTGGCAGTAGCTGACTCCTGATATAAGCTGCTGAAAGAAAAACCTAGCCTGTTGCAGAGTGATGCCAATTTAGGAAATGAAATACGAATAACCCAAAAGTCTAGCCCATTCCAACAACGATGTGATGCAAGGAGTTGAATGTCGAATTAATTCTGTAGAAAGCACAAAACACGAACCTCATCTTCACTAAACCGACCAGCACTGCATATTTTCTCAAAAAGCTCACCTCCAGCTGCATATTCCATGACTATTGCAAGGTGTGTTGGGGTCAACAGAACCTGCAGTACAGCCACAAGAGTGAGGAGGTGCACCTGCTCTACACAGCTCAACAGGGGCAGCACAAAATTCACTACATCACATTGAATTTCTTATCCTATGGAAGGTGATAATGTTTCCCCGACCACCCAATGCAATGAGTTTTGCAATTCCAAAGACCTCATAACACCTTAGGTTAGGGCCCCATGGGACTAAGGTTTTACAACGCACAATGCAGTTTGCATCCATTGTGCTATTCACATTCCACTATAACTATAGCGTAGGTTTATGTTAAAGTTGAGTTGATTGCTCAGTATGCCAGAAGTGCAAAGACAACTAGTATTTAGAGACTACAATAAAGCTAATCCATGACCACATAACAGGCATGATATGTGACTACCTAAATTTCTTTCATTCAACTATTTGAAACAGATAACTGAAATAGATTTACAAACTATAGATTCAGTGGAGACTAGCATGACATGCTTTTACATTTCAAGTTCCTCAAAATCTTCATCTAATCTGTCCATCATATGGTGAAAGGCGTGAAACTAGTCCCATTACCTCCTTGAACCTAACAATATTTGGGTGCCTCAGCGATCTGTGGTTAATAATTTCCCTCTGAACATTCTCGTCAATCTGAAACAAGATTGCACAGCATCAGAATGAGGCTAAACACATGCACAACAACGAAAATGACAAAAGTAACTATCCCAAGACAATGACAAAGCTAAAACTATATCAAAGCACAAAGCTAATATGACACTAAAAGGAAACTTGAGGACGGATGGATTCCAAATGCAGTTCCTTCTAAGTGGAAAAAGTGGCCGAAAATCCCTGAAAAAATACCAAAACAATTTAAAGATACGCATTCACAACTCAGAAGCTAGCTTTCCCGTCTTCCATCCAATAGATAGAACGTAATATCCTTCCTATGTAAAATTCTAAAGCATCAAATCCTTCAAGAGACATTACTAGCTAAGGATATCAAAAGAGCTAACCACAACGACACCACTAGGATGTGTAAAAACAACAGATACAGTGACTTGCAATACTGAAGCAATTCGGAGGCTACACAACACTTAAACAAATAAAGCTTCTGTTGCGGTTTTAATCATGGAGACCGAAAGTTCTGTTGATGTTTGGCCATCTTCTCCAAAAATCAGCATAGGGATGGACAACCATGGTCTGAGAAAAACGAGGCGCTTCTAAAATTCACACATTCACACTTTAAGCTGGTATCCTGACCTTCTACCACTGTACAGATCAGTCAAACATATTGATACTGCTGTTCTCAGTGCATCTTAACTCCTGAGCAAACTGGGATGAAAGAAAAACTAACCAAAAAAACAAAAGCAAACAATTACCTTTTTTCCTCTTTCGATGTATTTGACAGCAACAAGCTCCTTAGTCTTCTTATCTCTCACCAACCTGGCCACCCCGAAATTCCCAGAACCCAACTCCTTCAGTGGCTCGTACCTCTCCTCCATTATCAAAAACCAAACCCAAACACCAAACGAAGCCTCAAAGCGCAAACCAAGAAAGCACAAACTCCCTCAGGAACACCCAAATTCTCACCCCTCCAGCAGGAGAAAACAGAGCATTCCGCACCCAATTGAACTGAACCCGCGATACTTCAAACGGAGATCACAGTGCGCTGCCAACTGTCTCGACAGGGTTGGGTTTTTGACACATCACCGTCGCATTCAGTTTCGAGGGAGAATTGAGATAGGACCGGATACACGTACGCGAACTAAAGGGTCCGTCCAAAGACGTAGGCCTTTCTGTAAAAGAGACTGACACCGACCAGACGGGAATCTTGGCCCGGATTTCCTTCCCACTTTCTGACACGCGTGAGCCTTCTGTGGACGTTTCAGGAGACGGGTCCGTTGTATTGTCTGAATTGGGCAAAGATAAGCAAGGCTTCCGATGAAAAACCGCGGACTGGTGAGGGAGTGCGCGCCGCGGCTCCCGTGGCCTGAATGACCAGTAGCTTTGGTTGGTTAAAGACAGCTACCGTTGTCAATGGCGCGATGGGGGAATGCCAGCGAATCGTTTGGTGCCATGAATACCTTCTTTCCCTCTCCTACGTTTCATCACGACAGTCGCGGTGACTTTGGTTTTGTTCATCTCCGTGTAGGGATGGACATGAATCCAATATGGTATCGGAACCTAACAACCAAATCGGTGACAACTTATTCTAAATTATGGAATATGTAGCGAAAGTTTCAAGTTTCAAAATCGACAAATAAGTTCAAGATTTCAAGTGAAATTAAGAATTGGAACTTGAAACCAATTTTTGTGTTTTTCTTATCCTATGTTTTTAAGTGATTATGCAGCATTTTATAACATCCAATAATTAGTATTAATCTAAAATCACTAGTAGTTAAGACTTTTATTAATATTTCGTAATTTTTATATATCTAAGTATGAGTTGAGATCAATTATGCCAGTAATTTATTGCGTTCAATTAAAAGTACAATGAAGCTCAATAGATTTTGGGACCGACTTTTAAAATATATAATAAGATGGATTTCAAATTTCAAAAATTATAATGTTTGTTCCACCGGGTAAGTTATAGGTGGAATCGTGTATCTAGAGAGCTATCTAATCACAAAACGTCCCTCCATCCAGATTCCGAGACTTTTTTCCAAGGGAGACGTGTGCTATATCCCAAACGATTGGCGATGGCCTTATTACGATGGTACGATTTTCCCTAACTTGTCGCCGTTCGCGTGCTACGTACCCATTTTTTGACCGGTCACACAAAGGCAGGCACGTCCCTTTACTGGTTCTTGGCCAAATTCGGCCTGACGACGTGGACTCCGCATTAAGCAAAGCAAAATTGCCTAAGCAACGAGCTCTATCTTGATCCCGACGACTCCTGACCGATTGAGAAAGTAATTAGATCAGCTTTAACGACCACTGGGTCCTACCTGCGCTTGATTTTTAATCCAGGAATCGCCGAAAGGGAATGAACAGGACACGAGAGCGAACGCTGGGAAGATTTGTTAATTCAATGAGAAAATGTTTCTCAGGAGCCAAGTAATTATTCTCTCTTCTAGGTCGGTTGATGCGGAGGATGAAGGTGGTTCGAGTTTCGTCGTTTCTTTTATTAGGTCTAAACTGGAGTTCGATCAAGCATCGTCGTCATGATCTGATGAAATAGCAAAGGTTTGGGGGATAGGGGTGGAGTCCTGATGCAGCACGCAAGAGAGAAATGATGCTGATGATGACAGGCTTAATTCACCCGAGACATGCACGAATTGAACTCGAAAATATCATATGTATCATATATGCATGGCACGACTACAGCCGTATTTTGGCCAAACATACCCTTGCAAAGCATGGGCCAACGTAACTATTTATAAGTTATGGCCTTGTCACCGAAATGGTAAGTTCCGTCCCGACTCAATTTTATCAATTTGGCAATGCTCTCGTAGGAGTTTTGGAAATTTCGAATTTGTTGAGACCCTCTTTCCAAGGTGAGAAAATTGCGGCAAGGATACGGAAGAAACGACAAATAAAAAGAAAAAAAAAAGATGGATAATCAAGTTGGAAATGGTGGGTAAAGATGTTGATTTTTAAGGAAAAAAATCTGATTAGTGGAGACAATCAATGGTCGGCGGACGCAGCAGAAGATGAAGAGTCTTTTGTTATTTAAACTTCATTTTGGTCGACCAATGCCGTACTGATGTGATCGAGAGTTTGGATGCGATAGCGTTCGACGCTTGTGATGTCCAATTGCACTGCTAGGGACCAAAATAAGAAACAAGGCAGCATGAACTTCCACACGTTTTTTTTATTTTTTTTGCGAATGTTAAGAAAATTGTTTTTTTTTTTATATTCAATCAATGCATAAAAAGGGGAAAAGTATCAAAAAAAAATTTAAACATATTACATTAGTACAAAGTCAGTCATGAATTTTTTAATTAGATCAATTTAGCCCGTTCGTTTCGCGGAAAATAATTTCCGAGAAACGTTTTTCGAATTTTCCGGTGTTCGTGTCATGAAAAATGAATTTCTTAGGGAAAATGTTTAAGTGAAAAGTGGAAAATATTTTTCTCACTGATCTCTTACCTCACACCTATACAAATCTTCACTTTCTCCTCTCATTTCTTTTTCCTTCTTCTTTTTTTATTCAAATTATTTTTTAGTTTTCTTCGTCTTTTTTAATTTGAATTATTTTTAATTTCCATTTTCTTTTCTTTTCTTTTTTTCTTTTCCTTTTCTCTTTTTTTTTTTTTCTTTTATTTGTTTTCTATCTTCTTCTTTCTTGGCTAGTCGTCGAATTAGGTGAACCTCAAACTCATCGATCTTAAACTCGCGCTCGTCAATCTGGCGAGTCTCGAGCTTGGCACTCGCGCTCGTCAATTTGGTGAGCGAAAAATATTTTCCTTATACCGAACACCGGAAAACATTTTCCGAAACACTTTCGGGTTTTAGCCGAATACCATAAAATATTGTCATTTTCATGGAAAATGACTTTACGGGAAAAATATTTTCCGGAGATGGCCCATTTTTTGCGAAACGAACGAACCTTTAGTTCTAAATCTTTTTACATTGAGATCAATTGAATTAATTTGGCCAATTTATATCGGAAATTGCTAATATAGACACCGATCGTTCTACGTAGCAGGACCAATGTTGATGTAAACAATTTCATATTATATTAAATTAGTTTTTATAATTTTTGTATTTTTTTTCCTCTTCCTTTTTCTTTTTCTTATGATCCTTCTCTTTTCTTTTCTTTTTTTCCTTCCTTATTTTCCTCTGCGAGCCTCCATGATGGTTGATAGAGGTTGCTTGCGATCAACGAGGGCAAGCCCCGAGACACCCTCGCTGGCCATAGGTGAGACCGGCCCTCTTCGACCTAGATGAGGCCTCTCGGGTGAGGAGACATCGCGGCAAGGTCGATCTCACCTGGATGGTGAAAGGCCTCGTCTAGGCGAGGTTAGCCTCACCGGCCTCTAGTGTTGGCATGATGGGGGAATGTTGTTAATGACAGCTATAGTTGTTAATGGCGTGATGGGGGAATGTTGGCAAATCGTTTGCTACCATGAATACTTTCTTTCCCTCTCCTAAGTCTGATCACAACAGTCGCGATGACTCTAATTTTCCTCACCACTATGGAGGGGCAAGCATGGTCCCGGCATGGCACCGAAACTCGAGAACCAAACTGATGAGAATCAATCCGGCTCTAGATTTTAAAATATGCATGGTAGGTTTCAAATTCCAAAAACCAATGAATAGGTTCCAGAATCAAATCAAGAATTGAAACCTTTAAGTATATTTTTTTCTTGCTCAATGTTTTCAAGTGATCATGTTGTATTTTCTAGTATCCAATGATGAGTGTGTAATCTGAAACGACTAGTCTGATTTTCCATTTCTAACTATATCCATGAATTAGATTCTTATTTTGTGTGTAAATATGAATTGTGATTAATGAATTGTAATGATAGCCATTAAAGGTGATGATAATTCATGGCGATGGTTCAATTAAGAGTACTACATATAGAAGTTGGGTAGAACTTAGGACCAACCCTAAAACCTTGGGGTAGATTTCAAATTTCAAAAATTGAAAAATATGTTCCAATCAATAAATTCGGTCTAAAATCCACCTGAAACCTGAAACCTAAAATCGCTCACCCCCGCCTTTTGTACAAGAAAATATGTGGAGTTGATATTTGTAAACATATATAGAGAGCTATCTTATCCAAAAACATTCCTCGATCTGGATTCCTAAACTTTTCTAGAGAGACGCATGCTAGATTTTGAACGAATGTCCTTATTACAAAGGTAAAATCTTCCCTAACTTGTCGCCCTTCATGTCCGACATACCCCTTGTTTTTACCCGTCACGTAAAGGTACGTCCCTTTACTGGGTCTTGGTTAAATACAGCCCGACGACGTGGACTTCGCATTAAAGCTCTTATCTTGAGACGGACGGCTCTTGACCGATTGAGAAAGTGATTAGATCAGCTTTAACGACCACTCGGTCCTACGCACTTGATTTTCAATCCAAGAACCGCCGAAAGGGAATGAATGGGAACATGAGAACGAACGGTGGGAAGATTTGTTAATTCGACGAGAAATGTTTCCAAGGAGAATTAATTATTCTATCTCTTAGGTCGGTGGATGCAGGGGATGAATGTGGTTTGAGTTTTGTCGTTTCTTTTATTAGATTTAAACTGGAGTTCGGTCAAGTATCGTCGTCATGGTCTGATGAAATAGCAAAGATTTGGGGATAGGGTTGGATTCTTGATGCAGCACGCAAGAGAGGAATGATGCTTATAATGACGGGCTTAATTCTCCCGATACATGCATAAGTTGCACGCGAAAATATCATACAGGCACGGCTCGGATACTACCGTATTTTGGCCAAAGATAACCTCGCAAAGCATGGGCCACGTAACTATTTATAAGTTACGGCCTTGTCGACGAAATAATTAGCTCTGTTCCGACTTAATTTATCAATTCGATAATACTTTTCGAAAGAGTTTCATAAAATTTCGATCTTGTCGAGGCCCCCATTTTAAAGGGGAGAAGTACATTAATGGTGTCATAAGTTGTGTACGACGCTCACTTTGGTACTAAAAATTTCCATCGGATCACTTAAGTGCCAAAAAATTTGAAAAACGCTCACTTTGGTGTCAACGCCGATCTGATCGGCCGGAAATCCACGTGGCATTTTTTTATTGGTTTCTTATGCTGATGTGGCTCGCTGGAGTTTGAGGCCACGTCAGATTTTGGCCGGAATCTTTCGCCGGTGAAGCCGGTGGCACCAAAGTGATCGTTTTTCCTCCGATTTGGCACTTAAGTGATCCGACGGAAACTTTTGGCACCAAATGAGCGCCGTACACAATTTATGGCACCATTAATGTACTTCTCCCTTTTTAAAGTGAGAAAACTGCGGCGAGGAAATGAAAGGAACGTCAAATAAAAAGATAAAACATATGAGTAATTAAGTTGGAAATGGTGGGTAGAGATGTTAATTTAAGAAAAATTCCAATTAGTGGAGACAAATGATGGTCGGTGGACGCAGCGGAAGATTATAAGTCATTTTGATATTAAACCTTATTTTGGCCGAGCAATGTCGTATTGATGTCATCAATAGCTTGGATGCGATGGTGTTCGATTCATATGGTAACAAAAAATGAAACAAGGCAACATAAACTTCCACACATTTTCTTTATTTTATTCTTTTGGCGAATGTTAAGGAAATTATTATTATTTTTATATTCAATCGGCGCATAATAAAAACACGAGTAACAAGCGTAGCGTAATTGAAACGGGGCTATGTTATATATAAGCATCGCTTCATGCAGGAATGAAAGCCAACACAGGAAATTACATGTAGATAGGTTAGGCTTTCAATGCTCTTATTAATTCATGTTAAGGATTAGGGCAGCTAGATAGTGATATGACCACCGTGCAATTTGGGAAACTTTAACTAAGAGAATGTCTGAATCAATTATCTTTATCTCCAACGGAACAAGTTCACAACAGGACCACAAGGTGGAGAAAACCTACATGTATCTTTTTGTGTCGCAAGTGAATTTAGGAGGAAAGTATCAAAAAAATCCTAAATATCTTATGCCAGTTCCAATTCAGCTCTAAAGAAAGTCAATCCGACCAATGCAAAATGAAAATTATTAATTTGGACGTTAACCATCATACGTGGCACAGTCAATATTAGTTTAAGCACGGTCCATGCCACATAAGATAGCTAGTGCTCATCTAATTATTTTTGGCATAAATTGGCTGAATTGACTCAATTAGTAGCACATGTGAAAAGGCTTAAACTTGAATTCGCGCTAATACAATTGGTTTAAGACATTTTTGGAACTTTTCTCTGGATTTGGGCAATAAGTTAAGACTTAATCTCAACTATTGAATGAGCACGATGAAAGTTTGCGAAGTGTGCTTTCAATGAGTCATGGAATTATATTACATGAATGGCACGTTGCTTATGGACTATGACATGCAGGTCATATTAATCAACTATGGTAAATATCTTTCAACGAAAAAAACTATAGTAAATATCTTTTATTCGAAATTTGGTAAATATGATTTGCCTGATAAATCCACACTTTCTAATCAACAATGTCTCTTAATAAAAGGACTAGTGTCGAATTTTGAATAAGAAACTTTAGCATATGGTGGAATGATTTTTCAAAGTCGAGACCGTCTTATGTATTTGGAATTTTGTAACGAGGAACCTCGCTTCGGTGGATTTGACAGCCATGCCCATAATTCTCGCACCAACTTTAAATTTAAGTTCAAATTTATTTATTTATTTTCAATTTTTTTTTTCTCAGATACGTGAGTGCTTCTTTTGCAGCGTATACATAAAAAAAAGGATGAATTAAAAATACCGTCGCTACATCTGTGCATTATACCGCTCTGCAGCCTACACTTTTAAAAAATTAAAAACAATATTCGCTAATTTGCACTTTGAATTTAATTATTCCAATTCCAGTTAGACATGACATCAATCAGTTAATAAATTTTTTTTTGTCAAATTGTTAGTTAATAAAATCATTTAAGTTGCGTGCTAAGAGAGAGCCCCAAGCCCAACATATTTAATGGGATCCTTGTGCACTTAAAAATTTTAATTAATTAATAAATTATTAGCCAACTATGATATATTAATTACTTTTTAATGTAGGGCTTTTCTATCACAATTCATATATACATCCAAATAGTCTCTCCTTCACGTCACATCCATGTGTTAGATCTACTTTCCTTAATTCAAGTATCCTTTTGTATTAACATGTCTCAACTTGAATCTCACTTTCTTGCTTTTTGAGAACCGTATCAACAACAATAATGTGCACTTTCATCCCTCGTTTTTTTCTTTAGAGTGAATCATGAAGATTGCCATTTGGACCACATCACTATACCACAACCCATGTGACACTCCAAATTAATTCATTTGAGTTATTCACTTTGTTCCATCACTCCCATATCGATCTTACAGTTTTGTCCTTTAGTATACAGGTAGGCACTTTTCTACAAGGCCATCCTTTTTAAATTTCACCTAGAGTGTGCTTAACATTGGAATTCTGATGCTAAATGTTTATTATGTCTCCAGTTTCACACCCACATATATTCCTAAAACACTCTACCTACGTTTGGTGTCTAATTTGCTCATTCATGCTCTCTTCACCATTCTAAAAACATGTCTGCATTCGCTTCTTATTCAATCCTCTTATCCTTGCGATCACTGGCAGCCCTCGTCCGATCGTCATAGCGCATAGTCACCCTACCAAATTTTCGGTGCAGTGAAGTAGTTTTGTCTTTTATGCTATATACATAGCTATTCATTGTGAAAGATAAGCCCATTGTAAGACTCAAAACCGTTGCCGGATAAAATGCATGCAGGCCTTCGTGTCTCCTGTAAAAGGTGCATGTCCGCCATTCGTCTATGAAATCTGGTGACAGTCACACCATGCACGATTACATTAGATTAACGTTGCATGTCGAGATACACATAGAAACCAACACATATTGACTTATTATTCATGAAATGAAAAAAGAGTTTTGCAGCCAAGACATGGATAAAAAAGAGTACCCAGGCTTTCGCTTTTTAGTCCGAAATGATAGAACGCATGCTCGCCATTCGTCCGTCGGATTCTTCCACGTTTGCATCATGCAGAGGTGCTATAATGAAACAAGCTTTTGCCATTTTGCTCTACGAGCGAGACTCACGTTATAAGAAATAAAGGGCAAAATTCATCGAAATCCTAAAATTTAGCTACCATGGTACATTTATCCTAAATCATTTTTGTTGTGACAGCAAAAAATTTAAATTCGTTACTATTTGACATATTTATCTTTCGTTAGAGTTCTATCAATGAGGACCATTGTAAAACCACCTATATTGATATTAGAAAGCAAACAGTATTAACATGATACCGACTTAATTCAAGTGAAATTGATGTTATTTTGACTGAAAAATTATCTAATAGAACACTGACAAAGAGTAAATATATTGCGCAGATACAAATTTGAGGTTTTTTATGTCACTACAAAAGGTTTAAGATAAATGTGTCACGGCGGTATAATTTGAGATTTTTGATATTATAAAATAAAAAACAAAAAACATATCACGATGGTATAGTTTGCGACTTCTTTTTGTGGCTTTTTCCATTTGACAAAGGCATGCCCATACAATTTTTAAATGCCGAATCTTAAATATTGCGACATACCCTATTTGTAGGTCCAATTCAATCGACACAACTTACTTTTGGAAAGGAAATATACAGTCTTAATCATAGAGATAAAGCTCCTTTACATGGTTAAAACCGACGAGGCAAGGAGATTAGGGGAGTTCCGCTAATCAGGATCGTTCGTTGGATACTATTAGCGAGCAATGTCGAGTATACTCATACGGACATGTAGAGTATACAAATTAAACGAGGTGATAGGCTATAAGTGGTCAATTAAATCATTGGACCATATTTGACGGTCAACAACAGTCCGACCACATCATTTCGTATATAAAAAAGATGTCCATCAAACTTTCCCCAATTCATAAATAGAAGTGGCCTTGTCCATGCGGAGGCACCGAATGTGAAGACTATCACCATGCCACTGAAAATCAGACTTCTGCAACTGTTATTCATAGTTTGCAGTTCTTTATTGTGTGAGATGTCAAATGTTACAGGAGATGATGATGATCCAGAGCTGGAAAGACTAGTCAGAGTCATGAACAAGAGACCGAACCGGACATTTGTGGTAACAATGATATTCAAATCCTTCCACAATCTTCTCATTTTTCACACTTTCAAGGGATTTTGTTATTGTTGCAACTTATTTATGAAATTTCGAATAGACTTATCTTTGACAAGCAATTGCCATTTGATGTGTATCTACACAGACTAAAGAAGGAGATTTCATCGATTGTGTTGATATCGACAAGCAGCCGTCATTGGATCATCCTCTATTGAAAAATCACAAAGTTTAAGTAAATATTTGCATGATTTTGCCTCAATTATCTTTTGTATCCTTCAATCGATTCTTATGCTTTACAAGAGCATCCAAATTTATGTTCCACTAGAATTCATACGAATACTTCTTCAAATGTGAAATCTGTACAATTTGGTTTGAGGAAACCTTGCCCAAGTGGAACAGTACCCATTATTTGAGTAACAAGAGAAGATTTGCGAAGGGCGAGATCTATGCCCAAGATTTCATCTGTATAAGCTGAGAGGCCATACAACAGTCCTACAAGTCAACATGTACTCTCCGAGTCTCTCTCTCGTGGCAACATTATGAAAGAGAAACATAAAAAATTACAAAAATCACCTATGTCAATGTCAGCCTGGCTAGATATCCACCTAAGTTTAGAATTAAATTGACCACCCTATATTTGATTTAAAAATTTTTTTAATAATTATTTCCAGGCTCATAATTAAGCCTAATTTGGCAAAGCAAGCTCGCCCTCTATAGTAGAAGTTCATATATATATGTGTGTGTGTTTGTGTCTGTGTGTGTTTCGGGGGCTTGGGGCAGAGGTATGCGACTTTGTTTATCCAAGACACATATTATTATTTTTTATGGTGAAGAAAGTCCATCTATAGACAAACATTATATCAATAAATTATTTCACTAATCTCATAGGCCTAGAAGACATGGACGGCAGACCTAAGCTCGGGTCGGCGGACCTAACCCATGTTGTGTGCATAATTCAAGTACGAAAAAAGGCACTTATTCAAACTGAATTGTCTTTTCGAGACTCATGAGCAATCTAGCCAATTATTAATGTATCAACTATATTTATAGGCTGCTACAAAAGATTTTCAAACTTCGCTAGTGTCAACATCAAAAATAAAAAATAATCACAAGTGAACATTGGATTGACCATAGCCTTTTCCCCCTTTGATAATAGAAAAATCTCTCTTTATTGCAGCTCGTTTTGTTAATGGATGACAACGTAGCAAATATTATATATGGAGGTGTCGGGAGATCATCCGTCTCCAATCTTACCGTTGCCGGTGACCAGTGCAATACCCATCATATGTTGATTGAAACTGGCCCATCAAACCATGTTAGCACCATTGTAGCCGGGTGAATTGTAAGTGAAATCGCATTTATAAATAGATTCTGTTTTCTTCTTTTTCCTTTTATGAAATTGTACAACAATTTAACATGCTGGACTTTTATTGCTAGGTTTGTCCCCTATTATGCAGCGACACCGTGGCAAGATTATTCACATACTGGACAGTCAGTTTTTTGAAATAATTAATTAGCTCTTTGCTTCACACTTAGAATTCTAAGTTGGGCTATTGTTGCCTAGAGGATCGTTTCTCTTAGGGCAATGGTCGTGATGGGTGCTACAACCAATTATGTTGGGGCTTTATCTAGGTAGATAGACAAGTAACTACTAATTATCCAATGTCCCGGATTTCCGTTTACGGCGGACCGATATTTGAGCTGCCCATCCAAATTCAACAGGTAACTTTGATTCGCAGCTTTCGGTTTTGAGAAAATATTTATTTAAATAATAATTTCAATGTGCAAAAATGATAAAATTTATTTCACATCTAACCGACAATTCCAAGATGCATGCATATCGATAAATTGCTAAGGCCAATTGGACTTTTTCGTAACAAGCTTTGCTTCTGACCAGGACCAAGTTCGAGGGAACTGGTGGCTAAGTGCGTCCGGTCCGCCAATGATCAATGTGGGCTACTGGCCCAAGGAATTGTTCTTGAATTTACGGACCGGCCGCCACATTGTAGGGCATAAAAGAGCAAGTATGCTAATGATGTAAACAGCTTATCTCCACGTGGCAAAGAGCCCATTTGAGGGTTAATTGGGCTCTACCATGTTAATCCTATATAGGGTTATTGCAATTCCTAAAACCTTTCCGATTTCATAATTTATGGAATTGATGATATATACATTGGTTTGTTTGTTACAAGGTTTGGTCGACCCCTCTTGGACCCAACACATAAACATTTCTCGCGGCTCGAGGTTGTTGTTGTGCAAGCCAAGGCCAAGACAAGCCAAGCCAAGCTCATGATTGAGCCTAATTTTCGCTACGTGAATCGAATTCTATGAAATGCCACGGGCCAATTTCCGAATAATAAGCGAACCTCATGCCAAGCTAGAGGCGATCATTCATGTACATATTAGTTATGTTTATGTAAAGCGTATATATTCCGCTAGCAATTGGATTTCCCAATGCCTGACACTTAAACTAAGCATAGATATACAACGGAATATGGAAACGATGAGATCTACATTGCCATCAAATGTTCATACCACTCTCTAATATAATCAAGGTAAGCAAAAATAATAATATCAACCTCAAATTTTGGCAAGAAGAAAATGTTGGGAATATCCATAATTATACTGAAATACTAGTAGATGATTATTTATTTCTATGTGAAGGACACAATCAAGATTTAAGATTGGGAAGGTAATTGATAAGGGCTCACTTTATTTCACAAAAAATGGATGATTTTCAAAACATTTTTTTGGACATGATCGCTTGATTTGTTTGTAATAATTAATTGATAAAAATTATTTTCATAACAATTTATATCTAAATATTTTCATGAATGAGTCAATAATTTTTCATCTATACATTTTTGTAAGCGATAGAGGCGATTATTTTTTAAAAAAAAGTTCTCCGAATCATTTATTTTTAGAGAAATAAATGTACCATTAATATGTAACTCTCACATTTGGAATTTGCATCGAAACTTGATGGACTTTTTGGAAGAACGGAGGGTGCACTCGTATTTCACGACAGTCATAACAAAAGTCGAACTTTTTATTATGTAGAGTAATGGATTTTGTTTTGGGTTTTAGGCAAAGGGAACTTACACGAAATCAAATAGGTTATACATGGTACTTTCTCCAATTTTAAATGAACAAAAATTCTACATATATAGAAGATAGGCCATTGATTGGGTGTCCAGAGTTATTTTTTTTTTTTTTTTTTTTTTTGGTAAGGCAATAAATATATTGAGCAAAGGATAAATGTACAACCACGGCACCAAAACTTACACTCTAGAAGAAGCTAGAGTGGAAGGGACCCGAGAAAAGAAGGAAAACAACAAACAAGCTACCAATCAGAAGCCACGAAGACAACCAAGAGAACGAAAAACCCTAAAAACTACACACCAGCAGACCTTCGAAATAAATCCAACAAGAGGGACATTTGGGCAAGAGGACTCGAAGCCGGGTGTAGCAGCTGCAAACGAAGACGGAGATCAAGCCAGAATGGAAGAATCAAAACCCCAAGCTCTTTGGAGGCGGCGATTCCTCGCAGA
The DNA here is from genome assembly GCA_014182555.1 of Eucalyptus erythrocorys. NCBI lineage: Eukaryota > Viridiplantae > Streptophyta > Magnoliopsida > Myrtales > Myrtaceae > Eucalyptus > Eucalyptus erythrocorys. Next base: position 16,260,898 of record CM024602.1, read on the forward strand.
GTCAGGGACTTCCTTGTAGGAGAGGGCCTTCTCTTTAACCAATCTAATAAGATGGTTCTTCAACGACGAAATGTCAAGAGCTTCACCTCTGAAGATCATATCATTTCTTTTTTTTCCAAATCATATAACAAAGAGCACCAAAGGAAAACCGAGCAATACTATGATAAAAATCATTACCCCATAGGAACTTGTTAGCCCATGTATGTAGGGGTGAGCATGGTCCAGATTAGGCCGGTCCATCCCCTAATCTTAGGACAACCTACACAGTGCCGATCCTCAATTTTTATGACCGAGGGCTGACTCTATTAAGCTTGGAACTAATGACCGAACTGATCCAATGGGTTTGATCCGGTTTCAAGGTTAACCCAAGACCAACTAATAATTTTTTATTTCATTTTTTTGTACTCCTTAAAAAAACAATTGAGGACTGCACTGACTCAATAGGTTCAGTCCGGTTTCAATGTCAATCCAAGACTAATCAATAATTTTTTATTTTATTTTTTGTACTCCTTGAAAGGGCAACCGAGGACTGTACCGACCTAGTGAATTCGATGATGAGCAAAGTCAGCTAAAAAAGGCAAGCGGTGAGAGTCAAGTGAGATGAGTGTCGAACAGAATGAGTATCGAATATCGAGTAGGGAGCAACAAGCCAAGCGAGTATCGAGCAACGAGCGGCACGAGTGACCCAAAGAGAGCGAGGCGAGTATTGAGTGGCGAGCAGAGAAGTTATTTTTTTCGATTTTAGTAAATTGAAGACTAAGAGAACAAATAAAACAAAAGAGAATGAATACTAAAGAAGAATGCCATAAGGTGTCTTTTTGGATGCCGTGAGGACTCCTCACAAAAAAAAAAATCTCATTCATAAATTATGACTATCGACGCCATAAAAGACATTAAAAATATAAGTTATCAAAGAATAATGTGAAATTACTTGAACTCCTCACTAAAGAGCTGTTTAATATTGTTGACATTTTTTTTTAAAGGTTTTCATTATATAAAAAATTATAAATAATATTATATATATAGTTAAGGTTGATCTGGGTTGGACCAAGTCGGAACTATCAGGACCGAGGACTGACCTGCATAATGCTAGTTCAAGAATTCTAGGACCAAGGATCGACTCAGTCTTTTTGGAAACTAGACCAAGACTGAGAGGGTTAGGCCAGTCCAAGGTCGGTCTAGGGTCAACCCTGGGCCGATGCTCACCCCTATATGTATGTGGGAAAAAATTAAAAGCAGTTTTAATTATTTGAAGAAGACTTGTGTTATTGTAAGACGATAACTATTTCTATTCGATGAAAAATGTCCACTAAGCCTAATAAAATACGCTTTGGGAATTAAACATCTTCAATATGAAGTGAGTGGTGACTTCATTATTAAAATGTTTTTTTTTTTTTTTCGAAAGTATCTTGGAAAGTACTATTTTCAATTTTTAGTTAATTTAACTAGTGCCCCAGCCCCAAGTGCACTTGTTAATAAGACCCGAATTCAAATGTTAACGTTGGTTGATGGCTAACGACAACTTCTAGTTAAGTCGCAACTTTATCCATTACTTATATACAGCAATGTTTAACAATAATAACCTTGATAAATTTTAGAAAAATCATAAGTAAAAATTAGAGGCTCAAAAGTGCTTTCGTGTTCATTTTATTTGTAATATTAGATAGATAAATGAACTTGCAGAAAAATTATGAATCAAGGGATAGTAAAAATTCTGACCGACCTATTGATAAATATTGACTTTTACTTCTTCTTCTTCTTCTTCTTTATTTTCGAAATGTTACGGCACAATCACATTTTCTTTTTTGGGTTAATATCCTGAAAAATCCTAAACTGATACACCTGTAATAAATTTATCCCAAACTATTTTTTTTACCACCAAAAACCCCAAATCGGTATACATTTGACGAATTTACCAAAAACTGATATACTTATGACAAATTTACCTTCTATTAGTTTTCGTTAAATTTTTTAATTTGAGTTAAATAACACGTGACACTTTACTAATATACCAATTTCGCATTTTATAATTTTTGTGATTTTTTGTGATATAAATACAATTTAGTAGAGTTTTACCAAAAAAAAAAAAAAAAATACAATTTAGTAGGGGTATATTTGTCACAAATTTACCAATTTGGGATTTTTTGCCGTCGAAAAATTTTGTTTTTGATAAATTTGTCATAAATATACCGGTTTATGGTTTTTTTTATGGTCAGATGAGGTAAATTTGCCACAGATGTATCAGTTTGGGGTTTTTCATGGTAAAAAAAATAGTTTTTGGTAAATTTGTCATAGGCATACCAGTTTGAAATTTTTCAAGATATTAATCTTTCTTTTTTTTTTTTTCCTTTTGAAAAAATGTCAAAATCCTTCAAAATGAGCTTAATCCAAACCAATACGTAGATTTCACACATAATTTTTCGCAATACATTTAAAGATGAATAGTATTTGAATTTTGACAAAAAAATGGCAATTTCTCAAATATGTTAGTAATTTTATAGGAATAAATCTGATTATTTATCAACAACCTTATATACATTAATAAGTCGTGAGTCATTCATATGTGTGACATAAAATAAATAAAAGATTTAGACAACTACCCCGTACGATGCCCATCATGCATTGGACACATAAGAAAGTCCAATGATCTTAATTTTGTAAAAATAAATAAATAAATTGAATGATTAATCTACATATTAGCAAATTCATCTCATGCCTTTTGCATTTATTTTCACCAAAATAAATTGTAATTAATCAAACATAAGAAAGCCCAATGATCTTAATTCTGTATAGATGTCAATCAACTAATATTTATCATAAAATGAGTTATATGATCGTAAAAAATGAACAAATCGTAAAGTCCATGATGAAGCATCATAAGTGGTTAAACCTTGGTAAGGTGAGATGTTAAAATGATATAAGATAGATATAATATGTATTTCTTATTGTGAGGAATGAAGAGCAATATGCACAATAAAGAAGATAAAGGTAAGGGTACGAGCACATCAATCGAAAAGTGCAATATAAGAAAGTAATCAAAACTTTATTAAATCCTTAATCAAGAAGTAAGATAACCGTCAATGTTATTCAAATTCATCTAATATATAAATTTTTTTTTAATGAAGAGCGAAGTTTGGAGAGTACACTTATAACGGGGAATATAAGTAAAGTGTGAAATTAGAAAAATAAAGCTCAAACCAATTTTAAAAAAATTTCTCAAAATGCCTTATCACTTATTCACTATTTAAATCCACTCTACATAATAACTTTTTAATAATTCCCCAAAAAAAAAAGTTAATTGAGTTCGGTGAAAAATAGTAGAGCGTGGAATTTAAATAATAAAAAATCACTTCAAATTTCTCAAAAAGCCACAACACCAATTTAGTATTCGCGCCCCAATCAAGGAAAAAAATGTCGCCATATCTCCGTCGTAACTCCAGAAATAAGAACATCCGACCCCACCACGATCCCATCACGCGTCTTGAACGCCACGTGTCATTCCAGGAAGCCACACCGCGTGTCAAAAACCGAATCGCCTGCTCCCGTCCTCCACCGTCCGATCGAGTTACCCTCCCCGCGGGCCGTCGATGCTGTCCTCCCCCCCGCCCGTGGAAGCGTCGTTCGTTCGCTCGTTTCCCTCTCTCTCTCTCTCTCTCTCTCTCTCCCCCTCTCTCACCGGCCACCAATCAATGAAAACAGAGGCGCCCGTGCAAGCTTCACCTTCTCTCTCTCTAAAAATTTCTCTCTCTCTCTAAAATCGTCTTGCGGTTTCGGTCGCGACCAGGCATTAAACGGCCGGCCATCTTGTCGGTACGTTCGGTTTTTCGGTTTTCTGCGTTGCCATTGACGATGCTCTGTTCTAAGGATTCCGTTTCCGGGTTCACGTACCACGTTCTTGTCCTCTCCTTTCGTGAGATTGTTTTCTTAGATGACCCGTTTCGTTTGCTCTTTCGTTTTCTGCATGTTCGAGTTAAAACGTGTAGTCTGTTTGGATCGATGGCGGAAGGATGAGCGAAGTTTGAGGGAACCCGAACCCGGCGTTTGAGTTCTTTTGTTTCGTTGGTGTTTGGATGGATGGCGCGTGGGAGAGTTTTTGAAGCTGAATTGTGACAGTATGCCTGAGCCCTGAATTGATCATAACGCTGTCTGGTGAGAGAAATGGTTTTTAGCGTGATAATCGCTGAACGATGGTCGGCGAGTCTGTTGATTGAGCCTTCGTAATCATTTGATAAAGATTGGCAGCAGCAGACATTTTCGTCCTTTTTCTCAAGAATGTAGTCTTAAGAGGCCCAGGAAAAGATTCCAAATGAAAATTATAGCTTGGCGAATCTGAGAGTTTGAATTTTTCACTTGTAAGAATTTTTTTTATTATGCATTGTTTTTCTAGTTGTGTTTTTTCATTTTTCTTTTTTCTTTTTTTTCCTTAGAATTAGAAGAACTTGGTTATTATTGTTTCACGTGGTGATCTTTCAATTTGGTTTGCGCTTTTCAAGGTTAAGATGGTTTTGATAATATGTTGTAGAAGCTCATCAAGTGGCTAGTAGTTCGCTGCTTCCTCTCTTTTGTTCGGTAAATGGGCTGTTTACCGTCGTCACAGAGAAAACAATGTCCTGGTTACCAGGACCCCATGGTCCTCGCTTCGCAAACAGCTTGTAAGTCCTCGCATCGGCAGCAAATCTTTTATGATACAAAGCAATAACCTTTACCATTCGCATGCTAGTAGTTAGCAGTTCAAGGCAATAACGCTTTGTCTGGATAGGTTCTACTTGAGATTCTGGTTTAGTTACCTGTGGGATAACTTTCTAGGCTATGATAAGAATAGTTTTTGCATGACATGAAGGCGGCCTGAAGATTTTCTTCTTTATTTTTTAAGCTTGAGATGTGGCTAGGGTGAAAACCTTGAAGCTATTGCATTAATGTGCAATACCGGCTCACATTTATTGTTAAATCAATGGGTCTTCATAAGCTGTCGTTCAATTTGAAATTCGATAATTGGCAATTAATTTAGGTTGGCCCTGCTTAACTACTGAAGATGATAAATCAGGTGAAGGGAAGAAGTCAATAGTTTACAGCAATGGGACACTTCCTAACACTGTGTATATTTTTTATTAACTGTGTTGAAAGTCCACATTATAGAAAAGTCGAATTCCTCAGGTTACTGCATATGGACGATATGCAGCTCTGATATGCTAATAATGTCGATTAGGAAATTGGAAAATAAAATTCTGTCTTACGGTTCATGTTGAGTCCTGGTGCTACTTAGTGCAACATCTCTGTCCCTTTCTCGTGCACTAATCTCCACAGTTGATTTAATCCACTCATGTTATGCTGCGGTTTGGCCAGTTAGTGTCAGTGAAGTTGAGGCACTGTTTGAGCTGTACAAAGGTATCAGCGGATCTGTGATTGATGATGGGCTAATAAGTAAGGTAATGCGCACTTATTCTTCTGACAACCTGCTGTTATTCATACTTCATTTTATGTAGGGCGTTTCAGTTTCATAACTCTGGTCCAATCCATATTCTTTTCTATACTTGCGTGTGATCTTGGAAGATTCTTCATTTCCTTGAAGATGTATTTCAACAAAGAAAAGATTTGCTTGCCTAATTCATTTAGTACTGCGGTGTCCTTGAAATAAACTGGGGAATTGCGGCAATGTCTCCCATGCTTTCTCAGCAGCATGATTTTCTTCTATAACCAGCATCATTTTGTTTTTCCTTTATAAGCAGCCTCTTTTGCAGCAGTAACACTTCCTACAAGTTTATCTTTACCCAAAAGATGGCCCTTAGTCATCACAAAAGATTGTATATGTAGATGGAAGCCTTACCCAACAGAAATATCTAGGAGAGCTTTCTTTAATAGTGTCCATGTGAGAAGATTCTCCCTCACAATATTCTTGTTAACTTGCGTGTTGTGGAGAATTGAACTTGTTTATTATAGTTGTTAAAGTATATTCTTCATACTTTTCTTAGATTTTCCTTGTTGTGTATGTGGGCTTAAAGTAGATGCTGTATGCTTGATATATTCACTTTCTCATTTTTGACTTTTGATATTATAGAGAACTTGAATTCTTCTGTTGTTTATGCAGGAAGAGTTTCAATTGGCTATATGCAAGCACAGAAAGGACAATCTCTTTGCTAACCGGGTAACCAATGTTTGCCCATTTTGGTTTCATGTACTTATGGCACCCTTTTCTTTTCAAACCAAGAGACCTTTTGACAATATTTGCATGCGATGTGCTGCCACAATAACTTTTCTTAGAAGCTTTCTTCGCTGAGGCTCAAAGCTTCTATGTATTTAGCGCATCTTGCACTAATGTCTCAATTGATTTTGCTGCCCACTTCATGTTATGAATTTCTATAAAAATAAGAGGTATTCTTAGATTGAAGTTTTCTGAATTGCAGATTTTTGATCTTTTTGACGTTACACACAAGGGCTTCATTGACTTCGGTGACTTTGTTAGAGCTCTCAATATTTTCCATCCTAATGTCCCTCAAGAAGACAAGATTAACTGTAAGTTATTGGCTCCAAGAAGGACCTTCAAAATTTACAGTTGCAAACACCTGCTAAGCATTCATGATTTTGTAATTCGTACTTCTATATGATTATATGGGTCTGAATTATTGCAGTTTCGTTTAAGCTTTATGATTTGGATGGCACAGGATTCATTGAGCGGCATGAGGTAAGCTGATTAATTGATTAATCATCAACTTTTCTTTTCTTTTTTTGCTTAAGTGAGAACACTGCCCTGTTTGGTTCAGCATTTGGAATGCTCATTTGGGCTCTAAAGGAGTTTGGCCAAATGCTGTGGTGTTTAGTTCATTTTTTTTTTAGGACTTTGGGGAGATGCAATTGCATCTCCAGGGGGGTTGAAAGGGCTTTAGGGGAATAGAGGGGGAGAGGTCCATTGGCAAGTTGCATTTTCGGAATGCAATTTCCACTGTTCATCGCCACTGGAGAGAAGCCGATCGGAGGCTGACAACCGCCAACCAAGGGGTCGCGCACGCCGGCGATGCACTAGCGATTGCCGACCAAGGGTCGCCAGACCCCAGCAACCGTCGCCAGACCTCAAGCGACTCCTGGGTCGCGCGACCCGGCGGCCATTGCTCGAATCAAGCCACCCAAGCGGCCGCTTGAGGTCACGCGACCTCGGGCGACGGTTGCCGGGTCGGGCAACCCCAAGTGATGGTCGCCTAAGGTCGCGCAACCCCAAGTGACGGCCGCCTAGGGTCGCCTAGGGTCGCCTGACCCAGGTGGCCAGATCTGGCCATGTCGCCTGGGTCGCGCGACCCCAGGCGATGGCCGCCTAAAGTCGCGCGACCTCAGGCGACGGCCGCCTAAGGTCGCGCGACCCAAGCGGCCAGATCGGCCATGTTGTCGGGGTCGCGTGACCCGGGCGAGAGGTTGCCCGGGTCGCGCGACCTCGGGCGGCTAGATTTGGCCATCGCGCCGGATCCGGCGGTCCGGTGATCGGATCTTCAAAAAAGAAAATATAATTTTTTTTTTTTTTTAATTTAATAAAAATCACTTACAAATGCAAATTTTACCAAACGGTATTTTGGCCAAAATTGTATTTCAATGAAAATTTTACCAAACGATATTTGTATTTCAGAAAACCTCATTCACCCAAAGGTATTTGCATATTGACAAATGCATTCCCCAAAAGTCGAACCAAACGGGCTCTATCCTTTGCATTCTTCCTTTGCTTGCTTTTCTTTCATTGGTATCTTAGTTCATCAAACTAGGCATGTAACTTGGTTTCCTAGGAACTCGCATAACTCAACATTTGCAACACACGTAGCAGTAGGCTTCTATTATAAAAATTTGTCTTCCAAGTCTCCTCGCAATTTTTTTTTCTTTATCGGTTGGTTTTGGAGAGGAGAACTTGGGTACAGACATGCTTGTTAGTTTCTCCATATTTGTCATTTTTGAGAAAGTTGTAGTAAAAGTCCTGGGTTTATGAGCTTTCATTGGTTGATGGTGGAGATGAGACTCGGGCAAATATACGCTTCACTTTTTTCCTTGTCCCTCCCCCTCATCTAGCCACAAGGGGAAAAACTCAAACGAGATGCACATGATAGCATCTGTCCGGAGTTCTTGAAGCACAATAGAACTGCAGCGTTACAGACATTTATCGAAAATTCTTTCTTGTCTGGATATGTGGATTGGAACTTGAGGGTATATACTGGCAAGCATTTGTGTACTCTAAGTTTACTCATGAAGGCATCCATCTGATGTTGGCAGGTCAAGCAAATGTTGATAGCTCTTCTAGGTGAATCAGAAATGAAATTAGCTGATGAAACAATTGAGATAATTCTTGACAAGGTGAGCTGTTGTTGCAGAGGTTCTGGTCGGATTAAGTTGACATAACTGTTTTCTCGTGCTGATTCACTTATGGTACTTCTGTTGTGGCAGACTTTTCTCCAAGCTGATGTAAACGAGGATGGGAAGATAGATAAGAGCGAATGGCAGAATTTTGTTTCGAGGAATCCATCCTTGCTCAAGATTATGACCCTCCCCTATTTGAGGTCAGCCAAATGTGGTTACATCCAAGTTGTAACTATAATGTAACCAAACTTGAAATTCATTCTTTGGAGTACATTTTTTTCTTGCAGGGATATAACAACGACATTTCCTAGTTTTGTGTTCAATTCTGCAGTTGAGGAGATTGTTACTAAGGAGGTTGTATACGAGAACTGCGACAATTAAGAATGACGCTTGCTTTGTTGAGAGAACGCGAGATACTTCATTAGAGGCCAATGTATCTGCATTACTTCGAGAATGGAACATTGCCTACTGTAGAGATGATTGTGTGATAGGGTGAAGTTTTGTCAATCTTTTTAAGCATTTGATAGTGCTACATCCTGGTTGAGGATCACTACTTCTGCAATCCTTACTGAGTAAAGTTGCTTGTGACATTCATGGTTTGGGTTATGTTTAGTTTAGAGTTGGAGGTTAATTAAATCCATTGAATTGGGGAAAAAATCCAACTAGATCTTGATTCATACGATAAGACAACATTTTCCCCCTATCTAAGATCTTAGCTGAAATTTCTTTTGTTCGGTTCTGGTTCTTGAAAGATCTTGTAACAATAGTCAAATTTCTATTGCTAAAAGTAGGCCTCTTGGCCCGCCCTCTCTCCTTTAAGGTTAAGTGGGCCTCCTCGCTCACCGAAGTGATTTAATGAAAAATTTTGACACTAAAGTTAACATCATATAAAAGTTTTGGATTAAAGTAATCATCACATACTCCCGCTTGAGCTTGTCTACTTTCCATTTGGGCTAAGTAGGCCTCCTAGTCTTGATGACTTAACAATGTAATTTGGTCAAAATCAAGTTGACCCATCTTAATATTGTGGCTTGACTAGACTCTACTGAATTTAATCATGCGAAGCTTGATGTTGCGCTCAGGAAGCGGTCAACCTTCTCGACTCAATTCGATGGTAAATGATAGTTCAAGTGAGAGAAAGGATACCCGTAAGTGCCTAAGAATTTAGATTGAGTTGACCCGTTTTAACATTTTAGCTCGACTCGACCCGACTCAATTTGATTATGCAGAGCTCAGTGTTCAGCTCGGTAAGCAGCCAACCAGCTCGGCTCAATTCGACCGTGAATGTTGGTTTAAGCTAGAGGAAGCCTTCAATATAATTAGATCGTGTGATGATGCCTGGAGCTGTATTCGTATCTTGTTGCGGACGGTGGAAGCTTTTGATCGAGTAAATACGTCCAACGCGTGGACAACTTGGCTCCTTTTCCGAGGCTGCCCGCCATTCCCATGGAAACCCCATGTCCGACAGGCACGCTTCCGAAACACCCTCATCGTTCTTTTCTTTTTTCTTTTTTTTTTTTCCATCTACTCCTTTTCAGCCTTCAATTCGTGTAAATCGAATGAGATCATCCAAAAGGGTGCTGAGAAAAGTACGCTTGAGGGTGAGCTTGGCATTTTCCGAACATGCACATGCGCTGTTCGACGTAATGCCCAAGTCGTGTTGCAACTTCATGGTGATCAACTACACGCTTCTCATGTATGCTTCGAACATCTCGACGTTCCCGAGACCATACTGTATAGCAATCGAGATGTGTTCATCTACAAACTTTAAATGCTGCTGTACTGTTATTATTTATTCGTTAGCGCGAGTTTACTGTCCACGTTCTTGCTCGTATTAATGCATGGAAGAAAATAAGATTTTTAGAAGATAATTGATGGTGATATATAGAAATATGGTGCTCCGTTTAATGTTATTTGTTCCTTTTCTCTGGCAATATCCTATTGTTAGTAATTGCATTTCAAAGCTTTCTTTAATGAGTACTTGCGTTATTAAAGCTCGTCTTTTCCCTTGTAATATACAGGTTTTTGTAGGCTCAAGTCGTTCAATTGCTGGGATCTAAAGATGCTTCTTGGTGAGCTTGAAGCTTTTTGGTCTGCATAGATTGGCTTTGAAATGCAAAGGCAGGTCTTTACTCAAAGGACTTGATGCTTGATTGAATTCCTCAAAGTGGTGAAACCGGTGTTGGCTTATCGAAAGCCTGACCATTAGCACAGTAACCCTGGTTGTCAAGCAGGGTTGATGAAGGGGGTATCTCATTTGAGGTTAGTAATACAGTCATCTGTGATAGCCAACAATGCGAGATGAAGATTTTGTGCTGAAACTATATGTGAGCTTGTGCAACTGTTAAATTATACTGACTTGTACATGAATGGCTTTAACGAAGCGAGGAGAAATTATCGTGCATCATTGCACTGGAAAGAGCCATCTCTTGAGATTATTTTTTCCTCACTTCAGTCAGAAGAGAGCTTTATCATGGAGGCAAAATAGAGAGCTCGTATTCTCCAAAAGCACCAAAATAGCACCAAATTCAAGTCAGGCACTTTTGCTGGAGAAAGTTGGAGTTGCACTTAAAGATCACAAAATAGAAGAAGCCTGGTATATATTTAAGGATTATAGAAAGTCATATGATATTCCAGATTGTTCCCTCATCAATAGATTGCTCACTGGACTTTCGTACTCACCTGACCCACAATGGCTACGCAGAGCTTGTGATTTAGTTTTCAAGCACTGGAAGAGAAAATCGCACCTTTTTCATGTGGAAGTTCTAGCTAAGTTGGCTCTCTCAGTAGCGAGAGCTAAAATGCCTGTTCCTGCCTCGATGATCCTCAGATTGCTGCTGGAGAAGAAGTACCTACCACCCTTTGACATATTGAATTTAGTATTACTGCATATGGTTAAGACAGAGATTGGGACATATCTTGCATCCAATCTACTGTTTCAGATGTCTGATTGTTACCAGCATATAACCATACACGGGAGCAATCTTCAAAACAAGATGAAGTCTGACACAATTATGTTTAATTTAGTGCTTGATGCTTGTGTGAGGTTTGGATCAGCATTAAAAGGCCAAGACATAATCGAGTTTATGGCACGGTCAGGAGTAGTCGCAGATGCACACTCGATTAATATCATTGCACAGATTTATGAGATGAATGGCCAGAGGGATGAGATTAAGAACTATAAGGGTCATGTTGATCGCATTCCAGTTGCACTTGTTCCTCATTATCAGTCTTTCTATAATAGTTTGTTGAGCTTGCACTTCAAGTTTACCGATATCAGTGCTGCTGCTGAACTTGTCTTGGATTTGGATAGATATCGCAAGGCTCTTCCTCTGAACGTTGAACAGAGGCCTCACCTTGTCTCAGTTGGATGTCCCAATCTCAAAAGTGGACTGAAGATGAGAATTCTGCCTGAGCAATTGGATATTGATCGCACCTTTGAAGCAGAAAGGAAAGAAGATCTTGTTGCAGTTAGGAATGGAAAGTTCAACCTCACCAGCAAAGCTCTTGCCAGGTTCATATATGGGTACAGAAGAATTGGGAGTATCAGTGAGCTTTCAAGGCTGTTGTTAAGTATCCAGGAGCAGAAGGCGTCATCGGGCGGAAATAATCTGTTTCTGTGCGTGATTAATGCATGCATAGGTGTAAGTTGGCTGGAGACTGCTCACGATCTCTTGGATGACTTTGAATTTGCTGGGGCTGCTATTGACTCTTCTGCGCATATTGCAATTCTGGAGGCTTATTACAAACGAGGCATGCTTAAGGAAGCAAATGGACTGGTAAAACAGATGAAGAAGAGTGGTGTGCTCAGTAGTTGTTTTGATGAGATGACCATCTTCACTAATGTTCTGGAGAAAGCAGCCACGAGTGAACCCAGGAAAAATTTGCCATCTGCTGTTGAATATTCTGATCTGACCAAAATGCTGGTTCAAATTATCGAAGAGGAGGAAAAGTCCACTCCGTGTGTGCTTTACGAGCTGAACACCTCAATTTACTTCTTCTGCAAGGCCGAAATGATGGAGGATGCTTTGAAAACCTATAGAAGAATGCAAGAGATGGAAATCCAGCCCAATGAGCAAACCTTTGCAATTTTGGTGTGCGGGTATTCATCTTTGCAAATGTACCGCAATATAACCTTCTTGTGGGGGGACATGAAAAGGAGTATGACACGGGATAATTTAGTGATAAGCAGGGATCTTTGTGAATCCCTGGTGCTGAGCTTTATTCGAGGTGGTTACTTTGAGAGAGTAATGGAGGTAATTAGCTTTATGATGGATCATAAATTGTTTGCTGATAAGTGGATGTACAGAAACGAGTTCCTAAAGCTCCATAAGAATCTTTACCGGAATTTAAGTGCATCGGAGGCTAGAACAGAAGCTCAGAGAAAGAGGCTTGAGCATGTTCGCGAGTTCAGAAAATGGGCTAGGATCGACTAGTTTCCACTTTCCAACAGACAAAAGATGTGCTCCATACTCAGCGATGCACTAGTTATGGGAAGTCAAAGCAAAACGTCAAACTTGCATACCCTATGGTTTTGTGGAGATTGGAGTCATTGATTTATTCTCGCCCAGCAACCAGAGTAATCTTCTTTCTGGTTTTAATGTCATCTCTAAGTTAATGCCAGTGGAAATTACTTATCCTTTCTAACATCATGCATATCAATTGAACTGTAAATCGTCTACTTTGTAAAGCTCTTTTTTCTCATTTAGTGAGGTACATATACCATAATTCACGTTTAGAAATTGGCTGTGGCCAAACACTGAGATCAGAAATGGTCGGCACTTTTCTCTAGTGCTTGAACCATCCCATTCTTCCTATCCTCTCGCCTTGTCATTTTTCTTGACGTCTAATTTTCACCACCAGTTGAAGTATGAGCTTGAAAGCAAAGCAAGATGACGTATGGAATAGCAAGTCTAACTAGACATTTAAAGTCGAGTCGCAGCTCGGTAACCCTTTTGTCGTGGCTGTTTTGTGAGTTCATTCATCCCTCTCGTATGATGCAGTGAGCGTTTGTATGCAAATATATATAGATATGACACGGATAAAAATATCTCACGTAGTCCGGGTAAAACTTTCCCACTTAAGGATAGAGTGCACTCGAAAATCTGTATTGCACCATGGACACCCCCTCTCCCTCACAGCCACGAAGGCCGTCTTCTTCCGCTCCCCCCATATCGCCTATGCTCTCCCTTTTCACCCGAATGCTCGTGAGAAGAAAAGTCACTAGGATCGCCAACCTAGTCGCGTGGCTCGCGACGTACTCAGAGAGGCGCAAGGGCCTCATCAGGAAGACCTTTGAGCTCTTCCACTTCTGTAGCGCTCTTGCCATCTTCAATGTCTTCTAAAGGTGACTATCGATCTAATATCAACCCTACACTAATCTTAGACCATTCCAACCCTGGAAAAGGACTGAATTGGTCCATAGTCCTAAGATCCTTGGATTAGCACTATGCAAGTCAGTCATCAGTACTGGAAGTTTAAAGTCGGTTCAATCTAAACCAATCCTAACATTATATATTATATATCTAATATATTATTTATAATTTTTTTTATATAGAGAAAATTCTAAATCAAACAGCGTCAACAAAGCATTAAACAATTCTTTAGTAAAGAGTCCGAGTAATTTTATATTGTTCTTTAATAGCTTAGACTTTTAATGATTTTTACGGCATCAATGGCCATAATTTACAAAAATGGAAAATGTCTCTATGAGGAATCCTCACGACATCCACATGGCATAAATAGCTTCTCATGGCGTCCTCCTTCAATACCCATTCTTTTTGGTCTTTTTTGTCCTCTTATTCTTCAATTTGTCAAAATCGAAAGAACAACTTTCTCGCTCATCGCTCAACACTCACTTCGCTCGCGTCTAGTTGCTCGTGCCGCTCGAGGCTCAACGCTTGTCGCTCGCACTGCTTGGCTCTCTTCACTGACTTTGCTCGCTGCTGAACCTATTGAATCTATCCGATCCTTAGTTACCTTTTCAGGGAGTACAAAAAGTGAATAGAAAAATTGTTGGTTGGTCTTGACTTGACCTAAAACCGGATTGAACCCATTAAGTCAGTTCAGTCCTCGATCCAAGACTTGATAGGATTGGTTCTTGATCCCAAAATTTGAGGACCAATACTATACGAGCATTGATCCTAAGGTTAGGGACAGGGTCAACCCAATTCAAACTATACTCACCCCTAATGTCTTCTCCCTCGCCAACCAACCTTGGATCTAGGCTAGCAAATGGACTAGGTTGAGACAAAGTAGGATTCTTGCATGATGGAGGGGGACGTCGAGCCCCAGATCATTAAGTACAAGACTATTCGTGATCATATGCACAAGAGAATTGAATGACTTGGAGAACAAGGTACGTGCTAGTTGTCATTCTAGAGTTAAGGTCGGTCAAGATATTGAAATTTTAAGTGATGGGGAGATTGATTTGATTTTTTGAAAGTTTTAAAGCCAGTTGTCATACACTTTTGGCACTCCTCTAGTTTTGCGTCTGTTACGGTCGTATGCCCCGGAGAATGTTAATTTGATTTGGGATATCAATATCCATGTCAGATTTGGACATCTACCAAATAATATGTAGGACATTACAAATTCCATCATGGCTTTATTATATTTAGCCTTTCCTATTCAGTAAAAACATTTAAGACGATAGAGCGTAACATTCGATTTTGACTTCACGGTATGTTTGCAATTAATCAAAATTCAGTAGAAGTTACATTTTCTTATTCAGCTGGAAAAAAGTTGCCACCTTAAGACTGATACATCGAGACTGTGTGCCTTTTTTTTGGGGCATTGGACTGATGACCCATGAAAATAAGCTTTCGGAATGAAAGCATCAACCTAACCGGTCCGGTCCGGAGAAATCCGAACCGGGAACGGTCTCCGCCGAACCGGTTCAGCCGAGTTACGGACCGAGTCGCCTCAGTCATTCGACTCACTCTCCAAGCCGCGTTTCAGAGAATGCGTATATAACGATCTCTGCTCCCCATCGTCACTAAAACCTGGCCCCAATGGATTTCTCCGAGCAGGACGTCGACGTCTTCGGCGATGACTACGGCGACGGCCGCGCCGCCGACGGCGGGCGCCGGAGCGCGAGCCGCCAATCGTCCTCCGGATCGTCGTCGCGGTCGTCCTCGTCGTCGTCCTCCTCCTCATCCGCGGCGTCGTCCTCCTCCTCGTCCGGATCTTCGTCCGACGGTGGGGACAGCAGCAGCGACGGCGGGAGCCCCCGCAGTGGCGGGAGGGAGGAGGATGAGAACGGGGAGGATTTGGAGAACGTCAGCGGCGTGACGAGCAGTCACCGCAGTGAGTTCGAAGAGAAGGAGACCGATCTGTTCGGGTCCGATAACGAGGAGTACTGCAAAACTCCGGCTACTAGTCGATTTCCGATTCCCGGTGCGATACTCTTGTTCGCGATTCTTCAGCTTTCGTCTTCTTGTTGCCGGATTTTATTTTATTTTTTTTATTTTTGTGGTTCTTGATAGCGTATGATTGGAGCTCTGTGTGCACGCGTTTTCCTGTATGTCGGTTGATTCGAGGGAAAGTTACAGTTCAGCTTCGCCGGAGTTTGGAGTAGTATTTACTAGGATCACCGAACATAGGCTTCGCACGCGGGCGAAACTAGGCAATTTTCATCTTTTATGAACAAACAGCCATTGTACTTGAACAAATGGGGCCTTTCCGACTGTAACTTCGCAGAATCTCTAAGAATTAATGTTGGTACTTTGTGTCTGTGTCATCATTTTGCATCCTTGTGCCTGATCAGTGTATCTCTCTTGGCAGTACTGCCCCCTATTCGTACCAATAACAGTCAGGGCAGAGGGACTTATGGTCGAGGTCGGTGGCAGGGTGGGCATCCAAATGGTAGGGGAGCAGGTATCCTTCCCCGCCCTGGACCTTATCCACCGAGGCAAAACTATGGTTTTGGACCGAAGTTTTCCAACGGTCATCGTGATGAGCGTTTTGTTTCTGAACTTAAGCTTTCCAAGAGCGAAGAAACATTATCGAGGAGATGCATTGCATTTCAGGAGGTATTTGATAGCTTTCAATTGGATTTTCGCTGCATCCATTTTAGTCATGTGATTGTCACTTCATACGTCACGTACATAAATCAAAGCATGCACCACAAAGCGATGACCATTGCTATTGGTATTTTTATTAATTACATGTTATTTGCGCAGATTTTATGACTGATAACACTATGCCTTTTATATGGCAATGTGGAATAACCAGAATAACGAATATTGGAACAGAATCATTGTGGTTGTTTTCCTGCTGATATGCAGTTTTATTGTTTTTGGAGATGACATTAATAGTGGTCTTTTCGGAATGTACACTAACTTCCATTAGCCATTGATTCCTTCTTTAATGAGATGCTGGGGGTATAAATTATATTATCGGATTAGGAAGACCTAAAATGGTGTGCACTATGATTATGTGTGCTGATTTGTTTAACAGCCATGTGAACTTGCTTGCTATAGCCGTGCAGAAGGTGGAGATGTCTACTTCGATGATCGCACCTTGGTGAGCTCTGGGTGCTACTTTCTCTGGTTCATTTCCTGCTTTAAGTCAGCAAGTTTTTCCAATTCAGGCTGTACCTCACCTGAGGCTTTATTTTCTGATTGTAGAGGCTCTTTAAACGTTTCATAACAGAAGATGTGGGAGCTGATCTCAATGAAGGTTTTGACACTTTTATTGAGAAAAAAGGTGTGCTTGCTGTTTTCATGAAATATGAATTGTTGTAAAGACTAATCCTTGACGAGAGTGGCATTAGAAATTTTAAAAATGGGCATAGGATGCTCACATGTGCCTCTCTCTCTCTCTCTCTCTCTCTCTCTCTCTCTCTTTGACAGACTTGGGTTCCGAGGGTTTTGGCGACCTTCTTGCTTGCATAAGGGACAGAAATATCCCACTGCAGAACATCCATTTTGTGGTATGGGACATGCTGCATTTGACTTGCATCTACTTGAATTTTGCTTAAGTTCTAGGTTTAATTTCTTTCCCTTTGGGTTTCTGTGACTGCAGACATTCCGGAACAACCTCAATAAGGTAATATATCTTCCTCTTTATGAATTTACAGGTGTGGAAATTTTTTATCAATTCATAAGAAACATTGTGGTGCCAGCCCATTTATGAAATTGAATACTGGAAAGGCATAATAAGATTTCTACTCATCTGAGTGTCAAGCCATTTCTTTGTCTTGTCATGTAATTATTGCCTTTCATTCATCAAGTACTATTATTAAATGCTCTTATATATAATGCATGTCAATCCTATTTTGAGGAACTGAAAGTACATGTGACGTTCAACTCAAAGCCTTCATGTCGGTGTCTTTTGCTATGTGTGCTATTTTTGTTTTGCAGATATTGGCTACAGCTTATATTAGGAATGAGCCTTGGGAGATGGGGGTGCATAAAAGGAATGGGGTTGTCTACCTTGATGTTCACAAACTTCCAGAAAGGCCTCAAAGTGACTTAGACCGCAGAAGGTACCACTGCATGTGAACTTGAGGGTGTACATGATTATTGCTTGACTATTTACTCAGATATGGATATGAAAACTCTCTTTTTTTACTTTCATGATTTCCTTTTCTCTTTCAGTAAACTAGGCTTCTCACGTTGAAATGTAGACTAGATTAGCTTATGAGTGGCTTTGATCTTATTGGTAGTTTTCTCTGTGTGAGAACAAGGACATGAATTTATGGCAAGTTTCTGCTGGAAGCTGCATGTCAGATGTATAAAACCAATCTTAATAGTTGAAACTTGTGATATGTCTTTGGAAACCCCTTTTCTTTGCTTTTTTTTTTTTTTTTTTTTTTTTTGGGAAGAGAAAATAAGGGATGGGGGTGTTCAAGTTTAGTGACTACCCAGGGGACGACATTTGAAGCAAATGGATCATTTTAGTCTTCGCTTAAATGAATATATGTTCAATACTCAACAATGTTGCATGTTTTATAGTCATTTCATGTTAAATAGGCAAACCAACATAGGTGTGGAATTAGATTGCAATCTCTATGAGGCCTTCTGAAGTAGGTGTTTTGTGGGAGTGTCGCTCCTCGATTTTGTACTTGTAGTACTTCTTGCGGGCATTTAACTCATGGAGAACCATTTTGGCAGGTACTAGTCTTCCTTTACCATTATGGTTTTTAACATGACACTTAAATCAAGGATAGGTGCTTTTCTTTTGAAGGATTATTCTTTGTTAGTTGATGTCAAGAGCATCTTAATAGAATTTGAAATTGGATCTCATTGCACTCGTTTGCTTATGTATTTAGATCTTACTGGGGATATTGCTTTGAGAACCTTGCTACTGAAGACCCCCAAAGAGCTGTGGGAGAAGGGATACATCATGTTGATGCCAATGTTGAATACTGTTCTGTGATAAAAACTAAATTGGGGGCTCATCGAATACTGATGGGAGCTGAAATGGATTGTTGTGATGCAGCTGATGATGGAAAGAGATTTTATATCGAGCTGAAGACTAGCCGTGAGGTCAGTGAGATTGTTCGTTGCTTGTGTATTTTCTGCTACAATTTATCTTCTTTTTTTGGTGTCAGACAATTAGTGGCCTTCTCTTTATTTTCTCCTCTTGACATATTTACCTACTCTGCAGTTAGAATATCACACTGAAGAAAGATTTGAGCGAGAGAAGCTCCTCAAGTTCTGGGTAAGCTTAGCTTCCCATTTTCAATGTCATGATTAAATTTATGTTCTTTCTTCCTTCATGCATTTTTCTGTAGCTGTTGATATGTACTGGTGAAAATTCCTTTTGATAGTCCTTTATTTGTAATTCGATGATTGTATAGACATAATTTAAGTGGACATTTTAGCTTCCTAATTTCGGATTGATAGTCTCTCTGTGTGGATTACCTTACTATTTCATGTATCTTGTGCATATCCCACTGAATTACTGCCAGATTACTGACAAAGCACTTATCTTTTGTCGCAGATTCAAACCTTCCTGGCCGGTGTTCCTTGTATAGTTATTGGATTCAGGTAGAGATCTCATGTCTTCTCTTCTTATGACATATCTATCACCACATCTGTACTCAAACTCTTAGAGTATCATGTGCTGGCTAGTTCGGAATAGGTCGGAAGACCCTATTTTCCTCCTTAGCTCTCCTAAAGGACATCCAATGCAGAGAACTTGTTCGCTCCTCTGTTGCGTTGCCTTATTGTATTATAGTTTCTGCATCATATGTAGGTCTATCTTGCTACATTGAACATTTTAGCACTGAAAACAATTGATGGGCGATGCTGTCATTGTAGGGATGATGCTGGCCGGCTTGTCCGGACAGAGAGATTAAGGACCAAAGACATAACTCAGAGAGTAAAAATGAAGAACTATTGGCAGGTAAGTCATGCTTGTGGCAATTCTTTATCGGATGGCACTGACAGTTTTGCTTGCTCTTTTCTAACCGATGCACATTTGAGACATCTTGAGAATGAACCAATTACATCCTTGCGTGGCATGAACTATCCAATTCATGTCAACTGTGCTCTGTATGAATATCATGGTTCCTTTTCTCTAAGATTAAGTTGGTGTTATGTATTACTGCTGGATCAAGGCTGAGGGCATTATATCCGCAACGCAAGAACTTGAGCAAGAGAAGCCGTTCAATTTCATTTTCTTATTCAATGAGAATTGGTTTTACCTTTTGATTTCCATGAGCACAAGCATCCTCATGGGGTAGGAGAAATACAAGTTGCACTTCAGCTTTCCATAATGAATTCTTTGGGAGCATTCTTTTTTGCTTCCCTTTGCTTGAGTTGAAAATGAAGTTGGTTGGCAGGGAGGAGTGTGCCTGGCATTTGCTGATGAAGTCCTCTGCTGGCTCTATGGAACAGTCAAAGAAAGTGAGATTCACATGTCTATATCTTATTAGCTTTGTAAGATGATTGCGTAGTTTTGTGGTGGCTCCTCATTTGTGAGATTGTCATTAGAACACTTACGATCTATAGTGATGTGACCTTCTCTTGATTTGGTTGTGCATTTTCAGATGAAGACTACATACTGCAGTTTGCTCCACCATTTAATCGTTTGGAGCTTCTGCAAGCTAACTCTTGCCCTGATGCAATTACTAACCATGTCGCACAATTGTGACATTTTCGGGGGTTTGCCCCGAAGATCAACATACGCAAAAGGGTATGTTTCTATGATCGACACCTTTTCCCCCCATTCTCTGTTCTGCCTCAAGTACAATATGAAATAAAGCCAACTCTCTATCTCTAATACTGAATTTGGCAGCGCCCAGTTTTTGTCTCCCCAGAAGCTTCAGACCTTGTAAATTGGGCGAAGTGGTAACTGAAGATATCAGTTTGCTAACTCAGGCATCGTCAGAACTCAGGCCATCTTAAATGCAGGCATAAGCGGGGATCACCATTCATGGATGTGTAATAGAAGTTTGCTTAGAACTTCTAGCACGAGAGACGTTTTCGGTTTCCCAGCTTTGTCTGTGCATCTGATTAAATCATTTTTCCGAATCTGCTGCTATAATTATCTGTGCCTTTGGCGCTAGAAATCCGTTGGCCATTTGCGACGACGTCATCCTCGAGATGACGGCATATGCTCGAGGTTAGCAGTTGTCTGGGGAATGTTTGACGGTTCTCATAAAGCTGGGGTTTGATTCTACCGTCGGAGGGTATTTCGTATTACAGGCCTGTTGTCAAGTGGGGGCTAAGCTTAGTGACAGACGATTTAGACGAATCAGAATCCATCGTGTTATGTAGTCATCTCGACATGCTTTTCTTAGCATCGTGCCCCATGAAAATGATTTTGCGTTGACAGTTCTCAAGTTCCTTGTATGGTCCGATTCATTCTGGTGGCGAGGTCGGCATATTCCGCCCACGTCCTCTGGTCTACCCCGGATGTTCCTTTTCTTTCTGATCGTCTCTCAAAAAATGGAGTTGATTCTTTGATTTTTTTAAATTTTTTTCCGTACTCGTGGAAAAGCAAGCACTCGATTTTGATGGTTGGGGTGGGCATTTCAAACGGGGTTCTTCGACGCCATCGAGAACTCGGACGGGGGGGCCCCCTTCCTTCGGTCAAGTCTTGGGTGGAGAATCCTGAGCGAAAATGGTCGCTGCTCTCTGGGGAGAACCGAAAGCGACCGAAATTCGTTTGAAAGAAAAGGCAAAAGAGAAAAAAATGCTTATTTGGCTGCTTGTGAGGTGCGGTATTGGCTGCGCTGTGCATTGCGCCTGACTCGGAGATAGAGACGAGAGAGGGAGAGGAAGAGATGTAGATTTTAGGTCTCCGAGTGGCGAGAGGCACGGGATCGTTGTCCCGTGACGTGGCGGGCGGATGTCGACACACATTCCCACAGCTGTTCCGTGGGCCCCTCCACAGCCTCTCTGGGGTCTTTTTTTTATATTATCATTCTTTCTTTCGAATTTCAAATTACCCTTCTCCTCTTCTTCTTTTTTTTTACCCCCCATATTGTCCTTTGTTTTTTTCCCCTTCGGAATTTGCTGAAAAAGAGGGCTTACAGTGGTCCGGATAACAGCCCGAAAATATCCCCCACAGAAACACTTCCCTCTCGCCACCCCGGGTCGCGTATGCCTAACTTCCCCCGTTCGCGAATAGACGTGATGTCGACGCGCGGCCAAGCATGTGATCGTGGTCCCCCTTCGGACGGGCTTTATTTTGTTTTATCATCGGAAGAAGTCTATGAAAAAATCATAAATAAAAAAAAAATCCCGATGGTCGGTCGCCACCTTGCCAAATTCATTTCCATGCCGGCCTTCCATAACTCACCTGGTTGATAGGCGAGACGAATCTACAGGAGCCTAGACATTAATCATCGGGAGAAAATATATCTCAATGAATATTTTCCGCGTGCCGATCACATCTGTATCGCCACGTGTAGCGTAGTGATTTGTTGTTCGATGCGATCTTAATTTTGGATAGAGCTAGTGTCTGTATTGATTAGATTGTTAGTTCCCTATGTTTATGTAGTTGCCAAAACTACTGATTTGAAAATAATAGAGGGATTAGCGATTTAATGACCTATTCTGTAGAAGGTCAAGCAAAGAAATTCACTGGGAAGTCTTACATTAGAGTAAGCCGTCATCATTACATTCCAGTAGAAAAGGCCGTGACAGGGAAAAACAATTAATGCATTCAAGTAATGGTACTAATGCCTACGAGATGTAACATAAAATTTAATAGAAACACCGCTCATATTCCTTTCATAAAAATATTCCTCAATTAAAAAATACATCGTTTCATCCATATTATCACAAACACTCTAATTAAACAAAATTAAAATATGCATGAATTGTGATAATAAAGCCTACGACATGTTACATAAAATTCAAAAAAGGCGCGTGACAATCTCTTTCACATATTCATATATTACTTATTTTATACACGATGATCGAATGAGATAGATTTTAGCCGACTGCCCCGATCATGACGCATACACGGGAAAATCGATTTACATCTACATCGATTGGCAACCTATTACCCTCCCATCACAAATAGTTCCTGCCCCCACAAATCAAACATAGAACTAAGGAAAAAAGAAAAAAAAAGCAAGCAGCAAAACGAAAAGAAACACTAATTAGAAGGATAAACAATAATAAATGAATAACAACAACGGTGTTTTATTCCTATGATGCAACGCCCAGAGATTCCTGATTGGCCAAAGCTAAAATCCTCAAAGCTGTCCCCCGCCGATTTATCGGCATCTACACCATTCACGCTCTCCTCCTCTCTTTCTCTCTCTACGTGAACTGTGATTCCTCTTCCTCCAAAGCCATCGAAAATCCCATCCCGACCCGCAGTACTCTCGAAAGCTTTACACAGATCGTCGACTTCCCCCTGCAGAAATGAGCTCCCTTCCCCCGCCGCCGGAACCCTAGCCGATCTCCGGAACCTAGGGTTTATCGCGCCTTTTCTCCCGGCCTCGCTCTCTCTCTCTCGCTCTCCCGTATGCCGGCCTCCTGGTAGGGGGGGAATCTCGGCGGAGGAAAGCTCGGTTTTTTTTTTTTTTTTTTTTTTTTTTTTTTTGTGAAGGAGCAGGAGGAGGAGGAGGAGAGGGGAATATGTATAAGGAGAGAGGAGGCGGAGGAGGAGGCGGCGTGTCGTCCAAGTCGGAGGTGGTGGTCGGCGTCGGCGGCGGCGCGGATCGGAAGCAGAGGATCAACATCAACGAGGTGCTGGACAAGCACCTGCTCGAGCGGTCCTCCCCGTCCACGTCCCGCGTCGTCAACGGCAAGGACAAGTCCTCCCCCCACGCGGTCATCCTCGGCAAGGCCCCCTCCGATCACCGCGATTCCGCCCGCTTCAAGGCCAACTCCGATGGTCCGCCTCCGTCTCCCTCCCTCTCTCCCTCTCTCTTTCTCTCTTTCGTGATGTGTCGTGTAGGTTCCTTCTCGTGCGCATCATTTCGGATTCAGTCTACTTCTCGAAAGGAAAGAAAAGGGATTCCGCTTGTTATCTTGCGTGTCTGGGCTTGTTTAGAAGTGTTGGTTGTTTTAGCACGGTGCATACCCATTGATATGTTAAAAGGTCCCTATGAATTTGGATTTGCTCGGGTATTTCTACGATTCAAGCTCTTCAGCGCTTGGATGTGTCAAGCATGTTCATAAATTGCGGTGTAGTTTTTTCTTTTATTAGTTTAGGAAAAGAGTTAATTGTGTCCCCTTTCGAATCTTGGTATTACGGCGGAGGTTTTGATACTTGAGTTGCCAAAACAAGTTGTGATACTATGCATTATGGCATTTATTATGGCGTTAGCACGGGAGAGCATGTAGTGGATTCTTTTGTGTGTATTTAATTGCTTCCCTGTTTTAAGATGATCTCTCTGTCTCTTGCTTTCACTTTGAAGCAATTATTTGTAAGAACTTGTACCTTTTCTATGTCATTGGCAAGTTAATGCGCTGCGGAATTTGCAGTTCTTGAGGATTCTGTAGAAGCTATCGGAAATGAGGAGTACATTGTCTCGTCCCTCTTAAGTTTGTGTGGATCTCCGACTTCCCCTGGAAAATAAGTTTTGCAAAAATAAATGAGCCTTGATGATAAGCCGACCTAAATAGATTAGAGTGTTTCTTCCACCCTTGGGCAAATTCTTGCATGTCTTTAAAAATTGTAGACTTCAAATATGTGCTTCAAAAGAAGTGATCAGTATTTTAGGAGATATGACTGGTTGTAATCAAGTTTTCTTTGGAATGCATATTCATAAATGACCTCTGTGAATGAGAAATTGCTGTTTTTGTAGGAAAGAGTAGGTGGTTGCCAGTCGACTCCTAGAAATCCAATTGCCCATTCAAATTTTCAATTAGCCCTGCTAATTTGTCCCAGGCTATTCCCACCAATGTTCATTGACTAGTTTTTGGTGTGGCAATTGAAGCATGTCATCGGCAGCATGGACTTACATAGTGGAAGAGTACTTATGTAGATTGGATTGGTTATACTTTACAACAAGTCATCGCTTCTTGACTGCAATTCTTGTTTGCTTAGGAAGTTGTGAATGGTCCTAGTAATAAGACATTTCAATATTTATCTATACGTCTGGTTATAAATTGTGCATGGGTGTTCTTTTTGAAACTTAGCTTCTTTCTAATCACATATTTAGGATGGTGATTACTTTATTGGCACATTGATTTGAGGAGGTATGCTTGGTGTTACACCTCGAATGACCGTTCTCCTTGCAAGTTGCTTCTTGGTTAAGTGAGAGCATTGCCTCAAGTCCATGCTAGAGGATGGCCAGCAGAAAATGTCCATACTTAATTTAGAGTAAAAACTAGTTTTTTTTTTTTTTTTTTTTTTTTTTTTTTTTAGCACAAGAGGTCACTCGTTTCTTGCAGTATCCAACATAACAAATACATAAGCTGAGACAATGCAACGCAGTGTACCCTCTTCCCACAAGATTTGCAACACCACCAACCAGAAGCCTTTGGGCAGAGAGTTTCACTGTATCTCCTTTCCTCATAAGTAGACATGCATCGCACAGAAGTCAGTGTAGTCACCGGCATGGAGTCGCCAGCCCTCCTTAGGTCTCTCTGCTCTGACTTACGAGCATGCTGGGTTAGAGTTGGACGTGCCATTGGAGCAGCGGCAGGAGCTGGAGATATTTAATGACTAGCCAAAAATCCAAATTCATGCTAGCAAACAGTTGTTGAAGAAAGAGAGTAACAGGAGCATTGCAATGGAGTCTCTTTTTGCATAATCTTTTTTTTTGGCTCCACCACCACCACCAGCATCATCATCTCTCTCTCTCTCTCTCTCTCTCTCTCTCTCTCTCTCTCTTCATTTTTTGTACTCTCTTTTCATGTATACACATAGAAACTAATTCGTCCCCATCTTAAGATCGATGAATATAGAAAACCTTTGCCATCCTTCAAAATGCCGGAAAACCCTGTATCAGAATCAATACAGCACTGCTTGTTAAGTATAGACTGGTTTTGGTAAAATAAATGCCAAATGTGATATTCCGATTCTATTCATGACTGCCCGGCCCGTCTTCATCTTGATTTGGCTTGGACAAGATTTCCTATGGAACTCTTAAGGCCAAGTTAGGTTGATATCCTCCATAGGATAACCTGCTGCATATGGTTGGAACCCTATCTTTCCATTGATATCTGGCCCAGGCGAGAGCTTACCTTCCTCTGTGGATTCTTGTTAGGATCTGTGTTTACCTTTAAAGGTGAACTCGAGCTATTAATTTCATTATCGGAGTTGTGATCAACAACCTTTTTCAGGCTTGGGCTGCTACTGGTATTATCATTATTCCACTGTGAAGGGTCATCTTTCGTTATTTAACTACTGACGCTAGGTTCTGTGTTTCAGCTACATGCATGAACCCTTAGCTTCTGTCTTTGAATATTTTTTCTAATGCCACAAATATTAGGGTTTGCGAGTGGGGCTGTAGCATCAGACTGACAGTACACGTTATAATCAGACTGACATTACCCGTAGAATGTGAAGCTGACGTAAAGGAACCTTCCCAGAAGCTCAAGTCATTAGTGGGGGAATGGTTGACATGTATGAGACCCAGATAAACTCATAATCAAGTGACAAGATATAACTTTAACAGTGTTGTCTCTATCTGGTGGCAGTTTATTATAGGTCCATAGGTCAGACTTGAAGGAAACATCCACTCATAGAATGAATCCTCTTTTAAGCTGGAGTTCTGCCAGTTGGCTCTGTGCTTATTTTGTGAGACATCAGCTCATATGAAATCACTGACCTTTAAACCAAAACTGACACCCCTTCTACGAAAAATGTATAACCGTATTCCAGTTCAGTCCGGCGTGGAAAGAACATAAAAGCATGAAATCATCACAGGAATCTTTTGATGACACAGATACCTTTTCTAGCACATGCTGGAGAGTCAGTTATAGGATTGTAGTTTACTAAATGCTTTGTATTCTGGCGGAAACAAATTTTATCTGTGTATGTTGCGGTTTGTTGGATTGTCCAGTCATTCCTCAGTTACATCACGGCCCCTAATGTAGTTTCATTTTCTAGACCTTGCTGTCATATCCGATTGCCTCCAGCTTTTGCATCATGTAGATCTTATAGAACTGGAGTATCACTTTGTTTCGGGCAACATGTGGATTTTTCCTTATAAATCAAATATAGCCTTCTACTACTTAATGCAGCTAACTGTCACTTTGAAGCTTTCTAATTTGTCCTCATGGGTGTTCATTGTAGAGGAATCTGAAACAGATAGCGAAGAATCAGACGTGAGCGGTTCTGATGCAGATGACTCATCTTGGATCTCATGGTTTTGCAATCTTCGAGGAAATGAATTCTTTTGTGAAGTTGATGATGATTACATACAAGATGATTTCAACCTGTGTGGTTTAAGCAGTCAAGTTCCTTACTATGATTATGCACTTGATCTGATTTTGGATGTCGAGTCTTCTCATGGTAAGCAAGAGCACTACTATCGTAATGCTGGAACAGTGATGAGAGCTGTACCACATATTGCACGTGTTCTGTAAACCCGTAAATACATGCTTTTCCATTCATGGTTGGTTTTTTTTCAATTGTTTAATGTGCATGGGTTATAAAGATTCTCCTATAGTAAGCTTGGCACTAGAAACCGCGATGTGGCATTTGTAAGGTTGGCTGCTCTTGTATTTCATCTGGAGTTTTAACATGTTAGTGCTTGTGATGCATTTTGTTGGTCTGGGTAGGTGACATGTTCACTGAGGAGCAGAATGAATTAGTTGAATCAGCTGCAGAGATGCTTTATGGCCTAATTCACTCCCGCTATATACTGACTAGCAAAGGAATGGCAGCTATGGTGAGATTGCGCTCATGAGCACCTGTTTAGTAACTAATCAGAACTTTACTTAAATAGGTGACAGATGTGTTATCTTGTTTAATATCAGCTGGAGAAGTACAAGAACATTGACTTTGGTAGATGCCCAAGGGTTTATTGTTGCGGACAGCCATGCCTCCCTGTCGGGCAATCAGATGTTCCTCGTTCAAGCACCGTAAAAATATACTGCCCAAGATGTGAGGATATATATTATCCTCGATCCAAGTACCAAGGCAGTATCCTTAATTATACCATATTTCTTTTCTGATTATATTACAGCTAATATTCAGCTAGTATGCATTGCATCGTAGAATGTGATAAGAAATAGTTGGTAAGTTAGGTTATCCTTTGTAGATCTGTGATATTTTAATTTCTTAGAAGCAGCATGCGTCGATTTTTTTATATACTGAGACAAACATGTGCCTTTCCAGCATTTAGACTTTTCTTCCTGCAAACATGTGTTATCATGAGCTGGGGAAAAAAATGACCCCACCTAGACACATAACTTGTTTTTTGGCTTGTTTAACTCAGATATGAAAATAGAAGGTATGACTAATACCAAATGAGGTCCATGTGATCGGGATGATCATCAAAGACAAGTATTTTTTTTTTGGTCGAAAAAAGACAAGTATTTGATTGTTGTAAAATTGGTGCATGCTTTTCTTCAGTTTCTGGTTTGAGAATCATCAGTGCAATAGGTCCAACCATTGTTTTTTTTTTTTTTTTTTTTGATAGATCCAGCAAGTGATTTATGATGTGGAAGTGTGTGCATTGCCCTCGAGTTTGAAAGCATCCTTAACTCTACCTAGACATTGATGGTGCATACTTTGGAACTACATTTCCTCACCTATTTCTGATGACATATGGTCATCTGAAGCCACACAGTGCATCGCAGAGTTACGTTCCGAGAGTTTTTGGGTTCAAGATCCACAAGACATGATGAGTTGCTCATACAGGGGATCATGAGTATGGTTTCTCCTTGGAACAAATGCTTTCTCATGGCCCGTGTAAAGTGGATATTCAACGAGACATCATGTCAGGGTTCCTGAATATCTTATCAACGAACTATTCACATACATAAGGAGGAAGTAACCGTCATCGGCCTGGGCCTGGGCTGGCATCGTAACTGCATTTCCCTGCATCAGAGGAAGAATCACTCCATGCTCCTTGAGATGGCTTCCACTGTGCCTTTTTTCGCTTTTAGCTGCTGCTATCTAGTTGCAGTCTTATGGTACTCTCTTGTGTGTATCATTCCGTAATTCTTTAATTACCGACGAATGAAGCTGAATTTTTTCAGGACATAAGTTGTTGAAGGTTGAGATGGGCATAACTTGACCCTGAGGCCGTGCGCCCACTCTTAGTCATGTAAAGGCGTTGCTAGCTTTCATAAGGTAACCTTAGAAAAAGAAGCCTGAGAACTTTATGTTGAGTTGAAGGCTGGATGGATATGGTTTTTCACTTTCAATCCCTAAGTGTCACTTGCGCATCCTGCATCCGCCCTCAGGATGATTCAGCTTTCTTTTCTTCCCTCGGGTTTGCTCCAAGAAGTGAGAAACCTGGTGGTTGATTATCTTCCTCGTTGAAAGACATCCTTTTACGTGCGCCATGCTCTCTCTCCCTCTCAAGAAAGAACGAAATTTCCGCACTCTTTAATGGCTTCCGGTTACTTCTCAACATGACTTTTGATGATATTTTAGTACCTAACTTAAGTTGATTGGCGTAAGTTTTACGTTTTCATAATCGACGAGGGATGAGGGAAAGGTCGACATTCGCCTGAATTGCGGCGATGTACAATCATGATGTCCCCATCATAGAAAAATAGGGATTGGAGATCGGAGACATTATTGCACAAATTGACTCCCCACATCATCTAGAAATATAGATAAATGGACGGCTTGGACTTGATGAATATGGACATTCCGGTCATGCTTTCATATGTATAAAACCCCAACTCTTCCTCAAAGGCAAGTGTTCATCTAACGTGGCATGTCCATTTTTTTTCTCCAAATGACAATAACATAAAACATATAATCTCAAACACGTGTTTAATCATCAGATGAATTCATATGAGACATATCAGTTTTTCTCGTTTTCAATTTATATTTACATTAGGTGGTATTTTGGACGCGCTTATGATAAATGAGAGTATGAAATGGGTAGTCTATGTCTTGATGTGCTATCACACATCAACACGACAAGGTGCTTTGTCGCGTTGTTGGAGAATATATTCTGGCGTTCCTATTTTTCGAGATCTCATGTCAATACCTCTATGTGCCTCTTGATTTGTCCTTCCATCTTCCCGTCCCTATTTAAGGTTCACAACACATGTACGATATGCAAAATTCAAAGCTAGCATTGGCAACACTTAGCAGAGGACCTGTCCATTTCATGTATCCTTTCCCAATCTCTTGATGGATATGATCAAGTAAATAGAACACGAAAAATTTGTGAAAGATATGGCTACACTGTCCAACCAAGCGATTCAGGGAACATGGGCGAGATGAGGACAAAGGGTTGTGGCTAATGCAAGGCCATGAAAATGAGATGCATGATGCATAAGATGGATAAGAACAGACCGGAAGCCACCCACCCCAATCTCTTTGAGTCAGAGATGTGGAGGATTCAGCCCTTTCCCCGCTAAAATCATAGGATATATATATTTAAATATATGATGATTAAAAAGATTTTCGGTTGCTTCAGACAAGCACTGGCCACCACATGGATTTGACTCAGCTTTTATTGTTATCCCAAATGATATGTCGCTCATTCAGATGCACCCTTTTGAAGCTTATTGCGGAAAATCCGTTGATATTCAATAATAATGATAATAAGATAAACAATTCTTATCTTCTGACATTCGTGTTCAAAGCTGTCCAGCCAGGGACAAGGATAAGTTGACCCACCTTGGTTGGATTGAAAGTCAAATGTGCCGTAAGTTGTTTATCTAGAGATGGCCATAATTTGCATATTACTATCTTTCATGTAGAATTCGCATCTTAGCAATCCTAATCCATGGCCAGCTAATGAATTTGCTGATCTAATGCAGTTTACCATGAAATTGGGAAGGAATCGGCTAGTATTACAATCGTGCAAGAAGCTAAGAGTCATGTTAGGTCATATTAATGAATGCTCCGTCATATTTAATGAATAGACTTCGTGATTCTAATTTTTTAAAATTATCACTTTTATAACTTGAAATAATTAGTTAATAAAAAAATGTGTTCATTATCAATAACAATATATATATACACATTTTCATGGAAGATGAAAATATTTTAGTCCATTCGGTTTTATAAAAAATACAAATGATCGATTCTAAAAGTATTTTTTAAATAATTTATTTCCGCCAAATAAACGCGTCCTTACAAGAAAAAAGAACAATCTATTCGAAGTTACCATTTTCTTTTTCCAAATTTAGTTGTTGAACGGGCGACTTCAAGATAGGGCCACGCAATTTTTGCCATTCAAATGGCTGCATGCACAACCATTTTTAATAAGAAACTTTCTCGGACTTAAATGCCCTTATTTTAAAGCAAGCTGACGCAATCTGTATTATCCAATTTGGTTCCTGAAAAGAAAATTTTAGATGTAGATGTTGCAACTTAAACAACTTATCTCGTCCATTTCTTCTTTTGCCTTTTCAGTCAGAAATGAAAAATAAGAACAAATCCACAAGAGAATAGTGGATATATTCTCCGGGCCTAATTCGTACTACCAACTTGAAAAGAAAAGGAACTTCTAATAAAATCACTTGGATGTCTGCATTCATTACCCATCATCTTGTATAGACTCATCTATTTGATAATTGCTCCTCTTGCGAGCTGAGAATTGAACTTAAAATCTTTAACTCGCAAAAGGAGCAAATTATTCAAACTTTTATTCGCAAGTTCAGACATAAGGTTTAGGTTTGTTTAACTTTTTTGTACATATTCAAATTTTCTTAGTATCTTAGACGTGGCTGTCTCTTGAAATAAGAGGAGATGTGGGAGGCGAGAGAGAGAATTTCAAGGCCCTTCATTCATCGATTTAATTAGACTTGCCTTCTAGTAGATGATATCTATCATAATAGACTGAATTTCCTATAAAAATAAAATCCAACTTCAAATCCATTTGCTTTTCTCAAGTTTTTTGGTCTAAACTCTAGGTTTAGTTCTAAATTTGCCTCAAACTTTCTTTTTTCGTCTAAAACAGAGTCACAAACTTCAACTTTACTCCAAAATTTACCCCCTTAACCTTCCGTCCAAAAATCATTGTTAGTTGTTCCTAATTTTCTTAATTTTCTATACTAAAGAGTACTATCATTTTGGAAATAATTTCTCACGTCATCTTGCTAATGTGGATTTATTATTGATGTGGAGATACCATGTCAAAAAAATTAATGGAATTTTTCTTTTTAGACGGAGGATTAATGGGAGCAAATTTGATACAAAATTAAAAGTTTATAATTTTTTTTAGAGGCAAAAATCTTCCCTAATTTTCATACCAAAGAGCAGTTTTGATTAAAAAGATCATTTTCGACGTTACCTAGTCGATATTGATATAATACCATCGTGGAAATGTCACATCAAATATCTAATAACAATTTTTGAATAGAGGGTTGACAGGCCAGATTAGAGATTTGATTAAAAATATATGATTTTTTTTTTTAGATAAAAATTTTTTGGGGCAAATCTCGAATTGGATATAAATTTTGAAGTTTTTTCGAGTCGAGTATAATAATATCTCACTTTTGCTGCCCGTGCAGTCATATGAGGTACGTAAATAGACCCGTCCTAATATTACTCTTTTTAACAAAATTCTATATGTTAAATCCATAGCATCCCCTTGGAGAAGGAAACATGGCCAAGAGCCCATTTCCCTGAAATCCAAGAGCTGAAACTTGAACCAATCGAAATCTAGCACTCAAGTTGACTATTTGCTCATGAACTTCACACTGTTGGACAGGAACCCACCACCAAATGAGTCTCTGAAACAAAGCTCTTGGTCAACCTATCCCGTCACCAAAACCCACCCACAAAAAACAATAGTTCCCCTAATTTTTTAAATTCTTGAGGGCATGCCTCTGCTGCAAATAATTATGAGATATAATTAATAATCAATCTTGTCATCACCACATTATCAAGTGTCCTATCTGCTAATCCCCCGCATGATGCCTGTCAAATCTAATGTTATCGTCTGAAATTTTCTCTTTTTTTGACTTTTAGTTAAAATCGGGAACTGACCCAAAATTATGCAGATCCATTGAAACCAGTGGCACGTACGTAAATTGCGAGAGAGAAGGGGGCACTTTTTGAATTAACTTTTTCGCTTTTTATCTTGAAAAGGGGAAGGTAGGAGGGGGGAGTAGGGACCTGCCGGCAAAAAGGGCGAAAGAAGAAAAGCGCTGGACTAGCCGCAGATTGGTCAACTGGCGGACCGCCACGTGGACAAAAGCGAGAGGGTTCACCGGCGACCGGAGCTTCCGGTCAACCCGCCGCCGGGGGGTGCCGCCTCCCCTCGTTTTCCTTCGTCCCCCGCACGAGGAGAGAGATGGTTTCATGAGAAGAGGCGAAGCGACCGCTTGGTGGCAGCTAATTCCCAGGATCCGCCTTGTGAATTGGCGTTTTTGCCCTTCACTTTACTAGGGATTTGCAGTTGTGCCACCTTTCTCGTTGTTGGCAACACTTTCTTCATTGGTGAATCGATGGTTACGAAAGCCGAAGTTCTTCTTAAATTTGAGCATATATAAATATATATTTTATATGGTTTATTGATATAAACTCAAAGATGGATAAAATCTAACTTGTACGTTTCTTCTTTAAGTGAACCACGTAGTATTATAATATTTTGTAAGGTGTAAAACCTAGTCAACTATACATCCATTCTCATGGACACCAACATTATATTTTAAGGAGTCATCTAATTGCAATTCAAAAGGCAAAAATAAGTTGCGCAAATAACACTCTAAACCTATTTATCATTACGAAATGCATCCTTTTATTCTTCTTTCCTATATTTTTCATTTCATTCATCTTCAATCCTTAATCCTTTTATATTGTCATCTATAGATACCAAACCTATATAGTTTCCGGATAGAATAGTGAAGAAATGTTGGAAGAGGGGTTAATGAACAAGACGCTATAGAGAAATTATGCCATGAAGTGATTGTCAAATGAATATTGAGGCAACTCGATCATCTTCAACTTAAAGGCTTGTTTAACAACTGTGTAAAAAATCAACCCTTCAACTCTCAATGAGAATGAGTTGGTTTGATACCTTTAAATAGAATCAACTCAAATGATTTGATCCATTCACTTACTTTGATAAGTGAAAGAAGAGTTGCCTAGTTAACTCAATAAAAAAAATAATTGCTGGTAATCTTAATAAAACACACCAATAAGAATGATCTTCTAGGTTTGATGGGAAATTAATACTATTTCGCTATCAATTTCCAATCATCATCATGCAATTTTTTTATTTCTATTGGAGGCTCTTAATAGCATTAGTACTTAAATTTAAGCACTCGAAGTCTCCGGCACTTAATTTTGAACTTACCAAACAATTCAATTATGGCTTGAAAATTTGCGGCAAACCTTAACCGATTCATTTTTGGAAAGGCGGATTTCTCCATTTAAGTTTTGTACACATGGGAGAGAGAAATGATTAATAATAAAAAAATCACATCAATATTTTCCGGCAGTCAAATTGAACTAAGTTGAGGAAAAGCTTGATTACATCATCTTAATGAGTCGTACGATTCGGCACCATCTTATAAGTTTCATGGCTCGATTGACAACGGCAAATCTTAGGACTCTGGGCACGATTATTATACTATAGGTCAAGTGGAGAGTGCCCATCTTCGTATATCCACGCGAGGCGAAGGGGCGTTTGCGTCAAAGCAACTCCGGATGACACGTCACCCAATCCCGAACGAGATCTCCTCTGCCCCCCTTCCCCCTTCCTTCCCTCCCCTGAGCGCGCCCCCCCCACAACCCACTTGTTCCTGCTCTAACAAAGAAGCACGCCCCTCATCGAACACCCAAAACCAGAACCAAAACCACAGCCTTAAGAACATCAAAAACCGCCCCTACCCACGGCCACACAAAAACTCGATTCACACATGTTCACTCGCCTTGTCCGAAACACCACCCCACCCCTCCCACCAGATATAAAAAAAAAAAAACCGAAGATCGATCCTTTATCCTTCAATCTCTCCCCACCAAAACACCACGGCAAAGCAATACAACAGAGCACGCAGTCGATTGCAGAGCGAGAGAGAGAGAGAGAGAGAGAGAGAGAGAGAGAGAATTCTCGACATACGCGCGCTGACCACCTTCGGTTGATTAATGCATCACAAGGAATCCGAGCTCCTGATCGGGAAAGACAGCGCCGGCCTCTCTTCCGATTCCGGCACCGCCCACCAGCCGAGCTCGGGTCCCCGCCAGCAGGAAATCGCCGGCCTCGCTCCGGACCATCATCATCATCATCTCTCCATCCAGATCCCGCCCGCATCCGAAACCCACCTCGACGATGAAGGCCCGCGCGGCAACAGCCCCTCCACGAGCCAAAAGACCAGCCTTTCGACCCCCCACAAGCGACCCATCATGACCCAGTCGCCCCTGGCGTTCTGTCGCTCCAGCTCGCACTCGCCCGTCGCCGGCCGCCACCCGCACCAGGGCCTTTTCGGGTCGGGTTCCGGGTCGACCCGGTTTTCTTGCTTCGGGTCGCTCGCGGTCCCGTTCGGCACCAGAAAGTTCGCGTCTTGCAAGTTCTGCCACCAGCTGTGCCGCGTGCGTTTGCTCGGCGTGCATCTGCGGTTCCTCGTTCTCATACTGGTGCCGGTGCTCTTCTTCTTCGCGTCCAGTCCCAACCGTTCTGTCTTGCTCGAGCTCATCTCCGTGGTTTCCTTCTCCGCGGCGCTGTTGATATCGCTCAATTTAGCCATCCCGAGATTTCCCTCGATTCGGTTGCTGTTTTCGCGGTCGTTTCCTTCGACGATCGCTCCGTTTTCGGCTTCGAAACCGGCTCGGCCTGTTGTTTGGTCAATCGGGCCGAAACCGAAGGCCGAGAAGAGGGCGACTTCGGGTTCGTGGGTTCAAGTTTATAGCAATAAGGATGTTTACGAGGGCGAATTCCACGGAGGGAGGTGTTCAGGTAGCGGGGTTTATTACTATTACAGGAGTGGGAGGTACGAGGGGGACTGGGTTGACGGGAAGTATGATGGTTATGGCGTCGAGACGTGGGCCAAAGGGAGCCGGTATAGAGGACAGTACAGGCAGGGTTTGAGGCATGGAGTTGGGGTGTACAGGTTTTACACGGGGGATGTTTATGCTGGGGAGTGGTGTAATGGGCAGTGTCATGGTTGTGGAGAGCATACTTGTGAGGATGGGAGCAAGTATGCTGGAGAGTTCAAATGGGGTGTCAAGCACGGGCTCGGTCGGTACCATTTCAGGTAAAATATCATAAGAATGTAATTGATTTGTAAGTGCACTGAGTTGGCATTCCTATAATTGATGCTGATTGTGCGATGTCTTTTTCATGGATATTCCTCACTTATAGTTCACAAGGAGAAGGCACTTCATTTGCTTATTTGTCCTTCTGTGAGAATTTTGAAAATGCATTTGTTCTTGCCACTGTCAAGTTTGCTGTGATAGGACTTGTTGCATACTGGGTCTGCAATTAATTTGTTGCCTGGGTCCTTGGTATTTTCTAGAGGATGCAGTGGCTTTTGGACAACATACACAAGCTGTTGTCAATAAGACCAGCAATTGTTTCTTCGCTATAGTCAATGAATGTGACAAGCGAAAGAAGAACTGAAGCCTACTGATTACTCTGTTTCAATGCCAATCATTGATAACTTTCTGAGTTTCTATTAGTCATCACGTTAAATGTGGACTTCCTTCATGATAGTGACAACTTTCTCGTCTAATGGAAAGGGCAGAGTGCAAAAGTTCATGCATGACCTGAGTCTTGGTTCTTAAGTTTCATTGTCAAATTTGTCGCATAAAACATGGAGCATGGCACCTTATGTGCAAGACAGAGTGTAATGGTCATGTCTGCCTGAGTGCTTTGTCCTAAAGTTCCATTATTAAATGCCGGGACCTGTTTGTTGGAGTACTACTCTAAAGCATTCTTACTTTTCTCGGAAAGCTGTTATTACCATGCAGTTGCTGCTAGGCCATAAGTACATCAAATTTGATCCTCACAAAATTATCAAGTCATGGTAACTTAAAACTCATCAAGGAATTTTCTTTATAAACTGCAGAAACGGGGATACATACTCGGGGGAATATTTTGCAGACAAGATGCATGGCTTTGGAGTGTATCTGTTTGGAAATGGTCATCGTTATGAGGGAGCTTGGCATGAAGGAAGAAGGCAGGGTTTTGGCATGTATAGTTTCCGAAGTGGGGAGACTCAATGTGGTCACTGGCACAAGGGGGTTCTTGATCCCCCCGGCTCACCAAGCTTTGCTGGGGGACCAAACTCATCATCCAACATGCACTCGAAAGTCCTCAATGCTGTACAGGTAATAATTTCCTCTTTAGATGTGTTACTGTTTGTGACTCTTGACCACCATACATGGGGGACTATTTTCATCTTACATGCACGGTTGGGAATGAGGGCGAGTCATCACTTGCACTCTGCCTTTACTATCTATTGCAGAATAGAAAAGTGATGGGCACTCTTTAATTTTCTGTTGCTGTGCCTGCTTCTAAGGATTTTCAGCTGCAAAGGCATTTGCTATGCTTGTTTCTAGGAATTAACTCGTTCATTGTGGGAGCGATTGTGTCATGACAATATCTTTAGGAGACCAACTTCATTCCAATAATGAACAAACAGGAAATGGGTTTCTCAGTGATTGCCTTTGCCCTCAGGAAGCACGACGAGCAGCTGAGAGAGCACATGAAGTTGGGAAGGTGGACGAGCGGGTGAATAGAGCTATAGCATTCGCTAATAAGTCGGCCAATGCAGCGAGGGTAGCTGCGGTGAAAGCAGTTCAAAATCAAGTGTATCAGGACCATGCCCCTGGTGGTCGGGCATTGCCGGTTCTCATATCTTAAGCAACTAATCCAATTGCATTGGACAGATGCCAGCAAGATAGGTAGTAGTCGGAGACACTTTCTTCTCCTTTTGTTTTTCCGATTTTCACTCAGTTTTGGCGACTTGCGTTATTGCATGCTCATCAGTCGCGTGTAATCCCTTTAAAAGCGGTGTTCGTTTCTGCGGTGCCCTCCTGGAACCACATACAGCCATCAAAAAGCTAAAGTGGCTGATTGAGGAGCAGGATGAGGTCTCTATATGTACTGTAATAAACTTGGGCTCTCATGTGAATAGACGTGTTGTAGCTTTTCGCGAGAGAACTGTATATGAGGGCAAGTCAATGCCTTGGCCCGTTTGAAAACAGCTGTTTCGTTTATTAAGTCTACATTGCCGGCTGAGCTGATAGCTTCCGCAGTTGAAAAACAGAGCTCGAACGTCAGCAATTTTACTGAGCCTGCATTTGTCAATGTCATCTTCAAATCCGGCGTCTCGGAGTGCGGTGGGATGGGAAAACAGCCAAAGGATAGCTCTCTGCAATATCCTTAAAGGGCATGTCGAGTAGGTCGAAGCAGTATCTCTCGCCGTCTTTGAGAGGTCAAGAATCCCTCTGCCCTAAATAATACGACCCATGACACCGACGTGTACCTGCGCAGCAAAAGGGACTGTTGCAAACTACTGGAATTCGCCTCAGTGGCCACCTTTCCAACATGGAAGGGGGAGGTAGTGGCCACCCTTCCAACATGGAAGGGGGAGGTGAGAGGTTCAAACTCCCACATTCTCAGGAAGGGAAGGGGGTGGGGACGCGCAAGTTTCAGGAGTGGGTTTCGACTCCCACGCCCTGCAAGAGACGGGGCAAAGTCCGAAGTGAGTGTAGAATAGGTATAGAGTAGGACTGACAAAAAAAAAAAGGGACTGTTGCAGGTTCCGTAACCGTTCTGATCACAAGATCGGTCTAGTGGACTTTTAAAAGGACACTGAGGCTTCATTAAGTTCACTAGTCAGTTCATAGAAATAGACTTAAGAAGAGCTAAACATCCTCAACCGGATTGCTACCCAGGAGCCAAAACAATTCCAATTGGCATTGGCATCGATCCAGACCAGTATGGTATCACTTAAGACACGAAAGTATAAACATATTAGGATGCGTTGAATAACTTTTCTGTTCTTGAAAATAATTTCTTTTCAGAAATAGTTATTTTCATTTTTATGCTCGAGAACCAAAAAAAAAATTTTTTTTACATTTTATTTCTGCCACTTCTCTACTCCAGGGAATATAAAAATTAGCGGATGTTATTATATGGATTTCAGTTTTTTTTTTTTCTTTTTGATTCCAGGAAATAAAAGAACAGAAAATTTTAAAAAAGAAAATGATGGCTATCAAATGGGCCTTTATTCTTCTAAATGGGCCGTACTAAAGTGGGCCGTCTGGGCTCGGCCCGGCCCCTCCAGGCCCATTTCCCAATCCACGGCCGGTTGACTCGAGGCCCGCAACGCCGAGGAGCCCCCTCGTTTCGAATAGGCGCGTGAGCGGGAGGGGAAGGAGGGGAAGGAAAGGAAGCCGTTTGGTCTCGTGGAGGGGAGTGGCGGTGGGCCCCGCGCGAAACCGCTCGAAAACTCCGCAATATGCGCGGCTCAAAATGCCTCACGATGTTGGCTTCCCTGTAATATAACCTCCCCCCAACAGAAACTATTTTCCTTTTTAAAAAAAATCAATTATTTATTAAACAAAATTTCTTTCCAAGATTTTCTCCCCATTTCCCGTTAAAGAAAAAAAATCGGCTGTAATTTACGAGAGGCTCCTCCACCACCACCTCGGACCTCCATAGTTTTATACCACCGCATCGCTCTCGATCCGATCGCAGCACCATCCGTTCCATCCTTCGACGACGACGACCGCCGCCGTCCGGCGATCCGCCTCCGCCTCCTCCGACTCTCCCCGGCGCCGCATTCTCCGGTTTTGAGGCGCGCGCGATTCGTCCGCCGGGCGATGGTCTGTCCGCGACGCGGGAGCCGCCGCATTTCTCGAGCTCGCGGTGTCCGCCGGGGGCCGCGCTGCTGATCGGCGTCTCTCTTCTTTCTCCGCCGCGGGATACCGGTTCTCGAGGTCCTGACGAGTGTTCGCTAGAGTTTTTCTCCGAGCGGGAGGAAGCTCTTCGTCGCGAGATTCGGCGTCGGGATTTTGGAATATCGTCAGCGGCTCGCCTTCGGGGTTTCCTCTCGGCGTCCTCGAGAATGGACGACTTATCGGCGATCAGCGAGGAGCTCGACGGGCAGATCTCCGACATCCTCCGAGCTCTAGCGTAAGATTCGGTTTTTTGCTGTCTCCGCGGTTTTGATGCGTCCGGGCTGCGTGTTTTGGAGTCGATCCTGTTCCCATGGATCGGCATTGTGTTCGCCGTGATTGATCTTTTCGTCGCATGCTTGGTGAAACCAGATTCGTAGCGAGACTACTGTGTGAACGCGATCCGGAGTAGCCTGTACGCATTTCGGACCGCGTTTGTCGTTTTAGCTCTCGTTAAGCTCATTGTTTTCCTGGTATCCCCTTCATTATATCTCATGGATCAAGGCAGTTGACTTGAAATTGGAGAACTGATCACGGGCATTGTTGTTCAAGCTCTAGCACGATATGCTTTTTGATCTGTGTAAACTGTTTCATTGTGCGTGTTCAAAGTCAATTTACCCTCCTGGCTCTGTCATTGTGATGGTCTGATTCTTTCAAATGCTTTGATTGTGGATTTATGGTGACGCCATACAATTGTAATTCTGAGTCGCATTCTCCACCTAGCTCTAGCTTAAGCTCAGCATTAGTTTACTGTTCTCTGTTTGTTAGATTTCATAGACCGCAGCATTCGTGGTTGCTCTTGTGCACAAATGGATTGAGAAAATTATTGCAGGTAAATGTGCTTCCTGGTGTCATTTCTTTTATAAGCTACGACATATAATTTAATGGTCGATGCTATGTCATTGCTGTCCTAGGTAGTTAATATAAACACTTTGCTCACATTTAATAGTTTTATTCCAGTTTAATCTCTGTACTGAGCTTTCTGTGTCTGTTCATTACATTTCAGAGGCTAAAAGTAATTTCTTTTTGATTTTCTCAGAAATGGATTCCAGAAACTGGATAAGATCAAGGATGCCAACCGGCAGAGTAGACAATTGGAAGAGCTTACCGATAAAATGCGCGAGTGTAAGAGGTGAGTGCATGACCGATTATGTTCTCTCTCATTAATGCCCGTACGAAGAGCTTTTACTGAAGATATGAATCTCAAGCGGATCTTGCTTGTTTACCTAACTAGTGATTGCTGGCAGCCTTAGTATGGTTGTCTGAATCTTATAGTCCATGTTGATGAAGAGGTGCCACCCGATTGGTTTTGAGCTTCTAGATGGATTAACTGCAGAACAATAGTTTGCAATGTGAATCCCTAATTTCAGTTAGCATTGAATTATAAAGATTGCTCCGGTGTTAATTTGGACATGGACAGAAGGACCCAGGCCAGATGCTTAAAGTTTAAGTCTCTGCTTTATCATCAGACAATTCACTTAATTCTAAACCCACCAGCCAGAATGAAACATGGTCTGTCATGTCTGCTAAAGACATGCTTGGACATCCCCCCTTTTAGTTAACTTGGAACTGTAATGGGGTGATTGGACATGTCCTATAAATGATTTTGCTGCATTGATTCTCCTTCTCCTAGTACTCTATATAATGTTGCTTAATGATATCATTTCAGGCTCATTAAGGAGTTTGACAGAGAAATAAAGGATCTTGAGGGTAGAAATGATGCAGAAACCAGCAGAATGCTGAATGAGAAAAAGCAGTCAATGGTTGGCTTTTTATTAGGACATTTCATTGATGATGTTGCTGAGCTTCATGTTTTGCAATGAACAGAATTAACCGTGCTGTTCAATGGGTATTTTTGCAGATAAAAGAACTTAATTCATTCGTAGCCCAAAAAAAGAGGTATGCTTATGTGTCTTAATTCTGCTTCTGCAAGTGACTTCAGGAATAATCTTTCTTAGTTGAACCTACCATAAAGATCACTCATTCTCTTTTTATTCATTGCATACCTGCTTAGCAATTACCTTCACTACATGTACATGTCAACTTTAATTGATTTTATCTGTGTCGTCCAAATGATTGAACATCATACTACTATAGTAAAACTGGTGGATGCTTCGAAACCTTTTATTGAACTTGTTCACTTATATTTTAATGCTGTTGCAGATACACAACAAATCTAGAAAACAAACGAGTTGATCTCTTTGATGGGCCCAGTGAAGGAATTGGTGAAGATAATGGTTTGCTCGCTTCATGTAAGTGTATCAAAATTATTATAAAGTGGTCACCCATCATACCTAACGCAATTGGAATAAGGTTCCATTTCCCTAGTTCCAATTTTATTGTTGACCTCAAAATTACCCTTTAGGGGCTATAATATAAAGGTTTTGCAGTAAGTTAACCACAAATGAT
The DNA here is from genome assembly GCA_014182555.1 of Eucalyptus erythrocorys. NCBI lineage: Eukaryota > Viridiplantae > Streptophyta > Magnoliopsida > Myrtales > Myrtaceae > Eucalyptus > Eucalyptus erythrocorys. Next base: position 16,302,994 of record CM024602.1, read on the forward strand.
GCTCTTTCCACAACTTTGGCAATTGGAATAAGGTTTCATTGCCCTAGTTCCGTTTTATTGTTTACTAGGAAATGCTTGTTCAATGCATGGATAGCGAATAGTAACCTCATTGCTCTGAATCCAAAATCTGTATGTCTCGAAAGTAGGCAATCAAGCAAGGATTGAATTTGTTAAATGTAACTTTAAACTTCTTCAGAACGCGTTGAGCACAGAGAAGAAATTCATGATAATAATTTTCTTGTGGCAGTAAAACAAATCGAATTGTGAGAGTGATGAATTAAACTCTCTTATTTACTCTACTACATACATTGTGAATATTGTAAACATAGGTCCATATGACAGGCTTGTATAAGGCCAACCGTGGGTGGTGTCAGCTTTTATTGTCTTGCTTCTCCGTGTTCCAAAAAATATTTTTTCTCACAAAAGCATCACTTAATTCTCATACGAGCTATTTTATGGTATATTGTTCTGGAGGGATATTGAATATGTTGTAATGCATCTTCTCACGGCCCTGCAAGTACACTCTTTATGTACCCATTTCTTATCAACTAATTCTACGATGGCATGCAAACAGCCTCAAAATTTTGAAGAGCTTGTTGAGATTCCCCTTTTGACTTAATAAAAACTGAAGTTACTGGTAAATAAGGGTGGTTCTCCAATAATTTTTTGATGCTAGAGAAGCTCAATTGATCCTCTTTTTAACTGGTAACTCATTTTGGTGTATTTTTATATATCATTGGCAAGAAGTTTACTGGGTTTTATGCTGCATATCTTATTTTCTGTATTATTCAATGATAAGAGGTTTCTTGAGTTTTATCCGCATCTTGTCTCAGCCATGACAAATCAACAGCTAATGGACCATGGAAACCAGATGATGGATGAGACAGATCAAGCCATTGAGAGGTCCAAGAAGGTTTGTTACTGCACCATGACTGGAAACTTTTTAAGTCGTGGTGTCAATCTCATCAGTATCTCATCCCTTTTCTTTTTTTTGGGCTATTACTATTTAGATGAGGACTTCTGTCACCTGTTTAGGCTTCTTCCAAATGTTAGACTGAGTTCCGTCTTCTTGATATGTCTAACCTTCCTAGATCTCCCCAACAATTCTCCCTCTTTTATTTATATTTTATTTAATTTTTTTTCCGTTTTCCGTTTTGTTTCGTTTTGTAACCCCTTTTCCTTCTATTACATATAAAGATATATAGCACAAATTGGATTGGGAAAATAGCAAAGTTGTACATGCTGTTAGTATTTTGATTGATAAATTTCATCTGTGATGAAGAAGAGCATTAAGTTTTTCTCTTCATTCTGATAGACTGTCCAAGACACCGTCAATGTTGGAACAGACACTGCAGCAGCTCTCAAGGCTCAGGTTTGTAACAGCAAATTGACATTTCAGCATAGTTGTTTTGGTACAGAAATTAGTTTTTCTTTGATCGAACAAACTGTTCCTGTTTCCAGACTGAGCAAATGAGCAGGATTGTAAATGAACTGGATTCGATTCATTTTTCAATCAAGAAAGCATCTCAGCTGGTCAAGGAAATTGGTAGGCAGGTCAAATTTCTCCACACATCTTTCATTTACTGAAAATTGCTATTATTCCACTTGGCTGTGAGAACTCGATTTTCCTCTGATCTTTTCTCTTTGGGCTTTAGGTTGCAACTGACAGGTGTATTATGGCGTTCCTTGTCCTCATAGTCATTGGCGTTATAGCCATCATAATTGTGAAAGTAAGTGCTCTGCTCTTTCCATGATAGCAAAGATGAACATGGTATACTCTTCTTTTTACGTGAGGTTGCTTTTGCATGAGGTGAGGGCAGTGTAGATCCTTCTATTGATGTAATCCACGCAAGTGACTTAGGTCCACCTTCTAAACTTCATTCATCTTCAAAGTATGATTGCGCCACCGGTAAATCGACTGTTGTGCAATGTTTCACTCCTCAGGCATTGCATCTGTGGATCGAACCTTATTTCTTCCTAGACAAGCTTGTGCACTACTTCGATATCTGTTCTTTTACTTTTAACCTGTACGTGTGGAAATTAATTGCCATCGGTTGTATGGTGGCTTCTTGTTCTTTTTGCAGATTGTACACCCAAATAACAAGGACATCCGTGATATTCCAGGGTTGGCACCTCCTGCTCCTACTCGAAAACTACTTTGGGACCTAAACGAAGATAGATGGTGACTGTCATGTGGTAGATCTCGTCATCCACCCAGTTGTTTGATGGCTGTGGCGCTGCAGGCTTCCCTTCCCTGTCCCGCCTGCTGAATTGCTCTCGAGTATTTCACTTGGATTCTCTCGGCTTTTCAGGCTATATTCTTTTCGTTAGTTTTGCTCCCCAAAAAGAATTGAGAGATCTACTCAGGTGATGGATATCTGTGCTCGTAATTTTTCAGGCACTCCTCACCTCAGGATAGGAGTCACTGGGTTGCATTCATCTTTCTTTGTGATGTGTATTTGAACAAAATGGTCCAGAGAGTTTGCTCCTTGCTTTCCTGTCTTTCTTCCCAGTATATTAATTATCAGGATGTCACTATGCGTTCGTGTTTCCGAAAAGGCCAATTTATAATTAGATCACATTATTTCCCTGATGTACTTTGGGAATGCTCTCTGCATTGATGAATTTCATCACAAGGATAAGCATTACTCTCGTTGGGCATATCGTTGTGCTGGCGCAGACAATTGGCGAATGAATGCAATTTCTACAGCTCCCATGTTTAAATCTCCGAGTGATTTTATAGTGCATTTGTTTGACTATATAAGGAAAAAAAAATCAAAATTTTAAATAATTTTTTAAAATTTATTCTTTCCTTTTCTTTCTTTTTCCTTTCTATTTCGTTTATTTCTTTTCCTCTTTTCCTTCTCCCTCTCACCCGCCTCTCCACCATACCCACCGCTCCCTTCTCCTCTCTACCATTGCCGCTGCTGCCATCTCCGATGACCTCGCCTCCCTTTGCAACCAACTCCAGCCACCGAAGCTTGGGTAATCTTGAAGCACAGCCTATCTCGAAGCTTGAAGCTCGACCAGTCTCGAGCCAAAAGCTCGGCCAAGCTCTAAGTGCAAGCACAGGCAGACGAGGCTTGACCTCGAGCAAGACCGACAGGCTTGAGCTTGACCTTGCCGTCCTCAATTGAGTTCAACCTCATTGGAGTATGGTGAGGTCGAGCCTCGCCACCCCATGCTTGTGTCCAATCACCGAGTTCCAACAACTGGCTAAGGGAGAAATAAAAAAAAAAGAAGAAAAAAAAAAAAAGAAAGAAAAGAAAAGAAAAATTAAGAAGTTCCAAAGAAGCAATTTCGGAAAGTATTTCCACCTTTTTAGATTTAAAAATTCATTATTATTAATTTATACACGAATATTTTGTTGATCAAAAAGTGTATTTAGCTGATAAGTTATCCTCTTTCCAGGGTCAGAAAGGCAACACTAGAATTTTCCCTTTAATTATAAGCAATCTTGGCCTAAGGACCATCTGAATTGAAACTGAGAAGAAATACCTCCTTCGGGAGTTTCACATCGTCAAAATTGCATGTACACGTCGACAGATGTGGAGGGTTATGGTACAGGTAAGATGGAAAGTCAGAAGAAAAGGAGGCACCCTGCTCATAAATTTAGGGCAGCCATTTCTGTTTGTTATAATGAAGTAATGCTCCTACCTATTATCTGATTTACCAAGAAAGTGTCACCGGACGAACCAATATGTGCTCTCCTAGTCAAGCTATATGGTCTGCGATTTGCTGGCAAGTCCGTCGTAACAAAAGCAGACGACCTTTCAATTTCGTCAACGACTAATGGCCTTCCAGTAAATATGGAGCTCATCATGAATGCAATTGAACTGCTGGTTCATCGCGAACCCGCATAGGCTTCCAGTCAGAATCCTCCTTGGTTTGTCTCAATGCCATGAAGTGGAGAGCGTCGCTTTTGATTTGATAAATGTGACATGCCCACGGATATGACTCTGGCTCAGTCCATATTTTCTGCTCTTCGAATTCCGTCTGCTCAGCAAGCGATTCTGCCACACAATAGACTAAGTCTGGTTGCGGTTCTGTGAAATTGGGTATGGCAACACATCCAAGAGAAACAAATCCCTCTGGTGCTCGAGGATGCCAAATTGAGATGGGGGTTGTGTAGTCATCTAAGCAGTTTCTCCACACCTGGACAGTCGATCACAGTGGTATCATAATACTTTGTCAGACCCAAGAATTGAAGCAATATAAAGAATAAGGCACCCACAAACACGAGCAACGCATTGAACTGCATCGGATTAAGTGGGCATGTGGTTTCCACTTTCATCAACCTAAACGCATGGAAGTCCAGGAGCGGAGCACATTGTTCCAGACGTTTTTAGGAATACCTAAATTTTAACATACTTTTGCCCATGTGCCTCTCTCTCCACATGGATGTACAGTATTTTTCATAACCAAGACACTTTTCTTGTTAACACTTGACCCGTAAGGATTTAGATGACCCAACTTGCAAGGGTCTGAGACAGCTGTGACTCGACCAGAAAGGCAGGATACTCCGTAAGGTACAGAAATTAGCCTCTTATATCTTTTATTAAGGTCATGTAGCCTCTTTAGATTTGAAAACACCCTAATTTTCCTCTCAAATTCATGTTGTGATTGGTTCCAGGGTGCCAAGAAAAAGTTCCATTTCATGTATGCTCAAAAGAGTGCCAGTTTAGGTCTCCTTACCAGGTCATAACCTATTGGAAGGGCAAAAAGTCTGTCGCCTTTACTATAAACAGCAGCACAAGTTGGTGGATGTTCACCAACTCGAGCTATATCTCCAACAGAAACATACCTACAAGAGAAAAGCGACAGGTCCAAAATCTATTAAGATATCAGAAGCCAACAATCATCACCTGAAACGGAAACATGTTAATAACTGCAGCTACAATATTGTACATCATCTGGCCAAAAGAAAAGGAGAAAGCTATATATCATAAGGCCTAGAATGACCTCACTCACTCCCCCTCTCCCCCACTCCCCATATGGACTGGAAAGCATGAATTCTCTTACTAAGTACTCTGAACTGCTAGCAATCTCTATCCATTCCTGAATTAAACCACAGTCTCTGTCTCTGTCCCTCCCCATCCCTTCCCCCCATCCCACTCGGGGGAAAGAAAAGGACGGCATGATCTGCCTAATGGCTTCCAGGACCTCCTTAGCAGCAACTAACTACAGTTTATGCACTCTAAACCAATATGAAGATCCCACTAGTACATAAACAGAAAAATTCAGCTATATTGAAATAAAATTCATCAAGAGCGTCAACAACTTTATAGATCCATGGTGAAAACCATAATAACATGAGTTGCATGAAACCTGTGAAACCTCTCTAGTCCATAAACCCCTCTAACAATGACTATCACAATCTCGAATCGCCGTACCATCCTTTTATCCAACAAACCATCAATAGGTACCCAACTTGCCTATCAGAAGTCACCATTTGGATGTGAAGAGAGATACAAATAACATAGTCGAATTTCATTCCCAACAGGGATTGGATTTCTTTTTCTTTTTTTTTTTCTTTTTTTCATTTCGCATTTCTTGTCAAAGAAATAGAAGAATTTCCATTCCATCAATCAGTATTGATTAATGGGAGAGATGATCAGCCATTCAGTCACTTATCATGGTCACCACCCAACAATGTTTTCTAATTCATGAGTCATCTCTAGTGAATCTAACACATCATTATTACAGCTGTCTAGTTCTAGATGCTAAGAGTTGGTTTGATAAAATGGGTAGCTAAATGCTGAGAATTTTAGTACCAGATTTTAATTGCTGGAAATTTTGAGTACTGTAAATAAAAGTAAAAAATTGCTCGATGATAACTGAAAATTGATTACCAAATGCTATGAGTTTCTCACCAAAAAACGAATGATAATCATCCTTGGTAAAATTGGTAAGATCCTAATTCACTGTCATGGCCTTTTCAATTGAATGAACTGATTAACCACTTAATTAACATATTAAGCAGACCTTTTACAAAATTGAACCTGTCAAATCAATGATAATTAGGATTATCAACGTGCTTTGCTAAATTGCTGAGTTCTCAATTTTCATCACTTAATTGGGCTATCAAACTGGCCCCAAGTGAACAATGGTTCCCCCTTCTAAACCCCAAACTTCTTGTTAGAGCACAAGCACAAGGAACTCTGCACCCACCAAAATATTTCTTAAATCACCATAACTGCAACATACCACAAGGACCGTGTATGCTGGCTATGTGATAAAAAGACTAGGTGAAAGGAATTTCCTTCATGACTGCCAAAAAAAAATCAAGCGCAGTATCTGATATCGCGTCAAACTTGAAACTTACCCATTAGGACAAATGGGTCTCCAAATGCTACAGATTCCAGAATGTTCTGAACTCTGATAAAAGAAAAAATTGAAATTTCAGACATGATCAAACTCAACAAATTCTCAAGAGATACCCCCAGTAAAAGAGAATCCAGTAGATAGAACACTGCAGACTGAGATAATTGAAGAAGCACCTGCTTTCTGCACAGATTGCAACGACCCTTTGTTTCTCGTTCGCTGCACCAAATCTTTGTGAAGTTGATGCTATGTTTAACAAATTTCCTATCATCTGGCATAGAGTTGGAAGAGGAGAACTCTCTTGATCTTACAATGGCCTTGTTCAGGTTAAGTGTCTCCCTCCCATCAGCCTCACTCCAAGCAAAATATACATGTCTCTGGCTTGAAGGAACCTATGAGCAGAAAACTCACTCAGAATCACAAGAATAAGCAGTCATTAAAACAATCTTATCCCACAAACAAACCTTCAGAACAAGGCATTTCATGTCAGCCTGATATGCTTTCCACATTTTCCGCACAACTGAACAGACTGTGACTGCTTGAGGTACTGTTCCCTCAGTTTCCACCTCAGTAATACATTTAATAACTCTCACAAAATTTTCAGATCTTCTAAAACTTTTAAGATGAAGGATTAAGTGGGAGGGCTGGTTACATCCTGCTTTTGCCAACTCCAGGGCCATCAACTCTTGCCAAGACACATCCCACATGATCTTGCAAGGTCTCTTATCCATGTTATTGAGATCCAGGCACTACATATGCACACACAATTAATAGCATCACAATTTTTGCATTTTTATATTTAATTGGTGAAGGTATACATATTTTAAGATTCCTTTATTAACCTGAAGCAGCATGACCCTCTTGCTGGTCACCAGAACAATCCTTTGGTAGGGCACAACAAAATGTTCTTCATAATAATCTGACCAGGCAAATTTAGACGGTTCCTTAAAAATTTCAGTGCATCCAAATCGCCTGCTAGCTTCTGCAAGGTAGAGTATCATCTGGAAACATAATGTGAACAAATAGGTTAATCATTTTTCATCACTCCATAAAGAAGATAATCATCATGCTTTCTTCTTAGACAGTAACACATAATTAATTGTGTTACAAAAGATAAAAGGAGAATGTATGCAGAGATAACTACTAAATTTTAAGCAGGCACTGAAGTTTTAGACAGATGGAATGGCTACATAGCAAAGCCCCAGACAATGGGGAGAACACTTTCTGGCCTATCGATGCATGTACACCATCGACATTTCACAACTAGCACACAATATGCAATGTTCAATCTAATGAGATCTTTGAGACTATTCATTTGAAAATGCCTCCCAATAATTATTACCCATTACAAGAATGGGACAAGTATTTCATTTCACTTCAACTAGATCATAACTTGTTTGAGAAGTCAGTTTTTCAGGACTACACTTGTGAAAAACTACTTTTGTGTATGTATATTATTATGAAGGGATGTATAAAATAGTAGGATCCAAAGCCACTTACTAAGCCAAAAAAAGTGCTTTGAAAAAGGATAGCAACTAGAGTGTGTGCAACTTCATTTACTGGTGTTAATATACTGTGACCAAAGCTGGCTCTAATAGTGACAGAGTTACACATGAGACGTGACATAAGCAATATGTCTACGCTGAAGTATTAAAAATTATCCTCAGCTCATAATTGTTTCAATCCATTTTGACAAAAAAAAAAAAAAAAAAAAAAAAAAAAACTGATGAAAATCTTATATTCTGGGGATGTTCTTGCCAAAAAGATAAATTGTATTTTTCTATGAGAAACAAAGATAAATGAAGAACTAGAATTAAGAACGAACTTATTGGCTTTATTGTTCCAGTTCTGGCATATTCGATCAGGGTCCCAAAGCTAAAACCTCTTGTTGATGTTGAAAAGTTTTCTGAGAAACTGTCTAACATACACTAAACAATATCACAGAAATATTCTAGCATCTTTCTCAACACTTCACCAATAGTATAAGCAAGACCTTATATGTAAAAGATGACATGTGGACAGAAGTGGATCACACAAACAACAGCAGATTGGACCACAAGAACAGTAAATGAGAGAAAATGACAATATGGGGAAACATTGGAATTTGAACCTTTGACCATGCTTTGATATTAGACAGCCATTTGCCTAAAAAGGTTATAAGTGTAGGTATAGCCTATTCTTTGCCATTTTCAATCAAGACAGATGACATGGATAAAATAAGGCATTAATTTTTTACCTGACCAAGTGCCTCTCTCTCACAATAATCTCTAAGAATGCAATCAGTGCGGATAGCTCGAGGATTTCGGATTCTGTGGAAGCTAGTCTTGCTATTTAAAACTTCCAAGCATTTGGCACAGCTCGCCCCTATTCCATCGACAGTCATTGAGAAAAAGTCCAATGCTCCACTGAGTGGTTGAACGACAATCCCAAGGAAAGCACGTCCGACCCCATGAGCAAGTCCTAGAGGACCACTCTGCTTCGCACTCTCCACAGGCTTTGTCACCACACCAGACACCCCAAAAGCAAAACCTTGTGCTAGGGCTTCTGTCCCCTGAAGAATTCCATCACCCACCCCAGTGATTCTCCTTGATCGTACCTAATCCAACATACGGTGATGAGCTCAGTTTAGGAAAGTAACTGATATAAATCATCAGTGAGAAGTAATTACCTGCTTTGAACGTAATTGCAGAAACTGACCATCACTTGAAAGCTCAGCAAACCCCCTACTAAGAGAGGCCAATGTTGAACTCGCCATCCCAAGTACATCTACTGAAAACAACAGATGTAAAGGATTATGTATCAAGTCCCTCATAATACGATTTCCAATAGCAGGAAGGATAGAGCTTTTGCGCATGAATCTGTCTTTGTGTATAACTCTCCTCAGATGCAGCTGGAAAAAAAAGAAAAAAAAAGAACGAGATTAGGATTGGTTCAGTGTCACGACAAGAATGGAGCTTTAAAACTGATCAATCTCATAATCTTAGTCCCATGGACACTCCACCATGACCAACAATCCTTGGTACTTCATCGACATTTAACTGTCTAAGAACCAACATGTGGAAGTATTAACATGACATGCAAAAAGCTGGATATTCCATAGGCCAAAGTGCTACTAAAAAGACCAATCTAGCATCACCTCATGAGAAAGCACAGGAAATACAATAATAAGGATCAATTATTATTGGGAATCAAGCTCACCTGTATTTTAAATGCATTTCCAATAGCAGACAGGACGGGGCTCCAGACCCCCAGAACACCATGAGGTCTCTGAGCAGGTGCTGTCTCTAGCGATACCTTCAGTCTGACCTCCGAAATATCTATTGAACTGGTAGAAGAGACAGACTACGATTACGTATCTCTTCTGAATAGTCTTCATTATAAGTAAAAGTAATATTTGAATAATCGGATCCTCTTTCTCAAGTATGCATCTCACTTAGTTGAATGTTAGTAAAAGAAAATGTCTATCATGTAGAGAAGGGAGGTCTACTGGAATAGTTAGCAAATTGGAGAAGTTCTGAGCTTCATTATGAGGTTGCGACAGGCCCAATAGTTGGGTATTATGCTAGAAATCTTCAGATCAACCAATAAAGGATTTGTCATGGGGCAGAGGATATGCAAATCTGCATGAGAAAACGAAGATGCCACCATAAAAGATACTATTCTTCATGACTAATGCTACCGTAGCTAAAATAATGGAATCAATTTTTAGAATATACTATAACATTGACCAATTGGTATTCAGCAAAAAGGTTTGGATCTACCAATAAGAATTTTCATGGGACAGGAAATAAGACTCTGCCTGAAATTACAGAGATGTACAGTGAAAAGTCCTTGCATCTCATTGATAACAACAGGAAGTCAGTGATCTGTCCACATCCCAATTCGTATGATGCATGGACTGATTGTGGCCTCAAACTGATGATGAGATTTTTACTATGAAAATGTCATACTATGATCCACAGGGATGCAAAGAAGCAAGCAGAAATTTAAGGGCTGCCATTTTGAAGGAAACTCAATGACTCATGGCTCCAGGGGGCTTTCTTAGCTAATACCATTGGTGATTTGAAACCTGAGTGATGATATTTGATTCCTGAAGATATTCTTTTTGCATACTACAAAGGACGGAGAAACCAGTATATACTTGAGTCCTTACTATCATAGTTTCAGATCACTAAAATCTGCCTTCCTGTCTCAAATGAGACAGCCAGGAGGCTTTGCTAATTCCTTTTAATAATGATTGCCAATGGGTAAGTCAGCACAGTAGTACTTGTAAATCCCCTGACAGATAGATGCATATGACACTTCAGGTGCATAGCTATAAGTATTCTCTACCAAAGACAAAATTAGATTCTTGCGTGCCCTTCTATTTCCAATATTGCATTCATCACAATCATCCTTCCAAGTTTGATATGGAACTGAAGAATCCATATCAACATGGCAACCTAGTTTGACCAAGGCAGTGTCCTCACCAGGATGTCAACGTTAACAAAATTTGGTATGCTATGCCCACAAAAGGACCCAGCAAGTATCACCTCTTCATCAATGAGAAACACAAGCAAAAACGGAGAACATGCATTTTGATGTCATGTATGATTATGCAATGTTGTAGGAGACTATTCCAAATCAGATTTAGAAAATTAGGTGGCATTCAACTGTGCATCTAGCGTTATCCTTTTCCTAACTGTATGAGACATCCATATTACTAGGTACACAAGAGAATCATACTTGACTTGTATCTCTGGATCAACTTGTGTGACACTAGAAGTTTGGGGCAAACGGTCCATCTGGATGTTACTGTACAGATCCACCAAAGCCCAAATAATAGGTTCATGGATATTGAGCCTCCACCACTTATCCGTCACCTGTCATGTCAATTTAGACTGGCATCAGATTGACAATATCTGCTTCAATGTTGTCTTACCACATAGGCATTCAACATTACCCGTATGTGTACACATGGATAGACCAAAATGCCATCAGGGTTCTCATTGCAAACTGTAACAGTCATTTTGAATACTGGATGTTGCAAGTCAGTGGCCTGCTCCGGAGCTAACAACACAGGCATAAGAGTTAGAGGGAGCTGGTTGTCAATCTGCAAGTACCCCAGAATGAGCTTGAATCTGGAAAACAAACCCCAAATAAGGACCTTCTTCACCCAAAGCTAAAATTTTGGCAATTGTTCAAAATAGAAAATATATAACAATTAAGATTCACTCATATTATCCTCCTCACGAATAAATTATGCTAATTAAGTTTTCCGAAGTCGAAGGTCTACTTAAATATTCAGAAAGGCTGCTGGAAGTAAGCATCAGATGAATATGTCCTTTAACTCTTTCTTTTCTTCTGCTAAAAGAAAAATTAGCATCATCCATCTTCAATCGATTGCATTTACAATACCATACTAAAATATGTTTCTTCCTTGAAATTCACTACTTCCAGACAGTGGTCGCAACATGCATTATGGTCATCCACAAGTCATATTCACTTGCATGTATCAACGTGCTTAACTTCAACCCCCAAAAAAAAAAAAAAAGAATAAAGAATAAAGAAAAAAGAATAAATAGCAGTTTGAAATATGCCATCAGGCATTACTCTTTAAATTTGCAACTATATAACCAAAAAGCTGCTGACCATGAGTTACACTTTTACCTTGGAAAGTTTGATAAGACGTTATCTGCAATTAGTAACAAAAGAAATGGCATATCACTGCACAAAGAATTAAAGATTTCTCGTTTACTTATCATTAGGTAGTGTAATCTTCAGGCTGAAGCACCGTTTCGAAAAGGGGCATGACATGCCTAAATCCTACAACTATGAAACAACCAATATACAGCTATTTTAGATACAAATATTCTCAAACCTGGTTGCTGTCCCCCCATCATAGCTGGTTGAATAAGATATGAAGACCCTCTCCAAGTACATGTATGACAACTCTTTTGGCCTATGGTCTATAAGAGAAACTCCTAGAACTCCCAATTCCACTATAAGCTCCAGAGGAGTCACTTCATTCTGCTTTTTTGCTGGCAATTGAGTACTTCCTTGATTTCCCATAGATGTGACAAGCATATTTTCATCTAGATTTGATGTTTTGTCATCCATAAACCTCCCAACCTTGACATCAACCATCTCAAAAACATGAAATTTCATCCCCTGCTGTACCAAGGGAAGTTTAGACTCCTCCAAATCAAATTTCCAAATTCCACTGCTACCTCCATCCACTTTAGCTTCAATAAATTTCTGGCCATACGGATCTTCCCAAGAGAAATTTGTTGTGGAGAAAGGTTCCATCTGAATCCAATAATTCTCATCAAATCCAGCTTGGCGGATGCTGATTTTTTTATCTCCTGTCCTGTTCTCCATCCTATTCAAGCCAATAATAGCTTTCATAGGTCAAATACAACACAGTGCAACCAAAAGAGACTTGACAGCATTTCCCAAAAGCTACATGGTTAGAAAGCCAAAACATGTAGAATGTCTTCATATATAAGTTAGTTCACTAAATTAGTTCAATAGTGAAAAGCTACCTGATTGGACCGAATGCTGACCCGAGACGGAACACAACAATAAACCGTGATCCCTCCTCATAGCCGCGTATCTCTGTTTTCACAAACTTCCGAATGCCAGCTTGTGTCCTCAGAACCAATGAAATGGTATCTTCTTTTGTGATTTGAATTGGATATGACCACTCAGTATCTCCTAATCGAACCTAGAAATATAGGAATACTAAATTGGTCAATTTCTCAGGGATTTATATGTTTCACGCACAAAGGGAGACTATGAATTAGTAAAAGCAAAAAATTTTCATACATGGGCAAATGGACTCTCCTTAAAAGATTGAACTCTAGGCCCTTTCATCATCACTATATCTAAAATACCATCAGTTTTTCCATTTTATTTCACCAAGTTACCAAAAAAAAAAAAAAAAAAAAATTCATTTATCATGACATGTTGATGGTTTTCAATGCTCTCCATCTGCAGCAAATTCCTCCTTTTAGACTGCAATAAGTAGACTTTGAATGCAGGCAGGTAGAGCTGAACATGCATCAAAATGCTTTCATCGGGCACAAACTGATAAGCGATACTATTGCTCACTCTTATGAATTCAATTTACTAGCAACTCCAGAAGTAAGATGAGCCACATCATAATATGAAGCTAAATCAAAGGGGAGGGGGAAATGCAATCAGTACTTTGTGTCACTGTGGCAAGAAAGCTGCACCACAAGGGAATGTCAAAGGTCAGCACCCTCTTCAGGACAAATTCTACCGGAGCTACACAGTAATAAGGGCTGGAATCGGATACTAACCTGGAGTTTATTAGGTCCATCGTCATCGTGATAAGGGAAGGAGACTCGAAAATCACATGCACGAAGAACCTTTGCATCATCTCTGCAGCTTAACTTAAGCAGGATATCCTGACCCAGTCTGTTTGTGAAAGTAATAAATGGTCGGATGCAGATGACCTGCAAAAAAAAAAAAAAAAAAAAAGGAAAGAAAGAAAGAATGCAGATATAGTAAAAGATCTCATTCAACATTATGTTTCTCACTCCTTTCACTTGCAAAATGGGTACAAAAGGAAAACAACATATGAAATACACCAAAGAATTAAGGAAAAGATGCCTGCCTTTGTTGGAATGGACTGGTAGGGGCATGGTTTTGTAGATACAAAAAACTTCACACACTTCCCATCAGCATCATAGGCTTCAATATCCAGTGATCCATCCTGAGGACCAAGAGAAAAGGTAAGCGAGAAGACGATCTTCAAAAAGCACAAAAAGGGTTTCTATGCACATCAGATATACCATGTCCCCGAGCAAAGAAAGATCTTTCACAGGTCCAAAGTGCCCTTCACCAGAAGAAGACACTGATAGGCCCAACATGTTGAAATTCAAAGCAGAGGCAATAGTGTGACCATCATATATTTCGCCTTCTGCTATTTCGTCAAAAACTTCTCCATTGCTCTTTTTAGAATGAAAAGGAAGAGCAAATTTCCTGGTAGATTTCTTCCCTCCCATGTCTATAAATCGCAATGTCAAAGGCGGACATCTGGCGATTTCAAACCAGTAAGGAGCATACACTCTAATCACTTTTGACAGCATGGGTTGTTCTCTTTCATAATTTTGCTCGAGAATAATTTGCACTATTCTGCAGAAAACAGTATCATAATGCATGAGGCTACCTAGAAAAAGGTGGTTCCATCAAACAAAAGGTTGAAATTTGCTGTCTGACCTGCCACTAGTAGCACTTTTTAAGCTCATTGCTTTTGCTGGCACTCCACGTGGATGAGAAAGAAGAATAGCTTCCTGCAAAGGCAGTGTCAGAAGTGGATGGAGTAAGAGGTCATCATATCCTAAGAAATCATGCATACATATTCTCAGAGAAATAGAGAATAAAGATATTACATATATGTGTAGAGGCTAAGGTGATGTCTTACATGCACTGGTAACCATCCTCTTTGCGGCAGCAATGAAAGGAACAATTGGTTTCTTATGTCTGCATTGTACACATTTACAGGTGCAGCAGGACAAAGCATCCCTCTTGCACAGGCAGCTAACTGATCACCTGCTTGCATTTCAAGAACAGTGAACTCCACAGCAAGAGGAAGAAAATTAGTTAGAGACATTGGAGCTTTGATCACAATGTTCCAATCCTGAATTGGATCCGAATGAAGGTCTTTGGCAAGCTCTGTTGCTTGTATGCTTACACAGAACCATAGTTTTTGGGATCCAATTGAAGAAGTTCCGTTTAGTGGGGTGCAGTACAACAGTTCATCAGATTCAGCCAGTGCTGAAACACGTATTTCGGAAATTCCTTTTGGTTCACCAGAATCCTCTATTTTATTCACCACAGAACTCCAGGAATATTCATTGGAATCATGTATTCTGGAAGGCCTTAATTGCAGCACATAGTATTCTGACAGAATTAATCCTGAAAGAGGGAGAGGGACAGCATCTCCAGGACTCAATTGTCCAAGAGAGATCTCCAGTTTCTGATGACCTGATACTTTCTTTCTGTTTCTGACCCATTTTCTTTGCCTAGCATAATTGACAGATTTAAGAGGATCACATGACTCTGGCCACTTCAGACTTTCAACATCAGGGGCATAAACCCAACCATCAGCAGTAGTTACTGACGTCTTATCCAAATGCCAGTCGTCGATCCAATTCCAACCTGGTGGTGACTCGGACATTAAATTCTCCTGCATTAATTTGTGGACGATCATCAATTGGGACAAGATGACATAAAGACCAAGGATGAAATTGTAAAACCATAATTAGAAGTAGAAGTAAATTGTGTGAACAGCTGGAACATGCGAAAAGTGATCGTTGGAATGTACCTTGATTTTATGGCCAAAAAGACATACTGAGGTTTTGTGTTCAACAATAAAATTATTATTATTTTTTTTTTTTAGGCATAATCTATGCCCATAAAGTTTATGCTACAGAATTTAACATGGAACATTATCAGATTATCAGATACTAGCAGAATTATGGAGTGATACACTGTTGATAATACTTCTGTTTAAAATTGCGATTTGGAATACATACAAAACTATCAAAAATAAATAAATATTGTATTTTTATGATTTTTATTAAAATGAAGAAATATTTTTCAATTAGATAATGGAATTAAGAATAAAGTAAAAGTAAAAATTTTCAGTGGGCCGATTTACTTTTATTAATGATTTATATTAAAGTACACCCAAATTAATAATCTATAGAAATTAATGCAGAGGTACAAACTATGTAATTAAGCCCTTTCCTTGTTTTTTTTGGTCTAGTTAATTTAAAATTTTAGTGAGAATGGAGCACTGTGGTGATGTGGCTCCTTTCTGAGATTCTTTTTAAACTGCCACAATAACAATTCGACCGGTCAACCCACATTACGGTCAGCTATAAAAAAAATGACGGACCGCTGTCATTACATTCTCCTGCCTATTTCAGTGACTCCCTATTGAAGTTCCCGTTGTAGAATACAGAAGATCAAATTAAGCCAAAATTTATAACAGACTGGATTCATTAGAGACAGATGTTACTTGACATTGAATTGGATGGACATGTAATAATGAATGACCATACCTGTGGAAATGAGGAGCTAACCCAGCCAGAGCTTGGTTTGTACTCCTCTGTTTCAAAGAACTCATGCTTTTCAGTTTTATTGTCCTCAAATTGCTGCACTTCAATCCTACTAGCATCATCAAGTGTTCTATCATCTAAAGCTTTGGACTTAAGGCATAAATCAAGTGTGATATCTGTATTGTTCCGCACACTGACAAGTGACCTTATATCTACATATCTGTCACCATCCTTAACAGTTACTTCACTTGCAATTATATCATTGCCTAATCGCCAACAAGCAGCAGGTGCTGCATAATTTAGCCTGACGGTAGTCCATGGACCTTCCCTTGAAGGACTGATTTGGATATATCCAGATTTTTTGTCAGACATACAGGAATTCTCCCGAGTCTCCACCTCATATCCTGGAGACAATAGTATGCCACACCTTATTCTCCCACACAATTTCTGACCCTTTGTTTCTTCAACTGAGTTCTGCATTAAGAATTGAGAATAACGAAATTTAGAAGCTCGTTCCCAACACTACTTGTGTCACTGTCCACTTACATACACATAAAAACCTTACTGGTTAGAGACCTGGAACAAATCCTATCAAAGCATGTGAGTAGAAAATTACCACTGATTGTGCAGAGAACAAATCCATCCAGGATAATTTATTCAAATAAGCTGATGGGCTTAAGCTGTCAGGGATATTTTCTGCCACCTGCTTTAAAGGAGATGAAGAGAACCCAACAGGATTACCTGTGACATGAAGAAACAAGTTACAAGCGACTCTCTCACACATACTAAACCTTCAAGGGCCCACAGGGTTACAATAATTAGTCCAGACTACAATATAAACTTACTGAAATTCAGTAATCTTTTTTATCAGCTACTAAAAATCACGCTAGTTTAAATTGTTATATATGTAAGTACTTTCTATTTGATAGAATGTTTTGTACAGCTAAAATTTTGATGTTACAAGGTCGGTAGAAATATGTAAGTACTTTCTATTTGCTACAAAACAGATGTTTTGTACAGCTAAAATTTTGATGTTACGAGGTCGACAGAAATATGTAAGTATTTTCTATTTGATACAAAACAGAATGTTTTGTACAGCTAAAATTTTGATGTTACAAGGTCTGTAGAAACACGATAAGCTGTTATGAGTTGACAAACACAACAAGCAACTTACAAATACTACAGTTCTATCTCACTTCTCTATTATTTGAAAGTTTATATAAATCAGAGCAGTACCGTTTCCGGTGTCAATGACAGTTAGTTCCACCTTGTAGATGTCCTGCACCAAAATGAAAGTATGAGTTGCCATCAAAAGAACCATGTAGCTTGAAGCAAACATATCAAGAAAAGGACTGACATCCCTCAAGTCTAGAGTAGAATTTAGCAAGCCATTCTAATGGTCTGATGATGTCAAAAAGTCAGGAAAGGTGGAGATATAGGTTCAATCCTAACACTCCCATTTGACAAATAATAATCAACAAATGTTTTGATGGCAAAAGCACTTAGCTGTAAAGGCAAGCCATGGAGAGGGAGTATTATCTATGTCTGCTTCACCTCTCCTGTTCTGTTTAACACTTCTTACTAGACCATCTACAGGTCAATATTAACATACCTGAACACCTGTACTAATATTCCCTAGGTCATATCCTCCACCAGGTTTCCTTATACTCAAACCTCCACTTTAGTCATCCAAACCAAAAATGTGCCTCCTTTAGGAGCCAAGCCATCTCCTTCATTTATCCAAGTAGGCTACACTTTATTTGCCCACATCCTGTTATCAGGCTACCCAGCATTCAATTTCAATAAGAATAACCCGACTCAGCTTTAGTGTCATTCTCCTATGACACAATTCCTATGCATCTCACATTCTGGAAGATATTGACACAAATCTGAAATCCTTCGTGCCAAATGCACTCACATAACCAAAGTCATCCTTTTATGTTTCGTCTTAATCTCAAACAGATTCTTCATTTGCAGACCTCAGCATAAATAACAATAAATTCTCACTCGACCTAATCAAAATGACAATTCAAGATCCTACAACTTTGTGTTCACATTTGGAATTCACATCTGCTTCTACCTATTCTGTTCAAAACAATGACCTCATCTGCAACACAGAAGTCATATATCAACTTTTCTACTACTTGTGCAGATGGAGAGGTCTCAAAGCTACAATCAGGCAGACTATTGCTAAGAAGTTCTCAATCTTTGCAGAGAAGGAGAATTTGCCCAGAGTAGCTAGAGATATAAGATCAAGCCTCTGTCCAAGAAAACCTCGGCCTCAATCCACACACTAGTTCCAAGAATCTCTTAAGAGAAGGTAATCATCTTTACTGTTGCCCACTCCAGTTCCTATGTGAAATTCCCACAACCAGCTTGGCCAATCACAGCTGAAATTTTTAGTGCCATATCTCTAGACGAGGAGTCAACATTTCACAAAATCTCCATAATCTCTGCATCAAATCCTCAAATAATTGGTAGCATCATTTGATCTACATGCATAACATCAAACTCCTCAAAATTGATCTTTTAAAGCTCAACTTATAGTAATTATACAAGGGACCCTTTCAAGTCCTTCACATCAGATCTCTTAAACAGGACTGCACTAAGTGCACCATAATATGAATCTTTTAAGGGGAGATACAGATTTCTATAGTAGTATCACAGTAATACATATCCTCTAGATAAGACACTGCTCATAACTATAGTAAAGTACTAGATTCTAAATGTAGATGCTGATTCACTAAGCCACGGTGGAAGCAGACTGATAAAGTTAACTCAAGAAGGGAACTAAGATAAACAGCACAAGTGATCAGCGTCACGCAACTGACAACTTTATAGAGAAGATCAGGCCAGTATCCAGTGTTTAGGCAAATAAGAGACACGCTTCCAAGTTTTCTACTAATTTAACCATTTATGTCCACTGCTTTAGCAAACACATGTATAATGTGAGAAATTCCTAGCCATGCAACTATGAGATTGACTTTCTTGAGAAGCTCATCCTACTATAAGCTTTTTTTTTTTTTTTTTTTAAATGAAAAAGAAGAAAAAAGAAGAGGAATTATGGACATCAACCTAGCTAAAGCTTTACAAAAAGGGATGTTATACATACAGGGGAATCAACTTTGAAAAAGAACATTTCACCCCAATCGACCAGCTCCTGATCAGATGATGAGTGTTCTGAGCCAATGCCGCGTGTGCGCGCACTTTGCTGCTTGAGCAATGATTCACTAGAGATGCTTTGGTCTTGTATAAGGCGAATTGTCACTGCATACTGTTTGGAAGTTGATCCTTCTACTCTTAAGATCTGCAGAATAGCAACAGAATCAGCATACACATATGGAATAACTGTCAAAACCTTGAAACAAGAGAAATAAATGAGAAGGTATAAACACTCCTCGTGTTAAAGCCATGGAGAACGGACAACAAGTTTCTAGACAGATAAATTCGATGAAGGTAAACCGAGGATTACACTCATGGACGAGCTAAAAAGCCCATGCATTCACAGGAATCTGCACATCAGACAAACCCTCTTTTCCAAAACTACAAAACAAGTTTTATTAAAAAAACAGAGCCTTTGTAAATAGAATAAATCTAGAATACAATCAGGTAAACATCAGCTACACACCACAAGATTGCTCAACAAAAGCAGCCAATTTGGCTTCTCTCAATTAATTACAGATCAGAGAAACTTAGTCCCCAATAATTGCAAGTTAGGCTCAATTATGGAAATTGTTAGAGATTATTTAAGCATTCTAAGTACATCTAGTCGTTAAAAGAAGTCTTTAATTGAATCCTCCCCCCCCAAAAAAAAAAAAGTCTTCTTAGATGTGAGATTGGACTTTTTTTGGACATAATACCTTTCATCTGATTTGCAGATCATATTTTGTAGAGATCAAGATTTAGCAACCGATTTTACATAACTTTCTTGTACATGGAAGGATAAAACAAGAACTGTTGGTCCATTAACGAAAAACCATCTGATCAGCAACCTTAGTAAATATGTGCACAGAAATATTCGTTTTAGTTAGGTACTCTGGTTCTTCTTATATCAGAATAGCACATGGTAAAACACATATCTCTTAATTTTAGAGAATTTCTCAAAGAATTTCAGTCATTTTGAGAAGATTCATTGAGAATCTAAATCTAATATCTAGTCACGGTGCACCTCAATATTGTGCTTTATAGATACTGTAGGCACTGCTCATGTTTTCTAGACATCCAGACTCAACTGTAATCAGATAGAATTATCAGGTAGGTCATTTCACAAACATGGGTGTCTCAACAAGGAGCAAGCCCCCAGGACTTATGTTACGAATGAATGCTGCTAACAATTACAACACAGAATGAAAGAGAGCATCTAGAGTAAATACATGTTACAAGCAATGAAAATGAAGAACATTCGAAAAATTAAGCTCGTCTCCAGAAGCAAAAAGCCAATACAGAAAAGCATCAGCGGTACGATTTAGGCACTCTATTCGTGTTTGCCATGTCTCAAGGCAATCACCACGCAAGTACCAAGGTTTCACAGATCACACTAGTGAACATCTGCTCATATGGAAGGAAATACTTTTCCTTGACCACTGTGTTATCAGTAACAACTATTTATTCAATGTCATAAATTCCTAATGGTGCAAGTTCCCCCCGTAAATTGATAGACATCATATCTGGTCCAGCAGCCAACTATTTTTTCTCATTGATGGGAAATACTTATTTTAAACTCAAGATTAAATCAACCCATGCCATACAGACGGTAGAAGACATTAACCTGCGCATCTGCTATAAGTACAGTCACCATGGCTCTGACGTTCCCTCCAAGTTTTCCCTTCACATGAGAATCTAACATATTCTTCAATACAGGAACTTTTAGTGGCTTCATATCCCCAGATGGCATCCTAATAATATTTGGAAGTCCCCTGATTTCTGTGGCGCGGATAAAAATATCTTGGCCAAGTTTATTCCGCGGGATGATGAAGTAATCTCTCTTGTGATGAACACCTATAATAGATCCTCCCCCATAAGTTGAAGAACCTGCTTCTTCTTTCTGCTGCTTCTTTTACGAAAAAGAAAACAGAGAATCTGGTCAGGCGGTTCATCAGTGAAGCAAACATTAACTACGTAAAAAAGAATAAATAAGATAAGTTAATGAAGAGGAATACTATTTCTTTATCGGATTTATGAGCATGGCTTAGATTGCTCCAGCTTGCGTAGGCTTGAATGATCATATTGGCATTGGATACAGAGACATTTAGATTTAAATCTCTCCTAGAAGCAATACGCAATTGAGAAGCTGCACCAGGGGCATTCAGGTCGTATTGGTACCTACAGCAGACCATAAAGCAGCATTAGTTTTAAGGAAAATACTGAAGATCATATTGCTAATGAGTGTGACAGCATTCCAATAACAACATTGTGGCAAAGAGGACCGAGAACTGTCAAACCAAAACTAAACCAGTTTCCCCCCCAAAAGGGGAAAAAACCAATTTAGATTAAGATGTTCTTCAGGGGGCAGGACACAAATGAAGAATTAAGTCCTATAAGATGTTCAATGATTCAGAAGAGGACCAACTTAGATTAAGTCCTTATCCCTTTCCTCCGGTTATGACTGGTTCTGATCTCAAAAGGAATAAAGTTATGAACCTAACCGAAGGCCAGGCCAGTCTTGGTCGAACAAGTTGAACCGGCTGGTCCCAACTGGCATTTAAAACAGTGACCAACATGTGAACACATGCAGTACAAGACAGCTAACCTTAGCAACCCGTCAACAGGCTCAACCAGTGGCTCCCACGCTTCATATTTATCGTTATATGATCTAACATTCAAGGAGAAGCTGGCAGTGGAATTCATACACTCTCCTCTTCCATGTAAAGTGAATCCTAATCCACTTAGAGATACGTTAAACAGGGGAACCATCTGCAAAAGTTCAGCAATACATAAATTAGCAAATTAGGACTAGACGGAAAAGATAGTTTAATCCATACAAGAGAAACAAATTCACATTTTTAATTGATGATAAAGGGCAGCCAAACTGAAACCAAATACAAATAGCAGCAACAATGTTTCATGCAGCAATGTCATTGTGGAGGCACACACCAACAAAGCAGGAGGGTTTTTCAGATGGGGAGAGAAAGAAAAGGGGGGGAGGGATGGGGAAGGAGGGAGGGAGAGGGAGAGCCCAGGGGGAAAAAGGGCCTTTAATTGTGTGCAAGAAATGATGTCAGTTTCTCTTCCATCCCATCTTTAGAAGCTTTAATGGGCTGCCAAAATCACCTAGAGAACAAGTCTCGAAATAAGGCTAGTAGGCTTCCCTTCAAACTTTTTGAAATCATTGGTATGCATGTCTTTCAAATTTTCATTAGGTATATCTAACAATCTAACTAACTTAGAAACTGAGGCTCATTGAACTTCAAGCCAAGAAGCTCCTGGTGATTGACGCTTTGCAAGAGCCCCAGCTCTGTAAATATCGACCCTTGGTATATAAAAAATCCCCTATCAAGACTCATATGCCAGTGCTTCCATTGCAATTAGGTTAAGTAAGCAGTCTTAAAGATAGTTGGGATAAGAAATCTGACCAGACCACCATAATCATCAAAAATTGCTGCAGAAAAAGTACTGATTTCCACATCAATGACAGTATCATCTAAACCATTTGTCGAATCTGCCAGCTTTAAGGCAAATCTTCGTGGAGGCTTCTTGAAGCCACTACGTACAATAAAGGTTCGCGAGTCATTTCCAACAGCCCATATGCTGAATGGTTCCGTATTAGTTTTGGTACCAGAAGTATCCCACAAACTTTCTTCTGAAAATTGATCTCCACTGACCATATCACTGCGAATGCATCTCAGAGCACTGAAATCATATTGCTTCGGCATGCTCTTGCAGGCAACACAACCTAAGGAAACATAGCCTGGAGGAGCTTGAGGCATCCAAAAGGAGATACTCTCCACACCTCTTTGTTTCTTAATCTGACCAACCACAAGAAAATCTAAAGGGGTTCTGAAAAGCTCTTCGCCTCCAGTATCATAGAGAACAGTGCAGGTGCTTGGAGGCTCATATCTGTTGCAAATTATGAATAGCACTATAATCATTGAAAGAACATTGATATCTTAAAAATTCAGGATGAGGTATGTCGTACCCTTGCACAGCAATGTCTCCAAAGTAGACCATTCCCTGTGGAACAATGGGACGCCATATTGATAGTCTCCTTCCTGAATTTGAGCCTCGATTCAACCATACCAACTCAAAAGCAGTAATTACCTCAAATCGGCGGCAAGAACCTGCACCTATTGATCTTTGTGGTTGTGGGGTGTCAATTTGGCCAGAAGAAGCTTGGGTATTAGGGCTTTTATAGGCCTTGGGCGAATCAATAATGGGAAACATTAAATGACGCAATTCATATGCTACATTCAAGAGGCCAGTAGTAGGATCTGCCGGCAAGAAGGTACCAGCCGAGTTGCGAACACGCCAGAATGCTAAAGTAGATGAGCATCTGCAATCAATATATGAAGCAGGCTTAAAATCAAGGTCAATGATTGATTCTCCAGTCAGATCAAATCAAATATTGTTAGAAATTCCAACCCAAAAGCTTAAGCTAATAGATGGAGAGAGACCACATGAATATAGAGAGCATTTAAGACTCGTTGTCAAGCAATCTAGCACAATACTTCCAACACACCCTCTCATGTGCAAGCCAGATAACGAGCAGCACGTGGAATTTTGACTACACGCGGGAATTTTGGCCATGCACATTCACAAAAGGGATAGCGAAGGCTCTAATACCATGTTAGAAATTCCAACCCAAAAGCTTAAGCTAATAGTGGAGGGAGACGACCACATGAATATAAAGAGCATTTAGGACCCGTTGTCAAGCGATGTGGGGCAACACTTCCATAAATATGACTTGTAAACATTCTAGGATCTAAAGAGAGAGGGGCAGACAGAATACCCAAAGGCTATATCTATTACTTAATTGAAAGAGTACATGCAAGAAACTATTTGTAGAGCGAGAGACACCCAAAACTTACTTAAGACTCACTAATTCCTAATAACACTAAATATATTTCAACATGATTAAACAGTGAATCCTTAAAACAGGACAGTGCAGTATCAAATAAGCAAACTGACTTCTAATTCTTAGCAGCAGGAATTGACTTTAGCAAAAAAGAGTAATAGTAAATCTATATGCTTGTGGTGACGAGCTGAATGAATATATCCACTTACAGATTGTCAGATCTTATAGTAATGCAATCCCTCAATGGACAAGGAGTGACTAAAGAAGTCAGGATGCAAGAGACAGAAGATAGTGGAGGCTCTTTCCTTCCTTGTGAAACCACACAGCCAAGGGCAACATAACCTTTAGGCGCTTCAGGAAACCAGACACAACAGCTTGTGTCTCTCTCATCAACAATACTCCTCAGTGATCCCTCATTACCGTTTGACCATTGTTCAGAACTGATTCCAGCACTCAAAATTGGCCAAACAAGTCTGAAAGAAAGAGGATTTTTTACTCGTGCAAAGTTGGTATTGACAGCTATAACTCCTTTGGTAGGTGGCTTTTCCCTGTCAAGTGAGGTGTAATAAGCCCCATATTCGAGAAAGAGGAAATGCTTCTCAGAAGACAGAAAAGTATTCCCACTTACGTTGGCGTCAGATAGTCCCCAAGAACAGCAAAACCGGGTGGTGCACGTGGCCTCCAGAACACGTACACTTGGCCATCCTGAGGATCTGCAAGGCAAAGCAAATTAGACTTGAATTACCGGCTGTAGGCCAAAAATTGCTTGGAAGCACATATTGAGATGCAAGAATAATGTTTATTTCCCTATCAACCAAAGAACAAAGACTAGAAGATAGGGGTTGAGATTCGTTCCATCTCCTTTACTATCTTTTAGTGCCAATATAAGAAGTCATCCACAATACACCAAGGGAGCCAATTGCTCAATTAACTGCATCTTCAGGACAAATTACATTAAGTCCCTTTACTCAAAGCTGCCTTCCAATATAGTGACTGTACTTTTAATGGTGACAAAATAAGGCCTCCGAATTATCTTGGAGATGTAATGACATCTGGCAAATTTCCATGTAAATTACACATTTTACATTAACTTTCCGGCTTTAGGTGGGAAGCCAGAATTCAGCTATCTATTCTAGCCACCCGCTTATACTACAAGCACAGTGGACTATGTTGTCATCACATCAGGATGGCAGAAACTTTACATGACATAGTTGAAGGAAGAAAAAAATTGAAAAACCAAGAGAAGAGTTTGTCACCAAGGTTCCATGGCTTCCATTGAGCTATTTTCTCTGAGAACCAGTAAAAACTCTTAACTTGATGGCCGGTATATGTTGAAATTAATCTAGCCATTACCTAAAGCCTGTCAAACCAGCTATTGCTAGATTGATAGGAAGGCAGAGATATTCGGTTGGAGCTATGCAATAGAGTTTCAGGATAAAGAGAAAGATCAACCAAACTGTTAATGTGCAAGAAGCTAAGTATAGACATCTGAAGATACTTTAAACGTCCTTCCATCAAAATTATTAGGGGAAATTACACAGAACTCTCCTGAACATCGGAGGTAGTACACATTTGCCCCTGAACTTTCAACAAATACATTTTTCCCCCAAACTTTCACTTTTCATCTCGTTTTTTAATAAGAATCTGTCTTTTAACCTCGATTTCCGATTAAAAAACGAAAAGAGAGAGAGAGAGAGAGAGAGAGAGAGAGAGAGAGAGAAATAAAGTAACGAGAATATTATATCACAAAAATAAACATCACTAACCATATTAAAGAATAAGAAATTTTACCAAATTATGAAATGTTAATGGAACTAATAAAATATTTTGAAAAAAAAAAAAAAAACTAAAGGAAAATTGCCTCAATTATAAAATAGTCAAATAACATAATGTTGATACTCATCATGTAACTTTAACAATTTATACTTTTTAATGCTATCACTGATATTTACTTTTTCTGATATTAAAATTTTTATTAAGATGTTTATCTCCATTTCCTTTATTTCTTTTATTTGTTACAGAATTCAAGGGTTCATAAAAATAGATGAGATGAAATTACACACTTCTTAAAAGTGCATTACCCATGCCAATGGATAATGTAACAGAGGGTTAACAGCTGTCGCAAATTGAAAGTTTAAGAAGGTAATGTGTAACGGTTGAAAGTTTAGGGGCACACGTATACTCTCCACAAAGTTCTGGGGGTTTTAAATAATTTTCCCAAAATCTTGTGCAGAAATTTTGCAAAGCAGTATTTAGTATTAAGATATAAAAGAATGACAGTTTCAAATATAAATGACATACTTCTTATAGTTCCGACTTTGTCAAACTGAGAGCAGACAACAGTTATTTTCCTCGACGTCATTCTTAGAAAGGCCAGTATGTCCTCTTCAACAGCTAAGAAGAGCTTCAAGATACTGAAGGAAAAATTCATAAATATATCGGAAACAGATAACTGAATGTTAGTCTTCCCAGAAGCATTTGAATAATTTAAAGTGGTATCGAATGGCTCCAATATTCTGATCCCATTGCTCTCCATAGTTAAACCTAGTGCATTTGCACTCATTTCAATGGTCTCATTCTTCATAACAAGCCTGCATCATATATCACATTAATTGCACGTGAAATTAGTGCAATCAGCACAATCAAGAACCGTGAAGAAAAGTGCACATGATGAATTCACCAATACTTAAAACAATCTGAAACAATGCAAAATGATGAAAAGTCTGCACAAGAGAACTAACCTGCAAAGTATATCCAATTGGGCATGCAGAAGCTTAGACAATATCAGTGATCGTGACTCGGCCACTTCCTTTGAAGCACTGTAAAAGGTAAGCTCTGGACCAATAGCCTGCAACAAGTACAACTGTCAATCTAACAGAGTTTGTGGAAAAAGGTAGACAGAGATGATTAAGGAACTACAACTGTCAATCTAACAGAGTTTGTGGAAAAAGGTAGATGGAGATGACCAACGAACTGGATCATCTTACACATCAGAATACAGGTGAGCTAGAATTGTGGTGAATGAATGATTTTACTGTACTTCGTGAGCCTGTTGTTTAAATTAGCTAGCATATCGCTGCTTGTCTTTCAGACATTATCAATGCACAGTCGGTTCTCTCCTAAGTAAACTGCAGACCAGTTTAACCTTTCAGACCTAAAAATACTCGTGCCTATTTCTAAAGGCAAAATCTGACGTGCCATTCTGGCCTCCTTGTCAATTTACAGATGGCCTTCTATTGAGCCACAAGGTTCAATCAATTCATCCAAAATGAATCAGCATAAATGGAATGGGTGACAGGATAAAAAACCCACCAATAAAATGCCAGCTAGAATAACTTGTACCGCTCCAGATGCCACTGATGTAGGACAATGAATCCCACAATAGAGAACAAATCTATAGACTTCATACCCATTTTACTAAATATAATGACAATAAGTAACCATTTATGAGCTCTTTACATGTCGCATTGGTGTGAACTGATCAAGGCCATTTATAAAAAAGACTAGAAC
This sequence comes from Eucalyptus erythrocorys, assembly GCA_014182555.1. Taxonomy (NCBI): domain Eukaryota; kingdom Viridiplantae; phylum Streptophyta; class Magnoliopsida; order Myrtales; family Myrtaceae; genus Eucalyptus; species Eucalyptus erythrocorys. Next base: position 16,330,912 of record CM024602.1, read on the forward strand.
AAATGGAATTTGGACCCGTGGCACAACCATTGATACTATTTTATTCAGCTCTCTAACAATATATGGATAAGCCTGTCTAGTTAAGCATCTCCCTTCTCTTAGGAAAACACTTGATGCGGCCCACAAGATTGATAGCTGTCCAAATATTGCCGTTGGTATGAAGCCTTAGTGAAGATGGACATATGCATCAATTCACAACCCAATGAAGAGTCCTGAAAGGATTCTTATACTTGAAATAGTAGCCATATCAATTAGGATATGAATCCTAATAGCATTTTTTCCTTATTCTAAGACGAATATCATATTTCCTTTCTTACAGTTTAGAATTTGATTATTTCTTTTCTTTTGAGACATTACAACATTAAATATCAAAATAAACCATCACCTAACTGCTTAAGTTTTCAAAACAATTGCAGTGGTCTCGCAAAAGCTCTCATGTATTAGAGCAAAGGGTCCTGAGTTCAATCTTTCTAGGCCCCTTATTTGCCTACCCTATTATATATTTTCAGGCTTCAGTCTTAGACAGAAGCTAGCCTATTAAAACATTAGAATATTAGACTGCACCACTGTCTAACAACTTAAGCTTTTAGAACAATTGGTAGTGGTCATACAAAATTTTACAAAAGATTTTTTATTTATACTAGGAGTATTTCGAAGAGTATATTTATATATATATATATGATAAAAAAAATTATTTTTAATGCTTCAACTTGTGAGATGCAATTCTTTTATTAAGTACAGTGATAGAGAAAACCCAAGTGTAATGCTTAGGAAGATTCACGTACAATGCCATTTGAGCTATTTTTTTTTCAATTCTATTCATGCTCTCTACATCAATCCTTCTAGACAACTGCCCCTGGTATATTTAACGAACATTTTCACGGTTCTCTAGAACTCCACATGTCTCTGCACTAGGATTTTTAGTCAAATAATGAGGACAAAATCTTAAAATAAAATAAAAGATAAAAGTCAGTAAAGCTTAAACTGAATAAACACTTAACCTGCAACTCAATGGTGAACTCCGTGGATCTTACAACAGCATTATTTGGAGGGAGTTCTTGATTAAGATCGCCCTTTAAATATGGCCCACAAGAAGCCTCATTAATTTCTTCTAAGCAAACGTGATCATCCTTGTAAGCAGTGTAACTACTGTTGGTACCTAACGAAATGCAAGAATCCAAGTACCTCCCGTCCTGTGGAAGCATATGATACTTATTATTCTTGATAGACAGTTACAAATTGCAAAGACCGAGATTAATTAAGAAAGATGGCAAAAATTACCTTGATAATAACATTTTTAAATTGAAGTTTTTTCCCATTTGCCACATATATCATTGTCTCCTTGCTAGGAGCAGAGAGATTTTTACCCCATCTATCTTTGAGATATAACGTTCCACCTTGACCATCATAAATGAAATGATTGTATCTCTCATCATCAACAATTAAAGGCCTTTGAGGGGAGAGTGCCATTTCAGCAGAAGGTTGCCTGTACACCGACTGATCCAGAGTAACTGCATCCACTATATTTAAAGCTAGTGATTTTTCACCATCTTCATGAGACAAAACATTGCCAATGGACGGAATGAAGAATTCAACCACAGCAAGTAAAAAATCAAGGGCGACAAGCAGTTGTGGTCTCTGAACACAAAGGGACATAAACGATGATGACTGACTAAATTTTGCATCAAGAATGAGCATTGTAGGAACTATTTTGACATCATCATCATTCGTGGCATCAACGTAATCTCTGCTCCAGTTCTTGTAATCGATTGCTGCATTTATTGGACTATTTCTAATGTCCTCCGGCTTTCCAATCGCCAATCTTAAACCCTCCTCAGTACCAACACGATCATCCATCACAGTGAAACCATCAAGCGATGCTGACAGGAAGCCATCTCCAGCTTTGTTAGATTTGTATAAAAGCCACATACCATTGACCTGAAAAACATGATGTAAATGTATGAAGTTTCAGCTGGAAATATTCAAGAATAGATATCCAACGACAATGACATGGTTCAGTAGCATCTAACAACACAGAGTAATAGCCCGTGCATATTGAAGAGGTTCATGTTGCATGCCAAATAGAAAGCTCTCATTCTGAGCAAGCCGGATGGAATGACATTCTTCATATGATGAGCAATTTCAAGGAACTCATAGTTAAGGAACATTATCAGGATAAAAACTTACTCCAACAGTAGCCAGGGATGTATCTCCCCCAATCCCAGTTCGTAGGCACAATACAACCAAATCAATAGCCACAGAAACTTTAGTCATTATCCAGGATTCACCATCCGGGGTGACATATTCAACATCAGAGATTTGAGGTACAAGAGCATCTGCCTCAGTTGAAGATATCCTAGAATCAATCAAAGAAGGCGCAAGATTAGGTGTTTCAGAAAAATTAGCCTGTGCACATTCAGTGATTATCTGGTACTCCCTATTTGATAAAGCAGCTTTGATTTCCTCAATCTGCAGAGAATTAGGACAAGAAACAATTAGTGAATGGAGAACAAACGATATGCTCTCTTTGATTGAGAACCCAGCCCCAACATGAATATGCATTACCTTGATGGCCACTTCAGAACCAGGAACTCGATGCTTTAGGTCTCGCAGTGACCTCCTAATGACAACAGAAACCCCCTTAACATCTTGAATTATGGATTCCCCCAACTCAGTACCAACGCCAACATTCAAGTTGATGTCCTCAATCTACATTACGTTGAAAAAAAAAAAACACAAAAAGTTACAAAAAGAAAAAGAAACGATGCAAAAGCATAACAGCAACCGGAGAAAATAAATGCTCTTGAAAGACAAAAGAAAGCAGCCCTTGATTCAGAAGCATATAATTTTGTTATTTGCATCTCGGATGCAACCATACAATAACCTACAGAGTCGTGATTTTTATTTTTGGAAAACAACTTGCTCAATGATCAGAAGAATAGAGATCTATTACCGAAATTGTCAATATGTCCAGATGGACAGCACTTATCTCCCTTTCACTGCCAAAAAGCCACTGAAAACTGTTCTGGACAGTAATATGGACGATGTCCAGCTTCAAATAACTGCAAAAAATATTTCAAATCATCAACTCTCGCTCAGCTATAGCGTAAAAGGCCATGAGAAACATAACAACCGACAAAAAGAATGCAAACAGATGTATCAAGTTTGAAAAAAGAAACAACTCACTCAATGCTATCTGTTCGCCGAGGCATCCATATTATAGGTTTTCTAAGTGAAAGATCCAACTTCACAGCAGGTGACCCCTCCAACTTCACAGCAGGTGACCCCTCAATTTCACTTGTTGTAAACCACTTCTCAGAGTCTGATACCTGATCCTTTACCTTAACATTCTTTGAATTGCCTGGAGCAAGACCCGTAAAATAACTAACAACCTGCATAATAACTCCAATGGCTTATAAAAGAACTTAATTTGCGGACATATATTCGAGTATTTTTTAACACAAGTTACCTCTTGGATGAAGCGATTAAGATACACTACACGAACTTCTGAGAGCTCACCCTCAAGGGAAAAATCATAACCTTCATAGTCATCATCATTGGCACTGAACGAACTAAATAGCAACTGCAAAATCACAGAATATGAAGATTTCCAGTTAGCATTAAGGGAAGAAATCACAATAAAAAATAAAACAAAGGATATGAAGGAAAATACATACATCCACAAGGGAGTATATGAATGAAGAGAACTTTCTCCTACTCTAAGGAAATGAAGAAAACTACATACATCGACAAATGAACTGCCTCCAGGATTTCTCATATCACAAATCCAGAAATACATATGGTTGCTGGGGAGGCTGTCGTCACTGATCCGTAAGTTCCCCAGAGCTGCCTTTATGCGGAAGGAGGAAGGGAACACCTTTAACATAAAATAAGAATTTGATCAGCCAAGAAAGTAAGACTAAACCCCGAGGCCAAACAGAACTAGAAGTAACAAAGGACACATAGCTGTCCTGACAAGATAAAAGAACCAACCTACCTTAATGTCCGCAAGTAAATTATCTTGCCATAAAGTAGCAAACTTAGCTTCATTTTCATTCATCAAAAAAATCTGAGCGCGAGACATCTTCAATGTCAAATTAAAAATGATCCTTGATTTCCCCTTTCCTAATAGGCCTCTGACAACAGACCCCTCAACTGCCTCTGACTGCTGATCATTTCCCTCGTCCTCTCCATGGGTATCATGCTTGATTATAGCTACTGAAGAACTCTCGCTTAAAGATTCACATTTCTCATCCTCAGTGTTAATTGCATCAACAAATTCCATGATAGCAAGAATGGTTGGCCTCCGGCAGAAAAAAGACAGGGTCGCAAGAGTCACTATGACCTGAAATAAAAGATCAGGAGAAGATTTAATATGTTAAATAGAGAAAGTGAATGCACTTTTGGACCCAAGAAATTTCTCACCTGCTTATCAATGTTATGATACAAAGCAGAGTTGCGATCGAGGACTATGATTTGGGCTTTGACAAAACTATTAAGTGTATCCTTTAATTCAGAATCTATCCCCTTAGTCTGATGGGTGTCGAAAGGGAGGAGACCAGGACTGCGAATGAAACTCGGCGGTTTCAAGGACGAAGTTTGATAAATCGATGCGAGATCTGCTCTCTGGTTATCAGATACATTTGTAGATGACTGCATAGGAAACTCAACAGAATCAGCCAAACTCTCAGGCGCCTCATAAAACTTATCGTCTCCTTCACTTGCTAATCCATCATCACCATTAAAGCTCTGACTTTTAACACCCTCAAAGGGACAAAATACATCAGCACTTCCAAAGAAAGACCTTGCTAGATAACGATGCTTGGAGATGCCATTACTAGAGACTAAGTCCTCAATTTCCAATGATCTCAAGACAGTACCAATTAGCATTTCACTCGCTCTAACTGACAGCTCGACCTGTTCAGAAAATTCACATCCCTTCAGAGGAGAAGTCAATTGAACAGTAATCAGGCAAATTGTGCATAACATAAGCTTACCTGCCCACCAATAGCTCGAACTTCAAATAAACGATTTTCCTCCGCAATTAGCACTCTCATAAAGCCCTGTGCACGCTACAGAGAACAGCAAGTCTGCCTGATATCCAAGTGTTCGCTAACAGTTTGCCTTGATGAAAAATGGAAGTGTAGGCTTACCTGGTTATTATAATAGAAGCAGATTTTTAGTTCATCTAGAATACCAGTAATGAACACTTTCTCCACAACCGTATCTCGGCTGGTGTAATCTTCCTTCTCAGAGTCCTCAAGCTCTGACGAACTTTCAGATAGACCTACAATTGGTGCAGACCCCTGTGCAAGGTTTGTGTGAGAAAAGCTGTAATACAATTGATGATGCATTGCAAAGACCTAGAATAATATCTATTTCAACTCAAACTGTCGCCACCCCCAAAGACTGGGTTATAATTGGGGTCTATGCTTTCATGATGCAGGTCCTTATAAAGGCAAGAAACAGAGATTCAAGAACTGTCAAAACGATTAGTCTGAAGAGTTATCACTATCTGCCAGTAGTCCAATTCTTTGGTAATCATCTCCCTTTTCACTTCTCTTTACTTTAGCTGTTGCGCAAGTTCTTTAATATAACAACATTAAATCTCTTCGTGGCAAGCATGATCCAATATATTTACCAGGAAAGGAAATTGCATCAGATAAAAATGCCTAGGTCCGGGTATCTACATTAAAGGATGAGAAAATAAGTTCAATAACATCAAATGCGGCCCAAATTACCGAAGCATGATAAATAGCTCCTTGCAATCTTCTTTGCCAGACTTTCGTCAACTCATCAGTATCGCATCTCATGATTAAGGCATTTGCATCTTCCACGACCTATACAATGAGATAAAACATATTAGACATCCCAGACCTAAATCAAGCTAAGATCCAGAAATTAGTCTTGTTCTCTAGTACGATTTTTCTTGGTTATCCAGCAAAACCTTGCTACTAGATCGTGCAGCTTCACAAACAGCCAGCACATTGTCCACATCACCAATAATTTCTGAAGAAACTTGGAATACTTGTTTTCCTCGCAAGCTGCCACATATGATAAAAGAGTGACTCAAAATTCACAAAACCACATGCAGAAATTAGCATGAGTCAACATGTCTCTTTGAGACATCTGAAATCGGCAATATATTTTCTATACTATCTGGAGAACGGTGACCAGTCAATGACAAATGAAAAACTCCTTGAGTGCAAGATACTTGAGATAATTCACACGATTAATCAGGATCTGACTAGCTGCCTAAAATTTTTTTCAGATTTATACGATCAATAAGCAGCTCCACTAGCTTTACAATGGATCACCCCATACATAAACAAAAATGGACACACCATGGATATTTAGCCTGTGCACGCATCACATTGAATGAGTATGCTGCACTTTGGGAGCCAAAGAAAGTTATTGGACATGGTATGAAGAATAGTCTGGTGGGAAGGCAACAACTAATGAATAAGCAGCAAGCTCTTCAAATGAAGTTATTGGCCAAGGTATTTTAGTCTGGTGAGAAGGCAACAACTAATAAACAAGCAGCAAGCTCTTAAAATGAAGTCAGCCAATTTCACCAATCCAGAGCTATGGCGAATTTTTTTGGTTAGAGGAAAAATGATCACATTCCTCTCACTTTCATCTGCTCAGCTTTGTTTTCTTTTATAGTTTATCGCGTCAAAAAAATGACAGGGATGTCATATTTCAAGTGTCAATGATATTTAAATATAAAGCCACACCTTCGTCAAGCAGCAAGCTTATCCATTAGATATGCTAGCCGTGTGCCAAACATTTCTATATTATGTCAAAGCAGGTCCTGTTCATGAATCTCCCCAAGCCAAGCATTTATGAATCAACTTTGAAGCTTGAGCCTTAGGCCAAATCCCAACATGGAGAGTGTCAGACTACTTACCATTTAAACACGCAATTGTTAATTAGATAAGCATTAACTTAGTCCATTATAAAGTATAAATACTAACAAACACATACTATACAGAGCAGAAGGACAACTAAGCTAACGAAACACTGATCCCCGACGGTGGAAAACCCAAATAGCACCCCATGTTTTGTACAACAAGGAATTGGCATCTGACCTGACGTATTGCTTGTAAGATCTAGACGCAGGCCTGTCAAGGACATATAGAAAAGGCCCAACCAAGCAAAGGTATCTTCTTTGCCAAACAGCTTCTCTATTTCCCATACCCTGAAGAAGAAGATATCAAATCCAAGGGTAGTAAAATGTCAAAGACATGTAAGTTCCTTAAAGTGAGATTCTTGACAAACCTTCCGCACAAGGAGAGATAACCATCCTTCCAAATCAGCTTGGCTCCAGGGGCGTATGGAATCTGAACTATCACTATCCTCACCCTGAAAGATCTTTAAAACCTGCATCAATCGATGATATCGAGCTGGAGAAAAATGGAACCCCAATGATGGCAACCGCACAGCAATTCTTGTTGAAGGGTAGGATGGATCCTCTAAATGATTCTGACATGTCAGGAAAAATTGCCTTCATCAGTGAATACGCAATAATAACTGGACAGAAAGATGTAGTTAACTAATGACTGCTATAAAAGCAAGAAACTTTCTCTAGAGAAATAACAATTGCTACCTGTTCCAGCACCAACATTACGCCACATCTATCGATGATTGGCAAGAAAATGTTACCACCTAAGTAAGAAGGTCCTGCCGATCTACATGTGGTTTGGCTCCAGAAGTAGTCGCCATCAACAAGAAAAGCTGATACATCACTTAGTACCAATTTAAACTGCAAATACATAAGTGTCTCTTTGGTTGACTCCTGAGCATTATCATCCTGCATTTGTATGAATCCCCAAGTAAGATTTGGCTCTGTAGTGTGCATCTTCAAAAAAGTAAATGATCACTTTTCTTAGACCAACCCCTGTACGTATAATTAAGTTCCCCAGATCAAGAAGAAGCTTTGTTGGATGAATGTCATCTGGCCTAAATTCGGTAGGGATTGTGATCTTAGGAGCAGCAATATCCAAGTCCAGCAAGAACCTGCCATGATATTAAGATGTCAGTCCCACAACATATCTACAATCACAATGATCATCACCTGAGACCTTTAATCTCATGAACCCAAATTTAGCTTAAGCCTTAGTTTTTAGCAACAATTTTTTTCCAAAAGTTTGAACCGCCAGAAAACATGCCTGCAATGAACATCAAGTATATGCCTTAACATTTTTCCATATATTCCAACAAAATTGCCAATTGGAATAACAGAAAGCAGCTCATAAATTCCATCAGAAGGCATAAATGATATGTTTTTACAAGAAGTATGCCTGTAAACTGTCCTGGCATTTTTAATAATTCGTTAAAATTTACAAACCTTGAATGATCCTTGAGTGCTCTGTTCATTTGCTGCTGGGCAGTTCGCTTCACTTCATCAATTGTCATCTGAGAATATAGAGAAACAATATAAAACCGATATTTGAAAGCAAAATCCTGGTCAGACCACATATATAGAATACAATATGGAGTTCATAACAAGGAGTCAACACTTTCTTAGAGGATACAAAATTCATATGTTAATTTGCAATCTCTATCAACTAAGCAAATATGCAAATAAAGCTGCTTGGGCAAACCAAAGAACACTCAAGGCAGGCAACTGAACAAATGAGATTACTAAACGGAATGGCACCTATAAAAAACTTCAATTATATACGCTAGAGGTATGAAAGGGTAAAGTGGTCTTTAGGGCTTTAGGCCGTATTTTATCAGTGATTATATATAGACTCTTATTGAATAATACAATACAATTTTCCCTTTACATAGTATCAAAGCCAATAGAAAAACTCTAGTTGCCAAAGCAGCTGCTCGCCTCCGTCGACTAGTCGCCTAACAGTCACCAGCCACCACTGAAGTAGACAGATTTCATTGGAATCCCCTCGTCACGCTTGCTTTATCTTTGTGAATCTAGATCCGACACCGTCGAGTGTTGTCCAACTGAGATCTGGTGTCGGTCCAGCGTTGACCATGCAAGATCTGTCATCGATCGAGCTCCTCGGTCCTCTAGGAAAACTTTGGGACAGCAAAGGATGTTGTCCAACCAAGATCCAGCATCGGTCCAGTGTTGACTAGGTAGGATCTGTCATCAATCGAGCTCCTCGGCCCTCTTAGAAAACTTTGGGACAGCAAAGGATGTTGTCCCATACTCTTTTCCTATGTCCGAACTATCAGTTCAATTGCTTGCTAGTACTATGACAAGCTTGTTAGGCGATTAGTATGAAGGTTTATTTCATGTAATATTTTTCAATTGTGTTTGGTTATTATATTGTTGAGGTTGAGTTGCTTGAAGGAAAATATTGTGGTAGTTTTCTTATTATTATTGGAGAATGGATGATCATGAGCAAAGTAATACTGTGGTAACTGAAGTGATATCCTCTTCTTCTAATCGCATTAAAGATAAGAAGCTTGAGGGTAGTGCTTTTCAAGAATGGAAGAAAATTGTAAAGCTAACTTTGACAAGCAAAATCAGCGCACACTTAACAAGCCTAAACCCAAAGATGATGCGACTTGAGATGTTGATGCTAATATTCTTGGTCAGATGCTGAACTCCATGGAGAGTAATATAATTGATCTAGTAACTCACATTGACATAGTCAAAGAACTATTGAGAGTATCTAGTTGTATTGTATTCCAGCCAAAATAACCTTTCAAGGATTTATGAGCTATCGCAAGAGTTTTACCAATCAGAGGAGAAAAATAATTTGCAGATTTGAAGATGTATGAGAAGTTGAATGCTCTTCTTCCTATTTTAGCCAATGTCTAGCAAATGCAACTGCAGAGAGAACCAACTGTAAGGGGATTCCTAGAGGGTCTTGGTCCAAACTACGAAAATAGAGGAGAGACTATTGCATGACTCACAGATACATTTGCTCGAGTTCTTCAGGCATCTCATGAATCTTCTCAAGACACCACATCCATGGTAGATGAGCTCCAATGTACCAGTCTCGAAGTGGTGGTGGTGGTAGGAGTGATGGAGAAAACTGTGGAGGAAATAATGGCCATGGTGGCCGTGGTGGTAATCGAGGCACAAGAACAGGGAGAGGCCAAGGACATCAGCAGCTTTATGGAGTCCCACAATTTTACTGATAGCTCGGGGGCTGTTTATACTGGTCAATACTGCTGCAAACCTAGCTCATATTGAAAAATTTTGCTACAAGTTACATAGGAGATCATAGCAGCAATCTGGTATTGACTGTTCTTCTCTGCCACGGTCTTTTAAAGGCAAGGTAGTGATTATGTCCAATGAGGAATTTGCCCGGTACAACTAGTTTCAAATTTCATGGCCTACTTCTTCCAATGCAACCCTGATACAAATAGCTAATGCTATTACATGCCTTTCAATTGCTTTTTGCTCTTATACCATTGATTTAGGGGCCTCCAATCATATGCCAGGTCTTTCAGGTATATTTTCCTCTCTTACTCTATCATCATTCATTGTTACCCTAGCCAATGGTTCATCTACACAAGTTAAAGAAGTTGGTACAATTCATCCAACTCCTCCATTGCTATAGTCCTCGATGCTTTGTCTCCTATAATTTTTACTTAACCTCGTATGTATTAGTAAATTAATAAAAAATTCCAATATTGAGGGACATTCTACCCTAATTCCTGTATTTTCCAAGATCTAGCTATGAAGAGAACATTGGTAGAGGATGTGGGGCAGGAAGCTGTATGTGCTTCGCTCAACAGTCCTCAGAATTTGATTCTAGTTTTCTAGTCTCTTTCTAGTTCAGAGTGAATCATGTCAACTTGGCAAATTGCATCGTGTCAATTACCCGCCTTGAGTCATTAAATGAGCAATGCATCCTTTTTCATTAGTTCATCCGAATATTAGGGGGTCCTTGTCATGTGGTCTCTAATTTGGGTTTTAGATACTTTGTTACTCTTGTCGATCACTATTCCAAAGTCACTTGGCTTTATCTAATGAAAAGTCATTCAGAATTGTTTCCTATATTTTGTGCTTTTGTTTCTAAAATTCATACTTAGTTTGGTGCACATCTTAAAGTTCTGCAATCCGATAACGCTATGATCCATGAATCTTTCTGACACCCCGCAACAAAATGGTGTAGCTGAAAGGAAGAAGAGACATTTATTGGAATTCACCAAGTCCATGTTTGGGATGAAGGTCCCCAAAACATTTTGGCCTAATACTGTCCTGAATGCATGTCATCTCATTAATCGTATGCCTTCTTCCATTTTGCGAGGTGATATTCCATTTTTTACTTTATTTCCCAATCAATCATAGTTTGTCTTATCACCCCATAATTTAGTTGTCTATTTTGTTCAAGCTCATCGACCTAGAGTATCAAAACTTGATCCCAAAGCCATCAAGTGTATGTTTCTAGGTTATTCTTATACTCAAAAGGGATACCGCTATTATTCAGCATCATCGATGAAGTATTTCTTTTACTAATGTTTCATTCTTTGCATCCACTCCTTATCATGACATTCCAATCACTGTTTCTAAGATTGATGACTTACATGTAATCACCATTTGGTCAACTACTCTAGCTGTTTCACCGGTACTTACATAGGAACCACCTCCTCTCTCAAGGTCTACACTTGATATGCTTGAGTAGCTACTACCCCCACTCTGGGTGCCCCCCTTGCTCCTTCCACTTCTAACCTTATCTTCCACACCAGATCCCCCATTAGCTAACCCTCTTCTTGTGTCTGATTTTGATTTTCCTATTGCTCATTGCAAAAGTAGACATGCTTGCACTCAACATTCCATTGCAAACTTTATTTTATACTCTTTCGAGTCTCCTTCCTTTTGGTCCTTTTTGTCCACTATTAACCAATATCCTCCCCCAAGTCTATAGCCAAGGCATTACAAAGCCTTGGCTTGAGGACGGCTATGGAAGAAGAATTGAAGGCCTTATAGGTTAATCAAACTTGGGACTTGATACCTCTTCCTCCAGGCAAAACTACTATTGGTTGTCACTAGGTATATGATGGGAAAGTCAATCTTGATGGTTCTCTTGCTCACTTAAAAGCAAGACTTGTTGTAAAAAGGGTATGCTCAAGTGTGTGGGATTGGGTATTTGGACATTTTTTCTCCTGTTGCCAAGCTTACTTCTGTTTGTATTTTGATCTTTCTTGCTGCCACATATAACTGGCCCTTGCTTCAACTTAATATCAAGAATGCTTTATTGCATAGTACTCTTCATGAGGATGTGTTTATGGAGTAACCTTTGGGATTTGCTGCTCAAGGGGAGTCTAGGAGACTGGTTTGCAAGTTAAAAGGGTCTTTTTATGGTCTGAAGTAGTCCCCATGGACATGGTTTGGAAAGATTTTCTGAGATTGTGCGCTTTTTTGGACTGCTAGATGTGGAAATGATCACTAGTCAGGGGAAGGCAAGCTGTTCTTGATTGTGTACGTTGATGATTATCATCACAAGAGATGACTTGATCGGTATAACTAAACTAAGGCTCTATCTTTGGCAATAGTTTCAGAATAAAGACTTAGGCAAGTTTAAGTATATCCTATGAATTGGGTGGCACATCCACAAAAAGGTACTGTTGTGTCAAAGTGAAAGTATGTCCTGGACTTGCTCATTGAGACAAGCATGTTGGGATCAGAGCCTCTTGATTCACCTATAGAATAATGAGTTAAAACGGTTGCTAAGGGAGGAAAGATTCTTGATAATCCCGAGAGATATACAAGACCGGTGAGTAAACCGAATTATCTCACAATTACTCGACTAGACAATGCCATACCAGAAAGCGTGGTAAGCTAGTTTCTCATCGATACGCAATTATTCAGATTTTGATGTACTAGAAGAAGGCTCCAGAGAAAGAAATTGTTTACCAAAACCATGGTCATAGCAGAGTTGGAGGATTCTCTAATGCTAATTGGGCAAGGTCTCCCGATGATAGGTAATCAACCACAGGCTACTGTACCTTGGTTGGAGGAAATCTAGTGTCATGGAAGAGTAAGAAACAAAGCATTGTTGCCCACTCTAGTGCTGAGTCAGAATATGGAGCCATGGCACATGTGACATGTGAATTCAATGGCTATTGACTTACACTTAAAGCTTCAGTTCTTATGTCTATGGTGTGATAATAAGGCAGCAGTACATATAGCTTCCAACCTGTGCTTCATGAGAGGACAAAACACGTTCAAGTTGACTGTCATTTTATTTGAGAGAAGCTGCTTAGTGAAGTGATCCTTCCCAGTCATATTAGCTCTGATGAACAATTTGCAGACATCTTTACTCAACCTTTGTGTAATGGGAGGAAAGAATATATTTGAAACAAGTCGAGCACGATTTATATACTTAAGCTTGAGAGGAGTGTTAGAGGTATCAAAGGGTAAAGTGGTCTGTTACAAGCATAAAAGGGGAAAGTGATATTTAAGGCCTTAGGGCTTATTTTATTGGTGATTACTTAATGTATATTTAGACTTTTATTGCATAATACAACACAGTTTTCCTTTTATAGTATATAAGCAATCATGGCATCATTTTCTCAATCTATCGATGCCAACGTATAGGGTGCAATTTCACAGAGAAGCATCTTTAGAAAGTTATTCCACTAATCTCAAAGCTTCCTAGGAGATCCAATAGTCCCAGTATCGACTTTGGTATTGTTTACAAAGGCTTCTCAAAAAGGGACTACAGCAATCTATAAAAAACAAATGATCACCCACTCAGGAATGCATACTTGACTACTACTAAGGAGCACACAACCATATTCCAAGACTAACAAACCTGCACAGCAGCTGCAGTTTCCAGAGCTATCTTCTGACTGACGCCAGAATTGCTTTCAAAAAATTTGATGACTTGGTCAATAGAATCCTTCAGGTACTGGCAAAAAACACTGAATGATCAGAAAGGAGTATATAGAGAAAATTTAACAAAACTGGATGTCCATAACTAAACGTACAGTTACATAACATGGAGAAGCTTTGGCAACCATGCTCCAGTCCACTTTAGCATCGAAGGGCTTATAACAGAAGTTACCAACTAAAGAGTCGCTAGAAGTTGCACTCTGCATGAAAGAAGAGAGGATGAAGAATGCTTATATTTGAAGAACTAATTAAAGGGTTCTAAAATTTATCTTGAGATTGATTCATCATAAAGCAAAAGAATCTTACTTCAGCCAATAGACCTTCTGGTGATGATAATTGGTATGAGCCCAGTTTTATATCAAATATTTTAGTCTCTGGATAAAGTTTGATTGAGCAATTAAGGTTTTCACAAGACAACGCAGCAAACTCCAAATGTTCATCAATAAGCTTCGATGCATTATGCTTCATATGAATATCCACAAGAGTGTGAAGGGAATCTTTCTTTTCATCAACGATCACAGACTGGCCAGCATCTTCTTCCTTATACCCTATGATCCTATTCAATTGATCCCAATCTTCCTCGCTGAAATGTACGGATTCACTTTCATCCTTGAGAGATGACCTGCTCCTACATAAGCAAATATTAAACTAAATGAATCATCATCATCTATGCAAATTTTCGAAGAAGAAAAAGACATCATTATTCTAGTAACAGATATTTACCTTCCAAATGACCACCATGACTTCTTTTCCTTCTGCTTCCTCAAGTAAAGATCCGTTTCAGCCGACCGCTCTACAAATTTATGAGCTAACATCCTACAGAAGTAGCCAGAATAGTTTAGAAGTTTCGAAACATCAGACACCACAAGGTATATGATTCTGGGGATACTCAGAAGGTCCATTAGTCATATTAACTAAACATAAGTGGGTTATGCATTAGCTAGCAATACCACTCAGAGTAATGATTATAATATTCTCTACCAACACAAATTAAGTTTCTGTATACAAAAAATACATGCATTAATCGATTATTACACAGATATTAAGAAAAAGGTAAGGTTATTTTTTTCTGTATTTATGCTCTAGTAAATGTGATTAGAAAAGCAAGGATGCCTGCAACTTTTGATGTGTGGTGACCAGAACAAACAATAACCACAGTCCTTAACTACCGCGATTAGACTTTACCCTCCATTTCTTCAACAAAATTAGAATCTCATGCCCAACCTCAGATAAAAAATAAGATTGATCATGCATAATAATGGTGAAAACATCTTTCTAAGCCGTTTCATACAGAGGTTAGATAGCCTTGCCTACCCCTCAGAAAGCTAAGCTTCATTTTAGAGATAAAGGAAAAAGATTTTAAAGATGGTAATTTAATGGTGATAAGCAATAGAATCAAGAAAGCCAAAGTAATTCCTTCCATAATGCTTCACTTGAATGAGAGGCAAATGTTGCTTACACAATAAATGTACATGAAACTCTCTTTTTCTCTCTCTTTCTTTATTAGACAAACGTACCGAATGATACTAGTCATACAATTAAATTGCAGTACACTACAGTAATGGTTAATGTATGCTAATTTCGGCAAACACATAGCAATGCATGTCATGAAAGTAAAATCAGACAAACTGCACCACTACAGAAACCAAAAGGTAAATAAATTAGAAGATGCAACATTAAAGGGAGAATTCCAGACACTAGTACTCCGGTAGGAGAAGAATCAAACCAGATCTCAACCGGTTAGGGAACAGCTGCTTCTAATTAATGCATTTCATATATGATAAGAAGACGAGAAGAAAGTTGAGAGCCCTTGTACCTCCATTGAAGAATCACTTCGAGGTCAAGTTCACGATCTAATTCTTCAATTTCCTTATTGTCATCAGCTATTGCTCGACTTGGATCAGATTTTAGTAATTGCGCATAAAGAGAGATATACTTTTTTCTAAATTTTGCATACTTCAGAACCTGCTCCCATGACATTCTGCCACTGCAACAAAGATCAATGCTTTCTCAGTATTTACAATATGAATTTAATTGGCAAAGCTTACAAAATTTCCAAATAAACAGACTACACTAAGCTCCATTAACATTTGAGAAAAGGAATACCCAGACACAAAAAAGCAACCAGATGGTCCACAACATCAAGAGCATCTTTTGAAGGTATTTAACAGCACTGACAGATACTGTGTAAACTGAACCAAACTGCCCAAGAATATCCCCAGGGGGCTCTCCAAACAACACACGAGAAGGATGGCCAACTTTTGGAAAACAAATCTCACTGGGTCAGAATGCTTCCCCTCCATTTCAGAAAATTCCAGTAGTTAATTTTCCACCTCAATGGAAGCTAAGCTTCTGTTTTCGAGGATTGACACTATTAAGCTGAACCAAACTCCCCAAGAATATCCACAGGGATCCAGACAAGCTCCATAACACCAAAAAGAGAAGGAATTCAAACTTTTGGAAGACAAATTAGGGAGCCAAAACGCTTCCGGTCCATCTCAGTAAAATCCAATATATCATTGCCATACCCAATGGCAGCTACAATCTTGTCTTTGAAGATTAAACACTGTTGGCAGGCTACATAAAGACAACTAACCTGTCTAGCATACAGCCTAGGCATCACATTCCTAACTACCATCCACGTGTTGTGCCCTCAGGCATGACTTCCCTAAGAGTTACGCAGCTTAATAATTTATTTTGACGCAATTCATGGAATCTGGCACTTGGAGGACTCTTCTCACCAATAAAAAATACCAAATTGTCGTCATCTTCACATTATTCCAGGTAAGAAAACGCATAAAAGAAACAAGGAAATTTATTGGTTGCACAGGTCATGATATTGCCAAAAACATTATAAATGGTCCACAACAGTTATACTATCAAAAGACAAACATACAAAGATGATAAAATAAAACTGCAAAGGTTAGTTAAAGGCTTCCAGATCTCAAGAAAATTCTGTGCCCCCAAATGAACATAATAAAAAATTTGACAGCACAGATTTTTATATAAGAGGTATTTATAGGCCAGTGGTTGGTATCTGCAAAAACTCAGATCAATTTTCCGGACATTTGAGAATGAGAATACAATAGTCCAAATTCAGAGTTGAACTAGATTTATGTGGTTATACAAAGAGCCCCAACAGTTAAAAGTCTGCAATATAAGACTCTTCTAATTGACCCTTTAGGGTTAACGCGATACTTGACTCATGAGTTGAACCGCAGCAATCATGGCCGAACGTTTACCAGAGAGAATCGGATCAAAATTCCCATCATTCTCTCATGTCCTCTCAATGTTGTTACACCTTGAGTACGGAAGCTGCTATAACCGCCATATGCCATTACCCTATTATTTTCCCAGCACTATGATATAATATGTGAAAATATCAATCTTGAGTCTCCAAGCGACATTCCAGAGGACTGATACATGTGCACTTCTCAGTGCAATAGACTGTAAACCCAACAAAAATTAAACTTTGCAGACAGCCAAATTCAGTCATGCACAAGAATTTAAAGAGGATATTGCAGATGAATTTAAAGAAACTGTAGATGTGAAGAGGCTTGACAGGAAAGGCTATTGTTAAAGCAATCTAGCCTTCTGAGGAAGCTCAATCAAAACATATTTGATCAATGTGACTCCTGTTATATTTTTGATAGAATGGTCATCCTTGATGTTATTCTTAGTCTCAGTGAACAGAATTGAAGATGGGATGTAGCAATGAAAAAAGATTCTGTGTTGGGATTCAAATGACAAGACATTCCTCCAATGAATTGCAACATTCAACTAAGTGAACCATAATATTTTGCCATTCTTGGTGGTCTCTAGTTTCTACCCTACAAGCCACGGTCACCATTCTTTCAGCATGTACTTATAGGTGCTTATAAACGATCTCTGAAAGCATTACATAAACAGACATTTCAGAATTTTGGATACCTGGCCTTTTTCAACTGGTCAGAAACTGCTCTGTAAGCATACTTCCACCAAGAACTTGGACTAGACATTACAGAAGCAAGTGGACGAAAATGTGCATACTTCAGCCGTTGGCTGAATGTAGCAAAATTGTCGGCTAATTTTAGCATATCCCTGTATCCATCCTGCAAAAGTGATGATGAGTGAAACAGATAGTCTTACCAATTTATAAAGTCATTAGTAAGAACAAAACATGATCAAGAAGAACCTTTGAAATACACAAAGTAACATCGTCCAAGTTCACTGCTGCTTTCTGCAAAGGTTGCTGGCTATTGTGTTCATTTGGCCGCGATTTTACATATTTTGCATTTCCAGTCACAGGTTGTAGGATATACGTGTGCTTCTTTGTGAGTCTGTTGGCTGGCTTCCCCTTGTCAGTGCCAAATCTGAAAACCTACACCTCGCAGAGAACCATAAAAAAATCAGTTGTCCCATTAGTTTTGATGAGCATTCAGACGATAAGCTGAAGTAACTGTCTACCTGGACCCACTCTGCAGGAAGCAAATTCTCCCATGGCTTGTCCAACTGCCAGGGAAAAATACCAGAGTCCAGATAAAGCGCTATTTGCTCAAGCTCAACCGACTGAAATGTATACAAGGAGGAAATCAGAAACACCAACAAATTTTAGTCAAAGAACCAAGAAAATGCATTATGGCTCTGCTCCATCAACAGATAAAACGAGCCACTCCCCATTTGCATTTTCTACAAAAATTCTAGGACTTGAAGATCTCTGAGTCATTCAGCAACAGATTAGCTCTGTAGGCAATCAACATCTAGCAATTCAAATTATCCACAACAAAAGCTTGTGATATTCTGACTCCATCGAAATGAAATTATTTCAACAATAGAACATTACAAGTGCAGCGACAAAAGAAGATGGTGACCTTTTGAATGCGATCCAGTGAACCCCCGGTAATAAATGTCTCCTTTCCATTATCATCAGTAGTCACAGCTACCAATTTCTCCAAGGTTAAGCCCATTGCAAATGGGTGGCCAGGATTGCTGGAAACAGAAGAGTTGGACACCAGTTAGGAATATTTTCTAACCAATGACTCTCAATTATCAAATGAAGAAAAAAGTTCTTACCTTTCCAGATCTTCATATCTGATGTGTATATTAGATATAGAAAGCCTCAAGTTCCCAATTATCGTGCTTATCAACGAGCCCAGCCAGGATTTGTTCTTGAAAAGAAACAAAAAGTTCAACAACATTGAATGTAAAAAATAAAGACACATCATAACTTTGCCAAAATAAAGATACATATAGCACTGTCATTATATTACTGGAATCATGTCCCAGAAGAGATCATTTTTAAAAAAAAAAACCATTTACTTGGCAATGGACGCCTAGCAATGACTAAAACTACAAAGGCTGACATAATGTAGCTAAGACAGCTAGAGACTAAAGCCACAGACCCTAAGGCTCTGAAATATACACCATGACCAATCTCTGTCAGATCATATTTATATCAGCTGTGAGGGAACTCATTGCATGAGCAAGGATGGTTCTCTTAGTTACCATTTCATAGGGAATGAGGATTGACAGCAGAGGGCAATTATTTCAAATGAGAGAACATCTGATTCGGGAGAACCACTCCTACAATTCCTTCCGCCTCATCACGCTGAAACTAAACATTGAAGTTCCAGCCTAGGCTCAGGAGAATGCTAGACCTCTCTGTAGGAGGTTTTTACAAGATTTGACTGAGTGCATTACTCATCCAAGAGATTCTCTTGATAGAAAGAAGGATAAAAAAAAGCTTTTCCTGGGACTTACGGCCACTATCCACTGCCCACTGAGGAAGTCCTCTAGGTACAGAGGAAACTCAATTGCCCCGTGCACGATGATCAACAACAGTCTTGATTAGTTGCGCTGTAGTTTATCATCCATCAATCAGACATGCTTTTTCATAATTAAATTGCCCAACTCTTGTCACAGTATCTCTTCCTAATTAACTTCAAATCCAAGAAAAAAAAAATCCAATAAATGGGGCCTCCTGTAATCCATTAAACAATGTGATTCATATGTCTACAAATAACAGCTTTAAGGTGCCAACTTTGCCAATTGAGTATGTACTGAAATTCAATCGAATATGAGCAATGAGAAATTTCTATTACTGTTGATTACGATAATATCTCGTGGAGTCCAGGACTAGGCATGTGATGCCATGACGCATCAGAGGAGCTGGGCTGCCTTTTTTTTATCTACTATTTCTGCTTCCTTTCTTTGGGAGTGTAGTAATAATGAACTTTACAGACAGTTTTTACTGTTAATCACTTCATGAAATGGTTTGCACATGTCTTACCACTTCTGATTTCAGTTGTTGAGCCCTTTCCAACAGCTTCATCTCCATTTCCTGGAACAGTGAGAAAAGGAGTTAACTTGTCTTTACTTCCGACAAGAAACTTATCTTCATTGTGCATAAAAACCAAAGAGATGGGAGGATTAATTCCATTACAAGCCTACATACATCTTAAGAACAGCAAGAGCACTCAAGCACTCAGTTTGGCACCAAAAAGTCCTCCATTTTTCACACAAACTCCTATCAGCAGCAGACAAACTAGTTCATCTTAGTTCTAATCCAAAAGAGAACATTTCTAGTGAACCTTTCCTCCTGAGGTGTCTCCTGAGGAGTAATGACATTATGAAAAGCTTCATTTCTTTCCACATGAGGTATTAACTTATCAACTAGAACAATTTCACTTAACAGAGACATCTAATAAATTACGGCTCACCGTGTCTTACCCGCACTATGCTTTTCTTAGCTTCTTGTACCGAATCCTCACTAGAACCTTCAACTCGTGTTGAAGGTTCAGCCAATAAAAAAATGCGATCCAGGCAAACCAATACTGGCTCTTGGCCAAGCCTGCTCCAAGGAACCTATAATGTGGAATACATCAACCAGGTCTCGCATAGATATTTAGCTCCAGAAATTAGCAAGAATAAAGCACAAATAACACCTGAAGAAAAAAGGAAGCAATGCACAGAGCACCAAAAACATAAGTTTGAGGCATATATACAAGTTGAAATCGGCCTAGGAGAATGTGCTAAAAGAGAATTACTGCAAAATCCATGTTCATTACATACTACTCCAGCCTGGATGACAATGTTGAAGAAATGGGCAATAATAAAGGCCAACATTGTCAAAGGCATCCAAAATCATGGTCTACAGAGCATAAACGGAGCCATCTAACCTAAACAAGAAGTTAGGTAGCATTATCCTAAAGAGAGATTCACCTACCTTCTTCTTTCACTGGGGTTGTGTGCTGGTCATCATTTATGCTTTTTTTTTAACATTTTATTAATTGTCTACACATCATTACATGACATTCTAAACCAGTTAAAGTAGAAGAAAATAGTCGAAACAGATTCTGCTGCTTGTTTATACCAAAAGACACTACTTTCAAGGCACTTTGCCTCTGCAAGTCATTAGTTGTTATCATAACCCCGAGCAGTTTCTTCGTGAGAAAAATGGCACCTTTTCTCAGTGCCCCTCTACCTCTGTGCTGATATAGAAGAAAAATCATGTAGTATTCCTTTGACACAATGTAGTGTAGACAATCCAAGGATTTTACTGTGAACTAGCCACAAAACCCTGTGCCATGATGCACAGGAAACTTTTCTACTATAATGTTGCAAAACTTCTCATGCAATGCAATAGATGAGGATAAAGATATTATTATTGAAAGAAAATTAGAAGCAACAGTTGACCAACTATAAATCAAAAAAATTAGGATAATATTGATCTGCTGACTTTTTTTATATAATTTTATTCAAAGAAATTGTTCGAGTACATCAGGAAAGTACAAAGAAAGAACAAAAGGATAATATTGATTTACTGTTACGATTTTGTCTGCCCAATAACCAACTTGATCCCCAAGGTAAGAATAAGATGAAACAGTTGACTTTACCCAGATCAGCTATCATTTGGCTTATAGATTTTGAACGTGCTGGACTCTGTATAGACTACAAGCTCAATCACATGAGCAATTAAATTTTAAATCTTTCTTTTGTTGAAGTGAAGTTGATGGCTCCTATGAGCTACTACATTATTTCTAACCTTTTCTTCTTCAGTGGAATTTCTCCGAGATGCAAGATGCAGAAAGATTGAGGATGCATTTGTAATAATACCAAAGTTTACATACAAAAGAATGAGGTACAAAGTGTCTCCATATGAGAGACGATACATCAGATACTGTATCATTATCTGTTAACTATGATTCTACAGCCAAAATTAGCCACAAACCTTAAGTTTTACGGAACCAAGAAATCCTGCCTTCACCTTTACAGGCAACTTTAAGGCATTGAGTGCCTCTGGCTTCAGCTGCATGTTTGTTAGCTCCACATCACCTATTCAGTCACAGGTTTGTCAGTTAAATGTCCAAACTTGTAAAGAAAATTATTTACAACTGAATATAATAAAATTATCTCAACACTATGCATACCATCACAGCCTCAAACAATTTTTAAGTTCACAAGTTCTACCCCAAACATGTAACTTGCCAAAAAGCTTTGAGAGGAAGTGTGTAATACCCTTGGACAGTCAAAATGCCAAGAACTGGCTCACTTGGAAAGTATATTCCACGGGACGATATGCTACTGGAAAAAAGTGAATAAGGTAATAGCTTCGCTGGCCAAAGCATTCATCAGCAAATGCTTAACTGTTTTATCTGTTGTTGGAATAATCACCTACTACGCAGCCAAGAATAAGATGGATTTGTCATCAAGGATCTGTGGGATTACCAAGCATTTCAAACTTGTTCTCTCATTTCAAGAGATGTGAAGTCTCTAAATGCTCTCTAACAACCTAAGGGATAAGTTTTGTTGAAAGAAGCCATCCATAGACATATATTTGCGATCTAGCTTATCTATTAATTAGAAAGCTGCAACCGTTTTTTCTCTCACTATAGAAGTAAGTTCATGCAACACCTCTCAAAAAGCACTTCCAAACAACAGCCTGCATAAGCCATGAATAAATGAAGAAGCATGCATCAGCAAAGCATCAGCAAAGCATCATTAAGCTCAAAAGTTCACCCCCATAGAAGAACAGACAGTAATTTCATCCTGGAGACTGGAAAAGACCGGACTAAACCAGGCCAACCAGGCTAGTCATTGAGCCGGTCCAGTTTTTTGGGCCCGAGATGGTCAGGCTTGAATTTGCCCGGACCAGCCTAAAATATTTAATGTATCTTTATAACTAGAAGAATTTAATTAGAAAATTTAAAGTTGAATCAATTGTTATTAATAAAGCTTAATAAAGCCATTAAAAATTATAAAATTAGTCATCAAACATCAAATGGGCCACAAACAGTTATTAGCCGGTATAGCTGAGATACATAGATTGTTTAATTAAACAAACTTTATGAATTTTAAGTAAATTGACGTCATTTAGTTGATAATTGTATGTTAGAGTTCTTAAATTTGATAATGCATGATATTCTTCAAAATAATTAGAAAAGGGAGAAAAAAATTTGTGCTAACGCCCAAAACAACCCGGCTTATCTGACTAATCTCTGACCGGGCCTTTATTCCTTCTTAGGGCCAGCCCCATAGACTGAGCCCAGAAAACTTGGGGCCAATCAGTTCAGGCCAGACCAATTATCCATTTAGACCCAGCACATTCGCACCTCTTCTAAGAAAAATCCTATAAAGCAATTCATGAGTGTTCGAAAGTCTACTTTACAAGCTTAAACCATTATGTGGAAGCGAACCAGATGTATACATGACCCATGTAAACCATCAACAAATGAGAGGATATCTCAACACCCCTTTCAGGTGCAATGCAGACTAAAACAGCAGTGGAATCGATGAGCAGGGACCCAAACACACAAAACAAAATTGGGACAAAACCTGACCCGGTACCAAGCTAGAAAGTCCGACCTAAAAAGGTTAAGGACCTACCTGAATTGACTTGTACTTTTTATTCTTTGATTGATTGTATCTCATGCACTCGGACCTTTGTTAAATCCAAAATTCTTGAAACTTTCACAACACTCAATGTTGATACATACATCCACATATAACTTTCCCATAAATTTCTGAAAACAAAAAACCATCTAAAATTTGTCGGAAAAGTGAAAAGGTACTTTCTGCTTATTGAGAAATATACTAGACCCTAAGCCATCAGGCAGAAGTAGAGCTACAAAAGGTCCATACAAGTCTCGTAGACAAAATTGTGGGATACTGTAACAATAAGTAAGATCCACACCCAAAAGCTCACCACTTCACGTGGAAACGTGGAGTAATCGTAGGCCAAGAGAGCTCAAAGTGCCGCTCCTAGAAGGCTTTCAGGAGGTGCCAAAGGCAGAAATGGATTGAATCACACATCGAATAGGGAGAGTATCGTTATGCAATATAAGCCAACACTGAAGAGGACACAATTTCTTAAGTGGAAGAGTCTGAAGAATCGCAAGATTCTTACATCTGAAAGAGAGGCTATGTTAAGTGATTCATAAGATCCACTTGAATGGTCACCACCTTTTGTGGTTTTTGCTCCTTTGGACTTGGCCCACATCAATGAAGTCGAATTGTTACACAAGTACAACGCAAAGTACTAAAAAAAATGTCAAGAAGATGCTAAATATATATTGAGCACCCGTTTTCAAGCAATAAATGGTTACGTGCCATTGAAACCAAAAGGTCCAAAGTTCGACTCTCTATACTCTCCTTAAACCAGTTACTTAGGTCATACAATAAAGCTCGAGAATTCTTTCATCCACATATATCAAGTTCACACATTTAAGGCCTTCATGATTCCATTGGCCTTTGTGGAAGGGTAGTGTTAAATTACAAAATATAAGCCATGTCTTTCTCTAACAGCTTAATCTATCAGCAAAAAGTTCCAAATGTATATCCACATTTCTTTTGGCTTTAGGGGGAAATGCTAATTCATATGGAATCAGAGTAATACCTTGACAGTCCCTCTTACTATAATTTTGTTATTTTCATGCTATTGTGTTCTATCTCTGGCCATCCAGCCAATGCGGTGTTTATGCAGAGTTCGACTCACACACAAGGGAAGAGTATAAAAATAATATGCCACATACATCACAGGGTTGTTTCATGACATTTTAAACCTTTAGGGATGACACATACGCTTTATGAGCAGAGAAACCTCAAAATACATCAAGTGAAAGTGAAGCTGAGTAAGCAAAATAAATTGAATATGTCCTAATGCAGCTGCAAAGTTCCCCCACTTTAAAAATGTGCTAAGCCAGCACTATAGCCAAAGGCAACCTTACAAGGGTTACAGCAAGCGGTGGACTCAATGCTATCATTCTAAACCACACCAAAGAATCAACTCCAGAAGTCATCTCCAGAAATCAAACGTCTATGAAATCCAATAATTGGATAAGCCACAATACAACAACTCGAGACACAAACTGACAGTACGTGAGCAAAACCATCACGACTCAAAACCTGAACGCATAAGCACCACCCGTTTTGACTTCGATACTGTAAAACTCGTCCAACGCGCACAGCACCCGCCACTCCCAATCTCATGCCCCAAACACACTTCGCAAATGAGACGATCGAGAATCTACGATTCCAGGGCATCGATACTGGAAAAAAACTCGTCGAACAAGCACAGCACCCGCCATTCCCAATCTCACGCCCCAAACACGCTTCGCAAAGTCAGACGATCGCAGAATCGACGATTCCAACGCATCGAAGAATTCGCCGTCTCCCCCGCGCGCGCGCGCGCGCACCCCCAGCCGAAACCGATCACGACCGCACTCGAAATACAGAAACGGCAAGCGGAGAGAGAGGATCGTCACCTTTCCAGACGCTGATCTTGAGAGCCTCCTTGTTGAGCCCTCTCACGTAGTTCCCCAGGTACCTCTGCAGGAGGTTCGCCACCTGATCCTCCAACATCTTTCCGTCCTCCTCCTCCTCCTACCTCCCCTCTCCTGCTCTCAAGCTCAATCCAGCCCGCGCCTCGCCGGGCCGCGACGGTCGCCGATCGAATCGAGAGCTAAATCGCGGGGAACGCGGGGAGCGGACATGGATGAGAGGCGCGCAGATTCGCCGGCGGCAGCGAAGGTCTCGAAGGCGGTGGGGCTTCCGGAGAAACGGAGTAGTCCAGAGAGCGCGAGAGCGAGAGATTCGTTTCTTGAGGGCCACGTCTGCACTGGGCCTGGCTAGGTGGACTGGAAGGTGGGAGCCGGAGGAGCGATCGGCTGCGACGCGCCCCCTCGGGAGCTCGCCACGTGGGCGTCAGGCGAGGAGCGGCGTGGATCGGGGGGATAGCATTGGGTGGCGGACGTCGGTTGTTTGTGCGATCGGCTCACCGTGTCTGCCGACCTGGAATGGCGCTGACGTCATCTTATCCCTCTTTCGAAAATGAACGCGATCCGGAGGCGGTGGGTGGGGTGCGAATCGTGGCGCCAACTTCGGAGAGAAGGAAAATATTCTCGATATTTTATTTGTTATTTTTGGGTAAGAAATATTCTCAGTATAAAGGCTTCCTTCTCCTGTTGAGATTTTTAGTAATTGGCTTTCCATATGCATCTTCGCCCGCCTCCCGAATGTTAAGTTTCCTTCATTTCGTGAAAAATATCATATTTCTAAAAATAACTATATTTTTAAAAAGTTATTTTTCAATGCAATGATTATATTTTTCAAGATTCGGCTAAAGTCTAAAGATAAAATAAAAAACATTTCTCACTATTCAATATCTAATTTGATTTTAAAAAAGAATTATGAAAAAATCGAATATTATGTTACGTTATTAGCAAAACATCTTAAAAAATGAGAAAAATATTATCCACTTTTTAGAAATATAAAATAATTTTCATAATTTCTTCTACCTCACCTTCTTTCACCAAACACATTTTCTATTTATATTCACATCCACCCAAATTCACCGAACACATTTTCCATTTATATTCACATCCACCCAAAATCAAATTACATCTTTTATCTCTCTTTTTTTCCAAAATTTTCCAAATTACCCTTCGTTTCTTTCCTCCTCCCTTTCTTTCTTTCTTCCTATCACTGGATTTTCCTAAATCATCCTTGCTTTTTGCTATCTGTGACTATCATACGTTAGTGCTTCATTTTTTATTCTAGGCAGTAGCTACTTAATCATGTAATCATGTGCACGAGAGCGTGCCGCGTGCCTTGACCCTAAATTATATATTTCAAGCCAAAAGAGGCATTTGTTTGAATTTTATTTTCCAAAGCTACCCTCCAATAATAAATGACGCTCACTTATCAAGCCATTGCTCATTTTCTTCCTTCGTATAATTTTTACCGTAATTCATTGTTATGTTGCACAAAAAATGAGAAAAAAATTACTCTGGCGCGCAGAACAAAAGACAAACAAAAGGAACTGACTAGTTTTGGGCGATTCTCGAATGCACCCATCTGATTTCTGATTCCAAAAACAGTGGAATCGACGATTTTCGGTTTCACATTAAACCACCTGTCCGGATCAGACCAACAATCTTTATTTTTGGGGCCTACTATCGGACGAGCTGGAGGCAGGCCCAAAAGTATCGTGTTCTCTCTCTCTGCGCGAAGCCTCACGCATTTTGTCACTTGGCATGCGAGTCGCAACTGTTCTCCCACCGTTCACGTTCGGTCACCGTTCTCTCTCTCTCTCTCTCTCTCTCTCTCTCTCTCATTTAAAAACCGGACCTATCTTTCAACCAAGTGGCGTGCAGCGGGAACTCTCTCTCTCTCTCTCTCTCTCTCTCTCTCTCTCTGTCGGTGGAGGGGAGCCATCTTTTGCGAGATCAAAGCTGAAGACTTGTGGCTGGAAGTTGAACTTAAAACGTAAGCGGACGTGGCTGTCGTCGGCTAAAAAAGTCAAGTGGCTGCAGTAGCAAGTTTTGGCAAAGGGGAAAAGACTAAAAGTCTTTGCCGAAAAAAACTGCAGGGAGCAGAGGGGTAAAAAGTGAAGATGCGGAGGAAAGTGAAAGTGGGGAATGGAGTGAGATATCAGGCTAAAGGGAGAGACCTTGAAGGGTCTTCCTGAGGTGGGGCAGGGGAGGACCCAAAAGGAACGGGAGCTTGCTGAGGGAGAGGGAGCTCGACTCTGAACACGAAGTGAGGTGAGGTCTTTTTGTGTAAAGTTTCTCGAGCTCTTCTGGCCGTTTCTACGGCAGTTCTCTTTCTCTAGGCCGAGAAAGTAGAGAAAGTGAACGGGAGAGTGAGGAACAGAGCTCGGCCGAGAGATGTTGGGCCCGACAAGACTAAACTCAGCTTGCTAAGAGTGTCAAGGATTGAGGTCAAGAGAGAATTGGGAGCGTCTTTTCTGATTATAGGCTGATTGCGAACTTGTATGGGAATTACTTTGGAAATTTTCTATAATATGGATTTATATTCATTAATTAATTTTTTAATTTAAATAATCGTGTTAATAAATATTTCAATATTTGTAAAACCCTAGAGTAATATTATTGAATTGGGTATTAGTATCTATTAATAACGGGCCTAATTTAGCAGTAAAGTATATGCAATTGTGTTTAACTAAAGTCCGTAATAGTAATAGCTCAATTGACACCCTATTGATTATGGTTTGTTAGCTCTCTTCTCTAATCTATAAAAGGGTAGGCTATACATATAAGTTGTTTTAGGGCCCGTTTGATTCAGCTTTGGGGAAATGTTATTGGGAGAATGCAAATACTTTTGAGGTAAAGGGGTTTTCTCAAATACTAGACTATTTGGTAAACTAAAACTGAAAAGTACTTTAGGGAAATGCAAGACTGTTTGGTAAACTTGCATTTGAAAAGCCCTTTGGAGTGACCAAATTAGTTTTTTAGTTTTAATATTTTTAAAATTGCAAAAAAGAAACAATGAGCATATAACATTTTATATTTTCATGTTAAGAATAATGGAAATGATACATATTAGTAAATTTATTTAAAAATTATATTAAAAAGAATTTGATTATAGATTAATGCAAAGCTCAACTTTTAGCCTATGGTTCTTTTAGGTTTGTTTTCAACTTTGAATATTTTTTTTAATTATTGTAGTATTAATCATCTTTGTTAATGATCATTCTAGTGTATTGATAAAAAGTTGAGTTATTGATTGTCAAAAGATAAAAATGATATTAAAAAAAAAAAAAAGTTAACTTATTCGGTGGATGGTGAAGCGACCGATTGTAGATGGTGAAGCGATCGATTGTAGATGCTAATTTTTTGAGTAAGCACTGCATATAAAAAGAGAGGTCCTAATTAACAAAAAATAAAAATAAAACCAAGTGCCTCTCATACAATTTTGACTAGGAAGAGTCATTTCATAATAGTAAAGATGGTCATATATGTCCGCAAAAAAGAAATACGTTATACTTAGTATTACAAACCTCAACGACTTTGTAAACTTATGGCTATTTCATCACGTAAACATGCCACGTCCGGATATGCATACGAATTTGAAGCACCCACCCCTTCATTTGCATCATCATGATCAACTGAATATCCATAATCGGGATCCAATTCTGCTTGTTCAAAATCCGTATCAGTCACGTTATTTTTCCGTATATAATTGTGCAAAGTCATTGCCGCTACCACAATTTGCACTTGCTTTTCATATGGATAACTTGACATATTAGTTAAAATCTCTCACTTCTGTTTTAATACACCAGAGGCTCGCTCAATTGTCGAGCGTAGCGAGGAATGGGCACGATTGAACACTTCTCAATATCCCGTAAGTGAAGGACCTTCTTGAAACTCTGGCAAATGATATCTAACTTCTTTATATGGCCCCAAATAACCAATAGAATTTGGATATCCAGCATCTACTAAGTAATATTTACCTACATAAATATATTCTAAATTTAATCAATATATGCCAATTAGATATATGGATGTATCTAAACCATTGACTAACATAGCTGGAGGAGGATGGGGAAAATGTGCATCACGTCTTCCAATAGCTTCATAAAAGATATAGGTATCATGAGCTTGTCCCTCCCAATCGGCCCAAACATAGATAAATTCCATATTAAAATTACATATGGCTAACACGTTTTGAGTTGTTGGACCTTTTCGACCAATAAAACGAATTTGATCATACTTAGGTACAACCGCTGGAATATGTGTGCCGTCAATAGCTCCAATGCAATCCTTAAAATATGGATAAAATCGTCGATCTTTCTTGATCTTCTCTGGAACTTTTCTATATTGTGGATCGGTTGGTTGGATCAAATCTTTTCTCATATCACATACTTTATCTAAAACTAAGTTGAAGTGCCTACTTATGGTTTCCCCGGAGCGTTGAAAACGCTCTTGTGCTAATCTATTACATATATCATGTCCTAGAATATGAAGAAACATACCAACCATTTCTCTAACATCAGTATTCCTAGATCCTTGAAGGCCATAACGTGTTACTAAATCGTTAGTTAAATTGTTAAATACAATCTTATGTATTTTAAACATATTGTAACACCTTATCGGATTAGCATCTTCGTCAATCAACTCTTTTAACCATACATAACCTGTATATGTTGAGGTCATGCAAGGTTGTTTGCAAAGATTGGTCGCTTGATAAAGAATTGCAGCTTGTGTGACTGAGATAAGATCTCATAATTCATTTTCCTCTTGCTCATGATTTTCCCTTGTATGTGAATCATCCATAACTGCTTCAAGTAATAAAATATAAAAAGAAACAATGTATTAACCATCCCATAAATTATGCATAACTGCTTCAAGTAACAAAATATAAAGAGAAATAATATATTAACCATCACATATATGCAAACTATCACATTAAGAGAACACCAAATAAAAAAAATTCTAACATCAAACATTAATTGAAATTAGGTTCACAAAGGCTGCAAATAAAGATCCATAGATAGAAACAAAGTGGAATGACTAAGCTTCAAACATGAAAACAATAAAATGCTAACATCCTCGTTGATTCTTTTATCATCTCATATTTGAGATACTTCACTTTCTTTGCATCATCCTTTAAGCTCATGAAAACTTGCCTATTGTCTATCTTTTCCTTTAAATGAGAAATTGAAAAAAAGTACAAGTTTTCGTCTTTCACAATCTCAAGTATGGAATCCAATATTTCTATGAGGTCCTCATAAGGACCGACCAAACTGGTTGCGTTGGATGTAGCACTGGTAGTGCTTCTACTCTCAACAACTGTAAGCAGCCTGTTAATTTGTGTTCTAATCTCTTCTCTTGTGCTCAATTTCTTATCTTTCTTTCCTCGAGCTTGCATCTTTGAAGTCTATGCGGCTCTCTTACGAGTTTGAGTTCCAGTTGGTTCATCCACATGATCCTCAAAGTTTTCATCAGTAGACCCTACAACATCATCAATACCAGGTTGTGTGGTCTCCACATCATTATCAACACATAAACCTTTTCCAGGATTCCATGTGATTCCTCCAGTAGCAACTGTATCTCCGAACATCATATCTAACTTTACTTCAAGATCAGGATGTATGCCTTTCATCCTAAAAGCTTTAAACTTTGGATTAGCCTGTTATAATGAAGCATTTGCATAAGTTGTATCATTAAAGGTGAGCTTAATATGAAAGTAAAAAAAGAAGTGAGGAAAACCTGAATTTTACGCTCTCACCATTCGTCACTCGCATCAATGGTTCACTTCCTTGAATCCCATCCTAATCCAATTTCCTTGTAAAGTAATGACCTCCATCTTTTCCATTCTTCCTTGAGGTTACCCACTTACTCTTCATTTTTTGTTTATCATACCTTTTGCCCGTTAGCTCCTCAAACTTACTAATTATAACTGTCCATCCATCTCTTTTGTTGTTTGCGGGACGATTGCCTTTTTCTATTTGTTCGATGCACAAATCACAAAAGATTTCTACATCTTTCGAGCTCCAAAATGCTTTTTCCTTTGATGAACTCATCTACTAGTAAAATGACATGAACAAATTTAAGAGACACAAACAAACAATATCAACCACTTAGGCCCTCTCTTATTAAAAAAAATAGAAGATATTCACGTAAATAAAAAAAAATAAAAAAACTAACATTGAGAAAAAAATAGGGACACACAAAAACATTATACTTGCATAAAAAATCCTTGATTATACTAGGTCATTCAAAACCTAGAACAATTGTGAATGTGCGAACTAAACATATCTATCATTGTGCAAAGATAGGCTTAAACTCCGCATGAGACGATTACATGATGAACACGGCTCATCATTAAAAAGGTAGACTCATGCCACCTTAGCAATGATGAGTATTTCTTAATAACCAGAATCGCGCAACATAGATTCACAACAGCAAGCGAACAGGATGGAAGAAAAGTGATGTCAAATTATTACAATAGCAGGACAATCAATTTCAAAAGCCATAAGTGCTGGTCATGCATGAAAAAAGAAAGGCAGAAACTTAAAGGGAATAATTTTCGCTAATTGCATCCTCGTGGATGTTCTAGGACCAATTTTGCCTTTTCGTTTGCGAAGTTGGAGGCCAAAAACACGTTCAAGAGAGAGAAACTTGGAAAGAAAGCCCACATCGTAAAGAGATCCAAACTTCGTCTATTCCGTAATAATATTGATCAAACAGAAAGAAGACTTCTTGATTCTATTAGACATTCTTCTACTTCTTTCAAAAAGGGAAGAAGATAGTCAGCCGAAGAAAAAGGTTAAGTCTTTGGATTGCCCATTTGGGAGTCAAGACAGATATTTGTTTTACCGATCAAGAAAATTTTCTTAAGCCAATTCTAAAAAGTTCAAGTCAGGAATGTTATTTCCTGAATGACAAATCTACAGGTGAAAGATAGCAAAGTTGACAATTTGATTATTGGTTGACCAATGGGAGAAAACATATTTTGAAGCCTCTACATACATCATGACTCAAGCCATAGTTGCGGATATATAGTTATGATATAGACTACCAAAAAATCATTCGCTTCCTAAAGGCTCTCAATATAATCGCAATGGTGAGAAAAGAAAACCGGTTTCTGTGAAGGATTAAACACAAAACCTCATACCATTTTCTCACTCCAAAAAGTATATGCACCTTTGGGAGAGATCAATCCCTCATAATTCAACCAGCTCTCTAATAAATTCCAGCAAAGTCCAATCCACACTTTCTCATATGGGATTCAATCGATCTCACTTGTCGGTTTCAAGCTTTTCCACCGATTCCACAAAGCGGTTTTAAGCTCCAAGACAATACATGAAATCTAAATAATGATATTCTTCTCAGCCTTATGCACTCCACACGATGCAATCACTCCCAATATTTTGAAAACTAATCTACACCGGTGAAGTCATTCAGCATTGTTCTCCTTGAACTCTAATAATTTTGACAGCCATAAGTTCTCTCATTGAGCCAACAAGAAATGTTATGTGAATATCCACGACGGCTTAGATAATGATTGTCGAGGACGGCTCAAGATAAAATATCTAAATCTTTAGACGAGTCATCGATGCTTTGTCGGTTCACAATGTAAGCCGCAACCCCCCAAGTCCAAAGAGATCGGGAAGTTAGTCTTAACAAACAGCATTTCACAACTTTAATGTTGAAAAATTGTTATAAAAGAGTTCTTAGAAGAACTGGAAAAGAGAAGTTAAAATTAGATATAACCCTAGAAATGCTTTAAAATATATCAGCTTAACCTTTAAAGGTCACACCATCACCAACACAAACAACTCTCTTCACAGTTCGTCATCATAACATGAATTTCGATGCATATGTGGGAAAGCATGTGACGTTCCAACAAACAACTACCAGCCGGAAGGAAACTGAGGGCACTCATACATTGGTAGAATTCGGTTTGGATGCGAACTCCACCAAAAAAAATAGAATCATACCCACGAATCAAAATTGAACAAACACCTGAACGGACGAACAATAATAGGGGGAGAAAAGAGAGAGGGATCGAGTGTGCGCGCGAGAGAGAGAGGGAACAAATCGAGAAGACCGATTTATGGCAGATCCGTTTACCATCCAGCGATGAAAAGTAAAGAGGGAGGAAGAGAGAGAGAGAGAGGCGTACCTGGTAGAAGAGAGAGGAGTGAGAGAGGCGGCGAGAGTGGAGGCGATGCTACGAGAATCGGCGAGAGCGGATGCTGCGAGAATTGACTGAAAGAAAAGAGTCAAGGGTGGAGAGCCGAAGCCGTCGTCGTCACCGTCACCGTCGCAGGAAGCGAAGCCGTCGCCGTCGCCGTCGCAAGAAGCGGAGCCGTCGCCGATCCGCGAGAGGAGGACCTTCGAGTGGTGCTCGGATTGCTCAGATCTCGAATCTCGCTCGCTCGTGCGACGAACTTCGGCCTTGATGGAGTGGTGCTCGGATTCAAATCGGGATGGAGTGCTGGGAGTTGCAGGGAGAGGAAAGCTACAGAGAGAGCCGCGTCGATGGAGGAGAACGCTGCAGAAGACGAGAAGAGAGCCGTCGATGGAGAAAAAGAGAGGAAAACACGAAAAGGGCCAGGGTTTTGTTTAGTATAGGTAAAAGTTGACTTTTCATAAAATTTTAAAGGTAAAATAGGTAATCTGAAAAAATTCATTAATTCCCTCCATCAGCATACCGAAAATGCTGAAATGCCCAAAGCAGTTCCCCACAGCAGTTCCCCACCTGCTTTGGGCTTTCAACATTCCAAATGCCAATATTTTGCCAAGTAGCCTTCAAAAGCCGAACCAAACACCCTTATATTTTTCCCAAGGGGCTTTGAGGGCTCAAAGCCCCTTCGAAAAGCCGAACCAAACACCCCTTAATCCCATTGAAAACTGCTATACTGAAATAGGTCATAAAGAAGAAGATCTAGCATTATAATAGTTATAGAATGATTTATTTTTCTTCAAGTGAAGCAATGGCTCAAATAAGTATGCTTTAATTCCGTTGTGTTCGTTGATCTCGATGTTTAACAGTCCTATGTGAATCCAATTCTTCTTGATTGATTAGTTGCTTATGTGAATAATTTTTTATATATGGTATCAGAGTATATCATATATGACTGTAGAACCCAAATTTTTTTATGACAAATTTGAATTTTTTTTTCGTTTTGAGCTGAATATGGACGTTATTTTTTCGTGTGGATGTTTTGCTCAGTTGATCCTAAAACCATAGGACTTTTGTTTTACATGTCGACATCTTTCCAACTATATATAATTTGTATAATTTCGTTGAGAATTGAGTGAGAATTTTAAAATTGAAATTCTAGGGTTTATACATGACAAAGTTCTAGAATTTTCAAATTACTTGCAATTAATTGATGTTCGTTGTAAATCGTTACATGGGTATTATTATATATATGTTTTAACACCATTTTGTTGCATTAAGGTAATTTTTTAGTGCTTAAATTTAAGAAAACCGAATTTTCGGCTATGGAAAGCTTGGATCCAAAATTTTGAAGGTTATATGTGGAGTTTTACTAGTTTTTTCTTTGTTTAATTCATTCTAGTAAATTATATTGGTCTTCTATACAAGACCCATGGAGAAATTTCATCAAAAATCAATTATTCTAGCATGTAATTCAAGACCCACTGGAGCTTAAAGAAGACCTCCAGCCGGGCTTTGGCCTAAATATGGGCTTTCGCCCGTATTTTCTTTAAATTTCGTGGGACATTTAAAACAGCCCATTTCGTGAGCTATTCTCAATTAAAAGGAAGATGGGCTCATGCACACAGGCCTTTTTTTTAAGCAATTTTTTGGCCCACAATTTCCAAGACCAATATTGTTTGGTGTGGGTTGTGTGAGGGTTTGGGCCTCGCGGGTCTGGCTCGCAGTAAAATTTGGGCTACTCGTGGGTCCTGGACCCGCAGGAGTCCGAAATATTAAAATAATAATAAAATACAAAAACAAATATTTTAAAAAAATTATGGCAAAAATTGTTGTTTGATAAATGCAATATGATATTAGGAAGCACATGTTGTAAAAAGTGTTTCATATTT
Organism: Eucalyptus erythrocorys; assembly: GCA_014182555.1. Taxonomy (NCBI): domain Eukaryota; kingdom Viridiplantae; phylum Streptophyta; class Magnoliopsida; order Myrtales; family Myrtaceae; genus Eucalyptus; species Eucalyptus erythrocorys. The sequence continues at coordinate 16,366,537 of CM024602.1, forward strand.
TTTGATGAATTTTTGACATAAATTTTTGGAGTTCCCTATTGATAAAAATTAATATATACAATTACTCGCCCAAATGAAGTTCTTGTGTATATTAATTGGAAAATAGCATGAAGATTAATTTCCAAATTTAAAAGATGGGGATATATAATTGAAAAATATTTATCTGTCTAAATGGGATAATTTTTTGAAAATTATATGCAATTCCCTTCTATATTGATATTATGGAGATGTATAATTTAAAGATTTGCTTACCCAAAGAGAATTGATCATTGATAATTATATGTAATTATCCTTATTGTTACTTTATAAACTTCATGATGTGGAAAATAATTGGGCATTATATACTCTGCCCAAATGATAGTTTATAATGTACTAATTATTTTTGTTGAATTGCTTCTTGCCCATAATTGATCTTATTGCATTATGTGTGACAAACAGTTATCTTTGTTGTAAATAACAATAATGCCACGATTGAAATGTTAACTGGATCAAATTTCAAGAAATGGAAGCAAGATATAGAGTTTGCTCTAGGTATCATAGATATAGACTTCGCTCTATGTGAGAATGAACCTTCTAGGCCCAATGATCAAAGTACTGTAGATCAAAAGGCTCATTATGCTAGATGGGAAAAATCTAACCGACTAAGCCTCAATTTTATGAAGAGGTCCATTGCTGAGCATCTCATTAGTGGTTTGCCGGAAGATACGAATGCCGGACAGTTCCTTGAAATAGTGGGAGAAAGATATAGTCTCTGATAAGATGGAAACTAGAAACTTGCTAAGTGAATTAACGAACATAAGGTATGATGCTGCTATGGGTGTTAGAGAATTTATACTAAAGATAGTCCACATTCAATCCAAACTTAAGGTCCAAGAAGTTGTTCATTTTGAAAATTATATTGTACATCATGCCTTAAATGTTCTGCCAGCTGAATTTAGCCAGATTAAGACTGCTTATAGTGCTCAGAATGAGACACGGAGCGTTAGTGCCTTGATTACCAAGTGTGTGACTAAGGAAGAGAAGTTAAAGAAGGAAAAGTATAAGTCCGCCCACTTAGGCCCCTTTTGGTTTAGCATTTGGGAAAAGGCTTTTCCCAAATGCAACTGTCTTTAGCCCAAAGAACTTTGAGGAAATGCAAGACTGTTTGGTAAACTATAATTAAAAAGTGCTTTAGGAAAATGCAAGACTGTTTGGTAAACATATATTTAAAAAGCCCTTTGGTGTGACCAAATTAAGTTTTTTAGTTTTAGTATTTTTAAAATTGCAAAAAAGAAACAATGACTATATAACATTTTACGTTTTCATGTTGATAGTAATGTAAAAGATACATATTAGTAAATTTATTTAAAAATTATATTAAAAGAATTTTCTTATAGATTAGATGCAAAGCTCAACTTTTGGCCTAGGGTTCTTTTAGGTTTGTTTTCAACTTTGAATAATTTTTTTTAATTATTGCAGTATTAATCATCTTCTTTAATTAATGATCATTCTAGTGTATTGATAGAAAGTTGGGCTATTGATTATCAAAAGATAAAAATGATATAGAAAAAAAAAGGTGAACTTATTCGGTGGATGGTGAAGCAACCGATTGTGAATGCTAATTTTTTTGAGTAAACACCACATATGAAAAGGGAGGTCCTCATTAAGAAAAATAAAACTAAGTTCCTCTCACACAAATTTGACTAGAAAGAGTTATTTCATAATAGTAAACATGGTCATATATGTCTGGAAAAAAGAAATACGTTATACTTAGTATTACAAACCTCAACGACTTTGTAAACTTATGGTTATTTCATCACGTAAACCTGCCATGTCCGGAGATGCATACAAATTTGAAGCACCCACCCCTTCAGTTGCATCATCTTGGTAATCTAAATATTCATAATTGGGATCCAATTCTGCTTGTTCAAAATCCGTATCAATCATGTTATTTCTCCGTATATAATTGTACAAAGTCATTGCCGCAACGACAATTTGCACCTACTTTTCATATGAATAACTTGGCATATGAGTTAAAATTTCCCACCTCTGTTTTAATACACCAAAGGCTCGCTCAATTGTCGAGCGTAGCGAGGAATGGGCACAGTTAAACACTTCTCGATACCTTGTAAGTGAAGGACCTCCTCGAAATTTTGGCAAATGATATCTAACTTCTTTATATGACCCCAAATAACCAGTCGGATTTGGATATCCAGCATCTACTAAGTAATATTTATCTATATAAATATATTGTAAATTTAATCAACATATGCCAATTAGATTTATGGATGTATCTAAACCATTGAATAACATACCTGGAGGAGGATGGGGAAAATGTGCGTCACGTCTTCCAATAGATTCATAAAAGATACTGGTATCATGAGCCTGTCCCTCCCAATCGGCCCAAACATAGACAAATTCCATATTAAAATTACATATGGCTAACACATTTTGAGTTGTTCATTTTCGACCAATAAAACGAATTTGATCAAACGTAAATACAATCGCTGGAATATGTGTACCGTCAATAGCTCCAATACAATCTTTAAAATATGGATAAAATCGTCGATATTTCTTGATATTCTCTGGAACTTTTCCATATTGTAGATCAGTTGGTTAGATCAAATCTTTTCCCATATCACATACTTTATCTAAAATTAAGCTGAAGTGCCTACTTATAGTTTCCCCGGAGCATTGAAAACACTCTTGTGCTAATCTATTACCTATATTATGTCCTAAAATATACAGAAACATACCAACCATTTCTCTAACATCGGTACTTCTAGATTCTCGAAAGTCATAACGTGTTACTAAATCATGCGTTAAATTGTTAAATACAATCTTATGCATTCTAAACATATTGTAGCACCTTATCGATTAGCATCTTCGCCAATCAACTCTTTTAACCATACATAACCTGTATATGTTGAGGTCATCCAAGGTTATTTGCAAAGATTGGTCGCTTGATAAAGAATTGCAACTTGAGTAACCGAGATAAGATCTCATAATTCATTTTCCTCTTACTCATGATTTTCCCTTGTATGTGAATCATCCACAACTGCTTCAGGTAATAAAATATAAAGAGAAATAATGTATTAACCATCAAATATATATACAAATTATCACATTAAGAGAACACCAAATGAAAACCATTCTAACGTTAAACATTAATTCAAATTAGGTTCACAATAACTATAAATAAAGATCCGTAGATAGAAACAAAGTAGAATGACTAAGCTTCAAACATGAAAACAATAAGATGCTAACATTCTAAGAATAAGTACACTAATTGTGCCATAAGTTGTGTACAGCGCTCACTTTGGTGATAAAAGTTTTCGCCGGATCACTTAAGTGCCAAATCGGAGAAAAAACGATCACTTTGGTGCCACCGACGAAAAATTCTTGCCAAAATGATTACGTGGCATTTATATTTAAAAAAAAAAAAAGTTGCTTGGCTTTTAAACGACGTCGTTTCCATCCTCTTCAAGAAACGACGTTGTTTTGCCCTTATACGTGGACACCCTCACAAAAATGACGCCTTTTAACTCGTACGTGGATTGAAATGAGGGTTAGGATTTCTTCCTCGCCGCTCGGCCACCGTTGTTCGCCCACCAACGCTCAGCCACCGTCACTCGGCCATCATTGTAGATGCTCAACCAGGTGAGTAAGGAGAGAATGAGATTGTTGCTCAAGCAAAAAGTGGCAAAAGAATAGGAAGCGAGGGCAGAGGAGGAGGAGGAAGAAGAGAGGTTGAAGGTGCCACTACTAGTGTGCCGCCGCCACCGCCGTTGGTGCCGTTGTTGGTGCTATTACTGGTGTGCTGCTGGTGTTGCTGCTGGTGCCGTTCGCTGCTAGTGTTGCTCTTCATGGAAGAAGACAACGTGCCTCCTCTCTCTCCTTCTCTCTCTCTCTCTCTTTCAATTTGGGGATTTAGGGTTTCGATTTGGGGGGAAAAAGCCAAACGACGTCGTTTTTGTGGTTTAGATGCTGATTGTGCTCTCCGGCAAGCCACGTCAGCCTAAAAAATTAATAAAAAAATGCCACATCGGATTTCCGGCCGATCAAATCGGCGTTGGCACAAAAGTGAGCATTTTTCAAATTTTTTGGCACTTAAGTGATCCGATAGAAACTTTTGGCACCAAAGTAAATGCCGTACACAACTCATGGCACTATTAGTGTACTTATCCCAATATCCTATCTACAAAGATTTGATTCTTTTCTCATCTCATATTTGAGATACTTTACTTTATTTGCATCATCCTTTAAGCTCATGAAAACTTGCTTATTATCTATCTTTTCCTTTAAATGAGAAATTGCAAAAAAGCTCAAGTCTTCATCTTCCACAATCTCAAGAATGGAATCCAATATCTCTATGAGGTCCTCATAAGGACCGACTAAATTGGTTGCTTTGGATGCAGCACTAGTAGTGCTCCTACTTTCAACAACAGTAAGCAGCCTGTTAATTTGTGCTCCGAGCTCCTCTCTTGTGCTCAATTTTTTATCTTTTTTTCCGTGAGCTTGCATCTTTGAAGTCTGTGCGGCTCTCTTACGAGTTTAAGTTCCAGTTGGTTCAACAACGGTTTCGTCCACATGATCCTCCAAGTTTTCATCAGTAGACCCTACAACATCATTGATACCAGGTTGTGTGATCTCCACGTCATTATCAACACATAAACATTGTGCAGGATTCCATGTGATTCCTCCAGTAGCAACTGTATCTTTGAACATCATATCTAACTTTACTTCAAGATCAGGTGTGTGCCTTTCATCCTAAAAGTCTTAAACTTTGAATTAGCCTGTTATCATGAAGCATTTGCATAAGTTGTATCATTAAAGGTGAGCTTAACATGAAAGTAAAAAAAGAAGTGAGGAAAACCTAAATTTTACTCTCCTACCATTTGTCACTCGCATCAATGGTTTTCTTCCTTGAATCCCATCCTAATCCAATTTTATTGTAAAGCAATGACCTCAATCTTTTCTATTCTTCCTTAAGGTTATCCCACTTACTCTTCATTTTGTGTTTATCATACTTTTTGCCCATTAGCTCCTCAAACTTACTAATTATGACTGTCCATCGATCTCTTTTGTTGTTTACAGGACGATTGTCTTTTTCAATTTGTCCGATGCACAACTTACAAAAGATTTTTACATCTTCCGAACTGCAAAATGCCTTTTCCTTTGATGAACTCATCTACTAATAAAGTGACATGAACAAATTTAGGAAACACAAACAAACAAGATCGATCACTCAAGCCCTCTCTTATTAAAAAACTAGAAAATATTCACTTAAAGAAAAGAAAACTAACATTGAGATAAAATAAGGACACACAAAAACATTATACTTAAAAACAAAGTAGGATGCCAATGTAGGAATCTAATAATGTAACCATAAGCACTCGCCAGATCTTGAAGAAAACTACGGACGTGCATTTACTTTGTTGACCTATATTAATCCACAAACCATGCAACATTGACAATACAAAAACCAAAAAAAAATCCCGTTTCTGGAAAATACTTCAAACAACCTGTTTTTATAAAAACAATCATCAATAGTTTTACCTATTGAACATTAAATGTTACAAGGCAACTACCTCAATCCAATGACGACTTAGAGCAGGTGAACTAAAGGAAATGTGCACATAGAATGGACTCTTACTTAAAAACAAAAAATAAACACATGAGAGCAAAGCATAAACAAAAGGCAGATCACTGTCATATCATCCCTCCCGATAACCCCATTTGTCTTACAATATCCACCTTATGACTATCATCAAACCATTTAGCACGCACATTAGAAAATACTTCAGCCGAACCAGATCAACCGAGCACAAAGGCGAACAATTGATCAGCTCAAGTTAATGCCTCTCAATGTTTAAACTGGAAAATGCTTATACAATCCAAAATGTGAGCTCATACTAGAAACAACCTTACTCTACAAGTTAGCATTGTTTGGCTTAGTTGTCCATGTGCTAAAGTAAATTGAAGTGAATATAGGCAATTTTGAAGCCTTCCTGCTGACCAAGTAAGCCTAATACCTAACTAATGATACATCTTAAGAAGCTTTAGTAAGTTGCCTAAATCTACACTGTAGAGATTTCTCTAATGTGATTAAAGTACCTCTAGTTAGCTTCAATTTTAGATCTTTCATTTTTATTACATTGTTTACACATATTTATAACTCCACCGATAATGCCCATGCATCTATTTTCCTTGTACCTAGAAAGTGGCATTAAAATCTTCTAACAACTTATCCATTCATCTATGCCAGGTTAATGCACCTTTGTCAGCTCATCCAGGTCAGGACATCGATTGTTTTAACATGGACAACAGTCTAAATATAAAATATTGAATGATAACACAAAAGGCAAGGGAAAGGCAACATACGCAGACAAGCCAGTGTTCTCAGGTTGCAGATTACTTTCCATCTACTTAAATGAGTCTACTTAACCATTTCTAAACAATGATAGGAAATCGGAGGTAGTGGAAGATTTAGATAGAAGACTAAAGCAAGAGGTTGTCATCACTACATAAAACCTCGTCCTCCACTACTTCACCCAATCAAGTCATGTTCACCCCAGTCGAAAGAAACAGGAAGAAAATCCCCCTTCTCACGAGTACTTGAATGCCGAGAATTCACAGTTCTTTCTCCTTTAGTTTGGCTAAAACTACACACACATCTAACAATTTTTCCTCATGCCAAAAGGGTTCATCAAATTTCACTCCAACCTTTGTCACCAACACGCAATCCGATCTCAACCTTCTTTCTTGCATTTGGAATCAAACGCCAGCAACAACCAACAACATAGAGCACCATGATGAAAGGCAGCGAAACCAAACCCACCATTCGACAAGGCACGAAAATCCATACCAATGCATCAATCAAAGCAAGCAAGATCATAGACCAACGTGTTGCAGGGCGTGTCGGGGGTCGAATTGTGAACAAGATCGGAGCACAAGGAGGCCAAGTGATCACACCACGTTTGAGCTTCAACCCACCCGGACTCAGCGCCACACGGCAACTCATCCTCGCCTTCTTTGGTCAGGCGTTCCTGAGAGAAACGAGTTGGAAATTCGTAATCATGATCACGATCACGATCCGATGCAAAAGATGACCTAGAAGAAGTCGAAAAAAGAGAACCCATCTCGAAAGCCACCAACTTTAGCCGAAAGCCAAGAGCTTTAACCGGAAACCCCACACACGTCACCGCCTCCCAACGGCCAAATCTCATAGCAAATCCGCAACAAACGATGAATCAACACCAACCAACTTGAAATCGAAGCAAACGATTAAAGAGAAGCAAAACCAACCTCGGATCTCGAATTCGCTTGCTCGTCGCGTGATGGAGTGGTGCGAGTTGCGGGGAGAGAGAGAGAGACTAAGAAAAGAGTCGTCACGTGATGGAGTGGTACAAGTTGTAGGGAGAGAAAGAGACGAAGAAGAGAGCTGTCGAGTTGCAGGGAGAGAGAGACGAGGAAGAGAGCATCGTGTGAGAACAGAGGGAAAGCCTTGACAGAGTTAGGTTTTATTTGTATTGGGTAAAATTGGACTTTTACTAAAATTTTGAGGTAAAATAGGCAATCAGCAAAATTTCATTAATCTCTTAACCAGCATGCCGAAAATGCTGAAATGCCCAAAGTAGGTCCCCACCTACTTTGGGCTTTCAGCATTTCAAAGGCAAGCATTTTGCCAAGGAGCCTTCAAATGTTGAACCAAATACCCTTAAATTTTTCCCAAGGGATTTTGGGGACTCAATGCCCCTTGAGAAAGCTGAACCAAATGGGGCCTTAACTACCAATGCCAAGTTGAGTTCATCTAGAGGCAAATGGAAGCCTAAAGGGTCAAATGCTCATGGTTCAAAGAAAAGGCAAGACTTCAAGAAAAATGGAAACTATTGGAGAAATGGAGATAAGGATTTCAAGTGTTTTCATTGCAAGAAGTAGGGTCACAAAACAGCCAATTGCTACAAGTTCCAAACTTGGCTAAAAGCAAGAAAAGAAAGTCACCAAAGTGAGTTGTTGGTTGATTTTGAATCAAATTTGGTTGATGTTCCTTTGGATTCTTGGTAGCTTGATTCTGGTGCTACTGTTCATGTGATTACTACCTTACATGGTCTCACAAGTCTAAGGAATTCAAGTCTAAGGGAGTCAAAGCTTAAAGTTGGAAACGATAATGGAGTTGATGTGGAGCGCATAAGGACAATTGTTTTGAATTTAGATTCTGGTTTTCAGCTTATCTTGAACAATGACTTTTATGTTCCTCGTTTTAGGAGAAACTTAGTATCTCTTTCTTCGCTTGACAAAGCTCGATATTGTCTTTATTTTGTGAATAAAAGAGTGGATTTGAGTTATGATTCCAAAATTATTAGGAATTGTGTTTTGTCTGATAAATTATATCAATTATCCTTATCTCTCGATAGACTATATTGCTCTTTTAATATCGAGAATAATGTTGCTAAGAGATCTTTAAATCAAAGTAAAATCTCTATTGCTATGGCATAAGCGATTAGGGCATATTTCCAAAGAAATGGTAAAGCGACTCATTAAGACTGATATTCTCCATCCTCTCGACTCAAATGATACCGATACTTGTATTGATTGTGTAAGGGGAAAATTGACTAAAATTAAGAAGAAATGCACTACTCGCAATCAAAATCTATTGGAGATAATTCATACGGATATTAGTGGGCCATACTCAACTACCTTATGTGGAAATAAGTATTTCATCACATTCATTGATGATTTCTCCCGCTATTGTTATGTTTATCTAATTAAGGAGAAGACTTATGCTCTTGAAATATTCAAAGTATTTCATACTGAAGTTGAGAAACAATTGGGAAAAATTATCAAATTGTCAGATCTGATCGAGGTGGTAAGTATTATATGCGATATACTAAGACTAGACAACAACTAAGACCGTTTGCAAAATATTTGCATGACTGTGGTATTATCGCTCAATATAAAATGCCTGATAGTCCTGAACAGAATGGTGTAGCTGAACAACTCAATCGCACACTCATGGAGATGAAGTGGGCAATTCTAATTTGCCTAAATACTTATGGAGTGATGCAATTAAAACAACAAATTATATATTGAATCATGTGCCTAGTAAATCGGTGTTAAAAACACCTTTTGAATTGTGGATGGGGAGAAAACCAAGCTTGAATCACTTTCGAGTTTGGGGTTGTCCTGCAAACGTGAAAATTTATGATCATTTTCAGAAGAAGGTCGAACTCAAGACTACTGGATGTTATTTTATTGGATACCCTTATTATTCCAAAGGGTAACTATACTACTCGACTCGTGGCACTGGAATCATTAAAATCTCAAACTGTCTAATTCCTGGAATTAGATGTTGCTGAAAAGAGTTATTCTCAATCCTTCGAAAGGGAAGAACCAAACAAAAACGGTCTCTATTCCATTGCCTATCTTGCATGATAATTCTATGCGAGAACCTTGCAGAGTAGAAATTTAGCAAGAAGTAAATACTGGAGATATGATAGTAGATCCCCGTACCACAAATGAAATTCCCCAAACAACTGATGCAGTTCCAGAAGTGCCTGTGCGAATATCGCAGCGACAAAGAAGACCAACGCCTCTAAATGATTATCATGTCTATCTTGGAGAAGCTGACTTTAACATTAAAAATATAATTGATCCGATGACCTTCAAAGAAGCTCTTAATAGTGATCAAGCAGATGAATGGTTAGGAGTGACGAATGATGAGATGATTTCCATGTCAACTAACCAAGTATGGAAACTTGTTGATTTACTTGAAGTATTTAAAGAAGGCGGAAATGAGCATATGGTGTGCAAACTTCAAAGGTCCATCTATGGTCTCAAACAAGCAACACGTCGGTGGTACTTGAAATTTCACAAGGTTGTGAGATCGTTTGGCTTTGAAGAAAACAAGTTTGATTAATGCATCTACATGAAAGTAAGTGGGAGTAAATATATTTTCTTAGTACTTTATGTAGATGACATTTTACTTGCTAGTAGTGATGTTGATCTATTAAATGACATAAAAAGTTTTCTATCTACAAAGTTTGATATAAAAGATCTTGGGGAAGCCTCTTTTGTTCCAGGCATTGAGATTCATCGTGACAAATTTAAGAAGGTTCTGGGTTATCCCAAAAAAATTATATAGATCGTGTTTTGAAAAGATTCAATATGCAAACCTGTAAGTCAGGTAAAGCTCCTATTGTGAAATGAAATAAATTGAGCATAGAACAATGCCCCAAGAATGATGTTGAAAATAAAGTCATGAAGAATGTTTTATATGCTAGTGCAGTTGATAGTCTTATATATGCACAAGAATGTACTAGATCTGATATTGCTTTTGCTGTAAACACTCTTGGAAGATATCTGTTGAATCCAGGTCATAAACATTGGGTTGCAGCAAAAAAGGCGATGATATATCTACAACGAACAAAAGACTTCATGCTCGTGTATAGCAGAGTTGAGGACCTAAAGGTGATTGGATATTCATATGCTAATTTTGCTAGTTGTTCAGATAATAGAAATAGATTTGGAATAAAATCAATAAGTAAAAGAAGTTGTTTCTTTCTCTTTGGAATAATTCTAGAATCAAGCCAACGCAAACTTCTTTTTTTCCTCTTTCCTCTTCTTCTTCTTTTCTTGGTTTTCTTCCTTCTCTTTTCTTCTTCCACCGCCACAACCATCGGCAACCACCGCCGCCAACAATTTGCAATCGGTTGGGCGAGGTCCAACAAAACTCGCCTGCTTGGGGGAGCTTGACCTTGCCAGATCTAAGGCTTCTCGCCCAACCAAGGCTTAGCCAAGCCTCGCCTAGCTGCCTGCAACACTCTGATGAGGTCACTGGCCCTCATCTAGCCAATCACCAGTCATCCCGAGGCCAACAAGTAGCCAAAGCTTGAAAAAGAATAGAAACAAAAGAAACAAAAAAAGATGAAAAAAGTAATAAAATTATGAAAAATTAAAAGAAAATAACTTGAATTAAAAATGTTAAGGATGATGCCAAGCACAATTCTATTCTGGAAATAAAAAATTTTGACAGTTACCAAACGCTTTCAAACACTTAAAAATTATTTCCGAAAACAAAATAAAAGAAAAATCATTTCTAATTAGAAATTATTACCGGAAATAATAGAATAAAAAATAATCATTTCTTATTAGAATTTATTTCCGAAAACAAAATAGTTATCAAACGTGCACTTACTTGTCACTCAATGGCTAATCACTTTCACTCATTTCATCTCCTCCAAAGGTGACCACCATTTTGAAATTTGATAAAAAGAATTACAAAAGGGAGATAAAAATGTGTGCTAAAGCCTAAAACAACCCAGCTTATCTAACTAATCTCTGACCGGGCCTTTATTCCTTCTTCAAACTGGCCCTATAGACCGCGCCCAGAAAACTTGGGGCCAATCAATTCAGGCCAGGCCGATTATCCGTTTAGACCTAGCACATTCACACCCCTTCTAAGAAAAATCCCATCAAGCAATTCATAAGTATTCAAAAGTCTACTTTACAATAAAACCATTATTATGTGGAGGCGAGCCAGATTTGTACAGGGCCCATGTAAAACCATCAACAAATGAGAGGATATCTCAACACCCCCTTTCAGGTGCAATGCAAACCAAAACATCGATGGAATTGATGAGCAAGGACCCAAACACATGAAACAAAAATTGAGACAAAACCTGACCCGATACCAAATCAGAAAGTTCAACCTAAAAAGTTAAGAAACTACCTAAATTGACTTGTACTTTTTATTCTTTGATTGATTTGACTATCACATTTCATGCACTTTGACCTTTTTTAAATCCAAAATTCTTGAAACTTTCACAACGCTCATTGTTGATACATACATCCACATATAACTTTCCCATCATTTTCTGAAAAAAAAAAAAAAAATCAATCTAAAATTTGTTGGAAAAGTGAAAAGGTATTTTCTACTTAATTAGAAATGTAAACAACTAGGCCCTAAGCCATTAGGTGGAAGGAGAGCTACAACAAGTCCATACAAATCTCGTAGACAAAATTGTGCGATACTTTAACGATAGGTAACATCCACACCCAAAAGGTCACTGCTTGTGTGGAAATGTGGAGTAATCGTAGGCCAAGAGAGCTCAAAGTGCTACTCCCAGGAGACTTTTAGGAGATGCCAAAGGCAGAAATGGATTGAATCACACATCGAATAGGGAGAGTATTGTTACGCAATACGAGCCAACGTTGAAGAGGACACAATTTCTTAAGTGGGAGAGTATGAAGAATCGCAAGATTCTTACACCTGAAAGAGAGGTTATGTTAAGTGATTCAAAATCCCCCTCGAATGGTCACCACCTTTTGTGATTTTTGCTCCTTTGGACTTGGCCCACACGGATGAAGTCGAATCGTTCCACAAATATGACACAAAGTACTAAAAAAATGTCAAGAAAATGCTAAATATTTATTGAGCACTCATTTTCAAGTAATAAATGGTTTCGTGCTATTAAAACCGAATGTCCAAAGTTTGACTCTCTATACTCTCCTTAAACCAATTACTAAGGTCATACAATAAAGCCCGAGAATTCTTTCATCCGCATATGTCAAGTTCACATGACCTTCTATGGTTTCGTGCTATTGACACGGCAAAGAAAACCTTGCATAACTGTTCTAGTGTTGGAGAGAACTGGTGCTGCATACATGTGGCTAAATGTCTTTCTAATTTCGGTGAGTGGTTGTTCTCTAATACAAGGGATGTGCACATTTGAGCATACATTTTCTGAGCAGGTCTAAATCGCACAGACTCCAAACTGTCGTTAGTATCCATGCAACAGGATATAGCAGCGCACAGATAATTCTCTTTAACATGAAATGACTTACCAATTACGATAACACTACATGCACGTAGAATGATTGCAATGTGGCAGTACGATCTTGCTGCTCATCTCCATGCAAATACTACATTCCTCTTCTCTCACAATATCAATTTCAAATAGCTTTCCCTTGTCAAGTTCATCTTTTCTTTTGTACTTGGCGGCACACACTTCTTTGTGTTTCCTCTCTTCCACGTCATTATTCCTCCGTGAAGTTGCAGAAGCGAGGGAAATATCACACCCACTCATGAAAAGCGAAGGTTGATGTAGGATTCAGGCGAAATCTTCTTTGAGATAGTATTTTATGAAATTCCAATAGGACTTAGAAGTGGTATCAAGAGTGAAGGTAAGAGCCAGAACTTCGTTCCACTAACCATAGAACTCTTTAATGCTAGCTTTTCTTTCATGAATAGACACGGTCGTCTTGCCATCTACATAAGCCTGCGATAATTCCCATCACGTCAGCACATGAATAGAAGAAATGCTTGCTTTAAGTCCATTCCACAAGATAGCCACTATTTCATTAAAGAACAAAAGAAACCAAGAAAGTGCAATCTGCCTTGTAAGTGAGAATACTAAGCAATCCTAAGGTACTGGCGAGGTGGCAATCAGCCACTGAACAAGAAACAGCAAAGGGCCAGCAACTGGGCTATAGGATAATCTCATCTGAAGATTAGGCACTATCGTATTCCTGAGGGTAATTTGAAGCTTTGACGTTCAAACAAAAAGGATACAGAACCTTGCGGTGGGAAGATAATTTCACACATCAAGTAACATTTACTAGCTTGCCAATGTTCTAATGCTATGAAACCATCTAACCTACTTCATTTCCAAAATTCTCTTTTTGGCTGTGCTAGTAGATTAATCCAATCAAGCATGCACACTACTTCTGTCTCAAAAGAATATATGGTTCATGCGCTACTAACCTTGATGGTCTTATGATAACAGCTGGATGGAACGAGACTCGAGAGACGTTCGGCCTCCTCACGGCTCACCCAGTCACCCCGTTGTCATCCCGCCACGGCATCGACTACACCAACCCGATCTTCCCCAACATGACCCGACCCAAGGCCCTACCGCACCTATAAAACAAGGACGAAGACCACCAGACAACATCAGAAGCAAGAAGTCTGAGCACACAATCACTTCCTAAGTAGCCCCAACTTTGTCGGAGCTACCGATTGGCATGCTTAATGAGCATGGGCAAATATATATAGCAAATGTCCACTTTCCAATTTTTAACCAGTAAAGTAGCATTCTCATCCTATTTTCCAATTTTCGAAGGCGATATAGCAACCTCCTTCCTTACATGTTCAAGCATCATTGACTCTCGCTAATCTCGTGAAAGCCAACTTTGACTTCACCAATGATGTGGTAGTATATACAGGAATAGTCTTATGTTTAAACTGCGTAGTTTGTGAACCTACTGAACCAAAAAAAAAAAAAAAAAAAAAAAAAAAAAAAAAAATTTAAGACTCGTTGCTAGAGGGAAGGCTCCGGCCGATCAAATTTTGTCAACTTCCCTTTGCTTTAACTCTATATTTGTCATCTATTCCTCGGGGTTTGCTTAGGTTCAATCAAACTTTGTTGACGAAGATTGCAAGTTGAGATGATGGAGAGAATTCCTCACAGTAAATGTTCGATTCGATTGTTCAAAAACTGAAAAAAAGAGCCCAACACCAGAGGACACCGACCGTAGCCCAACACCAGAGGACACCGACCGTGCCCATGGAAAACCTTCATCCTATTGGACATAATGACAAAGACAAGGGAAGAAGATAAAGTCCCAAACGCACCTCGAATGGAGTTCAGCCAGTCGACGATCTCCCCTCGGGACTTAAGTCTCGAGAGCAGCGCGTAATCACCGAGCCCAATCACCGACCGGCTCCGCAGCGTGCAATGGTAGGACATGTGCCTCAAGCTCCGCTCCCGCCCCGCCATAGCCAGATCTCTGCCCCCATCCCTCCGCCTCAAGAAGAAATGGCCCTCCCTCCTCCTCCGGTCGGTCAACAAAGCACATTTATTACGGCCTTAACGTGCTTCGTCGGCGACGGCGAGAAAACAACAAGCGAGCGCTGGAGCAAGGGTGGCCATAATGTGGTTCGTCGGCGACGGCGGGGGTACGGCTGCTTGACGCACGGCTGAGTAGCAACGAGCATGAAGACAAGATTTGGGATTCAAAATTTCAAAATATTGGTGTGAGAGAAAGAAATGGAGAGGAGGAACCGACGTCTGCTTCTCTTTCTTGAGAAGGAAAGAGAAAAAGTTTCCCATAATAAAATGCATTGTAGAGCGGAGAGGGGATGCAGGCTAGGGGGAGACAGGGCGTGCGGGAGTCTGGAGAGAGAGCGCTTCCCGCTTCGCTTTTTTGAATTTGACCGAGCGAATGGTGGGTCAGGAGAGAGAAACGACTATATCAATTTTCCGAAATCAGCTCTGATTCCAACGTGGCACCGGGCGAAACGTGTCTGCCGACGTGGAATGGCGCTGACGTCATATTAAACCCCCCAAAAAAAAAAAACAAAAAGCCCCCCAAAACCTCTTTTTCCCCCGGAAATGAACGCGATTCGGAGGCGGTGGGGACGGGGTGTGAATATTCTCAGTTTTTTTTTTTTTTTTTTTTTTGGCTTTTTCTGGGTAAAAAATATTCTCGGAGTGTAGAGGCTTCTTTTCTATATGTGCATCTTCTCGCGCCTTCCGAGTAGTACATTTATATTCGCATCTTCCCAAAATCAAAATACATCTTTTTGTCTCATTTTCTTCCGAGATTTTCCAAATTACCCTTCATTTCTTTTTTTCCAGGCCTGCCCATTTCTTGAATAAACACCCGCTTTATTTCTTTCTTCCTATTATTGGATTTTCCCAAATCATCCTTACTTTTCGCTATCTTAAACCCGTCCATCATATACATTAATGCTTCATTTTCTTTCTATGCAATAGTTGCCTGATCATGCGGACGGGAGCGTACCACGGGTCTTGACCGTAGACCATACACTTCAAGGCAAAAGAGTCGTTTGTTGGAATTTTATTTTCCAAATTTACCATCCAATAATATATGATGCTCGCTCATCAGCTCATCGCTCATTTTGTTTCTTCATATAATTTTTATCGTAATCCGTTATGATATTGAACAAAAATGAAAAGAAATTACTCTAGCACGTAGAACTAAGGATAAACAAAAGGTGCTGTTCGGATCAGATTAAATCGACCGGTTCTAGATAATTCATAGAGACATTGATTTAGTTCCTAATTCCAAAAATATGGAATCAGTGATTTTCAGTTTAGTTCCACATCAAATCATCCATTAGGATCACTCGGACTAGACCATTGAATATTTTAATTTTTTTTTTTTTTTTTTTTTGTGTGTCCTGAGGAGCTTCTCTCGGAGGAGTTGGAGGCTTGGAGCCAGGCCCAAAAGTATCGTATTCTCCCTCCCTCTGCGCGAAGCCTCTCGCGTTTTGTCACTTGACATGCAAATCACAATCGTTCGCTCACCGTTCTCTCTCTCTCTCTCTCTCTCTCTCACGAACTCCTAATCCGTCGCCACGTCCCTCTCGCTCTCTCGCTCGCTCTCTCTCTCTCTCTCTATCTCTCATTTAAAAACCGGACCTACCTCTTTCTCGGTCAAGCAAAACCCGAAAGCAAAAGGGACGGAACAAAAGGGAGACCAAATCAAGTGTCGTGCAGCAGGAACTCTCTCTCTCTCTCTCTCTCTCTCTCTCTCTCTCTCTCGGTGGAGTGCGGCCATCTTTTGAGTGGGTCAAAGCTGGAGAGTTGTGGCTGAAAGTTGAGCTTAAAATGTAAGCGGACGTGGCCGTCGTTGGCTAAAAGTAAGGGGATGCCGTAGCAAGTTCTGGCAAAGAGGAAAAGACTAAAAGTCTTTGCTGAAAAAATGGCAGGGAGTAGAGGGTAAAAAGTGAAAGGGGGAATGGAGTGAGATATCAGGCAAAAGGGAGAGACCTTGAAGGGTCTTCTTGAGGTGGGGTGAGAGAGGACCCAAAATCGTGAGTTTCTCGAGGGAGAGGGAGCTCGACTGTGAACACGAAGTTTTGTGTGAAGTTTGTGGAGCTCTTCTAGCCGTTTCCTTCGGCAGTTCTATTCTCTTGGGTGAGAAAGCACGGAAAGTAAACGTGAGAGCGAGAGCTGAGCCGAGAATGTCGGGGTGCAAGGTCCAGTCCGGTTCCTAGTTCCAAATGGAACAGGGAGTCATTTGTCAGTTCTCGGTTCTAGTCACTTTTACGTGAAACTTGCATGGGAATCGCCATATATATTAAGTCAAAACACTCGATTAATTCACTTTTTATTCCTTTCAAAATCACATTTTCTAGAAAAATAAAATAATATTGGTAAGTGAATTCTATCCACGATCTAAGCACTAACTTGTCACTTAATGAATGGTTACCCTCGCTCATTTAATCTCCTCAGAAAGTGACCACTATTTTCGTTTTGGACCACTCTGAATCTATTATTTTCTAATTTGACATGTTAAGAACGCGTTTGATAATGTTTTTGTTCAAAAATTGTTTCAAGGAACAAAAATAAAAAAATAAAAAATTATTTCTATTATGAGGAAAAAATTTTGAATGGAAGAATGTGTTTGGTAACTATATAAGATTTTTGTTCCTGGAATAGAAAAAGACTATAATCACGTTTGGTAAACCCGTATAATTTTTTTAATATTTTTTATTTTCTTTTTATTTTTCCTTTTTTCTTTTTCTCTTTGGCCGGTCGCCAACCACGGTGGTGGCCGGTGACCAGTTGAGTGACGTTCGGTGAGCTCGCCAAAGGCCAGCCTTGCTTAAATCTAGCGAGGCCGAGCCTTACCATTGGCCTGGCAAGATCGTCGCTAGCTAAGCGAGGGCCAACCTCATGGCTGCGCGAGGCTCAACCTCGCCTGGGCTGGGCGAGGCCGACCTCACCTAGCCACCGTGGCCTGACGATGCCGACCTACCGGTGGCTGGGTGAGCTTAGCCTCGTTGGATCTTAGCGAACTTGAGCTCGCCTAGCCAAGCCAAGGTGAGGCCGAGCCTCCCCGGCCAGCACGAGATTGGCCTCACCTTGGCTAGGCGAACTTGAACTTGCTCAAATTCGGCGAGGTTGCCGGCCAAAGAAAAAAGAGAAAAAAAAAAAACAAGTTTTGTATTTTTATTCTTTTGTTTCTTTAAAAAGTGTTCCCGAGAACAAGAAACAAGTTTTTCTTGTTTATTGTTTCTGTTCCAAATTTGTTTTTGAAAACAAAAATATAAACAAACGCGCTGTTTTTTTTTTTTTTTCATCGGAACAAAAGGACATAAATTTTTATTTGGAAACAGAAACAAAAATAAATAAACAGGCCCTAATTCAACTGTACACATCACGTGCCAGCATGCTCAATCCTAGTTTTCTATGACCATGACATAGAATGCGTGTGTTTTTTTGGCTAAAAACATATCGTATCTTGTCAAGCCGTGCACGCATCTTTAAAATTCATCTACCTCGCCAGTTATATGATGATTATCATGATACTTACGTGAATTAGGAATTTTTACGGTCCCTCAAGGGAACAATTCGCTCTCCTAAAAAGCCGCGCCCCATTAGTATTCTCCTACACAAAATGTCAACCGAGATTCGATTCACTTTCAAATCCTATGATCATTAATCGCCAAGGATCAGATCTTCCAGATTCGTAGAAGTTAGGCATTTGCTTATCATAATCTCTCTCTTTTTTCTAACACAACGTTGAGAAGATATTAATCATTATTAGGTCAATGTTTACCTTTTTTATAATATAAAAATCACCGATTACAGGACAAGATTACTAGCAAAGTTAGTAGAAAGTTCAATAATAATCATGGTAGGCTTTGAGGATGTGTTTATTTCGTGAAAAATTAATTTAAAAAATATTTCCTTAAGAAAAATAGCTAGCGTTCTTTTGAAAAATTAGTTGACGAAAGATATTTTCGTTATCAACACTAATCTATTTTCGTTCTTTTGGGAGAATTTATAGGCACTTTCGGTGAACTCCAAGAAAATCACAACACAATTCAAAAAGTCAAAAAGAGTTGGCCCACTTTTGAGTGCTTTTACTCTATTTTGCTTACGTGGTTTCGTGATGAAACAAAAGGCCAAGCTGAACGTGGGCCTCGTACGGCATCGGCCTGCTATGTCCCCACTCAATCTCCTGCTCATCAGCTGTTCTTCGGGAGCCCAAACACGAAACAACCAAATTAAAAGAAAAATTTAAAAATTACACAAAAATGTACATATAATTTTCTAGGGAAAATGTCACAAATGGTCCTTATATTTTTGGTTAATGTACAATTTGGTCCTTGAATTTTTAATTTGCTCAATTTGATCCCTAAACTATTGATAAATGTCAGATTTAGTCCTCGAACTATTGATAAATGTCGATTTAGTCGCGAACTTTCGATCGGCTCGATTTGATCCTCGAACTATTGATAAAATGTCCGATCTAGTCCTTCATTTTATCAAAGAGGAAAAAAAGAGAAAAAAAGGAAAAATAATAACGAAGGATTAAATCGGACATTTTATCAATAGTTCGGGGGCCAAATCGAGCCGATCGAAAGTTCGGGGACTAAATCGGACATTTATCAATAGTTCAGGGACCAAATTGAGCGAATTGAAAATTCAAGGGCCAAATTATACATTGACTAAAAATATAAGGACCATTTGTGACTTTTTCCCAATTTTCTAACATTTATTTGCCTTCACACATACATATTATATAAAAAATCAAACATTTTGCACTTAAAATAAAATCAAAATATTAAAAATTGCACAATAATAAACCCGCTCCAGAAAATGAAGGAGCGACTGCCAGCCAAAAGGCTGAGGTCATCCTTCTTCGAAACGTCATTCTATAGCTGAGGCCCACCTAATGAGGGTGATTGTGACCGATTTCCATTAACGCTGTGCTCATACACCAGAATGACTTTTTCTACTCCTCTCTCTTCCCCTCTCTCCCTCCGCCATGGAAGTCGAGAAACAGAAGCTTCGATACCACAAAACTGCTTCGATACCGAAAACAGGGGGCCAAAAACGATGAGACGCCATTTCGATCGACAGAGCAGGGACCCGCTGTTCGCAGGCAGTGAAGGACACTCCCCACCACCTGTGTTTGATTCAATAACTCAGAACTTTTGACTCCCAGTGAACTGAACTGAAAAAGCTAAAGCTGGAAGCCTCTTCATTTCTCTTGTAAAGTAGGGCCAAAATTACACAAGAACCGAAAAAAAAAAAAAATCGAAAAAAGCCAAAACCAGAGCCATCTCATTGAGCACATTCCCAGAACACAAACACAACCACAACCTCAACCTCAACCTCTTCTGTATATCACGTCCATCCCCTTAGAATTATACACCCGAAATCGATAAAACAAAAACATCAAAATGGGTCCTTTTTCTCTCTTCTCGTCTCTCTCCGATTCCCTACTTTGTGCTGCTTTGTTGGGTCGTCGTCGTCGTCGTCGTCGTCCATCTCCTCCGCTTGCTAATACTCTCCTTGGCCCTTCTGCTCCGTCGGCCACGTCCCAGAACCAAAGATGTTCGTCTTTGTTCCACATGGGTTGGTTTATGTGAAATAGTTTGTGTTCATATATTTATAATTATGTGATAATTAAGCGAGCCAAAAAAGTGGCGCCTCGATTTCTAAGCGGCCGCGACAGTGCCCGCATGGAACGAGTAGTCCTGAGCTTTGGTGGGAGAGGTCGATTTCCTCTGATCCTTCTGCTTCCTCAAAGCTTTCATGGAGGAAGAGAGGTTCCAGTTCTTCTCCTTGGCCTCGTCCATCTCTATTTGCTCTTGCCTGCAGTCTACACTGCAAAATGGTGTGTCCCCTCTGCAAGAAACACCACGTAACACACTCATGTCAGACACACCATCTCATCCAACATCAAATATGATTTTCAACGGGAAGAATCTGGGACGCTAGTAAATTTTGGTGTTTTTTTTTTTTTTCCGGGAACAAGACTCCGCTCTTACACAGGAACAAAGTCTTTGTTTTTCCGGTCTGGTTAAGAAAATTTAAGAAATAAATCAGCCCGGAACAAGACGACGGAAGCCATGGAAATAGATCGACTCTTTGCCAGTGAAGTCGAACAATTAAGGGACGCAAAAAAAAAAAAAAAAAAGACAATCGCCAGATTTCTCTGGGACTTTCTCCTCCGGCACTAACAGTACTGGTAGGAAACTTTTCACGGTCAAATCACCAATCACTTCACCTCCGCAAACCGGGAGACACAGAAAAGACCCACAAGAAAAAAGGGCGAAATAAAAAGGTGGCCAGAAAAATCCAACGGACCTGTACATGAAGATGTCCCTGTTGCTCCCAAGCGGTTTCTTGCAAAGAAAACAGGAATCCAAGAAATGGGGCTGGTGGTCCTCGGATCTGGTGTCGTAAAACCTCGAGGACGACCTGGGGGACGACAAGTTCCGGAGCCCGCCCCAGGCGGAGCAGAGGGGCCGCCGAGACACGAACGCGTGGCACTGCTTCCCGGACACCCCGGCCTCCATGTCGGCCAGGGAGGCCAGCCCGTCGTCCTCCTCGATGAAACAGGGTCGCCTGGCGGCCGCGGCGTCCATGGGTGGTCGTCTTAGAGCCAGTTCGTTCGACCCAAAGTGCAGTTGCAGTAGAAGCAGCAGCAGCAGCAGCCTAGAGAGAGAGAGAGAGATGGAGGCAGAGCCGCAGAGGTACAAAGAGAGAGAGATGGGGAGGGCTGGCCGAGGAGGAGATGGTTTATAAAGAGTAGGTGCCGAGGGGCTTCGGGGAGGGTGGAAAAAAACAACGGCAGGTTTCGAGAGACGGGAGCAGAGCGAATCAATTGGCTGAAATGTACCTGCATCTCGACGTCAGGCTGTGCAAAATAATTCAGCCCCTCGCCTGCAATGACGGACACCGCCTCTCGACTCGGCCCGAATTGCGAGAATGCCACTCGACAGAGACGGCACGAACGTCGACCGAGAATTTTCTTGCAAGCAAAAAAAGCGTATTTAAGGAAAGATTATTGTCCCGGTGGTTGAGCATTTGACTTGAATGCGACAAAAATTTGATGAAAGTAATTTTTAAAAATCTGAGCCCATCGGTTTTCGAACGGAGTCTCATGCGATGCTTTTAGACGGGATGACATTTATAGATAAGTGAGGCGAAAAGAGTTTAAAATACCTGTCGCGAATGAACCAATAAAATCAGGAGTTACTTACACTTTGAAATGAGAATATTTCCGGATTTTATATTTATGAATGAATTGAGATATTTAACAAGACTTATATAGCTACTTAAGAATTGAGAAGGAAAATGATTGTATTGCATTACATGCATTGCAATTCATAATGTTGAAAGGGAAAGAATTATTATTATAACATCAATCGTCCGTCTGTTAAGTTTTCAATATAAATGAAGATATTATAATAATTTATGTGGCACGCTCAAGAACTATAATAGAGACTATAGAAATAAGGAGACCATATACATTGTTTTGATAATGGAATTATAACTATATATCATAGTATGTATTGTTAGCATTCTCACCACTACAACGATGGTAATCGCTCTCCCTTTTAGAAGTATGTAGACAAAATTTTCAGCTTTCCTAGTTAGAACAAGGCTAAACCAAAAGTTTATGAAAGATGATTTGTTTCATACCATCATTAATTCGCAAGCTTAAAAGTAATGCACTAGATATATATGAATAAAAGCAATACACAAATCATGTAAAATAACACATTCCTTTCGCAATGAATCAATCAAAGCACCGACATCCAGCAAAGAGATTCTTATAAAAATACTACAAATTAAGGAAATAGAGCGTACATAATTAGTATAAGAGAAATGCCATACAAATGATCTCATCACGTCTTCAATTCAAGAATTATAAATACCTCTCTTTTGAATCAAACACGTATAAGACCATTTATGAACGGCAATCAAAGATTGCGACATTAATTTTTTATATAAATACAATAATATATCAATACATTTTTTTCTTAATATAACCTGATTGGGATATTATCTCGATACAAAAATGGTCATCTCATTATAAATTTTTCATAATGCATGCGGTAATTACTCATTGATTAGCGAACCCTTGTTGATTTTCCTCGATTCGTAGAGTGGGAGTCGTCACGATCCATCGGTAGCTCTCTCTCCTTTCCCATTCCCTTTCCCTGTCGACATTTTCTCGTCCAAACCCAAAAAACGGTTCGTCCACGACACTCCGCTGCGGGGGAAATATCGGGAGCGGCAGGCAATCCCGTAGTTCGACGGTCGAGCCGGGGGGCAAAACGGAGAAGAACCGGATGCTCTCGCTTCGCCCTCCGCAAACGGACGTCCCAGATCTGTCCATCGGCCAGGAAGGTCCCCCCCCCCAAAACAACCCTCGCCCTCGAAACCTACCCCACCACCCCTCGTGGGTCCCACCACTCCGAGTCTCCGCTGATACTTCGGTCCAACTCAAATGACTCGAGCTGGTCCCACGCTCGTACAATGCGCGTCGCCGTCACGATCGCACACCTTCTTCCTCCCCCCCTCCCTTTTCTCTCTCGGACTGTACTATTTTTGCTCTGGCGTCCAAAAATGGCGGTATTGTCACCGGGGTCCCGGCCGACGCTCATTAATTATGTTTCTGATATGAAATTTCTATATTGAATTAAAATAAAATTTTAAGATTGTCGATAGCATGTAATATGATGAAATTATGAATTTTAAATGATGCGTGACGCATGTTCAGAGAACTTTTTTAGCGAGGTCCTTACACATGTGAAAAGAAAACTCATAAAGTGCCGAGTCAACTGGTCCCAAAGCCTGCCGACCGAAATAAATCCGGTCCTAAAGTCACTAAAATTGATTACCCCTTTTCTTCTCTCTCTTCTTTTTTTCTTTTTTCTCAATTTGGACGTCTTCATGTTGTTATTGCTCGAGCCTTTCGCCCATATTTCTCCGTGATTTTCATTAACGTGTGATCTGGAAACATTCAATTATCAAATTTAATACATTTCCATTTTCGATAGATTATTTATGCACGACACGTGAGAGACGATGCATCAAGAACCAAACTTCCTTGTTTAGTCGTTTAATAAATGCCTACAGCGTAATCGACAAGAAAAAAAGGGCCCATCGTTTAATTAATTTCTTGGGTGGGTTCAGATGACCTTATTAAAATTTAATAAGCTTTAAAGTCAAAGAACCCATTCCACGTGAAGGGAGGATGGGATGCCGAGTGTTTCTTTTGGTGATCGAGCGTTTTCACCAGCTGTGTTTTTGCCTGTTTTGGCTTTGGAACTCTAGCACCTCCACCTCTTTTCCCATGATGAATTCTCATTTAAACAGCCCAAAAGGAAAAGGAAAAAAAAAATACTAACTCGTACTAAATATTCAAATTTAAGCTAGATTTGACTTGATTGGACTAAATCACATCTCTAATTTTACATAATAATTAAAAATAGATTTTATTAGCATAATAGTTATTCACTTATTATTAAAATAATAGCATATTATCAGCCTTGAAGAAACGTATTCTATAATAATTTTTAATTTTTTATATTTTATTTTTTTGTGACTCAAAATAGGTCAATAGTCTTGCGCAAACAATTTCATAAACATTTCTATTGGCAACCGTAAAGGGAGGCTCACTGTTTAAATATCATAAATCAGAGGCGATACTTCCAGGGAGGTGAGGCGCACGCGCGCTCCGCCTCGCCCCCGACGCCAGCGCCCGGCTTTCGTACGTCGACCGACGACGACGTCCCTATTCCCCAAAACCCACGGTTTTGGGCAATCTCACTCTCGCTCCAAGACAAAATAGAAAAAAGGGAAAGGGGAAATTAAAAAGAATAATTAAAAAAAATCATGAAATCAAGAAAACGAACTCCCCCCTTCACGTCACTTTCCCTCCCCTTCACTTTTACTCCCGGATTCCTTTGTCGTTTTCCTCCCCCTCTCTCTATCTCTCTCTCTCCTCAACTTGCCGCCGGGCCCCACCGGCAATCAAACCTGGCGACGTACCGGGCCCCACCGGGAGGGCGTGGGCGTGGGCCCCAGCCGTTTGATGATGGTTGGCGTGGGTTGCCATCATTGGCCTTTCCCTTTCTCGGGGTCCCTCTTGGCGGAGAGCTCTCTCTCTCTCTCTCTCTCTCTCTTCTTTTCACGCTCTCTTGCCAAAAAGCGTTTTTAACTATTTCTGAAGAAAATTCCAAGTTTTCTTATGGGCGATCGCCTGGGCACGGTCCGCGACGAGCTCCGCACGAAATCACGAAAACGGTCGACCAGTCTACAACGGCGTGAATTCTTCGTTATAGCCCCTCTGGCGATTGGGAATCTTTTCGCGTCGTGATGGTAAATGTTCGAAATAGAAATCGGCTATAAATAAAATAATTAAATATCACGAAAAATCTTAAATTAATACATAAATAATAAATTTATCTCAAATTAAATACTTGTAATAAATTTATTTTAAATTAATTTTGTTAAATTTTACCCTTAAATTGGTAAAGTTGTGTAACACCTAACACTGTTTAAAGTTTTACTTTTTGTTTATAATGATTGTATCAATTTATAATTTTTCATGATATTTATATAATTTAATGGAAACTAAACAAAATACAATAATTTGAGGTTTTTTATTGTCAAAATATTAATTTATTATAAATTTATTACGTATGTATAGATTTGAGATTTTTATTATCAAAAATTAATTTATGACAAATTTGTTATATACGTCTTAATTTGAGAATTTTTTTGATTAAAAATTAATTTAAAAATAAACTTGGTCTGATTCGTGATTTTTCGTCACAGTGACAGTAAATACGTACGGATTCTTCTCCCCCTTCACATTGATGGCAAGCAAAATTCGTGTCACTTGGTAATCCTCGACGAATAAAATAGCGCAATTTAATAATTCGGGGTGGGAACCGGACAAAAAGCCGAGTGCCATGCACAAAGACGCAAAAGGGGGCCTCACGAAACGTACTGCGTTCCTCCCCCCCCCTGCAGCGCTTTAGCTCTGCGCGCAGGAGTCGACCTCGAAGTGCGGGCAGCGTGACAGCAGCAGGCGGGGGCAGGCGGGGCAGAGCAGGAGCAGGAGCAGGAGCTGCTGCTGACCGCGCTGCCCGTACACGCGCGGGCGGGCGGGATGGCGTCCACGTGTGGCCTGGGAACTCGCGCCTCCCCCTCTCGTCCCACCTCCCACCTCGGGCTCGTCGTTCCGCGCCACGTTTCCTGTAAAATCGGGACAGGCGTCGCTGCCTCCTTCCCGGAGCTGGAAGGCGAAAGCTTGCCACGCACGATGACGCGTGATCCCCGGCGTCGCGGTCGCGGTGGGATCGCATCGACCCTCGTTTTCGGACCTCGCAAAATTTACCTTTGTTTGGAGGAATAATGACACGAATCATATGGGACGTGTACTTTCAATTTGTTTAACCTATTCATTTGCTTTAGCTTACTATTTAACATGATTTATTAATTTATAATTTATTCGATATAATTTCTAAATTAAATACAAATATTCAAAATAAATTTCCAATAAGCATCACCGATAATATTGAATATTTACATATAATCCACGGATTATATTAAATATATAGTAAAATTCTATGGATTATATTATAAATAGAGAAACAAATAAAAAGTATAGATTTATATTGCATATAAAATAGAAATTTAGAGATTATTTGTATTGTTTTCTCGTTGAATTTTGTCGAAAAATAAAAAGAACATTGCCAATTTTTTTAGAAACTAAAAAAATTAAGGTTAATACCTTGAAAAACCTCAAACTGGTATGCTTGTGACAAATTCACCCAAAACTATTTTTTTGATCATAAAAACCCCAAACAAGTGTACACTTGTGATAAATTTCTCTTGACTAATCACAAAAAACCATAAATTGATACTTTCATGACAAATTTACCCTAAACTAATTTATTTCACCGCAAAAAACTCTAAACTGGTAAATTTATGATAAATATATCATTCGTTAAATTAGATTAATACAAAAAAAAATCACAAAAATTGTAAACTGTGACAAATAAAGATAAAATCTTAAATTGGTATATCAATCGTCACGTGTTATTTAACTTAATAATTTGATAATAAAATTTAATAAAAATAATAAATGGTAAATTTGTTACAAGCAAATCAGTTTGGGGTAAATTTGTCAAAGGTATATTAATATGTGATTTTTTTAGGATATTAATCCAAAAATTAATAAATAACCCCACGTGTCGATATATGTGTATTTTCCATAAAGGCTTTATCGGACGCTTTAGGATGGAACGCGAGGTAGGCGCTCGAGAGGAATCCGCCGGCAACTCGTTCGGTCTTCCCCCTGTTTAGTGAGGAAACCACGGGTTAGCCGGGGTTAACGTCAAAGGCTGTTGGTTCTTTTAATACACGAGGTTAAATGGTGACAACTAGAGACATTAAAAAACAATAACGTCACAACGATTGCGACACCAAGGGCCCTAATTAGGTCTATTATTATATTACATATTATTCGAAACAATGTCGCGGCCTCAGTTGGCTCCACGGAAAGCGAATCATTTGTAAAATATATTCTTAAAAAATAAATATTTTATTACTTAAAATAATTAATCGATGAAAATTATTTTAATTATTGACGATGATTTATGTATTTATATTTTTTTAGATGATGAAAAAAGACTATTGATTTATCTTTACAAGCGATATAAGCATTTATTATATATTTTTTGCGAAACAAATATAGCCTTAGTGTGATTTGATATTAAAAAATATCCTTATTCTTCAATTGACATGACAATTCGCTTATTTAGCTCGAGCTTAATCTTTTGAAAGTAGCATGAGTGGAGTATTCTTATGTCATCTTGAATGAATATATCTATATAGATTGCAAGAACGTTTAGCAATTGAAAATACGCATGTTTCGCGAAAAGTTGACAATTTTCAAAAAATATTTTATTAAAAATGATAACTTAGATCGTCTCGTGTATTTAGTTAATGAAAATGTCTTCGTTCTTGATAGTAATATATATTTAAATATTTTTTCGGATTATGGATTTCTTTATTTATTTTTTGTCAAATGCATGCACCGTAAATTTCTTTATGAATCTATCTATGCGAATTCATTCGGTGAGTGCGTAGGCCATGCACAAAAATCAAATCGGTACATCACCCGCTACCAAAACAATGTCGTACAACCGAGAATTGGTACGATTCGTTTATTTGAACCCATCTAATGCACGAATCCAACAATAATTGTTTGCCTGATCACGCATGTTTACAAAAATGGTAAGCAATCAGCATATACCAGCTTTGGTTTTTCCATCTAAACAGGGACGATCCAATGTACCAATGCACGTGGTTTTGGAAGGAAAACTAGGGCTTCCGCCATGATTAATTCTTCCACGGCATCTTCCATTTCTTTTCATCATATGGGGTGGTTAGGTGGAATTTTAGAGCAAATTAAGCCGACTTTCTTGCTAATTGGAAGGGAACCAAAATTAAAATATACACAACATATGTTTTTAATACGTCTCAAACTCGGTCTAGACTTCCCTTTCTGCTATTCAAGCGGAGCCGGAACGACCACAGGTTTTAGCTTCAATTTATTATTATTATTATTTTTTTTTTTTGATACCTAGGGAACCTCTCACTCCAACCGCGGACAGCCCGATAAACCCGGGTACGGAGGAGAGTAAACCCTGGAGCGATGCTAGCAGAGGACCCACCACTCCGACGTCGCGCTTAAGATCCCGTGCAGCCAACGGGATTCGAACTCTTCCCCTTCTGCTTAGGATCATGGGCTATGTAGCACCGATACGGACACGTGACACGTGACACGACACGACACGACACGCCGACACGTCATTTCTTAAAAATAGAGAATTTCAACACGTTTCGACACGTTATATATTCAATATATTTTTATATATAAATACATAAATAAATAATAATAAAAATAACCTAGAATTAATTTGCACGAAAAATATTAAATAATATCATTCATTATTTTAATTTGTTACAATAATACACAAAACTTAGAGGAAAAAAACATTGTTTAAAGAAAAATGCTGAAATGATATTTTTAAATTTATTTATTTATCATATATAGCATTTTTTTATTACTTCTTTCATAGTAAAAGACTTTTACAAAAATAAAAAAAAATCTAAAAAAACAAAACTGAAAAAAAAAAAATGACCCGTGTGTGTATATTTATAGCAATTTTATTACTTCTTTTATTACTTCTTTTATGTATATTTATATTTTGACCCCTCAAGTATTAGAAAATTTTAAAATTGACCCCGTGCATGTCGGAATCGCGTGTCGGAATTTTGGACTCGCGTGTCGGAAAGAGTTGACCGCGTGTCGGATTTTTCGACACTCGTTGACTGCGTGTCGGAGCTTGTCGGGACGTGTCGGAGCGTGTCGGACACGTGTCGGAATGTCGGACACGACACGAAGGCTTCCAGAGAGTGTCCGTGCTATATAGATCATGGGAAGCTCTTATCCAGCTGGGCCACCGCAGGCGGTGCTTTGTGAGTATCGCTCGCTAATTAATGATTTTTCAAAGAACCACTATCGAAAATATTAAATATTATAGGAATCAGTATGTCACAAGTTTGAGTTGGTGACCTTTGCGCCGCGGTTTCCTAATTAGAATAGGTCGAGTGACCGGAAGACAAGAGATGCTTCGTGATTAATGTTTGTATTTCTTGACTTAACGATGCTGATTTCCCGCTAATGACACCGTGCAAATCTCGGGATTGGTAATTTTCTGTCTTTCTGGCCTTTAAAGAAAGGGAGCGAATCAGTCCAAACCACTTGATTATCTAACGGGAAATTGCGGGGTCAAACATGGGGAGTAATAATATCAAAGAAAGAGGAAAAAAGTAAGAACAAAAAGAAAAAGAACTAGCTAGCTGGAGCCGCCTTTTTGGGGGAATTGGGTACAAACTGGAAGTATAGTGTTTGGAATTGAAAGTCTTCAAAATGGAAAACGCTAGAAATGTTTCAAAAGAGATGCGAAAGATCTTGTAAATTTTTTCCAGAAATTTTTAAGATTGAAATATCATTGTTCTCGTTTTAAAAATCTTGGAGATTAAAGCGATAAAATACGTTCTTAATTATACTCAACTATACAACATACTTAAATTTTATCCCTCATTGTAGGGTTTCTCCTTCTTGAAGGGGTATTTAACTTTATTATCAAAAGGCAGTGTTTATATCAAAATAGTGTTTTAATAGCTTTATCTTTTGAGTTCTCCTCCCATTTGCATAACTTATTTTCTCCCTTGAGATTTTTATTTTCGAAAAAAAAAGAGACTAATATATCACCTCAATTCCTTTTGCTTACTAGTCATGAGCTATAGAAACAAACATGCCCCGGCTTTGGAAACCCATTTCGAAGCAAATGATAATATCGGAAGTGAAAATGCCGAAAATAACAATTTAAAATCTCTTACAAACTACAAAACGATAGAGAAATATTATATGCTTGCACGTGTCTAATATTTCATATCGTAGCGTAAGCAATGAACTCATTAATCACTAGAATTAAGTTGTCCAATCGCGATTTCGAACAATGAATCACAAGAAAATACATAGAACGTTCCATAGTGGGAATCAATTATCAAAAGCACAAGCTATATAAACTCAATGGTCTGTCCATAAAATAATCTCCACTTTGAAAAAAAAAAAAGTTGATACCCATTAGAATGTGTGACCTCATGTTAAAGTTACATTGTTTGAACTTTGAATAAATCGCATGGACTGAGATTGAAATGATGGATTGCAAGATACTTGCGAATGTGAATCAATTAAATATTTAAGACCACATAAAGGCTATGGGGCATCATAGCAACGCGTACAAACCATAATGGCTTAGAACCAAGCCACGGACCACATTATTATGCCAAAGTACAATAATATCATTCGATGCCTAGGCTAATCCTACCTGCGCACATGCTGATGTTTAATTATCTCTGTCTTCATGTTATTATTATTTTAATTTTTCTTTCAAGGGTATTTTAATATTATTTTTTAAAATTATTTATTGGCATCGAGAGAGAAGCACCCGAAGTGGCTCCACATGTATGTCTCTCGCCGCCCGGCATGCCCTTGATTTCCGAAACCCTTTTTTCGGGGTCGTCGTGGTTGATTCTCCTCCTTTTCCTTTTCTTCTCTTTAAATTTGTTCCTTTTTTTAGTTTAATTTGGTTATCCTTTTTTTTTCCTCCACTTTTTAGTATTTTACTCAAATTCCTTTCTTCACTTTGCAGGCTTGTAGCTGGTCGAGGTGGCAAGGTGGCACCTTCTCAGTCGCCTCGCTTTTGTCTCCTCCCTATTTTGATGGTTCAATAATTTAAGTAGGAACTGAATCTTTTCTTTTTTTTACCCTTTTGACAAACAAGGCTCTGCAGAAAATTAATAATTTAAGGGATATTTTATTTTTAAAATTAGTGGTTCATATGACTTGAAAATAAATTAAAATTTATTTTATAATCGATAATAACTCATATTTAAATATTTTTATGGATGGTAAAAGTAGTTTTTATTTATTTATTATATAAGCGATACAATTAGTAAAATATTTTTTGGTAAGGTAATATTTTTTAAATTATTCATCTCTTGCGAAGTAAATGGCTCCAAAATATGGGAAAGGAATTTGATTATGCATTTTGCGCCTCTCATTTGTTTAACAAAGCAAAGAATTAACTATTATATTTGGCTGCCGGGGTTCAGATGATCCGCACCGTCGGCATCAGATTCCGCGGGAGGGCCACGTGTGGAGCGGAGGCGGTACACGTGTGCGGAGCATGGCCCGGGGTGACGTCGCGGAGGAACCTAATGAGTCATAATACTGAACAAAATCTTTTAGGAAAATATTCTTTTCACATATTTTCTTCCCCGAAATATTCTCCCCTTCTCTCTATCTCTCTCTCTCTCTCTCTCTCTCTGTTTAATTTGATTAGAATACGAATATAAAGTACGAAAAAGAAGACAAGGTCATGCGCAGGCTCCATTCCTTCGAGAAGCAGCAAAAATGTAATTCTCTTTCGAAAGTTTAGAGCACGACTGAGAAGAGCATACGGGGCGATGCCTTGAAGACCAAATCTCGTGGTAATCATGCACCCTCTTGAACTTATATAATTAACTTGATTTTTCGTGGCTTGCTTTACTAGCGATTTCTGATGTGCTCACCACCACAAGAATTTGATAGGCATTTCCTATGGAAAAATTCACATAGGTTGTGCCATGCCCCCGTAGGGCTTGACGGAGGCATGCTCACTTGATTGCCTAATGTGACCATCTCTTGTTTGTTTTATTGATTTAGATCATGATGATTCGAATTCGACTTCATATCACATGAAGGGTGAATTAGACTTTGTATTGCGTCTAGGATACCATTTAACAAAAAAATATAACTTTTTGGGCATATATGATTGAAAGTGTGCACTGGGTCCAATTCAAGGCCAATTGTTGATAGAATCGATTTAGTTTCAGTTTCCACTATTCTAGAACCGGCTCAAGACGGATTTGGTTCCCAATTTCAAGGCTGGAAACTGTCCGTTTCTAGGTTGAATCGGTTTTGAATTGATTTTGAAACCTTTTTTAGAACTAAAAAAATACTTTTGCACCCTTTGAGAATAAAAAATTGGTCTTCATGGTGAAGAAATGATAAAAATATGTTTTTGTCGTGAAATGGTGCGTTTTTATATTTTATTATAAGAATTGTTTTTTTTAATACAAAACAAAATGTGGAATGTTTCTCAAATATTATCGAGAACTAGATCAGAACTACCAGTTTAATTCTTGGTTAAAAATTTGAAACCGGAAAGTCATGGGATCAATTCACGGCTGCGGGGTTTAGATTGAAACCTAAAACCGACCAACCTAAATATCCACCAACCTATGTATGATTGATTTCCCCCACCGCAACAGGAGAGGAGAAATATGTTATTTCGTGAGAGTTCATCAAAGCCAATGACTTAGGCTGAATATTGAGAAATTTTGAGAAGTAGTTTTGAATTTCTAGGTCAACTGGCTGAAAGTTTTAATGTTGGGCAAAAATTGTCCCAAAACTCTTGCGGGTGTCTTTTTCATAACCCAAATTTGAAAGCAACCATCTGCTTGCTTTATCTCGAAGTATATGGAGAATCCAAAATTTATTTTTCAAAGCTTTTATTTTGTTTCGCGGGAGTTAAATCAACAATGAAATACCTTCCATCAAAATTGGTTATTCAGTTTTTATTAAGAGGAGAGGATTTTGTAGCAATTTTGAACACAAGTTGCATCAATGTAGCACAAGGAACAAGGATACTTTAACGGAATTTAATCGTTGATGAAATCCAATGATATAAAAAGTTTTGTCAAAATTTCATCGATGACAGAGTGCGATAAGAAAGATATAATGCCAAAATTTAATCAACGAAGAAGATCTAAAAACTACAACTAGAAACACATGTTGAAATTTAATCAATGATGAGATATATGAAATCAAGACCATAGTATGGGAATTGGAAGATTATTGAAAGGTCCATGAATTGAAAGATAACAGATTTGTTGTCAATTGATGAGGGGCTCACAAAGAGTACGACATGATCATGGGCCAGTTACGAATTGCTCGTGGATCGACTCAGCGACATTGTCACTTGGCCATGCGTCGGTTAGCCCTCGTTATGCATTAGGCCATGAGCTCGGCCCTATGCCATCCATGAGCCGGCCTTATGCCCGATTAGCTCGGCCTAGGGCGTGGCTAGTCTTGGCCATGCGCTAGCTAAGATAGGTCATCAACCTAGCCACATTGGTCAGGCTTGGTTATGTTTGGCATTGTGCGGTCGTGAATGGTCACAAATCTTAGCCCAAATGGTGTAGTCAACCATGGATGAACATCAAAAGTTCTCACCCAATAATGTTGGCACTTCCATCGGTTTTCTTATCATGTTTGGAAAATGTTCTTTGAAAGTTAGTCAATAATTAAAAGGAATGACTCATAAACTTAGGTAGCAAGGAACTTAAGTGGCAAGGAGGAGGATTTGGTCACGATTACATCTGACAACTTAAGTAGCAAGCTATTTGAGTAACAAGAAACATGTGACCAAATCTAACAAATCTTAGGCATTTAATGAAGGCATGATTCAACAACTTAGGTGGTGAAGAACTTAGGCGAAAAGGAACTTAGATGGCAAGGAGGTGATTAGTAATGATCGCTAGAAGATTTGGCCTAGAGAACAAGATAGGCCAAGTCATGAGTAAGGGGTGACTCATGAGTTTAAGTGGACCAATAAGAAGAAGGCGCAAAGGTCCTTAATAATTCCTCTAGGGATTTAGGGTGTCACTTCATCAAGCTAGTCATGCCACCAAAAGAGAATTTATTGGGTCACTTGTTAAGGCCATTAAATGAAGAAGAGCCTACAAATAGAGTACCACCCTTCCATTCTCATCACCCTTCGCTCATCTCTTCCCTTCCTTTCCTCTTGTGTTCCCTCTTTTCTCTCGACCTTAGTCGTCACTCATCCTCACCACTTCGCCACTCTTGGCTAACTACCATTACTTCACCGACTATAAGTAAAATCCTTAACTCTTAGCCAGGACTTTGGATGTGTGCTCACTCGTGCTTAGTTATGTACATGATGACAAGTATTTTGTATGGTTTGCCATATTTTTGCATGCATGAATTACAATAACACTTTGGGTCATAAATGGGTCTTGCACGGCATCGGCATTGAAGCGTGTCAATTTAAGCCATGAGTGGCTTGGCATCGTCTCATTCGGGCATAGTTGTGTAAATATTGATGATTGTTTGTCTGATTTGTTCATGTATTTGCATGTGTAAGTATGATCACGCCTTGAGTCATGGACGAATCTTGCTTAGTTTTAGATCGGTGTTAAGGCATGACGGTTCGGGCCTCATTTGGTCTTGAATCAGCATCAAAGCGTGTCGATTTGAGTCTCACTTGATTTCGGGGTAGTGTCTAGGCATGTCGATTCAAGCTAGGAGTTTCGTGCCGTGCTCGGCATATTAATATAGTTATGATGTTATAAGTCATTACATACACAAATTTGCATGAGCACGCCCTTAGGCCTTATTTGCATTGGCTAAGATAAAAGATAATGAACTGGCTTATTTGGTGCATGACATGTGGTCACATAAATGAAAGATAAAAGTAGTTGATGCGTCTTGGTAGTGGTTTTCAACATGCTAAGGACAAATCATTGAGGGGGATGGTCCAGGAGCACGTCTCGAAGAGGACAATATCGATGTGGGACGAGGGATGGTCCAAGAGCCTGCCTCTACCCCAAATGACGCATGATGTTGCCTCATTCATGAGAATGAAATACCTTGGTTGAGTAAGGAAACCCCTAAAAGTATGGGGTGCCTAACTTGATAGCCGAATGCCTTAGTTAATGCCAGGAAACCCTTGAAGTATGGGATGTCTGGCTTCATGGCTAGATGTAGGTTGGAAGCCCCTTAAAATATAGGAAAGACCGTTTGATAATGATTAATGAACATTTTATGCATGTTGATATGTGTTGTTTGATAAGCTTGTAAATAAGTTAAGGTAGATTGTGTTTTGACAGATGTATGTTGTTTGGTATGCTCATTGATACGTTGAAAAAAATATCATGCATTGATGGTAAGTCAAAATAATTTGCATGCATTTAGTTGAGTCACAGCAATAGTATTGCTATTTATCTACCATCGATGAGTGATGTTCACATGCTAGGTTTGACAACAAGACGTTCTCCTATTTGAAAATTAGTGATTTTACTTATTGAATCTTTGACTTACCCCATTATTTTTCTTTAGATTTGTAGTTATGGAAGTATCAATTCGTTGGAGCCGAGGCTATACTAGAGGAGATAGGAATCCGTTGGCTTACAGTTAATAGAAGATTAATGTAAATAAGAAAGTATTGATAGAAAAAGGTTTGTAAATAGAAGTAATGTGTTTCATGCCGTGTTTTCCTGGCTACTTGATTGTTGTGTTTTTTGGGAGATAGCTTTGGTACATGCTTCTGCATTCTCATAAGAATCAAGATAAAATCGAAAAAACACGGGTCAATAATGCGCCTGAGACGTCACAACAGTAACCCCTATAAGGTCATTATAGAAATTAAGCACAAGCGTCATGCAAACCTCCGTTGATTAGTGCAAGCCTCGATGACCCTTGATTCTCTAGATCCCTCTAGATCTGGCCTCGTTGAGCTGCGACTATTGTTCCTTGGCGACATTGTTAAGGGATAGGCGATGAGCAAAGGAGAGGGATGAACAATGCCAATCTCGGGGATAAAAGAGAAATACAACATTTTTATTATGCGTCGCTAGGGATACAACAAGTTGATAAGGGCAAGATTGGAATAAAAATATTATTAATCATGAGTTGCAACATTCCAAAAAATCCCTAATGCCCAATGCTGGTGAATAGTGGACTTGAGCAAAGGCCTTCGGAGGACTTTAAAAATGCGATTACTCCAATGGCCTCTCAAAATTATTTACCGAACAGGTTGGCATTAACCAAAATCTCTTTAGAGGCTCAAAGGATTTCGGGAATGCGTCCCATCAGTTTCAGTGCGGGTCTTAGGGTCCTACTCCACCTGCCCATCTTCTAAAAAGGTAATCAAAAAATCATGCAAAAAGTTCACATCAAGCGTAAAAAAATAAAATAAAATATCAATATCTATCTATATCACCTGGCGTAAGTGGCGAAATAATTGAACTAAAGTCACACCCGTATAAAGAAAGCTACGAGCGCATGCAAAGTGTCCTCCCACGACGCGATCGTGCATCATCGAAACAGACCCCCCACCTCCGAAATGGCTGACAGTTCATTAGATAGCGACGGTCTGGGATCGCCATTACGATGTGTCCCGATTATATTTTCTTAATCGAAGCAGAAAAAAGAAAAGATCCCACATCTCTCTGTCGATCGACCGTGGATGTCGTCATCGGCGCGAGACCGGGGACAACACGCCTGAGTTGACGGGGAAGCGTTCGATGCGATTGGGCCCGAGAGACACGTCGCGCTGTTGGGGGAGAAAAACAATCATCCGCCATTTTTACTTTTCGTTGAGGAGCCTCTCTCTGGCAGGGGCGTCAAGATGGCCATGATGGGGTCTTAGGCCTTTGCCTGTACCGGATGGATTTCGCTCTTGACTTCGTACTTTTCTCTTCGAGGGGCTCTATTTGGCGGAAGTGGGAATTGCAATGATTCGCGATCGCTCCTGACGAGTGTAAGACGTCCGTCCCGTGATGAGAGGAGTGGGAAATTTTGGAGTGAGGTGTTCTGAGGGATGGGACGAGGCATGGAGAGACATGAACGTTGTGAAGTCCACGACGGGTCGTCGTCACCGCGGAGTGGAAAAGAACATGATATGTCCTTGGGATATTTGAGGGAAAAAAAGCATAGTTACGAAGAACGTTCTTCTTGCACCCAATATCAAATGCGGTCTCCACTCCTACGATTTAGATTGTGAGTTTTGCGTTTTTAATACTGATTTTGCATTATCGCAATTCTACTTATTTATAGAATTTAGATTTGGGGGGGCCTCGGAGGAGACGTCGGGCAACAGTGGTGGCGTCGACAAGGGCTGGAGAGAGAGAGAGAGAGAGATTGCCCGGTGTGTGGGTCAGGGGAAAGAGAAGGGGTCCGGGGGTAGATGTGTTCTGTTCAATTCGGAGGAGATGCAAATAGCAGGTTTTTAAAAAGGGATATATACACTACACTGCAAGTCATAAAAACTAAAACTTGTTACGAATATACAATCAAGTCTTAAAATTTATAAAAAAATACAATTAAGTTTAAAAATTTATTAAGTTGATATAATCAAATCTTATATTTAACTTTGTCCATTTAAATTAAGGGAAAGTACTAACATGACTTTTTTTTAATACTTTCTCTCTCCTATATAGTGATGATGTTACTAAAACATGGAATAATAGACTAAAATGACGTTGTTTTGGATTTAAAAAAAACACAAAAAAGTAACCACTGGAAAGGGTTGGCGGGGGCTTGATGAGGGCCGATGGGGGTCATAGGAGCCTCAGCTAGGTCAGCGACTCTCTCCGATTGCAGGTGAGGGCCTAATAGCCCTCCATCCAATTTGGGCAAGGTCACTTACCCTTGCCGAGTTGTGGTGATCCTCGCCAAGGTTCGCCAACCCTTTTAACCCAAAAGCAAGTCTAACCTTGAATAATTGCCGGGTTACATATTCTTTTGTAAGTATTCATATAGGGAATGCATTGTTGAAAATTGAATTAAAACTACATTTTTTACAATGTTTAGTATTGAAGAAAGTATCTGATGTAATTGATATATCACGTGACAGTAATGACGAGATATAACCGACCAAACGCCATCGCTCATGTGGAATGGATCTTGTACTGCTTGGCACCCTGTACGTCGTGCTCTTGCTTCTGATCAACTTATTACACCACATGTCACTGTCTTGGCAACTTAGTTTAAGCGTTGGGCGTGCACTTCTACCGTTTTCCGTTTAACGCATTTTTCTGGTTGGGTAATGGATCGGAGGAGAAGGAATGCGATGACCAGCCCATGGCTCGATCCATTCCCTCTATACAGTAGAACAAAACGTGCGACGGCCCAAAACTTATGTACCACGATGGGCCATCACTGGGTTTCCTTGTTATTAAATATGATGGGCATTCTATTGGCATTGGGCTTCGGCCCGTATCTCTTGCCGCTGAGCACAGAGCGGTCACTTTAAAGCCCAGAGTAGCTAAACGCTCCATAAAATCCTTCCCCCCACCCCCCCTCACTTTTTTATGCTGAAAAGGAAGAGCATTGCTATTGAAAAGACTTCAAATTAGACCCAAAATGGTCATTAACCCATTTTTTTTTAACCCATATAGATGTTAAATGAGTTATGATAAATTAGATATATTGAGTAAATAGGTCATAAATGGGTTTTAGATCAATTTCATTTCTATGACTTTTTCTTTAGTTTGGATGTGAGTTGGGTTAGATATGAGTTGCTAGATTTATATTATATGGAAATGAGTTAAAAACAGGTTAAATGGGTTTATTTGGCACAGACCATTTATGACTTGACCTAACCCACTAGTGTGATGGATCTACTTCAAATAGAAACAAAGTTCAAAACAAGAGATAGAAATCCAATCGACACAAGATTTGAAGGAATTGGTGATTCTTCCTTTCTCATTCTTCATCTTGGCATTTAAATATGGCGGCCCCGCATGTTTTATTAGTTTTAAGTCAACATCACCTAACAATTGATGGTCTACAGCAAAAGTCCACTAATTAGGTGATGATTAACAACGCATAGGGAGGGTAAAAATGGACTGATTCACCAGAAGTACTCAATGATTTTTGGAAGCAAGTGAATAAGACTGAGTCGATGGTTGGTCGTAGTCTTATGCTCGGAGATCATTCATTTGAAACCCACATAGCTTCCCACGATCTCATCAGTCGCAAGTCCAACAACCCCAACCAAGAGGAAAAAACTGAAAAATTATAAGAGGGGGAAGAAAATCGGGCCCTTTTTTTTTAAAATTATATTTGGGTGAAAGAAGATTTCGAAATTCAAGATAAGATACTTTTTTTTCTTCATTTTCACATACATTCTTCTGGAAAATGATAAATTCAACCTTTCTGTGTTACAGCTGAATATGTACTGTCAATGGAAGGGCCCGTTTGGTGCTGCTACAGGATTTCTAGCAGGAGAAAATTGCAAACTTCGCTGGCGTAAATCAAGTTAGCATCTTGCTTATTGTTGGGCAATCTTGTTAGCTTTTTTTCCAAGATGGTTTATTTGGGCCGTCAGCTCGCTATTTTAGCACATGCACTGGTGAAAGGTCTCCATCCAGCGGAAGAGCCAGAAAGCAGCCAGTCGGGGAAGGACGTCTTTCTCTCAGCTTCATTATTTCGTTGCATGGTCGATGATAAAAATCTCATTCGATCTAGTACTGCTAGAAAAGAACGAAAGAAAGAAAAACAATGAATAAGAAAAAATGGGGACGACTCGAGGCAAATCAAACAAATCATGTCGAATCGAGAGTTATTATATCGTCCGACTGTCGGTGGAGTCAAAATTCCACCGCCAATGTAATAAGTTAGGCACTTCAAGCTAATTGATTAAGTTGCCATCTAGACACGTTTTATTGTGATCAATGTTCATCAGCGTGCACAGTATTTTCCTTCAGTACAACCACTTTGATAAGACATTTTTTTTTTTCATTTCTTTTTGTAGGACTAGCAATTTTCTAATGCATTTTTCTGTACTGACCGTTTTTTGGAGAAAAATCCCTCTTAATATTGTAGCAAAAATATCCCATTTACCATTTGCTCTGGAAAAAAAGTTTAGTATTTTTTCCAAATCGTATTTATACATATGCTTTTTACAGAGACCATGCATGTATAATATATTTTTAGTCCACCATCTTACCTACACGAATAATTAATAAAGATCCAAATACATCCTTTAGAGAAGAATTGCTCTTTCATATAAACCAGTTTGTGTCAAACATTCCAAGATTTATGGATGCTTTTAGAGAACACCCTCCCTTCTTTCTGTGATAACAAATTAGAAGCTTTTTAATCTCAAAGACACTTGATCAAACAATTACAGTCGAATTTATAAATTTCAGTGCTTTTGTATTCATTTTTTCCTACACGTTATTATTTTTTATTCTTAATGTAAGGCTATAAATTGTAAATTTGCATGCACATTGATACCCCCAACTCTCTGAAATCACAGGAAAAAAAAAAAAAACCATCGGCAATTCGAGGGTTTTCTTATAAGGTGTTAAAGATTATTGTTAAATTGGGAAAAAAGGAAATAACATCTAGATATTTAAATAGGAGTCTCATTACTGTTGTTATATGCAGCATTTTAAGCAACACGGATGTGGCGAATCAATTACTCAATTTTGTTTTAGCCAAAAAGACTAAAAGCAGTCGAATTCATTTAGAGAAATAGAAAAATGGGTATTGCACAAGTAAAGATAAAGATGAAAAAAACAGAGTTCTTTTAAAAGGAAACGAAATACTCAAATTTTATTCTATCGATGGTGGAATCTGGACTGCATCTTTAGCACGCGATAAAACAACTCTTTCTAATTTCCCAGAATCGAAACTCTATCAACGGCAAAGAATCGAATCCCGCACGCCCCAATTTCTTCCTTTGCCACCGCCCTATTTTCCAAAACATCGCAAGAGATCGATCTTCAGATGTCCCTCAGGCTCAGCTTTCTAGTCTTGCCTCTTCGTGCCAAGACTCGGGACCTGGCGAGGACATTGCTTAGCTAGAAAGAAAGCTGAGAGAACCTGAAGAGGAGCCCCTTGCGACATTGCAAAATTCATCACTGTTGACGACAGAATCCAACTTTGCTAGGCAGAGAGGGTCCTTTTATCTGCAACACCCCAGACTATTTCCAAAAGGGTGTATAAAAAATTTATTAATCTTTTCTTTAGAAGAAGGAAAAAATTTGCTCACGTGGGAAATCTGACCACAAAAATATATTTCACCACCGCACCTAATTTGAGGTGGGGGGAAAAAAACATCTTTGGCAGGCCCGAACCCAATGCTTGAATTCATCATGGTGTCAGTCCAGGGTGGTGGCCAGCCTCTCTCTGACTCGAGCGTCTCCCTGTTCATGAATCTGCTGCACATTGTACCCCAGTTGGAGGAGGTGGAACCCATGATTTTCTTCTCTTATTCATCAAGATATTATACATATATATTAATGTATGTATATATATTTTTTATAATTTGAAATCGAATCGAAATGACGCGACTTGGGTTTTTCCTTGATGGTGTTCCAACTTTTTGGATGATCACCCTCCTTCTAATTCGTTAAGAAGCACATGAAATAGAAAAAGAAAAAGTGAACTCTCTCTCTTTATCTCTCTTGTCCTTTTGGGGATGTATTCTGGATCCCCAAGGCAAGAAATTCCTCTGATTGCGAAATGCCATATGCCCACAAAGATGATGGCGTCTCAAGATCAAATGACATGTCCATGGCTCTGCGTGGTTGTCACAGTACTTTGTCAGCTAATAAAGTCGAAAAACATAAAAGAAACTATAGGGAAATAAAAAAAAAAAAATCGCAAAAGAGAAGAAAACGAGAGAGAGAAAGCCAAAGCATTGCGCTAAAGATCTTGCCTTTATCGCGCGTCAGATTTGACCCTTCATTTCTCCATTGTACCATCAGGACCAGCTCCCTCCGGTGCACTGTCAAAAGAATCCTTCATTTTCCCATAGATGCTGTTGTCAATGGCAATCTTCAGGACGCTCGGGCTGGAGTCCATGTTTGGATTCTAATGAGATCTTCCTCATGTATGCCATACAACACACTGCATTTTCATGCAACTTAATGCGAAACAAACCAAAAGCAAACCAAAAGCAAAGTGATGTAAAATCAGAAAAGTTACGCGATATGAGCACAAACCATACCAAACACTTCCGATATGTCGGGATCGAATCCTAGCAAGTGAGCGAAAGTATTTCGCCGGGCGGCCTCAGGCTAGCGAGTGGAAAGATTGTCATTAGAGATGCAGATAAGAACATACTGGGTAGATAATGCTGGTGCCCTCCACCCAAACCCTAACCTCATTTCAGCTCAGCCTAACCCATCACTCCAACCAACTTTTA
Source organism: Eucalyptus erythrocorys (assembly GCA_014182555.1). Classification (NCBI taxonomy): domain Eukaryota; kingdom Viridiplantae; phylum Streptophyta; class Magnoliopsida; order Myrtales; family Myrtaceae; genus Eucalyptus; species Eucalyptus erythrocorys. The sequence goes on from CM024602.1 coordinate 16,408,955, forward strand.
TCACCCATATTTTTGTCATCTTCACTCCAATAACATACCAAAACCGACACCGACCCATTAAGCCAAATCATTGTCATAAACAGTATAGAAGAAACAAAAAAAATAAAAATTTCCCTACTACTTGCTCTTGCACACATTAACTTTTCAGTCGAGTGGTTTCATGTACTTCTCACGAAAGGCAGGTGGACCGAGGTGACACTGTTTTGTGCAATTATAAGAAGCGGACACGGCAACATGTGTCCAACGACATGTGCCCATGATATCCATTCACCAGTGTCTGCTCCACCGATGATTCGTCTGAGAAGAAAGAAACCCCAGAAAAACACCGCAAAAAAAGGAGAGGGAGAGAGAGAGAGAGAGAGCAGCAAAAATTTACAAGTGCTCTTCTTGCTTTTTCGACAGGTGAAATCGTGATCGTCGGTGAGGCGATCACTGTGGGGCTTTGTAAGTCCTTGTCCATTTGCCAGAACTTCCCAAAGTTAGATGGCGATTCTGTTCGATCGAGTCACTTAGTCATCGGCCACTACTGACGCTTTAGCTTTCGGTCCCATGATCAAGAATCTTGTGACATATTCTATAAGGGGCTATTTACATGCCACCTTAGTCTACGGATATCGAGTTCATTATAAATGCCATTCGGTGGTTCACTATGCCATAGTCCAACCGAACCTATTCCCCCCACCTGCCTTTTTTCTTCGTTGAGAATTGAGCATTATTGTTGATTATAAGGACTACTTTTTTAGTAAGGTAAATGCCATCACTACCATCTTTGAAATAATTCAAGAAGGTCGTATTATTTTTAAATATATAGATAAAAGTGCCCCTAGCTCTATGAAGGCCCCAGAAATTTGACTTTGGAGCAAAAGACCTTTCAGCCGATCTTCCAGTCTATTTACCCAATCTAATCACACCCCTTTTCAACACACGATCAAATGGGGCAGGCATTTGATCCTAGCATGTTCATATATGAAGTTGTCGGATGTGGTGCATGGTAGGGTTTCGTGATAGTTATAGGCGAGTAGTTCCATTATCACGCTTAATTAGTTGAGCAAAAGAAAAAGTAGGAACCGTGGATACGTGTTACATCGTTGGTGACGATAAGGATTGTTCACTTATAGTAGTATCGGTCGGCGGTTGCTTTATTTGTTGTCTCCTTAAGCTTAATCTTATCAACTCGAAATTCTCATCCTACGCAATTGTAGTTACTTACCACCTGGTGCTCTTTATATTTTCTGAAAAAGGCAGAGCGAGGGCTACTTCTGATAAAAGCTAATTTGCAACATCAAATGGAGTTGACATAGAAATCGAGCCACGGTTAATGATCACCAACCAATAGCAAAGAGAGAACCCATGATGATGAAGATGGTGTACCTTTTCACATAATATAACTTTATTTCAGTATTCCGTATCAAAGTGTTCTCGTGGGCATGTTTGAATATATATTTATTTTTATCTTTTACTTAATCTTAAAGTTCATTACGAATAATTTGTTAACTTTGGATCCTTATTGTTTTGTGAAAAGTAAACGATTTGAAAAATTCTACAACTAATCACTTATATTTTTTGAAATAATTAGTTAATAAAAATATTTTTATTATTGACGACAATTTAAATCTAAACATTTTGTAGATGATGGAAATGTTTTTCGTCCATTTGTCTGTGTAAATGATACAAAGGATTATTCTTAAGAAAATATTTTCTGAATTATTCATTTTTCACAAAGCAATATGCCTTTATAAACATTGACACGTAAATTCATATTAATGTATTTCATAATTTCTTGATACTTGAAAAATATTTAATGTTTGGTGGAAAAGTAAAAAAATTGCATTTTCACTTCTTAAGAAACGCAAACAAACGGTACCAATATCTTAGACTAACTTGTTTTGAATATTTGGGACATGCACAATATTTTTCTCTTTCTTTTCAATAGAGTTTTGAGATGAGATGTGGTGGTTGATGGGGAGGTTCACCGGCGGTTGCCGCGCCAGTATCAGATGGAGAAACTGACTGATTCGGCAAGGCGATGTAGGGAGTCGGGGGCCGGTGAGGGCTAATGCTATCGATAAGCCGCGGTGATGGTTGGTTTGGTTGATTTGGTTGTAGGAAAAAATTCCTTCTCCTTTTTATTTTCTTAGTCGCGTTTGCTAAGTTGGAATTGCTAAGCTATGCAAGCACACTTCCGAAAAGAAAACTAAAAACAGACCCTTTGTTTTCAAAAGAGGTGGTGGCAGCGGTCCATGATCGTTGCTTCCTTCTAATTCCAATAAACGCCAGAAAAATGCGGGAAATTTGATTTTGAAAAGCCATTTTGCCATGGGAACAAGACCAGTAAAAACCGAAATTATTGGGATAATATAATTTTTTATGGGAGGACAAAGCATGGTCTAAGTAATCATAAATTTCGTGGCACGAGATCGAAATACCTGACATGATCTAAATGACATTTTTGAGTGTCATAAGTCACCACTAGTTCCACTCATCAAAGATCATCCCCTTGAATCGTACGATTCCTAATTTTTTTGTTAAAAAAATCCCTTAAATTTCCACGAACTTCGAGAAATTCTAGGAGCAACAACTAAAAAAAAGATTTAAAAAAAATACCCTCTCCTAAGACTTTAATAATATAAATGGAATTTGAATTTTAACCAAATATCCAATTTAATCCCTAAACCTTTAATTTACTCACTATGATCTTTGAATTTTAATTCAATGTGCCATATTTCATAAGTTTTCAATTTGTTCAATGTAACATTTGGATTTTTAGTGCATGTTCAATGGAATCCTTGCATAATAAGAATTTATTAAATGTTGTCATTGAACTAGAATTAATGAAAATATAATATCGAACATTTTCATATATTTCAATAATTATGGAAAATGTACTAAAATTCGACGGGCTATATTGAACAAAAATTCATAGACCACATTGTACATTAAATTAAAATTTGTATATCACATTGTACATTTGATTATTGAGTATTTGTGTCATTATCCCTAGAATCATAATAAATGTCCCTAAGTAGATTCAATAGAAAAAGGAAACGCACTCGATCCTGTGTACAACTAAGAAGACATGATATGACCTAACATTGGAACTGCACGATTTAGCAGAGAGAGAGATCAATACAAGGATGCAACATGCAATGTGACCCTCAACATCGACCATCATGTCCATGTCCCCACGCACGACACGTTGCCATTGCAAGAATTGCACTCAAGCAAAAGGAACTGTTCATAGAATAAAAGAATTTATGTAATTTCAATTTTTTTCCCAAAAAAGGAAGAGGGGGGCAAAAGAAGAAGAAAAATAAGAAAATGCCACGCAACTCCGTGGCCCCCATGTACAGAAAAAAAGACTCGGGAACACATATTTCGCTCCAAATGGGAGTCCCCTCCAAATAAAAAATAAATAAAAATAAAAAAGGAGGGAGAATTTATAGTTTCGAACGGGAGGCCGAGGTTGATAGTCTGGAATTTTTATTATTTGCCATAATAATATTTCTCTTTCTTTCATTTTCTTTTTCCGCTCTATTTTGGGGGCGCTCTGACCTTGTCTCGATGGGCCTGGGCCTCCCGCATTGGGCCCGGGTCTCGGGTTCGGGCCTCAGGAAAGGTAGACCTCCACGCTCGAATTCCTCGCCGCGAAGCACACCGGGCAAGCCTGGACCACCGTGTCGCACTCCGTGCACACGCACAAGTGCCGGCACGGCAGCAGCACCACCGACGCCGCCCGGCTCCGGCACGCCTTGCAGCTCGGCCCCGACACCACGACCCGGTCGGGGTCGACGTAAGCTGACTCCGCGTCCTCCGCCACCTGGCCCTCCGCGGCGGACCCCGGCCCACCCCCATCATCCGCCGCCGCCGCCCCGGCCCTCCGGTCCTGCCCGCTCATTACGAGCTGCTGCAGCTGGGCCTGCATCGATGCCGCGGCGGCCTCCTGGGCCCGGGCCTTGGCCTGCCAGACCTGGGCCTCCACGCTGAGCTGGGCCGCGCGTGCCTCGAGCTCGGCGTACCGGCGCGTGGCCTTCTCCATCTCGGCGTCCTTCTCGCGCAGCTTCCGCGCCACCGACTCCTCCGCAATGCCCAGCAGCGCAAGGTAGTGCCTCTGCCTCTTCTCCGCTAATGTGCGCCGCAACTGCTCTCCCTGCCAAAACGACGAATATGGCACCCTAAGAAAAGAGCTCGCCATGAAAAATCGATGGAGGGGAAAAAAAAAAAAAAACCGAAACGCTAATTTCCTATTCCTCACATTCGGGAAAAAAAAAATGGTGGGCAAAAAAGGAAGGTAAAAAAAAAAAAGAAAAAGAAAATGGTTACCTGGGCATGGAGGAATTGGTCTATTTCATCCCTCTGTTGCTTGAATTGAGCGGCAAAATCTTCGGACAACAGGGACAAGCTCGCGGATGAATTCGAAACGAGATGATTTTGGTGCTGCTGCTGCTGCTGCTGCTGCTGCTGTTGGTGATGATGATGATTATGATGGTGGTGTTCGCCGAACGATAAATGGAGACCAGTGGAGACGAGGTTGGATTGGTGGTGGTGGTGGTGGTGGTGGTTGTTGTTGTTGCCATGGTTGTGGAGCTGAGTGAGGTCGATGAGCTGCGGAGGCTGAGGCTGCAACGAATACAGATGGCTGTTGGCGTTCATGGGCGCGAAATTACTGGACGCCACTTCCGACCTTCCCCTCTTCCTCTGGTTAGCGCTCGTCGCTGCAACAACGTTTCGCCCACAAAAATTACGATGAGAATCTCCGTAAATCGAAGAACCGATATTTGTTCAGGACGACCCGGAAAGTCACCTCCTTTCCGGGATGAGCTTTGCGGGGAACTCACCTCCGGCGGCGAATAACATGTGGGATTGGTCTAGGAATCCTCCGCCTGGCTGAGGCTGCAAGGAGCAATCGTTCACCTCCGGCGCGTTCCTGTTCATCATCACCAAAAAATTAGAGGAGAGGAACTGTGGATGGTCAGAACAATAGATGAAGAAGATGAGATGAGATTCCAGAGAGAGAGAGAGAGAGAGCGAGAGAGAGGGAGGGGCGGAGGGGATTGGTGAGGAAGAAGTAATAGCGAGATGGGGTGGATGACGAACCTGTCGAGGAGGAGGATATTAGAAGGGTATTGAGCTTGAACGGCCATGGCAGAGTCTCTCAGAGGGGAAATAGATGGGTCTTTGCGGGGAGGGGGGGGCGCAAGAGAGATTGGGGAGTGGGCTTGATTTGATTTGGTGGGTGGCGTTTGTAATTTGTATGAGAGGCAGGGGAGAGAGAGAGAGAGAGAGAGAGAGAGAGAGAGAGGGCCAATAAGGAGAGGCAAAAGATGAGGGGGGGGTGCGGCAAACAATGTGAAGCAATAAAGGCTAAGGCATAAGAAGCATGAATAGGAGGAGGAGGAGGAGGAGGAGGAAGAGGAGGAGACGGGAGGAGAAAGAAAAGATGCCCCCCTAATGCTATGCGTGCCGGGAGGCGGACTCTTCAATGAAATATTTTTTTTAGCTCCGAGGGAGACGAAAAGATGAACATAAATCACCACCCAATTCACGCTCTCACGTATGCCCGTACAGAAAGCTCGAGAGAGAGAGAGGAGTAGATTGTTCTCCCTTCTGGTTTTATGCTTCGACGTCAAAAGGAAAACACCCCCTCAATAACTTTGATTTCACCTACTTTCATTTCTTTTTCCTTTTCTTTTTTCCACCACCTCCTTGCCTTGTTTGCTATGATTTGTTGTCTCTCGCCAAGAGAGAGAGAGAGAGAGAGAGAGAGAGAGAGGGGCAGGCGCCCTATATGTGTTCTGACGTTTCGATGTACATCTCCATCTGTTCTTGGGCTGCTGACCTGTGCCCGAGCCTCTTATTGAGGAGGGGAGTCTCGCCAATTTACAGCAATCGAATCTTTTGTGTTGATTCGCCAAATTCTCGGGTTTCACTTTCACCCTCTCTCCTCTCCTGCTTCGTTTTCCTCCTCCTGTCTCTCTCTCTCTCTCTCCCTTCCTTCTTTCTCTCTCTTGGAATGGAGGAAAGAAGGGGCAGGTAAAGAAGTCTGAACAGTTTAAAAAACCAAAGAAATGACAATGTGAAATGGGAGAAATATCGAGTTTTTAATGAGAACGAATGGGATATATAATGAGATTAGTAGGAAAAAAGGTGGGGAGGTGCTGTTGAGGTTTGCACAGTGAGGGGGACGGGGGGTGGTGGGGTTTTTGCTTTTGCCGCTCCCGCTGCCGCTGTTTCTTTTTTTTTTTTTCCTTGTTTTGGAACATTTGACATTCTTGCTCCCCACTTGTCTTCTTTATTTTCTCCTCCCTAATCCCGCGTCATCCTAAAACCTTATTTCTTATTTTTAATTTTCTCTTCATGACGAAGTAAATTCATAATTCTCGACTTGTAGATTACTCCCGGAGGGGTCGATAAATTGGAGCCGTGATTTGGGGGCGGGTACCCAATATTGTGCTTGAGTTGAACGTCCCGTGTCGAGTAATTATAGATTGAAGGGAGTTAACATAGGGAATTTCGAAAAATCTTAGGTTTAAAGTACCGCGAATTATGTGATTTAGAAGCTACAGTTATAGAAGATTGTAGGGGTTTTGGAACTCTCTTAAAATAGGGGCGTGAGAGCAAAATGCTTGTTTGAAATCGAGAGGGATAGAAAAATAACTATCGAGAGGAAAAATGTGATGAATTATGATACTTGGTAGGTCATTATATATGCAAACTACCATTCCTACATATATGTTCTTATAAATAATACATATACGGAAGAATCTCACATTTTTTCTATATGTTTTTATGTTGGTATGACTTTTCACTTAATTTGTGAAAGATGGAAAAGTAAGGACATTTTTTTCTCTTGAATTTGGCTAATTAGGGTTAAGGCGAACCATTGGCACATTGCTAAAAAGATATGGGAAATGAGTTGGAGCCTTATTAGGTTTCGGCTAGGGATTTATATCAGGAATTTAATTGGACGATAGATTATCATAAGCTAATTGGTCAACTAATATTTCACATACCGAGCTACTTTCTCAGGACTATATGCCCTACCTTATAAGGTTGTGCCACGAAAAAGAATTCAAGCCAATATTGTAGCTTTATCTTGGAGCTTTTAGACAAATGAAATTTCTCAGAGATGTTAGTCATGAATGATGGAAACTTGTGGTAATTTCGGAAAATTTCCGAGATTTTTACAATTATTTAAGGAAAAAAAAAAGAAAAAAGAATCCATGTTAGCTGGCTGGTTTCTGCTTTTCCTTTTTCCTTCCTCCCTATTTTGATCATGCTTTGGTGTGTTTGAATTTTACTTGGTTTTGAAGATTCAAACTTCTCTCCCCCAACAGCTATGCTTCCTCTCAATTCCTTCCTTATCTTAGAAAATGGAGAAGGTGTGTGCCTGCGTGTCTGTGTTGTATCAATCCTTCTGACCTAATTTCATGGGTTGTTAGTTGAGTCCTCTCTTTTCCATCTCCCCAAAGTTAAATGTCTGATCAAGATTTCTCCTATGACCTTGTCAGATGACTGAAACCTAACAATAACCTTAGCCCCCTTCAAAAGCCCCTAATTTAGGGTTTCAGACTTTTGAACAAAGCAAAGCACGAGAAAAAGCAAACGTGCATTCCCTAATTTCTCATTTATTATCCGTAAACCAAACCGATCTTGACTAGGTGGGATTGGGAGTTCTTTAATCCCCAGCCATTGGTAATATAAGTGGGTGGCAATCAAGGTTTTTGCCAGGTAATAACTGATGAGAGAAGTTGTGGGGGGCTCCTCCTTTTTGTTGCTTTTATTGAGGTGGACCTCCATTGAAGCAAAATACAGGGGGGGATTGACATTATCAATAAGGTTATCCACCCTAGAAAATTGCAGAACAATATTTGGTCTAGCGTTCTGTATTTTGCATTGGTGCACAGCGAGAAGGCACCTGTCTCTACCCCCAAGTTGCGTATATTGACATTTTCTGGAAAAAAGGCTGTGAATAGCATCAGGGAATATTATTTTGTTTTTTTGTCACTTGATTCCGTTAGAAGGAAATATATTCTCAACGATGGAAATGCTTGTTGGAGCCCCTTGATTTAGGGTAACATGAAAAGGAGTAATATAAAAAATATCGGTGAACATCTACATTCGAGAAATATTAGTTGTCTACTTAGACCTAGATATCATTATTTGAAAAGTCAAATTGACCGTCAATGATAGAATGAAGAAAACTTCGAGAGGTGAAAATACGTATGGAATATCAGGAGTTTGAGAAAGTTGGTTGTTGAGTTCGTCCAGATGTTGCCCATTTTAGGATGAGCATTCCATCACAAGATACATATTTTTTTTCATTTTCTTATCTTCCCAATAACTGGAAAGCAAACCATTCGATGGAAGTTATAAATCATAACACAACATATGCTAACTAGAGAGTAGCGCTTATTTTTCTATGAAGGACGATTTCTAAGTATGTTAGAAGGGTTTCCCTAATGAGAAATTGACAATACTTGTTGAGCATTGGAAATTGTAATAGTTTATGCTTTCTATAGATTCAAGAATAAGTAACGTATATCAATTTTACATATCAAAAGATATTGAAATATGGAAAGGTTTCTTTTATACAATATTCTTCAAAGGACCTTAAATAATAAGGAAATTCGCGAGATACTCGTCCGTCAATACGTAAACTTTATCTATCTTTTCCCTCCTCTAATTTTACAAGAAGAAGAAGAATGACCCGTGATTTTAAACGATAAATCAGTCGAAAAGAAGAAAGAAGATAATCTAGAGACATATTGCGTCAATGGGTGCATTTTGGTCACCAAAAGAATCACCATGAAGTTGCCTAGAAAACTCTGAAAAAGAGCGTAGCCCGAGCCCGAAGGGTATTGCAAACAAAATTTAAAGGAAAGAGAGTGAGTCTCACAAGAAAAGTTAAGTTGGTATTGGTGATTGATTTCCCCGAAACCAAGAAGCGACTTTTCTTTTATTTTCTTTTAAGTTCCCTTTTAAACTTTGGTATAAGTGAATGTGACAGGGAAAGGAGAAGCACAAAAAATAGGGCAAGAAAAGAGAAAAATGTGAAAGAGAGTGCTTGGAATGGCATCATGCAATTTGTCTTTTTTCAAGGACCCACCAAAAAAAAAAAAAAAAAAAAAAAAAAAAAAAGAAAAGAAGAAGAAAGAAAGAAAGAGGGGGTCGGCTTGCTCTTCTCCCCAAAAAATCAAACTATCTCTTAACCTGTATCCTTCAACTATATTCTTTGATATAAGAGATAAATAAAAGTCCTGCACGGCTTTTCGTTTCTCCAACTCACAAGCCTTGTTTTCTTCTCCTAGTCAGGACACATGCTTTCCTTTTCCCTTTCCCTCTTTCTTCCTAATTTCGTCTCATCAATAATTTTCTCCAGTTCTAGGCAGTTGCTTTCACACCATGCCCGTGCCCATATGATGCTTTTCAAGCGGCAATCACCTCGTTTTGCTTTGTTTGCACTTGGTTTGGCTAATTGCATGCGCGAGATAGATGCCTAGAACGCCCCACATATTTGAAAACTTCATTTTCACATATGTCATTCATTCAATGAGCGTTCAAGAGAAAGAGAGAGAGAGAGAGAGAGAGAGAGAGAGAGAGAGAGAGGGAGAGAGAGAGAGAAGCATTCAAGATGAGGGTTTTCGAGGTCCAAAGGCCGACCTCTAAAGGAGTTGAACGTTGATTAATGCGATGGAGCTTTGCCAATGGATCTCTCTCTTAAGATCTGTATTATCTATCTCCTTTAATTTTTTATTAAAGCGATAAAGTAGAACACGTTGGTTGACCTTGCACTATTGCGTCTTTGGCTAATATTATGAGAATGAATCACTACCGGGATTTCGAGGGCGCAATTATTGTTGAGAGTGCAAAAAGGGTTTGATTAAACAAAGCAAGGCACATATAAACTTAACCTCAAAGGGATTGGCCGAATCAGTAAAACTGCTAAAAGCGTGTGTTCCATCAAGAAGTGTGAAGTCTTAGGTTTAACTAATGCAATCTCCCAATATTAAAGTGTCTACAATCCAGCAATTTTCAGTGAATCCTTCAATCTCGGTGGGTGTAGCACGTTCTTGATTACATGAAGGGTCGAGATAGGACGACTTCATTGGTGGTCTTACTTGAGCTAACACGAAAAGAAAGACATCAAATGAATTCCACGTGCTTATGTATGAGCGTAGGGTGAGTTTGAAACAAGATTGACTCTCTCTATCTTCTAATCACTTATTTACGCGATGATTTTCTACATACCATTTGACTGGACTTTTAATTTTTTCTCTTTTTGTGACTTTAAACACTTTAATTACGGCACGATATAGAAATCCTCCCCCAGAATTAATTTTTGACCTAGCAGAACACTATTTCCCGTTCATGATTTCTCGTTGTGCCACAAAAATATTCTAAATTTCCACTTCCCCGTAGAAAAAGAACATGGATTTTCACATCCTGATGAAGCGGACACGAAGAAATATCACATCTTAAAACGACAATGAAATTGTCTGTAATTGCATGTGTATGGATTCAACGGGTTCAAGCAACGTCTTCTGGAATTCATGCATAATAGTCAAGTCAAAACCAGCGTTATTGACGCGTTTGAAATTAATCTTCAGTTAACAAAAAAAAAATCATAATATAATAATTTGCAATATGATTCTTTTAACCCATATACAAGTTCCTCTGAATAATCTAGCTGTCCCCTCAGGGGCCTTAGGGCACAAAACATAATCACGAATTTTCTGAGTGATTTAGAACATTTATATATGTGTTTGGAGATCGTAAATTTCAGAAATTATTTGTCGGCCCACATGGTATGTTCTCTTCGATAAAGATGCCTTTTGCAAATTTAATTAACGAATTTCTCGGTGTAATTAATCTTTTTTTTTTAATACTATGGATTGGGTCAAAGCATCACTGGAGTGGCAGCAATTCTGAGCTTTCTCGATTATAATAACACTATTTCGATTTTGGGAAATGTTGACCGGAGTGTTTCCCTTGATGACCTCGTTGCAGTAATTTGCACGAGTTGAGAAAAATCGCTCTGCTCTTATCAAGGGCTCCTTTTTTTTTTTTTTTTTTTTTTTTGTCTAAATCATACTTATCACGGCATTCTTTGAATCATCATCAAGGCAGTTAACTACCACCACCTTATTTCCAATCTTTGTCCATCAAGAATATCTCGCTTTGCTTAATTCCGGGCGGACTTGTAAATGCGACTATGTGCATGTATGAAATTGACATTTAAAGTAACAAGAAAAAAGCGCCTTAGTAGAAATATTTAGTGGGAAAAATAGTGTTAATACAAATGTCCGATACAAAGGAATCATGTAAATATATGTGAAAAGAGAAAGATATCCTAGGAATTGAATACTTTTTAAAAGATTATTGAAGGACAAAAAAAATTTAAATTTTGTTAATTAATATTGAAATGGGTAAGAGATATTAAAAGGAGTTATTAGCATTTTCCATGGATAAACCATCTGTATAATAAATAATCCGGAAAAACAAAAAAAGAAGAAGAAGAGAAGATCCCTTAGAAGTAGGAGATCCTCTCTATTTTGTGTAACAATAAATTCACACCATTCTCAACTTCTCATGAAATCGATATCTTGGTGTGTGGCATAATTAACCTTATTTGAGACTCTGATTACAAAATCGACGCACTAAAGAATATCACTAAATACAGGTTTCAGATAGATTTTATACGCATAGCTCTCGACAGAGATGGTAAGTTTAGACAACTGGTTTGACTGCTCCCAATAACTCATGGGTATCAATCATGCCATCTTTTACTACGATTAGATTACCATAATTATGCTGGCTTAGTATTCTAATCGAATATGCAGTTCGGATTCCATTCCCACGACACCATCTGAGCACACAATTAAACATAAATTACTAAGGCCAGCCAGCATAGTCAACTACAAGCAACGGTGTCGTATGTCATCCCTCTCCAAGTCACTTTCGAAGATCGATTTGTTTGATGGAAAGCCTATTGATTTTAAAAAGAAATAAGAAAAAGGTTAATCAAACAACCCAAGTTATGTCATTGCAAACAAGGACATCATCCAAAGTACGGTCTCAAACCCTTTGGACACTGGATGAATCTGGAGACCAAGGAAGATGCCATGACATGAGATGTAGCTAGAGATTTCTGCACGCCACTCAAAAAAAAAAAAAAATGCTAATTCCCCCTTAATCTTCGCTTAAGCCCTTGCTTAATTACTAATTAAGGGCACCTGTCACCTTTAGGTGATCTAAGATTTGATGTGTGCAGTCATCATGGAGTGCGATTGCATTATGAGCTGTGTGAAACTTGGGGCCAAAAAAGGGAAAAGATAATTTCATGAGTCCCAAGTCGAGAAATTCAACATACGAATCATGTTGAGAACCCTCTTTTTTTCCTCCGAGAAAGTTTTTGAATATGGCACAATTCGGAGGGATGTGAAATGGATGTAACTTGTGCGGTTCCAATTTACTCACGCAAGCATCCTACGTAGGAATACAAACGAGCAATCTCGATTTATTAGCTACATAGGATATAATTTGTTTGGACCATTGAAGGGAAGGGATAACGATCGGTGTGAAGTGGTACAATTATGATAATGAAATTCGTAAGTTTTGGGGGATTGATACTCGATGTATATCGCAAGTTCATGATTTAGATCTGCAAGGACCTATTAGAAACATATGGATTTCGGATCCGCATATTCCATATTGCATCATTTGGTTTGAAGATTAATGAATTTTATGGCTTCGGAGTTAGCCGAGTGGATACGACAATGGGGACTTTCTATATATTTAGAAACGTGAGATTTTAAATGCAATTCATATTAGGTGCAGGCTTCTTGAAATTAAAATGCAAAGAAGCGATTTTGTGGAAATCCTTGACTATGGCATTGATTACTTACTTACATTAGAGTAGACTACACAAGTAAATCTTATATGGTGACTGTTCTTTATATTGTAATGCAATAACCCATAAAGATGCCTTGTGGGAATATTGCCATTTTAAAAGCAATAGATCTAATTCAAGAGATTTATTAGATAATTAGCCAAAGTGTCATTTATGAACATTATAATTTTTTTTTTGGTACAGTTGGAGACTGCAATATTCCTTTACTTTTTTAATAATCTAATCTGAACATTAGAAGTCACAACCTTTGCGAATAAGACTTGTAATAGAAGGTGGGCCGTCTGAACATCCGATTCAAATCAAAGTATATATAATGTGAGCTGCCAACTACTTAGATGCAATGTTCATACATCAAGTCACTCAAGCATTTGCTTTTAATGAGATTAACCTTTGACTTGTAGATGGGAGTCATCATTTTCAAGAACCATCATGAAATCAGGCGCATTTCCTAGGGTTGAAGGCACGAATTAGCTTTTTCTTCTTCTTCTTTTTCTTCTCTCTCTCATATATATATTTAAGGAATTGATATTCCTTTAGTCCTAATCAAACCATTTCCCACAACCACTTCACATTTTCCTACATATAATTCCTCTCTTTATTAATTAATGTTTCCCTTTTCTCATCCCACAAACTCTGTCCAACACCTTTTCATTTTTTTCCTTTCTTGGACTTCGTTTCTATTTACGATGCCACCACCCTCAATTCCACAGCTTCCCCACCTCTCCAACAGTCTCTCCACTATCTATGCCTTTTGTTCCACACACATTAAGCAATTGTAACCAAATCCCAATACCTCATACCCCCAAAAAAAAACTATATATATAAAATTAAATAGTTCAGTGCATATAGGTGATGTTTAGGCGCCCCAAAAATATTTAGGAGAGATTCCCTGCGTTAGATTCTTTAATAAGACAGCTTAGGAGACAAGATCCTTTATTGGCTAGCACCAAAAGATGATGGGAGTTGAGGGATCTGCAAGACAGTGTTTGAATAATTGTGCAAGATGGACAGCATTAGGCACAGGCTTTTGTTTAAATGTCTCACATACCTTTTGGTAGAGAGAATGGGTGAGATGATCAATGTTATGTCCTTTGGAAAAGGGCAAATACGAAAAAAAAGAAGAAGAAAAAGAACAAAGTCTTAAGTATTGACCGAAAGTAAATGAAGAAACTAGAAGGACTAGAATATATTCAAATATCTTCCATTCTGAATCTTTCTTGTGAAAGAGCCTTCTTATAACTTGTGTGCTTTCGAGGATATAAAGCGTGTATGACACACGAATTTGATTAATAGCTCATATGGTGCACAAGTTATTCCATTTAAGTAAAGGCGCAACCATAATTGGGTGGTGGGGTAGATATATCTAACGGATACAATTAATGGTGGTGGAGGTTTCTTTTATTTTCCCAAACAGATCCTATACATATTGGGGAATTGTTGAAATAGCAATATGCGCCTTAAATAATTTATTTTTTTCGATATAGCAATCTCCGATCCTAGATACATCGGTGGATAATAGAAATATATTATTCATGCTCTTAAGGTTAATTTTAATGGAATATGTAAATGCGGCGGTTCAAATTAGAATTTAAGCGAGAAATTAATAATTTGATCGAGGTACAGTGGATTCTAGCTATGGAAAACCAATTTTGGTGTTGGTTCCAATGCTTGTAGAGTGTGCCGGTATTATGATTGGTTTCTTTTAGGCTAAAGAGTACATTTCCATGGATGGATCTTGACCAAATATAGTGGTTGAGTTGATGGGAACAAAACCTGGAAAAACTAAGCTAAGACATAGGGCAGCGAGCTCCAGTGCTGTCCTAAATCTGATTACTAAATTTCACTATTAAAGTATACATATTAGTTCTCCAACCGGAAAAAAAGGGTAATTGCGTGGACGTTAATTTCATCCTTTTGCTGTCTAAATAAGTCAAATGCCCCAATAGGGATAAAAAGTCACTATTCTCAGAATTCAGCCTTTGTTAGCAACCTCATGCGAATACACATTGCAAACAAAAATCAACAATTTGGATTTCAAAAGGAAGAAAGAAAGAGAAGTAAAAAATCAAGAAGCTATCACGAGAGAGAGAGAGAGAGAGAGAGAGAGAGGACATGCATGTAGAGATTGCTTGAATACTTATTGGGATGTCAGAAGAAGAAGATGGGTTGGTGGTGGTGTTGATAATTTATGAGAGCATTGTGACTTGTGAGAGAGTTGAGTGAGGAGTACTTTGGCATCTGTGTAGTATGTGCCTGTCTCCGTGTCTGTGTCTGTGTCTGTGTCTGTGTGTGGGTCACAATAATGCCAGTCACAAGAAGCAGCAGAAAGGGGAAGAAACTTAATTTAATACAAAGAAAGAGAAAAAGGTACAGTTCATAAGGTGCTAAGGAAGCAACATCAGAGTGTGTGTATCGTCTGTGGGTCTCCAATGTATAATTTCTGCTGCCAAAGAATCAAAGCTACCACTGCAGGAACTCACCTCCTCATTCATTGTGGGCACGCCTTTGGAGCCTTTCTTGGGTCCATTCCAAGTCCTCGCTCCGCTCTTCGGGTTGATTCTTCTTGTTCTTTTCTCTCTCTCTCTACTTTTTTTTCTTGTTGAAATCTTTTGAAAGTTTAATGCCAATAACAAGAATCATTTAGTTTATTCTATTACAGTGTTAATAGGGCATAAATACAAGAGATTAGTCGAGTCACTAAAGTAATTGGAGTTGTATGCTTTTTAGAAACATGGGATCAGAAGCACCAGGGCAGAGACCAAGAGTAATTAAGGGAGTATTGGACTTGGATGGTCTCTGTCTTTCATTTGGTTTAACTTTAGGCAGCAATTGAAATTGGACATACCTCCGAACCTTGATACATGAAAAGGGTGTTAATCAAGCATCATTAATTAGACTGGCATTTATCTCTAGATAGTTTCTTTTTCAACAAGGTCTATATCTATATCCATGTGTTGATATAGTTGCTAAAATTGAGCTCATCATGGACCTTTGCCATTTGAACTTATAGCATCTGGTTTGATGTCTTTTAACAAGTGAAGCTATTTTCTCGATTGCCATATGAATTATCTGTACGGGGTGTAACTATCCACCTAACTTTGCTGGAGGCATGTTCTGAAAGTCCAATCGTGATCTTGTAATTCGAAAATAGGATACTTAAACCTAAAGAGACTAGCCACATCTTAATTTTGTGCTTGAAAAGATTTTATCATTTTACTGTCATTTGCATAGCATATAATAAGCCTAACATGAACATAAGTTACTTGTGATGTGAAATCAATTTTTGCAAGCTCCATCTATCTTACGCATATATTTAGGGGGAACTTACATAAAACTCTCATGAATGGGGTTAGTATACATTTGCCCACAAGCTTTCAACTGATACACATTACCTTCCATGAACATTCATTTTGCTATAATCATTAATCTCCCACTGTATTTTTCGTTATTATGTGCAATACATGACTTGTATGGGGTAAATGTGTATTTCGTCTTGTTCTTTTATAGAAATGAAAAAAATGGAGAAAAATAAATTCACTTAAATATTCATAACAAATAAATGTCAATAATTACATTAAAAATAAAAATTGCTTAAAAATTGACGCAAATAGTAATAGAACTAAAATGGTATATTAAGAAAAAGAAACACAATTAAGTAAAAAGAACAAATGCCTTCATAGCAAAATGGTCAAATGACAAATTTTTATTGATATTTATTCTTTTAGTTAATTTATTTTTCTCTATTTTCTCTATGATTTCATTTTAAACAGAAATCATAAGTAGAAGATAGATTTCCATAAAGAAAGTAGGTGAAGAATGTACATTTACCCATTGAAGTCAATTACATTGCACATGTTAATAGAAAATATAATGGAGGCTTAACTGCTCTCATTGGGTAGTGTGTATCAGTTGAGAGTTGGAAATTTGTGCTGCCTCCATAGTCCTGGAGGATTTTGTGTAAATTTCCCCATGTTTAGTTAATCTAGAGAGTGCTACACAGGGCTTCAACCAATCAATTATTTTTGTTTAATTTGAAGCAACCGCCCTATTATTCATCATATATCTACTTGTAGTTACGACTGAAATCAGATTTGCAAAGTAGAACTCATTAGAGAACACCTAGGGGAAGTTAGATACATTCTTTCCTCTTCCCAATAAGAAAGAATCCAATTCAACATGTTATGGTCCACATGATCGGGCATAACCCTAGCCGGCGATCTCCCAAAACCCATCACCTCTCTCCTTTTTGCTAACTCAGAGAGAGAAAAGAAAAGGACAAGAAAGTTTTCTTCTGCAGAATATGGGTTAGCATAGCATCTGAGCTTAAGAACAAAACGCAATAAATACACCCATAAGTGGTCCCCTAATCACCAGTGATTTACAACGCAAAGCGATCTGAATAATGACTGTTGGGTGCTGTGTGCACCTCTCGACACATCAGCATAACTGTATAATCAAACTGTACACGCCATAAATTTCCACATGCACAAAAAGCTAACAAAAGACTAGCATTATCTTCCTTTTTTTTTTTTTTTTTTTCCCCTTTTTTATCTTTTTTTTTTTGCCCCGGGGGGGAGGGGGAGGAATCTGACAAAGAACCCTAATCAAGGGGTTCGATTTGGGGCCATTCATGAGGAATAATGACTCCTCCTGTCACGCAAAATGATTTTCATTTGGCCCATTCGAGCCACGATTCGAGGGATCTTTTGTCTCCTTATGGAAAAATATATATAGTACAAGGGCACGGCAGACCGCATTTTATTGCCCGATTAGGTCTACGGTCTTATCTTTTGTTTTCCATTTTGTTTGGCTGAGATTAAGGGTTAAAGGTTGGCTCTTGAGTCTTGAGTATCTGTTCTGATGCAAAGTAATGGAAGTCGATAGGACATGCAGAGGATAGACGTTTGGTTCGCCTTAACTTCAAGGCGAAACAGAAAGTCATTTTGACTTTGCTAATAAAGAACCACGGAAAAAGAGAAAAAAAATGAGTAGTTAAACAAGAATTTTTGTATATGATTACAAGAACTTAATACGTTTCTGGATATTTAAGGTGTCAAATATTAAATGAAAGCCTTATTCCGATCCTTAAAATTCGAAAGCAAAACAACACCATACAACAACGACCATAATCAACTACCCCCTTTCTTCTTCACAAAGAGTATCTAAAAACATGGAGCCCTCTTGCTGGACCTAATGAAATTTCCTTCCCATAGGCCTAACACTCAAACCCTAATATCTGGTATAAGGTAGGCGTGCAAAGTAGCTAATTCAAGCATAAATTTGGAAACAAATACATAATATAGTTTGCAAAACATAACACGGTTCATTTTCCATCTTACTTTTTTAAGGTGCCAGTAATGAAGCCCATGAAATGCTTCACATCATCCTATTAATGCAGCTCCTATGGTTTAAGTTAAGGCACGTAAACCCTAGAAATTGCATGAATAAAAATGATGTGAATTGAAATGATGGTGTGGAATTGATCACAAAATTACATTTATGCCTCTCAATCATTCACATAAATTCTATTGGAGATGTGTAAGCTCAATCGATAATAATAATTTTCATTTTTCAAGTTGTTGTCTTAACTAGATATTCTTTTCCGATGCCTAAGCACCCCTATGTGGGTCATGTACAGATATACGTACGCATCTTGTACACGTAGAGAGAAAGCGATCTCTCGGAATATAATCTCTGGAAGATAATGAGAGCTAGCGATTTGCGATGGCGATGCAAAACCAACCATCTGAGCTCACGATGGTTGAAACCCTATTCTGAATTTCTGACCACTATACATTCCACGAGGCACGACCAATTCAATAATCCCTTTTGACACGTAAAAAGGAACCGATATTCCATTAATACAGGACCCTCTCTCTCTCTCTCTCTCTCTCTTTCTCTCTCTCTAATTTGTCAAGACATAGGGGGACCGACAGTAGCAGGAGGGGCGAACCTTTTGTGTACTCGGATGGTGGAAATGATGAATGGGAATATTAGTTTTGTGAATAGACATTAACTATCTTTTGTCTTATTCACATTCGAAAAGAAAGTAAGAGTAATTCTGCCAAAAAAAAAAAAAAAAAAAAAACAGAGAGAGATCGCCATGTTTCCTCTGATTTTTCTCTCAACTTTTGAAAGGAAATTATAAAAGTGGACCTACCTCCGCTTATTTTGTAAAAAATAAATAATTTATAATTTTTTAAAAATGATGGTTTATGTTGCTTAAAATAATTATTTAATAGAAAATATTTTTATTATAGATAATAATTTATATCTAGATATTAAAATTATTCATTCATCTATTTTTTTAAGTGATATAAAAGATCGTTTTTAGGAATATATTTTTTAAATTATTCATTTTATGCGAAATAAATGCACCACAAGTTCCTTTCCTCATATTTAAGATAATTTCCATTATCTAATCCATGTATGCCTATAAATGTGAGACTCCCTTTACACTTCAAGAAATATTACTTCTCTTAATGAGAGAGAAATGCCCAACTTCGTTTAGTTGAATAAAGTTGAATAGTCTTCTTTTTCATACTTGAGACGGCAAAAAAAATTATCGCCATAACTTATAAGTAGCGTTTAAACTCTAACATGTGTATATTTTTCATTTTTAGTAAACCCAAGTCATTTCATGTGAAATAATATTTAAATATTATATCACATATCTATCTAACAGCTTTAACTTTTTGAATAGTTCAAAAATATTCTGTAAAAATCTCACACGATATTAGAATAAAAGAGATGTTGAGTTCAGATCTTTTCAGGTTCATATATGTCTTCTCAATACATTCATTTAACAGTTTAAAATTTTAAAATAGTTGACAATGGTCTCATAAAAATTTCAAACCATCAATAAGTGAATATTTTCCTTACAAGACTACACGTGACCAAAAAATATTTTTACCATAATTGTTTTGATAAATTATTATTGATTAATTTTTGCTATCAGGTTTAATATGCTTCCATTTCCAATACTATTAAACTATGAGAACATATGTACATATATGTATGTATGTACGGATATATGAATGTACGAGTGCACGCAATTTGTTGGTGTGTGGATCCTAGTTTCTTTATTTATTTAGTTTTCGGGCTAAAGCATCCTAATGCACTTACTAATGATTTGGATCGACAAAGAGCATGAAACTTCCAAGTTTTCAGTTTCCCTCCATGCACTCCTTCAAGGCAAACTACCTTTTTCATTCTGTTTATTTATTATTTAATTTTTTTTAATATTCATGCACGATTTGAAGGAAATGTATGCGCCGGTTTGAGAAAAAGACTGTCATGTGAAAAGCAGAACAAGGAGAAAGGGTCAATGGAAAAGCATCTGAACATTGAATAATTAATAATTATTCTTCAATAATTCAGTTTCTTAATAACCAATAATTATTTCTCAATAATTCAGATTTCCTAAAGAGATTTCCGCATCCACCTGTTTCTTGAAAAAGGAAAACTGGCGGAAAAGAATTAGAAAGAAGGTACGTTCATCCCCTAATTCAAATGTTCCTGACACCCTCATATTGTAGAATATATATTGAGATGGACGGTCCTAATTCATTAGGAGGTTTGGTCTGATAGTGATTTATATGCGGTAGGCCTTGTCTTTGTGACTTGTGAGTTCTAGCTTCTACTAAATATTACCTCTGGGCATTTTCATTTATTTTCCTAAAAATTAAACTTTAAAAAAAAAAGAGCTAACTTTATACATACATATGTACATCCCCAATCAATCTAAAATGTGTTTGAATTTATTATATGGTGTTGAAAAGTTACAAGTCAATGCCAAATGAACTAGAAGTCAAATATAAAATGGTACTGCTAATTGTATAAAAAATAACAGAAGTATGTCAAGCACTCCCTAATATGTGGTCACTACTCACTAGCGAATTAAGGCGCAACGTGGTATCGTAAAAATTGAGAGCTCATGGTCCCACAGCATGAAGATTAATTAAAAATATTCCTCAAACTTAAAATTTTATAGGTGATTAGGCTAGTGCGATTATATCAATTTGTTTTTAATTATGTAGTAAAGTAAGAAGTGAGAGATATTACCTCCTATGGTCATGATGCTTGAACTTAAGATGACAATTTAATTAATATGAAACCCTAATACAAACAAATTAAGGAAAATATCTTTGAATGATCGGCTCATGGATATTCCATCTAATATGTTATCTCCATGCTAATTTATAGAAGATCATGTATCGTAACCATGCTGAATTTTTGCTAATTAATTTCTTAGTTTAATAGGAAGATCTCCACAACTCGTTTATGTGCTATTTGATGGAGCAAATGGAATGCAAATTCCAATCATAAACTCATTTAGCTCTGGATTTGAAAATCAACGGATTTATAAAGAACCAATTTATCCAAAATTTGATTTTTCCATGAGTTTTTGAGTAGCCGACCCTTTCCACTCGTGCTACTGAATCGGCTAAGTAATTTGATTAATTTACAATCAAGTTTGTCCGGATAACTCTCTCTCTCTCTCTCTCTCTTTCTACTTTGGACGTTCCCGTACACTCCCATTGATTTGTGTAGTCTTGTCATGCCATCGCATTGCAACCGAGTAATATGCCAAGAGGAGACCCCTGAAAAAATAAAAGAAAGTTCACCTTCGCTAGGAGTTGGGTCCACGGCCATACTTCCTTAGGCGCATCGTCCTGTTGATACTTAACCAACTTGACACGACGCGACGCCCTCTCTCTCTCCGATCGCCACAACGGGCAGTTGCTATCCTATGGTCTAGGGCAGGAGAAAAGAAGTCATGTACATCGGCCCTCGGAAATCGAGAGAGGCATACATAGGTAAAAGTTCACGCGTCGGACAAGAACACATGCAAGAAAACAAAAAGAACACAAATTAAAAAGCAGGCTACACTCAGTCTCTCTCACGAGTCGTTCTTTTCCTGCGTAAGAATCCATCAAACCTCGCACAACACATCAACCGAAACGATTCAATGTCTTTTCCCATAGCTACATCAAAATCTCTGCATCTCCTTTTTCATTTTTCTTCATATTTCCCCACTCTTGTCACCCTATCAGTTGTCCATTTTTGGGAACTTTGCATGTGAAACGGTGAAAAACGAAAAACGAAATAAAATATCTCTACTTTCGCATATCTTGAGGCATCTCTCCCCATTCATGTCATGCGGGGCTCTCCCATCATGTCCGAAAAACCTGACCATAGTTTTTTGTCAACATTGTCGTGTGAGAAACGAAAGAATTGTTAGACCCAACTTCCATGTCTTTGGAGAAGAAAGTCTGCAAAGCTTTACAATTCGCTTCTCTCTTTCATCTTGGCATGAGTTGACGATGACGGTTGAAACCCCGTCAAGTGGGCATCGTTCAGTTAAACTTGGGCCATAACTATTTCTTTGTTTTCTACATTAGAGAATAAAAAGAGCCAAGAAGGCTTGCTATGCTTGCAATGCATGTAACGTTACCATCTCGTTCTTGGCAAACCATCTTGTTTTGAAAATGCTTTATTTCTGTTTAACTAATATTGTTCTCTCTTTTCTTTTTTCTTTTATTTGTTTTTCATAATCGAGGGGTACCGTAGCAAAGACTCGGCTGCCTGAAAATACATGAATTATAGTGCGAGCCACATAAACCGCTATAGAAGAAGTCCAGACTTCTGGACTGCAAAAGTTGCTGATGGCCTTGTTACAGAAAAGTTTGCACATAGCTGGTTAAATTTAAACATGTATGTTTTGGTTGCTAAGCTGAAAACCATTGACGCCTCTACCAACTACATTAATTTGTATAACACGACCGATGCTTTGTTTGTTTCGCTTTAAAAATATTTTCATAAAAATTATTGCTTCTATCATTAGAAATAATTAATCAATGAAAAATATTTTTATTATGAATAATAATTTATGTCTAAACATTTTGATGAACGATGAAAATATTTTTTTCTATTCATTTTGTAAGTGATACAAGTGATTTTTTGTAGAAAAATATTTTTCAAATCACTCACTTTTGCGCAACAAACACACCTTGAGTGAAAAAGAATTTTATTAATACAAAACGATGTTAGTCCCTTTTTTATCATCCTTTTAATTACTTTCTATATTTTCTTTAAAATTTGAAGATGAAAGTTAGAAAATATAAATTTGTAAAATAAAACCCCAAACAACTCTAATTATCAATATTCAAATCTTTTGACAAATTTTAAATGTTATAAATTATACAAAATATCACACTTCAGTCGTTATAAGGGCGAAACTAAAAAATAAAAAATAAAAAAACCTAATTTGTTGAGTTATCCGTAGAACTTTTTTTTTCCTCATATGATATAAACGATCTTTAAATGTCTTATATATTGATTTTTAAATATGCACAGTGTTCACTATATTATTGAGTAAAAACCAAATCTTGAATACTAGAAAAAAAGAGAGGAAAATGTCAATTCAAACACGTCATGTTATCTTGTTACTTCTGTCATTTCCCTTGTCTAAGCCTGTGGAAAATATTACAAGAAGAAGAAGAAGGTGAGAGTAGTCATGGCGAGGATTTGTCAATCAAAAATCACCCTCTTCTTCCACACGTATCCAAATTCATCCCCACCTCAACCCCATCATGAATTGTGCTATCAAAGTCATCTCACTCTTTTTACTTTTTTTTGCTTTTTCTTAGTTTCTGTGGGCTTGGACTACTATTATGTATATCAAAGTCACTCTCTGTGCAACTTCCTACCCCACGCAACACTACCATCTTCAGATTCAAACCAAAATGGTGTCAGAATCTTCCTTTGCTTTGCCTCCACGTTGTGTCATACATACAATGCCTATGCCTTGCCCTCTTTCTTGGTGTTGACATTTATCTTCTTTCCTTCCTCATCTCCCTCTCTCCTTAATTAATTTAGCACATATCCCTATCTCCTTCTTCCTACCCACCTAACTTAGTAAAATAATTGATGTATGTGGGTGAAAAAGAAGGAAGATGGGGGAAATTGCCCTATCTTATCCCACCTAGCCCTTTTTATGTCCTTAGCAATCTTCTTCTTTTCATGAGAATTTATTAATTGGGTTCTTTTTGCTTTTTTGGGTTTCCAATCACATGCATCCCCTTTAATCAAACATACATGATTAGTGCTAAAAGAGTGATACTATGTATGGGCAAAAGGTTCCCCTCAAGCGATGAAGGGGCTAGAGCCTCTAAATAGCTTTGAAGGATAGTTAAATGAATCGAATCGCACATGGAATAAAAGGAGTATGACTGGGCGATTGATGGGAATCGATGCTCACAAGGGACCTTAGTCTCTATTGATAACTCATGTTTTCTTACAACAAAATATCTGCTAAAATTCAATTGTAGAACAACAACGAGGAATTGATAGGACTTCTAAGTTGTTACTATGTACTTAGGGTTCAACCCATGATATACCCTTAAAAGGGCGAGGAAGTTTAGTAAAGAGCATCAAATATTTCAGTAATGAAGTTTTAGTATTAAAGTTGCTTCATGTGTGTTCCATAGCTCACGTGCAGGGAAAAAAGGTAATACATATGTGTTTTCAATTAATACTTATCGTAAGTCGATTGATTGATACTATTTTACCGATTAGTATAAATTCGCATATGCTCTAATGCTCTGTCTACTATACCGCAGAAAAAAATTAGGGTACGGCATGAATATATAATGGAGTAGATCTCATGCAGCTTGCTTAGCTCCTACCAATTTGCTATTCTCTCAATCATGCTCTCGTTGAAAATGAAAACGTTGCTTTGGACTCTTCACATATCGTCTCGCGTGCATCTTGATCTCTTCAAAATGTTCATGTCGTTGTCCAGCAACTAAAAATCCTTTTCCCCTACAGTCGTTGTTTTGAAGTGGAAATTGCCCCTACATAATAAATTTTTATCGTAACAGTGCATGTCATTATAGATAGTAAATCTAATAAGATCCTGTCCAAGGCTGGTCTCCTCATTAATCGTGGACCCCAAGCTAAAGAAAAAAGGTCCATATGATACTATTATTACCACAACAAAGGACTAAAATCGAAATGTCCTGTTCCTGTCCTTACCAACCATCCCTTGTGCCCTTTGATATTGATACATGCTTTGTGAGCTAGATGCCCACTACCAGGCCTACAATCTATAATTCAAAGTTTATGTGATGTTATGTGAACCCGAAACTAATCTTATTTCCATATATAATAATGTCAATTTTTGGAAACTTTTCAAAGTAATTTCCGAAGGCCCACGTTCAGAAAAAAATCCTGATGAAATTCCAGCGTTCAAGTAATCCTATATCTCTATCTCTTTTTTCCCCTTTTATTTATAGAATTAATGAAGTTGTTATTATGCCATGCAGAGAGAAATTGGATTGACTTTGCATTTAGCTTCTTCAATTCCGAATTATGATAAAAGTCTGACAATCAAAGGATAGAAGAAGAAGAAGATGTGATTCATATGAGATTACCTTGCATGTAGGTAACCCTTGAGTCATGGTTCTTCATGGAGAGCATATGTGAAAGTAGCTAAAAGAAGACTGGAAAGGCAAAATTGACCTTTCACAAAAATTGAAAAAAAAAAAAAAAAAAAAGAATGAAAAAAGAAGTAAATCGTGGTTGGGCCCACCCCAATTGCATCTGGGCTGAAGCTTATATTGTACTATGGCAGGTACATCAGTACCCGACCCAATTTGACACGCCAAAACTAATAAATTGGCCATCTAATTTGTCTCCATTGCATTTGAGACGAGGGGCCCTATTTCCTCATCTAGCTTCTATCTCTATTATGAATTGAGAGATTTTTCATTTTATTTTTCCTCACACAAACTTTGATTTGGTACCCTCTTCATCACCACTTTATTTCTTTTTGTTGCAACATATATTGCCGATTTTATTTTATTCTTTTTGACTATGGGGAATTATGGAAAAGATTGAAACCTGAGCACACAATTAGACAAGAGGTGATATGCAAGATGAGGCCTACCAGGTTTTATTTTTACCCATGTGATTATTTCGAGGTGAAAGCATGCCATGCTTCTGTGCACGTGAGACATGAAGTATCTAATGGCGGCATGTCTTGCACCGCATCTTGTTCTCTTCCTCTGAATTTTCTTACTTTAATTTCTCTGTCCATTAATGTAAGATTCAAGATATGAGGATTTTTCATTATCCTTTCGGCATCTCTTTTGCAGCTTCTGACTCAAGGCATTGAAAAGAACAAGAGAATAATAGGATTAGCACAAAATGGAGATGATACGAGACAATGATAATTATGATTAATGTTGTGGCGTGCTACATGTGATCAATCTTGTTGATAAGGTTGGGTGTTTTCTTTTCTTATTTTAATTTGGTCTTAAACCAGAAGTGTAGCTTCTGTGAAATCAGTGGGGGTAGATGGCCAGGTAGGCTCTGCCGAACGCCAAGTGCTTGTGACATTGGCTGTGTAATAAAAAATTTGTATTGCCTCGACCTAATTAGGAAGAAGCCAAGGAGATTGAGGGGTGGCTTATCTCATGGCTAAACAACAAATGATGCGTCTTCAAAAGCGTGGCTGACATTGCCGCGCCTGTGCTAGCAAAGTTTACCTGCATGAACTTTGGTCGGTTGATCATGCTTTCTTTTTTCTAATCTCGTTGCTTCTTTTTTCTGTCCTTAATGGTGTCTCGTCATGAATGTGATTGAATGGCCAAGAGAAAAGAAGAAGAGAAAAGCACAGATCACTCCAACAGCTCAATCTTTTGAATTGTAGGCTTGTAGGGGCGTTTTTCTTTTCTTTATACAATTTATACTTTTGGCGAGAGTTTATAGGTGCCTTGTTTGAATCATAGCATTATTGTGTTGGCCAGATTAGAAAAAAAAAAAAACGGAATCATAGCATCATTACATGTTTAGATAGATTATGTTAATGACATCTGCTATTGACTTCATCACCTGTTTTTTTCTATGTTATTTCCTTCTTTGTGTGCATATTATAAAGTTTTTCTTGTCCATACCCTCTTCCCAATTCTTTTCAGACGTGTTCGGACTAACTTGCCACCTATTAATGCCAAATTTATTAAATTTCAACTTAAATGTTTGTCAAGCGTAATTCACATGGATAGTTTTTCTTCATAATCTAGTAGCATAGACGTGGAGATCTGACTTTTTGAAGCCCATTAAACACGTTGCAAACCTCATAAATTGATTAGGCCCCAACTTAAGATGGCTCTCGCTTAGAGTAATTTGCATACGATTAGTAGGATTCGAATCAACAAATTCCAATTCTTGAGCTGGAAATACACCAATTCAACTGCACTAAACTGGAGTTTGCATATGCAATAGGGATTTTCCTTTGGACGAACAATCTCTTCGAGGTGTATCTTCTTTTTGCCTTCCGTGTTGCTTCCCTCCTTTCCTCTTATTATCCACAGTTGTGATCAGATTTTGATGACCACCCACTTCCTGTTGTTGGGTCAAAATGATCATCCTTTGCATCGCCAACTTCCGGTAAAATAAATAGGGTTGTTTGTTTTTCTCACTTGGTCATGAGCGCTTCAAGCGATTCATGGAACATAACGTTTCTCAGATGCTGTCCAATATAATAAAGAACCCTTTTGGACAATTGCTTAGCCACAGAAGCAAAGATTGGACAATTTTCTCTTTACATATCTCTTGTGTTTGGTCAAAGTTTGTAATCTAAGGAAAAGCCCTCTATTGCCATCTTTATCTGATGCCCTCTATACATAAACCGATTTTACAATCCAGAACCCAATAGCTTTACACTAATTAAAAGTTAAAAACTATACATGAATTGACAAAAAAGAAAAGGAATCGGTAAACAAGTCTGAAGAGTACCTCCATGACATGAGCTTGACGTGACCAATAGGATTATTATCATACTAGTCTCCGCTATTTTCGTTTTGGTCCCATTTATCTTATCGTTATTTGGAAGGTTATCTTATGTCGATCTAATATATATATTTAACCACGGATTAGATTAGTGCTTTTAACATTACTATATGCTGATCTAATGTGTGAATTGAATGACTAGTCACATGAATTTGGATGTAACCTCTGAGAGAAAACCTAAGGGACGTTTGGAAACTCTTGTTTGGGTGTCTTCTCAGAACCATCAAAGGAACAAATCACTAGCGTCCCACCTGCTTGTATTGACCCCATCTCAGAAAATTCAATTATCAATGAAGCACTCAAACTTAAGTAACCATTCTTGATTCAACCGCTTTCATCATCACAAACGTTATTTTATTTATTTATTTATTTTTTTGTATTGGTGAGATGGAAGGACAAATTGCAGCTGTTGAAGGCCTTAAGCCTCAAGCCTCAAGTATGGGACCATGTGAGGCAATATTTAATAACAAAAATAAATTATCTGCTTACATATGGAATAGCATCCAAAGTTGCCCAACTAATCTGAAAGAGTCATGTTTTTCCTGTCGCTATCCTCCATGACAGTAGACCATTATATGCCGGTGCTTGTGACTTGACATCCTTAGAAAAGTTTCGGGCTGAAATGGTTTAACTTCATTAATTACTAAGGTGGAAAAAGATCTATCTGAATGGCCATGTCGATGATGATCTAATGGCAGATGGTAGACATTGAAACACCCTTAATTTGTTTTTTTCGTCAGAAGTGAATTGAACATATCCAAACTTTTTTTTCAATGAAAACAAGGAGATGATTCAGACCATCCATCTTGAAGTGCCTTAAAACTCGGGGAGATTGATTTGGTCAACTTATGGAAAAAAGAAGATTGCTTTGGCTTTCGTTTTCATTGATTGATCAGCATTTGTGCAAGGAAGGCAGGCTAAACTTTTTTTCTAATTCCCACTGATCTTATTGACATTTGACAATAAGGATGGATGGGAGGTCACGAGACGCACCTAAACTTGTCCCACCAAAATGAGGAAAGCTCTTGGAAACTTACACGACTTCATTGAAAAGAGCAACAGAGTTAAATACATAAATTGGTTGAAAAAAGGTACTCAATAATACTCAACTGGTGCAGTGAACATGAATCTTTTTGGGGTTAAACGATAAAGATGTCAAATAACTCGATCTGATCTCTCTAGGGTTGGTGACAAATCACAGAGGAAAAAAGGGGGGGGTGGGATGTAACTTTGAGAAGCAAATCTCTATCCACAATTCAAAGGTCTTTGAATTTTTTATGTGATGATATGCGACATGATTCTAGAGAGGTGAACATAGAGAGAGACAGAATAGAGTTGCTAATCTTGCCAAGATGAATATGTACAATGAAATTAATTCTTAATCAGACGATCAAGATGATAAAATATGACTCTTATCATTTAAATATTTTGAAAAGAAAGGAAGCCAACTATTATGGTTGATCTCATCTCATCTTGTACCAAATTGGATGATAGATATAAAAGATATTTATATTGGAATTGACAGACCATGATAGATATCTTGCAAATAACTTCAATGACATATGAATACAATCTATCCAATAGTCACTAACGAAGAAGACATTGGAATCACGGAAGGGTGATACATCCTTTGCTCAATTTCAGTTCTCTTGATAGCCATCAGCTTTTATTATTTTCATTTTTATTTTTTAAAAAAGAAACTTATTTATTTATTTTTTATTGTTTATATCAAAGCACATTATTAGAGGAGCCCGGGAATCACCAAGGGCCATGTGATGTTCTCTTTGGCGTTGCTTTTTACCCATAGTTATTGCCATCACCTGCAACGCTTTTGGTCAGACTTCAACTTTGTGTAACATCTGATGGACTCATTGAATAGGGGGTGTGATGAGGACCGAGGACCAAGGAGGGTGTACATCATTATTCATCTAATAATAATAATGGTACGATCTCACATGGTTGAATTGCTACGTTGGAATAGTCTCTTGCGCTATTTTGGGGGGGCAATACCTGCATTGTGACCCATCTATTCTTTTCCTTGGTGTCTCCAAACAAAGTTCCATCATGCGTTTGAGAGGTCTCTCTCTCTCTCTCTTTCTCTCTCTCTCTCTTTGTTACGCTTGTTAAGCGAAATAAAGCGGTAGCAAAAGCAAATATGTATCTACATCTCGAGGTCTAAAGTGGGGGGCTTGGTGTTGCTTTAGACATCGACTTGGAATTGCCACCAAGATAGATGTGGAATCTTTTCCTATGATCTCATCGAGATCTTGCGTAACTTTAGTGGATTCAATTCTCTGTGGCTAACAGTGCAGAGCATGAGGAACCAAAATTCCCTTCATAACTAGTCTGAAATCTGAGGTTGAAATGAGCGGCGGAGATAATGGGGTTTGATGTAAAGGTTTAGAAAAAAGCTGTTTGAGGGAGAAAGAAAAGGTCAAGTGGAGAACTTGAGATGGGCAGGGCCATTGAAACCGAAAGCATTTGACAGCCTCGTTTTGAGGGGTTTGGGTGATAGAAACAGAGAAAAGAGAAATCCACCAAGAAAGGTGGTGTTGGGTTGAGAAGCATATATAAGAGAATAAAGCAAAGAAAAGCACCATCTCCATTAAAAACCTCCATTGCTAAAATGGTTGAAAGTAGCTTTGAGAGAGAGAGAGAGAGAGAGAGAGAGAGAGAGAGAGAGTTCCCAACAATGGAATTTTTCTTCGTCATTATGTTATTTTGCCTTTAGAGCCCATTTTGGAATCTTTCCAACAAAGCACGAGGAATTCAAGCTTGAGTTGATTTCACTTTGAACTGAGGACGCGTGTTACAAAGGACTGGGCTCGGCTATCCCATGATTAGGCTTTCCATCTTTTTTTTTTTTCTTATTCTATCTTTATTTTTTTCTCCCTTTGGTGGCAGTTGAAATGCCTATTGTGGTGCGTCTACCGGAGCTCCAGATTTCAATAAAAGGCTATTGAAAATTGAGCAGGCATACAATGATCGCACTACCAATTTTCTTCCTCCAATTTCATTTTCCGTTTGGTAGGACATAATGCTCCCTAGGAAATGTACGTGATAGGCATTAGGCAACCCCGTGTTCATATAATTGAGGAAGTCTGTTTATTTTCGGACTTTGAACCAAAAAAAAAAACTATTTGGTACTAATTCAACCCACCTTCACCGACCAGAAAAAAAAAAAAAAAAAAAAAAAAAAAAAAAAAAAAAAAAAAAAAAAAAAAAACCCACCTACACCAAGTTCGGCAATCCAAACCACACAAGATTCTATGTTACCTGCACATCACCTATTGAGAAGGCTAAAAAAATATATTAAGCCCATCAGACAAGCCCGGACCAGCTCATTCGTATCAATTTTCACTTCATGGACAGTCCACCATAGATTCAAAGCACACAGCACAAAGTATAGGAATGGCAAGTTTTGGTGTAGAATGAACAATCTGTAGCCTGCCGCAAAGTGTGAGCAATTCCCCACATATGCATCCAAACCTATCATATGCAATCTAAATAGACCTAATGTATGCAGAAAGAGTTTGCGACACTAAATTACATCGGCGCCAATAACCCTCAAAACATAGTTATCTGCAGCATAAAGAACAGGGAGGAGAATCTAAAAGGGCGCTTGGACATGAAACTACCTAACAGAACCGATTCCAGTACAACAAATAACAATGCCATGTTACTCCATCCTCAAATTCAGCCTTTGGCCAGTGTCCTACCTCTGAATCATGTTACAGTTTTTCTATCTGCTCAAGAGAAGAAAAGTGAGCACCGATGATGTGGAGAGTTTGTTGATCAATCTCAGCAGTACTTACAGACTTCGGTAAAGAAAAAGCAGATCCAGACCCCATTTTCTTATCATCTCCAGCAGAATGTGCAGGCAGGGATGGCTTGGTGTTTTCTGCTACTGTTTCCCCCAACCCCACATGCTGACTAATTAACTGGGCTTGCATATCCAAGCAAGATTTTAAATCCTCCTCATTCCGTGCTTTGTTCAGCTTCTCGTTTAGATCACGGATAATCAAAGCTCTTTCAACCTGGAAACCTTTTATTTTGGGTCTATTATTCAGTTCGCCTTGGGCAACTGAGTCATTTGCCCGACTATTCAACTCGAGCTTCTGAAGTTTCCTCAACCCTTGATCAATGACACCATGAATCCTCTTTCTCAAATTTTCCTTCCTAACTGGGTTCGCTCTTAGCTTCAGTTTCATCTCTGAGAAGACAATGCTCTTCTCCTCCCCACAAGTGGGGCTAGATATTGATGTGGAGGACTCATCTTGGCCAAAACCTTTGGCTAATGACTCCAAAGCAAATACCTCTTCTAGTAGGCCAACATTCTGCATATATCGGTCAAAAGATTCGTTCTCTACCTCAATATGCCGATCCTTGAACTCCTTCAACTTGGCAAATCTCCATTCATTTATAGCCGCAGCATCCTGAAAAAGCTCTCGCAATGAAGAACATGTATTGCGGAACCATTGAAACACATCTAACAAAGATTCAACACCTAGAGAGCCTCAATCATGCGGTACCTTTCTGGTTAATGGCTTCTTAGAACGCAATGGCAATTGCACACTATTGAATTGGGCAAAATTGTTGGATAGTTGCCGAAGAGATGCAACTCTCAGTGAACTCCTGAAAGAAAGCCACAAAGAAGTAATTCTAATCACGTTTCATTTATCCCCAGATGACATACCTATGCTATAAGCAAAATAGGTTAATCAAGCAGCTATAAAAGGTACAAAACATTTCAAGTTATTACAAATATAGTGACAATGAAAAAACTTTGGACAAGCAAAGAAAATGAAGCAAAGAAAGAATTCATGAGAACTAAGTGAATACTTCCAACAGTTTAGTCCACATAAGAAGTTACATTTCAGTTTTAACTTCTTAAATATAGTCAAATAACACAGCCAAGATCCTCTGATTCTAACAACCATGTCATTTGGTGAACAAGCGCGACAACTTACTACGTAAAACTTTGCTGCTTTCATTTAAAGCAGTGAATAGATTGCTTTAGGATGTCGACAAATAAAAAGCTTGAAAGATAGCATGCCCAGTAGGCTGATGGACTCTGTCCTTGTCCATGCCTGTTTATTTGAGCTACGGTAAAAGCAAATTGTACTACTTTGTTTTCCCACCAAAATTGAAAATATTGCACAAATTTCAAAGAATTATGAAGATACTATAAGCCAATCTACGTGTCTACATTTGTATTTTGTGAAGTTTTGAATGTTTTGAGTTTAAAAAAAATCATATTGTGTGCGCCAGGAAATTTTGATTAAGCAAAAAATTGAAAATAAAAGGGAATCCAAGAAGGCACGTCTAAACCTTGACCAAGAATACCTAAGTCATCATACATTATGATGGGCATCAAATCTCACATTCTACTATTTCTTTATCTGCAGTAAACATGCCCTGACAGACTTAAGTCTGACATGGAGATTGAAAATTCCAGTTTTTTACTACAAAAGTGACAAGCTTACGTGCCTTGTTTGATGGATCATTTTCAAGACCACTATTTTTCCTCAGACATTAACTGTGAATAACTGCCAGTCCTACAAAATTATATTAAGTCATAACCAACCCCGTCCAATATAAATTTCACATTTCAATAATAAAAAAAAAGGTCATCTCTAAGAACATGATTGAAACGAAATCACACTGAATAAAGCCACACTGTGACGATAATGTCAAACCACTGAGTGAAGCAGCATCTCCTTTACATCTGAATATAACTTTGCACTTAGATGTACATCTATAGTGCATCCACCAAGAAATTTACTTTACGATCAACTAAACATGCGAAAATGGGCAGATTTTTTAATCACATTGAACTAAAAAGGACCGAACTAAATGTCTAACCAATGTAAGTATCTCTATTGGATGAATATGAAAAATAAGAACTACAGCAAACAAGTCACTTATACTATGAGCAATTAGAGCTGAAACTTCAACAAAGCAGGTGATGTGCATCCATTGGTGATAAACACTGACAACTTACCCTGAAGAAGATGGTTCAGTTGCCTGCTGACTAAATATAGGAGAGCTTGAAGGTGGGGTCTTCTCTGGAAAAGTTGCATTGGCTTTCAAAACTGCATGAGTGGCAAGTAAGTACTAAAGACAATGCAATAGATCATGAGAAACAGAGAATCTCTAATGTCTAATTAGGGAGAATGGCAACATCAGGAATAAATGGCCATGACAAAAGAAAATACCATCATAAGCTTTTGCAAACAAATTCACAAATCTCAAATTGCACTTCTGCATAGCAAGTTCACCCAGCTTTGGCATTTACTTGGCCAAAGTGTCATACGTGATGAATCACATGTCTACGGAAGCAAACATGCGAACCATTTCTTCTACCTACTTCTCCTTTCCCATAAACAAATATCATCAAATAAGATCACAGGTGAATTGAAAATTTTGATAGTCAAATCCCTGCTCATGATGAACGTCAGAGTATATACGGATTTATGATTGATAAACTGCATCTTTCACTAGTAAAAGTTTTCATCAGTCCACTTTTGACATTTGCTTCTGATAGATTGATGCAGAATGCATCACATCAATTACTGAGACAATGACTAATCACTTACAGCATTTATAATACCAGCAGTCTAAACAACATAAAGTGGGATATGAAGTACGAACTTCTCAGTTTTCATCATGTCAAACTCAGTGGGCTCTGTCATATCTATTTAAAATCTCAAATAGAAGATTGTCATTGCTACATAGAAACATGTATTTAATATTTTCACCAAAAAAAAAAAAAAAAAAAAAAAAACATCTATTTAGTACCCAAAATTAGAGACATAGAGTAGCATGACCATGGAAAGGGGGAAAAAAAACTCTGTAGGACATGCTAGATTTGTTTTTATTATGATTTATAGACAGTCCAATAAATTCTCTACTTTACAAATTACAACATAAAGGCATCTCCATATTGTAAATATTCTGACAAGAAAATACATAGAAAAAGCATTATCTTTGCATCCTAGAGTCAAATGCCAATGTACACCTTCCTAATCATAAATGTTATCTTCTGTCCCATCGAAAAATGTTGCGATATCCAGCATACCATTTTAACATTTAGAACCCAACCACCCATGCAAACATTGTTACATTTAAAACTCAGAAGCGCAGAGAAGGATGTATTGTTTCAGGATACCATCAAGCAACATCATCCAAGCAGCATTAGCATCCTAAATCCTTAAAAACATCGCTACACTTGAATGGCAACAATACCTTAAATAGAATCTAAATATTTGAAAAGTAGCATACCATGAATATGACAGGGATTTTGAGCTTTGGAGCAGCAACTTTTGCATGACTGGTAAGGACACCTACACAATAACCTCAACAGATCAAAATGGAGATTACGGGGAGATAGATGTTGTCTCAAAATCTCGAAAGAATCACCACATTCTCAAAATCAAAGCACAATAATTCCCTTTGGGTCACTGTTGACAGAATGGTGCGCAGATTTCCTTGCCAACACTACCCGCTAGCTATATCAAGGCATGA
This sequence comes from Eucalyptus erythrocorys, assembly GCA_014182555.1. Lineage (NCBI taxonomy): Eukaryota > Viridiplantae > Streptophyta > Magnoliopsida > Myrtales > Myrtaceae > Eucalyptus > Eucalyptus erythrocorys. The sequence goes on from CM024602.1 coordinate 16,444,248, forward strand.
TCAGACAACTCATTGGTGTGATATACGTTTGAACTACATCAGTATTTTACGATTCGGTCGGTCAACATGATAGCACTTCTAGACATTTAATACGCTCCCAAATTAGGCAAACATCACAACCTCAGATATTACAATGAATACCCACTCCTCTTTTCCAAAATATATTAAATGCGGTATCAAATGCGTTTGTGATCTCTCTCGATGAGGACTTCAGCCACTCATACATATTTTCGTTATAATTATCTCAACATAGAAAGTGAAACAATGTCAATATAAAGCAATTTGCAAATGTTCAAGCTCAAGTTTGAGAAATAAGATTTAGGCTTGGCGTAATTCAATGTCCCCAAAACTTCACAATCCATGCTGTGGTGTATGGCAATGAGATTTGCCATATTTAATTTAACGGCATAAGGAGACACATTATTTCACTTTAAATGATTGTATTGCCCATATGAAGGGTAAATTATGCAAATTACATATTGTATAATCTTGACATGAAACACACATGATTGGTAATAATTAAATGATTTTGCTTTGGACATCATCAGTCCTCCCAACAAGGATAACTTTAAGGATCTATGTGGAACTTGTTTATACTTGAGTCTCGAAAGCAAAAGGAAAGTACAATATGAGAAAGTTACAAACTACCGAGGGGTTACCCCTGTTATACAAAAGTTACAAACAGCTAGAACCTACAATGTCTAACAAACTATACAACTCTCGAGAGCAATGTACACCTTATCATATAGAAATTGAATCACTAAAGGCATGATCATATCAATCCTATAACTCAATCAATTAGAATTACATCACATAAAGGTTAAAAAACCTAGATCAAATGCATGTAATTCCTTGGGTATCAGATTGATGAATTGTTATCACATAAGATTTTGAGCAAGACTTAAACAGTATAACTACACTTTGGTCCTCCACGTAAAATCATTTGTGCGATTCGATTTAATTTCTTTTTGCTTTTCAATTGAATCTTTTAACTTCTTCAATTCGGAATCAAGTCCTCCCTTTGTTTACCATTACCAAAACCGTGTCTTACATAACCCATCTCGCTAGCGATATGTCTATGCTCACAAATGATCAATTAATATCGGGCAAATGATCAATTAATATTGGGCCAGTATACGAGATTATACGCATCCATAAATAAAAGCTCATGAAACAGTTCTCTGCTTAAAACACCTGCTCCTACATTGCCCTTGACGCAGAATCGTGACAATTGCCAGCTGGAAGAGCCCTAACTTCTTACCAAGCGAGAATAAGTAAGCCGGATAGGATATCTACGAACTACGTAAATCAAAATTTGAATTTTAGTCAATTCTGCTCTCCACTTCCAGACGTGAACGTGGCACTTCTGACCAAATTACAAGCAAGAACCTCGGTTGGAGGGAATCCTAAGGTAAGCTTATCAAATCACAATCCATTTCGCGAGCTCGATACCTCCTGTTTCTCTACCCTAATTACTACCATGAGCAAGCATCTAACAGCCATATACGCAAGAGAGCTGCCTGCAGATTCAGCCCAATCCCAAGGGACCCGCCAATTTCGGCTGACTCCGGGCATCAACAGCGACTAATCTGTCCACCAAATCGAACTCGCATCCTCCTATACACACGGTCTGGAACGATACATCCGCTAAGGAGAGCGGGTGGTCACCCCTGGCCATGAGAATCCGGAGCCTCCTTCAACCTAAAGCACTCGCGGGCCAAAGCCGTCGCGGCGTTTCCGAACAAACTCACTCAAGACAAAAGAAGAATAAAAACGAAACCGCAGCAACACGAGCGCTGGAGCAACACAGAAAAACGGCGCGACGAGAGGAAAAAGGCGACGCCTTTCGAGACTAGCGACCGGGGGAATCGAGGCAGGGAGGGGGTGGGGGAGGGATCGAATTGGTTACCGGGAGCGGGCGACGTTGCCGCACTGAATGCACTTGGGCTTGTTGAGGCCGCGGAGGGTCTTCGGCGGCGGCGTCTCCGTGCGGTGCCCCCCGCGGCGCCGGCGGCCGGCGGGGCCGGCGGCGCTGCGGCGCTCTGGGCCGCCGACGGGGCCGCCATGTTGGGGAGGAGGATGGCTTCGTTACGTCGCAATGTTCGGTTGGCGCGATACCTGATCGACGGGAGTCCTTTTAATTTCGGGGGCGATCGGTGGCGGAGGAGGCGGAGGAGGAGAGGGCCGTTTTAAACGAACCGGCGGGTCAAGAAGCGGCCGAGTCGGGTCGGGTAGGAGGGAATCGGGTCAATGGGTCGGTCGTCCTCGGGTTCACGGGCCTGGCCCGGTACTTGTCAGGTACAAGATATGATAATCCTTTGTTTAATTGCCGTAACGGGATTAACTAATCAATTCACCACATCACTCGGCATGTCGACCGTTATAAGCTATTCTTGTAATTCCGGACACTATGCCCACATAATATTTTCCTTTTATGACACATCGATTAAATATCAGTATACTAATGAAAATTTCAAACCTTTCGATTTTAATTGGATTCATTGCGGCCTTGCCAACGAGTAATTTAATTGCGAATGTTATGTCTAAGAAGATATGCAAATTGCCGTGAGGAGCAGGGGGCGTGGCGATGCAGTTCCATCGTTGTGTGGCTCTTTTTTTTTTTTTTAAATTAAATTAAAGAAACCCTCGAAAAAGAAAGAGAAAAGGGGCTGGTGCGAAGAAGATGCAAGGAAACTGGGATTGAGAGAGAGAGGAAACCATCGATAGATTTGTTAGAATTCTAGGGTTCAGGTACATATGATAAATCGCAAATTAAAAAGGCATCTGGGAAAAAATAAAGAAAAATGAGAGGAAAAGAAGGAAATTTTTTTTTTTTTTTTTTTTTTTGATTGGAGGACTGGACAGGACCAGGATTATTAACAAGCAATTTTTAATGGGTTTCTTTGATTTTAAATTGTTCTAGTGAATTTTTCTTTTTTAAACTGAGATTTTTGTCTGGGGGAGCTGTGATAATTTTTTTTAAAAAAATTTCGCTACCCATTTCATTGATATATATTATATTAGTATATGTATTTTAAATTGGATTTGCACTTTTGAAGAGGAAGAGTTCATATAAGTCGTATCGGACTTGACGATTTGGATTAAATTTAAGGTGTCTTTGTCTCTTTCATTTTTTTTGGACCAAAGTGTCACTGTTTCAATTAAAGAGTATTCTTCGACCCAAAAAAATAAAATTAAAGAGTATTCGGCGAATTAATTCTCTAAATTGTCTTATGGTTCGTTCAAAATAAAGAAAATGAATTTTCCCCAAGTGCATTCAAGTTGGATAGTATGTGGATATACTTGGGGTTGGTTTTTAATAAATTATCGAGACTAGGCCTACTTAGATAAAGCTGACCAAGCCTCGTCATGTGATCACACGTTAAGTTTTTTCCTTTGCAATTCTGTTTTAGTTTGTTTTAGGCCTTTTCCTTCGGTGGGAGATGGGGAACAAAGATGTGAAAACTGATTCTAACTTAGAATCTAATAGAATATACGCTATGTTTCATGAAATTCCTTGTACAAAGAGTCCGGTGCATATATATTTTCCATTTCTGTACAATATATGATTAATTGAGATTTTCTAATTACCAATATGTTGATGGAAAAAAATATAACCAAATTATGTTGCGTTTGTTAGGGCACTGTTGGAGAAGTGAGCAAGTGAGGCTAACATTTACAACATTTAATGAGAAGTATGCTTAAACTTTGTTGACATCAAAATTTTGCCAAACCATCTAGAGATAATTGCATAGAAAATAAGAGACTGAGGAATAACTTTTATTAAACTGCATATAGTCATTAGAAGTATATTTCATTCAAATGCATATTTGTTGGACTAGTGGTGGATGGACTTAGGTAGAAGGTTCCGAATTTAATTAATAAATTGGACTGAGCCTATTAGAGAATGTAATTTTGGCGAAGCCCATAGAGTATTTGTGCGGCGGAAATTTGCATTGAATTATTAATTTATTAGGTAAGGTACTTTGAAGATAATTCATGTTACTCTATGAATATTCAACTAGAGGAAACAATGAGAAAATTGCCTAAGTTGAATATCATAATTTGGAAGTAAAACATTTTGCTCTTGGAAGAAAAGCCCTAGAGCGGAGCCTATAAAAAGCAAGCCTTGCATTCACGTCGCTGCGCCCTGAGTCCAGCAGATTTTTCTGCTCTTTGCAGATTCCACCGTGCCCATGTCGTTGCAGGCCAATCCTCATCGCGTAAGGGGACGCCGCAGCAGCACGATCGTGTCTGAACCATCCATGGCGTCCCCGAATCCCTCGCCTGCAAATCGTTGCTGCTGTTTGTTTGCGTCCAGGTCATTCCTCGCCCGCTCCGCAGCTTTCCGGTGTCTCATCCGGCGCCTGAGCCGTGGAGCCCTGAAGACGACCTGCTGACCCGTGGCCGAGAGGTCCCTGCACCACGAGTCCCTGCATCAACGACGAAGTAAGTAGCCCCGCCTTGCACGAAGCCGCTGCGCTACTGCAATAACCCTCGTAGCGATGACTCCAGCAACAGCAAGTCTTTCGTTGGACGTTCGTTGAATTTTGTTGCAGGTTATTCGAGAAGGGACGGGTGGAACATTTTAGTGCGCGGTTTAGAAGTTCGAAAATTAGAGGGATTGTCACAACACTAGTGGATTTGTCTTGAAGACGTTGCAGCCCCGGTGTCACCGATTCCCACAAGTCCAGCAGCTCAACCTCGATGTCCCATCTTTTGAGCAACAAGTTCCACGACAACGATTATTGTTGCCGCTGTTTTTGACTCGGTTCATCGCCCACCAAGCGACACACCTTGGCCGAGCATCACCTTGATTTGACCGAGAGCCAAGCTCCACGAGCAACCATCCTTGCACCATGAGTGGTCGCTGGTCGCCGCCGCTGCCCCCACCTGCCGTGCCGAGCTGCTGCACCGAGGCATCGCATTCCAGCCCGGCGAGCCTGCTGTCCCTGAGACGCGTCCTGCTGTCTTAGCTCGTGAGCTGCCCACCGCCGTCGAGCCATGTCCGTTGGGATCACCGTTGGGATCTGTGATCCCACGCCCTAGCCCATAAGTTGATCTTCGAATTAGATAATTTTCTTATCTTTAATTGATTTGAATATTTACTTAGCTATTTTGATTGATTGTTATTTTTGTTAAATATTCAAGCAAATATGCGTATCCACAAGATACAAAATATCACCCAAGTTTCCTAACTTTGGCAATCCGATCACTAATTATGAGATACGATACCGAGTGGCATAGAAAATCTTTCATTTTACCTATAACTACTTGAATAAGATTGTTGATTTACCATTTTTTAAAATTTAAATGGAAAATCGATATCCTTAATTACTTGGATATGTTTGCTGATTTATTCTCTTTCCAAATTTAAACAGATAAGATAAGCTTGTGGATTGCATTATTTTGTTGAATAGTTATCATGTTGTTTGATTATTTCCATAAAAATTTCAAGAAAAGATTAGATAGAATTTCATTTGATCCTGTTAATAACATTATCCGTTTTAGATTATATTGCATGTCTAAATTAGGTAATTTATTTATTCCGAATTTTTGAAATAAAAAATGCAATAGAGTTTCTCTTTCTTAATCTAAATGGCACGTTTAAATATTGGGTATTTTAATTACCAATTTTAATTAAAAAATACAAAAAAAATCATGCACATGTCACGTAAAATTGGTTCATCTATTGTGTCATTTAGTAATTCCATTCTTACATATTAGGATAGTTACACTATTTATTACTTGTCATTAAAGTTAGGTCATTTAATTAAAGTTGTGTGACATATAGTTTGCATGTTAGGTCGCATGACGCGTGTCATTTTAGTATATACATATCTTTGTACGTAATTACATTTATTATAGTTGCATTGCATTGCACATTGTTTAGATTTCATTTTAACAAGTGAAAATCCAAAATAATATCGAGTGAATTCCATGTTAATTAAAAATCATATTTAGAACGCTAATGTGATTTGTAACTTAACATCACTGTGGATGCTTTCATTACTCTGAGTTAGTTCCGCAATTTATTTATTTCTTTATTGGTGTGACAATGGCCGGTGTCGTCTTCTTGTGATAGGGTTAGGATCTAATGACCAGCGTCTCTAAATTAGGACACATTCACCTCAAGCTTTCTGTCAGTTGAGAACTAATATCAACAAATCTCTCAGTGTTGCACGGGATATGAAGTCTCAGATACTTGACATTCAGCATTGGAGGAAGCATTTTACTTCCAATTTATTCAAGAAGAACCAATGCCTATGTATATAAAAAGAAGAATAGTAGGATTTCAATGCTCAGTTCACACTGGCATAGAAATACTTGATACAAGATAGTACCCCTAGCATTGATATATTCAGCAAACATAGTCACCCTCTCACTTCAATCCCCCTCTCGTTCACTTCAACTCTTTCTTTATTCATTCCCTTCACTTCAGCATCCTCTCGCCCTCCATTCACTCCAACTCCCCTCTTTCTCACTCTTGCACTCTCACCTAGAGGTGGCAAAATGGGTCTTAGGACTTTGGAATTCTTCTTTCATGCTCTCTGTTGAATGACTTGTAAAAACCTCTTTAAATACACCTATATGCCTTTACGACCAATGGCACTTTCCAGAGGAATTTCTTCTAATCAACCCATTGGACAGAATCAATCAAGGAGATCTCGAGCCGTTTGAATATTGAGATGAAAGTCTGATGATTCCGGTTGCCCATACAATCAGAATCTTGATTTCCATAAATAGATTCTTTCCAAATAAACTTACCTTCCAAAAATAATTTTCCGGTTCCGTGATTGATTTCGACAATGACATCCAAAATGGTAAGTGATATTTCCAACCAGAAAGCTAGGGTGTTCATCAGCTTCCAGTTAGCGGGTGGCTTATCATGTACTTTGTGGGAGCAATTTGCTTAATCCATCTTGAAATCATGATTCGCGTTATTCCAGAATCCCCTCTGTGGCTCGTCATGTAGGAACGCATGTATGATGCGCAGGGCGTCCTCGCTAGGATCTCAAACTCGGAGCTCATTTGCTTGTTAAATCGAGGCGGCTGTCAGCAACGTGGCGCATGGGTTGACCCTAGGCATGTTGTGGGATCTTTTTTTTCCAACTCGATCTGTCTGCCACATGCTTGTTTGCGCCATCTTGATGCAAGTGGCTCGACAAGCCTGTGGCTTTGATAAAATCTTTCTTTACAGCCCTCGTATTTTCGAGATGATTTGTGTCAAGTTCCCAGATGACAAGCTCTTAAAGATCATTGCACTCGAAATTGTAAATGCAATATTCACCTTAGTTGTCAGTTTCCTTGTTGACAAGGTTGAACGACGGTGGATGCTGCTGAGGAGCCTGAGCTGGATGATCGGGTCCCTAGTCTCCCTGGGAATGACCTTAAATTACATCGATCAAGGCCACACCAAACACTGGTGCATCGCATCATTGTTCATTTATGTAGCCAGCTACTCGGTAAAAGTGACAGATCTATGTTTTGCTAGAAATTGGAGCAATGAGCGAGACAATCATGTCCATAATGAAGGAGTAGAAGACAAGCGGCAAGCATGCTGAGACTGTGATATCGTACATTTTCTTATTTTCGGCTTTTGGATCAGTGATGGTGGGGTTGACATCAGACTGGTTTGGCTGCTGCCGTGGATTAGTTTTGTGGGATTCTTCTTCTTCATTAAGCCCAATGTCATGGGCATCAATTCCAACGATGCCTTCGTCCTATTTGGCCGCTTCATCGCTCAAGTCGGGATTGGCTACGCCCTCATGGTCACCCCTATCTACATTGCAGAGATCACTCCTGCCATCTTTCGTGGCTTGTTCACCTCCCTTCCTGAGGTACTCACATTTTTTCCCCCTAATTTATGGTATCTTTTCCATTTTTTTAGTATGTCTTTGTTTTTTATCATTTCCAAAATTTACTTACTGGAAACATTAGAATTAGAAAGGTAATTGCATATATTCATTTGAACATGTTTTGGCGGTTTGGGTGTTTAGCAGTTTCCATTTAGCGGGTAGCTTATCATGTACTTTGTGGGAGCAATTTGCTTGATATTCTCGAAACCAAGGTTCGCGTTATGCCAAAATCCCCTCAGTGGTTCGTCATGTAGGAACGCATGCACGATGCGCATGGCGTCCTCGCTAGGATCTTCAACTTGGAGCTCATTTGCTTGCTAAAATTGAGGAGGCTGTTAGCAACGTGGCGCATGGGTCAACCCTAGGCGTGTGGTGAGATCTCTTTTACCTAACTCGATCCGTCTATCACATGCTTGTTTGTGCCATTTTGGTGCAAGTGGCTTGGCAAGCTTATGGCTTTGATAAAATCTTTCTTTACAGCCCTCGTATTTTTGAGATGATTGGTGTCAAGTTCTCGGATGACAAGCTCTTAACGATCATCGAACTCGAAATTGTAAAGGCAATATTCACCTTAGTTGCCAACTTCCTTGTTAACAAGGTTGGACGACGGCGGATGCTGTTGTGGAGCCTAGGCTAGATGATCGGGTCCCTAGTCTCCCTTGGAATGACCTTAAATTACATCGACCAAGGCCACACCAAACACTAGTGCATCGCATCATTGTTCATCTATGTGGCCAGCTACTCGGTGAAAGTGACAAATCTATGTTTTGCCAGAAATTGCAGCAATGAGTGAGACAATCCCGTCCATAATGAAGGAGCGGAAGACAAGCGACAAGCATGCTGAGACCGTGATCTGGTACCTCTTCTTATTTTTGGCTTTTGGATCGATGATGGCGAGGTTGACATCAGACTGGTTTGGCTGCTACCGTGTGATTGGATTTGGGGGGTTCTTCTTCTTCATTGGGTCCTATGTCGTGGGCATCAATTCCAACGATGCCTTCGTCCTGTTTGGCTGCTTCATTGCATAAGTCAGGATTGGCTACGCCCTCATGGTCACCCCCATCTACATTGCAGAGATCAATCCTGTTGTCTTTCGTGGCTTGTTCACCTCCCTTCCTGAGGTATTCACATTTTTTTTCCTTAATTTATGGTATCTTTTCCATTTTTTTAGTATGTCTTTGTTTTTTATCTTTTTCATAATTTACTTACTGGAAACATTAGAATTAGAAAGGTGATTGCATATATTCATTTGAACACGTTTTGGCGGTTTGGGTGTTCACTAGCTTCCATTTAGCGGGTGGCTTATCATGTGCTTTGTGGGAGCAATTTGCTTGATCCTTCTCGAAGTCGCGGTCTGCGTTATGCCAGAATCCCCTTGGGGGCTTGTCATGTAGGGACGCATGTACGATGTGCAGGGCGTCCTCGCTAGGATCTTGAACTCGGAGCTCATTTGCTTGCCAAAATCGAGGAGGCTGTCAGCAATGTGGCGCATGGGTCGACCCTAGGCACGTGGTGGGATCTCTTTTATCCAACTCGATCCGTCAGACACATGCTTGTTTGCGCCATTTTGATGCAAGTGGCTCGGCAAGCCTGTGGCATTGATACAATCTTTCTTTACAACTCTCGTATTTTCGAGATGATTAGTGTCAAGTTCTCCGATGACAAGCTTTTAACGACCATCGCACTCGAATTTGTAAAGACAATATATACCCTAGTTGCCAGGTTTCTTGTTGACAAGGTTGGACGACGGTGGATGTTGTTGTGGAGCCTGGGCTGGATGATCGGGTCCCTAGTCTCCCTTGGAATAACCTTAAATTACATTGACCAAGGCCACACCAAACATTGGTGCATCACATCATTATTCATTTATGTGACCAGCTACTCGGTGAAAGTGATAGATCTATGTTTTGCCAGAAATTAGAGCAATGAGCGAGACAATCGCATCCATAATGAAGGAGCAGAAGACAAGCGACAAGCATGTTGAGAACGTTATATGGTACCTCTTCTTATTTTCGGCTTTTGGATCGGTGATGGAGGGGTTGACATCAGATTGGTTTGGCGACTGCCGTGTGATTGGTTTTGTGGGGTTCTTCTTCTTCATTGGGCCCTATGTCATGGGCATCAATTACAACGATGCCTTCGTCCTGTTTGGCAGCTTGATCACTCAAGTCGGGACTGGCTACACCCTCATGGTCACCTCCACTTACATTGCAAAAATCACTCCTGCCGTCTTTTGTGGCTTGTCCACCTCCTTTCCTTAGGTACTCACATTTTTTTTTCCATAATTTTTGGTATCTTTTCCATTTTTTTTAGTATGTCATTGTTTTTTATCCTTTTCATAACTTACTTTACTGGAAAAAATAGAATGAAAAGGTGATTGCATATATTCATTTAAACATGTTTTGGAGGTTTAGGTGTTCATCAGCTTCCATTTAGCGGGTGACTTATCATGTGCTTTGTGGGAGCAATTTACCTGATCTTTCTCAAAATCGCGGTCCGCGTTTGCTAGAATCCCCTCGGTGGCTCATCATGTAGGGATGCATGTACGATGCGTAGGGCGTCCTCGCTAGGATCTCGAACTAGGAGTTCATTAGCTTGCCAAAATCGAGGAGGCTGTCAGTAACGTAGCGCATGTGCCGACCCTAGGCGTGTGGTGGGATCCCTTTTACCCAACTTGATCCGTTTGCCACATGCTTGCTTGCGCCATTTTAATATAAGTGGCTCAGCAAGCTTATGGCTTTGATACAATCTTTCTTTACGGCCCTAGTATTTTCGAGATGATTAGTGTCAAGTTCTCGGATGACAAGCTTTTAACCACCATCGCACTCGAATTTGTAAAGACAATATTCACTCTAGTTGCCATCTTTCTTGTTGACAAGGTTGGACAGTGGCGGATGTTGCTGTGGAGCCTGGGCTGGATGATTGGTTCCCTACTCCTAGTTTCCCTTAGAATTACCTTAAATTACATCGACCAAGCCACACCAAACACTGGTGCATCGCATCATTGTTCATATATGCGGCCAGCTACTCGGTGCAAGGGACAGATTTATGTTTTGCCATAAATTGAAAATTGGACCAATGAGTGAGACAATCGCGTCCATAATGAGGGAGCAGGAGACAAGCAACAAGCATGCTGAGATCGTGATATGATACCTCTTCTTATTTTCGGCTTTTGGATCAGTGATGGCGGGGTCGACATCAGACTGGTTTGGCCGCTACCATGTGATCGGTTTTGTGGGGTTCTTCTTCTTTGTTGGGCCTTATGTCCTGGGCATCAATTCCAATGATGCCTTCATCCTGTTTGGCCGCCTCATCGCTCAAGTCGGGTTTGGCTACGCCCTCATGGTCACCCCTATCTACATTGCAAAGATCACTTCTGCCATCTTTCGTGGCTTGTGTACCTCCCTTCCTAAGGTACTCGCATTTTTTTTCTCTAATTTGTGGCATCTTTTCCATTTTTTTAGTATGTCTTTGTTTTTTTTTTTTTTAATTATCTTTTTCATAATTTACTTACTGAAAACATTAGAATTAGAAAGGTGATTGCATATATTCATTTGAACATGTTTTGGCGGTTTGGGTGTTCATTAGCTTCCATTTAGCGAGTGGCTACTCATGTGTTTCGTGGGAGCAATTTGCTTGATCCTTCTCGAAATCGTGGCTCGCGTTATGCCAGAATCCCCTTGGTGGCTCGTCATGTAGGGATACATGTACGATGCGCAGGAAGTCCTCGCTAGGATCTCGAACTCGTAGCTCATTTGCTTGCCAAAATTGAGTGGCTGTTAGCAACGTGGCGCATGGGTTGACCCTAGGCATGGGGTGGGATCTTTTTTACCCAACTCAATCCGTCTGCCACATGCTTGTTTGCACCATTTTAATTCAAGTAGCTCGGCAAGCCTGTGGCTTTGGTAAAATCTTTCTTTATTACCCTCGTATTTTCGAGATGATTGGTGTCAAGTTCTCCGATAACAAGCTCTTAATGACCATCGCACTCGAATTTGTAAAGGCAATATTCACTCTAGTTGGCAGGTTTTTTGCTGACAAGGTTGGACAACGGCGGATGCTACTGTGGAGCCTGGGCTGGATGATTGGGTCCCTAGCCTCCCTTAGAATGACCTTAAATTACATCGACCAAGGCCACACACCAAACACTGGTGCATCGCATCATTGTTCATCCATTCATTTGAACATGTTTTGGTAGTTTGGGTGTTCATCAACTTCCATTTAACGGGTAGCTTATCATGTGCTTTGTGGGAGCAATTTACCTGATCCTTCTCCAAATTGTTGTCTGCGTTCTGTCAAAATCCCCTCGGTGGCTCGTCTTGTAGGGACACATGTACGATGCATAGGGCGTCCTTGCTAGGATCTCGAACTCAGAGCTCATTAACTTAGCAAAATCAAGGAGGCTGTCAACAACGTGACGCGTGGGTCGATCCTAGACGTGTGGTGGGATATTTTTTACCCAACTCGATGCTTCTGCCACATGCTTGTTTGCGCCATTTTGATGCAAGTGGCTCGGCAAGCCTGTGGCTTTGATACAATTTTTCTTTACAGCACTCGTATTTTCGAGATGATTGGTGTCAAGTTCTCGGATGTCAAGCTCTTAACGAGCATCGCACTCGAAATTGTAAAGGCAATATTCACTCTAGTTGCCAGCTTCCTTGTTGACAAGGTTGGACGACGGCGGATGCTGCTGTGGAGCCTGGGCTGGATGATCAGGTACCTAGTCTCCCTGGGAATGACCTTAAATTACATTGGCCAAGGCCACACCAAACACTGGTGCATCGCATCATTGTTCATCTATGTGACCAGCTATTCGGTGAAAGTGACTGATCTATATTTTGCCAGAAATTGGAGCAATGAGAGAGACAATGCAGTCCATAATGAAGGAGCAAAAGACAAGCGACAAGCATGCTGAGACTGTGATATGGTACCTCTTTTTATTTTCGGCTTTTGGATCGGTGATGACGGGGTTGACATCAGACTGGTTCGGCTGCTGCCGTGTGATCGGTTTTGTGGGATTCTTCTTCTTCATTGAGCCTTATGTCATGGGCATCAATTCCAACGATGCCTTCGTCCTGTTTGGCCGCTTCATCACTCAAGTCGGGACTGGCTATGCCCTTATGGTCACCCTCATCTACATTGGAGAGATTACTTCTGCTGTCTTTCGTGGCTTATTCACCTTCCTTCCTGAGGTACTCACATTTTTTTCCTTAATTTATGGTAATCTTTTCCATTTTTTTAGTGTCTTTATTTTTTATCTTTTGATAATTTACTTACTGGAAACATTAGAATTAGAAAGGTGATTGCATATATTCATTTGAACATATTTTGGTGGTTTGGGTATTCATCAGCTTCCATTTAGCAGGTGGCTTATCGTGTGCTTTGTGGGAGCAATTTGCTTGATCCTTCTCGAAATCGCGGTCTGCGTTATGCCATAATCCCCTCGGTGGCTCATCATCTAGGGACGCATGTACGATGCGCACGGTGTTCTCGCTAGGATCTCGAACTTGGAGCTCATTTGCTTGCCAAAATCGAGGAGGTTGTCAGCAACGTGGCGCATGGGTCGACCCTAGGAATGTGGTGGGATCTCTTTTACCCTACTTGATCCATCTGCCACATGCTTGTTTGTGCCATTTTGATGCAAGTGGCTCGGCAAGCTTGTGGTTTTGATACAATCTTTCTTTACATCCCTCGTATTTTTGAGATGATTGGTGTCAAGTTCTTGGATGACAAGCTCTTAATGATCATCGCATTCGAATTTGTAAAGGCAATATTCACCCTAGTTGCTAGGTTTCTTAGTGACAAGGTTGGATGACGGCAGATGCTGCTGTGGAGCCTGGGCTGGATGATTGGGTCCCTAATTTCCCTTGGAATGACCTTAAATTACATAGACCAGGGCCACACCAAACACTGGTGCATAGCATCATTGTTCATCTATGTGACCAGCTACTCGGTGAAAGTGACAGATCTATGTTTTGCTAGAAATTGGAGCAATAAGCGAGACAATCACGTCCATAATAAGGAGCAGAAGACAAGCGACACGCATGCTAAGACTATTATATGGTACCTCTTCTTATTTTCGGCTTTTAGATCGGTGATGGCGAGGTTGACATCAGACTGGTTCTACTGCTGCCGTGTGATCGGTTTTGTGGGGTTCTTCTTCTTCATTGGGCCCTATGTCATGGGCATCAATTCCAACGATACCTTCGTCCTGTTTGGCTGCTTCATCGCTCAAGTCGGGACTAGCTACGCGTTCATGGTCACCTCCATCTACATTGCAGAGATCACTCCTGCTGTCTTTCGTGGCTTGTTCACCTCCCTTCCTGAGGTACTCACATTTTTTTGCACTAATTTATGGTATTTTTTTCCATTTTTTTAGTATGTTAATGTTTTTTATCCTTTTCATAATTTACTTTATTGGAAAGATTAGAATTAGAAAGGTGATTGCATATATTCATTTGAACATGTTTTGGCGGTTTGGGTGTTTATCAACTTCCATTTAGCGGGTGGCTTATCATGTGCTTTGTGGGAGCAATTTCCTTGATCCTTCTCAAAATTGCAGTCCGCTTTATGCCAGAATCCCCTTGGTGACTCGTCATGTAGGGAAGCATGTACAATGCGCAAGGCGTCCTCGTTAGGATCTTGAACTCGGAGCTCATTTGCTTGGCAAAATCGATGAGGCTGTCAGCAACGTGGCGCATGAGTTGACCCTAGGCGTGTGGGAGGATCTCTTTTACCCAACTCGATCCGTCTGCCACATGCTTGTTTGTGCCATTGAGTGGCTCGGCAAGCCTGTGTCTTTGATACAATCTTTCTTTATAGCTCTCGTATTTTCGAGATGATTGGTGTCAAGTTCCCAGATGACAAGCTCTTAATGATCATCGCACTCGAAATTGTAATGGCAATATTCACCATAGTTGCCAGCTTCCTTGTTGACAAGGTTGGACGACGGCAGATGTTGTTGTGGAGCTTGGGCAGGATGATTGGGTCCCTAGTCTCCCTTGGAATGACCTTAAATTACATCGACCAAGGTCACACTAGGCACTGGTGCATCGCATCATTGTTCATCTATGTGGGCAGCCACTCTGTGAAAGTGAGAGATCTATGTTTTGCTAGAAATTGGAGCAATGAGAGAGAATCTAGTTCATAATGATGGAGCAGAAGACTAGCGACAAGCATGCTGAGACCGTGATATGGTACCTTCTCTTACTTTCGGCTTTTGGATCGGTGATGGCGGGGTTGACATCAGACTAGTTTGGCTGCTGCGGTGTGATCGGTTTTGTGGGTTTCTTCTTCTTCATTGAGCCCTATGTCGTGGGCATCAATTCTAACGATGCCTTTGTCTTGTTTGGCCATTTGATTGCTCTAGTCGGGATTGGTTACGCCCTCATGGTCACCCCATCTACATTGCAGAGATCACTCCTGCCGTCTTTCATGGCTTGTTCACCTCCCTTCCTAAGGTACTCACATTTTTTTTCCCTAATTTATGGTAATCTTTTCCATTTTTTTTAGTGTGTCTTTATTTTTTATCCTTTTCATAATTTACTTACTGGAAACATTAGAATTAGAAAGGTGATTACATATATTCATTTGAACATGTTTTGGCGGTTTGGGTGTTCATCAGCTTCCATTTAGCGGGTGACTTATCATGTGGGGACGCATGTACGATTCGCAGGGCGTCCTCGCTAGGATCTCGAACTCGGAGCTCATTTGCTTGCTAAAATCGAGGGAGCTGTCAATAACGTGGCGCATGGGCCGACCCTAGGTGTGTGGTGGGATCTCTTTTACCCAACTCGATCCGTCTGTCACATGCTTGTTTGCACCATTTTGATGCAAGTGGCTCGGCAAGACTATGGCTTTGATACAATATTTCTTTACAGCCCTCGTATTTTAGAAATGATTGGTGTCAAGTTCTCGAATGACAAGCTCTTAACGATCATCACACTCGAATTTGTAATGACAAGCTCTTCACGATCATCGCACTCGAATTTGTAAAGGCAATATTCTCTCTAGTTGCCAGGTTTCTTGGTGACAAGGTTGGACGACAACAAATGTTGCTGTGGAGCCTGGGTTGGATGATCGGGTCTTTAGTCTCCCTTCGAATGACCTTAAATTATATCGACCAAGGCCACACCAAACACTGGTGCATCACATCATTGTTCATCTATGTGGCTAGCTACTCAGTGAAAGTGACAGATCTATATTTTGCCAGATATTGGAGTAATGAGCGAGACAATCCAGTCCATAATAAAGGAGCAGAAGACAAGCGACAAGCATGCTGAGACCGTGATATGGTACCTGTTCTTATTTTTAGCTTTTGGATCGGTGATGGCAGGGTTGACATCAAACTGGTTAGGCCGCTGCCGTGTGATCGGTTTTGTGGGATTCTTCTTCTTCATTAAGCCCAATGTCATGGGCATCAATTCCAACGATGCCTTCGTCCTATTTCGTTACTTCATCGCTCAAGTCGGGATTGGCTATGCCCTCATGGTTATCCCCATCTACATTGCAGAGATCACTCCTGCCATCTTTCGTGGCTTGTTCCCTAATCTTTTTCATAATTTACTTACTGGAAAGATTAGAATTAGAAAGGTGATTGCACATATTCATTTGAACATGTTTTGGCGGTTTGGGTGTTCATCAGCTTCCATTTAGTGGGTGGCTTATCGTGTGTTTTGTGGGAGCAATTTGCTTGATCCTTTTCAGAATCGCGGTCCGTGTTATGATAGAATCCCCTCGGTGGCTCGTCATGTAGGGACGCATGTACGATGTGCAGGGCGTCCTCGCTAGGATCTTGAACTCGGAGCTCATTTGTCTGCCAAAATCGAGGAGGCTGTTAGCAATGTGGTGCATAGGTCGATTCTAGGCATGTGGTGGGATCTCTTTTAACCAACTCGATCCGTCTACCCCATGCTTGTTTGCGCCATTTTGATGCAAGTGGCTCAGCAAGCCTGTGGCTTTGATACAATCTTTTTTTATAGCCCTCGTATTTTCGAAATGATTGGTGTCAAGTTCTCGGATGACAAGCTCTTTACGACCATCGCACTCGAATTTGTAAAGGCAATATTCACCCTAGTTGCCAGGTTTTTTGGCGACAAGGTTAGATGATGGCGGATGCTGCTATGGAGCCTGGGCAGGATGATCGGGTCCCCAGTCTTCCTTGGAATAACCTTAAATTACATCGACCAAGGCCTCACTAAACACTGGTGCATTGCTTTATTATTCATCTATGTGGCTAGCTACTTGGTGAAAGCGACAGATTTATGTTTTGCCAGAAATTGGAGTAATGAGCGAGACAATCTCGTTCATAATGAAGGAGCAGGAGACAAGCGACAAGCATGTTGAGATCGTTATATGGTACCTCTTCTTATTTTCGGCTTTTGGAACGGTGATGGTGGGGTTGACATCAGACTGGTTTGGCCGCTGTCGTGTGATCGGTTTTGTGGGGTTCTTCTTCTTCATTGGGCCCTATGTCATGGGCTGATTCCAATGATGCCTTCGTCCTGTTTGGCCGTGTGATCGCTCAACTCGAGATTGGCTATGCCCTTATGGTCACCCCCATCTACATTGCAAAGATCACTCATGCTGTCTTTCGTGGCTTGTTTACCTCCCTTCCTGAGGTACTCACATTTTTTTTCCCTAATTTATGGTATCTTTTCCATTTTTTAAGTATGTCATTGTTTTTTATCCTTTTCATAATTTACTTTATTGAAAAAGATTAGAATTAGAAAGGTGATTGCATATATTCATTTGAACATGTTTTGGTGGTTTGGGTGTTCATCAGCTTCCATTTAGCGGGTGGCTTATCATGTGCTTTGTCGGAGCAATTTCCTTGATCATTCTCGAAATCGCGGTCCACATTATGCCAAAATCCTCTCGGTGGCTCGTCATGTAGGGTCGCATATACGATGCGCAGGGCGTCCTCGCTAGGATCTTGAACTCGGAGCTCATTTGCTTGCCAAAATCGATGAGGTTGGCAGTAATGTGGCGCATGGGCCGACCCTAGGCGTGTGGTGGGATCTCTTTTACCCAACTCGATCCGTCCGCCCCATGCTTGTTTGTGCCCTTTTGATGCAAGTTGCTCGGCAAGCCTGTGGCTTTGATACAATCTTTCTTTGCAGCCCTCGTATTTTCGAGATGATTAGTGTCAAGTTCTCGGATGACAAGCTCTTAACGACCATCGCACTCGAATTTGTAAGGGCAATATTTGCCCTGTTTTCCATCTTCCTTGTTGACAAGGTTGGATGACGGTGGATGCTGCTGTGGAGCTTGGGCTGGATGATCGGGTCCCTAGTCTCCCTCGAAATGACCTTAAATTACATCGACCAAGGCCACACCAAACACTGGTGCATTGCATGATTGTTCATCTATGTGGCCAGCTACTTGGTGAAAGTGACAAATCTATGTTTTGCTAGAAATTGGAGCAATGAGCGAGACAATCACGTCCATAAGGAAGGAGCAGAAGACAAGCGACAAGCATGCTGAGATCGTGATATGGTACCTCTTCTTATTTTCGGCTTTTGGATTGGTGATGGCGGGGTTGACAGCAGATTGGTTTGGCTGCTGCCGTGTGCTCGGTTTTGTGGGGTTCTTCTTCATTAGGCCCTATGTCATGGGCATCAATTCGAATGTTGCCTTCATCCGGTTTGGCCGTTTCCTGGCTCAAGTCGGGACTGGCTATGCCCTTGTGATCACCCTCATCTACATTGCAGAGATCACTCCTACTATCTTTCGTGGCTTGTTCACCTCTGTTCATGAGGTACTCGCTTTTTTTCCCCCCTAATTTGTGGTATCTTTTCCATTTTTTTAGTTTGTCATTGTTTTTTTTTTTAATTTTTTTTATCTTTTTCATAATTTACATTACTGGAAAAATTAGAATTAGAAAGGTGATTGCGTATATCCATTTGAAAATGTTTTGGCGGTTTAGGTGTTCATCAGCTTCCATTTAGTGGGTGGCTTATCGTGTGATTTGTGGGCGCAATTTGCTTGATCCTTCTTGAAATCGCGGTCCACATTATGCCAGAATCCTCTCGGTGGCTCGTCATGTAGGGTCGCATGTACGATGCGCGGGGGCGTCCTTGCTATGATCTCGGAGCTCATTTGCTTGCCAAAAACAAGGAGGTTGTCAACAACGTGGCGCATGGGCCGACCCTTGGCGTGTGGTGGGATCTCTTTTACCCCAATCGATCCGTCTGCCACATGTTTGTTTGCGCCATTTTGATGCAAGTGGCTTCGCAAACCTGTGGCTTTAATATAATCTTTCTTTATAGCCCTCTTATTTTCGAGATGATTGCTGTTAAGTTCTCGGATGACAAGCTCTTAACGACCATCTCACTTGAATTTGTAAAGGTAATATTCACCCTAGGTGCCAGCTTCCTTGTTGACAAGGTTGGACGACGGCAGATGCTGCTGTGGAGCCTTGGCTAGATGATCGGGTCCCTAATCTCCCTTGGAATGACCTTAAATTACATTGACCAAGGCTGCACCAAACACTGGTGCATCACATTATTGTTCATCTATGTGGCTAGTTACTCGGTGGGAATGAGACCAATCACCTCAGTCTCACATATCATATATAAACGCAATGAGCGTACATCATTAACTGGAACACTTCATAACATATATCAATCGATCACAGGGGTCCCAATTATAAGGCCAAATTATTATGACACGTCCCATTCCGTGCCACACAATTTTGTCTTATAATTAGGCGCGGCTATTTCACTCATTCACACGTGTTCCAGTTCTTAAGACCCATTGGTCAAATCCAACTCAACAGTTGGTAGTCCTCCAGCATAGCCAGGTGTCGTCTCGCCCCATCGAGTACGGCAACGTCTAACTCTAGACGCATTCCCGAAGGAGTATCGGTCTGGCCTCTACCATGATCCGGCATCTATTGACGTGGGGCATTCCCGAAGGAGCATCGCCCACCTGACTTTCATCGGCTGACGGGTTTTCATAGTGATCACACGCACATCCAATCTTGGCCAAGGATATCGTGCTTTGCACTTAAATGCCTTAATTTCAAATAATGTACTTGGCCCATTTACTTCATATTAAAAACACCTAGTAAGATAAGTGTGCATGGACACATGGTCAATTTGAACCATAAAGTGTGATATCATTTCATTTTAAAATCCCACGATTTTATATAGTACTAAAAACATTTTTGGCGTAAAAAATTGACACCCGGTGTTTTTCTAATTAAATACCAAAATTCCATATTTTTGAAATAATAATTCAAAAATCAATACTCAGCATTCAACTGCACAAATTAGCACTCAATTGCACAAACCATCTATACCACAACGATTAGCATGAAATTCTGACGACCGGCTATCTCGGTATAATTTCCATGAATTAATAAATAATTAAATAAATTACATTTAAATAAATAAATTGCAAAATAATTAAATAAATCACTAATTAATCTACCTAAGCTAATCTAACCACCTAATTGGACTAATTAACTAACCTAGCTTAGGATAAATAACATACACTCAAAATATTTGCAAGAATTCGGACTAGAGTAGTACTTGGGCAGTTTTGAGCAGTTTGAAACTTAGAGGTCAAAACTATAGCAAATCATTTCAAAAAATTATGAAATTCTAATACGTTTTAGTAAAAACATTGAAAAACACTTTCCGTGAGCAATCTAGTCCTATTTCTTGCTGTACAGAGAGCAGTAAATTTTTGAATTAACCCCTAAATCTGTAAATTCCATAACTATCACACAAAAAAGAGAAGGCATCTCACTACCCAAAGTTTGATCATTTGCCATCAAATTTTAATATATTATCCCTAAGAATATGCCTTTCGACTTTCATGAAATGAGTAAGACCCTAAACATGTCTTAAAAATTTCAGAAGGATCATAGGACACACTAATGTCCTCTTATATTCACGCATGGACAGTCTACTACTACAGAAGAAAAATATAGGGAAAATGTCACAAATAGTCCCTATACTTTCACTCAATGTCCAATTTCGTCCCTGAACTTTCGATCGGCTCAATTTGGTCCCTGAAATATTGATAAAATGTCTGATATAATCCCTGAACTTTCGAACGACTCAATTTAGTCCCTGAACTATGATGAATTGTCCAATCTAGTCCTTCGTTCTTGTTTTTTTTCATTTTTTTTCCTTTTTTTCCTTTTTTTTTTTTTTCCTTTTTTGCCCTTTTCCGGATCTGCGAGGGAGAGCCCCTCGCCGGCGTCTGCGAGGGGCTCCCTCGCCGGCGTCTACGAGGGGCTCCCTCGCAGAGCCCGAGGGGCTCCCTCGCAGAGCCCCTCGCCCGATCTGCGAGGGCTCCCTCGCCGATCCGGCGAGGGGCTCTCCTCGCCGGGCTCCCTCGCCAAATCGGCGAGGGAGGCTCTCCCGGCGAGGGGGCTCCTCGCCAGACGCCGGCCCTCCGCCGGCTCCGGCGGAGGGAAAGCAAAAAAAAAAAAAAAAAAAGGGCAAAAAAAAAAAAATGAAAAAAAAAAAGGAAAAAAATGAAAAAAAATGAAAAACAAGAACGAAGGACTAGATTGGACAATTCATCATAGTTCAGGGACTAAATTGAGCCGCTCAAAAGTTCAGGGACTAGATCAGACATTTTATCAATAGTTCAGGGACCAAATTGAGCCGATCGAAAGTTCAGGGACGAAATTGGACATTGAGTGAAAGTATAGGGACTATTTGTGACATTTTCCCAAAAATATACTTACACAACTTGCATTAATTCCAAAAAATCCAAGGAAAACATATAACATAGTATGCACAATTTATTGCAAATTACATGAAGCGAACAAGACTAAGTTTGAGATAGAAACTTTAGTAGGAAAATCAAGGAAAATCAAGGAAAATCACAGAAATTTTAAAGCTTTAGACGTGCAATCTAGGATAGCAGAAACGTTATACAAGCGCACGCTCATACACCAACTAATTCCTTCAAGAAAATT
The DNA here is from genome assembly GCA_014182555.1 of Eucalyptus erythrocorys. Classification (NCBI taxonomy): domain Eukaryota; kingdom Viridiplantae; phylum Streptophyta; class Magnoliopsida; order Myrtales; family Myrtaceae; genus Eucalyptus; species Eucalyptus erythrocorys. The sequence goes on from CM024602.1 coordinate 16,466,049, forward strand.
CCACAAAATTTTCAAGAAGAAAAGTTTATTTAAATCTTAACGCATTTGATGGTGGAAAATAGACGAACTAGCAAATTCAATAAACCTCTATTCCGATCAGACCACCAATGGACTCAAATATCTGCACTTGACGTCTCCTACCTATGTAGCTCTCATGCAAACCTCATTCAAGCTTCAACCACACATGCACAGCACTTAAACAAGTATCAATCACTAGAGATCAATCATAAACAACTCGAAAAATCTATCCAAATCCATGATCAAGGTAATAACCTTCATAAGTCGACATGCAAACCCGTTTCGCAGCTTATCTAACTTCCTACCTAGCAGACGACGGATCATGACTTTCCTCTTGCACATACATACCTTGTACCATGCACGAGCTCCACATGCAAGTCACTGATCACTCAATCCAATCTCATGACCGGCCCGATCAAACCCAAAACAAAAACATTAGAGCAAAAATCTCCCTCAACTTGCACGATCCGCACCTCTCTTAGCAACCGATAGATAACTTTAGCTTAGCACCTCACCATTTCCTTACCTGGTGGTTCTTGTTTCCTTTGCTTCTTGTTGTTCTTCAGAGGATCGACTTCTAGCGCTCAGAACTGAAGAACAACTCAAGGAACGAGGGGCGGCCTTTTCGCTCGAACTAAGAGAGAAAAGGAAGAAGGAGAATAGAGGGGGGGGAGAGAGAGAGAGAGAGAGAGAGTATATGGATCAGAGGAGGTGTGGGGGCAGATAAAATAATGATTGTGAGAATATTCTTGGATATTTTCAAGAGTCCCCATGAAACTCATGATGACAGAAGACAATGATGATGTCGTGATCCCCATGAAGATTTTCGGGAACTAAGGAAGGCCTTGATAAGATGGGGTAGACTACTTTTTGCATGGAATTTTCTACATGCACTATATTTGGCGTCCACAAGGGAAAATTGGGGTTAAGACCAAGTCTTTTGCATAATTAAACCATTAGTCTCTAATATTTTCACCTAGTCTCGTCCCTAGCCCAATAAATTTCGGCCCTCACAGAATTGCAAGGGTCTCTTAGTCTATATGAGCCTAAATAGCACATTGATGTTTCAACATTAGTCTAAGATCAAAGATAAGGAATCATAAGAAAAATATTAAGGTTAGTTTTCAGGGGATCTTGGTCATGTGTAAATTAATAAGATTCTAAGTTAAATTTGTGCACAATCAACCTAAAATCTTATGTTGTAGAAGTGAGTCCTTTTGCTTGGATCATACCTCACATACACGCAATCAATTAGCTAGGCTCACTTCGTGCCCACTAGGCCTAAATGGCAGCTCTGCTGAGCCCAAGTCTCGGCCCATTCCATGTCGGGTTCAACTCAAGGTGCATCACTTGGCCCATCAAGCCCACACTCGTGGCCTCCATACGGCCCACTAAACCCTTTATTAGGACTAGATGGATCACTTAGAGGGGATGGATAGGTGATAGTGCGAATATAATAAATTTAAAATAATATTGTAACAGAACAACGTCTGACCACAACTCGAATAACTATCAAATCTAACTGATGTGCAAATAACCCTTATTATAGATAAATGAAAATAGTAAAGGATAGAAAATTGCACACAAACGATTATAGTGGTTTAGCCTTTGCAAGCTTACATCCATTCTTCCACATTGATAGTCGATTGGCTGGATTTCACTAAATAAATCTGTTAGAGGTTACAAGATCCGAGTAATGAATACTCAAGCTCGTGCAAATAATTCCTCACATACTCTCAACCTCTAAAAGATTACATAGTATAGCTCGCAATAATGAATGTGTATGATTGAAGATCACTCAAGGTTTAGAAAGTATAAAATTTAGACTTTCAGCTTCTTGTTGCCTTTCAGCATCTCAACTTTCTTTTATAATCCTCATTATCCAAGCTAACCGTTGGACATATCCTTAGAAAATCGCTCATCTAATTTACCCTTTGGATTTGAACATTGTCAGAAGATTTGATAGCTTCTTGGTTGCTGATATTGAAGTCTCATTGATTTTGCCGCCCATACAGTAGATAGAGTTTCCATAAGAAGAGTGCCTCACTGGAAAAGAATATTTCGTCTCTTATAGATTGATTTATCCAAGTCTTGCTAAATTCAATCTTAAGAGATTGGATTTGATATACTTTTCTTCCTTGGATAGATCTTTTAATTTTAGCAAGGAATTCATCACATTTTTGGCTGTTGCATAAAGATTATCTTCTTGATCAATATTCTTGAATATCAAAATATCAAGGATATGGATTTCTTCACTTAAAGTTCGATTCTCTAATTCTGATGAGTAATGTCTAAAAGTGCTCATCAAAGTTTCCACCTAGAAAATCTTATTATTAGAATCAAAGAACAATTAAAGAAAGTTTTGTTAATCATCAAAACTAATAAGGGAATTTTCCTTAACACTCTTAAGTTCATGTCTCACTTAAGGCCCATCAAACTCATCAATTGTTCTGCTTCTCATATTCTAGGTCCATACCAGTCCGTTCATAATTCTAGGATAAAGACTCTAGGGTGTCACAGTCTATATACACAGACAATACATGGAAAATAAAAAGTTCCAACTTAAAAAGCAGAATAAGTAGATGAACAAAGGCAAACCTATAAGAATTGCATGGAAAAGTAAAACTTGAACTTCTCATGTAAATTAGCAAACATTTGAGAAAGCACTGGGCAACTTCTTACTAATCAATTAATTCTATCTAAGAAGATATGTTTCAATCTCTAGTGCTACAACATAAAGGAATTTCCTTTCACAACACACTATTTTGTACCAACTTTATCATGAATACATATCGCATTATAAAAGGCATTGCTTTGTAAATTTTTTTGAAAAAGACTATTAGACAAAATATCATGGCCAACAATTTTAGATTATAATGATAAACTGAAGTTTGAATCCGAAAAGTTAAAGGAGTAACCCAATTATATAAGTCTTGAAACCGAAACCAAATTCCTAGAAAGACTAGGAACATAAAGGGTCTTTTCCAAATTCAAAATAGAATCATTATCGAGAACTAATCTACATGTCATAATAGCTTCCACATGCGAACACATTTTGTTTCATAAATAGATATTTTGTTCATTTCACATTGTTTATTGTGGGTTTGAAAACCCTACAAGAAATTCGAAATGTGGATTGTAAATTCAGAATCAATCCACTAAGTGTTGTGACTTGCATCAACCGTGTATTACATTCATGCCAAACACAAGAGATTGAATTACATATCTTCTTGAGTCAGGCTCTAAATCTGACATAATCCTTCTTCACATACACTTTTCTTTTACAAATGAGGCATTTGGATTCTTTTTTAATGTCAACATAGCAAGGTATATCACCTTTCCCTTCTGCTTGCCTCACTCTTTATATTTTCCTTGTATTGTCAAATGAGCACTTTCTCCAAATTCCATAAGCAGTATTTCTTCCTTTTGAACACATATGGTTATGAGTTTGTCAGTTGACCATTTATTTTTATGTGTGTTATAGGAGATATTGGAAGGTGCATATTGTTATGGGAGAATGTTTTGAATGTAGTATACAAGAAAAAATTCAAATATCTCAATTCCAAGGTTTTTTTGTTGAGCTACATTGTCCCTCATTTTCATGATATGCTCACATACACCTCCAACACTAGTGAGTTTCAACGATGAAAACTTTATATTTAGGGTCATGGCATGCACAGTGTGCCTTTTCTAAAGTCTCAGTCTAGGCATCAATGGTCTCCAATAAATCCTTAGTATTGCCATGCTGAGCAATCCAATCATGAATATTAAGAGAAATTTGGTCCTTATGAACATCGTACTAAGGTAGTTGGACCACTCTTAATGTTCATAAAAAGGTTATCTGAACGTATTATTAGGAGCATGTGATTTGTCTTTCCTTATAGCAAAATTAATGTCCATGCACCCCAATTGAAGAAGTATTAACTCCTTCCAAGCTTTATAGTTTTCACAATTTAGCATGAGAACATCATTCTTAAATTAAGAGAAATTCATAGTTTGTAAACTGCATATCAAACAAACATACTTATGTCACAAAAATTTCAGGCAAAATTTACATAAATCATATTTTATCAATGTAAAACATGTCACATGATATGAATCACATAACATTAAAAAATTATCCGTGGGCTAAGTTTACAATCTAAATAGATTCATAATTACTTTATGAAAAAATATCATATTATATTCCATTTTTTAATTCACGTGGGTAAATTAAGAAATATAATATAATATTTCATACTAATTAATCACATCAATATAATAAAAATGATATGATTAATTAAAATTAATGGCACTTTCTATATGTGATCCAAAAGCTCTTAATATATATAATTTAAGATCGTTAAAGATGTTGTGGCTAATCTCTAATTTAAATAAAAAAATCGTATATAGATCACTAGACATTTGATTACATGGATAAAATATTCACAAAATGCATGAAAGGGAAAAACAATAAATTAATGTCACCAAGGGCAAAACAGTAAATATATTCAACCCAAGGCACAATAGTAACTCCAATGGCCAAGGGGTAAAATCGTAAATATATCAGAAGGGTCCCCACGATTATGCGCTTGAGGACTTGCGCGTGCAGTGCACACTGCACACGCCTTGGGATCCTGCACGGGCGTATGTGCTTCACATTCCCGGGTTTCCTCATCGAGCGAACAACGTTCCCTGTCGCTCCGCCGTGCCTTCCACTAATTAATTCTCCTATGGCTGCCCACTTTAAATCAAAATAAGTGATGGGTTTTAAATGCCATCCCGGCACAACCACATAGGTCCAAAAATCAGTGGGAAAATGCCAAGAAATTGGCCGAAATCAAGCAAAATTCGGCCACAACAAATACCCTAACATGCAACTTTTGCCACGCAATTAGCCTCCAACAATTACCCAAATGCCAAATTAACTTATGGCTTTCATTTCCCACAGCAGTGAGACCGTACTGGTCTGAAGTCGGGCCGTAGGTCATTGAGATTGGCAATTTCTCTCTCGGCCTCAAATTGCTCGATTTTCAAATCAATCAACACCCCCCCTCCAACAGAGATATACACCCAAAACTCAATAAACACGAGGCAGAGATACTAATCTCGCTTTGGTATTGAATGTTAAACATATTGAGTGATTTTAATCATGCATTGATGAACAGGATGTAAAATAAATGACCTCCCGCCATTGCTTGAGTTTACGTGCAATGGAAATCCATGGAGATTCGATAGCAATTATTGGTGCACTCTACTAACTCAATCTCCTCACTTATTTATGGTGTATTTTCTAAAGGGAGGGTTTAGTTTAGACCTTATCACACCATTTCGAAAAATGATTGATCATCTTCCATTAAGGCAGTAACTAATGGGCGGTTGTCATTTAAAAGGTACAATAATGGGATAACCACTTGGGAGAGAAAATGTGGATCGACGTCAAAATGTGGGTTTTTATTTTAAAAGATCATATCTCTAAACATGTGAGATCACATTATAGATAACCGTTTATGATCTAGCTGACAGCAACTCTACCGATAGGCAACTCGAGGCAAAATCAAACCCACTCCAAAAAAACGTGTATTGGAGACTATGACAATTATATAATTGGAAGGGAAAAAAAAGCAAATACATTCACTCAAACAGCCACACAGCATCGTCCTAAGTCAATTCTTTTCAAAAGACAGAAGTGTTCAAATCTATATATATATATATATATATATATATATATATATATATATATATATAAGAGAATAGATAAGTATATAAGACTAACAGATCTATATGAAATGTAAGAGAATGTATAAGAACAAGAATAAAGAACAAGGACAAGAAATGTATAAAGACTAAATAAAATCGCGAGAATTAAAAATAATGTAAAGTGCAAAGGCAATAAATAAGATATAAAGTAAAAGTATGCATAAACAAAAACCAACCATGAAGGTGGTATAAACTTGTATTATAAAGAAAGGAAAGTTACATGTATTGAAAGATGCGGAAAGTAAAGCATCAAGTCATCCACTAGGGCGGTAATCCGCACTCCAGGGAGTATTGATGTTGTATTACAAAGAAATGGTTTATCATGCAAGTTGGTAACCTTGTAAAAACTATGCTAGATGTATTTGAAGACTTACTTTGTAACAAGGGATACAAGGTAAGAAAGCTTGGGGATGGAAGGGATGAGGGATTACAAGAGGGTGAGAAGGAGGAGGAAGAGAGAAGTGAAATCTGGAAAATTTCGAGCCCCCTTCTTCGTGTGCCGGACGGATGTATTTATAGCGAGTGCTACAAAAAAAGTGTTACAAAGGTCTTTGAACAAAGTGTAAAGTGAACAAGATCGAGTGAACAAATGTAAAGTGAATAGTGAACAGTGAATAGTGAATAGTGTATGCCTATTGCTACAGTGTGTAGCCTTTGTGCCGTTTGCAACAGTGTCTTCATGTGATGTCTTGATCTTGTCTTTAATTCCTGCCTAGAGAGATCCCGTAGCAGTCATCTTCATTGGTGTTTCCACTGTGATGTGACTGTGAGGATCCATCTGTATCGTCTTGTGATTTGGAGGATCCACATTGTGATCCTTCGCTTCGAGAGCATTGTTCGAGGATGTTACAATATTCCTCTCTCGCTTTCCGGGGTTGCAGCCGAGTGCTTTGCACTTGCTATGGATTTTTCCGTAAAAAAGATGTATTTGATGGGGCTACGGTTATCTGGGTTTTCTGGCTATTTAGCCATATTTTAACTGCAGCTTCGGATCCTTGTTCATGGTATTTGAATCCATCCCACCATTTTGTCTTGTATTTACGAACGAGTACTGGTACTAGGCTGGTGGATGTATTATATTCAAGCTCCCATGCTGTTACCCATGAGATTTTGAATATTATGAAAAAATGCATAAGGCATGGAAACCTTAAATCATGTTGAGTTGGTACAAAGTGTTTACGGAATGTTTGGTAACCTTGACTAACTGTGGGATGTAGTATGATGTCTAAAGGACCAAAGAAATCCCACCAAGAACTAAACCAGTTTGGTAGGCTCTGTCTTGGGAAATTGTCTTTGAAGAATACCAGCCAAGTATGTTGGAAATTTGTATTTTGTCTGTAAAAGACATTCCACTAGGCTTGTTGGTAGTCCCAATAGGTGTATGAGGAGGAGTATGGTAGACTTTGGGTAAGTCGGTTTGGAATTTTCTGGGTGTATGAGGTGGATTTCCCCATTGTGAGGGGTGTATGACTTTACTGATGGAAATAGTGGAGTATAAGATATTCTCTGTATTGGTTTTGTCAGTAAAGTGGGTGAACCTTGCTGATTCTGTCTCCACTAAAACTTGCTCATAGTAAGCAAGAGTTTTGTTTGTATTGTGTGGCTTGAAAAGCCAATCTTTTGGGAAGATGTTTTTCGCAAATTTGATTGGATCTCCATCGTAAAATCCATCTTCTACTGTCAATATTTTTTGAAAAGATGTTTTAGGAAAAAATTTTGATTTTTGGAGATGAGGGGTTGCCTGTGGCCTAATAACCACCTCATTCGAAATCCTTTTGTATTCTTGTTGTTTTTGTGTATCAAGAGGGGAAGGATTGTTGCTTACCTCGATGTCTTTAGAGGGCTCTTTCTTTACTGTTTTTTGTAAAGATGGGCAAGTAACAATATCATCTCTTTTGGTAGCATGTCGGCTAGTTTGGTTAAAGGCTAACATGGGTTCGATGTTATGGGTTCAATTCTCAAGGATGTATTTGGTGTTTGGTGTTGTTGTAAGTAGGATTGGTTATTTTCTACCATTTGAAGCCATGTCTTGATAGGTGTTAAGCCCGTTGGCTTTGGTGGTGTATTGGAGGTTTCGGCAATGGATTTGCCTTTGTCTTTTTTGTCTTTTTGGGTCTTGGCATGATGGTATCCCCTGTAAAAATTCTCTTGTGAGAAAATCTGGTAATGAATTTGAAGAACCATTTATAAATTCAATGTCAAAATCAAATACCGAAAGTATGGCTTGCCACCGGCAAAAATTTGTTTTGATGCAATGTTTAATACATCCTTTTGTAAAATGTCTTTAGCAGATTTGCAATCAATTCTTAAGAGAAAATTTTGATTTAACAAGTCTCCTTGGAATTTTGATATAGATAAAACGATAGCAAGTATTTCTTTTTTGATTGTCGAATAATTTTGTTGAGTGGAATTCCAATGTTTTGATATAAATTGAACAACTTGTTCTTTATTGTTATTAACCCGTTTGAGAATGCCTCCATATCCTAATTCCCGAGGCATCTGTTTCTACTATTTTAAAAGCGAAGGGTCGGCAAGATGTAAGCATGGTATATCTTTCACATGAATCTTTATTTGTTTGACTATGTTGGTATGGACTGAAGTCCATGGCGGAGGATCCTTACGTAATCTTTGATGTAAAGGTTTGCAAAGGATGTTTATATTGGGAAAGAAATCTAAAATATAATTGAGGCTACCTAAAAATCTCGTAATTGAGTTTTGTCTTTGATTTCATCAGGAAATTTATCGGTAAAAGAAATTGATCTTTCGATGGGAGTTATGGTACCTAAATGGATGTAATGTCCTAGAAATCTAATCCTGGTCTGAAAGAGTGCCAATTTAGTAGGAGAGACTACTAAACCATTTTGTATGATTATTTTTATAAAAGTGGAAAGATGTTTGAAATGTTGTTCTATGTTAGAAGAGAATATTAGAACATCATCTATATAAACAATAATGTATTCCGAATAAGGATTGAAAATATCATTCATGATTCTCTCGGAATTCTCGAAGGGGCATTTTTGAGACCGAATGGCATAACATTCCACTCGTATTGACCAAAAGGGACAGTAAAAGCTGTTTTGTATTTATCCTTTTCACGATTTGTATTTGCCAAAATCCCGACTTCATGTCAAATTTTGAAAATATTTTTGATCTACATAATCTATTTAACAAATCTTTTTGTTAGGAATCGGGTATCTTATCCATCTAAGGGCTGTGTTTAGAGGTTTATAATTAATAACTAATCTAGGAACTCCTCTTTCAAGTTCAGCATTTTTATTGACATAAAAAGCAGAACAACTCCAAGGTGATTTGCTTTTTCTTATGAGTTTTTATTCAAAAGATCTTGTATTTCTGTTTGGCAAAATTTTAAAACTTCATGATTCATTTGTGTAGGGCGAGCTTTTGTAGGTATTTTGTTTTCAGAAAAATCATGTTCATAAGGAAGGTCTATAATATGCTTTTTTCTTTCCCAAAAGGCATTAGGTAAAGTGGAGCATATAGTTTTCTCTATGTGTTTTTGTAGAGAGGCTATTTTTTCTATAATGTTAGGTTTTGTAAGATTTTCTTCTACTCGTTTAAAATCTAAATCTTCTTTCAAAAATTCAAGTTGGTTTTCTTTGTCTTTTATAAGGCAATTTATTTCAGAAATAGAGTGTTCTTGTAAAATATTCAAACTCCTCTTTTGAGGTTTTGTTATGAAACTAAAAGTGATTTTTCTATTTAAAGCATGAGTTTCAATACCTTCATTAGTGACTGTAAAAGGTTGGATTAGTTGTATGAAAGGTGTTCCAAGAATTACTTGTTGTCTCATGTTTTTGACTAAAAGAAAGGATGTTTTGTAAGACATTTGGTCTTTTATTATTAAAGCTTCTGGTAGTTTGTATTGGATATTTAATTTGTCTCCTGAGGCTGATTTTAGAGATTCGAAGTTTTATCAAAATATCTAGTAGGAACAAGGCCTTCTTTGATACAATTGAGGTCGGCCCCAAAAGTATCAAAGAGTGCTGTTGTTTCTATGATAAACTCATTATTAATTTTTATCATTATATTTATTATCCATTTTCTTGAGGTTATTTCGGTTAATAACATAAGAAAGGCTGGATCAGATGTATCGGAAGTATTAGTGCTTTCATTTTGATCTTCTACTTTTGTTTTTCCTTTTATGACAAGAGATTTAATGTCGAGATTTCTTGTTTCATTTCGATTGGGTTGCTTTTAAAGCCTGTATTTCTAATTTTTGTTGTTTTATTTTATTTTGAAGATCATTAAGATTTATTGGCCTAGACTCGAGGTTTTTTGTTTCTATTTAAAATGTCTTTTAAATTGTAAGAAGTATTGGTTCTAGATGTAATATTCATGGAAGAATGGAGTCTATCTAAGTATTCTTTCTTAGCTTCTGGATCAGTGATTTTATCAGCAATGCTAAGAAGGAATTCTTCTTTTTTGTTAACATGTTTATTTCGGGAATGGGTTTTTCGGAGAGGCGTCTTCATAATCGAATCCGAGGAGGTTTCTATTTCATTAACTCGAAGACCTTCTTCCTCAAGAAGTTCATCGAGGAAGTATCACTATTTTCTATGAGGATGTTGTTAAGTTGGTATAGAGTATTGTCATCTAAAGAAAGTTCATTCAATTTTTTGTTAATCCTACAAAGTATTTTGAAATATGACCTTTTCTACCACAAGAATAACATTTGATGTCTTTAAAATTTTTCTTATCGGTGTGAGATTTATTCTGATTATTATGGTATTTGCGTTTATTCCTATAAGGTTGAGGTTTGTTGCGGTGTTTCTTTGTTTCTTTTTTTCAGAAGGACAAGTTCCTTTGCATTTGGACCTTGTTTTTTCATTATAAGAAGGATCGTATTGAGCACAGAAATCTCCTAGGCTTCTATTGGTGAGAGATTGTTCTTCCTTGAGTTGTCTTTGTAGTTTGATAGTATTACACATTTGTGTTCCTTGTCTATAAACGTAAGAGACTATTTCTCCGTAAGAAAGTAAATCATAAGGTATTTGACCGCTGTATTTTTTGAGATGATTCTTCTTGGGCGATGTCTGGTGGGGTGGCTCTACTATAATAAAGTTTCTGGGGTTGTCTCCAATTAAGTCTATTGACCTCAGCTACTGATTCATTATCGGAGTCACTAGAGGATTTGGAGGGTTTGGTCAATGTATTAATAGTAGGTTGGTCTGGGGTGTCATTAATAACTAGTCCTTTTAATTTAGGGGTGTCTAATATAGGTGTAGGATCTATCTTTGATTCCCTAAAAGTTTTTTCTTTTGTTCTATAGCTCTAGCGAACTCAGGGCTAAGATTTTTTGGGAATTCAAAGGCCTTAAAAATAGGTTTTTTGAGTGTGTCAAGTTGTGGTGTGATGATTTGAGTAGGATTCTGAATGGTCGATTCTATCCTATTCAACTGTTTTCCTATGGTCACTAAATGTTGATTAGTATAATTATTTTGTTCAATAACCTTGTGAGTATAAAGAGAGTCTCCTTTGTCCGGAAGCCTAAAAGGAGTAGCCGTAACCTCGCTTTCTCCATGTTGTATTTTTATTCTCCTAAGAGGTGGATGATTAGATTCTACGTTTCACCATTATCTAGTTTCCACTTATAATGATGATCTAGAACAACTATTTCTTTAGGTTCAAGGAATTGTTCTTCTAACCAATCAAAGAAAAATATATGGACTTCATATTCGTATATGTAGTCGTAATATTTTTGCTTGATAGCTTTTGCTTTATTAGCAAAGGTTTTGAAGAACCATTCTCTAATCTCGTTTGTTGTCTTCAGAATTAAATTCTTTATTAAGAAATGCTCTATTTGGTTCAAATTGTTTTTCTAAAACATTAAGCTCGGCATCAACCATTTGTGAATAAGTAGGAGAATGGTGTGGGGAATCGTATGTTCTATAATTGGTTCGGGTTGATTTTGTTGGTAAATAGGCCCGGAAATCCCCGATCTATTGTCTAAACCACTAATTTCAGGTTCGGGAGGTGTCTCATGATTATTCCTATTAGTAGAAGGTAAAGGTGTTGTATCACGTGTGGGAGTATTTCTATGCGTACTAGGAGGAATGGTGATTATAGGAGGTAGATTGGGATTTAGATCTACTGACCTTGAATAGGAAGAATGAAATGAAGGGCTAGCTCTTGAATCAAAAGATCTTCTAGGAAACCTAATAGTAACTCTTCCTTCTGGATGTTGTATGACATTAGTAGGAGTTGTATTTTGAACAACTTGTTGGGGAACTTGGTTTTCTAGTTCCCATTGTTCAGGTAAAGTGACTTGGTTCCAGCTAATAGACCTAGGAATTGTTGTGTTTGCTCTAGAAATGTCAGTTTGGAGAAGAAGAGTTTCTCCTTTTGGACTATGTTTGAAAGCATTTTCTCCGAAAGCAGAGGCCATGGCTTTGTAATGAATTCTATAGACAAGAGCTAAAGGAATGGATCCATCAGCTACTTTGTAATTATGGGTTTTGATTTGGAGTGTGAGAGCCTTAAGGATGTTTTTATCTTTAAGAGATACGGAGAAATTGGGATAACAATCAAAATGTATAGGACCTTTGCAGAGGTTTGTCTCTACGGTTCCTAGAATAGATTCATCATAGTTTAGAAGACGGGAATCACGTAAAACTAAGAGAATGGATGTATTAAGACCCTCTTTTGTAAGGGGTTTGACAAAAGGAATAGGATAATAGATTTTTCACAACACCTGACGTGTGTAAATTCTTTGCTATAAGTCGTACATCATACTATATTATCATCAATGTATCATGCATTCCTTATCATAAGAGACCACTAGAAGTAGAAAGAAAGGGGAGAACAATGAAACTCGACTTTCTACGAGACAATGATAATGTGAGAGGGACAAATCATATTATAGGAAATTTTTATTAATACACGAGAGCGGAAGAACCGATCGAATTTGTGAATATAGCATTGTCTATGATTCCACCTAACTTTCAATACTAATATGTGAGCAGAATAATACGACACATCACTCAGAATCAGAACAGATTCTGGCGACAATATGCGATCCCCAAGTCAAATCATCATCAACTTGCAATTTCACCCCCATCAAGTCTGAACGGCTAATGGCAGTTGATGGGCAGGTCCTCCTACCTTCCTAGTCATCAAAGAATTTTTCAATCATCCTTCTTCTCGAGCGCCTCTAAAGCGGCCCACAGCTTTGGATCGTCATAACTCTTGATGAGGAATGTTGGCTTTGCTTCCATCAGTTGATGTTCTGGGTTCCTCGTTGTTATGCCGATAGTGGCCACTCCAGCTGCCACCCCTGCTTTTATGCCCGAAACTGAGTCCTGGAAACCCAAGAAAAACAAGCTGCAATTCAGGACAGCAAACTCTCCCATTGGATTTCACGAAAAATAAAGGTCAGATGCAGACCTCAAAAATTATAGTATGCTCCTTCGACGCCTTCAGCAGATCAAGGGCCTTCAGGTAAGGTTCTGGGTGTGGTTTGGCATGCTCACACTCACCTCCTATAACAACCGCTTGAAAGAAATCTGAGAGTCCGAGACTTGAGATCATGAGTTCAGCATTTGGCCTAGGAGCATTTGTAACTGCAGCACGTTTTAGACCGCGATCTTCGATCCATTTCTTCAATTTGTAGAGGCCGCTCACTGCTGTTAGTTGTTCCGAGGCCAATCTGTGTCATCCATGGAGCTCGATGTCAAAACTTTGGAAGGGTAAAGAGTTCATAAGGAAACAAGTATGATATGATGGAAGACTTACTTGTGGAACATGGCTTCCTTGTCCTCCATGAATTTTCGACCTCGAGGAATATCATCTGGGAAGAGGAGCTCAGCTATGTCTTCATTGTGCTTTCCAGCAATATTCTCAACAAAGAAATCCTCTGTAATTGGAACTCCACCATTGAAACCTATCTGTTTTGGAAAGAGCGCATCAAACAATCAAATACAAATACCAAAAGCATGTAGTAATGCATCTGCAATCAAGAGATACTCATGATTCATGGTCACTAGACTTGATGAAAAGAAAAATGAACTCCAGCGTAAAGGATGAAATAATTCCTTGGACAAGGCACAACAAAATGTTTCTAAACAAAGACAAAACCTCCACCTCTTGAAGCATCTCTCTGAAGGCTTGGCAGTGGAGAGGATCCGAGTCACATAGAGTTCCATCGACATCAAATAGAATGGTCTCAAGAGGTGCAAGCGCAACAAGAGAAGCAGTGCTGTCAAAATAAAACCAACTTAACAGTGCTGTCAAAATAAAACCAACTTACAAAGACATAATGGGAATGTAAAGATCTAGTATTTTGTATGAAGACACAACATCTAGTAACTCTGTAGCATCAATCTCCCTCTATCTCTGCCATCAACTCTGTCGATTGTAGCTAAATAACCAAGTTTCGGTTACCATTAATTATCCACAATACCCCCATAGCTCCTTCGTTTTGTCATAGAAAGGAATGCAAGAAGATTGCCAACCAGAAAATGTACATGACTAATTCCGGAAGATTTATCGAAGATGTGCTGAGCGACGCAACGAAAAATCACGAATTGCTTCTGTAATCACAAATTGAACGCATCCCCAGATTATCCTTCAAATCTGGACTGCAACTATAAACTAATTTCGCATTCCATCCGATGACAAGGCTAATTTCTACTATCTATTGAAGACTTTCAAATGCGAATGACCAAAGGCAGATCAATGAGTAGGCAAACAGCCAAAAAAAGGGGAAAAAAATGGAAACGGAAGAGTAGTCCGTCAATTACACGCCGAAGAATATACGCAATGTAATCAGAAGAGACTGCGAATCACGCATCCGAGTGGAGAGACTCGAACCGTGAACACCATCGATTCCACAAGCAAGCGACACGAGCGATCCGTCGATTTCATCACGTCCAAGATTAAAACCACACGAAACGCTGCGACGACGTTAAATCAACGATGCGGCGGAACCTCCAGGAAAACAGGCGGACCGAGTTCGAACATTTCGAATCCACCACACGATTCCAGAACGCCCCAGTCTGCACTCCGACATTCGGGGAGGAGCGACACGAACGCGCGCGATCGGCACGCAACAAGCTAGGATCACAACGGAAACGCGCTCGACTTTTTCACCGAACGCGATCCGAACTGGCCGCCGGACGAGCCTAACGAAGCGTCGGCCGACGACATCCGTTTCCGGCGGCGGCGGGGGGCGGCCCCCGCTCGAGGAGAGAATGGAAGAGCGAGAATCGGGAAGCGAGCTTACCTCTCCGACGGAACCGTCATCCTGGTGCTTCCGCGCGGCCGCCGAGGGTGGATCGAGGAAGCTCTCCCGCGACGACAGAGCTTGGAGCGATGGAGAGGGAGGGCGACGGTGGTTGTTGTATATAAACGTGCGCGAGAGAGAGAGAGAGAGAGAGAGAGAGGGAGGGAGGAAGACGAGCACGGAATCTACCATGGAATCGAATAAAAGCGAACGCCAGAGGCGCCTTTTCTTTTTTTAATTTCCATTATAGAAGAAACGATGGCGTCATTATTTCTCTCTTTGTCTGGCGGTGTGCATGCTGCCAACTGTCGAGAGCATCCCTGGTCTTGTCGTATTTTCACTGTTCTCCCGTGGGTTTCCCGAATTTGCGAATTTGGCCATGGAAGATTAAGTGTTGTTCAATTAGAGGACGAGATTGCACAACTTCTTGAAATTTGGAGTTGAACAAGTTATCCGACCGACGGTCGTTGTGACCGATTTCTCGTCCGAGATCGAGTTTATCTATTTGGTCCAATTAAAAGCTAAGTCATTGATGTATCTAGAGGTTTCAGTATGAAAATTGGGATTACTGATAAGTTTGTTTTCTATTTGGCAATCTAGATAAAAGGTCAAGTACAATCATATATAATCTTAACTGATGTTTGGTGACACATGTTGACCGGAGTGAACCCAGATACGTCAAAACAAGAAGGGCGGATGACTTGTCTTAACCCCAATGGTGGGATAAAATTTATCCTACGCGGATTGGATACAATTATAATATTTTGAAAAAAAAAAAAAAAAAAACAAAGAAGATGAATGATGTGCTTGTCCGATTTTCTCCCCCCACTCAGCGACGACTGCCATGGCGTCGCCTTCGACCACTACGATGAAAAATCCGGATCCGAACTGGCCATCGCGGACCACCGTGTCAATGGTGGTTGCACCCCAAGCGATAGCTAGCCACCGCTGCCAATGGTCGTGTCCCTTCAACTTGCTCGCATGGTGTCTCCTTATCCCTCTTTTCTTATCTTATTTATGTCTTAATTCCTATGTCGATAACCAACCGTTATATCAGGTGATCCGTTAGTCTTCCCTGGACGATACGTTTTTGATAATTTATAGGCAAGAAATTCATGAAGCGCCTATAATTTAATCTCCCTTGGATTATATGCATTATAGGCCATGTTTTTTTCTTCAATTTAGGTAAAATTGATTCTGGGGAAATCTTTGTGAGTGCAAAATGCCCGAGACAAAGAATAAGCTCTTTGCCTTCCTTTTCCTTATATGCTTACCATAACTAGCCAAAGCTACTTTCTCTCTTTTAGCGCGGCATGCCAACTTGACTTGGCTCCTACTTCCATGGAGCCTTGTATTCGATTGGGCTTTATTAGCATGATACTTTTTAGAGTATTGTAAAGATAAGAGTTTATTATGAGTCACAAATTGTTGAAAGAGTATACTCCACAATAATTTATAATTATTTATTACTTAACTTTTCATGATTCAAAATAAACTGTTATTCTCACGATACATTAAAAACTATCATAAAATCATTTCTTTATTTGGTTTGATACATTCACTTTGAAATTTCAGGTATTATGATGTGAGATTACACTTGGTCGAAAGTCCATAATCTATTATGTGGGCTCATCTTTTATTCACCATCGCATGAAAGGGATCTGGACGTGCCCATTAAAGGGTACACTTTTCATTCCTTCCCGCCTACGTCGATGGTTGATGCAAGTCCGGCCCTACACAAACGGTTTGCCGTCAACGTTGTTGTTACCCCTCGTTGCCACAGCGGATCGGGGAAACCGACAAGGTCCAAAAATATCATACCAAAAATCGTTATATGCTATTCTCAATCGAGATTTTGTTGTATCATGAAAGATTATAGTTAGTAACCATTAACAATATTGTGGGACAAATAATTCGTATTATTGCCCTTTAAGGGTTTGACTTGATTGTTCCTTCCAACAGTTCGTCATATTTTTCTTAATAGAGACTACCAGAAGTAGAAAGGAAGGAGAGATCAATGTGAACCAACTTTCGGGGTGACAGAGATCACGTCGAAGGAACAAAATTCATAGTAGTGGAGAGATTCTTACAAATACATGGGTGGAGGAACCGATAGAAGTTGTGAAAGTAGCATCGCTTTCTTTTCCACTTTAACATTCAGTAATATAATCTGTAAGCAGAATAATATGAAACATCTCTCAGAATCGGAACACATTCCGGTGACGATATGCGACCCCGAAGTTTAATCATCGTCGACTTGCAGTTTCACAGCGTCCAATTTGAATGCCTAATGGCGGTTGTGAAGGGGCCGGTCCCCTGCCAAGAATTTTTCAAGCATCCGTCTTCTCGAGCGCTTCTAAAGCGGCCCACAGCTTCGGATCGTCGTAACTCTTGATGAGGAATGTCGGCTTTTCTTCCATCAGTTGATGTTCCGGGTTCCTAGTCATTATGCCGATGGTGGCCACTCCAGCTGCCACCCCTGCTTTAATGCCCGAAACCGAGTCCTGGAGATCCAAAAACAACAATCCGCAATTCAGGACGAACTATCCCACTGGATGATTTCGCGAAAAATAAAGGACAGATGCAGACCTCGAAAATTAGAGTATGCTCCTTCGACGACTTCAGCAGATCAAGGGCCTTCAGGTAAGGTTCCGGGTGCGGTTTGGCATGCTCGCACTCGTCTCCTATAACAACCTCTTGAAAGAAATCTGAGAGCCCGAGACTTGAGATCATGAGTTCGGCATTCGGCCTAGGAGAATTCGTGACCGCAGCACGTTTTAGGCCACGATCTTCGATCCACTTCTTCACTTTGTACAGGCCGCTCACGGGCGTCAGTTGTTCCGAGGCCAACCTGTGTCGTCCATGGAGCTTGATGTCAAAAACTTTCAGAAGAGTAAAGAACTCGTGACGTGAGGGAAGACCTACTTTCGGAAAATGGTTTCCTTGTCCTCCATGAATTGTCGGCCTCGAGGAACATCATCTGGGAAGAGGAACACAGCTATGTCTTCATTGTGCCTTCCAGATATATTCTCGGCAAAGAATTCCTCAGTGATCGGAATTCCACCATTGAAACCTATCTGTTTTGGAAAGAACGCAGGAAACAATGTCGTCACGCGTTTAGAATCGAGATATGCCCACGATTCGGTCATCAGATTCGCCAAAAATTCAAAAATGAAAACTCCGATTCGGAGGACGAAATAATTCCCTGAACAAGGCGCAACGAAAGGATTGTAAATAAGGATGGAAACCGCCACCTCTTGGAGGTTCTCTCTGAAGGCATGGTAGTGGAGAGGATCCGAGTCGCATAGAGTTCCGTCGATATCGAACAGGACGGCCTCGAGCGGTGCGAGCTCAGCAAGAGAAGCGATGCTGTCAAAACAGAACCAACACTTAACAAATACATACTGGGAAATGTAGAAGATCCATCACATTGTATGAAGACAAAACATCTAGTAACGCCGCAGCATCAATGTCTCTCTAACCCTGCCATCAACTCCCGCCAATTTTAGCAAGATAACCGAGTTTCAGCAAGCGTTAGTTCTCAACACTACCCGCATAGCTCCTCTAATTCGACACAGAAAGGAACGAGAAAAGATTTTTTTTTTTTTTTTTTTTTTTTTTTGTTTTTGTTTTTTTTAGTCAGTCTTACTCTATATCTAGTCTACACTCACTCTCAGACTTTTGCCCTACCTCTTGTAGGGCGTGGGCGTCGAAACCCACTCTTGAAACTTGCGCGTCCCCACTCCATCCCTCCCTGAGAAGGTGGGGATTTGAACCTCTCACCTCCCTCTTCCATGTTGGAAGGGTGGCCACTGGGGTGAATCCCAGTGGTTAGGAACGCGAAAAGATTGCCGACCAGATAATTTGCATGACTAATTCAGGAAGATTATTGAAGATGTCCTGATCGACCCAATTAAAAACAATGAGTTGCTTCTGTAATCATAAATCGGACGCATCCTTCAAATCCCAGACCGCAACTATTGACTAATTTCTCAGTCCTTCAAATTACAAAGCTACGTTGTAAATGACTAGTGGAGAGTTTCATCTGTGAATGATGAAAGTAAAATTGATGAGCGGTCTGTCAATTACATGCCAAAGAATATGTGCAATTATTCAGAAGAGACTGCGAATCACGCATCTAGGTGGAGACTCGAAACATGAACAGCATCGCTTCCAGGAGCAAGCGACGTGAGCGATCCGCCGGTTTCATTACGTTCAAGATGAATACGCGAAACATGCTAGCTCCGACTTGAGAGAAAATCGAACGATGGATGACAGTGCGATGGCATTGAATCGACATACGATAATGGAAAGACTAACGGAATCTCCACGAAAAAAGGCGAACGAGCTCAATCATTTCGAGCTAACGACGAGGAAGAACCGCGTTTCAACCTGAATCCAACCGCATGACTGGACTCCGGCGTTCCGGGAGAACCACGAACGTGCGTGAACAGGCAGGATCACCACAGAACACGGACGTACGCTCGACTCTTCACCGAAACACGATCCGGACTTTGCCGGAACGAATCGAAACGAGACATCCGCCGAGACATTCATCATCGCGGCAACGGTGACGACCCCAACGAGCAATTCGAGGAAATGAAAGAGCGAGAGAGGTGGTGGCTCAGCCTACCTCTCCAACGAATCTCCTCCGGCGGATGAAACCGTCATCCTGGTGTTCCGCGCGGAAAGATATTGTCGTGGTCGAGATAGCTCTCTCGCTCTCGCGATCGCAGCGGGCGAATTCGTCTCGGTTGCAGAGATGGTGAGGGAGGGAGGAAGGGTGGTGATGTTGATATATATGGGCGCGAAGAGAAAAAAACGAGCACGGAATCTCAGCGAATAAAACTTCCCGTCCAAACAACTTATTACCAGCCACAAATTCTTAAAAAGGTGGAACGTGCAATAATTAATAATAATTTATTATTTAATTTTTTGTAATTCAAAATAACCAATCAAATAAAATAGGGGAGGCGTATTTACAAATTCTCATTTTAATAAAAAATAATTTTTTTTTTTCTCTCTCCCTTGTCTCGTCGGGAGAAAATCTCCCTTGTCTGTTCCCTTTTTAGCTGTGCATGTTGCCAGCTGTCGAGAGTTCTCCTGAGCTTTGTCGTATTTTCACTGTCCTCCCATAGGATTTTGGAAATTTGTGAAAGTGGCCATGGAAACAAAATGTTATTCAATTGAAGGAAGTTAGATCGCGAGAAACTTAGTGAAAATTGGAGTTGAACGGTTTATATGGTGATAGTCATTATCCAATCTGATGTTTGGTGGCACGCCTCGATCGGAATCAACCTGGACGCATCAACATGAAATGGATAAGTTATCCTAACCCTAAAAGTGGATAAAGTTTATCTTACCTAGATTAAACACAATAAGAGAGAAGCAAAACTGGAAGGATTAGCTCATTTGAATCGGTTTGCTCACTCAGCTAGCGCCGCTTTTGACCGCCATGTGACGCCCAAATTTGAAGTGATCTAACCACTGTTGAGGACCATCATGTGGTGGTTGCCTTGCTTCGGTAACCACCCAGTGATGGTCGTGCTTCGAGGCAACGATGATCGCCAATGTTGATTGTGTTCTTTTGACTCACTTGCGTGTTATCTCTTTCCACATCTCTTTTTATTGTATCGTGTCTCAATTCTTCTCTTGCCAACTAAATGCGACCATAGGTGATTTGTCAATCTCCCCAAACTATGGGCATGTTTGTGTGTTGTTCTAAGTAATCTAACCATCTTTGACTTTCTTCTTTTTTAATTCAAAAATTCGAAATTTTTACAAAATACAAATGTTGACAAACGAACAGTATATCTTTTTTTATAATTTAGGAGCACAAGTATAGAGATCTGACTACCTAAAAATCCACAAAATACCCACAATTTAGTCTTCCTTACCTCACATCTGTTAGTGGCCATGTTCATATCTGTTAGCGGCCATGTTTTTTCTCCCCAATTGACATGAAATTTAATGAGGGGAGGAGGGAGGTTCAAATTTGGAGGGGCTTCAAAATAAATAAATAAATTTGTGGGTGCAAATGGATGTGACAAAGAATAGGTTCTTTGCTTTCTTTTCTTCTTTCTTCATATGCTTATCATGACTTGCCAAAGCTACTTTCTCTCTTTTCCACGAAAAGCCAATTTGACTTGGCTTTCTTCCCCTAGTTCTTGGTCTTCCTGGACTTTCGGGGCAGACCGGCCGCCACAATTTTGTCCAATTTCCACTAGAACATGTCAATCTTATGTCGATCTCTCACTTTCATGTCCGGTTTATGATTCATTGATCATAGTCATGTTTTTTGCATTTCTATCTAAATTTATCTAGTATCAAAGCATCATAGACTTTACTAAATAGACCAACTGATTGATTTAAGATTACAAAAGGGTGCTCATCTGTTTGGATATTTGGGCTTGGTGTGTCGTGTAGTCTTGTATTCAAGTTCCTCTTTTGTGTTTTACCTTTTATCGTGTAAAACGGTCGCGTCTAACCTTCTGGACCTATTTACATTTTCAGAGACAATATAATTCTCAATACACGAAAAGCGCCTTTTTACCTACCGACATGCTCCATCATCGTAGAAAAAGAAAGTATGCGAAGCATGCCTCCACGATCCTGAAACGACAAGCAGACTTGGGTAGTTGTACTTCTTATTTTCCTTCTTTCTTGCCAGTGAAGTCGGCTCGCATGAATATATTCTGTAGAGAATTGTTAGAAATGCCGAGGATATTCTCTTTGCTTTTGGGGCTAAAAATGTCGATGATTTATCCAAGTTGACTAGAGATTTGAGGTCGACAATTTGGCAGCCATATTTTGTTGTGGTTATGATTGAGAACATATTCAGAAGTAGAGCTAGCAAAATGGGTCATAGACCCATATTATGACCCATTTTTAGTTAAACGGTTCATATATGGGTCAAGTGAAAGTTAAATATGGGTCAAGTGAACATTAAATATGGATTAAAAATAGATCAAGTGAAAGTTAAATATGGATCAGAAATAAGTCTGAGAAAGTAAAACACAAAAACATAAATGGGTTTAAATGGGTTATTAGGAAAGGAAACCCACTTTAAAGTTTAAACCTGACATATTTTAACTTTAGTTTTTTTTTATTTCTAAAAAATTGAAATTATAATTATTTTTATATTTTAATTTTTTTCTTTCTTTTTCTTCCTTCCTTAGCCGACCGATAGGGCAATGGTCAGCCGGCGGCCAGCGACAAGCCAGGCGAGGCTCGAGTCAGCTGCCAGGTCGCCAATGACTGGCGAGGCTCAAGCCTCGTCGAATCTGGCGAGACTTGAGCTCGCTGACATCGGGCGGGGCCTCGGCCTTCTTGAATCGATGAGATCGAGCCTCACCGTACACTAATGAGCTCGGGTCTCTCCAAACCGGCGAGGCTCGGCCTCGTTGACGACCGGTGAGGCTCGAACTCGTGGACGTCGGGCGGGGCCTTGGCCTCGTCGGACTTCGGTGAGCTCGAGTCTCGCCAGATCTGGCGAGGCTCGGCCTCGCCAGTCGTTAGCGAGATCCTCGCCGGTCGTTAGCGAGGCCTCAATCTCACTGGATTGGCGAGATCAAGCCCCATCCAACGTCGATGAGCTCGATCTCACTTGTGGCCGGTCGTCGGCGGTCATTGTGGTTGGCAACCAGCTAAAGAAGAAGAAAAATAAAAGAGAAAAGAGAAAAGAAATAATAATTATTAAAAATTAAAAATTATATTTTAAAAAATAAAAATAATTAAAAATTATATTTTAAAAAATTTAAAATTTGATTTTTTAAAAAAATATTTTAAAAATAATTATAGATATTTCAATTTATAGGTTTTTTAAAACTTTTTTTAAGTTTATTTACTATTTTTAATTTAATTTGAAGTTTTAATCCAATTAGCATATAATAGAAGTGGGTTTTCCTAGAATATTAATAGGCTTTAGCAAAAACGGGACGGATCGGGTATGGATTATTGAATTTATAATATAAGAATATGGATCAAAACGGATTAAATAAGTCAAATATGGATCGACCCATTTTCGACCCAACCCATACCCAACCCTATCCAATTGCCATCTCTAGTCAGAAGTATCATTGAATCCAAGTGGGGGATGCCATCAACTAGTGACTCAATTTTCGAATCCAAGCAGAGGGTGCCATGAATACGTGACTCAATTTTCGGTCCTACGTAATGAACCAACCGTTCTAATCACAAAAAGAGACCAAGTCATTTCTCTCGAGGGGTGGAAAATTTGTTACAAAGACGCTACCCGAGGAACTGCTCCACAAGCTTTGCAACAGACTGAGCTAAACTATCTGCTCCTTCCTGCGTTGAGGTCTCTGCATAAACTCGGATGACATCCTCGGTCCCTGACAGGCGTATGAAAGATCGGCCGCGAGGGTATTTAACTGCATCAAAGCGCAAGGGAAAAAGAGACTCGTCATTAGCCCAATAAAACAGTGATCGAAGAATCCTAGAGAAGGAGAAAGGGCGAGCAAAAGAGTCGGTTCCAGAATTCAAGGTTCAGATGCAGAATTCAGATAGCGTATTTCTTAAAATATCAAACAAGCACGATGAGTGCAGATGCAAAAATATTTGTAACGGTCGCATTCCTCAGGTCAGACAGATAAGCAAACACTTTCTCCCTTCCTTGTCCATCTTTTTGGCATTCGTAACATGGGTGCATTCGCAAGTGCGAGTGTTGATTCATTCTTTTTAAAAACCATACCTGTTAAATGTAAAGCCCAAAATACATGCGAAAACCATTCACCGGAACCAATACCACTAGCATGCCAGGCAAAAAGAAAAACCCATTTACTGTACCAGTTTCAGCATTGATGGCTTCTTGAATGCTGGGGGGCTTCACGGCAACTGTTTCTGCATTTGCTGTGACAACCGCAGTTCTATCCATAATTTTGACCTGATGCACACACATAGGAGAGGATCAATAACCGCATACAAAGTTTACATGAGATGAATATCAAATTATGTTATGGTATCAAGATGATAATAGATTCTAAACAAAAATATACAATCAATTCTTCCAATTGATAAGTACATTCAATAAAAGTATAGACTTCAAACTGAGATTTGTATATCATTTTTACCTCCGAAGGAAGAAGGAGAAGAAAACATTTGTACAAGTCTCTCAATTCTCATAAGACAAATGGAAAAGCACTTCTTAAGTTACCACAAAGGCACGAACTGCAACAAAATAGTATAGTCCCTCTAACAAGAATACGGTGCTAAAAAAAGGAAATAAGGAAAGATTATTCGCCCATTCGAGTTTATCTCAAGAGCAAGAGTGCCATGACATCGATTATCTGATGAATTGTGAAACGAAGCGAGAGAGGAAAACAAAAAGGTGCCAACTGCCAAACATTACACAAAATTTGATCGGAGAAACCAACCTTGAGCTGTCTGCTAGGTAGGTCCTGATAGAGTTTGCTCCATTGGTTGATTGACCAGCTGAGATTCTGCAAGATGGCTTCGGCTAGCGGCAACCTATGTAGCACGGACACTCTCCGGAAGCCTTCGTGTCGTGTCCGACACTCCGACATGTGTCGGACACGCTCCGACACGTTCCGACATGCTCCGACACGCGGTCAACGAGTGTCGAAAAATCCGACACGTGGTCAACTCTTTCCGACACGCTCTGACACGCGATTCCGACACGCACGTGGTTAATTTTAAAAATTTCTAATGCTTGAGGGGTCAAAATATAAATATACACAGAAGAAGTAATAAAATTGCTATAAATATACATGCATGGGGTCAATATTTTTTTTTCGGTTTTTTTTTTTTTAGAATTGTTTTATTTTTTTAAAGTCTTTTACTATGAAAGAAGTAATAAAAAATGCTATATATGATAAATAAATAAATTTAAAAATATCATTTCAGCATTTTTCTTTAAACAATGTTTTTTTCCTCTAAGTTTTGTGTATTATTGTAACAAATTAAAATAATGAATGATATTATTTAATATTTTTCGTGTAAATTAATTCTAGGCTATTATTATTATTATTATTTATGTATTTATATATAAAAATTAAATAATGTGTCGGAACGTGTCGAAATTCTATATTTTTAAAAAATGACGTGTCCGCGTGTCGTGTCGTGTCGTGTCGCGTGTCGCGTGTCCGTGTCGGTGCTATATAGGCGGCAACCCAATGAAAGCACCTCCTACTGCTTGATTGACAAGCTTACTGACAGCAAGCAGCCTCACAGCAGCTTTTTGCTGCTCTGAAGCTGAAAAATACAGCTTCAAATGAGTTTCAATGACAATTCGGTATTATTGCTGCCAAAAAATGGATGCCACATAATAAATACCTTCAGACAGCTCATTGCGTCTCTTCTCCAGCCAACAGAGAAAGCTATTTGAGAACAAAATGGTTCCATGTCCATTTGCTTCAAAATAGATACCAATATCATATTCCACAGCTTTCTCATGCAAAAACTTAACGCCTGTCGGGGTTAACACAACCTCTAGACCCAACCCCTTCAGATAGTCCGTTGATGCGCCAGGCATAAGCTGTCTGTACAACTCCAAGACGAGCTTGATAAGTATTGTGTTCATCCACCCCCTTGTAGAGTATACCTAGCTGCTCTTTGATAAATAATGCAAACAAGGATAATATTTTATCCCCATCCATGAGCACGATGTTGTCACTGCTCACAGATGGCACTACGAAATATACGAGCCGATCAGCGTCCCCCTCAAAACCAGCACACCTGAAAGACTAGACACATTTAAGCAGTCAGTGCCAATTCAATCAATAGGTCAAGCTACTCATCTAAATATTTAAAAAAAAGTCAAACTAAACCATCAGAATGGATGTTCAACATATTCATGATTTTCACGCAGCATTGAGCTTACTTCGTGAGGGGAAAAGACCAACACTGTTAGGATAGCGGCAACCTGGCATTATAAAGAGAGCACGAATTCGTGATTACTGAAAAGAGCATCGACTTATTTTTAGGAGCAGAACGACACCTTCCGTGTGTAAGTTCTTTTGCAATGTGTCATACATCATATTGTATTACCATCGAGGGGTTGCAGGCATTTCTTATCACGAGAGACTGTTTGTTAAAAGTTATTTTCCTAATCCCACGTAGGATAGTTGGAAGGAAATGGGCAACCATGGGTGTCTTCTAGGTCGTTTTTTTTTTTTTTTGGTCAGTCCTATTCTATACCTACTCTATACTCACTCTCGGACTTTTGCCCTGCCTCTTGCAGGGCGTGGGCGTCGAAACCCACTCCTGAAACTTGCGCGTCTCACCCCATCCCTCCCTGAGAAGGTGGGGGTTTGAACCCCTCACCTCCCCCTTCCATGTTGGAAGGGTGGCCACTGGGGCGAATCCCAGTGGTTCTTCTAGGTCGTTTAAATGAATGATAATGAGTTGATACCCGCGTGCGAATGCATGACTATTAGGCACTCGTGGAAAATAATTAGCACTAATCCTTGTTTATTATTTTTTATTTTGCACGGTTATCTTGCTAGCTTTATTAGTCAAAAGGTTGCACTTGTCCAATCGGTATTTTAGAAGTTATAAAATCCGGAATTTAAAAATATAAGTTTTGATTATTATTTTTTATTATTATATTATTCATATTTTAATGCGTCTTTGACAATGAGTTGTGGGCTAGACCCAACAATACTCGCGTGCGGATGCACGATTATTAGGCACTCGTGGGTAATAATTAGCGCCATCTTGCTAGTCTTTATTACTCAAAAGGTTGCATTTGTCCAATCGGTATTTTAGAGGTTATAAAATTCGGAATTTAAAAATATATATTTTATTATATTTTATTATTTTATTCATGATTTAATGTGTTTTTTTTTTTTTTAAAGGTAACTTTTGAAAACATACCTGCTATTACCACCGCATGTGGTGGTCGCGTTGGCTTAGGCTTCCATCCCCCTCACGAAGGGGATGAGTTCAAATCCCAGCGTGGTCGTTAGTGCTCTTAAGTGTGACCTCGGGGGTGGTGGGTCCTCCTACTTATGTGTAACTAGGAGGTTTATGGCGCGCTGTCGATGCAAGTCGGTTCCTCCTGCAAAAAAAAAAAAAAAAAAAACAAAAAAACTACTCATTTTATAATCATTTTCGAAGAGTTGCCTCTATTCAAAAAGTATGGAAATAAGCACGTTGGTTTTTCATCAATCGTTATCAAGTCTTTTTAAGTTTTTTTTTCCAAAAATACAACCATCACTTCAATTGTTTTCATTGAGAGACTCAAGAAAAATACTAAAATTGCTATCGGGTCTTCTTAATCGAGTTTTTTTTGCATCCAAAAGGATTTTTGCCGATAACAATTAGTAATATTGTGGGGGCAAATAATTCTTTAAAGAGAGTATTGTCACGTCTCAATGTATGACTTGATTGTTCTTCCTAATCGTTGTCATTTTTTTTCCTGAAAGAGACTATCGGAAGTAGAAAAAAAGGGGAGATCAATGTAAACCAACTTTCTGGATGGCAGTGACCATGTGAAGGGAACAGATTCATATTATTGGGGATTCTTATTAATACATGAGTGGAGGAACCAATGGAAGTTGTGAAAATGCCATCGTTTCCGTTTCCACTTTAACTTTCAGTAATATAATCGGTAAGCCGAATGACATAAAAAAAACATCACGTAATCCTGAAGTCGAATCATCAACTTGCAGTTTTGCCCCGTCGAATCTGAACCGCTAATGGCGGTTGGTCCTCCGCCAAGGATTTTTCAAGCATCCATCTTCTCGAGCGCCTCTAAAGCGGCCCACAGCTTCGGATCGTCGTAATTCTTGATGAGGAATATCGGCTTTTCTTCCATCAGTTTATGTTCCGGGTTCCTAGTCATTACGCCGATGGTGGCCACTCCAGCTGCCACCCCTGCTTTTATGCCCGAAACAGAATCCTGGAGATCCAAAAACAACAAGCCGCAATTCAGGACGGCGAACTATCCCATTAGAAGAAAGCGTGAAAAAATGAAAGTCAGATGCGGACCTCGAAAATTATAGTATGCTCCTTTGAAGCCTTCAGCAGATCAAGGGCCTTCAGGTAAGGGTCTGGGTGTGGTTTGGCATGCTCACACTCACTCCCTACAACAAGTGCTTGAAAGAAATCCGAGAGTCCGAGAATTGAGAGCATGAGTTCAGCATTTGCCCTAGGAGCATTTGTAACTGCAGCACGTTTTAGACCGCGATCCTCGATCCACTTCTTCAATTTGAGCAGGCCGCTCAGTGGCGTTAGTTGTTCTGCGGCCAATCTGTGTCATCCATGGAGCTCGATGTCAAGACTTTGGAAGAGTAAAGAGTTCAGAAGGAAACGAGTATGATATGACGGCAGACTTACTTGCGGAACATGGCTTCCTTGTCCTCGATGAATTGTCGGCCTCGAGGAACATCATCTGGGAAGAGAAACACAGCTACGTCTTCATTGTGCAATCCAGATATATTCTCAGCAAGGAATTCCTCCGTGATCGGAACTCCGCCATTGAAACCTATCTGTTTTGGAAAGAACGCAGGAAACAATGTCGTCACACATCTGGAATCGAGAGATGCCCATGATTCATGGTCGCCGGATTTGATGAAAAGAAAAAAAATGAAAACTCCGGCTCGAAGGATTAAACAACTCCTTGAATAAGGCACAACAAAAGGATTGTAAATAAGGATGGAAACCACCACCTCTTGCAGCATCTCTCTGTAGGCATGGTAGTGGAGAATATCCGAGTCGCATAGAGTTCCGTCGATATCGAACAGGATGGTCTCAAGCGGTGCGAGAGAAGCGATGCTGTCAAAACGGAACCAAAACTTACAAAGACACTTACAAAGACATATTGGGAAATGTAGAAGATCCATCATAGTGTGAAGACACAACCTCTAGTGACTGCAGCATCAATGCCTTAGTAATTCTGCAATCAACTCGGTCAAATCGAACGAAGAATGACAGCGTGACAACGTCAAATCAACACGCGATAATAGAAAGACTAACGGAATCTCCATGAAAGTAGGTGAACGACCTCGATTGTTTCGAGCCAATGACGAGGTCAACCTGAGTCCAACCTTATGACTGGACAGCGGCGTCCGGGGGGTATCGCGAACGTGCATGAACCAGCAGGATTACTACACAACACGGACGTACGCTCGACTCTTCACCGAAACACGATCCGAACTTCCCGGAACAAAGCGAAACGAGACACCCGCCGAGACATTCATCATCGTGGCAACAATGACAACTATGACAAGCGATTCGAGGAAATGAAAGAGCGAGTGAGGTGGCAGCTCAGCTTACCGCTCCGACGAATCTCCTTTGGCAGATGTAACCGTCATCCTGGTATTCCTAAGGGACCGAGATGGGGGTCGAGATAAGCTCTCTCGTTCTCCGCGATCGCAGTGGGCGAATCTGTCTCGGTTGCAGAGATGGTGAGGGAGGGAGGGAGGGTGGTGATGTTGATATATATGGGCGTGAAGAGAAGAAAACGAGGACAAAATCTCCGCCGGCATAATTAAATAGGGATCTACCTCCTTCCCCCGATGAGCAATCCCCAGTAGCGAGCGATCACTCAGCAACGGACACTATTTGCTCTACCGTTCAAATAACTTATTACGAGTCACAAATTCTTAAAGAAATAGATCACATAATAATTAATAATTATTTATTATTTAATATTTTATAATTCAAAATAATTATTATTCCTATGATAGATTCAAAACTACCGCCCATTCAATCGAATGAAGGAAAGGTGCATTTATAAATTTTCACTTTAATAAAAAAATAATAATAATAATTTCTCTCTCCCTTGTCTGTTTCCCTTTTTAGTTGTGCATGTTGCCAGCCGTCGAGAGTTCCCCTGGGCTTTGTTGTATTTTCACTGTCCTCCCATGGGATTTTGGAAATTTGTGAAATTGGCCATGGAAACAAAATGTTATTCAATTGAAGGACGATAGATTGCAAGAAACTTAGTGAAAATTTGAGTTGAACGGGTTATATGGTGATAGTTGTTATCCTATCTGATATCTGTTGACACGCCTCGATTGGAATAAACCCAGACACATCAAGATGAAATGGATAAGTTATCCTAACCCTAAGAGTGGATAAAGTTTATCTTACCCAAATTGAACACAATTAGAGAAAAGCAAAAGGGGAAAAATTGGCTCATTTGAATCAATTCAGTCACTGAGCTAGCGCCACTTTTGATTGCCATGTGATGCCTAAATTTGAAGTGACCTAACCACTGTCAAGGACCATCATGCAATGGTTGCCTTGCTTTAGTAACCACCAAGCAATGGTCGTGCCCCGAGGCAATAGTGATCGCCAATGTTGATCGTGTTCCTTTGACTCACTTCTGTATTATTTCTTGCCACATCTCCTCATTCTATCGTGTCTCGATTTTTCTCTTGCCAACTAAAAATGCGACCTTGGGTGATCCGTCGATTTTCCCAGACTATATTCTATTTTATAATTTAGAGGCACGAGAATAGAGATTCAACTACCTAAAAACCCGCGAAATACCCATAATTTAGTCTTCGTTGCGTCATATCCATTAGTGGCTATGTTCATATCTATTAGTGGCCACGTCTTTTTGCCCCAGTTCATGTGAAATTGAATGAGGGGGACGGGGGAGGTTGAAAATTGGAGGGGCTTCAAAATAAATAAATAAACAAATTTGTGGGTGCAAATGGTTGCCGCGAGGACTAGGTTCTTTGCTTTCTTTTCTTCTTTCTTTATATGCTTGATGTTTGGACTAAGTGTGTCCTAAAACTCTTTCGTCTAAACTCTAAAACATAAAATTCAAGGGTATCCTCAGAGGCAACAAAAAAAAACTCTCTCCATTTAAAAGGGTCAGCACATGCGAATACTGACATGTCAAAATAAAAAACACATCGAGACTAGGTGCTGGCACGTTAAAATAAGGAACCTCTACAAGTTAAAACAAGGAACGCCGGCACGTTAAAATAAGGAACACATCACTAGCACGAAGAATAGGTTTTTTGCTTTCTTTTATTCTTTCTTTATTCGAGAAAATATTGGGTACTTCTCATGTGTCAGCGTAGTCAGGTCACGCGTGTCGCATGCCAGGCCAGACCATTCAAAGCTCCTCTCCCCTGTCTCCCCCTTTTCTCTCTACATGCTTTTCTCTCTCTTTTGCCTCCCTTTCACGCTCTGTCTCACCCGACTCTCTCACTCAACTCTCTCTCTTTGCCACCTCCTCTCAATCCTATCGAGCCCTCGTCGGACCAACGAACCACCTTGTCTGACCAATGAACTTCGCAGCCGCAGAAGCGGAGGCTGCGCGGTGATTCATTGAACGAGGGTCTATCATAACTTAGGATCCGTTTATTTCGCGGAAAATATCATGTTTTTAAAAAATATTTTATTGGAAGTCATTTTTCAAGAAAATGACTATATTTTTGTAGTGTTTTGCTGAAATATTAAATTTGAGAGGAAAATGATTTCAATTGTTCATTATCTAATTTGATTTTTAGAAAAAAATTTAATATTTTTAATTGACCAAAAAAATTTAATTTAAATTTATATATTTTTAAAAAATAAATTTTCATTTTTTATTTTTAAAAATTGAATTTTTATTTATTAAAAAAATTATTTCTTTTTCTTTTCCTCCCTCCTTCTTTCTCCTTCTCCCTCCTCCTTCCTCCTCCGTCGCGTGCCTTGACATGGTCGGCTGCCCGGCGACCGACCAAGACACAATCACCAGATTCGGCGAGCTCAAGGCTCAACTGATCCAGATAAGTCGCGAGCTCGCCAGCCAAAGGACGCAGCTCACTTGGATCAATCGAGCCTCTAGCTCACCGGCCACGGTGGAGCTCGAGCTTCGCCAAGGCCAACGAGCTCTGCCTTGCCCTCGCCGGATCTAAGCCTTGGGCAAGGCTGGAGTTGGTCTACCGGCGACTAGCCAAAAAGAAGAAAAATAAAAGGGAAGAAAAAGAAAAAAGAATTAAAAAATCAATTTAAAAAAGAAAAAAAGAAGAAAACATAAAAATAAAGAAGAAGAGGGAAAATAAAGAAAATAAAAAATAATTCAATTTCTTTTTTTTTTTTTTTAAAGGAGGAGGAAATGAGAACTTATAAGGGCGTGAGATAAAAGAGAAGAAAATGTTTTTTACTTTTCAAAAATTATAAAATATTTTCCCCTATTTTAGAAGACATTGTTCTTTTCATGAAAAATATTTTTCCAAAGCAACTTATTTTTCGTGTAACGAACGTCGGAAAAATTCGAAAACCGTTTTTTCAGAAGTTATTTTTGTGAAACAAACGGAGTCTTAGATGGAGAGAAAGAGAGCAGTCGGGAGAGGACAGCGACTCAACGATGACGGAGCCAAAAGGGTGGTGCCATGGTTCATCGATCGGACGAGGGCGTGGTAACTCGTCCGATGAACAACCGCGTGGCTCTGCCTTGAAGTTGCCTCCGTAGTCGCAAATTCGTCCATCGGGCACGGTGGCTCATTCAACGAACCACCGTGCGGCTCCACCTCCGCCTTGAAAGGTTGCCTCCGCCATCACCGCAGAGTTCATCAATTGGATGAGGGTTACGGTCGCTCGTCCAACGAACCGCCGCCCGGCCTCCGCTCTGCTTCGAAATGGGTGAAACAGAGAGCGTGCGCCGCGAGGGGAGAAGAGAGAAGAGAGAGAGAGAGAGAGAGAGAGAGAGAAAGAAGAGCTTTCAATGGCTTGGTCTCCATACATGACACGTGTCATTATCTCAAGGGTAGTGTTATTTTGCCACATTGACACTTGTAAGGCACCCAATATTTTCTCTGGCATAAGTTGTCAAGGCTACTTTCCCTCTTTTCCTCGAAAGGCCAACTGGACTTGGCTTTCTCTCCCCTAGTTCTTATTCTTCCTGGACTTCCGGGGCAAGACCGGCGGCCACAATTTTGTCCTCTCTCCACCAAAACAAGTTAATCTTATGTTGATCTCTCACTTTCATATCCGGCTTATGATTCATGTATCATAGTCATGTCTTTGCATTTCTATCTAAATTTGTCTAGTATCAAAGCATCATGGACTTTATTAAACAGACCAAATGATTGATTTAAGATTACAAAAGATTGCTTGTTCATTTGGATATTCGGGCTCGGCATGTCGTGTAATGTTGCATTTGAGTTCTTCATGTTTTACCTCCTGTGGTGTAAAAGGATCGAGTCTCGTTGGCCGGACCTACTTACATTTTCAAGGCCCTTATACTTCTCAATACACAAAATGCACCTTTTTATCTACCGACGTGCTCCGTCATCGTAATAAAAGAAAGTATGTGAAGCACGACTTTTCGATTCTGAAACGACAAGCAATTTGGGTGGTTGTCTTTTTAGTTCTTTCTTCTTAGTAAAGTCCGCTCGCATGCTTCTCTTTAATCCCCACCTTTTTAAATGCTGTTAAGGTAGAGATGCATTAGTTTCGGAAGTGCGTTTCGACTCCTCATGCTCTGTAAGGAGACATGGCAAAAATCTGAGAGTGAGCATTAGAATAAGAATAAAGTATGATCGACAAAAAAAAAAAGTCCGCTCGCATGCTTATGTTCTATGGAGAATTGTTATAAATGCCGAGGATATTCTCTTTGCTCTTGGGGCTAAAAATGTCCATCACTTATACACGTTGACTAGAAATGTGAGGTCGACAATTTGACAGCCATATTTTGTCGTGGGTTTGACTGAGAAGATACTCGAGGTATCATTACTGAGCAACGTAATGGCCTGTTTTGTCGGGATCTGCTCCACGACGAAATAAGTTTCGCCAAAAGTTATTCGTCGATTTTATTAAGGGAGATGAGGTCAGCGATGATGTCGAACGGGATATATTATAAAGAACACAAAAATATCAATAATTTCACTTCAAACATAACGAAAAGTATATAAAGTTTGTTGGAATTAAATTAATGACATAACCTAAAAAATATAAAGATGCAATGCTGGAAATTAATCAACACTGCAACATTCAGAATCTATAATAAAGATACACGCTAAAAGTTAATGGACGGCGAAATATTTAGGAATTGCCGTAATAACTATAGTAGAGAATTTTTTTTTTTTTTGTCAGACTTATTCTATATCTAGTCTACACTCACTCTCGCACTTTTCGCACGCTTTTGCGGGCGTGGGCGTCGAAACCCACTCCCGAAACTTGCGCGTCCCCATCCCATCCCTCCTCGAGAAGGTGGGGGTTTGAACCCCCATTTTGAAAAATAATAAGTTTTATGTGTTGCGCAATACAAGGCTCTTCATCAAGCGAACATCAATATTTATAGCATTCATCACACAACTACCTATGAGTAGTTCTTCCATAATTTAAACGTGCTTTAACATCTCCGAGAATTTTCATTTCATATTCTCACATTGTAATGATCTAGTCGGCCAACTCTATCATGGTAATCGACAACCAACCACTATTCCTGTCGATTATCTTTGCCATGGTAATTGGCAACCAGACACAATCGTGCATCAAAACTAGTCCATGGTCAATGACAGGGGTGAGCATTGGTCTAAGGTCAATCCTAGACCAATTCTAGATCGGCCCAACCTTGCTGATTCTAGTCCAATTCTCAAGGAGATTGTGTTGGTCCTTGACCTTAGGATTCCTAGACCAGCATTGTACGAGTTGATCCTCAACCTTAGGAGTTTAGGATCGGTTCCAACCCAGACAAACCGGATCTAATATATTATTTTAAATTTTTTTATAAAGAGAAAACTCTAAAGTAAAACGGCGACAACAATATTAAATAACTTCTTAGTGAGAAGTAAAAGTAATTTTACACTATTTTTTAATAACTTAAATCTTTTAATGTTTTTTATGGTGTCAATAGCCATAATTTATAAATGAGGAAAATGTTTTTGTAAGAAGTTCTCATAGTATTCAAAATGGCATAACTAGCTCCTCACGATATTCTCCTATAGTACTTGTTTTCTTCTGTTTTATTTGTTCTTTTAATCTTTAATTTATCAAAATCGAAAGGAACAACTTCTCTGCTTGCCGCTCAACATTTGCTTTGGGTCACTCGTGTAGCTTGCCGCATGATGCTCGCCCGCCTTGTTCCTCCCTGCTTGACACTTGACGCTCACCCCACTCGACACTCGTTGCTCGCGCCTCTTAGCTGACCTCACTCGTTACTGAATTCATAGGGTCGATCCAATCCCCGCTCGCCTTTTCAAGGAGTACAAAGAATGAAACAAAAAACTATCGGTTGGTCCCAGGTTGATCCTAGAACCGAACCACCCATTGGGTCGGTCCGGTCATTGGTTGCCTTTTCAAAGAACACAAAAATGAAATAAATAAATTATATGTTGGTCTCGGATTAACTCTGGAACCGGACCGAACTTACTGAGTTGGTCCGGTTCTCGATCCCAAACTCAATAGGGTCAGTTCTTGATTTCAAAAATTTAGGATTAGCATTGTGTGAATTGATACTAGGATTAGAGAGTGAGCCGACCTAACCCAAATCATGCTCACCCTTAGTCAAAGATATATATCTATACGCTCTTACAGTCATCACGTGAGCATTGGTAGCCATTCATCTTAAATAACATGTCTACTCACGCCTAAAACCTGATTAATTTTTGGTGCAAACATAGCCGAATTGGATTGCTCTCTAAACAAGGAATTGCAGAACCTGCTATACCAAAACACGTTTAGACTCTATGCCACTCCTCCTAAAGCTTCGTTAATCATTGTTTGATCGACGGACAGCCCAACTCAAAACACGTTCTTCTCGCACACATCTGCACATAGAAAAATGCTTCTAAAAAAAAATCCCCTTTTGTTATAAAGAAAGGCAAAAGCGTTCAGTAAATCAAAGCGTAGGGTGCAAGAAAGCTTCGCAATGACAAAGTCCCCCATGAATAGTCGTACAGCCATGAACTAGCGACTCAATTCTCGGTCAATACAATGAACCAATCATTCTAATGTCAGAAAGAGACTCGTCATTGAGGGGTGGAAAATTTGTTACGAATATGCTATCCGAGGAACTGCTCCACAAGCTTTGCTACAGACTGAGCTAAACTATCTGCTCCTTCCTGAGTAGAGGCCTCCGCATAAACTCGGATGACATCCTCAGTCCCTGATGGGCGTATGAAAGATCGGCCACGAGGGTATTTAACTGCATCAAAGCACAGGGGAAAAAGAGACTCGTCATTAGCCCAATAAAAAGTGACCGAAGAATCCCAGAGAAGGGAAAAGGGAAAGCAAAAGAGTCGGTTCCAGAATTCAGATAGCATATTTCTCGAAAATATCAAACAAACACAAGTGCAGACGCACAACTATTTGTAACGGTCGCATTCCCCAGGTCAGACAGATAAGCAACACTTTTTGCCTTCTTTGTCTATCTTTTTGGCATATGTAGCATGGGTGCATTTGCAAGTGCGAGTGTGTGTTTCATTTTTTCTTAAAACCATATTTGTCAAATATAAAGCACAAAATACACATGAAAACCATTCACTGGAACCGATACTGCTAGCATGCCAAGCGAACACAAAAACCGCTTTACTGTACCAGTTTCAGCATTGATGGCTTCTTGAATGCCAGGGGGCTTCACGGCTACCGTTTCTGCATTTGCTGTGACAACTGCAGTTCTATCCATAACTTTGACCTGATGCGCACACATACAGGAGAGAGAGAGAGAGAGAGGAGAGGATTAGTAACCTAACACAGAGTTTACATGAGATGAATGAACATCAAATTAAGCTCTATGAAATGAGGATAGATTTCAAACAAAAATATACATTCAATTCTTCCAACATATAAGTACATTCAATAAAAGAATAGACTTCAAACTGAGATTTGTATACCATTTTTACCTCCAAAGGAAAAACTAGAAGCGAACATTTGCACAAGGGTTTCTCTCAACTCCCATAAGACAAAAGGAAAAGCATTTCTTAAGTTACTATGAAGGCATGAACTGCAACAAACTAGTATGATCCCTGTAACAGGAATAAGGTGCTTAATAAAGGAAATAAGCAAAGAACATTCACCCATCAACAGCAAGAGTGCCATGACATTGATTATCTGATGAGTTGTGAAAAGAAGCGAGAGAGGAAAACAAAACGGTGCCAACTGCCAAACATTACACAAAATTTGATCGGAGAAACCAACCTTGAGCTGTCTGCTAGGTAGATCCCGATAGAGTTCACTCCAGTGGTTGATTGACCAGTTGAGATTTTGTAAGATGGCTTCAACTAGCAGCAACCCACTGAAGGCATCTCCTACTGCTTGATTGATGAGCTTACTGACAGCAAGCAGCCTAACAGCGGCTTTTTGCTGCTCTGAACCTGAAAAACACAAATTCAAATGAGCTTGAATGTCAATTCAGTACCATTACTGCCAAAAATGGATGCTTTGATTACCTTCAGCCAGCTCATTGTGTCTCTTCTCCAACCAACAGAGAAAGCTATCTGAGAACAAAATGGTGCCATGTCCATTTGCTTCAAAATAGATGCCAATATCATATTCTGCAGCTTTCTCATGCAAAAACTTAACGCCTGTCGGGGTTAATACAACCTCTAGACCCAACCCCTTCAGATAGTCCGTTGATGCACCATTGGCATAAGCTGTCTGTACAACTCCAAGACGAGCTTGATAAGCATTGTTTTCATGCAACCCTTTGTAAAGTATACCTAGCTGCTCTTTGATAAATAATGCAAACAAGGATAATATTTTGTCCCCATCTACAAGCACGATGTTGTTGCTGCTCGCAGATGGCACTATGAAATACACGAGCCGATCAGCATCTCCATCCAAACTAGCACACCTGAAAGACTAGACATATTTAAGCAGTCAGTGCCGATTCAATCAATAGGCCAAGCTACTCATCAAAATATTTTTAAAAAGTCAAACTAAACCATCAGAATGGTTGTTCAACATAATTTTCACGCAGGATTGAGCTTACTTCATGAGGGGGGAAAAAGTAACACTGTCAGGATAGCGGTGATCTGGCATTATATGCACATGCCGCCGTCAATTGTATACTATCCACCAGTAAAATAGACAGACGGTTTCACTATGTAAAAGATTAACTCCAGGTCAGAAAATCCAGCTTCAACATTAACCAACCCATAAAGCTATTGCCATGGCTAAAACAAATAAAGATAAAACTGTTGCCAAAGGTCTGTTGAATTAGAGAAGGAAGACATCCAAAATATTAAACTTCTACTAGCAATTTTGCCAATGTGAAGATTATGCAAAGATCTTCTCAAGAGGGCTTTCTTCAAAATGCTCCAAGCAAAACCAAATAAAAGCTGCTTCTGAAATAA
Organism: Eucalyptus erythrocorys; assembly: GCA_014182555.1. Taxonomy (NCBI): domain Eukaryota; kingdom Viridiplantae; phylum Streptophyta; class Magnoliopsida; order Myrtales; family Myrtaceae; genus Eucalyptus; species Eucalyptus erythrocorys. Next base: position 16,504,272 of record CM024602.1, read on the forward strand.
AGTTCCATCTTCAGCAAGTCAACGAGTGAATTGTTAAATACTCATGTCTGGCCTGCTGAAACAGAGTCGCACTATCCAATCAAAATTACCAATCCTAAATAATATGATAAAGCACCCATATTCCCCTATAGGACCACGGCCTTGTAGTCTCTAAGTTTTCCTTCACCATCCCACCAGGACAAATTGAATTTAAATTCTTAAATGACTTTTCAAACTTAAAAAGAATGGACTGAATATGACAGAACTTCCAAGCAATTTTCATTCCCTAAACAATACCACCCAATTTTTCATTCATCAAGACAAAAGTTAATTTTAGTGATTATGACAAACGATTCACGGTTCAAAATGACTGAGAAGAGACCAAGTATTCATACAGATCTTGAATGTTATTGTCACCACATGATGCAGTCTAACTGCATTGCCTTTTATCCAGTGAGCTGTAGAAAAGTTACTGTATTTGCAATCTTTTAAAAGGATATCAATCATTGGCGTGTAAATATGAAGGACAGAGCCTTTTGGTAAAGTCATAGACAATTACAAGGCAGCAAGCATCGATGGCTTACCTCATTCTAACATCATTCGATCCAAATTCTTGGGGTACAACCTTCTCCTTCTGCACATAATCTGCACCAACTCCTTCATTTAAAATACCTCCCCCTTTTCCATCGTTACGAACTTCGATAACTAAGCCATCCAACATATTCATTAAACTTTCAAGTTTTTCTCCGCCCACCCCATTTGCACCGTCCACGACCAGTTTATTGTCTGTCCCTTTAACCTTGCATTCACCAGGGACCAAAGTCATCAAGCACCTGTGCCACCGCAAGAATCATGAGAAAGGCCAACTAGTGCTGCATTACTGCAATTTCACAGTATAGGAAGCTCATATACAAACATACCTGAAAGAATTCGAGAGCTGCTCAAAATAATCACGTTCAGATGCTTTCGTGTCCTTATTCCTAGCACGAACCATCCAATGCAATTGTGGTGTTGTCAGGATACCCATGTCAATGGCAGCTGATCCGACAATGGAATTAATTCCCTGGAAGTGATTGAAAAATAAAACATAAAGTCGAGTCTACAATTTCAGGCCAAGAAAAGAAAGAGTATTTGGGGATCCGCATAACATTTATGCAGAGTTGATGAGAAAAATATGATCTTTCATGGCAATGCTTCACCTGTTTAGCAGCTTCAAGGAGAGATTCTCCACTCGGCCTCGTATCTCTCCCCAACAAAACCTCAGCTCGGCAATTTCCATCAATCACGATGCTCTCCTTCTTTGCAAATTCGATTATCAGCTGTTTACAAACAGAAAACGCCAGGGCGAATAGTCAAGAACTTCTCTCGATGCAAAACGACCTAAAGAGCTATCTCTTCGATCAATCACTCAATCTTCTCTTCTCGATCGCAGCAAATGAAGCCGAAGATTTCCCTTTCTCTTCATCCACTCAAATTCGCAGGGATCATGAAACACACACATTTTACAAGCACGCGTGACCGCGCGCGAGAGAGGGAGAGGGCGGAAGACCTGGAGGAGACAATCGGAGTCGGCGGCGTTGGCGAGAGCGTCGGCGAAGGGCTCCCACGCCTGGGTGAGCATGCCGCCGCTGGGATCGGCGATCTTGACGCCGTTGTCGGAGATCTTGTTGTGGGAGGCGGTGATCATGAGGCCGGTGACGGACCGGGTCTTGAGGGACCGCAGGGCGGCCAGGATGCCGGCCCGGTAGACCGTCGACTCGAGGACCAGCGCGTCGCCCCTGAACCCGGCCGTGCCGTACGAGAACTTCGCTCCTGGCAAGAAGGCGAAGTTAGAGAGAGAGAGAGAGAGAGAGAGAGAGAGAGAGAGAGAGAGAGAGAGAGAATCAGAGTCCGTCCGGAAGGGGAGGAGCGGGGGAGAGAGATGACCGACCTGGAGGGATCGGGAAGCGAGAGGAGACCCTGCGGAGGATCGATTTCTGGTCTTCGTCCATGGCGTCGGAAGCTGCACCGGAGAGCGAGAGAGGGGGTCGCGTTGCGTCTCCTTCAATTGTCTTTCTGAGGTGACGGTGAATATTGTGAAGTATATGCTGCTTGCTGTAAGCCTTTGGATATGCATAATGCGAAGCGTAGGCTTGACAGTGAGGATAGAAAAAATCGATTATCGATAGTTGGAAAATAAGGCTGCGTATGGCAACACTTCCTGGACTGGGAGTGGTTTTTTTTAGAAATACTTTTTTCTATTTCTATTATGGAGATAATTTTCGTAAAAAAATCCGTTTAGTAACTACACAAAATTTCTACTCAAAAATAGAAAAAGAATAGAAATGCGTTTGGTAAAAAACAGTTTCTCTTTAATATTTATTTATTTTTTATTTTTGTTGGCCGATCGCCGCCGGATGCCGTCGCCGCCGCCGCCGGCCGACTTCGCCTCGCCGTCGTCGGATGTCGCCGTTGGCCGCCGCCGCCGCCGACCGCCACCGCCGCGCCGCCGGCCGCACGGCCCATCGGCCGCCGTCGGCCGTCGGCCATCGGCCACGGCCGGACGCGGCAGTGTGGCTGCGAGAGGTGGCGGCCGATGGGCCGTGCGCCGGCGGCGGCGGCGGCTTGCCTACGGGCGGCCGTGATTCGCCGGCGGCGGTGGTGGCGATGGCGGCGGTAGCGACGGCAGGCGACGGCGCGGCTGCGGCGGCGGCGGCGGTCGATCGACCTCCGGTGGTCCGCCGGCGGCGACATCCGGCGGCGATGGTGGTGGCGGCGGCGGCAGCATGACGGCGACGGGCGGCGGCGGGCGGTCGATTGGCCTCCGGCGGCCGGCGGCGGTCGATTGGCCTCCGGCGGCCGCGGCGGTCGATTGGCCTCCGGCGCCGGCGGCGGTCGGCCGTCGCGCAGCGGCGATAGCGGGCGGCGGTCAACGGCGGTCAATGGGTGTGCGCAAGAAAAGAATAAAAGAAAAAAATTCACTTATTTCTTAAACTTGTTCCTGAACCGAAGTAACTTTTTTTACTTCTCATTTCTATTCCGGGCTAACTTTTTATTTAGGGAATAAAAAACTAACTTGCGGTTATCATGCGGGTTTCTATTCTTTTTTGTTCAGGGAACTAAATAATAGAAATTCTTCTTCTCGGGAGTGTTACCATGCAGTACCTAATTGACGGCAACTCAATTACTCTCACCACAAGTTAACACTTTACTTCGCGAAAAACGTGACATTTCTATAATTTTTTTTTCTTTTTTATATTTGATTATAAAGTTGCACATAAATAGGTAAGAATTGGGTATGGTCACTAGAGTTTTAAGTTTAACCACAGTATGTGGCCACGAAGCTGAGGTCTCGAGGCCAAGCTCAATGGACCTAGGCACGGCCTTTATGAATCTAGGCCCAAATATTAAGGATCCTAACTTGGGTATTGAGATATTGTGCTTGGCCTTTATGGACCCGAGTCTAAGTGCTAAGGCATCAAGCATGGTCTCTAGGGCTTCGGGTCCAACCTCGATGGAACCACGCATAGGTGCCAAGATCCGAGCATGGGCACCCGGGCCTTGGCCCACCTTGATGTACTTAGGTTCTAGTGCTGGAGACCTAGTTTAAGGCCAAGGACTAGAAAACCAGCTTTTAGAGTTTTTGTGCTAAAACATAGAGTTTTGGGTTTAAACATTAATTCCTAATCATATATTTGGAAAGTGATTTTCAATTTAGTATAGTTTTTCAATTGACTCTTTTTTTTATAAGTGAACCAAATATTGAAAAATAAACAAAATATTCTTTTGAAAGATACTTTTCGTGAACTAGACAAAGCCTGATAGATGAAAAATTCATGTACTTTGAATTTTTGACTGGAGTGTACATACATAGTAACATCATATTAACCTATTATATTGAAAAATTATATTTTTTGTACATCCATTTTGTACAATTTCTTTAATCAAGTCTAACAAAATTTATATATATTCACAAGTTTTTTGATATAATCTCTCTAACACCAAATCAAACCAAATTCAACCGACATAGTTGTTGGCCGATGCCAATGGATATGTCCATGTGGATGTGAGGATTAATTCAGCCAATAAAGATATTATTGAAGTATGACACTAATAAAGTTTACAATTAATACCCTGAAAAATCTCAAATTAGTATACTTGTGATAAATATATCTCAAACTAATTTTTTGACCACCAAAAATTCCACATTAGTACACCTTCGATAAATTTATCCCAAAATGGTATACTTATGATAAATTTGCTTATTATCAAATCATTAAGTTGAATAATACATGATAGTTGACTAGTGTACTTATTTGGAATTTTATTCTTCGTTTGTTACAATTATACAATTTTTGTGATTTTTATGGTATTATTTTAATTTAACTAAGGGTATATTTGTCACAAATATACCGTTTATGAATTTTTACAAGTAGAATAAATTAGTTTTAGGTAAATTTATCACGAATATACAGATTAAGGTTTTTTATGATTAGTAAAGGGAAATTTATCATGGGTGTACCAGTTTGAGATTTTTCATAATAAAAAAAAATTAGTTTTTGGTAAATTTATCATAGGTAAATCAGTTTGGGGTTTTTTTAAGGGTATTAACCCTAAAGTTTAAGTTATATGGAACTTGAGTGTATAAGGATCAAAGTAGTAGAACTTACTGTACAACATTGAATCCATAAAAAAGAAGGATGCGTCTCTCCATGTTCTTTTGAATGGGAGAGATTAATGAAATTGAAAATGAAATTTGTCATTATCACATTACAATCAGCAGCTTAGAGCATGTTTGGTAACATTTATGTTAAAAGATTATTCCTCGGAAAAGAAATTGGTTGATAACTGCACAAAACTTCTGTTTCTAGAATAGAAAAGAAACGTAGAAACACATTTGATAAACTTGTATAATTTTTTTTTGTTTCTTTTAATATTTTAATTTTATATTTCCTTTTTCTTTTTTTCTTTTTTTTTTTTTTTTTTTTCTTTCTTCCTTTTGGCCGGTCGCTGGCCTTGGCCATGGTCGGCGACCGGCCGACGAGGGCTGGCGGCCTCGCCTAGCCACAGTGAGGCTTGTCGGCCCCTAGCGAGGCTCGGCCTCGCCTTGGCTAGGCGAGCTCGAGCTGGCCTAGATCTGGCGAGGCCGAGCTTGCGTAGCTAAGGCGAGGCCGACCTCGCACTCTAGAATCCCCGAACTCTGATCCACCGACCCGTCCTCCAGACTCCTCCCCAATCGAGGTGAAAACCCTAGAGAGCAGCCCCAATCCCGATGAGAAGTCCACCTTGGACGGGGTCGAGATGAATGCCAGAGGCAAAGGGGAGGCTGTGGTGGTGGCAGCGGCGAAGGAGGAGGAGGAGGAGTGAGAGTTTTGCCTATTCATGAAGGCTGGGAAAGAAGTTATTTCTTTCGATTTTAGCAAATTAAAGATTAAGAGGACAAATAGGATAGAAGAAAACGAGTATTAGAGGAGGATGCCGTGAGAAGTTATTTATACCCTTTTGAACGACATGAGGATTCCTCATAAAAACATATTACTCCTTTGTAAATTATGGCTTTTGACGCCATAAAAGGCATTAAATGATTTAAGTTATTAAAAAATAGTGTAAAATTACTTGAACTTCTCACTAAGAAGCTATTTAATGTTGTTGACGTTGTTTATTTTAGGGTTTTCTCTATATAAAAATTATAAATAATATATTAGATATATAATACATATAGAATCAAGGTTGGTGTAGGTTTGACCGATTCTAAACTCTAAGGATTGATGACAAACCCGCATAGTGCTGGTCCAGGAATCCCAGAACCAAGGAACAACCCGATCTTCCTGGGAACCGAACCAGGACCAGTAGGGTTGGGCTAGTCCAGGGTTGGTTCATGGTTGACCGTAGACCGATGCTCACTCTTAGTAGCTCATAACTAACTAGATCACACAAGGTGGAAAAAGCAAAGTACTTTCTTTTTCCAACACCATCCTTTATTTCATTTTGCCAATCACATAAAACACACACAACCAAATTCACAGACGATCAATATTGGAAAGGCAAATATATATGGGAAAGGCAGCTGTGATATGCTTTTATATATATGCTTTTATTTAGGCCTTTTATTTAGGCCGTTTACTTAGGATATTTTGTGTACATATCTTTTATTGTGTTATCTTTGTATTTTTGGTAGTTTAGCCTTATTAGGAGATTGTTTGATAGCTGTATCTTCTTGTATATATGTTGCGTTTCTATGGTAATGAAGGACAGAATTCTTATTCCAAAATTCCTCAGTTCTTTTACATGGTATCAGAGCCATGGCTGATGGAAAGAAAGGTGAGGAGAGTTCTGGAACAGACAAGAAAATCTCTAGCCCTTACACACCGATTCGAATGACAACCCGGGTAACTTGATTACCCAAGTTCGGTTGAAGGGAGAGAATTATGAAGAATGGGCGCGAGCTATGCGGACTGCATTACGAGCCAAGAAGAAATATGGTTTTATTGATGGATCTGTCAAGCAACCAGCAGAGGATTCGTTGGAACTTGAAGATTGGTGGACGGTTAATTCCATGTTGGTTTCTTGGGTGTTTAATACCATTGAACCGACACTTCGCTCGACTATCTCTCACATGGAGAACGTGAAAGATCTGTGGGATGATATCAAGCGAGATTCTCAATTGGGAATGGTCCACGGATGCAGCAAGCGAGATCGGATTTGGCCAATTGTAGGCGGGATGGTCAACCCATCGTGTCCTATTTCGGTAAACTCAAAATCTTGTGGGATGAAATAAATAACTATGATCGATACCGGTTTGTGTTTGTACGGGTTGGAGATGCAATTTAACCATTGAATTGGAAAGAAAGCGTGAAGAAGAGAGAGTTCATCAGTTTTTGATGGGCTTAGATGAAGAAGGATATGGAACAGTGCACGCTAATATTTTGAGCACTGAACCTTTGCCTAATCTAAATCGTGTCTATGCTATGGTTGTTCAGCAAGAGCGAGTGCGAACTATGACACGAACCAAGGATGAAAGAGGCAATCCCATGAGTTTTGCAATCCGGGCAGGTGGTCAAAATTCAAGGGGGGATGAAGATAAAATCCCGTTTTGTTCTAATTGCAACCGAGAGGGACATGATGCTGAAAGTTGTTTTCAACTAATAGGATATCCAGAATGGTGGGGTAATAGACCACGTGGAACCTCCGGACAAGGTAGTGGTCAAAAGCGTAGTAATAGAGGTGGACGTAACAAGGGAGGTGGTGCTCGTGCCAATGTCTCATATGCAACTGGAGTTGATGGTGGGCGAGGAGTTGTGACGGATTCAGATCGAAAAGGTCTTAGTGGATTGAATGATGAGCAGTGGACAACTTTATTGGGAATGTTAAGTTCTCATCAGAATAGTGCCCATGAGAGGTTGACAGGTAAACATAGTATTTTTCCTTGGATTATTGACACAGGAGCTTCCCACCATATGACAAGAACGTTGGCATTTTTGAGAGAATTGCGTGACATTGTGCCATGCTCAGTCGAGTTACCTGATGGAGAAAAGACCATGGCAATGAAAGAAGGAACTGTGTTGCTTGGAGGAAACTTGAAATTGCGACGAGTTCTTTTTGTTCCCAATTTGAAATGCAATCTGATTTCTGTATCACAACTTCTTAATGATTCAAATTTGGTTATTCAACTCACTAACAAAATATGTGCTATACAGGACCTAAATTCGAGGAACCTGATTGGAGCGGGTGAGCAACGCGAGGGGCTTTACTTTCTCAACGGAGTGACTTCAGTACATGCTTGCACGGTGGCTGATATGGAACCCTTTGAGCTTTGGCATAAAAGAATGGGTCATCCTTCTTCTAAGGTGGTGGAGTTAATTCGAAGCTGGCAAAATGGTTAGGAAAACCAATAAAATTTGTGAGGTTTGTTTTAGAGCAAAACAAACAAGAGAGATCTTCTTTTCTAGTGACAATAAAGCTAAAGATTGTTTTGAATTAATACATTGTGATTTGTGGGGGCCTTATAGAGTTCCAGCTTCATGTGGAGCAATTTATTTCTTGACAGTTGTTGATGATTACTCTCATGCTGTGTGGATATATTTGTTGAATGGAAAAAGTGAAGTGGCTTGTGTTCTTAGGAAGTTTATTGCGATGGTTAGATGCCAATTTGAGAAAAATGTGAAAATCGTTAGAAGTGATAACGGAAGTGAATTTTTGTGTTTGAAAGAATATTTTGATGAACATGGGATATTGCATCAGACTTCTTGTGTTGGAACACCTCAACAAAATGGCCGAGTGGAAAGAAAGCATCGCCATATCCTTAATGTTGCAAGAGCTTTGCGTTTCCAAGCAAATCTACCCATAGAATTTTGGGGAGAATGTGTACTCGCAGCTGGGTATTTGATTAATAGGACTCCATCTATATTATTGAATGGTAAAACCCCATATGAGATTATTTTTGGCCAACCTCCTTCTTACAAACATATTCGGGTTTTTGGTTGTTTGTGCTATGCGCATAATCAAAATCGGAATAAAGATAAATTTGCTTGTAGAAGTCGTCGATGTGTTTTTGTTGGTTATCCATTGGGAAAGAAGGGGTGGAGATTGTATGATTTAGAAACTGGTGAATACTTTATTTCAAGAGATGTAGTGTTTGTTGAAACGGAATTTCCATATGCTGATGAGAAAACAAGTAAGTGATGAACTCATTAAAAATAGAGTTATGGAGTTGGGTGATGAAGTTGATGATTTAAAAAGTGACATGAGAGAGGAGCACGCCGAAAGTGTAGATAGAGAAAATGAGGTGAATCATTAAATGGAGGAATTGATCCACACAAACAATGAGGACGTGGAAAGAAGTGAAGTTGTTGAAGAGCGGTTAGGCGGGGGACAAAGGGTCAAGCAACCGTCCCGCTCGTTTGAAAGATTATGTGACAAACACCATCAGAATAAGCCCCTCGACATGCTCATTTGCCCGATCCGATTCCTCGGGTATGCCTTATTCTATAGCACGTTATGTGAGTTATAAAAAATTTTCTACGCAACACCGGTGTTTCTTGGCAGCAATTCTTTGCAGGACATGAACCAAACTCTTATGGGGAAGCAATTAAAGATGAACGGTGGAGAGAGGCCATGAGTAAAGAAATACAGGCTTTAGAAAATAATGGCACATGGACAGTTGAAAATTTGCCGCCTGGGAAGAAAGCAATTGGGAGCAAGTGGGTGTATAAAATTAAGTACAATTCTGATGGAAGCGTTGAACAATACAAGGCACAATTGGTGATACTAGGAAATAAACAAGTTGAAGGCATAGATTATCGGAGACTTTTGCTCCTATGGCAAAAATGTGCACTGTACGCACTTTCCTTGCCGTTGCAGCTGCAAAGAATTGGGAACTTCATCAAATGGACGTTCAAAATGCTTTCTTACATGGCGATTTAGAGGAAGAGGTTTACATGAAGATGCCACCTGGATTTGCCTCTCAATCGTCAGGGAAGGTATGTAGACTTCGAAAATCTCTATACGGTTTGCGGCAAGCACCTAGATGTTGGTTTGCGAAATTGACAGCATCTTTGAAAGCTTATGGATTTCAGCAATCATATTCAGATTACTCCTTGTTCACTTTTCGAGTTGGGACTGCTCAATTGAATGTGCTTATTTATGTTGATGATCTCATTATCTCTGGTAATGATATTTCCGCTGTGCAAAAGTTCAAGAACTATCTAAGTCGTTGTTTTCATATGAAAGACTTGGGGAAGCTGAAATTTTTCCTGGGGATTGAAGTGGCAAGAAACTCAGATGGTATTTTCTTGTGTCAACGTAAATATGCATTGGATATGATTTCTGAGGTCGGATTGCTGGGTTCCAAGCCGGCTAAAACTCCTCTTGAACAAAATCACAAGTTGGCCCTTACTGAAAGTGATGATGTAGACAACCCTGCTCAGTATAGGCGCCTAGTGGGCCGGCTTATTTATCTAACAATAACTCGACCTGAATTATCTTATTGTGTACATATTCTTGCACAATTCATGCAGCGGCCAAAGAAAGCTCATTGGGAGGCAGCTATGAGAGTTTTGCGTTATTTGAAAGGAAATCCAGGTCAGGGTATTATGTTGCGTGCCAATTGTGACCTCAAATTGTCGCTTCTTTGCGATTCGATGGGCTAGTTGTCCTTTGACGAGACGATCTTTTGACTGGTTACTTTGTTCTTTTGGGAGAATCACCTATCTCGTGGAAGACTAAGAAGCAAATGCGGTGTCTCGCTCATCTCGCTGAAGCTGAATACGGGTCTATGAGTACTACAGTTTGTGAACTTAAGTGGTTGAAAGGATTATTGGATTCTCTTGGTGTGAAACATTCTCAACCTATGCAACTGTATTGCGATAGTCGGGCAGCTTTACATATAGCCGCCAATCCCATTTATCATGAGCGTACCAAGCATATTGAAGTGGATTGTCATTTTATTCGTAATGAGATACTTAATGGTAACATTCAAACAGATTACGTACGTAGTTCAATGCAGCTAGCTGATATTTTCACGAAGGCGTTGGGATATGATCAATTTAACTTTCTTCTTTGCAAGTTGGGCATTCGAGATCTCCATGCTCCAACTTGAAGGGGGGTATTGGAAAGGCAAATATATATGGGAAAGGCAGCTGTGATATGCTTTTATATATATGCTTTTATTTAGGCCTTTTATTTAGGCCGTTTACTTAGTATATTTTGTGTACATATCTTTTATTGTGTTATCTTTGTATTTTTGGTAGTTTAGCCTTATTAGGAGATTGTTTGATAGCTTTATCTTCTTGTATATATGTTGCGTTTCTATGGTAATGAAGGACAGAATTCTCATTCCAAAATTCCTCAGTTCTTTTACAATCAATCTCCATTTCTTCGTCTCCCAAGCAAACCACACACAACCCTCAGGCAGCAAAGTTGACGACGGCCCTGTACGTCCGTCCGGGCTGCCACCCAGCGGGGATCACGTTGTTGGCAACCGCAGTCTTACCGGAGTCAAGAGAGGTGAGCTTGATCGAGAATGGGGCGCGCAGCTGGCCCGCGCCATCCAGCTTCCAAACCGCGCCCCACGACTGTTGCATCGGAAGCCAAGAGTCAGAGTCCAGAGCCTGCTTCAGGTCGACGGCGCCGAGCTCGCCATCCCCATCCACGTACTCAATTACCGCAGCGAAATAGTAGGGGGTCGAGCCGGAGTCAACGCGGAATGCCACCTCCACGCCGGGGAAATTGCACTCTACTCTGCTTGGCATTGTAAATATGTGCACGTAAATAGACTTTTAATAAGCAAGTTAGACTATATGCTGATTGGTATAAGTCTGGTGAAAGCAAAGTTTCTCGTTAATTTAAAGCACTTTTCAATGCGTTTTATCTTCCTTTTTTCCCTCTGCGCGTCTGTTAAAATTGGAATTCACTCTAAAGGATCCATAGAGAAAGCATCAACCGTACGGACTTTTGGTATTGAATTTGCAGCACCCCAGCGTTGCGAAGTTCATCAGCCTTGCCGGGGCTTGCCAGGGCTCCAAAAGCCGTGCCGCTCAAATCGAAGTGAACAGATTCAGCAACACAAGGGCCACCAGGGCATTCATCAGTTATAACGACCGTCACTGGGTTCCCGGAACAAGCCGCGTTTTCAGTGCATTTCACCTGAAATTTAATCAACAAGAGCTCAAAAGACTGCACTTCCTAACTACTACTAAATAATCTGTTTGAATAGGACAATATGTACCGAGTCAAATAATCTATTTAAATACGAAGAATTCAAACTACTTTTAATGGGAGTCTAGAAAGCTTGCCGCAGTAGATGTTCTCATGAATTCTATTCCACGATTGTTAATTTAGGAAAAGCATATCTCGTGAACATATATTAACTTTGTCCGTGGCAAATTTTCTCCGGTGACGGCGAATATAAAAATTAATTCGAGAAACACTTTTCTAGCAAGAGAGAAACCTGGTAACAAGCTCCACATCCTTTGCCTGATTTGAAAAGAGAAGGCCCTCCTGCGGACACCATTGAAGAGAATGGAGCTTGGTAGACCCCACTCCCATACCCACATGCACCACCTACGTACGAAATATCATACAAAGCATATTATATATAATATATTATATATGTATGTATATAAATATATATGTATATTTGCAGATCAGGTGAAATGTGTAATTACTAGAGTAGTATTGTCTAGCATTGTACTTGATTCCAGTTTGACCTCTAAATCTATATGGGTGCATTTGGGAAGGCTTTTGGGAAAAGTCTTTAGGAAAATGCAAAGACCTTTAAGTTAAATGTATTTTTTCAAAATGCAAATTGTATTTGGTAAATTGTAGTTTGAAAGCCCTTTGTAAAGTACCTTTGAGCAAAATGGTATTTAAGGGAATTACATTTACAAAGAACTTTTGTGATAAACAAAAATTATCAAAAGAAAAATAAAAAAATTTGACTGGCAAGGGCAAGCAGCCGTCGGCAATTGAAATTTGTCACCGGTGGCCGACATCCGACTCAAGTAGTCCTGGAGACGATTGGGGAGGGCTACCCAGGGTCGAGCGACCCTCGAAGACCATCGGCAAGGGCCGCCCGGGGTCGGGCAACCTCCGGTGACCCCTCCGACCCTCGAAGACCACCGGCAAAGGCCACCGGAGGTCGCATGACACCGCCGCGACCTCCGGTGACCTCGGATCTGGGGCGGCGAGGTCGTGCGATGCCATCGCGACCTTCGGCGACCCCAGATCTAGGGTGGTGAGGTCGCGCAACGCTGCCTCGACCTCCGGCAATCCCGCCGCGACCTAGATTCGGGGCGTTAAGGTTGTGGGAGGACCTCGCCGCCCTAGATTTGGGTCACGGTGAGGTCGCACGACGCCGCGACCCAAATCCGGGTGGTCGTGCGACCCTGAGCAGTTGTCGCCGAGGCCACGCAACCCTTGCTTGAGGTCACGGCCGACTCAGATTTGAGCCATGAGGACCCAGATCTGGGTCGCTGCGACTCGTCGAGGCAGCCCCTTGCCATGGTCGTTGAGCCGCCACAACTCACAAAAGGTCACGCAACGCTGCGACTCCCAGAGGTCGCTCGACTCTCCGACGACGATCGCCTAGGTCGTCGTGACCATGCTGGCATTCCTCTAGTCGTTGCCGGCCCCTCGCAATTAGGAAGAACCAAACTGCCCACCCTCGACGGAGAAGATGAACAGTGTCTCCTCACGAGGGCAATCGTAAAAACAAAAAGTTCGTAAGGACAATTTTGGGAAAAAAAAATGAACAGTACTCGCAGACATGCCGAGAAAGCCGAAAGCTCAAGGCAGGTCCTCACCTGCCTTGGGCTTTCAGCCTTCACAAGGCTGGCCTTCTCCAAATGGGGGTTGAAATTTTTTTGCCAAACACCCCTACATTAGCCCAAAGATCTTTAGAGGCTCAAAGATACTTGGTAAAGTCGTTGCCAAACAGCCTATGTGTTTGGTACAAAGCCAAAATCAATCACGATTAAGCGATTGACCTAAGCTACTCATACGACCGAACCGATTTATACTTGAAAGACTTGATAAGTCAAAATTACTGAAAGGCGTGTGATGAGACCAACGGCGCTTGCATGAAAAGATCTTTACTCCAGGTGAATTGACCAAATAAAAATATAATGTCATTCCATTACCATCGCTTCCAGCGCCGTTGGGACTCCCGTACCACGTCGCACCTGCCGGCGACCAATTATCGTTGGACTGAACTTTCGAGATGTTAAGCGATTTGGGGTTGAAGCAGTGAGACGAGTTTATGAGGAGAGAAAGGAGAAGGGTGAGAGGGAAGCAAATCGATGGAGATTGAAGAAGCGCCACGTGATTCTCGAGACACTTTGGTCAGGAGTTTGATTTATTGCACTCAATTTGGGAGCACAACGGGCGGGTATTTATAGTCAAATTGAGAGCACAAAATTCCACTAAATTGGAGTCCTTGTTGTTGGAAGGTATGCACCAAATATCGAGATACGCTAGATTATGGTGGATATATACTTGAGACTGTAATTGATTATTTTGTATCAATCTAGAATTAAATCTAATATACTAGGATAGATTTAATATACCTCCTTATTCATTAATCCTCTGTGTTATTTAATTTCCTTTAATATACTTCCTTTTTCATCAAACATCTTTTGTATTATAAATTTCCTTTGCTATACTTCCTTATTCATTAAACATCCTATGTATTATTTAATTCCCTTTGTACATTGAATCTACTAATGAAGTGCACAAGATACATTCCCTTCTATTCTCAACACTCTTCTCACTTCCACTCTAGTTTCTGACATGGTATCAGAGCAAGCGTTCTTTTTCTTCTAACTTCTGCACTCTTTGATTGCCTTCCGGACGTTTTCTTACCTTCATTGTTGTAGGAACACTAAACCTGCAAAACAAGGTTAGCACTCCGGTGCAGGAATTAGTATCTAAGCACTTCCAAAAAAAAAAGGATAATTTCTTCTTACTGTTTTCTCTCTTACCAACACCATGGCTGAGGAGGATTCATCGACTTCTGAAAGAACCCCAGAGGAGCCAATTGTGCAGTAAGAACACATCGTGGACCAGGAGCCAAGAGTCCAGGCCCAGTCGAACCAAGGACAACCCATCACGGGCCAGGCCACTTTGGGGCAATCGATTGCAACCCAACATGTTTTAGGGCAATCCATCTAGTGGCTGCCTATTCAAATGGCACCCGGTCCATGGATCTATGGGCCCACGCAAACAAGCCCATGGTCGATGGGTCAAGGTCTCGGAGAACTAGTTCAGCCCAGTGGAGGCCCACCAACTGTCTTCAAGGCAAGCCCAACCACTGGACCGAATTCAATGAATGTGGGCTATTCATTCAAACCAAGTATTTCGGGTCTGGGACTAAATCCCTACCCGGTTCCTACTGTACTCGTTTGTCGCCGCTAGCGATCGATTAGAGCCCAGGCGACGGATGACTAACCGGAGCTGCGACTCATCACCCAACAACTGTCAGGCCCCGGCAATTCCAATTGGTCGGTGGAGTTCCGGCGAGCATTAGTCATGAAGGACAAAGAGGATTTTACTGACGGAGCGTTACCGATTTTGTTGGACGAGCGAATGGTGCGACTATGGAGGAAATGCAATCAATTAGTCCAAACCTGGATTGGAAATTACATCACCACCGAAGTTGTGACCGGACTACCTCCGATGGAAGATTCGAGAAAAATGTGGGAAAATATCAAAGAAATGTATGGAAAATTAGACAGGGTGAAAATTTTCTCTTTGACCCAACAACTCTCGGATCTAAAGTAAGGAAATATGAGCATTACCGCAGTCTACAACAAACTCTCAGCTTTATGGAACGAATTGGAGGCAGTCGAGGAGAAATTAGAAGGTCCAAATCTGACCATGCAGCAGTATCGCGCCACAAAAGAAAGAGAAAAAGTGTTAGATTCCTATTGATCTTGAATGAGTCTTACCATTCCTTTCAATCTCAGATTTTGGCCATGGAACCTGTGCCAACGCTTCGCTGGATTTACCAGCTTGCCATCCAAGAGGAAAGCCAATGCCTTGTTGCCTTCGATTTGTACAAGGCCGGCGACGGGTTGGTGCTCGTAGCTCACGCTAATCACCCACAGGGAGGAGCTACGACCATAGAACGGGAAGGAAAGCGGTCGCAAGTTTGGCTTGCAAGAGCAAACCCTAGATCCTTCAAGAAAGGAATGGACATCTAGGATCTGATGATGCGATCCGACGGTTCATGAGGGCTCAATTCGTCTACCAGATCCAACAGTCCATGGGGAATCTCTTCAGTAGGATTGGACGGCTCACAATGCTCCTTTTCCACACATGGATCCAATGGCCCAAATGAAGCCGCAATGGCTTCGTTTTTTAAACCATCTAACAGGCCACCTTTTGCCATGTCATCAAAGCATAATGGGCAAAGTTTTAAAGGAAAAGGTAAGTTATACTGCGATTATTGCAAACGTCCACATCATACAATTGATAATTGTTGGAAACTGCATAGTCAACCTAGAGAGAAAGGGAAGAGGGATTTTTCGATAGCTTTACAGGTGACAGGGCAGCATACTGATAAATCAGATCAGTCAATTACCCATGATCAGTATCAAGAAATTATGAAGGCTCTCAAGAAATTGGATGTCTTTGACAGCACCGAAAGTTTTACACGTACCTCTTATTGCTTGATGAATTCAATTTTGAAGACTGCTTGGATAATTGATTTAGGTGCTAGTGATTTTCAAAATCAAAAAAATTAGACTTTCCTATCTCAATCCAACTTCCAAATGGGA
This sequence comes from Eucalyptus erythrocorys, assembly GCA_014182555.1. NCBI lineage: Eukaryota > Viridiplantae > Streptophyta > Magnoliopsida > Myrtales > Myrtaceae > Eucalyptus > Eucalyptus erythrocorys. The sequence continues at coordinate 16,520,504 of CM024602.1, forward strand.
ATGTTACCTATGTCACGTTGACTGGCACAGTAAATCTTAGCCCTCTTATCACACTCCAGAATGTGTTTTATGTCCCAGAATTCCATTTCAATCTCACATCAGTTTCTCGAGCTTGTGAAGAAAATTCATGTCGTGTTCTATTCAATCCTGATCACTGTTTATATCAGGCCCTTTTGACTGGCAAACTGATGGGCTTGGGTAAAATTTGGCAATGGCTATATCTTTGGACCAATTTTTCTAGTAATTTCAGTTCATATTGTATTGAATCCAATAAACAATCATTATGTAACATTACTACCAATGATAAGCTTTTTCTTAATCATCGAAGACTGGGTCATTCTGTTGCTTTCCCTTACCCTCAATGTCCAATCTGTCCCTTGGCAAAGCAAACTTGTATACCTTTTGACAATAGCAAATCTCATGCAAAAAATCTTTTTTCCTTAATCCATGTTGATGTTTGGGAGCTCTATCAAACATCCAATCATGCCGGTTCTCGTTTCTTCCTAACAATTGTGGATGATTTTTCTAGTGCCACATGGGTATTGCTCATGCAATCAAAGAGTCAAGTTCTTTCTCATCTAAGAACTTTTTTCTACCTCTCCAAAATCAATTTGGAAAATCAATCCAACGTATTCATACTGACAATGGAAGGGAATTCTTCAATAGTGAGTGTGCATTTTCTCTCTCTTCAAACAAAATTTTGCATGAGAGTTCTTGCATTTACACCCCACAACAAAATGGAATTGTCGAGCGTAAACACCGTCATCTCTTAGAAGTAGCCCATGCTGTGATGACCCGGACCGGGACAGTACGGAGGGATGGACTGAGATTGCCTTGGCAGTATGCGGGTGAGGCTAAAGGCATGTCTCCCATCCCACATCGCTTAGGGGAGAGTCTTGGGGCTAGTTTATAAGGCTTAGGTCCCTCTAATCTGTATAACACGTTTTAAAGCCGTGAGGACTCAGTGTCCAAAGCGAACAATATTATACGGTGGGACCTGGGTCGTTTAATGGTATCAGAGCCGACTCTCGATCGTGTGTGGGGTCACAACGAGAGCGCTGTGCCTTAGGGGGGAGAATGTGATGACCCAAACCCGGGGCAGTACAGAGGGATGGATTGAGATCGCCTTGACAGTACGCGGGTGAGGCTAAAGGCATGTCTGCTATCCCACATCGCTTAGGGGGGAGTCCTGGGGCTAGTTTATAAGGCTTATGTCCCTCTAATCTGTATAACGTATTTTAAAGCCGTGAGGACTCAATGTCTAAAGTGGACAATATTATATAGTGAGACCTGGGTCGTTACACGTGCTCTTAAATTTCAAGCTTCCATTCCCGACACTTTTTGGGGAGATTGTGTGGTCACTGCAACTTACGTGATCAATCGAATGCCAAGTCGTGTTCTCAACAAGAAGACACCTTTTGAGATGCTCCATGGAAAGAAACCAGAACTTCAGCATTTGAGAGCTTTTGGTTGTTTGTGCTATGTGACTACGGTGGGGCCACGGGATAAATTGAGTCCACGAGCTCGACGATGCATATTTATGGGATATCCAAGTCTCACAAAGGGGTATCGGGTTTTCGATCCCTCCACTGGGGATTTCTTTGTCAGCAGGGATGTTATTTTCCACGAGAATGTATTTCCTTTTGGTGACGAATTATCTTCACACGATGAGTCTGATAGGGGCGTGGATACCTATGTAGCACAGATACGACGACACGGACACGCGATACGACACGATACGACACGTGACACGTCATTTCTCAAAAAGTAGAGAATTTCGACACGTTCCGACACGTTAAATATTAAATAAATATTTTTATTTTTAATTAATTTGATTCAAATTCATAAATAAATAAATAAAGAGTTTACAATAAATTTGTACTAATAATATTAATAAATCTTACACTTTTTTTATTTCATTATCTTACATTTATTTTTCGAAATCCCCCCTCCCCCACATATTTTTCGAAACCACAGCGGCCCCCTTCTCCACCCCCGGCCCAAACTTCCCTCGCCTCTTTTCCCCCAAAATTTTTTTTTCCCTTTTTTTCTTCCCTCCCCACGTCGTCCACTTTCCCCCACTTTATTCATTGACAGACGGGCTGTCCTCTCACTTCCCCTCTCCCCAAAAGACGTGATGGCCATTCCATGTTCTCCCGGTACACGCCCTTTTTCACGTAGATCATGAACCGGTGCGTCCGGTGATCGGGCACGGCCGCGATCGCGTCCTCCACCTTGGTGAAATTGCCGCTTCGCCGCGGAGTTGGAGCCGGAAGATGGGTGGACCATGTCTCCCTGGTTTGCAAGTGCAGCACTTGGCCATGTCCTCGCCGCTCGCCGCACACAACCCCCTTCCTCGCCGCTCTTTCTCTTGCCATCTCTCGCTGTCACGGGCTCGCCGTCGGTCCGTCTTTGCTGCCTCGCCGTCACTTCCACCCTCCATCGTCTGCTGGACACGCGTGTCCAAACGTGTCGGGCAAAGGTTGACCACGTGTCGGATTTCCGACACGCGTTGACCACGTGTCCGAACGTGTCCGGCGCGTGTCGACGTGTCCGACACGTGTCGGACGTGTCGGACACGATACGAAAGCACGGACAGCGTGTCCGTGCTTCATAGGTGGATACTCATCATTTTTTTTTTTTTTTTTAAATCTAAAGAAGACTTATCTCCTGGACATTCATATATCGTTGTCCCTCCGGCATATCTACCACAAGGTATAGTTTTCTCTCCAACAGTAGCCGTGGATACTTCAGATATACAATTTTCCACCACAAGTGAGGAGGAGCATACTTCTTCACCAATAGCGGCATCTCCAACATCCACTGAGGGATGACCAGTTTCTTCAGTACCCTCTCAGCCAACACAACAGAATAACCCACCACGGTGATCCGAGTGTGCTATGCGTCCACCCACATGGACAAAAAACTATGTCTATGTTGCTTCAAATTCTCCAGGTACTCGTTATCCAATCTCCTCATATGTCTCTTTTCACTCGTTCTCATCAGATCATATGTGCTGCATCAGTTATATATCTGAAGAAATAGAGCCATCCAATTATAACGAGGCAATGAATGACCCACGATGGCAAAAAGCTATGGAGATAGAATTGCATGCATTAATGGAGCATCATACATGGGACATTGTTTCTTTACCGCCACATCGAAAACCAATTGACTGCAAGTGGGTCTACAAGATTAAATTGAAAGTTGATGGCTCAGTAGAAAGATATAAGGCTTGATTGGTGGCCAAAGGTTTTGCTCAACGAGAAGGTTTCGATTACCATGAAACTTTTTCGCCAGTAGCAAAAGATTTTACGGTTCACATTTTCTTGGCAATCGCTACATTTCGTGATTGGTCATTACACCAAATGGATGTCCATAATGCTTTCCTTCATGGTGACTTGGATGAGGAAATCTATATGGACCTTCCATCGGGATGACGGAGACAAGGGGAATCTAGAGTATGTCGTCTCCGCAAATCCCTATACGGTCTTAAGCAGGCTTCTCCACAGTGGTATGCCAAATTCATAGATGCACTTATGGGAGCAGGATTCAAGCAATCAAGACATGATTATGCCTTGTTCACGTGATCACAAGGTATGTTGTCTATCTACTTAATGATATATGTCGATGACATACTTATTATGGGAAATTATGAATCTGCCGTGAAAAGTCTCAAGGAATATTTACATTTCACTTTCCATATTAAAGATTTGGGACCACCAAAATACTTCCTTGGAATTGAGATAACTCATTCAAACCAAGGGATCTCACTTAGCCAACGGAAATTTGTGCTAGAGATTATATTAGAGGCAGGTCTATCAGGATGTAAACTAGTGGTTATTCCTATTGAGCTGAATGTCAAGTTGACCACTGTTGATTATTATGTGAGTCTACAATCTGCAGATAATGACTTGTTGCTCAAAGATCCATCAAGCTATCAGAGACTAGTTGGGAAACTTATCCATCTCACTATGACTAGACTAGATATATGTTATGCGGTTCAGACACTGAGTCGATTCGTGCATAATCCAAAACAATCTCATATGAATGCTGCATTGAAAGTTGTGAAGTATTTGAAGAAATGCTCAGGACTTGGGATTCTCCTTTCTCGTGATTGCAACATGGAAATGATAGCTTACTGTGATGCGGATTATGCGACTTGTCTTATGAGTCAAAGATCTATCGCTAGTTTTTGCATCAAACTTGGGGAATCACTACTTTCATGGAAGACAAAGAAACAGTCCACTGTCTCCTTTTCATCAGCTGAAGCTGAGTATTGATCCATGGCCAAGACCGTGTGTGAAGTAGTTTGGTTACGAGGCTTACTTCTAGATATCAGAGTACAAGTCAAGGGACCAACCTTACTATTTAGTGATAATGATTCTGCACTCAAATTTGCAGCAAATCCAGTAGTACATTAAAAGACAAAACATATAGAGTTCGACTGTCACTTTACTCAAGAGAAGATTCAAGAAGGGATAATCAAAACAAGAGGAATCGGGACTACCGAATAGCCTGCAGATATATTCACCAAACGTTTATGTCAAAGGCAACATGCATATCTCCTTAGCAAGCTAGGCGTCTTGGACATATACAAACCATCAGCTTGAGGGGGAGTGTTGGAAGATATGCACCAAATATCAAAGATACACCAGATTATGGTAGATATATACTCGGGATTGTAATTGATTATTTTGTGTCAATCTAGGATTAGATCTGATATACTAGGATTAGATATTATATACTTCCTTATTCATTAAACATCCTTTGTACTATTTAATTCCCTTTGTACATTGAATCAATGAATGAAGTGCATAGAATACATTCCCTTCTATGCTTGACATTCTTCTCACTTCCACTCTGGTTTTTGACACTTGTCGTCATTGGAGAATTTTCGGTGATAGTTTTTGCCATTATTTATTGTTATGGTTTGCTCTCACTATAACTTTTCTTGCAAGCTGAATAATCCGTCGCAGTGATCTTCATAATTATATCGGCAACAAATCGTGGGACGTTTTGATGTAAAACAACATACAAATGTCTTTATAGAAACATTAGAGCGTCATAAGAGCAGGCGGTCTCACAAATTCGAGATGTCACAGATATCAAATGCGTTTTATAGATTTTCTAGTTGTAGTTTGATAACTTTTTCTTTTATCAATATATTTTTCTTAATTTTATTATTCGATTTTAGTTACTTGGTTATTTTCTAGATGGCGACCTCCTTATAAATAGGCGCCTGAGATATTGTAATCTGTACTTCATTATTCAAAATAAACGCTATATTTTGGAATCCTTTCCAAGCATACCTTCCTCTGCGTCATGTTTGAATCATTAAAGTATGGATTCATGCAGATTTTACAGCAAATAAAGAATTAGCAACAAGGGTTTGTACGCAGATTTTCATGAGGGTCAATGGAAATAGTTTGGATATCGTAGGTGTGCGTGCGCATCTCTTAGTACTTCTAAAAGCATTGATCAATCGACATGTATGAATGTCTTAAAGCTAATTGCAATTACTCCAAATCATTCTAAAGGCAAGATCTAGCTCCTCTTTTTCTTTGAGATTAGAGAACCAAGCATGCTTCTTAGGCTGGGAGAAGGTTTATCAAAACACGGCAGGAGGCACTTCCGGCTCCATAACATAATTCCACGTATATAGAAAATATAATTTGGAACATTTAATCTTAGTCTATTTTAATTTTCATGCCGACAAAATCTTAAATGACTATGGGGAGTAAGATATAAGAAAAAAATTCATATATCTTTATACCATTTGCATAACATTCTCGAAGAGATTTCTCGTTTCTTCGGCACAATCTGGACTCATGAATGCTAGCCCAACGGCGATTGGATCAGTAGTCATTGGGCTACTTATAAGAGTAGTTGGCCAATTGAAGGAAAATTTGGGAGGACGTGGCCCGCGTAACAAATGGGTCGGGTTACAGCAATCGGCCCCTTTCATCGATGGACGAATAAAGGTATAATTACAAGTAAAAGTCATAAACTTATTATATTTGTACTAATTCAATCATGAACTTCTTTATTTAGATAATTTAGTCTTAAATCTTTTGATATTTTATTAATTTTAGTTAGAAACCGCTGACGTAAATTATTTTTTGAATAATTTATTTATTTATTTTATTTGTCATTTTCTTCTTTTTTTTCCTCTTTTCTTTTCTTTTTCTCACTATGGGCAGCGAGCCTTGACGGTCACTAGGCAAGGCCATTGTGGCCACGTGCGAAGGCAGCCTCACTCATAGTTGTGATGGTTTGCGAAGGAAAATAAAAGAAAAAAGAAAAGAAAAAAATAAAAAAATGATAAAAATTGTTTATATCACTATAGACAAGTGCCACATAAAACGTTTAACGTCCATATTAGTAATTTCCAGTAAAAATTGATCGGATGAACTACAATGATAAATTATTAAGATTCTTAAAATTAAATTGATCAAATTGAAAATTTTAGATTTGAATTGATATAAGGTTAATACCCTGAAAAACCTCAAACTAATATATCTATGACAAATTTACCCCAAACTATTTTTTTTTACCACCAAAAATTCCAAACTAGTATACCTTTGACAAATTTACCCCAAATTGGTACACTTGTGATAAATTTACTCACTGTTAGTTTTCGTTAAATTTTACTGTTAAATTATTAAGTTAAATGACACATGTGATGCGGAAGCATCCAATGTAGCTCCATCGACCAACTCAAAACCATCGATGTTTATCCAAGCCAAGAAAGAAATTGGACATCATGTGCTTCGATGGATCATTTTGAATGAATAATGTCAATTGCTTATCGATATTTTGTGGAATGTCGATAACTATCAATGGGAGGCCATTTTAGACGTTTTGCAAGACCAATTGATGAAGTTTCAGGAGGATTATTTTCTGGTCAAGGGAGGAACACGAATTTTGGAAGGCTAAAGGTTCAAAAGTGCAAATTCCCGTGCTAATAAATGCATTTCCTAAGTTCCTAGGTGTCTTTATTATTATGTAGTTTTCACGAGTCAAAGGTCTAAGTTCCTAAGTCATTAAAGTCTGTCTTTCATATTTCCTAAGTCTAAAATCCTCCTATAAACAGGGAAAAACTATCCAATATAAGAACATACGAATTTCATGAATGAAAATGGTGAGATTTCCTCTGTTTGAGTGAACTTCCTCGAAAAGTGGATAACTTCTTTTGGTTTCTTTATCCTTGGAGCGTAGAAGCCCTTTATCCTTGGCTAGTGGAATCTTTAGGCCTTGGTGGCGAGCTTCTCCTATCCCGAAACCCTTTATTCTTGGCTGGTGGAAGCTTTAGGCCTTGGTGGTGAACTTTGTAGATCTCGATCCTCATCTTTGGTTGGTGGTGTGGCCTTTATACCTTGGAAGGAGATCGTTCAATCTTTTCTTGTTACCCTTCGTTTATTCCCCGTATACACTACTCCATACACTTAACCAGAAAAATCTCAAAAGAAAAAAATTTACGTTCTAGAATCACTCGTCCTCATCACATATTAACTTGATAGTTGACTAGTATACCAATTTGAGATTTTACGCTATATTATCATAGTTTATAATTTTTGTGATTTTTTTGTGGTATTAATCTAATTTAGCAAATGATATACTTGTCACAAATTTATCAGTTTGGAGTTTTTTGCGGTTGAATAAATTAGTTTGTAGTAAATTTGTCATAAATGTTACCAGTTTAGGCTTTTTTTATGGTCAGTTGGGGTAAATTTGTTATAGATGTACCGGTTTTGGATTTTTCATGATCAAAAAAATAATTTAAAATAAATTTGTTATAGATATATCAATTCAGGATTTTTTAAGATATTGACTTTGGTATAGATGTGAGTAATTTTTTTTTGTTTTAATGATTATGCCGACGAAAGAGGTCACAGATCTGCACATGGAAATGGGGCCCCATGCTACACTACACTACGCTACCCTGCTGTCACGCGCACCTCCTTGGACGGTGGAAGCGTACTCTTCACATCTCAAATCCCTCTTTCCCTCTCGAACACGATAACTCATATAACGGAGCAACCGTCCATCCCAAGAGAAAAATATCAAGAAATTCACCGTGCGCTCGGAGACCACCATCCGAACCATCAAACTTGCGCATTCTCTAGCGATTACTCTTGAGAAAGAAATGCGCACCCGTATGTACTCCAACGCTCTCTTCGATGCGAGCGCGAGATCCACTGACCACCGCGCTCGACGGACACGAACCCGTTTGGCATTTTGATGCTGGATCTCCTGATCTCGGGATGAAAAACGCCGAGTGTCGGCAAGTGAAGGATGAGGCTGGGAATTGTCGCTGGGAAAAAGATGGCATGGGGCTGACGGAGGGAGGAGCACACGAGAGTGTCGGCAAGTGATGCGACGGCGATTGCCCCCCAATTTCGCTATCGCCAGCACCATCATCGTGGGGGAGCGACTAGAGTGGGAAGAGGAACTTAATGAATCTAGATGGGGGCGTAAATGGCGGGGTCCCTTTGCTCTTTCCCAGTGCGTCTTGCCTTGCTATAAAAAGGCTCTAGGGATGGGCGCAAATGCCAATTGCCGATCTTAGTTTGTTTGGCACATTTAAGTTGTCGCTAACTATGAAAATCAAGGCTAGTTTTCGCGAATTCGAAGCTCTGCCGTTATAATTTTACCCATCGACTCAAGATCTTGCTTATTAATCTTAGTGCGTAAAAACTAAGTAGTTATAAGATTTTTTTTCAAAAGGTAATCGAATTACAAAAGTGTAATTAACTTCTAAAATTTTCAAAAAATGTAATTGAATTCTAAAACTTGTTAAAGTAATGAAATCAGAGTCTTAAAATTTATCAAGTTGGTATACTTCACATCCTAAAACTTCTTAGCATTTTTCATTTATTAAGTTGGATAGAGTTAATGAAAAGATTTGATTACATTTTTTGAAAAATTTAGAAACTAATCGTGTTTTCATGATAAATTTGAGGATTTTCTATATGCTCATTCAAAAAAAAAAAAAAAAAAAAGAGAAAGAAAGTAAATTGACTAGACTATCCCCAAGTGCTAGCGTAAGATCTCACGGTACCTTCCCATGCGCTGGATTTTGTCCCCCCTCCCCCCTCTCTCTTTCTCTCTCTGTCACGTATATTTTATAGAGAAATACATCACTCTCTTGCTTTTCATTTTCACGAGCGGATAGCTCGGCAAAGGAGCCTCGGGTCGGGTCTCAAATCTCGTCATCCGTCTTCGTATAAATCCCAGGTCGTTAAAAACTTGTTTTCAAATCTACCCACCAAATCCACTTTCACCTCCATCCGTAAAAACTCCACCTTTTCTATAAAAAACAGAAAACCAAATGCTACAGGGCTAGCTCTTCCCCGTCGTTCGTGGCGCCCCTTAATGATTCTTCTACCTTTTCGCACTGTCCCTGTCGCTCTCCAGCTCACTCCTCCCTCGCTAGTTGCTCAGCACTCTCGAGTTCTCATGGAGATCTAGAGCTCCCCGGCGAGGAACGCTCGCTTTGCTTGCTGATGCCTGAACCGGGTGGTCACAAGGTGCGCACTTCTCGTCTTTTTCTTTCGCAGAAACGTCTTGTGTTGTCGGGTGTTCAGATTCGCTGGCCGATCCCTGTTTTCTTCGGGGCGGGTAATCTTTCCCTGCATTTTTTGTGGGTTTTGCCTGCTCTTCCGGTCGGGTGGGGTGATGGGTTTTTCTTGTCCCCTCAATATGACCCGCGTATGTGCCTGAAAGTGGGCTCCTTTTCGATGGTTTCTATTCTTGCTTATATGTCACGATCCTCTTCTGGGTTGTGTGCTCTGTGTAGGTTTGCATAAAGAAGTGGTCGTTTTTATGCTTTGCGATTCCAGTAGAGTGAAGTTCTGTGTACTGGAGTAAGGGATTTCCATACTTCTTCCGAGAGAATGCTTGTTGCAATTCAATCGTTTCGTACCCGCTATTGGTTTGCCGGTCTTGGCGTACTTGGTTTATATGTATATGTTTCCGATGGGACAGATCTTGAAAGTATCTCCATTTATGTGAAATTCATGAATCGGACGGTCCGACCATAGATCATGTACATATATTTGTAAAGCAAAGAGACTCCGTGTATGTTTTTGAGGTGTCGGTTCAGTCAATGCCAGTGCTTGGATTTACAAATTGCCAAAACTCATGCATCAGTATCTAATCGAAATCTACGAGGAATCATTAGTTCTTCTCAAGACTTGGGATCTGAGATTTAAATAAACTTGTTTCAGAACGATAGGTGCTCAGGAAATCTCCACCAGTTGATAAAGTTTATAAGCATAGTGCTTGTCGAATGGTATATCCTGTTTTACGAGCTTAGGTATTTGGACAATTTGTCTGATGCACTGAATATGTACTGAATAAGTGGATAGAGGCGATTGGCCCCGGTCCCACTAGTTTAAAGGTTAGGCATGGCAACATACAGTAAGCAAAAAAGATCTGTTTTTGATGACTTCAATTCTCTTGCAAGTTTTGTATTTAGTACCCATAGGTTTAATCCTTATTCACCTGCCCCCAGCTACCAATTTCCCAGGGCTTCATTTCAGTGCTACAACCGTGACTATTTAATCATCTCCAGTAGATCTTTTCTTCTTTAATAGAAATGACCAAAAATACGAAGGGTATTGGTTGTTTGCAGTATTCACGCCAGCCCCCATAATGCTTGGCATCTGTATCTTTTTGGCATTGATTGTCATATTATGTCTCAAGCATCAGAAGCATGGCTAATTTTCTGCTTCGCATGCAAGCTCAAGCAAGTTGAATTATTTTGATTGTGCCTATACTGCGGATGCAGGTTTAAATATGCACGCCTTTGATCTTATTTCCTTTTTGTTATGTGCTTAGTAATAACTTCTATAACCCTGCTTTTACTGTACAGTGAACTTGGGACTACTGCTTGAACAGAATGGCGATCAAGAATAATAATCCCTCAGGCAACAGAACACGAAGACCAGTGTCTGTTTTTGTTGCCATTGGTTTGTGTTGTTTCTTCTACTTGTTTGGAACATGGCAAAAGAGCGGCTTTGGTAAAGGAGACAGCATAGCTCTTGAAATAACTAAGCATACTGATTGCAATGTCTTCACAAACCTGGACTTTGAGTCGCATCACAATTATGTTGAGACCACTCAAGCTCCCAAGCAAAAGATCGAAGCATTTAAGCCTTGTGATGTTAAATATACTGATTATACTCCTTGTCAAGAACAGGACAGGGCGATGACGTTCCCTAGAGAGAATATGATATACAGGGAAAGACATTGTCCTCCAGATGATGAAAAATTGCGATGTCTTGTCCCTGCTCCTAAAGGTTATAAGACTCCCTTTCCCTGGCCAAAAAGCCGTGACTATGCCCACTATGCTAATGTGCCTTACAAACACTTGACGGTTGAAAAGGCTGTCCAGCACTGGGTGGAGTTCAAGGGTGATGTGTTCAAGTTTCCGGGTGGTGGTACCATGTTTCCTCAGGGAGCAGATGCTTATATTGATGAACTTGCTTCAGTGATACCAATAGCTGACGGTTCTGTGAGGACAGCTCTTGACACTGGTTGTGGAGTAAGTTTCTTGACTTTGGTCATTTAGCTTTGGTTGTGAGGGCTCGTCTGGGGTGTCTCATGCAAGCTTAATTTGTTGAAGACAACTTAATGCATCTCTTTTTTCCTCTGCACTGTCTTTGTTCTATCTGCCTTCATCTGTGTGAGTTCTGCTACCCTTGCTTCATTGCTCCATCATTGGGAGGGATTTTAATGCAGGTAGCTAGCTGGGGTGCATACCTGCTGAAAAGAAATGTATTGGCCATGTCTTTTGCACCGAGAGACAACCACGAGGCGCAGGTGCAGTTTGCATTAGAGAGAGGAGTGCCTGCTGTTATTGGTGTCCTTGGAACTATACGTCTTCCATACCCATCACGAGCCTTCGACATGGCTCAGTGCTCTCGTTGCTTAATTCCATGGACTGCTAATGGTAAGTGTGAATATCACTCTTTGGCAAAGCATAGTCATGTTGGGTCCTCTGATCTGCTGAACACTAGAAGCACTATAGCTTGTCACTGTCCACTTATGTTTTGCTCACATGTTTTTCGAAATGATTGGCATGTTAAGAACATGATGTACGTTCTGTTTGTGTTGCAATAGTACCAGGCTGCATTGCTCGAGTTCTATTGTTTCTTTGTACATAAGAATCAACCGCCAGTCAAATTTTGCCTCAAAGAAGTTTGAGTTAGACATGGGCTTTTCTCACAATTCTTTTTGATGAGTTACCAATTTTATGACATTTTCTACATGATAGAGGGCACATATCTGAAGGAAGTCGATAGAGTCCTCAGGCCTGGAGGATACTGGATCTTGTCTGGCCCTCCTATCAATTGGAAGACATATTACCAGACATGGAAGCGCTCCAAGAAGGAGGTTCAGGCAGAGCAAAGAAAAATAGAAGAGCTGGCCGAGCAACTGTGCTGGGAGAAGAAGTACGAGAAAGGAGACCTTGCCATCTGGAGGAAAAAAGTAAATGACCGATCTTGCCAAAGAAACTCTGCTGCCATATGCCAATCTAAAGATGCCGATGATGTCTGGTTAGTCTTCAATACACATCCTGTAAAATCTTAGATGGAGGGAGGGAGAGAGAGAGAGAGAGAGAGAGACTCTTTGGACAGCTCAAATCATCCTACTTTTGCTAAACCACTCAATGTTTGAAAGCAATTTGACAAGTTCATCACAACGTGAATGGTTCAGCAGATTGTTATGGTGGTGGGGTTGGTTTAGAAGAATAGATGGACTTTGATTTCAGTATGTCCGAACTTCTAGCCATTCTGTATAATCTTATTGCATTATTTTGGTGCATGTCAGGTATGAGAAAATGGAGTCATGCATCACTCCTTTCCCTAAGGTAGCAAGTTCTAAAGAAGTGGCAGGAGGGGAGTTGAAGAAGTTTCCAGCCAGGCTAAATGCTGTCCCGCCTCGAATAGCTAAAGGGTCTGTTCCAGGAGTCACAGCTGACCTATACGATGAGGACAATAAGATCTGGAGAAAGCATGTTAGCAGATATAAGCAGCTCAATACACTGACTGGCTCCACGAGATATCGCAATGTGATGGACATGAATGCAGGCCTCGGTGGATTCGCGGCAGCACTTGAATCGCGAAAATTATGGGTTATGAATGTCGTACCAAACATTGCTAAAAACACACTAGGTGTCATCTACGAGAGGGGTTTGATAGGCATTTACCATGATTGGTGAGTATTTGATTAGTGCAGGGACCTGTCAGATCTTACTCTGATCAAATCCCATGGACAAACTTGTTTGGTTTCTTTATGCATAAGTTCTTTCATTTCTTATTAAGATAAATTGAAACATAAACCTTGTAAGTAAAACTGCTATGCCCTCAAATACCTTTTCGTTGGATTCAGATGAACTTTCATGTGGTTTCAGGTGTGAAGGATTCTCTACTTACCCGAGGACCTATGATCTAATTCATGCCAGCGGACTCTTTAGCTTGTACAAGGGCAAGTAAGTCTTCTGCTTCTGCAACCCATTATTTACCCTTTGGTCAGTGTTTAGGAACTTCCGTAGGTGAAAAAGGATTCTGGTTGGTTTATGTTATTTGTAGCTATGGACACTGACTTGCATGGCATAAAAAGTTTTTACCTGCTAGCGTTGGACTAGGACAGGGACCTTGTTCTTCAAGCTTAGCATCAAAACTTTTACAGTGCAATAAAACCATAAATAACAGAACACAGAACCTTGTGGGCCTTTTTTGAGATTCAGCTTGCATACTGGCAATCACATAGTTGACATATCCCAGATAGCATATGACTAAATGTGCCCTCAAATTCGAGTCATTTCTCTCTCTCTTTCTTCTGTGGACGTGGCATCTGCACCATTTAACCTCAAGTCATTAATTAGTTTATCCACTGCAAATGTTTTTATACCACTGTCCCCTGATATCGAACTCAAATGTCGCCAGGTGCAAGTTTGAGGACATTCTTCTGGAGATGGACCGCATATTGCGGCCTGAAGGCGCAATCATCCTGCGGGATGAAGTTGATACAATGAACGAGGTCAGGAAGATCACCGGAAGAATAAGGTGGGATGTCAAATTGGTGGATCATGAGGACGGTCCCCTTGTGCCCGAGAAGATATTGGTCGGGGTCAAACAGTACTGGGTCGGCGGTAGCAGCAGCAACAGCACGTCCGGCGACATGTAAAGATCTCACATTCTTTTCCCGGGTTTCGGTGCAAGTCAAAGCACCCCCTTTAAATTTAAGCAGGGCCATTAGCAGAAATGCAAGTTTCAATCATACCGTGATACAGGAAGGGTTCTGTCATAGTTCATTCTCTGTTTAGAACTGTTTGTTTGGGTTTCGTAGGAGGATTTGCAAGGGGAGAAAACAAAAATAGCTTTCACGCTGCCAAAATAATCAGGCTATCTGTCAGCCTGGATTACGCGGAGGCCGTGTATTAATTGACCACAAGGAAAATTCCTTGATCAATAGAAGTATCAAACTTGCTACTCATCTTGCTCTAAGGTTTCGAGCTTCATTCGAGGCCTTCCCCGACTCATTAGAAGCCGACGATTCGCGTCATTCTCTCCCACAAGTTATAAAATTTCAAACTGAACTTCGGTCCTTAATCCAGACACCGGACCGGGCACGATCCGGGCTCCGTTCTGGCATCACCTTCTTGAAAATATCCAATGTCGAATATGGTCTGGTGCAGTACAGGTAGACTGGCCAGACATGATTTTTTGTTTTTTTCTTTTTTTGGTCGGTTTGTCACTTTACAGTTGGAGCGCTTTTGATTATGCAAATTCGCTCGACCTCTGGTTGATGTCCTGTCCTGAGCTCTACTGGGGTCACATTCCCCGCTGTGGCCTTCCCAACTTTAATAATCTCCATTTTTTCTCTCCCCTTTTTGGGTCATACAAAAAAAAAAAAAAAAAAAAAGAGAGAGAGTAAAATTAAGATAAATATCACCAAAAAAACAAACTTTGACCAATCCCAATTTATTTTATTTAATATATATGAACAAAAATCCTAAATTTGCCCATTACAAACAAATATCCAAACTTTTTTTTGTATAACGAAATAACTTAAACTTGCAATATCAATATATATATATATATAATTTATTTCAGTTCTATTTAGAGTATATTTGTCAAACTGATATAAATTTGAATTTTTATGACAATGTTTTTATTTTGGTGTTTGTGTTACAAATGACATGTTTAGGATTTTCAGCAATAAAAAAAAACTTTGAAATATTTTTGTCATGATGGAAATGACATAGAATTTTTAAGTGTGTTAACTTTTAAAATTAAAATGTCGTGTCAGAATTTTAATTGCGTTAAACCTTAAGATTAAAACATTGTATTATTATCCAACGTTGATGTAATCACTCGACCGCGCTTGGATAATTTTAATAATCAGTATCAAAGCACTAATCTGGATTAGGCCCTCAAATAAAATGTCGCATGTTTGACTTTCTTTCTTTTTTTTTTTTTTTTAAATTATCGAAGATTGGGATTAGAGAGAGATATATTTTGTTATTATCTAGGGACCGACCAGTCGTATTTTTAAATAATTTATTTGGTATCGGACATCAATCTATGCCCTCACCAAACCTTAAAAAAAAAAAAGAAAGAAAAAGAAATGGAAAATAATAATAAAATAGAAAATGATCTCGCGAACGTTCGTCCACCACCACGTGGCGCGTTACACGCGTTGGAGCCCGTTGCAAAACGGAGCGAAGAAGAAGAAGAACTTGCAAAATGGCAAATTAAATTTTCAATTTTTATTTTTTTAATTTTCCTTTTTCCTTTTCTGCTCGCCGTTTTCGACTTTTCATCACTTTTCGTTCTCTCTCTCTCTCTCTCTCTCTCTCTCTGAGATTGCAGAAGAATCCGAGGGAAACCCGGAAGCGGCTCGCCATCAGGTAATGCTCCAGTCACTTTCTGGCCGTGAAATTGTTCGATTTTCATGCCTAGCGTGTTGTCTGCGGTGGGTGTTGCTCCTTTCGTCCCAGTTAGTTCTGTTGTTCCATACCGACGATTCGGTGCTTGAAATTCGCATGCACGGCGTGTTCGGGTTGAGCCCGGGAAAGGGAAAAAGGCGCGATTTTGCGTTGTTGGGTTCATTCGGGATGAAAAAAGTGTGTAGGAAAAGAGAAGGTGGTTTTTGAGTCTTGAGCTTTTCGGCGACATGCATGCTGCGCGCTAGCTTAGGGGAGTTGATTTCTAGTTTTTTTTCGTTCTTCGGGTGAGTATTGATTCGCTTCCTGCAGGAGCTAGCTGGGTCGGTTGATGGAATAGTGTTAGGTGGTGGCGCTAGAGTGATCGGAGGGGCGTTGTACGGAAATGGCGTGCCGAGGGTGCTTGGAATGCGTGCTGAAGCTCTTGAACTTTTTGTTGACGCTTGTTGGTCTGGCGATGGTGGGCTATGGGATCTACTTGTTTGTCGAGTACAAAAGGTCGTCCAGCGGCACTGTTGGTTACTCGCCTATCAGTGCTGACGAGGGGTCGGTACAGCTTGGCCGTCCCTTGCTCATGACAGTCTCTCTCTCGGCCAGTATTTTCGATAATCTGCCCAAAGCTTGGTAAGCATGTTGATTTCTGCACAAATTAGATGCTGTTCAGTTTTGGCTTCTACGGATTAGATATCTTTTAATTCACATTGAAGTCATATATTGCTTGGCCTGTGAGGATGCAGAGGAATGAAAACTTGAGTTTCACATTTTTTATGTCGGTTTGGTTGGCATTGGATATTTTGTTCCTGCCCTGCAGTAGTCAGATTCTTAGCCTTTGCTATGTGTTATCTTTTGGTGTGAGATTTCTATTTTTCGCCCATTTATAAGGGCGAAGAACTGCTAGTAAATTTGTTTTTCTTTTGATCAGTAGAAAAACTTCGTGATCAAATAGGACGACCAGTCATTGATGCTACATTTAGCAACCTTTTTGCAGTTTCAGGCCTTAAAGTTCCTGAGATGGCATGTTTTGGCGTTTCTTTTCCTACCACTTTTCCTTCTGTTGCTGTTACTTAGAAAGGAGATTACCGTAAAAAAATTGGAGAACTCTACAATTCCAAACTCTACCAATGTAAAAGTATTGCTCTTTATCAATTAGATAATGATGCTGCAGTGGTCCATTGAGATATAAAAAAAGAATAATAATGATGGCCTTATAAGTGAAAGACTCCTAGTGGAACTGTTGTAGTGCTGCATCATGGGTGGAGAAAATATTATACGGGATTTGGCTGAAGAAAGTTAGGATGACTGTTTTGGTTTTAGGTCATCTCATATGCAGCAAAACAACATCCTGCCAATGAATATAACCAGATCTGCATAAAAATGCAGCAATTTATACACTTTCCTTTTGGCGGTTGGGGACCTCATATGCATAGCCCAACTACTCAATGTGAAATTTTGTCTAGGGGGACTTTGGAGGCAATCTTCATTTGCTGCATGGAAGATTTGTTTGCGCAGGCAACTGCTAATATAATAATATGTTTTGGTGCGAATCTTAACATCCAGGTTCATAGGAGATATAGACACTTATGAGAGAACTAGTGAGGTAAATTGATTGTAAGAGTGATAATACAAATGGCTGGCCATTTAAAACCTAAACTGGCATCTGCAATCTGCCTTTCATAGCTCTTTTCTCATTGCCTTAATACTGTTATGGGTAGCTAAGATTGGGGTAGTTGCTAGTTTATTGTGACAGAACATGAAACACGGTGAGTTGAATTTGGTAGTTGAAATGGACATTGCAATCAACTCTCTTTGGCTATATCTGCGACAGATAGGATATGAGGTTATTATTTATACCTAATGTAGAACTAGTTCATTCTCTAATGTAACTTCTGAGCCTTCGCCTTTTAGAACTTCTAGTGGAATAGAATGATGCGGACTGCAGCTCTGATTCTTAATGATGTTTCTGCAAATGGGTGTAAGCATCCATTGGTTGGAAGCTCAAGTCCACCGGAAATAGTACCTGAACATATCATCTTGGCTAATGCCATGTTATGCCTATCTTGTACTTGTTGCGGTACCTAAGTTAGCTAAACCGATAAGTTGAGCCTAACTGAGGTTCTTTTCTATTTCTTTTTCCTTTCGGAGACCATAACTTACTTGCAAAATTTATCATGCTTAAGCCTAGCTCAAGTTTATGCTGAGTTGGCAGCTTCTAGTTTTTTGTTTTTTGTTTTTTTTGTTTTTTTTGCTATTGTGTATATCTGCATGGAACCTTTATTTACTCTCCAGGCAAGTCCGCTTGAGCCCTGCTCAGAAAACTCAACTGGTAAACATTTTGGTTGGTTTCTGCAACTTGTTTTCTCCTCCTATGATGCAGTCTATCTTTATGTAAAAGAAAATATTGACGGTGGGGGTTGTTCCTGTTCATTGTTCATATGCTACTCTTTACTGAGTTCTCTTGATTAAGATGAGCTGGATTTTGCACATATCACCTTGTGGAGCACCTTAATGATTCCATCCTCTCATCATTTTATTTTTCTGTTTTTTAACCCGTTGATGCAGGTTCATATTCTTGTTTATCGGTGTTGGAGTGGTCCTCTTCATCATATCTTGCTTTGGATGTATTGGAAGTGTAACTAGGAATGGTTGCTGTTTGACCTGTGTATCCTCATTCTCATTGAGTCTTCTTGATTCGAAATGTCTCTTAGCATTGGTGATGAGTTTATGAATTCTTGGCAGGGACAAAGCTACAGTTCTATAGTACGTGATGATGGTAGTCCACAGCATAATTTACAATTTCATTATGCCCCTATTGTTAGGACTAGGCATTTGCCATGTTTTTCCTAGTTGGCTTTTATTTTTGACCAGTCAGTTGCTTCCTTAAGTGATGCAGTATTCAGTCTTGGTAATTTTGTTGATCTTAGTGGAGCTGGGGTGTGCTGCATTTATATACTTCGACAAAAGCTGGGAAGATGTAGGGTTTATATTGTTTGTGATTTCTTTAGTTCATTGATGGATAATGTCAGCTTCCTCTTTTAATCGTTGGATTACATATTTATAGGATTTACCTACTGATGCTACTGGAGACTTTGACATGATATATGATTTTCTGAAAGAGCACTGGACTATAGTCAGGTGGGTGGCCCTTGGAGTGGTGGTATTGGAGGTATGTGTAGGGAAGACACTGCATAGAAAACTTTTCAAGAACACTTTTCAGCGTAATGCACATTCAGCTCTTAAGATAATAACTTTATGCAACTGCAGGCATTGGTCTTCTTGTTGGCTTTGCTGGTTAGGGCAGCAAACCGACCTGCTGAGTATGACAGTGATGATGAGCTTATTGCCCCACAACAACAGATACGGCGGCCATTGCTGAGCCGGCCGCCACCACCACCACCACAGCCAGCTGCAGGAGTTCCAGCTGCCGGTGCCCTGGATCAGCGGCCAAGCAGAAATGATGCTTGGAGTACTCGAATGAGGGAAAAGGTGGGTTCTCTTATATTGTATGAGGTTACAAATACTGTTGGCCCAAATTTCTTTCGAATAGTGCAGAAATGATGCTTGGAGTACTTGAATGATGGAAAAGGTGGGTTCTCTTATACTGTATGAGATTACACATACTATTGGCCCAAATTTGTTTCGTATAGTACATGGAAGAAGGAAGATCATATGCATGAATGAATCATATTGACCTATAGAAGATCGGGAATGTAATAGCATACTATCCTGAGTGCCAGTGTCCAGCGATGTGCATCTTCTGGACTTTAAATACTATTTCGGTGGCCCTTCTCTCTTTGTATTTGTGTTAGTATTTTCTCCAATTCTGATGTATGTTTCTTTTCTTAAAACTTTTACTCGAACCAGTATGGGCTGGATACTGCTGAGTTCTCATACAATCCGAACGAGTCGAACAGATTCCAGCAGGGGCCAACGCAGCCAACAGAAGAAAGGAGCCGCTGCTCTATTATGTGACTGGTACATTGATTTGGGTTTCTCTTGGGAGCTGAACCCTAGACAACCGCACGTCAAGTTCATAACTTAGAGGAGCAGTTTTCTCTTTTGTTGAGGATGTGTAGCAGCCTTTTCTCTTTGTTCTGTTTATCCCCCCTCTTCCCATTTGGTCATGCATATAACCATGTGTTGCTTGCACGGTATGTACTCCAATAAAAGTTTTCTTCGGTGAATTTGGCTACTCTCATGAGCTCAAGCAAATTTTTGTACTCGACTCTGGTTTGATTTTTTGATTTTTTGTTTTTTTAATTGAAGACTACCGTGCAAGACGATATGGTTATAAATTCAAACGCCCCGATGAAGGGGAAAAGAGAGATGTCATGTGGAAGATAGCAGCAGTTTGTCATATTATTACACCTTTGGTCATTGGAGCATGTCTTTTACGGTACCCTTATTTTGGATATCTGAAATCTCAACCGACCTCGAGGACCAAACTGCATTGGCGAAACTACAAACGGAACAAGTGTATTTCACGTCACAAAAGTGAGATTTTTATGTCCACCTCGATGTGGTGAAGTTAGCTACAGGAGTCGGATATTAAATGGGAGTTTGCAATTGCTGGCCAGCAACCTTACAGGCTAATGACCCATTGTTTTATTACCATATATTAAAATAATCACGAACTTTTAGGTGTGACCTGAGGATGGAAAACCAGTTTTTTGGCGAAGATACAATGGATCGATGCGCAATCTTAGACGTCAGCAAGAACTCTGTCTAGTTTAGACCAGCGTCTCAGGGAGTAAAATTAGTTAAAAAGTAAGGAAGACTAATCTGGTTGATTCCATGACCCCAAAAAGACAAATTTAGGTGGATTCAGTTGCATCAAACTTTGATTGGGGTCACCAAAGGAACTGCTTTAAGATGCGTTGGTTTGAACCCGCATGAAAATATCATTGTCAGTATCGTGAGAGCTCTGTCCTGCCCATAGCTATCGGATACCTCTGTCGCATTCCCTTGCTATAGGATACCTCTGTTTCAGTCCCTTTCTGTCACAAAATCTCTCAGGTGTGAAATAAGTTTTGACTTAGACCTTGAGAGGTCGTGCTCGTTCGTTTTTCATCCGCCGATATCAGTAGTCATGGGGGTATTATTGAGTGTGTTGCTACTTTTGAGTTTGTATGGAGTGGGCACTTCAGGTGGTGAAGGGGCTCTTGTTCTTGGGTACTACCAAGAGAAGTGCCCTCTGTTGGAAGAAATCGTGCGGCATAGTGTCGAGCGTGCAGTGTATAGAGAGCCTCGGATGGCAGCCTCTCTGCTACGTGTCCATTTTCACGACTGTTTCGTCATGGTTAGAGGAACATCTCTCTCTCAATCTCTCTTGCGCGCCCTCTCTTGGGTGACAGTGTAAATGATTTACAATATCCTATTGATTTGTGAAGTTGCAGTACTTGAATGTATACAGCAACTAGAAAATGTCTCATAGATTGACATTAGAGATTTCCATCAGTTTATCTGCCTAAATAAACTAGAACATGAGACAGTCCTTTTTAACTTTTCGTGGGAAAAGTAATTAGTATATTCATTTTCCATTCGCATCTTCTCTATGGGCTAACATCTTGTGTCATTCTTTTGAGGATTAGGGTTGCGATGCATCAGCTCTTCTAGACAGCTTTGATGGCATGGTGAGCGAGAAGCAGGCATTGCCTAACCTTAACTCCTTGCGCGGGTTTGAAGTGTTTGACGAGATAAAGTATAATCTGGAAGAGGCGTGTCCATACACAGTCTCCTGTGCTGATATCATAGCCATTGTTGCTAGAGATGCAGTCGAGCTGGTAAGTAACCAGGAAGCCATTTCTGATTAGAAAAATTTAAGTAGCCAGATACGTTGTATGTTCACATCATGTGTCGGTCAATCAAGATTTCCATCTCTGATGGACTAATTCTTACTCTAAACTAGTATCTCCACACTCTGCATAATATACACTGAGAAATTTCTTACCTCCGTGAAAAAGAGAGGAGGGCCCAGGTGGGAAGTGTGGCTAGGCAGGAGAGACTCACTCAAGGCAAGCTTTGATGGAGCCAACAAATTCATACCTCCTCCAAATTCCTCCCTTGAAACCCTAATTGCTAATTTCAGGCAACAGGGCCTGGACGAAAGAGACTTGGTTGCCTTATCAGGTGAGATGTTTAGACTTCATTGAGTTCAAAAATGAAATTTCTCGCGTTACAGAAAAATGGGTAATCCTTTGTTTGTAACTATTCTTGCCAAATCAACAGATTCATATCAGTTACTCATATAAAGAAGTTGGCTATGTCATCACATAAAGTGTCTCCAAACTTAAAAACAGCTCGAAACGAATCGCTAATGGTTTCAAGAACTCGAAATAGTTCTCCTAATGTGCTTCAGTACGATGACTTTCACTTAAGCATACCATCAATTTCTTCTTCCTCCTTCCGTTTTTTCTCAGTTAACACCGTTTTGTACGTTGAAAACTACGGAAGCAGGTAGTCACACGATGGGAAAAGCACGATGCCTGAGCTTCAGGCAAGGGGTTTACCAGGAAAGCCCTGAACGACAGTACGATCCCTTCCAGAGATACACCGCCTTCTACGATATCCTACAGTCCATATGCCCCGAGACCGGAAATGATAATAGATTGGCATCGCTCGATCACGTGACGCCTTTCGAGTTCGACAACCACTACTTCCTCAACCTCCTCCAAGGCACGGGTCTCCTACCATCTGATAATGCCCTCATCAGTGAAGACCATGAAGGTGTTATTTCGAGGCTTGTCTGGACTTATGCCTCGGATAGAGAGGCTTTCTTCCGCGACTTTGCGAACTCGGTTGTGAAGATGGGGAACATCAACGTGCTCACCGGAAGTGCAGGAGAGATCAGGAGAACATGCCGATTCATCAACGCTTAGATTTCTTAGAAATGTGCAGGTCAATCATATGTCTAAGCGAATTGGAATTAGCCAATGATCGGCTATCGTATTCATCAGGGGCTTTTACAAAGTTTTGTTCTAGAAGACTATGAGCGAATCAAATGCAATCACTCTAGATTTTTGGGGCTTATCATAATTGTTTCATATCTTTCGCTTCCCTCGACAAAATCATGAACCTCAAGTGCCTAGTAGTCATTGCCAGCCCACCAAACTTATCACTAGGTCACGCAATTCGCGCCACCACCACCGTGTCTTGCCTCCATGTCGCCCCGCCTTACCACACCATAGAGGTGTTAAATGGGTTGTGTAACCCATTTATGGACTCATTTATGGTTAAATGGGTCATTAATGGGTCAAGTTTTATTTCATAAAACACCCATAATGGGTTTTAATGGGTCAAGACTAAAATTTATGGATTTTAAATGGGTAAGCTCTTTGACCCATTTATGACCCATTTATCATTGACCCATTTATGACCCATTTATGAACCCATTAAAAATGAACCCATTTATTTTCACTCAAAACCTCACCATCTCTCTCTTCTCTCTTTAACTTTACAATTTTTTTTTTTATAAAAACCGAAATTATAATTATTTATTTCTTTTTTCTTTCTTTTTTTTTTTTTTTCTTTCTTCTTCCTTTTGTCGCCAGTACGACGATGGCCGGGACCGGCCAGGCGAACCTCGAGCTCTCTGGTGTTGGGCGAGCTCGAGCTTGCTGGATCTGGCGAGGGGCGAGCTCGAGCTCACCCGACGCCGGCGAGCCTCGCCAGATCCGACGAGGGGCGAGCTCAAGCTCACTGGATCTAGCAAGCTGTGAGCTCGCCGGAGTTGACGAGTCGGGCGAGCTCAAGGCTTGCCTGTGGCTGGTCGCCGGCTATCGTCGTGGTCGGCGACCGGCCAAAGAAGAAGAATAAAAAGAAAAAAAGAAAAAGAAAATTAAAAATTAAAAATTATATTTAAAAATAAAATTAAAAATAATTAAAAATTTAATTTTTTTAAAAAATAAACATCACTAAAATTAGGTTTTTAATAAAAATATAAATTATTAAAATTCGATTTTTAAAATAATTATTTTAAAAATTATAAAAATTGTCCAATGTATAAAACTATTTTAGTTTTTAAATATATATAAGAAATAATTTTTTTGAAAAATTATAAAAAATTGAAAAATTATTGATTGAATTTGTATTGCTTTGAAGTTTTTTAGTAATATAATCTTTAAAAAAAACGTAAGAATAAATTTTCCCAAATTTGGTTAAATATGAAAATATTTTATTAATATGAGTCGGGTCGGGTATGGGTTGGGTATGGGTCAGGTCGGGTATGGGTCGAAAAATTTACATTAGATATAAATGAGTCATAAATGGGTTAATGGGACAATTTGGGTCGACCCATTAATGACCCGACCCAAATCCGACCCGACCCACTGCAAAGACTTACCATCTCAGCTCATCTCCGTCACTAGCTCGACACCTCACGGCCACTGCCTTATGCCGCCGTGTCCCCCACCGTTCCCTCCATCCGGTGTCCTTCATGGACTGCCAATGCTTGGCAATTGTGGCACAAATTCGTGCCTCAACTCATGCAGACGGTGGGGTGAAGCCAGCCACACCCACGTATTCTCTTCCCCTAGCTGGCGCCTCCTCAAGCTGCCAACACGTGACTAATTGCGTCACTTAATGAGCTAATCAAGCTCATGCAAACGGTGGAAAATGGGAGTATAAAAAGGGCAGCCGCTAACTCCTTCCTCTTCATTTTTCACGGCTCACCTTCTTCATTAAACCTCCTCTCCCTTTTTTTCCACAAGAACCTCGCCTCACCGTTTAGTCCCTTGACCCCAACACCAAGACTTGCCACCACCTTCGCCGGTGACATGCCCTCCTCCCACCAGCCGCTCGTGCCACCCCGCCGTCCTCAAGCCACCCCATCAACTCATCGCAGATCGACGAACGACTAGTTGCAACTGGGCCTTCGAGACCTTGCCAGAACCGTGTCAACACTTGCTTTGGACTAGAGGCAAGTAAATTGCCTTCCCTTTTATGCTACCTAAGTTGATGTCTATACATCGAGGTCGATTTTCTCAACTTCTAATCCTCTCGGTTGATTTCGTACCTAGATGCATTAGTCGATGGTTTCGAAGAAGGCGCATTGCGAGTATTGTTGAAATTGTAGTTCACTGAGTCTATGGATGTGTTGTTGGAATGCTGCATGTTGAGATTTGCACTGATTTGAGCTTGAATGGCTAGAGTCATGGACAAATGCGAGGTTACAGCTATTTTTGGTTCGGTTTATTGTAGACAGTGATTTTGCCAATTTTATGCTGGTTCTTGTGGTACAAATTTGGGAAACTCTCTTCATGAAAGTAGCTCATTATATCTCGTTTTACAGCATACTTTAATTTTGGATTTTTCAGACTTCATATGTTCAAAATATATTTGAAAAACCTTACATGTTCAAATCTGTTTGCAAAGACAATTTTCGGACCTTCACACGGTTTTCATTTTCTACAGAGTTTTTGACAAAAGATTTGGACTAGTATCCTTCATAAAAGTTTTAGATCGCATCTTCAACTATAATGTAATATTTTTCCATGATTTTTGGAACTCAATTAGGTGTCCGAAATGCTCACTTTTGGATTTGTTCTATTATGGAAATCTACCCTGTTTTGACCTCATTTATATTAAATTATTGGGACCCATACAAGCTGATTGGGTCTCTATGATAAACGTTCTTTGAAGTCTCATTCACATCATGTTAAAGTTTCATAATGTCGCGACTAATTTTTCGGGGTGTGAACCACCTAGGGTTTGGCTAATGGATTGTTAAGTCTAGACTTAACTCGGGCTCTCCCAAGCCCATACCAATTCGCGACTTAGGTTTGAATTCTTAACATGCAAATGATTTTTATTAAGGAGTCGCCACTAATCAGTTTTTGGTGGGTCGATTAGAAACCCAAGTAAAATAATGGGAGATTACTTTACTCCTACGAACCAGAGATTATGGGTACGGGAACTTGATTACACTAGATTTCTCTAATGTCCTTTCGATACCATTCTTTTATTTTGAAAAATGTTTAGCAGGCAGCTTGAATCGATTTTATTTTATCTCCCTAACATGTGAGGTGATCATGCGGGTGCGCAATCCACCAATTTAACACCCAATAAAACAATGAATAAGGTTAAGGGACTTACCTTGTAGCAACGAAAGCATCTCGCATCGTTAGATTAAATTCCACATCAACAATCCTAGATATGGTCTCTAATTAACACGCAAATTTCTCTTTTTGTTTTCACTTTATTTAATAGAATTTAATCTAAATGTAATGCATGCTAATAGCCTAATATGACATGGCAAAATGATCTAAATTATATAACATAAAATGCAATAATAGCAACTTAATGACCTAATGTGCAAATCCTAATTAAATGGTCATAGAATGCAAATTAATTAACATGCACCTATTTTGGATTTTTTTATCTGCAATTTTGAATTAATAAAAGTCCTAATTAAACTACTTAAAATGAATAATTTTCTAATTCATGTTTTGGATTAATTTAAATTAACCCTATTTTGACTTAGAAAACCATTTCTTTATTTTTTTGTTTTTTTTTAAAAAAAGGTGCCAAGTTTTCTAAGAATGAAATTATCTAAATCTAATCCTAACCTATAAAAAAAAAAAAAGATTTCTAAAAAAAAAAAAAAAATGATCCTAAAAATGTGATTTAAAAAAAAAAAAACCTAATTTGCTAGCCTAAATGTCTTATTTACTAAATCTGTATTCCTAATTCTACATGCTCATGCAAGGTTTTTTTTTTTTTTTTTTTTTTGATTTTATGATTTTTTTATTTTTCTAAAAATTGCAATTTATCCTAAAAAGGTGGAATTAATCTATCCTAAGATATTTGAATGAAATTCCTAACTAAATTAAAATTTTATCCTATTTAAACTAGGAATTAGGTTATCCTAATTTAAATTAAGACATTATTTTAATTTAGTAATTTCTAGCCAAAGATGCAATCTATTTAGAAATGATCTAAGCTTAAAATTAAACATGCAATTCTCTTCTAAAAAAATTGATGATTTTTTGTTTGCTTTTTGCTTTTTAAAATTTAACATGCAATTCAACTAGCATCCTAAGTGAATTTTATTTTTTATTTCTTTTTTTATGACCTAAAATAAAATCCCTAATCTAAGTATGCAAGACAATAAAAAAAACTAGTTCTAATTTAAGATTTTTTGAGTTTTTTTTTTTTTTTTACATTTTTTTTTGTGTTTTGGAATTAACAATTTCTAATAACTAAGCATGCAACCTAAACTAGTTAATTTGAATTTTTGATTTTTTTTTTTTTTTTAAAATTCATGATGACTAGAATGCTTAACCTAAACATGCAAATAATTCTAAATAAGCAATATTTTAACTCAGACATTTTACAAGATAAATAGAAACAATCAAATTCATTCAAAATTACCCAAAAAAGATATCACATATTATTCAAATCAATGGGTAATATTTTACTGGTAAAATCGATAAATTGATCTTAAGCCTTAAAGATCAAAATATCAATTTTATTCCCACATAATTAATTACCTCGTCTAAAGCCTTATAGACGAAATAAAAAATCGGTGCGGTTGCGAATTAGGGGGTAAATTACATATCAAGGCTTAATGTTATTAACAAAAATAGAATAACAATAAAATAATAACAATAAAATAACAATAAAACAATAAAAAATAAAATAAAGTAAATAAAAGAAAAGAAATCTACCTAAATATTTTTTTTTGCCTTTTTGTTTCTTTTTCTTTTCTTTTTTTTTTTCCTTTTTCGGAAAAAAAAAAAAAAAAAAAAAAAAAAGGGCCGGCGAGGGGGAACGGCTAGGGTTCCGCGGCGGCGCGACGGCGGCGCGGGCTGGATCGTCGGGGGAGCGCAGGGGCGCAGGGGCTGCAGCTGGCGCGAGGGAGGCGTCGGAGGCGTCACGGTGGGCTGCGAGAGGAAGGGGCGTCGCGCGGGGGCCTCGGGGCGCGGCGGATCGGAGGCGCGGCGGCAGGGGGGAGCTGCGGCTCGGGGTGGCGGCTAGCGCGAGCGACGAGGGCGGCGTTGAGGGGCGTCAGGCGGCTCGACGGGATCGGCGGCTGGTGTCACGCGGGCTTCGGATCTGGGGCACAGAGGGCGAGCGACGGCGGGGACGGGCGACGCTACGCTCGGCGGGGCCTTCGGGCGTCGGGCGTCGCGAGCAGGAGCAATAGGGGCCGCGAGGAGCGCCGGCGAGATCAGAGGAGGAGGCGGTACGGCGGTTGGCGGCATCGCGTCCGGCGGCGATGGCGTTGGCAGCAACGGCGCTCGGCGGGATCTTCCCCACGGGGAAGACGAACGATCACGAAGGGGGAAGAGAGGGGTTTTCGGGCCCCCCTTTTATTATTTTTTTTAAAAAAGAACTCCCTCTCTCTCTCGGCTTAATTATCGACAGCTCTCTCCCTCTTTTTTCACTTTTCTCACTTTCTCTTTTCTTTTTTTCGAAAAGGAGCCCCCCTAAATGTGACCGTACGCAACCTTTTTATACACCAAAAAAAGTGTATCTCAATGGTATATTTTGTTGCCAATTTTACTTGTGTAAAATACCATTGAATATATCACTCCACCTCGTGCAATATTTTTCATATATTCGATCAAAAATTCCCCTTTTGCGCAAAAAAAAAAAAAACACATCCGAGTGCATATTTCCTAAGCCCATAAAATCTCAACAAAATAAAACAAAATATACCCAAAAAAAAAAAAATCAAATCTACCTAAACTATATGCCATGCATCTTATTATTTATATTTTTATTTTTTAGCAAAATTGAACCCTAAAATTAGGTGTCAATAGCTGCCCCTCTTTGAAGGTGAGCTCACAGAAGTTGCCTTCAAAGACAAATTGAGACCTAATTTTGGCCATGCTTAAGCAATGAATGATTTTTGTTGGAAATTGGATTCCATTTTTAAATGCAACTTATATGATGCATGCAAATGCTAATGCAAATTAACCTACCTGGAATAACTTACCTTCGAGGAGGATGAAGTAGTCCGAGGTAGAGGGTGTTACATGTCCAGGACCCGTACCATTCTACGGTCGCCTAGTGGGGCATTGTTTGGTTGTGTCTAGGACCCGTACTATTCTACGGTCGCCTAAACAAAAGAAGGTTTTCCAGGACCCGTACCATTCTACGGTCGCCTGAGTGGTGTCTAGGACCCGTACCATTCTACGGTCGCCTAAACTGAGGTTTTGCTTGACTAGGACCCGTACCATTCTACGGTCGCCCGTCTTGCAACAGAGATTACCCGACCAGGACTCGAACCATTCTTCGGTCGCCTTAATCGATTGAATGCGGAGAAAAATCTTTGGGGGCAACTCCATCGAGTGCCGATGCTTGAAAAGGAATACCTGCACAATGCCAAGTATTTAAGGTTTGAATAGAGATGTACTTACCTATTGACATCTTCGTTCCTTAGTGGGTATGTCTCCTGCAAAACATAGTTATAGGGGAGGCAACATGCATTCACAGACATGAGGTTCATGTGTGATGATTTCTATCAATCTTGTATTACCAAATCTCATTTGGAAGTATTTCAAAAGAATATTCAAATCTGAATTCATGAGTGTCATGGACATGTCAAATGAGGGATCTTTCGGTCTGAAAGGACTTTCCACTCATTCTCACGAAAAGGCTGATTTGTCCTGACCTTTGATGCAGGAATTTGACAATCACTCTGTCTTTCTATCATCATGCCAAACAGGGGTCCCAGTAATCTTGCAAGTGGTACGACTTTACCAATCTGAGAGGTCTTTAATATGGACCGTAATTTGGGCTTGTTCAATGGCTTAACAAAGGGGACTCTTTGGGTCAAGGCTTAATGAAGAATGATATTGCTGAAATCATCTTTGGGTTTACAAGTCAAGAGACATGCGAAATGAAGTAGAAATTGCCTTACTCACACTTCTTCGAGCGATGCTTTCGAACATATGAACCTTTACGTTAATTCAAGTGCCATAATCTGAAGAGACTTTGTAAGGGACGTAACGTAAGCTTGGTTTATGGGTTGAGAAATGAAAGGATCATTGAGCTCAAAAAGTGTTTAAGGGGTCAAAGTTGGTGATCATCTTGACATTTCACCGTTTACTTCTCAACCGTTGAGAATTCTTTTTCCTCTCTTTTTGTATCAAAACTCCATTGAGTGTAACATCTCAGCTTTTGAGCTTTTAGTACCGCCTTGTTGGGGATACAATTTCAACTCATGTTTGAATTTTTTTTTGGCATTGGCCTTGCTTTTACCAGGCACTCTGCTTTTTCATGCCCCATTCTTGCATTTTTTGGACTCACATAGTCTCCACCTCTGGTCACTCAATTTTTGCCTTGCCCCAGTGCGGGGGATGATCACCAACTGGATTTAGTATGGACTGAATTCATAGGCACAAGTGGGCTATGCAATGGTTAAAAGTGTGTAGGATAAAGAAAGAACTGCTCTTCGTCATCCTAAGGCACTTGAATTACCGCATGAGTTACACTGCGAGAGCAATACTCGAAGATTGATGCAAGTGTAAGTAAGAGAATCCCTACCATTCATTTCAAATTTGGTCCCAGTGTGGGATGATCCTTGACAGGGGTAATTTCGAAAACACCTCATGTGTATGGGCTCAAAGGGCTAAACAATAGGTATACCTGCAGTGTTTAGAATAAGAGAAAAAAATTGCCTCTCGTCACTTCAGTTGTCGTACCCTTTGTGAGATTACCCTTTACCTTGTGGACATGAAAATTTTTCCACACAACTCACCGGGGATCAGTGTATTAGACAGTGTATGAAATAAGGCTCGCCTTTCGTCATTCCAAAGTATCCCATTTGACACATTCAATTTATCTCATACAATTCATCGGGAAAGCATGCAAGATTTGCAAAACATTTGAATAATTCAACTTATTGAGGCAATTTATTCATCACGAAATGCTTGTAATTCAAAACATGACATGTCAAAATCTATCATGGATAATACTTCTTGACAAAGCATCGAATTAATCTGGGGTGGAAAACTCACGACCATCCATTTCGCCGGGATCAAAGCACCTCCGGGAGTACCTTCTTCACCACATATGGGCCCTTGTAATTCGGGGCGAACTTGCCCTGTGGTCTGGAAAAATCGGCAAAGCTTCCTTAGAACAAGATCATCTACCTCAAAATGTCTCGGCCGCACCTTCCGGTTGAAAGATCGACTACTCTCGTTGATACATTTGGCCATGACAAAGAGCCTTCAGTCTTTTCTCATCAATTAGGTTTCAATTGCTCAAATCTTTGCTGCAACCATTCTGCTTCAGACAACCCTACTCGGGATAAAACTCTCAGAGAAGGAATCTCCACTTCCACAGGCAAAACAGCTTCCATGCCGTACACCGAGCAAAAGGAGTTGCCCCGGTAGAAGTGCGGATCGATGTCCGGTATGCCATTAGTGCGAAGGGTAACTGTCATGCCAATCTCGATAATTCTCACTGTCTTAGCCAAGATCTTCTTGATGTTCTTATTGGCTGCTTCAACGGCCCCGTTCATTTGAAGGCGATAAGGAGACGAATTCAGATGCTTGATCCTGAACTCATTGAACAATTCATCCACAAGTTTGTTGTTCAAATTTGTCCCATTATCAGTGATGATTGCTTCAGGGACGCCATAACGAGCAATTATCTCACGCTTGATGAACTTCACAACATTGCGAGCGGTGACATTTACAAAGGATGAAGCTTCAATCCACTTGGAGAAATAGTCTATTGCCACTAAGATAAAACGATGCCCATTTGAAGCTTTGGGGTTTATCGGGCCAATCACATCAATACCCCACATTGAGAAGGGCCATGACTCGGAAAATTGATGTAACTCAGTTGGGGGCACATTTATCTTATCCCCATGGATCTGGCATTGGTGACAACTCCATACATGCTTAATGCAGTCACTTTCTAATGTGAGCCAATAGTAGCCTAATCTCATAATCTTCTTGGCTAACATGTGTCCATTCATATGAGGGCCATATACTCCTTCGTGCACTTCTTGCATGATTTGAGTGGCTTCATTTGCATCCACACACCGCAAAGAAGATCGAATCATAAGATCTTTTGTACAGATTTTCGCCACTAACAAAGAATTTTGAGGCCATCTTCATGACGTACTTCCTATTAGCTGAAGTGCTTCCCTCGGGAAATTCCCGTTTTTGAATGTAATTCATGATGTCATAATACCATGGTTTTCCATTAGGCTCTTCTGTCACGATCATACAATAAGCCGGCCTTGGCAAAACTTCTATTTTCAATGGCTCAACTTCCAATCCATTGGTGACTTGCAACATAAAAGACAAAGTTGCGAGTGCATCAGCAAATTGATTATGACACCTTGGCAAGTATTCAAACGAGATTTCCTTGAACTCCTTTACCAGGTCTCCTAGATACTTGTGGTATGGGAGCAGTTTAGGATTCTTGGTTTCCCATTCTCCTACGGTCTGTAGTATGATCAGTGCAGAATCCCTGAATACTTTCAATTTGGTCACATCCATCTCGATGGCAGCTTGGAGTCCGAGGATGCAAGCTTCATACTCAACTATATTATTAGTGCATCGGAACACCAACTTTGCAGCTACCGGATGATGTTGTCCGTCTGGTGATATTAGGACTGCCCCAGTACCAAAGCCAGACAAGTTCACGGCTCCATCAAAGAACATTGTCCATGAGCCTTTATCTACACTTAAAACATGGTCATCTGGGGAACCGTCATCATTACTTGAGACTCTTGGATTCTCAGCCAAGATATCAGCGATCACCCGACCTTTAACTGACTTTTGCGGCATGAACTGCACATCAAATTCTGATATTAAAATTTGCCACTTAGCCAACTTACCCACCAAAGCTGGCCGATCAAGCAAATACTTGATAGGATTATTCTCGATCACGAGGAACATCTCGGTAGTGCAATGTGTACCGCCGCAATCTCTCGCAACACCCATACTAATGCAGCACAAGTTTTCTCAGTATTAGAATATTTCAGCTCTGATACAGTGAATTTCTTGCTCAAGTAATAAATCGCCCGTTCTCTTCTGTCAACAGGGCTTTCTTGGGCAAACATTGCTCCCAATGATTCACTATGGATAGTGAGATAGAGAATCAAAGGATGCCCCGGTGAGGGTGGGACAAGAAGCGGTGGTTTCATCAAATCTTGCTTTATCTTGTCAAATGCTTCATGACATTCGACATCCCGGTTGACTCGTGCATTTTTCTTTAGGAGCTTGAAGAACGGCTTGGCAGTTTCGAAAGTTGGGAAATGAATCGGGCAATGTAATTCAACCTCCCCAAAAGGCTTCGGACTTCTTTGACCGTCGATGGAGGCTGCAACTCACATATGGCCTTAACCTTAGATGGGTCAATCTCAATTCCTTTACTACTCACAATGAATCCGAGTAATTTACCGGATGTTGCTCCAAACACGCATTTAGCAGGGTTTAATCGAAGCTTGAATTTACGAAGACGATCAAACAACTTCTTCAGGGTTTCAACATGGCTTCTTCCAGGTTGGGTCTTCGCAATCATATCGTCGACATAAACCTCGATCTCTTGATGCATCATATCATGAAACAATGCAACCATGGCTCGCTGGTAAGTTGCCCCTGCATTCTTGAGTCCGAAAGGCATGACCTTATAGTGGAAGGTCCCCCACGGGGTAATAAATGCAGTATTCTCCTTATCTTCTTCCTTCATCCTTATATGATTGTACCCGGAGAAACCATCCATGAACGAGAATAACTCAAATCCAGCAGTGCTATCCACAAGGACGTCTATGTGGGGTAGCGGGAAATCATCCTTCGGGCTAGCCTTATTCAAGTCCCGATAGTCGACACGAGACTCAAACTCGACCATCTTTCTTCATTGCGGCACAATGTTAGCTACCCATTCAGGATATTGTGAGACTTCAATAAATCCCACTTTCAAAAGCTTCATCACCTCCTCCTCAATCTTCTTTGAGAGCTCAGGTTTGGTCCTCCGTAGCCTCTGCTTTTTAGGTGGCATGTCCAGATTAGTAGGCAAGGCATGCTCCACGATTGCTTGGGTCTAAACCGGGCATGTCAAGATAGGTCCACGCGAAGACTTCTTGATATTCTTTTAGTAGCTGGATTAGGCGCTCGGCCTCGTCTTTTGGGAGATTTGCCCCAATCTTGACCTCCTTGGCTTCTTCAGTGTCACTTAAATTGATAGTGACAATTTGCTCGGATGTAAGAGCCTTGGCTTTTTCATGCTGCTCCCAGCTACGCTGCACTTCAACGGAATCTTCAATCAAGTCTCCAGGAACTTCGTCACTAGCATTTGTGGCATTGAATTGGACCATTTCCACGCCTTTGCGTGCTGTAAGATTATTCCTGAAATAGGAAGTAGACAAATTAGAAAAACAAACGGAGTAATCTGTATTTTTTCAAAGATTTTTTGAAAGACTTTTTGAAAGACTTTTGAAAAGGATTTTTATAAACATTTTGACACGAGGAAGCATGATGAAGCCCGGGCCTCGAATTCTCCTTGGATTTTTTCTCCCTTTTTATCGGCTGTATATCATCACCGGGCTGGTTTGGTGTACCTCATCATGCCCTCAAAATAAAACTTGTAATTTTATTGATATTCATCAATCAATTACATTTATTGAATGGAAAATGCAAATCCAAAAAGAAAAGAAAACGAAGATAAGCGATAGTTATTCCTAGAAAGCAATAAAAATTCCCACGCAGGGGAATGCGAGAAATTGATAAACGAGTTACTCTTGTGGGCCAGGGCCCATTTCTTCGGGGGATCCTTCGCCAATGGCTCCTATGACGATGTCATTGAACAAGCTTGTTACTCCTTCTAGCATGTCTTCGTGGATCCTCGGTCTTCGGGGTGTCGGATCATCCATGCCCCCCATCCATATCTGGGACAATGCTTCGGGGATCTATGTAGAAGCTTGGAGGGGCCGAATATTTCATCAGGTAGTCAAACTTGCCGCTCGGCTGCCCCAGGGTGTCTATCACTTCCACCTCATCTTGCATCATTACCGGAGGACCAGGGAATGTTTCATGAATACTTGGGGGCAACGGGTTTTGCCTCCCCTGCCTTCGGTTAGGCGTCGGGTTCGGTCCTTCTTGTCTTCTTCCTCTAGAATTTTGTCCACCTCTTCCATGGTACCCTACTCCAGCAAAATGGGACCTCTGAGGGGCTTCAATGGGGTCTCGAATGCCTTGGCCATCTCTTCCAAGACCACCACCAGGAACGAAACCATTCCCGACCATCACTCTTCCCACCATAAGGGCAGCATTTGAAACTTCGGGAGTAGGAGGCATTAAGTCAGGAGCAGCATGTATGGTGGATACTAACTCGAACGAGTGGTAGCTCGCCTCGAACTCGGAGTCTGGCTCCACATAGGGGATGGCCGTCTCCTGATAGATCCGGTGATCCTCTTCACCATATATGGTGACCAACTTCCTTTCAATCACGAACTTTACAGCCTGATGCAAACTTGAAGGTATTGCTCCCGCGGTGTGTATCCAGGGACGTCCCAGTAAGAAGTTGAATGCAGTAGGGATGTCCAACACTTGAAAGGGAATATTGAAGACGACCAACCCTATTTGCACATCAAGGTGGATTTGCCCGATCACGTCCTTCTTCGTGCCATCGAAAGCTCGCACAGAGGTCGTTGCACCATTTATCCTGGATGGGTCAACTTTGAGGCGGTGAAGAGTAGCCAACGGGCATATATTTAGGGCGGACCCATTATCTATGAGCACTCGGGACACATGGGTAGTCTTGTGCTTGACGGATATGTAAAGTGCCTTGTTGTGCCCTCTACCCTCAAGAGGGAATTTCTCATCGGAAAATGCGATTAAATCCTTGAGAAGGACTGATCCTACAAATTCTTCTAAGTTGTCTGCCTCGATTGTCTCTGGCACATGAATTTCACTCAGCACCTTCATTAGTGCCTTTTGATGCACAGACGATGTCTGCAGGAGCTCAAGCAAAGAGACTTGGGAGGGCATTTTCCTCAATTGATCGACCACGTTATACTCACTTGCTTTTATTACAGCCAGAAATTTCTTCGCCTCTTCATCGGTGATGAGGCTTTGCGGGTTGAACATTTGCTTGAGCATAAGTCCGCCGGACCTTGTGACAACACCAACATCCAAGTCATAGGACCAAGGGACGGCCTTGTTGCGACATACTCATATGGCTGTGGCACTTCAATCACAATCTCATCATCGGACGCGTCCTCTAACTGGGGCATGTCCGCGAGTGAAGAATCAACCTCTTCCTTAAGTGCAGCCTGCTCCTCTTCCCAATCGATGATGATGTGGGAAATAGTGGAAACCGTGCAGTTACGATCGGTATACACGATGATGCCATCATCCACCATTTTGGCGACTCTTTCCTTCATCAATGATAGGGGAATATCTTCATGGTCCGGATAATACCCAGCTCTTACTAGGCCATTGTAAGCATCCGCCACATGTACCTTCGAATTCTTGATGCGACCAACTTGATTCCGAATAGCATTCACTTTGTACCCTCATGCTCCAAAAGAGCGGATTCTTTTGAACATTTGGTTGAGCGGTTTGGAATGAAAAGGCCTTCGTGTCCAAAAGGTTTTGAATCTTGTGTTTGAGGGTGAAACACTCGTCGGTTGAATGCCCCAATTCCCCACTATGGTAATCACACTTCTTTGTCGAGTCCTAACTACGCATGCTTTCGCGGTTAGGGCGCTTTGGCTCAGTGAAAAGCAAACCTTTTTTCTGGAGAATTGCTAAAACCTGGGATGGAGATCCAGGGAGTGGAGTGAACTGTCTTCTTGCTTGGGCAAATGACTGACGGCCAGGAGCTTGTTGTTGCCTTACATTCATCGGGGCACGAACGGAACTTTCTTGGCTATAGGCTACATTCACATCCACGACGGCTTCTTTCTCCTTCTTGGCGGAGAATCTCTTACTTGATGACTCAGTGAACCATCCTTCCCTTATTCCCATCCCAATTTGTTCTCCCACCGGAATCGCCCTGGTTGAAACTCTCAACATAAGTGCTTGCCATCCGATTGCGAAATTCGGATGGGAGGGTCTTTATGAAGAGCTTCATCAACTCCTTGTCGGTAGGCTCAGGAGTGATTTGAGCAGCCAGATTCCGCCATCTCACGGCATACTCCTTGAACGACTCGCTCCTCTTTTTCTCCATCCTCTCAAGATCTTCTCGGGAAGGTGCAATGTCCATGTTGAACTTGTACTGCTTGAGGAATGCATCAGCCACTTCATTCCAGGTATCAAGAAGATTGATATTTTTCATCACATACCAGTTCAATGCAGGTCCGGTCAAACTGGCATTGAATGATTGGATCATGAGTGGCTCATTTTTTACATGCTGGGCCATGCGTACATGATACATCTGCAAATGAGACTTTGGGCAAGATGTACCATCGTACTTCTCAAATTCCGGCATCCTGAACTTCTTCGGCATCTTGACCTTCTCGTAGACCGACAAGTCAAAGGGGAGTGAGTTTTGTGACTCCCGCAATTGCTTCACTTTTTCTTCAAGTTTCGCGAAGCGTTCATCCGGCTCGTCTTGGGAGGTCAACGAACTTTCCCTTTTCCACATTGATCGGGATTGAGTCTTCTTCGAATCGGGTATGCCATTATTACTTGATCGGGGCTTATCTCGCTATCTTCGGGATAACAGCCCGAGGAAGAACGGGTGGAGGAGTCGGATTGACTTGGAATGATCTGAATTGAGTCATCATAACCTCCATGGAGGCAGCTAAGCGACGGAGCCGATCTTCTATATTGGACATACGATCATGCATCTCATTTTGTTCCGCCATTTTGGCCTTTGATCGCGTGATAATGGGTGAGCGTGGAGGGTCCGTTGTCACCTAATTGATTTAACATGAATGAACATACATAAGCACTTTGATATGAAATGTACCGGCCCATGACGAAAATCTAACCACTTTTATTAATGAAATTGATTGAAAATGACATTTGAAAAGTTCTCGACAAATAAAGTAAATGACTCAACTTCCTAGACATTAAACTAAAGTAGAAAGACTAAATTGACTCAAGCCACTTTATTTAGCCTCGATCCATAAACAAATGGGAAGCCAACGCTCGATGTAATTGCCTCTTCTCTTTGGCATCCTTCTTGGCTTGCTTCTCAAGTTGCTCAATCTTCCTCTTGTGACGATTAAGCTCCGCTTGCCGAGTGGGCCTCTCAGTCACATCCGGCACCTTCGGGAGATACTCAATTGGAATTTTGTGTCGACAGATGTATCGAGTAGTGGCATGGTAAACCTTTTCCTTTCCTTCAAGCTCATCCTCGGGCAAGTTCAACTTTTGTTCGCGACATGCGAGCCGGGCTTGTTCGATGCGGTGGAGCCACCTCTTGTGATCACCATCCTTGGTAGTGAATTGAATTTGAAACAAACCAAGCTTGAGAGGGGGTGGCAGGTCCTGCACAACTCGATATTGACGGGCCACTCGGAGTGGATAGTAAGAAGTGGCACCAGTAATTCCCAACAATGGAATTGGCTCATCATCGCCATGAGTGAGGCGTGCCTCGGAGACTTGGAACCATTTAGCATGCCATAGGAAACTCTTGGTATTGGAATTTTTCAACAATTTGATCCATTTTGAGTAAGAAAGATTTGGAGTTCGATCCTGATACTTTTTGAATACCTCAATAGGATGATGAGAATCAGTAACATTAATAATGTGCATGTGGATGTCAATCTTTCTCATGTGAGAAAAGAACCAAATTTGTAAGAGTTCAATTGGTGCATGAAAAGTTTTATCCTCATCTTTCTTGAATCGGGTAAGTGACAAAAATGTTTCAACTAAAATGGTATTGACAAAACCAACCCAAAGCACACACTTGTTTGACAACCCATATAATAGCAGGATTAATAGCTCCTTTGCGGAGAGGAAAAATAATAAACCCGAAAAGGCTAAGATGAAGATTTTGCTTTTCAAAAGAGTGTCTGCATCAGCAAAACTTTGATCTAGGAAGGAAAAAGGACATGCAAGACAATTTTCTTTCAGCACTCTTTTAATTCGATCCTCATTCATCCTAAGAAAATCAGACAAAATTGATGCAGGTTTTATTCCAAGAGGTGGGTTTATTAGATCCAATTCCAAAGGTTTTCCTATGGCGATGCCGTATTCCTCCAAGGTCGGGGTGAGCTCATGCTTACCGAATATAAATGTTGATGTTTGGGGACACCAGAAATGAGCGAGTGCTTGCATGACGCCACTTTGAACATCGATGTCGAGAAGGGGAGTAAGGCGACCCAGTTTTCCTTTAACATAGCTTTGGCCATCATGGCCCGACGATCCCACCATGATTTAAGTTCAACCTTTGGTGCAGGCACGAATCGAATGTCGGATTTTCCCATTGTTTATAAATCAGGATTCGACCAACCTAATGTCATGGACCGACAAAAGAAAGACGAAATACAATAAGTAAATTGCAAGAGTAAGGGGTAGAAAACTTACTTCACATGGAGATTAAAACAACCACATAGACAAGCACATGAAACGTGAGGTTCGATTTCTAACTAGGAAGGCTAAACAAGGTGGAGGTAAAAGGGTGGGATGTCTTAGTTGCAGCCTCGCATACTAAGTCAAGCCCTTCTAACTCCGGCTCAGTCAAGAATGATACCCCAATGCGACGCAGCCTCGTGGGCAGAGGTAAACATTCTTGACACCAAGAAATAAACTTTCGGGATTGAGTTGGGCAACCTCTACTACGCGGCCTCGCGGTCGAAGTCGTATCCAACTCAATACCATCCTAAATATCCTAGTGCGGCCCAAGTCTGGCGGCAGGTTGTGTGTGCAAAAGTGTAGTGTTAAATGCAAAGCATGCATAACAGTTTAAACCACACAGCACTTCATACATAAAAATAAACCATTCATTCCTACACCTCCCTGCAAAACAAAGGTCAGCAAACACTTCCCCTTATACCTCACAATCTGCAAAAACATTTAACACCTTAAATGTTAGGGACGTATCTGGGATCCTTGCTGCCAAACAAAAACATTTTTCAAAAGAAAAGAAAAATTGGCCTAAGTCCACTAAGTGTTTTAACACAAGTCCCCAGTGGAGTCGCCAAGTTGTCGTGACCAATTTTTCGGGGTGTGAACCACCTAGGGTTTGGCTAATGGATTGTTAAGCCTAGACTTAACTCGGTCTCTCCCAAGCCCATACCAATTCGCGACTTAGGTTTGAATTCTTAACATGCAAATGATTTTTATTAAGGAGTCGCCACTAATCGTTTTTGGTGGGTCGATTAGAAACCCAAGTAAAATAATGGGAGATTACTTTACTCCTACGAACCAGAGATTATGGGTACGGAGACTTGGTTACACTAGATTTCTCTAATGCCCTTTCGGTACCATTCTTTTATTTTGAAAAATGTTTAGCAGGCAGCTTGAATCGATTTTATTTTATCTCCCTAACATGTGAGGTGATCATGCGGGTGCGCAATCCACCAATTTAACACCCAATAAAACAATGAATAAGGTTAAGGGACTTACCTTGTAGCAACGAAAACATCTCGCATCGTTAGATTAAATTCCACATCAACAATCCTAGATATGGTCTCTAATTAACACGCAAATTTCTCTTTTTGTTTTCACTTTATTTAATAGAATTTAATCTAAATGTAATGCATGCTAATAGCCTAATATGACATGGAAAAATGATCTAAATTATATAACATGAAATACAATAATAACAACTTAATGACCTAATGTGCAAATCCTAATTAAATGGTCCTAGAATGCAAATTAATTAACATGCACCTATTTTGGATTTTTTTATCTGCAATTTTGAATTAATAAAAGTCCTAATTAAACTACTTAAAACGAATAATTTTCTAATTCATGCTTTGGATTAATTTAAATTAACCCTATTTTGATTTAGAAAACCATTTCTTTATTTTTTTATTTTTTTAAAAAAAAAAGGTGCCAAGTTTTCTAAGAATGAAATTATCTAAATCTAATCCTAACCTATAAAAAAAAGAGATTTCTAAAAAAAAAATGATCCTAAAAATGTGATTTAAAAAAAAAACTAATTTGCTAGCCTAAATGTCTTATTTACTAAATCTGTATTCCTAATTCTACATGCTCATGCAAGGTTTTTTTTTTTTTTTTTTTTTTTTCTAAAAATTGCAATTTATCCTAAAAAGGTGGAATTAATCTATCCTAAGATATTTGAATGAAATTCCTAACTAAATTAAAATTTTATCCTATTTAAACTAGGAATTAGGTTATCCTAATTTAAATTAAGACATTGTTTTAATTTAGTAATTTCTAGCCAAAGATGCAATCTATTTAAAAATGATCTAAGCTTAAAATTAAACATGCAATTCTATTCTAAAAAAAATTGATGATTTTTTGTTTGCTTTTTGCTTTTTTAATTAAAATTTAACATGCAATTCAACTAGCATCCTAAGTGAATTTTATTTTTTGTTTCTTTTTTTATGATCTAAAATAAAATCCCTAATCTAAGTATGCAAGACAATAAAAAAAACTAGTTCTAATTTAAGATTTTTTGAGTTTTTTTTTTTTTTTTTTTTTTTTTTTTTGTGTTTTGGAATTAACAATTTCTAATAACTAAGCATGCAACCTAAACTAGTTAATTTGAATTTTTGAATTTTTTTTTTTTTTTTTTTAAATTCATGATGACTAGAATGCTTAACCTAAACATGCAAATAATTCTAAACAAGTAATATTCTAACTCGGACATTTTACAAGATAAATAGAAACAATCAAATTCATTCAAAATTACCCAAAAAGATATCACATATTATTCAAATCAATGGGTAATATTTCACTGGTAAAATCGATAAATTGATCTTAAGCCTTAAAGATCAAAATATCAATTTTATTCCCACATAATTAATTACCTCGTCTAAAGCCTTATAGACGAAATAAAAATCGGTGCGGTTGCGAATTAGGGGGTAAATTACATATCAAGGCTTAATGTTATTAACAAAAATAGAATAACAGTAAAATAACAATAAAACAATAAAAAAAATAAAATAAAGTAAATAAAAGAAAAGAAATCTACCTAAATTTTTTTTTTGCCTTTTTTTTTTTTTTCTTTTTTTTTTTCCTTTTTCGGAAAAAAAAAAAAAAAAAAAAGGGGGGCGAGGGGGAACGGCTAGGGTTCGCGGCGGCGCCACGGCGGTGCGGCCGGATCGTCGGGGAGCGCAGGGGCGCAGGGGCGGGCGGCCGGCGCGAGGGAGGCTCGAGGGCGGCGTCGGAGGCGTCGCGGTGGGCTGCGAGAGGCGGGGAGTCGCACGGGGCCTCGGGCGCGGCGGATCGGAGGCGCGGCGGCAGGGGGAGCCGCAGCTCGGGCGGCGGCCGGCGCGAGCGACGAGGGGGCGTTGAGGGGCGTCGGGCGGCGCCGCGGGACCGGCGGCCGGTGTGGTGCGGGCTTCGGATCTAGGGCACAGAGGGCGAGCGACGGCGAGGGACGGGCGGCGGCTGCGCTCGACGGGGCCTTCGGGCGTCGGGCGTCGCGAGCAGGAGCAACAGGGGCCGCGAGGAGCGTTGGTGAGATCAGAGGAGGAGGCGGTACGGCGATTGGCGGCGTCGCGTCCGGCGGCGATGGCGTTGGCAGCAACAATGGCGCTCGCGGCAGATCTTCCCCCGGGGAAGACGAACGATCACGAAGGGGGAAGAGAGGGGTTTCGGGCCCCCCTTTTATTATTTTTTTAAAAAAAAAAGAACTCCTCTCTCTCTCGGCTCAATTACCGACAGCTCTCTCCCTCTTTTTTCACTTTTCTCACTTTCTCTTTTCTTTTTTTCGAAAAGGAGCCCCCCTAAATGTGACCGTACGCAACCTTTTTATACACCAAAAAAAGTGTATCTCAATGTTATATTTTGTTGCCAATTTTACTTGCATAAAATACCATTGAATATATCACTCCACCTCGCGCAATATTTTTCGTATATTCGATCAAAAAATTCCCCTTTTTGCGCAAAAAAAACACATCCAAGTGCATATTTCCTAAGCCCATAAAATCTCAACAAAATAAAACAAAATATACCAAAATAAAAAAAAAATCAAATCTACCTAAACTATATGCCATGCATCTTATTATTTCTATTTTTATTTTTTAGCAAAATTGAACCCTAAAATTAGGTGTCAACACATAATTTTAAAATTGATTTACTTGGTGACAGACGAGCGAACTGCCATTTTTCTATCACTTTCGAATTTTAGTAAATTCTCTTTTTTGTAACCAATCTTTTGAATTGGTACTGCTGGCTAACTGTCTGTATCACTTCTTTGGCTTACAAAGGATAGTTGAGGTGGACACTAAACCATTCCTGTATGAGTGTGTGACTTCAGAATGTCGTCAGTCCTTGGGAATACAATATCCTGAATTGTAGTAGGGATGCTTAGAGGGGTAACTGGGTCTTTTTGAATACCGAAGGGGCGTAACACAGTTCCCCCATATATTCTTACGATATCGGATGGGCGTGAGATGCTTGAGAGGTAACAGAGTTTCTTGGAAGATGGTGGTAGCTAATTCACAACAAATATGACCGTTAGCATTTTCAAATTTCATTTAAACTTTATTAGTTTATTAGTTTTAGAGGAAATGTTTTTCATCTGCTATTTTAATTTTGAAAAAGGTTCTCGAACAAGTCGATTTTAAAGCGATCTTCTATATTTTATATCTAAACTTCCTCGCATATGCCCTTATTGACATTGATGTATGTGGCATAGATTGGTTGGTAATTACTTGTTGAGATTTATACTTACTTGTGGTCGATTGTCATTTTTCAAATCAGTAGTTATGCCTACTTGTGTCCTCCATGACATTCTACGGTGCTTTGATAGACTTTACATGGCATCGAACTAAGCTGAACGACCCCAACTTCCCCAATGTCACCTTCGCTGGGGTCACTGCGATATTGACAGTCGATGTTGGCTTACCATCGGGCTCAATACTGATCGAGTTTGTTGCTATCTATGACTGGGTTAGCCGGTGTCTAGTGGGACTACTCCCACTCCCAGATAGTGATGATGATGGGAGTAACAGGCTCAAGTAGGACAAAGGCAAGAGGGCAAGAGGGTGAGGATAGCATTTTTGGAAGACCAAGGGGCTTGGACATATTAGGTAACCTTATAGATGGATGGTATCATGGTGAGAGAGTTATGGCTAATGGAATTTGATTATAGTTCAGAGTAGTAGCATTTTAGGTTAATCTCTAGTGTACTCGACCTAAGTCGCCAAAAGTATATGAATAAGAAAGAAATGAAATTGTCTAGTTTCGTATTTCCATAGCGATTATAAAGCAGGCCAGAGGGCTTCTTCCGAGCGAGGTGGGACGGACAGCTAAGATCCCTTTAGCATGCATCCGAGGGCTCGCCTCGTCATCGTTGGGTGAGCTACTCGCCAAATTCAGTGAGGCTCACC
Organism: Eucalyptus erythrocorys; assembly: GCA_014182555.1. NCBI lineage: Eukaryota > Viridiplantae > Streptophyta > Magnoliopsida > Myrtales > Myrtaceae > Eucalyptus > Eucalyptus erythrocorys. The sequence goes on from CM024602.1 coordinate 16,564,852, forward strand.
TTGCCAGTGGCAGGCGGGTGAGCTCGGCCTCATCGCGGCGAGCCAAGCTCGCCTGATTGCCGGAGCCAAAGGAAGAAGGAGGGAGGAGGAAGGAGGAGGGAGGAAGGAAAAAAAAAATAGAGAAAAAAGGAAAAAAGATAAAAATAAATAAAACAATTATCACTAGTGCTGGCTGTCGCCCAGCCAATTTTGGTCAAAAAGACTGGTACGATTTTAAAAGATTAACACTTAATTGGTTAAAAAAATAAATTTAGAACTGAATTGACACAGTTATAATATTTTTAGCATTTTTTGGTAATTTTCCCAACAGCCGGCTGGGCAAAGTTGTGCTCGGCGTGAAAATCAATGGAGATTGCATGCCGCGTGAATGCAAATAAGGTTGACTCTCTTTGATATTCGTTCTCTACTTTCTCGTGAAGTCAGTACCTTTATTTCTTTTGTCCCTTTTGTATCCCAAGCGGGGAATCGAAATCAACGGCTTTGCACGCGTACTCCATGTAACAAGTCGAAAGGAACCTGGACAGGGAGACTGGGGGGTTTATTTTATGGGAAATAAATGGAGGAGCCGAATATACTAGGAAACGAAGAAAACGGGGTGAAAAAGGGGATGCGGAGGCTGTGGGTAATCTTGCAGGACCGCATCAGAAAGCACGATATATTTGTTTATCTGCACAAACATCACGCGAGCTCATCTCATCTTATATTATCATCAAGAATAATAATAATAATAATTAAAAAAAAAAAAAAAAAAAAAACCTTCAAAGCCTCAGTAATCGCATTAGCCGTGACGTGCTGGGGCATCACAGCTTTGTTGGCCCAACCGCTCCACTGATCCCGATAAGACAAACTTCACGTAATAGATAATAAAAATATTACCAAACATGGATGACTTAGAAACGTGTACAAGCTGTCAAATGTACACCTGATTTCAGGGTAATTTTTGACAAGGTACTGAACAAGAGGTCGAGGTCGTGCCAACAGATTAAACAAGTGACTGATCTTGCAAATTCTCCATAGATGGTGGCATTTCATCGCCGAACCACGGTGATTGTCAGAGGTAAACTGACTTCAGCTTCATCTTTCACCAACCACCCGTTTTTCTCGTCAAGCTCTTGGTCTTAAATGGTTGGAATCTTGCCAGGTGCTTGATTCCAATCATCCCCTATTGAACAGATCTCATGGGTATTAGTCTTGCTAAATACTGTGAAATCCAACAGGACTGCGGTGGACACTGATAGCAAACTATATATAAATGAAAAAGACTGCCGTCCTAAAGAAGCAGACGCTTCACCAAAAGGATTCCTCCTCTAGCATCCGCTGGCAAACAGACTATTCCCTATGATGTAACAGGCATCCCCATGTATATCCAAGTATATAAGATAAGGAGATATGACAAAAAGATGGGACTAAAGAAAGAATGTTGAAGAATTCTATTCTAGAGGAGGAGATATCTAGGATAAGCAATGAATGGGTCCTTTTGAAAGTAAGAGGAGGCTTTGTTCTCAGAGACCCTTTGTGGTTAACCTGGAGTAATGGAGACTGAGGTGCTTCACAGGAGTGACCTCGGTGGTTCCCTCCCTGTTGAAAATGTCCAAGCTCTCGCATCCAAGGGCCTGAAGGAGGTTCCACGTTGCTATCTCAGGGCCACATCGGAACTCGGTGAAGTCTGGGAGACCGAGTCACTTGAGATTCCCATCATAGACATGAACAAGCTTGCTGAGGATCACCCTGACCACAGTGACGAAATCGAGAAGTTCCATTTGACTTGCAAGGAATGGGGCTTCTTCCAGGTGCACCATCTTGAATGAATTTATTCAAACCTTACCTTATTCATCTCATATCATGTCCTCAACATCCTTACATGAAGTTTCAACTTCCCAGTACTGACATGAAAATGATTTTCATGATGACGCAGTTGATAAACCACGGCATACCAGAAGACTTCATTCATCAACTGAAGACAGAAACAGAGGAGTTCTTTAAGCTGCCATTAGAAGAGAAGAAGAATTACGATCAGCTACCTAACTCCATCGAAGGCTATGGCCAAGCTTTTGTTGTGTCGGAAGACCAGAAGCTTGACTGGGGTGACATGCTCTTCCTTTCAGCACAACCTGCTTCCCAGAGAAACCTCAGGTTTTGGCCAACGAAACCTGCCTCTTTCAGGTAAGTTAAAACAGATAATCACACAGTAAACATTCCTACAATAGATGTGCACGCACAAAGAAACAACAGATATGCTAGTACCCAGAACAAACTAATGTATGTCCATTGTCCAAGAGTCAGAAATACACATACAAATTCATCAGATGAGTCTTCCCAGTTTATTTTTCTTCTCTCTTTTTCTGGGGATGAACAAAGAGAGAACTTTAATTTTGGTTCAACATCTCAGAGCAACCCTGGACAGTTACTCTTCAGAGTTAGTGCGGATTTTACCTTTCCTCCTGAGAGCTATGGCCAAGAACTTAGGACTTTCTCCGGATGTGCTTGCAAGCATGTTTGAAGAGGTAATACAAGGGATAAGACTAAACTACTATCCACCGTGCAAGCAAGCAAATGAGGTCATGGGTCTGACGCCACACTCTGATGTTACCGGAGTAACCCTGCTAACTCAATTGAACGATGTGGACGGATTGCAAATTAAGAAAAGTGGTAAATGGCTACCTATTAAACCTCTTCCCAGGGCATTCATTGTCAACATAGGCGATGTCATTGAGGTAGTAAAAGAATTTCACCAACACATCCCATGTGTTTACAGTGATCCCATGATGGTATTCATGTTTGATGCAGATAATGAGCAATGGACTGTACAAGAGCATAGAGCATAGAGCAGTGGTGAATCCAGAAAGGAACGCCTCTCAATAGCTGCATTTCACAGTCCAAACATGCAAGCCAAGATCGGGCCATTGCCAGATCTTGCTGGAAAGAGCGGTGCACAGTACAAAACATCAACTCATGAGGATTATGTCAGGACAGTTGTTGCGAGCAAACTTGACGGTAAAAGCTTGTTGGACCAATTCAGACTTAGTGATGCATGAATCGATGTTTTATTGAAAGTCATTAAAAACTTGTTTGTGTGTGTACCAAGTAATCAAGAAAGGGGACTGCAGGTCTCAAAGATGAGGAAAGAAACTACAGGTTCTGCAATGACCACCTTTTGCTTACAAGTAGTGTAAAGATTTCATTAAGCATTCAATAGAAACACAAGGTCCTTCATGCAGAGGACCAGAACATCAATAGAGATAATTTCTTATCCTATCAAAACATGTCTATGGTTAGATCCTCTTAAAGCATATGATATTCCATTGAAATTGAAGAATCAAAGAATGTGCCCCCTTCATCAGGTGGTGCTTGTGTGAGCGATGTGCCTTTCGCCTTCTTAGCCTTATGGACAAGAAAGTGAACTGGTAAGATACCGCTTCCTAATTCCAACAAACAGTAGTGTTAGGCCATCCTTTAGAAGCAAATTCCCAAGACCAAAAGCATGTACATCCGAAGATGCATGTTCGACTACCATTTTAGTATTCTAGATGATTGAGCATTTGCTGAACCAAACCTAGATCCCACATCATCCCTTTAGATGCTTTTACCACCATGCTACAATGATTAGGAAGGTATGGTAATAGTTTTACCTAAAACATTGTCAGCATGTGATAAAAGCATCCAAAGAGGTGCATGACATCTAGGCTTGACCATGGTAATGAAGAAGAAACGTAGTAAAGCCAAAATATTGAATGCCCACACTAAATGAATTCTAACCGTTATAGTAAATGATGCAAGGAACAGTTACGATTGCTTGCTATACCGGAAGAGTGATCAGTAAGCATCTTACTCATTGATAACTTGACAAGAGAAACAGCTCACTTTGCTTTTACACTGATTGGCTACATGTGCAACCCAAAGATCGGATTTTCTCTTATCCTGACCTCATTACAGTAGGGAGACAATGAAAATTCGAGCTTCAGACTGTTGATATAGCCAAAAGTTTGTAAGCTTAAGTGAGCGTTGGCAGCCAAGTTGTCGACCGACACATACCAATCTGGACATGACAATCAAATATAGAACGTCCGACCAAGCAAACACTGCATGACACATGGCTTATTTTTTGACATTGAATTATTGGGTTCTTCAGGCCAAGACACACTTCGCAGAAGAACACGATAATAACAGCAGGTAGACTGGCCCCATTAAGGGTGCAGTATAGACGCAAATTGCGCATTACAGAACTAAAAATTATCACCTGTCTAGCAGAAGAAAGCTAAGAAGACTGCAATAAAATCAGGAGTCACATTCAATGTCAGCACACAAATCAATCAGTGTAGCGTCGCCTCAATGCTACACTAGTGGATTGACAGAACGGTGAATTCCTGTCAAGACCTCCCCTAAAAACTTACTTTGAGTCCCGGTCCGAAACACCCAATTCGAGACTCTCCCTTAGAGAGAGACATAACGCCAATCTTGTTCCTCAGCATGATCTACTCGACATCAGTCAAAAGCAACGACGAAGAAGGCAGCAGTAAAGAGAGCACAATAACGGATAAATGGGAACATCAGCTGTGCACAATTGTAGGAAATTTCCACTTTCTTTTTCTCTCTCACGTATCCAAGAGTGATGAATTTGAGCTTGTCCTCCATGAAGAGAACCCAAAAAAGAAATAGAGAAAAGCGACTGACATCAGTACCCTCTAAAGACACTGAAGCAAAAAGCGTAAGCAAAGAATATCTGTGCTTTGGCGGTCACGCCCGAGTCCCCAAAAGAGAATTCATCTCCGCCATACCAAACACGATGGTCAGCGCCGAGAAACGGTTCCCGAAGCTCCCGACTTGAGAGAACCCAAGAATGGGTGACCAGGAAGCCGACCCTCGTGCAGAATCAAACACCCAGAAGAAGAATGAATAGGCTCGATCCGGCGTTTCTCTCTTTAGCTCAGTTTGGCTGGACCTACTGCAAGCGGAAATTTTTTCACTGACACTCATCAAGAATGACAAAATCCACCAGCAAGTTACCGTCATCTCTCCGACGATCACCGACCACCTACGAAATTGGAAAAGAACACACAAATAATTCTTGAGCCTTTTTTTTTTTTGGTAAATTGAAAAAAAATTTGGTAAAGATAATTCTTGAGCTTTGACATAGTATAAATCCTTTAAATTTTTAATTTATTCAATATCATCTCTGAATTTTAGTTTAATATCTAATGTGGTCCTAAATTTTTAAACATTTCTAGATAATCTAATAGAGCTATCCAATGGATCGATCCGATCGACCCAAAAAAATTCCATTTGATCCATTTTGGTTCATTTTCATTTAATATACCCGACCTGATCCATAAAAGAGCCATCCTATTCATTACAATCAATCTTGATTGTCAGTATTCCCTTTGTACAAATCCTTCAGAAGAAGAAGAAGGCAATAAAGGTGCGTTTATTTGTGTTTCTATTCAAAAATTGTTTTAGGGAACAGAAATTGAAAAAAATATTTATGCTCTGGGGAATAATTTTTAAACAGAAGAATGCGTTTAGTAAGGGCGCGCATGACAAAATTTCTGTTTAAATTGATTTCTAGCCGAAATTGATTTCTTAATTTCTATTTTTAGGACAAGTTTTCGAAGAAAGAAAGCCATTTGATAACAACTCAAAATTTCTATTTCTAACGTAAACCGTTTGATAAAATAATAAAATTTCTATTTATAGGAATAGAAATTGATTAGATAACTACATAGGAAATCCTCAAATACAAAATAATAGTCAAAATAATACTAAAACAACATAGGAAATCCTCAAATACAAAATAATAGTTGAAATAATGCTAATACATTATAAAAGTTGAAAATACAATTTCATGGAATTTCCTATTACACGTGCTTACGTTTCCTATTACGTAATATTTTCTTTCGAAAAATAAACAATGTGGCAAAAAAAAATCAATTGAAATTCAATTGTAGTGACTATGTCATTATGTTTTTGCCAAAATTGATTTCACATTAATCAAATAAGTCTAATGATAGCCATGATTATAATAGTCTAATTCCAATTTCTTTCCAAATTTTGTTAAAAAAATCCTCACCATGTTCAAAAATTGTCACCATTTTTTTTTTTTCAAAATTATCAACACTAGGATTATTTAAAAATTTATTATCAAAATCTATATTTTCATTAATACTCTTACAAGAACAATAGATTCCTTATTAGATCTCTTTTCCTTATAAAAGAAAAATTGGATGAATCCCTAATGATTTGACCCATTTTTACCGTCTCAATATGAAGTTTATGATTAAAAAAATAATTAGCCAGATAGAGTCGTTGTCTGGCGTATTATGGAAGAGTAAGTAAAGAAAGACTCGTTAGATATGAATATGACAAGTTGACTATTACTATTCGTGAAATCTCTTATGTGCAACAAATGAAACCTTGTTCATTCAATTCCCACCATTTGGCCCAATGGTTAAGATTTTCAATCAATATTGATTGAAATGATTATATTAAAAAATCATTAAAATATTTTGTACTAAATTAACTATTTCTATTTCTATTTCAATATTAGTGATCTAAAATATTTTGGACCAAATTGAAAAGTTAAGGAAAAAAATTTCTATTTCTTTTTTTGAAATTGGAGAAGCTAAAATTTTTAACTTCGATTTCTCCTCCAAATCGGTTTCGGAATAGAAATTTGTTTCAGAAATTTAAAAATCAAATTGCGTTACCAAACGGTTTTGTTCCAAACATGTTCCGCGAACAGAAATTAGGAGAGAAATAATTTCTGAAATTTTGTCATGCAGCCCTAATATTTTCATTTTTGAACGAAGAACGTGTTTAGTAAATGCACCTTTATTGTCTTCGTTAAAAAATTATTCCCAGCATTCGGCGAGGCCAAGCTCGCCCAGCCACTAGCGAGGCTCGACGTCGCCGAACCATCGCCGGGTCGGCGTGGCGGCGACCGGCCAAAAGGAAGAAAAAAAGAAAAAGAAAAAAGAAAAAATAAAATAGGAAAAATAAAATGAAAACATTAAAAAATTAAAAGAAACAAAAATATTTTTGTATTTCTGTTCAAAAATTGTTCAGCCCACCAAGGTGAGGCCGAGCCTAAATATTACTAAACGCGTTCTTCTGTTCAAAAATTGTTCGCCGAATCTGGGAGAGCTCGAGCTCGCCTAGCCAAGGTGAGGCCGAGCCTCGTTGGGGGTCGGCGACGCTCCGGCAAGGCCATCGGCCCTCGATGGCCGGTTGCCCGCTATGGCCAAGGTCGGCGATCGGCCAAAGAAAAAAGAAGGAGGAAAGAAGAAGAAAAAAAAAAGAGAAGAGAGAAAAATTGTTTCTCAAAAGTGTTCCAAAAACAAAAAATAAGTTTTTCATGTTTCTTATTTTTGTTCCAAATTTGTTCCTAGAAAGAAAAAAAATAGATTTGGAACAAAAATGCAAAACGTGTTTCTATTCTTTTTTTGTTCCCCGAAACAAAAAAAAAAACGCAAATTGTGTTCATAAATAGAAATAAAGAACACAAACAAACAGTCCCTAATGGCATGCATGGTAACGTCTATATTTCTCCCAATTTCTGTTCTTTTGTTCTCCGGAATAAAAAAGGAACATAAATCTATTTGGTAATGCTAATTTAATTTTCTATTCCTTGGAATACAAAAGTCACTGGGGAATAGATTTGGAACAGAAATAAGAAGAAAAAAAAAGTAGCTTCTTATTCCCGAGAACAATATCTAGAAATAAGTTTTTTTTTTCTTTTCTATTTTTATTTTGTTCTTCTTCCTTTTTGCAGCCATCGCCAATCGCCTTGAGCCAACCATTGGCCACCTCCTACCGCCCGCGGTTACCATTGGTAGCCGACTGCTGGTGACGGTTGTCGCCGCCTATAGCCCACTGGCCACCGCCCACAACCCACTGGCCGACGATAGCCTGCCGTCACCAACTGTCGCACAACCACTGCCTGTCGCCCACAACCCACTGGCCGACGATAGCCTGCTGTCACCAACTGTCGCACAACCACTGCCTGTCGCCAAACGACCGTCGACTGTCGTTGCCGATCGCTACTGTAGGACCGCCGCCCACAGCTCATCGGCCACCGCCCCCTCCAGCAGCGGCAATCGACAGCGATGGTCGACGATCGTGCGACGATTGTGTGATGGCGATTGGCGGTCCGTGAGTAAGAAGAAAAAATAAATAAATACAAAAATTTATAAATTTTTACCAAACACATTTTTATTCTTTTTCTATTCTAAGAATAGAAATTTTGTATAATTACTAAATATCTTATTTTACTCAGAAATTGTTCCCGAAGTAGAAATAGAAAAAAAAAAAACTATTTCTGAAAAGAAATAGTTTTCCGAAATAGAAACGTTGCTATGCGCACCCTTATGGGCTGAAGTCTGTTTATAGAGATGGCTATAAAAATATGTAAAATATTGGAGAGGAGGAATCTTCATGTGCCTTAGAAAGTAATAAAATCAAATCTTTCTTTCATATTTTTTGAGATTTACTGTGATTTGGGATCTAAAATGGTTAAGGAGTCTGTGCCTCTCCGTCAATTGCTCTCTCGCCATGGAAGGGCTACATGGCAAGCTTTATCACTTATTAATGCCACCCATCTCACCTTCATGCTCTATTTAAATATTAAAAAAAAAATCTATTTTTTCATTTATAACCATTAAATTGCAAATAAATTGATTTTAACTATTACATGAAAGCTTCCCTAAGTTTCTATAAGTCACAACGATGGGACAGAGAGAAGCCATTGACTCTCCTATGTATCGCATGTGGAAGGAGCATCACATGGAGGTAGCTAAAGTTAAAAAAAAAAAAAAAAAAAAAAAAGAAAGGGAAATGATATGCTATGCTGTAACATTCACGTCCGCTCATTATAGATGTTATCCAATGAAAAATGTAAAAAAGAAAAAGAAATAAAGCTTAGACTTGGCCCATACAACATAAAGCTTGGCCATGAAAACACCAAACATGCCTCGGCCCGTACAAAAAATTATTCCTCACGTCTCAAGCATTGAGGCTTCTGTCTCTAGGGCTCTCTCTCTCATTCTCACGCTTCAGGCATGTTGACACCTAAATTTTGACCATTCATTTAGTAATTAATTGCATAAAAATTTTGGGATTAGTCTTTAACCCCTAAGAAAAATAGTAAAATTGCATCTCAGGTAATTGCATTTGCGTCAAAAAAAAAAAAAGTGAGTGAGGAAATGAGGAAAGTTCTCGCACGTCCATAATATATTATGTAATATGGCCATATTATAATAATGCATTATTATAATATGCCCATAACATTATATAATATATATTGGATTTGGTGACGTAAGGGAAATTCGCAGGCATGAACTCATTAATGGAGAAAATGCACACGCGCAAGAAAGGTCTGGAGAAATAAATAAAAAAGGAGGGGGCGAAAGAAGAAAATTTTTTGAGTGATTTGAAGAGATTAAAAAAAAAAAGAAGCCGCGTCAGGAGGGAAGTTGAAGCGAAATTCACGGAGAGAAGGTGAGGAAATAAAAGTGTGTCAGAGAGAAAAGAAGAGGAAGAGTGAGACGTGCAGCAGGAGGTTGAAAAGTCAAAAAAAAAGAAGACAAAGAAGAAAAGAGTGCACAGACGAGAGAGACTTGTGAGAGCTATTAAAAAAGGGAGAGACGTTGGGTCAGGGGATGAGATTAAAAAAATGAATGAGTAAGGAGGACCTGTCAGAAAAAAACGAAAAAGAAAGAAAAGTCAGCAAAAAAAAAAAAAAAAAGCAAAAGCAAAAACAGAATTCTGAATAGAGAGAGGCGTGTGGGAAACAAGGAAGTCAGAGAGGGCAACACAGAAAGAGAAAAGAATGTGAAAAGAAAAACAATAAAAAAAGAGGGGTTGTCTTCTTCAAATGGGGGGGGGGGGGCGGACGGGAACGAAGACCAGCAGGATCTCCTTCGCACTCGCCACCACTGTAACACCTCCACCGCGACTCCCCTTCAACGGCCGCTTTGCTTGCAACCCGCGTCCGCCCCCTTCATCCATCGCCACCACCGCAACAACTCCACCGCGCCTCCGCCACCCGCCATTTGCACCGCCGCTTCACTTGCAACCCCTCACCGGCGCATCAGCAGTCGCGCCACCGCCGACCTTGCCCCGCACCGGCCCGCGCTCGCTCCACCAGCGGCTCGTGGCCCATCTGCTGCCCCATGCATCTCCCAAAGCCACCAGCTGCCTCGCCCCGTAAAGTCGCGACCTAACGCCGACGGCCGCCACTGCTCGCCGCCGTTGCAACTCGCGAGACTACCGCGCCCCTGAGCCGCTGCCGCTCCCCCCATCTCCGAGCCGCTGCGCCTCCCCCTTAGCAATCGTGTCTCCATGAGCGACCCACGACACCAGCAGCCCAAATTGGTCGCCGCACCGCCTCCCGCGACCCCTCTACTGCAATCCGCCACCGGAATCCGACGCTCGCCGCCCGATCGCTCCGCCTGTGACCCCCTGCTCTCCGCGAGTCGTGCCGACCCGCGTTGAGCCCCATCGGAGCCGAGCCCGAACCAGATCTGAGGTTCCCGTCTTCGCCGCTGCAGCAGTCTTCTCCACTCACCAGCACTAAGCCGTGTCTCAGCCCGCGTCGCCCACAGCAGCAACAACCCAGAACCGGCGCCTGTTGTAGCCACAGCCCGACGCCGCTCCTCCGCCCGCGACCCAGGACCGATCGCCCAGGCCCGACATCCTGCCGACCTGCGCCGATCGCCGCCCCGAAGCCAGCCGCGCCGCCCGAGCCCCGACGCCGGAGTCTTCCTCTGCCTGTTGCCACCCTCGCCGGGGTTTCCCCCTGCCAGGCCTCCAATTCGTCGCCCTTCATCGGTGCCGGAGACCAGCCGCACGAGCAAGCCCACTTTTGGGGGAAAGAAAAAAAAAAACAACGAAAAAGAAAAGAAATTAGGTAGTCTATTATATATTTACTTACTGTTTTTATGGTTTTTATATTATTTTCTTTTATAGCTTTTAGTGAAATTGTTCCTTAAATGCATGATTGAAATAGCCATGTGAAATAACCCCTCAAATTAGGGATTAGGAGTCCGATTTTCGCGCCCGAAATCCGACTCACGATCCTCAAAAATCGACAATCCAATCTCACGCCGAGATTCGATTCGCGGTTTAATTTTAAAATTGACCAACCCGATCTCATGCGCGAGATATGGTTCGTCAATTTTGGGTGTTAGCGTTAATCTCGATTGGATTAGATATCGGGTTATTTGAATTGGCTTTTTGTTTTGCATAAAAGAAAACTAAAAAAAAAAAAAAAAAAAAAACGCAAGCTAGATTAGGTTTAGAAATTTAGTAATCTTGTTTTCTTAAATAAAAAACAAAAAAATCCTTCCACTTAAGATATTAGTTTTTTTTAGGATTACACGTGTCATTCTAAAATAGGATTTTCACTTCAAATTTTAAATCCCAAAAAAATTAATCTGGAATGCTAGATTTTTAGGTTGCAGGTTTAATTGTATAAATTTTTAAAATTTCGAATTTTTTATAAAAAAAAAATCATCATGCATATTAGGATAGAATTGCATGTCTCATTTTAAGTTTAGCTCAATTTCTAAATAGGTTGCATCTTAGGTTAGAAATTGCTAGATTAAAATAATGTCTTAGTTTTGGTATTTAGGATAGATTGCATCTTTAGGAATAAAAATATCATGTGCACGTCATGTGGGATTAATTTCATAAAATGCACATCATGTAGAATTAGGATCATTCAATTAAAAATTCCTTGTCATTATAATTAAGTCATTTTGATTTAAATTGCATGTTCATTAAGAAAACAAAAAAAATATATATATATATATATATATATATATATTTTACTCATGTCATGTAGTTTAGAACACATTGTCATGCCATTTCACGTTAGATTAGATGCACTGCATAATTTTCATTGAAAAAGTAAAAAAACAAAATTGAGAAATTGCATTGTTAATTAGAAATCATATCTAGGATTGTGGATGTGAATCCTAATTTAACATTGCGACGCTTTCGTTGCCATGAGGTAAGTCCCGCATTTTTCTTACTCGCTTTCTTGAGTGCTAAATTGGTGGATTGCGCACCCGCATGATCACCTCACATATTAGGGAAGTGAATTAAAATCAATTGCTCGCCGCAAAACATTTTTTCAAAATTAAAAGAGAAAGGTACCGAAAGGGCGTTAGAGAAATCTAGCGTAACCAAGTCCCCGTACCCAAAATCTCTGGTTCGTAGGAGTAAAATAATTCTCCCATTATTTTGCTTAGGTGTCTAATCGACCTACCGCAAACCGATTTGTGGCGACTCCTTTTTGCATGCTAGATATTTGAATTTAAGTCGCGAGTTGGTATGGGCTTGGGAGAGCCCGAGCTAAGTCTAGGCTTAGCAATCCATTAGCCTAAAATTCTAGGTAGTGCACCCAGAAAATTTAGGTCGCGACAGCTTGGCGACTCCACTGGGGACTTGAATTAAAACTCTTAGTGGACTTAGGCCAAATTTTCTTTTCATTTGAAAAATGTTTTTGTTTGGCAGCGAAGATCCCAGGTACGTCCCTAACATTTAAGGTGTTAAATGTTTTTGCAGATTGGGAGATATAAGGGGAGTAGTCTTTGCTAACCCTTGTCTCGCAGGTTGGAGTTGGGAATGAATGTTTTAAATTCAAGATATTGAAGTGTTGTGTGATTTAAACTATTGTGCATGCTTTGCATTTACACTACACTTTTGCACACACAACCCGCCGCCGGACCTGGGCCGCATAGGACTATATAGGATGGTATTGAGACGGATACCACTTCGACCGCAAGCCCGCGGTACGAGTCGCCCATCTCAATCCCGAAATTTCGTTCATGGTGTCAAGAGTACCCACCTCGGTTCGCAAGCCCGCAACCTGGGTCGGCTCTTTGACTAAGCCGGAGTCATGAGGACCCGACATAGTCCACGCGCCCGTGGCTAGTCCGACCATCCTTGTGGTTCCACTTTGTTAAGCCTTTTAGAGTAGAAATCGAACCACTTATCATGCGCATGTCTATGTGATTGCCATCGGTTTTTTTTTGGTGAAGTAAGTCTTCTATCCATATACTTTGCAATTTACTTAACTTGTCATATTATTTTGTCGGTCCATGGCATTAGGATTGTCTTAGGTCTTGGTCAATATACAATGGGGATATCGGACATTCGAATTATTCTCCCTCCGAAGCAAGAGCTCAGCACATGGTGGGACAAGTTAGACCAAGATGGCCGTCGATTCGTAGAGTCACATATTGGTCGACTACTTCCATTGCTGCATATCAACATCCATGGTGGCCTCATCCAAGCACTTGCCCATTGTTGGTGCCCCAAGACTTCTACTTTCATCTTCGGCGGTAAGCATGAGTTCACGCCCACCTTGGAAGAGTATAGCATTGCCATAGGGAAATCTTTGAAAGCTGAATTAATTAGCTCGCCTATCGGGATAGATCCCGTTGTGGCCTTATCTGATTTTTTGAGAATTAAGGAGGATAATGTAAGAAAGGTTTTAAAAGCTCACCGCAATACATGTCACTTATCTTTTCTAAAAGAATGCTTCGAAAATGGCAATTCGTTTCAAATGCGAAGGGTTTTCCTTTTAGCTTTCCTTGGATTTATAGTTTTTCCCCATTGTAAAAATGCTATTAATCCTTTGATAGCTCACTTAGTTAAACAAGTGTTGGAAGGAAAAAATTTCGTAAACACTATTCGGCTGAAACCTTTCTTTCCCTCACCCGATTTAAAGAAAGCGGTGATAAGACTTTGCATTCCTCCCCGAACTTTTGCAAATTTGGTTTCTTTCTCATATAAAAGGGTTTGGTGGTTCAATGACCATACGTGATATTAGTGATTCTAATCACCCTATTATGAGATTTGAGAACAACCAAAGATATGCACCAGATTACCATTATTCTGAATGGCTCGCTTTCATGAAAAAACCGACTTCCAAGGGTTTCTTATGGCATGCTAAGTGGTTCCAAGTTCGTGTGGCGAGACTTTCATGTGGAGGTGTTGGCCCAATCCCTCTACTGGGATTCACCGGAGCAACGGAATACTATCCGACTAGAGTGACCCGTCGTATCAAGTTGTGCAAGAGCTTCCCCGGCATTGCAAGCGGATCCACTCCGAGTCAACTTCGTTGATGGAGACCGAGACCATGAAGATTCCATTCTCACAATTAAATCAATGTGGGATATGTGCCGGTCTCGAAAACTCAAATGGCCCGAAGAGGAGTTGGAGGGTAAAGAAAGGAAGTACTATGCTTCAACTAAATACATTCAACAACACAAGATCCCGGAAGGAGCTACTTCCAAAGATACCAGAGGTGCCACTGAAGATCACCAACCGCGCTGAGAATAAACGCCTCAAAAGGATTGCTGAAAAAGCTCAAGAGGAGAATAAGCGATTGTGCCGAATAGTGTCCCGAGTGTATATTGATCAAGCTAGATGAAGGGCTTGAATCAATTTTGTTGTTTTCATGTCTAGATTAAAGTTTAGAATGCTGAGTCATTTACTTTCCTAGTTCATTTGTCTAGGGCATTTCGTGTTTCTATTTTGTTATGTTTGTAAACAAAAAAAAACTCTATTAATGAATAAAAGTTCTAGACCATTGCCATGGACCGGCATATTTCACATGAGATACTTATTTCTGTTCGTTTCTTCAATTAGGTGATTACGGATCCTCCACGTTCGCCCATCATTACACGATCGAGAGCAAAAATGGCTGACCAAACCGAGATGCGTGATCGTATTACCAGTGTGGAAGATCAACTCAAGCAGTTGCTTACAGCTATGCAACTTATGACCGCCCAAATCGAGTCCCTCCGGGTGAATCCTGTCCCTACACCCGCCCTAGCTGAGTTAGTAGTCCCAAAGCAAGTAAAGAGGGTCCAAATGGTTGATGATGACATGCCTGAATTGGAAGACGACATACCTCCAATCACGCTTTGGGAAAGCCAAGTCTGACAATGCTCCTAAGACGGAGCAGAGTGAACGCCTTGCGAAGCTTGAAGAGAAAGTGAAACAATTGCAAGGGTCGCAGAATTCACTCCCGATCGACTTGTCCGTTTATGAGAAGGTTAAGACACCAAACAAGTTCAAAATGCCAGAGTTCGAGAAGTATGATGGTACCTCCGCCCGAAAGCTCACCTACGAGATGTACCATGTAAGGATGGCTCAACATGTCAAAAATGAGCCCCTCATGATCCAGTCATTCCAGATGAGTTTGGTTGGGCCCGCATTGAACTGGTATATCATGAAAAACATAAACCTCCTCGACACTTGGAGTGAGGTGGCCGATGCATTTCTCAAGCAATACAAGTTCAACATGGACATTGCACCCTCACGAGAAGATCTCGAACGAATGGAGAAAAAGAGGAGCGAGTCATTTAAAGAATATGCCATAAGGTGGCGGAATCTAGCCGCCCAAATCACACCCGAACCACCGACAAAGAATTGATGAAGTTGTTCGTCAAGACCCTCCCATTCGAGTTTCGTAATCGGATGGCCAGCACGTATGTTGAGAACTTCAATCAACTCATTCCGGTGGGTGAACAAATTGAGACGGTGAGAGATGGATGGTTCAATGAACCAACCCCTGCGAGCAAAAGATTTACTACAAGGAAAGACAAAGAACCAACTACCGAAGTTAATGTTGCATATGCACAACCGGCCTCCAGCAAGCTTCCAGCCGTTCGTGTCCTCGGAAATCAGCAAGATGGAGGTCGAAAGCCTGCACCACGGCAATTCACCAAAAGACAGTTCTCTCCTCTTCCTGGCCCTCTTTCTCAAGTCCTGCCGATACTCCAAAAGAAGGGATTAATCTCCCATGAACCGAAGCGGCCCAATCCTGAAAAATTCTCCAACTATGATCCCTCCAAAAAATGTGAGTATCATATGGGAGAGGTGGGCCATTCAACTGATGAATGTATGACTCTGAAGCACAAGATCCAAAATTTATTGGATACCAAGGCGTTTTCCTTCCGTACCACCCAACCGAATGTCAAGAAGAATCCGTTGCCGGAACATGAGGGGCAAGTGAATGCAATCTTCGAGTTCAATGCCGGCAAAAAGACGAACTTGAAGGTGTCTTTCAAAGATATCTATAGCGGATTAGTAAGAGTTGGTTACTACCCGGCAGGAGAGAATCCTTCCTTGCCTACCATGAGGGAAAGGGTTTAAGAAAGGGTTAAGGCTGGCGTGATCAGGTATGTTGATCAACCTGGAATAGTGTCAACTATCTCCCAAGTCATCATTGACTGGGAAAAAGAATTTGCTAAGTTGAGTGCTGAAAAGAGGGAACCCGATCCATGGATTGAAGACATGCCCCCACTTGAGGACGCCTCCGACCATGAAGGACTCGATAGTGGAAGTACCTTCAAATGATGAGGAGATAATAATTGAAATACCTCAGCTACATGAGTACAAGGATAACAAAGCAGTCCCTTGGTCATATGAGCTAGATGTCGACCTTATTACAAGGTCTGGTCGGACCTATGCTCAAGCTAATACTCAACCCGCAAAGCCGATTCTTCGATGAAGAGGCTAAAGAATTTCTGGCTATAATAAATGCAAGTGAGTATAATGTGGTTGACCGATTGCGAAAATTGCCCGCTCAAATCTCTTTACTTGAACTCTTGCAAACGTCTCCTACGCATCAAAAGTCTCTAATGAAGGTTCGAGCGAGATTCATGTACCGAGAGACAATTGAGGAGAGCAGGTTGGAGGAATTTGTAGGATCGATTCTTCTCAAAGATTTGATAGCCTTTTTCGACGAAGAATTCCCTCTTGAGGGGAGGGGACATACTAAGGCGTTATACATATCTGTCAAATGCAAGGCTTCCCATGTGGCTCGAGTACTCATTGATAATGGGTCTGCCTTGAATATCGTCCATTGGCGACTCTTCACCGCCTCAAGATAGATCCTTCAAAAATAAGTGCTGCAAAGACCTCCATCCGAGCTTTTGATGGTACGAGAAAGGAGGTGATAGGGGAGACCCACCTTGATCTGCAAATAGGGCCGGTGATGTTCAACATCCTTTTTCAAGTGATGGACATTCCTACTGCATTCAATTTCCTATTGGGTCGTCCATGGATTCATACTGCTGGAGCTGTGCCATCAAGTCTCCACCAAAGTGTGAAATTTGTTGTCGAAGGAAAGTTAGTCACTGTTCATGGTGAGGAGGATCATCGGATCTATCAGGAGACGGCTATCCCCTACGTCGAGCCGGAACATAGGGAGGAGTCGAGCTACCAATCGTTTGAGCTCGTATCCACTATTCATGCATCTCGAGGGTCGACAGCACCCATCCCTGATGTGTCAAACGCATCAGTTATGGTAGCAAGAGTGATGGTTGGAAATGGCTTTACTCCTGGTCGTGGACTTGGTAAAAGAGGGCAGGGTATCCGGAATCCCATTGAAGCCCCTCGGAGGTCTCGTTCCCTGGATTAGGGTACCATGGAGGAAATAGTGGACACAAGCAAGAGAAAAACGGCTCATTACTCCCCGATATCCGTGAGACATTCCCTGGCCCTGCTAGAATGATGCATGATGAGGGAGGAGTGATCGCCACCCGTGGTATCATGGATGACCCAACAACTTCAAAGACGAAGGATCCGAGATAATGCGATGGAAGGGATCACGACCCTATTTGATGATCTCCTTATTGGTGCCATTGACGAGGAGCCATCGGAGGAAATGGGTGCTAGCCCACAAGAGTAACACATTTACTCTTCTCGCCCTCCCCCCGCGCGGGAATCGTATCGTTTTTGGATTTGATGTCTTCTAGCGTTTGCTTATTTCATTTCGCCTTAATTGTCGTATTTTGTATTTCGCCTGTCAATCGTTCTTTGTCGGTTAGGGTGTGATTGTTAGGGTATCATGTCAATGTCGTACTTTTCAATGTCGTACTTTTCAATCCAATAAATGTAATCCGATTGATGAATATCAATTATGATTACAAGTCTTATTTTGAGTGCATGATGAGGTATACCAAACCAGTCCGGTGATGATATCCAACCAATGAAAGAAAAGAAGAATCCAAGGAGAATTCGAGGCTGGGCTTCATCATGCTTCCTCGTGTCAAAAGGTTTTCCAAAATGTTTTGCCAAAATTTTTTAGAAAAATTTGAAAGGAAGGAGAATTCGAAAAAATATAAAAAATAAAAAAATTAATAATAATAAATAACCCATATCATTTAGCCCTGTTTGTCTTTCTAAACTATTCATCTTATGTTTCAGGAGCGACCTTATGACAGGCAAGGAGAGGAAAATGATCTTATCCAATGCAATGAGCAATGACAGTGATGACCTTGATGACCCAAATGGTGATTCCGTTGAAGTACAACATAGTTGGGAGCAACATGAAAAGCCCAAAGTTCTCACCTTCGAGCAAACCGTAACTATCAATTTAAGTGACACTAAGGAGCCCAAAGAGATAAAAATAGGGGCAAATCTTCCTAAAGATGAGGCTGAGCATTTGGCTCAGTTGCTAAAAGAATATCAGGATATCTTTGCTTGGACATACGCCGATATGCCGGGTTTAGATCCGTCAATCGTGGAACATTGTTTGCCCACTAATCCGGACATGCCACCTAGAAAGCGAGAGGTTGCGGAGAACTAAACCTGAGCTTTCGAAAAAGATCGAGGAAGAGGTGATGAAGCTTTTGAAGGTGGGATTTATTGAAGTCTCACAATATCCTGAATGGGTGGCTAACATTGTGCCAGTGATGAAGAAAGACGGTCGAGTTCGAGTTTGCGTCGACTATCGAGATTTGAATAAAGCAAGCCCAAAGGATGATTTCCCGTTACCTCACATAGACGTCCTTGTGGATAGTACCGCCGGATTTGAGCTATTCTCGTTTATGGATGGGTTTTCCGGATACAATCAGATAAGGATGAAGGAGGAAGATAAAGAGAAGACTGCATTTATCACTCCGTGGGGAACCTTTCATTATAAGGTTATGCCCTTCGGACTCAAGAATGCAGGGGCAACTTACCAACGAGCCATGGTAATGCTATTCCATGATATGATACATCAGGAGATCGAAGTCTACGTTGATGATATGATTGCAAAGACCCGACCCGGAAGGAGCCATGTTGAAACTCTGAAGAAGTTGTTTGATCGTCTTCGTGAATTCAAGCTTCATCTAAATCCCGCTAAATGCGTGTTTGGAGCAACATCTAGTAAATTACTCGGATTTATTATGAGCAGTAAGGGGATTGAGATCGACCCATCTAAAGTTAAGGCCATATGTGAGTTACAGCCTCCATCAACCGTCAAGGAAGTCCGAAGCCTTTTAAGGAGATTGAATTACATTGCCCGATTCATTTCCCAACTTTCCGAAAACTGCCAAGCCGTTCTTCAAGCTCCTAAAAAAGAATGCACGAGTCAATTGGGATGATGAGTGTCGAGAAGCCTTTGACAAGCTGAAGCAGTACCTGATGAATCCACCAGTTCTTGTCCCGCCATCACCGGGTCATCCCTTGATTCTCTACCTCACTATTCATAATGAATCGTTGGGTGCAATGTTGGCTCAAGAAAGTCTCGTCGATAAAAAAGAACGAGCTATTTATTATCGAGTAAAAAGTTCACCGTGTCGAATTGAAATATTCGATGTTGAGAAGACTTGTCTTTGCACTAGTGTGGGTGTTGCACAGTTGCGGCAATACACATTGCATTACCAGACGTTCCTTATAACTGAGAGTAATCCTATCAAGTACTTGCTTGATCGGCCAGCTTTGGTGGGTAAGTTGGCTAAGTGGCAAATTTTAATCTCAGAATTTGATGTGCAGTTCATGCCGCAAAAGTCAGTCAAAGGTTGAGTGATCGCCGATATATTGGCTAAGAATCCAGGAGTCTCAAATAATGATGACAGTTTCCCAGATGACCGGGTTTTGAGTGTAAATGAAGATTCATGGACAATGTTTTTTGATGGAGCTGTGAATTTGTGCGGGTCTGGAATCTTTGGAGCGTATTGATATCACCAGATGGACAACACCACCCAGTAGCTGCGAAATTAATATTCCCATGCACTAACAATATAGCTGAATATGAAGCCTGTATTCTCAGACTTCAAGCTGCAATTGAAATGGGAGTGGCCAGACTGAGAGTATATGGAGATTCTGCACTGATTATACTCCAGACAGTAGGTGAATGGAAGACCAAGGATGCCAAATTACTGCCGTATCACAAGTACCTAGAAGAGTTGGTAAAGGAGTTTGATGAAATCTCGTTTGACTACTTGGCTAGATCTCATAATCAGTTCGCTGATGCCTTAGCAACTTTGTCATCTATGTTGCAAGTCACTGACGGATTAGAAGTTGAACCATTAAAAATAGAAGTTTTGCCGAAGCCAGCTTATTGTATGATCGTAACTGAAGAGTCTGATGGAAAACCATGGTATTACGATATCATGAACTACATTAAAAAGCAGGAATTTCCCGAAGGAAGCACTCCGGTTGATAGGAAATACATCACGAGGATGGCTTCAAAGTTCTTCGTCAGTGGCAAAAATTTATACAAGAGATCTCATGATTCGGTCTTATTGCGGTGTGTGGATGCAACGGAGGCCACTCAAATCATGCGAGAAGTGCATGAAGGAGTATGTGGCCCTCATATGAACGGGCACATGTTGGCTAAAAAGATTATGAGATTAGGCTATTGCGGCTCACACTAGAAAGTGATTGCATCAAGCATGTACGAAGTTGTCACCGTTGTCAAATCCATGGTGATAAGATAAACATTCCTACAACTGAGTTGCATCAGTTTTCTGAGCCATGGCCTTTCTCAATGTGGGGCATTGATGTGATTGACCCGATAAATCCCAAAGCTTCAAATGGGCACCGATTCATATTGGTGGCAATGGATTATTTTTCAAAATGGATTGAGGCTACATCTTATGCTAATGTCACGGCCCGAAATGTTGTGAAGTTTATCAAGCGTGACATAATCGCTTTGTTATGGTGTCCCCGAAGCAATTGTCACCGACAATGGGACAAATCTAAATAACAAGTTCGTTGATGAGTTGTTCGGTGAGTTCAAAATCAAGCATCGAACTCCTCACCATACCGCCCACAAATGAATGGAGCTGTTGAGGCGGCTAATAAGAACATCAAGAAGATCCTGGCTAAGACAGCCAAACATTATCGAGATTGGCATGATAGGTTACCCTTTACTCTAATGGCATATCGGACATCAATCCGAACATCTACCGAGGCAACCCCTTTCTCCTTAGTTTATGGCATGGAGGCAGTCTTGCCTGTGGAAGTAGAAATCCCCTCTTTAAGAGTCTTATCCCAGGTGGAATTGTCCGAGGCAGAATGGACACAACAAAGGTTCGAGCAATTGAACCTGATTGAGGAGAAAAGGTTAAAAGCTCTTTGCCATGGTCAAGCATATCAACAAAGAATAGCCAGGTCTTTCAATCGGAAGGTACGACCGAGACACTTTGAAGTGAATGATCTAGTTCTAAGAAAAGTGTTGCCAATTTTTCCTGATCCTGGAGGCAAATTTGCTCCAAATTATAGCGGCCCATATGTGGTGAAGAAGGTACTTCGGAGGTGCCTTAATCCTTACGAGAAATGGATGGTCGTGAGTTTTCTAATCCCGTTAACTCGATCTTTGTGAAGAAGTATTACCCTTGATAAAATTTGTTGAGAATTGAAGGTACTCATTTCTTCATAGAATTGTATGGGAGTGGATGAAATGAGATGAAAAGTAGGCCCTGTTCCATACACACGTCGAATTCATCTAATTCGGTATAATAGGCGCGTTGACCTAGAGACAGTTCAATTAAATAAAAAAGGAAACGCCCTGAGGACACCACCAGCGCCTCGGCCTGGTGGCAAGGGGAATGAAAAGGTCCGAGAACGACCAGGGTTCGATCCCTGGAAACGGCAACAAGCGTGCCGAAAAAGAAAAAAAAAAAAAAAACATTTTTTTTCTTTTCTTTTCCTTCTTTCTTTCTCTTTTCTCTTGCTTCTTTCTTTTGAGCTACAACTCTTTGTGTTCAAAGCTGATGAGTTCATGAAGTGATTGCAACCTTTCAAAGAAGAATTTTGCATTATAGTTTTACCTATTTAATTTACCGATTCCACTGAGGATTGTCACCATCGATCAAGTTGATGAATGATGTGGAATGGATTGAACATGCTAAATGAGACATGTCAGGATGATGAAAGGCAAGCCTTAACCTATACACAGTCCTTTGCTCATACACTGGTGAAGATGAGTGTAGGAAATTCCATGTCCATAAGGTAAAGAGTTCTCTCGCGAAAGGTACGGCGATCAAAATGATGAGAGGCAGTTTATTCTCTATCCCAAACACTACGTGATCATCCATTGTTTAAACCCTTTTGAGCCCACACCCGTGGATAATTTTTAAATTACCCCTGTCAAGAATCACCCCACAATGGGGCAAGCTCGAGGTAAGACGACATCATGAGGTGAGGAAATTGATAGGAATATTCTTGCTCTCACTTGCATCAATCTTCAGGTATTGCTATTGCATTGAATTCGTACGGTAATTTAAGTGCCTTAGGATGATGAAGAGCAGTTCTTTCTCTATCCTACACACTTTATTCGTAGCATAGCCCCTTGAGCCTATAAATTCGTTTCATTTAAACCCAAATGGTGATCATTCCCCACACTTGGCAAATGTTCAAGCCGCAGAATCCCGAGTGCCAAAAAAAAAAAAAAAAGAATGTTAAAGCATTACGTGGTTATTCAAAAAAAAAAAGAAAAAAAAACAACAACAAAAGGGGCATGAAAAAGCAGTGTGCCTGGTAAAAGCAAGGCCAATGCCCATAGAAAATGAAAGAAAGAGTCAAGATGGAGTGGTACTCAAAGAGCTCAAAAACCGAGTTTTATGGTACTTATGAGGAAAATCCCAATGGTGAAGAAGAAGATCGGTGACAATGCCAAGATGATCACCAATTCTTATCCCTCTATACACTTTTTGAGCCTAATGATCCATTCACTCTTCAACCCATGAACTCAACCTACGTTATGTCCCTTACAAAGTCTCTTGATTAGGGCACCTTTGAAATTAACATGGGAATTCAATTGCTTATACGCATAGCTTGAAGAAGTGTGAGCAAGACCATTCCTATCTCATTCCACAGGTTCCTTGACTTGTAAACCCGGAGATGATTGCGAAGCATTGTTCTTCCATTAACCTTTACTCGAAGAGTCCCTCTTTGTTGAGCCATTGACCAAGCCTACATTACAGTCTTGATAAAGACCTCTCAGATTGACAGGGTTGTACCGCTTGCGAGAATACTCGAACCCTTGTTGACATGATGAAAGTAAGATTGAGTGATTCCTCTGATCCTACATTAATGGTTGGGACAAAATAGCCTTCTTAATGAGAGTGAGTGAAAGTCCTTTCTAACGAAGGTCTCTCATTTGGTATTCTTGAAAAGCCATGTCATGAGTGAAAATTGTCTTAAACAATGATTCTCCCAGTGGAAATTTGGTGGTGCAAATATGGTAAAACCATCATGCATAAATCTTGATTGAATGGACAAAAACTTCAGTGGACTTTGGAGTGTGCTAAATTGCTTACTTCTTTGGTGAATGCATGTATTTTTGCTCTAATCGTGTCTGACAGATAATCTTTCCTTGAAGACCCAAGAGCTCTTGACATTCAGGTTCTTTTCGGAATACTTCATCATATCAGAAGAGAAGAAACCATCACGAACATTCAATGTGCACCCTTAATGTCCCCAAAATTTATTTGCTACCAAGAGGTGAAAGACCTTCACAGGATATCCAAACCCCAGAAGACATATCCCCAAGAATCAGAGGTATCACCAGGTAAGTATACCTCTACTCATACTCTAAATACCTGTCATTGCGCAGGTATTCGCTCTCAAGTGCATTGACACTTGACTCCCTCAAGCTGTCCTTTATATTGACCTGGCGTGCTTTCATAGCCCAGTGTCCCTTTTATCTTGGTCAGATGATCTCTATTGCAAGGTTGGGCGATCATAGAATGGTACGGGTCCTAGCCAAGCAAAACCCCAGTTTAGGCGACCGTAGAATGGTACGGGTCCTAGACGCCATTTATTGCTCTAACAGGCGACCGTAGAATGGTACGGGTCCTGAAAAATCATTTTCGTCAAGGCGACCGTAGAATGGTACGGGTCCTTGACAACACCTATTTCAGGCGACCATAGAATGGTACGGGTCCTGGAAAATGAATCTCGTTTAGGCGACCGTAGAATGGTACGGGTTCTAGACACCATTTATTGCTCTAACAGGCGACCGTAGAATGGTACGGGTCCTGGAAAAGCAATTTCCCCATTCAGGCGACCGTAGAATGGTACGGGTCTTGGAAAATCATTTTCGTCAAGGCGACCGTAGAATGGTACTGGTCCTAGACAACATTTATTGCTCTAACAGACGACCGTAGAATGGTACAGGTCCTAGACAAAACCTTTCTGCCGTACTGGGCGACCGTAGAATGGTACGGGTCCTGGGAAAGCAGTTCCTTACAAAACTTTTCTGCCGTACTGGGCGACCGTAAAATGGTACGGGTTGGGAAAGCGGTTTCTTTTCGCCATACCGAGCGCGTAGAATGGTACGGGTCTTGGGAAAGCAGTCTCTTTGTGAAGTCATGTTATTGTTCTAGGCGACCGTAGAATGGTACGGGTCCTGGACATGTAACACTAGCTACCTCGAACTACTCCGACGCTGGAGTCTTCCTCTGCCCGTTGCCACCCTCGCCGAGGTTTCCCCCTGCCAGGCCTCCAATTCGTCGCCCTTCATCGGTGCCGGAGACCAGCCGCACGAGCAAGCCCACTTTTGGGGGAAAGAAAAAAAAAAAAAACAACGAAAAAGAAAAGAAATTAGGTAGTCTATTATATATTTACTTACTGTTTTTATGGTTTTTATATTATTTTCTTTTATAGCTTTTAGTGAAATTGTTTCTTAAATGCATGATTGAAATTGCCATGTGAAATAACCCCTCAAATTAGGGATTAGGAGTCCGATTTTCGCGCCCGAAATCCGACTCACGATCCCTTGCAAAAATTGACAATCCAATCTCATGCTCGAGATTCGATTCGCGGTTTAATTTTAAAATTGACCAACCCGATCTCATGCGCGAGATATGGTTCGTCAATTTTGGGTGTTACCGTTAATCTCGATTGGATTAGATATCGGGTTATTTGAATTGGCTTTTGTTTTGCATAAAAGAAAACTAAAAAAAAAAAACGCAAGCTAGATTAGGTTTAGAAATTTAGTAATCTTGTTTTCTTAAATAAAAAACAAAAAAATCCTTCCACTTAAGATATTAGTTTTTTTAGGATTACACGTGTCATTCTAAAATAGGATTTTCACTTCAAATTTTAAATCCCAAAAAATTAATCTGGAATGCTAGATTTTTAGGTTGCAGGTTTAATTGTATAAATTTTTAAAATTTCGAATTTTTTTATAAAAAAAAATTATCATGCATATTAGGATAGAATTGCATGTCTCATTTTAAGTTTAGCTCAATTTCTAAATAGGTTGCATCTTAGGTTAGAAATTGCTAGATTAAAATAATGTCTTAGTTTTAGTATTTAGGATAGATTGCATCTTTAGGAATAAAAATATCATGTGCACGTCATGTGGGATTAATTTCATAAAATGCACATCATGTAGAATTCGGATCATTCAATTAAAAATTCCTTGTCATTATAATTAAGTCATTTTGATTTAAATTGCATGTTCATTAAGAAAAAAACAATATATATATATATATATATTTTTTTTTTTACTCATGTCATGTAGTTTAGAACACATTGTCATGCCATTTCACGTTAGATTAGATGCACTGCATAATTCTCATTGAAAAAGTAAAAAAACAAAATTGAGAAATTGCATTGTTAATTAGAAATCATATCTAGGATTGTGGATGTGAATCCTAATTTAACATTGCAGACGCTTTCATTGCCATGAGGTAAGTCCTGCATTTTTCTTACTCGCTTTCTTGAGTGCTAAATTGGTGGATTGCGCACCCGCATGATCACCTCACATATTAGGGAAGTGAATTAAAATCAATTCAAGCCGCCTGCAAAACATTTTTTCAAAATTAAAAGAGAAAGGTACCGAAAGGGCGTTAGAGAAATCTAGCGTAACCAAGTCCCCGTACCCAAAATCTCTGGTTCGTAGGAGTAAAATAATTCTCCCATTATTTTGCTTAGGTGTCTAATCGACCTACCGCAAACCGATTTGTGACGACTCCTTTTTGCATGCTAGATATTTGAATTTAAGTCGTGAGTTGGTATGGGCTTGGGAGAGCCCGAGCTAAGTCTAGGCTTAGCAATCCATTAGCCTAAAATTCTAGGTGGTGCACCCGGAAAATTTAGGTCGCGACAAGGCACTTGCGGTTAAAGCATCCAGCTTCACCCCCATGCCGCAGCCCCTCTCTCTTGTGGTTAAAGCATATAGCTTCACCCCCATGTGACCCCATGTCGCAAGCGTTCTCTCTTGTGCTTAAAGCATCCAGCTTCACCCACATGCCACAGCCACTCCCTCTCTTAATCTCATGCTTCAAGGTCCAACGGCTCGACTCCACACACATCCTCCATGTCCTCCCTATATGTATACACACCTACTCTGCCTCGAAATGGAACTCGGCGCAAGACTTCGTGTCCGAAACGAAGAATTTCTTAGAGCACAAAAAGATTGGTCGCGGAATCAGAATAAGCCGTCAATATCGTGAGATTATTTACTCTTTTTTTTTGGATTTTTTTAATGATTTCTTATATGTTTATATTTACTTTTTCAGAGAAGTAGAAAGACAGCATTACAAAAGACTTTATGAAGAGGCTGACAAGGCTATGCGTGAGACTGTCCAAGAAGTGAAAAATCAACGTGCCCTGGTTCTCCATAACGTGGAGGATGCCAAGGCATTTATAAAAATCATGCTTGCATATTTTCAGGATCGCGGCCGATTGGAACAAGTCGAGGTGTTTGCCGGATTGGCCCCGTCAATCATGACATTCATGCACAAGGTTTTAGGTACAAATTTATACTTTACAAACTCGGTTTATTGTTGAGGACTACTCTTGTGAAAAGTATATTACACCAAAAAAATAAATGAAGAGAAATATGCTTGTATATCTGAGAACAACTTTGTCTTTTGTGTATATGATTCTTCTTTTCGAATCCTATCTGTATGATTTACTATAGGACCGCCGCCCACAGCTCACCGGCCGCCACCCTCTCCCACGGCGGCGATCGACAGCGACGATCGGCAATCGTGCGGTGATCGTGTGACGATCGTGCGGCAGTCGTGCAGCAGTCGTGCGGCGGCAGTCGGTGGTCCGTGAGTAAGAAGGAAAAACAAATAAATACAAAAATTTATAAATTTTTACCAAATGCATTTTTTTTCTTTTTCTATTCCGAGAATAGAAATTTTTTATAATTACCAAACACCTTATTTCACTCAAAAATTATTCCCGGAGTAGAAATAAAAAAAAAAATATCCCCGAAATAGAAACGTTGTCATGCGCACCTTATGGGCTGAAGTCTATTTCTAGAGATGGTTATAAAAATATGAAAAATATTGGAGAGGAGGAATCTTTATGTGCCTTAGAAAGTAATAAAATCAGATCTTTTTTTTCATATTTTTCAAGATTCACTCTGATTTGGGGTCTAAAATGGTTAAGGAGTCCGTGCCTCTCCATCAACTGCTCTCTCGCCATGGAAGGGCTACGTGGCAAGCTTTAGCACTTATTAATGCCACCCATCTCACCATCACACTCTATTTAAATATAAAAAAAGTCTCTTTTTTCATTTATAACCGTCAAATTGCAAATAAATAGATTTTAACTGTTACATGAAAGCTTTCCTAAGTTTCTATAAGTCACAACGATGGGACAGAGAGAAGCCATCGATTCTCCTGTGTATCGCATTTGGAAGGAGCATCACATGGAGGTAGCTAAAGTAAAGAAAAGGGGGGGAAATGATATGCTACGCTGTGACATCCACGTCCACTCATTATTGATGTTATTCAATGAAAAATGTAAAAAAAGAAAAAGAAATAAAGCTTAGACTTGGCCCGCCCGTACAAAAAATTATTCCTCACGCCTCAAGCATTGAGGCTTCCGTCTCTAGGGCTCTCTCTCGTTCTCGCGCTTCAGGCACTTACAGTTAAAGCATCCAACTTCACCCCCATGCCACAGCCCCTCTCTCTTGCGGTTAAAGCATACAGCTTCACCCCCATGTGACCCTCATGCCGCAGCCGTTCTCTCTTGTGCTTAAAGCATCCAGCTTCACCCACATGCCGCAGCAGCTCCCTCTCTTAATCTCATGCTTCAAGGTCCAACGGCTCGACTCCACACACATCCTCCATGTCCTCCCTATATATATATACACCTACTCCGCCTGGAAATGGAACTCGGCGCAAGACTTCGTGTCCGAAACGAAGAATTTCTTAGAGCACAAAAAGATTGGTCGTGGAATCAGAATAAGCCGTCGATATCGTGAGTTGATTTACTCTTTTTTTTGGATTTTCTTTTATGATTTCTTATATGTTTATATTTACATTTTCAGAGAAGCAGAAAGGCAGCATTACAAAAGACTTTATGAAGAGGCTGACAAGGCTTTGCGTGAGATTGTCCAAGAAGTGAAAAATCAACGTGCCCTAGTTCTCTATAACGTGGAGGATGCCAAGGTATTTATAAAAATCATGCTTGCATATTTTCAGGATCGCGGCCGATTGGAACAAGTTGAGGTGTTTGCCGGATTGGCCTCGTCAATCAAGACATTCATGCACAAGGTTTTAGGTACAAATTTGTACTTTACAAACACGGTTTATCGTTGAGGACTACTCTTGTGAAAATTATATTACACCAAAAAAATAAATGAAGAGAAATATGCTTGTATATCTGAGAACAACTTTGTCTTTTGTGTATATGATTCTTCTTTTCGAATCCTATCTATATGATTTACTATAGGACCGCCGCCCACAGCTCACCGGCCGCCACCCCCTCCTGCGGCGGCGATCGACAGCGACGATCTACAATCGTGCGGTGATCGTGTGACGATCGTGCGGCAGTCGTGCGGCGACAGTTGGTGGTCTGTGAGTAAGAAGGAAAAACAAATAAATACAAAAATTTATAAATTTTTACCAAATGCATTTTTTTCTTTTTCTATTCCGAGAATAGAAATTTTTTATAATTACCAAACACCTTATTTCACTCAAAAATTATTCTCGGAGTAGAAATAAAAAAAAAAAAAAACTATCCGCAAAATAGAAACGTTGCCATGCGCACCTTATGGGCTGAAGTCTATTTCTAGAGATGGTTATAAAAATATGAAAAATATTGGAGAGGAGGAATCTTTATGTGCCTTAGAAAGTAATAAAATCAGATCTTTTTTTCATATTTTTCAAGATTCACTCTGATTTGGGGTCTAAAATGGTTAAGGAGTCCGTGCCTCTCCGTCAATTGCTCTCTCGGCATGGAAGGGCTACGTGGCAAGCTTTAGCACTTATTAATGCCACCCATCTCACCATCACACTCTATTTAGATATAAAAAAAGTCTCTTTTTTCATTTATAACCGTCAAATTGCAAATAAATAGATTTTAACTGTTACATGAAAGCTTTCCTAAGTTTCTATAAGTCACAACGATGGGACAGAGAGAAGCCATTGATTCTCCTGTGTATCGCATGTGGAAAGAGCATCACATGGAGGTAGCTAAAGTAAAGAAAGGGGGGGGGGGGAATGATATGCTACGCTGTGACATCCACGTCCACTCATTATTGATGTTATTCAATGAAAAATGTAAAAAAAGAAAAAGAAAAAGAAATAAAGCTTAGACTTGGCCCATACAACATAAAGCTTGGCCGTGAAAACACCAAACGTGCCTCGGCCCGTACAAAAAATTATTCCTCACGCCTCAAGCATTGAGGCTTCCGTCTCTAGGGCTCTCTCTCTCGTTCTCGCGCTTCAGGCACTTATAGTTAAAGCATCCAACTTCACCCCCATGCCACAGCCCCTCTCTCTTGCGGTTAAAGCATACAGCTTCACCCCCATGTGACCCTCATGCCGTAGCCGTTCTCTCTTGTGCTTAAAGCATCCAACTTCACCCACATGCCGCAGCCGCTCCCTCTCTTAATCTCATGCTTCAAGGTCCAACGGCTCGACTCCACACACATCCTCCATGTCCTCCCTATATATATATATATACACCTACTCCGCCTGGAAATGGAACTCGGCGCAAGACTTCGTGTCCGAAACGAAGAATTTCTTAGAGCACAAAAAGATTGGTCGTGGAATCAGAATAAGCCGTCGATATCGTGAGTTTATTTACTCTTTTTTTTTTGGATTTTTTTTTTATGATTTCTTATATGTTTATATTTACATTTTCAGAGAAGCAGAAAGGCAGCATTACAAAAGACTTTATGAAGAGGCTGACAAGGCTTTGCGTGAGACTGTCCAAGAAGTGAAAAATCAACGTGCCCTAGTTCTCTATAACGTGGAGGATGCCAAGGCATTTATAAAAATCTTGCCTGCATATATTTTAGGATTGCGGCTGATTGGAACAAGTCGAGGTGTTTGCCAAATTGGCCCCATCAATCAAGACATTCATGCACAAGGTTTTAGATACAAATTTGTACTTAACAAGCACAGTTTATCGTTGAGGACTACTCTTGTGAAAATTATATTACACAAAAAAATAAATGAAGAGAAATATGCTTGTATATCTAAGACAACTTTGTCTTTTGTGTATATGATTTTACTTTTCGAATCCTATCTGTATGATTTTACTATAGGACCGCCGCCCACAACTTGCCGGCCGCCACCCCTTCCTGCGGCGAAGGTCGACAGTGATGGTTGGTGATCGTGCGACAATCGTGCGGCGGTCGTGTGGCGATGGTCGGCGCTCCGTGAGTAAGAAGGAAAAACAAATAAATACAAAAAATTATAAATTTTTACCAAACGCATTTTTATTCTTTAAATAGAAATTTTTTATAATTACCAAATACCTTATTTTACTCAGAAATTGTTGCCGGAGTAGAAATAGAAAAAAATATATTTTTGAAGAGAAATAGTTCCCCGAAATAGAAACGTTGCCATGTGCACCCTTAAGTTATCTAGAAAAAAGAAGCGATCAAAAGATAAACTGTACCAAAGCTACCTTCATCCATGAGACCCCATTATTGGATCTTTTGGTGAATATGAAGGAAAATATCAATTTATGGTCTCATATAGACCATTTGATCACACCCTCCTCCAAAAATCCCTGAACCATGTGAACCTCCTCCACCTCCTGAATCACCACCTTGTAAGAAACCTTCACCCCTAAAGCTAATTATCTCACCTTTCTATAAACCCATCCGTAAATGGGTTAAGAAGAACTCTTTTCCTCTAGAAATACCCAAAGCACCTCAGCCCTCATGATTCCCAATAACAGAACCACCACTTGTCCTTCCATCTATCTATATGTTCTAGTGACGACATTCTCGAAGCGGGTGGAACCACCTAGGGTTTGACTAATGTATTACTAAGTCTAAATTTAGCTCGAACTTTCCTAAGTCGATCTTAGGTTCAAGTTTTTAGCATTCAAATGAATTTTATCTAGGAGTTACAACTAATCAATTTTTAATAGGTCGATTAAACACCTAAGTAAAATAACGGGAGAATTATTTTACTTCTATATATCAGAGAATTTGGATATGGGGGTTTGCTTATATTAGATTTCTCTAATGCCATTTCAATATCATTCTTTTCATGAAAAAATGTTTATTAGGTAGCTTGAATTCATTTTATTACTCTCTCATATGTGAGGTGACCATGCGAGTGCGCAATCCATCAATTTAACATCCAATAAAATAATAAATAAATTGAATAATTAATCTCATAGTAATGAAAGCATCTGCAATGTTAGCTCAAAAATTACATCAACAATTCTAAATATAATTTCTAATTAACACATTGTCGCTTATTTTTTTGGGTTTTCACTTATTTAAATGAAACATAGAAGCTAGGTATGGTGTACAAAAATGTTTAACTAGAATGACATGCAACATGCAACCTAACATGCAAATTATATGTCACGCAACATTTATTAAATGACTTTATCTAATGACATGAAAAGATTAATGCAACTATTTTAACATGTCAAGCATTACCCTAGACATG
Source organism: Eucalyptus erythrocorys (assembly GCA_014182555.1). Classification (NCBI taxonomy): domain Eukaryota; kingdom Viridiplantae; phylum Streptophyta; class Magnoliopsida; order Myrtales; family Myrtaceae; genus Eucalyptus; species Eucalyptus erythrocorys. The sequence continues at coordinate 16,596,975 of CM024602.1, forward strand.
CAATTTATTAAATGATGGGTAATGAATGAATTAATGTTATGTGACACACGTATGATTTTCTTATGTTTTCTTTTTAATTAAACTTTGAAATTAAATGTACCAATATTTAAACATGCAAACTATCTTAGAAAAGAAGATTTTTTTGTATTTTACTAAATTTGGAATTATAAAATAACCAAAATAAGCATGCAATCTATTCTTAAAAAAAAAAGACTTTAATTGTGTCTAATCTTTTTGGTTTTTTTAGAACTAAAATCAATTAAAATAAAAAAATAGAAAGAAATAAAATTCACAACGAACACATCATCAAATCACATGAGGAATTATTGATATCCATCTAATTTGTAAAGTATATTGACGTTTCTTACGTTGTGCATAAGATCAAATTAGCCAATTTGTATAAAATCATGAATCATATTTCAGGCATGAGATCGAATTGACGATTTTCCATGCAAACGCAAGTTGTATTTTGGACATGAAATTGGACTGTCGACCATATGCACATTAAGAAATTGCGGAATACATCCCTAATTTAAAAGGAAAATCAATATTTTTGTGGATACTATCATCATTTAAAGACTCGTACGAGATAACAATTTCACAAATTAGGCAATAAAAATATATGATGATCCATTGATGAAAATTATTACCTAAATTGCGATATCGCTCGGATACCGTTTCCAAACTTGGATGGACGGCAAATCGCGGGAATCACGGTGTGATCGGTTCACAGCAGCAGCTGCTCATGTTGGTGTGGACTTCTCAGCTCGAGCTAGTCAGTGGCCAGCAAAACTCACGACACGGCCGTCAAGGGTGACGCCGGCAAGGACAAGCGACAGCGGGCAAACTTGGGCAACAACAAAACTAGAAGGCCTTTGGGATTATTGGGGCTTCATGGTGCATGGACAATCACTATAAAACCTGCACAAAGAAGAGCATAACAAACTCTCTGAATTGAAGTGCGCTAAGAAACAAAGTAAAAATTGTTGGAAGTTTGTTTGTAAAACAAATTAAGTGTATATTTCATAGGAAAAGTGGGAGGAAGGCTAATTAATAAGTGTAGGGTTTCTTTAGTGTACCTAAAAAAAATAATTGGGTGTGGGCTAAACCCCATTATATCTGCGTGCGGGTGCGCAAATAATTGTGCGATTATTAGGCGCACTTAGCATGGTTGCGCGCCCATGATTTAATTAGCACTAACCCATTTGTTATTTTATTTTCTATTATTTTTATGATTATCTTATTAACCGTAATCAATTCAAAGGTTGTTTTTTATTTATTGAGAATTTTCGGAAGTTATTAAAAAAAATTCGAAATTTTGTTTATTTAAAAAAAATTAATACATATTTTTAATTATTCCGAATTTTTGTTTGTCTTTCTTGACAACCTTTGAAAAAGATACTCGTTTAGTTTGCAACCTTTCTCGAAGGTTGCATTTATTATTTTTTCAACTTCTTCCAAATAGACGCCTTTGTTCATCTGGACAATTTTTCGAAAGGATACATTTGTTCATTTTATAATTTTTTACGAAGAGTTGCCTACGTTTTTTTATATATTTATATATATATATATATATATATATATATATATATATATATATATGTCGGTTTCCAAGAAGAGAGTGTGTGATCCTTTTTATTTTTTCGAGCCTTCTTTCTAAAAAAAAAAAAAAATACAGCCATCATTTCAATTATTTCCTAGAGAGATCCTAGAGAAATACTAGAATTGCTATCTAATATTCTCAATTTTGAGACTTTGTTGTATCCTGGAGGATATTTGCTGATGACCATTAGCAACTTTATGGGGTCAATAAATCCTTAAAGAAAGTAATATCACGCCTTAAAGTCCGACTTGACTACTCTAAAGATTCGACTTTATTGTTCTGCCTAATTCAAAATCGTATTTTATCAACAAAAATTATTTGCTGGTTTTTGCTGAGGAGCTTGCTTCTTCTTCGCTCAATCTGCAGGTATTGGCGTCGAGGCTTCGCAATATGCTTTTCTATATTTTTCCCTTTTTGCTTGCATTAAGCGAGGCCACAAAAACCACAACTTTTGCTGCCTTCTTTCATCTAAGTCTGGACAAAGACCAAAAGACAACAACATCCACTGTCTTCTTCCCCCCTTGGCAAGGTCACATGTGTTGCGCCCACTATTCTTTTCACTCGCAATCTGGTATCTTTCTGTTTGACTGAGTCTCAAGCTTCACTCAATCTCTTGAAGACCTCATCATATCCTCCCTTGGGCGTCCAAGACGTGCGTTGCCGGCGATATCTCAATCGCAGGCTTGGGAATAGCCGGGGAGGCGTGGACTGCGATTGTGAGAATTACGTAACCTGCAAAGGAAACAAAGAAACAAAACTTGCCAAAGCTAAATTGTGAGTCGACTGGCGGAACATGTTGAGGTGCAGCAAGCTGCCGTGTATTTTCAATATGTGTGGCCTCCTCCTTGTCTGCAATAGGTCCTTTTATAGGTGAGGACGGCTAGAGCTTTTAAGGAAAGAAACAAAATCCTCTTTGCTCCTTCGTCAATTTTCAAATATCACAATGCAGTCTTCAAAATATTATAATAATCCTCCAAGATATCAATTCTTTGAACTTTCTTGCCCATATCATTTGGCTTGATTTCATCCATGCCTAAGTCACAATTATTTCCAATGAGATCATTAGGAGTGTCGAACACTCGAAATGTCAAAACTTACATGAGAGTTATTTAAGTGCTAAAAGTTATGAGAGTGACACTTAAGTGTTATTTATTTTGAAAAATGGAACACTTGAATGCTAAGTCCGGTGAAGATGGACGTAAATCATATGTGGTAATTTTTTAATAATTTAACTCGTTTATGTGGCACGCCGAAGAGCTGAATTAGCGACGAAGAACCAAAATGATGTTGTTTTGCCTTTTTTTAAAAAAAAAAATATCGATATAAATATTAATTAAATTAAAATATTTATATTTACCAAAAAAAAGAAGGAGGAGGAGGCAGAAGGCGAGGGCTAAGCCCTAGCCATTGCCTCCCCACCATCACTAGAAGGGTTAGTGACAATGGGACCAAGGGCCAATGACCCCGATCGACCCTCCCCCCACCGCCGTCGGCCCTTTCGGTGAATGGTGGAGAGGCGACAATGATGGCTCAACCCCGAGCTGCTTGCAATCTTAGTCTTCATCTCTTTTTTTTTAATTATAAATATATAAATAAATTTAGTTTTAAATCTAATTTAATTAATATTTATATTAATTATTTAGTCACGTTAGCAAAACAATGTCGTTGTTGCACTTGTCTAGCCACGTCAACATGTGAAACAATATCGTTTTGCACCTGTTTTGTCGGAAAATCGCTACGTCAATATTTTGGTCAGATTTTCTCAACATTTGCACTTAATTGATCTATTTTACTTTGATGTTGATACTTCAGTGTCACTTTCACACTTAAGTGTTCCCCGTGTCAAGTTTTGACACTCTAAATGTTCTTTTCTCATCTTTTAGAAAAGGTCCTCACCTCTTATAAAGATCATGCCACTCTAGGTGTTCGTTTTGCATCTTTTAGAAAAGAGCTAAAGTTTCTGCCAAGAACTTGTTCAAGGCAAACCAAAAGAGTCAAAAGGTTCACGTGAAGAAGCTAAAAAGTTTAGCTCAAAGAACTATTCATAATACTAGAGTGTATGTTCATGTACTGTTTGGTACTATAGCGTATTGTTCATGTACCATTTGATACTACATCATAAGCGGAAAAAGCGAGATAACAAATGGAAAAGTCACTCTGTTTGTAGGAAACTTGACAAATGCAAATAATCGGCCTTTGTCAACTAAACTGGGTTTGTAAAATTCTAGTGTGTTGTTTTATGCCTATGTAAGGTAGAGTACGTATAAGTAACTCGGCAAAACTCACCCTTCTTAGAAAAAAAATATAGCGTGGTTTGCTATGACTCCCTAAACAACTCTCTCCTCTACCTTTCAATCTGGTATGATTCTTTAAAACTATAAACATTCTAATCAATCCTAGTAGTATGTTTTGCACTTGCTACACATGTGGAACCTGTGCATCAGAATTCTGCCACTCTAAGATTTTCTATAACGTGAGTCAAAGAATGAAAAGGAATTTGGTGGCTGACAGGCAATCCCTATTCTAAGATCGAGAAAGGGCCGTGCGTGTGGGATAATATACTTGCCACAAATTCTGTTTTCGTTTTCCATGGCTCGTACCATGGGCAAATTTTCTGGCTTTTAACTTCTCTAGGAGTATGTTTGATAAGCTATTTAATAGAACAGATAAGAGAAAAAAAAAAGGATGGCAAAATACAGATTTATAAATGGAAGGTGAGTCTTGGAAATTTTGTTATCTCCGTTGAGGCAGGAGACCTCATAACAATAGTCAATTTTAGGGCATTAAAGGTATGGAGTTCTAATGGAGGGCTAAGGGAAAGGGGAGCATTTATAGTAGTTGGTGTGGAAATTTCAGAAGATTTTATATGAAAAGTCTTCCTTGTTGCACTCGATATTCAACTTCAAACTAAAAATGAGCTGAAGAATGCCATCTGAATTAAATACAGAAGTTGCTCTAGCAATTGAAGAAGTAGAGAAGCTCTTGAAGCACTCATACAATAGTATCCAGAAAAAAGCAGCCTCAATCCTCTTGAAATTCCATCCAGTTCATACCAACCTCTAGACGATATAAGAACTGAACATTTCGAAACTCTAAAGATCGAAAGAATCATCTAGAAATACAGAGGGCAAAAAGATGGAGAAGACTCGGATGATTTAGACAATAACTCTGAGGAGTCTATTCATAGGCATAAAAAGTGAAAGAGCTGAAGGTTTTGCCAAGAACTTGTTCAAAACAAACCAAAAGAGTCAAAAGATTCACGTGAAAAAGCTAAAAGTTTAGCTCAAAGTACTGTTTTATAGTACTGTAGTGTACTGTTCATGTACTACTCGATATCATATCATACTGTTCATGTACTGTTTGGGACTATAGCAGAAACAGAAACAATGAGATAATGAGTGGAAAAGTCAATTTGTCGGCAACAAACTCAACAAGTGCAAATAATTGGCCTTTGTTAGCCAGTTTGTAAAATCCTAGTGTGCTTTCTTATTCCTATATAAGGTAGGGTATGTAAAGGTGATGGGGCTGAGCTCACTCTCCCTAGAAATAATATTACGTAGTTTGCTATGACTCCCTAAACAACTCTCTTCTCTTCCTTTTTGCTTGATAAAATTCTTTAAAACTAAAAATGTTAAATCCTGGTAGTATGCTTTGCACTTGTCATAAATGTGGAACTTGTGTATCGGAATTCTACTACTCTAAAATCTTCTATGACATGAGTCAAAGAATGAAAATGAATTTGGTGGCTAACAAGTAGTCCATATTTTAAGATTAAGAAAGGGCCGTGTGTGTGGGATAACATACTTTTTGTTTTCCCTGACTCGTATCATGTGCAAATTTTATGGTATCATTTTAAACCCAATCTACAAAAAATCATCCTTAAATCGAAATGAGAGTGTGGGGTGAACGAGCGTGAAATCAAGTGAAGGTGATAAAAAATGAATAAAGGATTATAGAGATGTGTTGGGTCTAAATAAGTTATAAACTCATTTATGACTCATCTAACACTTATATTATGTGTAAGTTTATATATGATCCATTTTGTTAATATAATGAACCAATTTATGATCTATTTAACACTCACATGTGTTAAAAAATAGATCAATGACCCAATTTGATGGGTTTATAATTTATGTACCGCATCGTATATTTACTAATAGTTTAGAAGATTATATTGAACAAATTAAAATTCTAAAGACGACAGTACATATTGGATCAAAATTTAGAAATCATTGTGTTATTAAAGCACGCAAAATTGTCCTTAGTGTTGCGCAATTTGGTCAAATGGCAGGTTCCAATCCGAATGAGAGTTCAATCCCCTCTATGTATTCTTTTGATCTCGATACTCGATTATAACTTGTGAAGGGTCAAGGTCACCCAAACCTCCTCCGATTGGAAATGCCCGGAGGCATTCATCTCCAAGTCATTCACGAATTGGAGTACTTTTCACAGCAAGCAGGCTCTATCTTCTAATGGTTAATAAAGCACATGAACCATTATAAATCACCAAGCAAGAAAAGCCAAGCATATTCTCTCAAAGTTGTTGCGAAGAAAGCCCAACGTCCGATGAGAACTCAAAATAAACAACGTCTGCCAAGCAATAAACACATTAAATAGGATAGGGAAGGCATATATGTGGTGTGATGGGAAAGGAAACTGGTTTTCCTCCCGCTACAAGAGGCCTGATCTCCAGACTTTGGCCGCATCTTTTGCCTGCCCCCCTCTATTTCGATCGACAAGGACCGAGAGAGAAGAATGGAGATTTCGCATTTCAGCCACGAACATCCGCTGACCCTCTGCACGGCAGAGGACGCTGGCGAGCCATGCAACGGATGCTCGAGAACCATCTTCGATCTCGCTTACGTTTGCTACGACTGTGGCTTCCTCCTCCATAAGAAGTGCGCCAAGTTGCCTCGTAAAGCCCACCATCGCCTTCATCCCAAACACCCTCTCACCCTCCTCTTTAACTCATCGGAAACCTTCCAGTGCGACATCTGCAAGAAAACTGGCTCCGGGTTTGCCTTCCGATGCTGCGAGTGCCAGTACGTCATGGACGTGACCTGTTTCTTAAGGCATCAGCCTTATCTTGATCCCTCTCTTCTAGAAGGGAAAACAAGGAAGCTACAGCATTTCAGCCACAATCACACCCTGACGCTTTGCTACCTCACAGAGCAGAGTAAAATGAACTGCAAAGGATGTGGACAGCAAATTTCGGGTCCGGCTTATTGCTGCAAGGAATGCAATCAGCTCACACTCCACAAATCCTGCGCTCAATGGCCACAGCAGAAGGAACATCCTTTCCACCCGCCGCACTCCCTCACACTCTTTACAGAATCGCCTTATACTGCTGGGCGAGTATTGTGTAATGCCTGTGGGAAGGTCGTCAATGGTTTTGTGTACCACTGCAACAAATGTTCATTCGACCTCGACTTGGTATGCGCTTCTCTTACACCTTCGCTGAAACATGAGAAGCATGATCACCCCCTTACTTTCTTTGAAGAATTGAAGAGTCAAGTTCCGTGTAATTCCTGCTGCAAACCGTGCAGCAACAAAATTTTCCGATGCGTTATCTGCGACTTTAATGTGCACTCCACTTGTCTTCCTTTTCCAAGCACCGTTAAGCACATACACCATTGCCATTCTCTTATACTCAAAGACTCCACTCTCGAGGAGGATCCGTGCGGGATTCTCTGCGCAACATGCAAGAAGAAGATAAGCCCAAAGGCCCGGGCTTATTACTGTGCAGAATGCAGCTATGGAGTTCATCTTGAATGTGTGGTCTCCGAGGTAAATTGAGCTCCCCCTACTTCTCAGATTTCTATATAACAGACGTAAGGCGCCGAGCCATACAACGTAACTAGCGTGCAATCTTTTCAGTATACATACGTTAGTCTCTATGCTACCAAAAAATGATTTAACTTATTTTTGGACATGTATTCTAATTAAAATCTCAATAAGAGGATGTAACTATAAATCATATCAAATTAAATAAAGTAATTTGATTCGTACAACTTGGCAATCGATTCGTTTTTGATATATTAATCTTATAGTTGGCTGAAAGTAGTTGGTTGTTTCGCAAAATTAATGTAAAAGGTAGTGTAAGGTGGTGGGGGCATGCGGCCTTCCACAAAGGTTCATTCTCCTCTCGTTACCTGCAATGCTGCTTCTCTCTAGATATTGCCTCCATCCACACGTTATTCTTGATTTCCATAATTTCTTCCTTTCCTAATACGGCATCTTCCATCCTAGGCAAAGACAACTAATCAGATGAAGCGACTTAATATAGCTAACTCGACCTTTTTTCCATGGACAGGAGCAGTCGGATCGAGGGAAACTCCTACGAGACATTGCAAGGGTTCGAGAAGAGCTAGACGCGATTGCCGCTCAGCTGAAACGGGACAAAAAATCAGGATCGACGAAGATACAGGCATGAACAGGAAAACGGTCCGACATAACACAACAGCAACCTGAGCTAAGAAAAAATTGAAATGCCCACCAATAAGGCAAAGTGAGATCCTATAATCTTCGCTCTGTCGAAACCATCATGCCTGAAACCTAGTGACACTTGCTGGAGCCGGGTTAGATATTTAGGACACAGTACTTGTGTCATGCATCTAGATGTATTACTCCAATGAAAAAAGCCTATCCAAATGTGCAAAGGAAAGATTGTCATGCTCCTAAATTATCAATAAATGATGCTACTCATAGATAGAATGCTCCCGTTACTTTGCTTCATACGGTGGTGGACTGTGACAAAAAAAAAAAAAACTGCAAAAAGTACAAATTTAAAAAAGGATCATTGAAATACCCGTACTATCGTAAAATTAATCATCACTGCCAGATTCTCGAAGAAAGCAGCAGCCGGAGGAAAAAGCATAACAGCTTGAATGCAAAAAGAGACCGACAAGCATTGTAAACAATTTCAAAGAGTTTGCTTCGAGGAAATTTTCTGCGTACCCAGAATCGATAGGCGATCTGTGATTTGTGTAGGTTACAAGAACTATGATTTATCACCTGTCCAGCAAGAGAATGCTGCGAAGACCGCAACAAAAATCACAAATAACATTCAATGTCGGCATACATATCCATCGCTGTAGTAACGCCATAATGCTACACTAGTGGACCGACAGTCGAATAAATTCCTATCTAGACCTCCCCAAAAAATTTACTTTGACTTCCAATCTAAAACGCCCAATTCGAGACTCTCCATTAGAAAGAGTCATAACACCGGTTTTGTTCTGCAGCAACGACAAAGAAGACAGCAGGAAAGAGGGCACAATAACAGATAAAAAGGAACATCAAATGTGCACTGCAGGAAATTTTTAATTTTTTCTTTTTCACATATCCAAGAGTGAAGAATTTGAGCTTTTCCTACATGAAGAGAACCCGAAAAAGAAGAGAAAAGCGACTCCATCTATACCATCCGAAGACCCTGAAGCAAAGAGCGTAAGCTACGAACATCTGTTCTTTGGCAATCATGCCCAAGCCCCAAAAAGAGAATTCATCTTCGCTACACCAAATGCGATCTTTGGCGTGAAGAATCGGTTCACGAAGCTCCCAACTTGAGAGATCCCAAGAATGGTTAATCAGGAAGCCGACCATTGTACAGAACCCGAACCCCAAAAAGAGCGGAAGCTCGTTTTGACGCTTCTCTTTGGTTGGACTTGTTTCAAGCGGAAATCTATGTATTGACTCTCATAAGATGATGGCATTTCATGTCATACCCTAAATCCTATGGGGATGAGAGAGTGACACGGCCATCCTTTCCCCAAAGGACGTAGCCTCAACTATACCCAAAATATCCAGTTTCCATAAATTTCCACGATGATGATCTCGCTCTTATGACCACTAACTAAAGGACCTGAAAAACATGGTAAGAAAAAGGAATGAGGTATTATGGCCTAGTGAATAATACATTTTTCTCAACGGATTGAACAAGTATTATGCATATTTAAAATACCAACATAACTTATGTTCGCCAAATCCAAAATTTAAAAAATCTTCAAGGCCAAAAATGGAATATTTCTTTCTTTAGCATAATATGTCCATAGCCAAATATTTAAGATAATAACAAACAAGCACCAATGGCTCAGTTCATTGGCAATACACGTCAATGGTTCATTTCATTGACTAATCTCATGTCATACATCAATGATCTATCTCATTAATATATCTCAAATGAAACCACATGTCGATGGTCTATCCATCAACTAATCTTTTGCTCAATATCAAACTATGGTCACAACACAATGCCTAATGATAAGACGACCAAAATTTCTCTATTGACAAGGTCTCCACCTATTATTAATCGATGGCTTGGCTTATAAGGAAACCGCATACCCACAAGCTTCTTATTGGGCTCAGAGTGATATTGGGCATAAATCGTTAATTCAATCTCCAGTAATCCACAACCAAATCGAAAATCATTTCATATATCACAATGAGTTTCGCAAACCCATTTAGAATCCATTTCATAAACCAATTTATGACGTAGGCATTCAATCTATGGATATCAAAGCACCTTTTAAAACTACATTAATGAATCATAAACTTTTCAAAATTCTTTCATAAAAAGGCTTTACAAATCATTTATAAGCAATCGTTCAAGTTGAAAACAAAAGATGACTTCTCCTTTTAAACAACAAAACAGCAGGCTCAATCATGTTTTATACAACAAAAGATGCTATTTATTAACTCATAACATACTTAATCCATAATTTTTTTTTCAAAACATGAGTTTAAAACACAAAAAAGAAATAGTCTCACTCGGGAAAAACCGAAAAGCAACCTATGATTGTTACTTAAGCCCCCGTACTTAAATTCCTAACAAATAACCCACAAATGACATTGACAGACAGACCGAATAAAATGATATTTTAATGAATGACTTGGCCACGCTATGCCTAATCGTCAAGAAAATGACATCTATGTGCCAACGAAAAGCTCGACCATCGTTACCCAAAAAAAAAAAAAAGCTCGACCATAGCAGAAATCTAATGTTGTCCACTATGGGTAACTTGCATGGTAATCTTCTTCGCATCATAACTTCCTCCACATAAGTCCGTTTCAAATAAGTGTGCAATTTATAAAATGCCCTTTTGATATGATACAAAAACCTTAACTTGGCCATCCCAAAACATTGTCGAAAACGGCTGAAATTCAGCTCAAATGTTAAGGTTTAGAATCTGACCAGCATGTGTGATGAACTTCAAAAATTCATTGCGGGCGAATCATATGCTCAAATTCAGATTCATAAAATGTTATAGCTTCACAACATTCTCATCTAACATTTCTATATAAACTTACCACCCATAAACTCCCCTATCAAAAACAAGTCAGAATCTACCTAAATTCGAATTTCAAGCCCTAATTGCAACGATTTTTTCAAGGGAAAAAACCACAAAAAACCCTAAACTATGCACAAAGTGACAAAAATACCCCAAACTTTTTTTTGCACCACCAAAAACCCCCAAGTTTGCCATCTGTGACACATTTACCCCAAACTATTTTTACGTGACGCCAAAAACCCCGAACTTTCATTTATGTGACACATTTACCCTAAATCTTAGGGGCACTTTGGTCATTTTGCTTTTAAAAACATTTTTCTTTTTTTTTTTTTTTTTTTTTTTTTAATTTTCTCTTCCCTCCGCCGGCCGGCGGAGGGAAGCCGGCGTCCGGCGAGGACGCCCTCGCCGGCGTCGGCCCGGGCGGGCCGCCCTCGCCGGCGTCGGCGAGGGCCGCCCTCGCTGGGTCGGGCGAGGGCCCCCTCGCCGGATCCGGCGAGGGCACCCTCGCCCGACGCCGGCGAGGGGTGCCCTCGCCCGCATCCGGCGAGGGCGGCCCTCGTCCGACGCAGCGAGGGAGGCCCTCGCCGGCGTCGGGCAAGGGCACCCTCGCCGGATCCGGCGAGGGAGGCCCTCGCCCGACGCCGGCGAGGGCGGCCCTCGCCCGACGCCGGCGAGGGCGGCCCTCGCCTGGGCCGACGCCGGCGAGGGCGGCCCTTGCCGGACGCCGGCTTCCCTCCGCCGGAGCCGGCAGAGGGAAGAGAAAAGAAAAAAAAAAAAAAAACAAATAAAAAGACGAAAATACCCTCGATGGGGTAAATGTGTCACAGATGGCAAACTTGGGGATTTTTGGTGGTGCAAAAAAAAGTTTGGGGTATTTTTGTCACTTTGTGCATAGTTTAGGGTTTTTGGTGGTTTTTTCCCTTTTTTCAATTAGATAATTAGAGGCTTCAATTACTTATTGGCGTTGCAAAATAGAGTTGGGTCAGCTTGGCTAGTCATACGGATCGAGAGCGTGGCAAAATTTTCCCGTTTCTCCCCTTTTTCCTTTCTCCTCGGTCGCTGGTCTTCTTCTTCTCGTTCGCTCCGCTGGCTTGAGCGAACAGATATGCAGGGGAAGATTGAGGATGGGCCGGGCTTGGCTTGTTAGGCCATATTATTACGTCCCAGGTGTCCATTATCGAAAAACCCGCAAGAACTTGGTGATTCAGTGCCCATCGAAAAATGTCGCATGACGACTTGGAACTCAGCGGGAAACAAACGTTGTTCGACCTTGTTCTGGGTTTGGTAATCTAATGTAATTTGAGGAACGACATATTACACAATGCCCACCACATGAAAGTTCAGCATTGGCTCTAGGCTTTGCGATCCTCAGAACGTTCATTCCACAGTACCGTCTCGTGGATTTTGAAGGCAAAGTGAGATCACCAAGAAAGGGAGGTACTAAACGGGCACATGTCAGGGCGATTTTCGAACTGTCCTCCGGAATCCCACTAAGCTTTCTAATAGCATGCACCATCGCTCGCTCGATTATATGATGCCTTTCGAGCTCGACAACCAGTACTTCCACGACATCCTCCAAGAAGGCAGGAGTCTCCAACCATCTGATAAATGCCTTCGTCAATAACGATCATGAAGGTGCAATTTCAAGGTGTCTTGGAGAAGCTTTCTTCCACGCTTTATATTACTCCATTGTGCAAGATGGGGAATATCAATGTGCTCACCGTGAAATGGAGATGTTGAGATAGACGTGTTATTCTTATGTTGAGAAACATGTATGAATTGAGAAACATATATGAATCATGTTAAATAAATTCTCACATCGAATAATTAGCGTGGTGTAGTGCAATTAGTATATCACAATTGGCTCATAACTTATTGATTTAAATTTTTGAATGAAAGGGAATTTGACTGAATATGTTGATTGGTGAATATTTTAAGGAAGAAATCTAGTGACGAATGATTGTACATCAGGCTTAATAATATTTGTGTGAAAAAAAAAAAATTAGATTTTGCTACCATATATACATCAGGGGCTTTAACAAAGTTTGCTTCTCTATGAAATCTAGTGACAAATGATTGCACATGGGGCTTAATAATATTTGTTTGAAAATAATTAGACTTTGCTACCATAGATACATTAGGGGCTTTAACAAAGTTTGCTTCTCCATGATACATTGACGGAACCTTAACGTATGGTAAATATATCATACAAGTTTCATTTTATTTTTTTTAATGAAAAAGGGCTAAAGTCGAATATAAAAATTTAACGTCGTAAATCTACTATCATCATTTAATCACCTAATAAAATATGAAGTAACTCTATAGGAGGTAATTGAGAGAAATTAGTATCCAAGCACTTGTCAATTCCAATATTAGCAAGTTAGTCAACAAAGCAATTTTCTTACGGAAAGTTATATTGCACTTTTAAACTCAAAGTAAGAGTGCAACAATCTTCTAATATTTTTAATCAAAGCAAGGCCACGATAATCAATCCTAAGCTCCGAACTAAGAAAATTAGTGATGGCTTTAGAGTCAATCTCAACAATAACTGTATGAGATCCAAGTTTGAAATTTTTGGCATCACATAAAAAAGTTTAGGGTATATGTGTCACAATTAGCATAATTGAGGATTTTTTTTTATGGTTTTTCCTTTTTTTTTACTCTCCACTGCCAAACCAGTCTTTGTTGATCCTGATAAAAGACAAACTTAACGAAACTGATAATATAAAACTCACCCAACGTAAATTAATAAAAGAGCTGTAGAGTGCTACTCATTGCCGCATTACATTGTGTCAAGCTCTGGAGAGGGCCATGAATCGCCTAATTTCAAAGTAATTCTCCACGAAGTACTTAACAAGAGGTCGAGATCGTGCCACCAGACTAAACAAGTGACCGATCTTGCAAATTCTCCACAGATGGTGGCACTTCATCCCTAGACCATGGTGATCATTCGATGTCGCTCATCGGAGGTTAACTGACTTCCACTTCACCTTTCACCAACCGCCGCTTTTTTTCTTGTCATACTCTTAAATGTTTGGAATCTTGCTAGGCCTCATGGCCGGTTAATCTTGTTAAATATTGTGAAATACAATGAGAGTACAGTAAACAGTGATAGCAACTATCTAAGAATACAAAAGATTGCCGTCCAGAAGAAGCAGAAACTTTACCAAAAGGATTCCTACTCTAGCATCCTCAAGCAAACGGACGATCCCCTATTAACGTAACGAGCACGGGATTAAAGAAAAGAGTGAAGAGATGTGACAAAAAATGGGGACTAAACAAAGACTGTTAAAGAATATAATTCTTGTCAAAGCTCACAAGTTTCTTACAAGTACCAAAACGTGGCAAGGCTACGGAGCTGCTAGCGGTTCACGTGATAAACGTGGGTGACATTTTCAAGAGACTTCCACATGCACGCATCTCTATTACTTCTCAACTTTTAACTTGAAAATTTCTAGCAGAAGGGAACAAGACAAAATAATAGTGGTTTAGAGTATAATTATAGATTGTGATAATAATACTTATTGTTGAATGAGCAGTGAATGGCTCGTCTTGCTGGTATATACATAAATTAAGGAGACTTTGGACTTAGCACGATGACTTGGAATTTAATCGCCCTACCCATGGCACATATAGATGGATCGTAAAGATTTAGCATGATAACTTGGAATTCAAAGGCAAACAGACGTTATCGAACCTCGGTCTACGTTCTAATAATTCAACGTTGTTTAAGGAACGATGTGTCACGTAATGACCCCTACACGAAAAATCGGCATTGCCTTCTGGCAAATGTTGATGGTAATCACCGACTGAGTATGAAATTTTGTGGCGAAAGACAAGTAATCCTTAGTTTTGGGCAATCTGATCAGTCATTCAGTCATGGCAACGATATTTTCATTTTGCTCTCGGAGCATCAAATGGCAGTTTTTCAGTCTGCACGAGAAAGTTCAACCCATCTGCGTACTCTTTCGATCTGGACACTCCGCATGTAATTTGTGAAGGATCAAGGTCACCCAAACCTCCTCAGATTGGAGATGCCCGAGGCTTTCATCTCCAAGTCATTCGCGAATTGAGTTTATTACACAGGAAGTAGGTTCTATCTTCTAGTGGTTAATAAAGCACATAAAACCATTCGAATTCTCCATGCAAGACAAGGCAAGAATATTCGCGCCAAGGTTTGCGGAGAAAGCCAACGTCGGATAAGAACTCGAAGTAAACAAATCGAAAAGATGGGGAAGGTATATATGCTGTGTGACAGGAAAGGAAACTGGATTTCCTGCCGCCATAAAAGGCCTGACCTCCAGGCTTAGGCAGCCGATCGCACCCCCTTCCGCCATTCTGATTGAAAAGGGGGGAGAGAGAGAGAGAGAGAGAGAGAGAGAGAGAGAGAGAAGAATGCAGATTTGCCATTTCAGCCACGAGCATCCCCTGACCCTCTGTATGATAGAGGAAACCGGTGAGCATTGCAACGGATGCTCGAAACCTATCACCGATCTTGGCTACGTTTGCCACGACTGCGGCTTCCTCCTCCACAAGAAGTGCGCCAAGTTGCCTCGGAAAGTCCTCTATCGTGATCATAAACACGCTCTCACCCTCAACTTCTTTTTATCGGAAACCTTCAAGTGCACCGTGTGCAAGAAAACTAGCTCAGGGCTCGCCTTCCAATGCAGCGACTGCAAATACAACATGGACGTGACCTGTTTCTTAACGAAGCAGCCATATCCTGATGCCCCTCCTCAAGGTGGTAAAACAAGGAAGCCGCCGCATTCTACCTCGACAGCTTGTCTCCTCGCAAAGCTGAGTAAAAGCAACTGTGCAGGATATGAACAGCAAATTCCAGGTCCAGCTTGTCGCTGCAAGGAATGCGATCTGCTCACACTCCGCAAATCCTGTGCTCAATTGCCACGGCAGAGAGAACATCCTTGCCTCCCTTCGCACTCCTTGACACCCCTTAAAGAAGCACGTGCAATCTGTGATGCCGGTCGGAAGAGCACTGGTGGTTTTGTCAACCACTGCAACAGATGTTCATTTGACACCGACTCGGTATGCAGTTGTCTCACGCCTTCACTGAAACATATGAAGTACAATGATCTCCCTACTTGCTCCCAAGAATCGCATGGTCAAGTTTCGTGTAATTCCTGCAGCACACCGTGCAGCAACAATCTTTACCGATGCGTTAGCTGCAACTCTAATGTGCATTGCACTTGTCTTCCTCTTCCAAGCACCGTTAAGCACAAACACCATCCTCATTCTGTTACACTCAAAGACCCCTCTCCCGAGGATGATTCAAGTTGGATTTGCTGCGCAACATGCGAGAAGAAGATATGCCCAAAGTCCCGGGCTTATTACTGTGCAGAATGCTGCTATGGAGTTCATCTTGAATGTGTGGTCCCCGAGGTAAACTCATCCTTCCCTATATAAAACAGAGAAGTAAGGTGCCTAACCATACAGCCTAACTAAGACGCAGTCTTTTCAATATACATCCGTTAGTCTCTATGCTACCATAAAATGATTTTAAGAGCTTCTTTCATGTATACAAAATAAAAATTTCAATAAGAGACTTAACTTCACTATAAATCATAACAAATTAAAATAAAGTAATTTGATTCATTCTTATTAGCAATCGACTCGTTTTTTGATAAACTAATCTTATAGTTGGCAGAAAGTAGTTGGTTTGTTTCGTGAAATTAATGTAAAAGGTAATGGAAGGTGGTTGGGAAGGGGGGGTGGGGTGGCTTACCGCGAAGGTTCGTTCTATTCACTTTGCTAATTCCATGATATATTGTCTCATCACCAGCATTGCTGCTACTCTCCAGATATTGTTTCCATCTACACGTTATTCTTGATTCCCTCAATTTCCTCCCTAATACAACATCTTCCATCCTAGGCAAAGGCAACCAATCAGATGAAGTGACTTAATATGGCTAACTTGACCTTTTTCCATGAACAGGAGCAGCCGGACCGAGGGAAACTCATACAAGACATTGCGAGGGTCCGAGAAGATGAAGAGGAGCCGGACCGAAGGAAACTCATGCAAGACATCGCCAGGGTCCGAGAAGAGCTAGAAGCAATTACCGCTCAGCTGAGACAGGACAAAAAGGATTGATGAAGATACAAGCATGAATAGGAAAACATTACAACATAACACGGCAGAACCTGAGCTAAGAAAAAAAAGTGAAATGCCCACCAATAAGTGAAAGTGAGACCCTATAATCTTCGTTCTGTTGAAACCATCGTGCCTGAAACTCAGTAACACTTACTGTAGTCAGGTCAGATGTTTAGGACTTAGTACTTGTGTCATGCATCTAAATGTATTACTGTAACGTACAAGCCAATCCACATGTGCAAAGCAAAGATCGTCGAGCTCTTAAATTATCGATAAATGATGCCACTCATGGATGGAATGCTCACGTTACTTTGTTTCCAATGATGGTGAACTGTGACCATAAAAAAGGAAAAAAAAAACCGCAAAAAGTGCGAATTTACAAAAGGATAAGAAATACCAATACTGAAGTAAATCAACCATCATCTGGAGATTCTCGAAGAGAACAATCAGCAGCCGGAGGAAAAAGCAGAATAACTTGAATGAGAAAAGTGACTGATAAGCATTGTAAACAATTCAAAAAAGTTTGCTTCGAGGGAATTTTCTGCGTACTCTGAATCGACAGGCAATCTGGATTTGTGCAGATTACAAGAACTAGAATTTATCACTTATCCAACAGAACACTAAGAAGACTGCAATAAAAATCAGAAATCACATTCGATGTCGGCACAGGCATACGTTAGTGTTAGTAACACCACGATGCTACACAAGTGGACTGACAGACACATGAATTCGTATCTGGACCTCCTCAAGAAATTTACTTTGACTCCCAGTTTGAAAAACCTAATGGGAGACGCTCCATTGGAGAGAGTCATAACACCGGTTTAGTTCCTCAGCATGATCAACTCGACATCAGTCAAAAGCAACGAAACAGAATTCAACAGTCAAGAGAGTACAACAACGGATAAATAGGAACATCATCTGTGCACAATTGCAGGATATTTTCTTTAATTTTTCTCACATGCCCAAGAGTGAAGAATTTAAGCTTTTCCTACATAAAGAGAACCCTAAAAAGAAGAGAAAAGCGATGACATCAATACCATCCGAATACACTGAAGCAAAGAGCGTAAGCTAAGGATGTCTGTGCTTTGGCGTTCATGCCCGAGCCCCCGAAAGAGAATTCATCTTCACCATACCAAATACGATCTTCAGCACAGAGAATTGGTTCACGAAGCTCCCCACTTGAGAGAACCCGAGAATGGTTAATCAAGAAGCCGACCCCTGTACAGATCAAAACCCGAGAAGAACAGAGGCTCGATTTGATGCTTCTCTTTGGTTGGACTTCTTTCAGAAGGAAATCTATGTATTGACTCTCCATCAAATGACGGGATTTCAGGTGTCCATTATCCAAAAATCGGTTTGAACTTGGTGATTAAGTGCCCATTGGAAAATGTTGCATGACCACTCGGAATTCGGCTAGAAACAAACACTGTTCGAGCTCCTTGTAATTTTGGTAATCTAATGTCATTTGAGGAACGATGTGTTACACATATTGGAGAAAGAATTGATTTGGCCTGAAGATTTGATCCAGCAAATCATAGATATGATTTATCTTAGGAAAATTAATATTGTGTAAATATTCTCTGATTCATTTATTGAACTACAAATACAGTCATATACTTGTACATTGTAATACTGAATTGAGATAATACATAACCTTTTCCCAAATCTCTACATTCTCTGTCAACACGAGGCCCACCACATGAAAGTTCAGCATTGGCTCCAGGCTTTGCCTTGGGAACATTCATTCCACTGTACGGTCTCGTGGATTTCGAAGGCAAAGTGAGAGAGAATGAAAATCGAACTTAGGTATATTGAAAAGGCTACGTGTTAATTAGATATACATTCGCGTACTCTTTCGATCTCTACACTCCGCATGTAATTTGTGAAGGATCAACGTCACCCGAACCTCCTCAGATTGAAGATGCCCAAGGCTTTCATCTCCAAGTCATTCACGAATCGAGTTTACTTCACAAGAAGCAAGTTCTATCTTCTAGTGGTTAACAAAGCACATAAAACCATTTGAATTCTTCATGCAAGACAAGGCAAGCATATTCCCATCAAGGATTGGGAGAAGGCCAACGTCGGATAAGAACTCGAAAAAGATGGCGAAGGTATAAATGCTGTGTGATGGGAAAGGAAACTGGATTTTTTTTCCCGCCATCAAAGGCCTGACCTCCAGGCTTAGGCAGCAATTCGCGCGCACACCAAACTGCGCCGCCACCACCCCCCCCAAAAAAAAAAAAAAAAAAAAAATCTGATTGAAAAAAGAGAGAGAGAGAGAGAGAGAGAGAGAGAGAGAGATAAGGATGCCGATTTGCCATTTCAGCCACGAGCATCCCCTGATCCTCTGTATGATGGAGGACACCGGCAAGCCTTGCTACGGATGCTCAGGACCCATCATCGATCTTGGCTACTGTTTCGCTAGTTTTGGATCCCATAACAAAATATTTTTCACCAAGTGTTATATTTTGATTTTTTTATAAGAGACTTAGATTCTATGCTAGTATTGGATAGAGAAAGTCAAATGCTAACAAAGATATATATCATATAGTTCTGAATCTTATAAAGTTGCTTAGTACTCGAAGACCCTCTCTGTCCAATACTAACACGGAACCTAAGTCAATAGTAACCAATGTCGAAATCCAATCAATAGTTTGATCCAAACTCACTTTGACATACTAATGAAAGTTCATTAAAATCAAAGTGACTTGCACAATGTCGAAGCTAATTCGACAACAGTGGATATTCGCAAAAGCACCTAGAAAGCACTGCTTTCAATCGAGTTTGAGAACACAACGTCGAAATCTAATTGATCATGCTGGACAATGGAAATAACGCCTCGCAGACACTACTCTTTGGCATCCTTTTAAGCATCAACCGTTCCTGCCTAGATCTTGTTGTCAATTCCATCTAAACGCTTTGTCTTTAACAACATCTCTTGACTTGGACACGTGGCAATCAACTACTTTATCATCAAATTATGTATCTCTACTTGTAGATCCACCGAAATCTAGCCCAAGGGCTCTCGAAATCCTTGGCCATCCCTTTGTTTCCATGACTACCATGGGTTGGGTTGATGTACATCACAGCCCACACATGACGGTGAGAATGATTTCAAAAGCTTTTATCCCTTGTGATTAGCACATGATAGTAGAGGTATGTTTGGGTATCAACAACTATGTTTGCCACAATGCAACTTCCTCCTCCATACGAAGTGTGCCAAGTTGCCTCGGAAAGTAAACTGCAAAAAGTATGAATTTACGAAAGGATTAGTGAAATACCAATACTGTTGCAAAAAGCAAGTGATCGAACAATAAAATAGACCAAACAAGGAAATAAATTAAACACTAAATTTACGTGATTCTATTGTAGAGACTTACGTTCATGGGATATTGACGAGCAACAACGAATTTCACTATAAATCAAAGAATATATAGAAATTACAATCACACTTGAGTCATTTAAATACTTTCAGTATTTTTCAAGTGCCAATAACATTCAATAACTCACGCAGTGTTCTACCTTACAAATACTTGTGAGATAATATTTCAATCTCATAAAAGAATTATACACAAATTTTTACCACAAGAATTTAATCAACTTTAACACATAAAAGCTTTTGATGTAATTACATGAACAAAACCAATGAGACAACCCACTGCCGAGCACTCTCGGTAAAAGGCGCTTCAATATCTCTCTCCTTGATCAACTTGCAGTGAACATATATATTTGGAACTCAGCTGGCTGAATATTGGTTTCCAAAGTCCATGTTTTTAGTCCATGTTTTGGACTTTCCAAATTTTTCCCTTTCTTTAATGCTGACTTCAACGAGGAGACGATATTCCATGGGGAAAAGTACCAAAATAGTTCTAAACTTTTTGCATTGATACCAATTCAGTCCTAAACTTTTTAATTGAACCATTTTAGTCCTAAACCTTTTTACATTGGTACCAATTCAATCCATCCAGCTAATTTAAGTCGGAAATTGCTGACATGGTCGCCGGCGGTCTTATGTGGCGCCACGTGGATAAATTTTATAATTTTTAGATTTTTTTAATTATTTTTTCTTCTTTTTTTTTTCCTTTTTTCTCTTTTTTTTTTTCTTTTCTTTTCTCCTCACCCCTTGGCCGGCGAGGCCGCCGCACCCTTGCCTGGATCTGGGTGAGGGCCACCATGCCCTTGCTCACCACGAGCAAGGGCTACCGCACCCTCGCTTGTGGCCGATGAGGGCACAGAGGCCCTCGCTAGTCAACAAGCGAGGGGTTCCGGCCCTCGCCTATGACCGACAAGGGCACGATAGCATTTGCTAGTGGCCGACGAGGGCATGGGGCCCCTTGCCTCGACCAGCCTGCAGCCGGTGATGGTCGGCCAACCAGCGACCTCGCCGACCAAGGGGGTAAGGAGAAGAGAGAGAGAGAGAGAGAGAAGGAAAAAAAGGAAAACAAATTTTAAAATATGAAAAAAGATATTAAAAAATTATAAAATTTGTTCACGTGGCGCCACATAAGACCACCAGCGGCCATGTCAGCAATTTCCTGCTTAAATTAGTCGGATGGACTGAATTGGTATCAATGTAAAAAGATTTATGACTAAAATAGTTCAATTAAAAAGTTTAGGACTAAATTAGTACCAATGCAAAAGGTTTAAAATTATTTTGGTACTTTTCCCTATTCGGTCAACAAGTCCAAGTTTGGACTTTTCCTCTTTCTTTCCTGCTTGACCGACTTGAATATCGCTGGGCATAATTTCCGTAGATTTCAAAATAAGATTATATCCAATACAAAAGTTCAAGCTCATATTACTTTCCACTCTTGACCACATCTTCAACACGGGAATAATATCCGTAATCTTTAAGATGCCATTGAACTTTCATGTGCGAGCACATGATTCAATTTGGATCAAATCATTTAATAAACTCAAACTCGAGACATATTTTAATAGATACTGCCGTAAAATTAACCATCATTGAGAGGTCCTTGAAGAGAACAATCAATGGATGGAGGAAAAAGCAGAACAACTTGAACGTGAAAAGAGACTGATAAGCATTGTAAGCAATTTCAAAAAGTTTGCTTCGAGGAAATTTTCTAAGTACTTTGCATCAATAGGCGGTCTAGTACTAATATTTATCACCTGTTCAGCAGAGAACGCTAAGAAGACTGCAATAAAAATCAGAAATCACACTCAATGTCGGCACACATATCCATCGGTGTAGTATCACCACAATGCTACACTAGTGGACTGGCAGACGGATGGATTCCTAGCAAGACCTCCCTAAGAAAATTAATTTAGACTCCCAGTCTGAAACACCCAATTTGAGAATCTCCTTTAGAGGGAGTCATAACACCAATCTCGTTCCGCGGTATGATCTACTCGACATCACTCACAGGCGATGACACAAAAGACAACAGTAAAGAGTGCACAATAACGGATAATCGGAACATTAGTTAGGCACAGCTGTAGGAAATTTTCCTCTCTTTTTTTTTTTTCCCTCGCATTTCCAAGAGTGAAGAATCTGATCTTGTCCTCCATGAAGAGAACCCAAAAAAGAAGAGAAAAGCAACGGCATCAATACCATCGGACGACACTGAAGCTAAGAGCGTAAGCTAAGAACATCTGTTCTTCCCCGAGTCCTAAAAAAGAAAATTCATCTTCGCTATACCAAATGCAATCTTCAGTGCGGAGAATCAGTTCACGAAGCTCTCGACTTGAAGAACCCAAGAATGGTCCAAACCCTGAGAAGAACAGAGGCTCGATTTGATGCTTTTCTTTGGCTGGACTCGTTTTAGGTGTATTGACTCTCCATCAAATGACGGAATTTTTTTTTTTTTTTTTTTTTTTTTTTTTTTTTTGGGTAAAGATCAAATGACGGAATTTCAGGTCTCCATAATCGAAGAATCAGCTCGAACTTGGTGATTCCGCGCACATGGGGAAATGTTGCATGATGACTTGGAATTCAGCGGGAAACGAACGTTGTTCGAGCTCGTTCTGATCTTGGTACTCTAATGTCATTTGAGGAACGACATATTACACGATGTCCACCACATGAAAGTTCAGCGTTGGCTCTAGGCTTTGCGATCCTCGGGAACATTCATTCCACAGTACGGTCTCGTCGATTTTAATGGCGAAGTGAGATCACCAAGAATGGGAGGTACTTAGCAGGCACATGTTAGGGCGACTTTTGAGCTGTAGATGAGTCACGACTGTCCTTCAGAATCCCACTAAGTTTTCTAAATAGGGTGCGCCATCGCCAGTTTACCCGACACCTTTCAGGTTCCGACAACTACTTCCTCAACATTCTCCAGGGCAGGAGTCTCCAGCTATTTAGGACGCGCATGATTCTATTTCTGTTCCAGAAATAGTTTCTGGAACAGAAATAAATTTTTCTATTTCTATTTCTGGACGAGTTTCTAAGCAAAAATAACCGTTTGATAACGACACAAAATTTCTACTCTAAAAATAGAAATTCGTTTGATAACGACACAAAAATTTCTTTTTTTCGGATGGCGGCGGCCGGCAACCGGTGGCGACGGCCGGTGGGCGGCGTCCGGCGGCGGTGGCGGCCGGCGGGCGGCGACGGCGGCAGCCCGGCGGGCGGCGTCCGGCATCCGGCAGCCAATGGCGGCGTCCCAAAGAACCGGCGGCGACGGCGCGTCCAGCAGCGGCGGGCGGCGGCCGACGCCCGGCGACGGGCGGTCGGCGTCGGCAGCTGGGCGGCCCGGCGTCCGACGGCAGCGGCCGGCGCCCGGCGGCGGCAATGGCGGCGGCCGGCGACCGGCGGCGTCCAACAACGGTGGCGGCCGGCAAGCGGCAGCGGGCGGCGGCGGAGGGCGGCAACGACTGTCGACGGCAGCGGCGGCACAACCGGCAACTGACGACCAGAGGCAACCGGTGGCGGCGACGGCGATAAACAATGAAAATTTTTTTTATTTCTCATTTCTATTTCTGATTTCTTGTCCAAATCTATTTCTAGAACCAAAATCTATTTCAGAAATAGAAAAGTGGAATAATTTTACCAAATGGATTTCTATTCCAGAATTGTTTCGAAATAGAAAAACAATTTCTCGGAACAGAAATAGCGCACAATCATGTGCGCCCTTAATGAATGCCCTTGTCGATGACAATCTTGAAGGCGTAATTTCAAGACGTGTCTGGACCCAACGCCTCAAATGGGGAAACTTTCTTCTGCGCCTTTTGAAACTCAGTTGTGCAAGATAGAGAACACCAATGTGCTCATTGAAAGTGAACTGTATTAGGAAAATTCCACATCAAATAGTTAGTATGACGTGGAACAATTAATATATCATAATTAGCTCATAATTCATTTGTTTAAATTTTCAAATAAATATAAATCCAACTAGACATGTGTCTTCCAGCACCCATGTAGTTAAATTATTAACCGTGTTCATTGACAAAATATGAAGTAACTTTATAGGAATATGTTGTTATCTTCTTTACCAAAATATATATATATATATATATATATATATATATATATATATATTGTTATCTTTAAACAAAGCAGGGTGAGCATTATCAATTATAAGCTCTGATCTGAGAAGATTAATGATGAATTTAGAGGCGATCTCAACGATAATCTTATGAAATCCAAATTTGAGATTTATTATGTTACAGAGAAAAATTTAAGACAAATGTACCACTGTCGAGTGTCGGCAGAACTTGGGAATTTTTGGAGATTTTTTCGCTTCTTTTATTACTCTTCGCTGCCGAAGCAGTCTTTGTTAATTTCGATAAAGACAAACCTAATTCATAATAAAAAAACTGACAAACTTAACCTAACTGATAATAAAAAACTTACCCAACACAAGTTAATAAAAAACGTGTACACTGCAGTTCATTGCCGCACCACAATGCATCGGACCTAAAAAGCTCTGGACAGGGCCATAAATCACCAAATTTCAAAGTAATTCTCCACAAAGTACTGAACAGGAGGTCGAGATCATGCCACCAGAATAAACAAGTGACCAATCTTGCAAATTCTCCATAGATGGTAGCACTTCATCCCCGGACTGTGGTGATCATTCGATGTCGCTTGTCCGAGGTTAACTGACTTCCACTTCATCTTTCACCAACCTCCCCTTTTTTTTCTTATCATACTCTTAAATGTTTGGAATCTTGCTAGGTGCTATGGCGTGTTAATCTTGTTATATATCGTGAAATCCAATGAGAGTACAGTAAACAGCGATAGCAACCATCTAAGAATACAAAAGACTCCGTCCAGAAGAAGCAAAAACTTTACCAAAAGGAGTCCTAATCTAGCATCCTCAAGGAAACAAACGATCCCCTATAACGTAACAAGCACGGGATTAAAGATAAGAGAGAAGAGATGTGACAAAAAAATGGGGACTAAACAAAGACTTGAAGATTATATAATTCTGGTCAAAGTCTTCTGATGGCACCCACAAGTTTCTTACAAGAACCAAAGCCTGGCGAGCCTGTGGAACTGCTAGCAGTTAACGTCACAAACGTGGTTGACAATTTCAAGAGACTGCCACATTCACGCACCTCTAGTATTTCTCAAATTTTAACACCAAAATATCTAGCAGAAAGGGAAAAAGACAAAATAAGAGTGGTTCATAGTTATAGATTGTGATGAGAATACTTATTGTTGAATGAGCCGTGAACGGGTCGTCTTGCTAGTATGTACATACATAGGAGGAGACTTTGGGCTTGGAGACCCACTGTGGTTAACCTGGAGTCATGGAGACTGAGGTGCTTTACAGGAGTGACCTCGGTGGTTCCCTCCCGGTCAAAAACGTCCAAGCTCTCGCATCTGAGGGCCTGAAGGAGGTTCCACTTCGCTATCTACGGCCTGCATCTGAACTTGGAGAAGTGTGGGAGACCGAGTCTCTTGAGATTCCTGTCATAGACATGATCAAGCTCGGTGAAGATCACCCTGATCACAGAGAAGAAATCAAGAAGTTCCATTTGGCTTGTAAGGAATGGGGCTTCCTCCAGGTGCACCATCTTGAATCTTTCAAATCAAACCAAATTTATTTCATATCATGTTAATGGCATACTTTCAAAAAGTTTCAACTTCCCAGTACTGATATGAAATTGATTCTCATGATGACACAGTTGATAAACCACGGTATATCAGAAGAGTTAATTCATCAAGTAAAGACAAATACAGAGGATTTCTTTAAGCTGCCATTTGAAGAAAAGAAGAATTACGAGCAGTTACCTAACTCCATCGAAGGCTATGGCCAAGCTTTTGTTATGTTGGAAGACCAGAAGCTTGACTGGAGTGACATGCTCCTCCTTTTTGTACAACCTGCTTCCCAAAGAAGCCTCAGGTTTTGGCCAAAGAACCCTGCCTCTTTCAGGTGAGTTGAAACAGATCAATTACATAGTAAAAGTTCCTAGGACAGCTATGCACATACAAAGAAACGAAGTAGCAAGAACATAATAATATACCTCCATCACCAAGAGTCAGAGAAGTACACACACAGTCGCCAAATGAGTCTAGCCAGTTCTTTTCCTTCTTTCTCTCTTTTTCGGGGATGAACAAAAGATAACATAAATTTCGGTTCCACATCTCAGAGCAACCCTGGACAGTTACTCTTCAGAATTGGTACAGATATCGCTTTTCCTCCTGACGGCTATGGCCAAGAACTTAGGAATTTCTCCGGATGTGCTTGCAAGCATGTTTGAAGAGGGGATACAAGGGATAAGACTAAACTACTATCCACCGTGCAAGCAAGCAAAGCAGGTCCTGGGTCACACCTCACACTCTGATGCCACTGGAATAACCCTGCTAAAACAAGTGAATGATGTCGATGGATTGCAAATCAAGAAAAATGGTAAATGGCTACCTATTAATCCTGTTCCCGGGGCATTCATCGTCAATGTAGGCGATGTCATTGAGGTAGTACCATAATTTCACTACCCCTTCCCCCATGCATAAAAGTGATCCCATCATTGATCTTCACATCTGATGCAGATAATGAGCAATGGACAGTACAAGAGCATAGAGCATAGAGCAGTGGCGAATCCAGAAAAGGAACGCCTCTCAATTGCTGCGTTTCACAGTCCAAATATAGAAGCTTCGATTGATCCATTTCCAGATCTTGCTAGAAAGAGTGGTGCACTGTACAAAACAACAAATCATGAGGATTACATGAGGCTGGTTGTCGCAAGCAGAGTCGATGGTAAAAGCCTGTTGGACCAATTCCGACTTAGTGATGTATGAATAGCTTGTATGATGAAGATCATTTAAAACTTGTTGGTGCGTTACCAAGTTAATCAAGAAAGTGGACTGCAGTCTCATAGATGTGGAAAGAAACTAAAGGTTATGCAATGACCACGTTTTGCTTAAAAATGATGTAAAGATTTCCTCAAGCATTCAGATAGAATACAAGGTATTTTATGCAGAGCACCATAACATCAATATAAATTATTCCGTCTCCAACCAAAGCATGTCAATGGTTAGATTCTCCAAAAGCATGTGAACAGACTGGCAAGATACTGCTTCTTAGTTCCCATGAATGGTAATGTTAGACCATCCTTTAGAAGCAAATCACCAGGACCAAAAAACATATACTTCTGAAGAAGCTTGCTTGATGACCGTTTTAGCATTCTAGACAATTAGGTGGTTACCAAAGCAAACCTAGATCATATGTCGTCCCTTTGGATGCCTTTACCGCCATGCTACAATGATCCAAGAACATTGTGAGCATATGATAAAGACATCCAAAGAAGCGTGTGACATCCAGGCTTGACCATGGTAAGAACTGAGGAAATATTGTGCGGCCAAACTACTTGAATGCTTACACTCAACAAATTCTGACAGTATAGCATAGGATGCAAAGAAAAGTCAAATTGTTCGTTATACTGGCAGGGAGACCGGCAAGCATTCTACTTGGGACAACTCAACAAGAGAGACAAATCGCATTGCTTTTACACTGATTGGCTACATGCGCAACCCAAACATCGAATTTTCATTTATCCCAACCTCATGGGAGTAGAGAGAATGAAAATCGAACTTAGGACTCTGCAAATAACCAAAAGTTCGTACACCTAAGCGAGCACTTGCAGGCAAGCTACCAATGTACACATAACAACGTAGAAACTTCTATGAAACATGGAATGCCTAACTAAGCAAAAACTGCATGATCCACGATCAGATTGACATCAAATTTATTGATTTCTTCAGGCCAAGGCTTTTGTCATAGAAGAGCACAATATATACAATAACTACACTGTCCTCATTAATGGTGCAGTTTAAACACCCATTGTGCATTACAGGATTAAGGTTTATTACCTGTCCAGCAGAAAAACGCCAAGCAGACTGCAATAAAAATCAGAAGTCACATTTGATGTCGGCACACATATCAATCAGTTTAGTAACACCAAGATGCTACAACACGGATAAAATCCTCAAAAGACCTCCCCAAAAATCTCACTTTTGACTCCCATTCTGAAACACCCAATTCCGGACTCTCTTCGAGAAAGTCATCACACCAATTCCGTTCCTCAGCATGATCTAATAACACCACTCAAAAGCAATGGCAAAGAAAACAGAAGTCAACATTATACGGAGAACAAAAGCAAAGAACGCACAATAACGGATAAATAGGAAGATCAGCTGCGCATAATTACGGGAAATTTTCAATTTTTTTTCCCTGACGTATGCAAAAGCGAAGAATTTGAGCTTGTTCAGCATGAAGAGAACCCAGAAAAGAAGAGAAAAGAGAAAAGCGACGACACCTGCGCACGTAAGTTAAGAATATCTGTGCTATGGCAATCATGCCCGATCGCCCGAAGGAGAAATCATCTTTGCCATACCAAGTTTCGTCATCAGAATCAAGAACCGATTCACAAAGCTCCGGACTTGAGAGACACCAAGAATGGATAATCAAGAAGCCAGCCGACCCCAGTGCACATCCATCCAGACACCCACAAGAAGAACCAAGGCTCGATCCGGTTCTTCTCTTATGCATACCAATTTTTGGGTTTTGCGCTGTCTGTTAATTTAATCTGGAAAAATCAATAAAAATGGTCATCGACAATTTGATATCCGATATTTCGCTTTTTCTCCGTTTCCTTTTCTCGTAATATATGCTAGTAATCATTAAAGATTTTGCACGATGACTCGGAATTCAACGGGAAACAAACATTGTTCGACCTCGGTCTAATGTTTCGATAATCCAACGTTGTTTAAGGAAAGATATGTTACGCAATGCCCACCACACGAAATATTGGCATTGCCTTCCAGCAAAAGTTGATGGTAATCACCGATCGAGCATGAAATTTTGTGGCGCAAGACATGTAATCCTTAGTTTTCGGCAATCCGATCGGTCATTCAATCATGGTAACAATATCTTCAGTTTGCTCTTAGAGCGTCAAATGGTAGTGTTTTAATCCGCAGGAGAGAGTTCGACCTCTTTACATACTCTTTCAATCTCGACACTCCGCGTGTAATTTGCAAATGGTCAAGGTCACCCAAACCTCCATAGATTGGAGATGCTTAAGGTATTCATCCCCAAGTCATTCGCGGATCGAATCTATTTCACAACAAGCAGGTTATATCTTATAGTGGTTAGTAAAGCACATGAAACCATTCGAATTCACCAAGCAAGGCAAGGCAAGCATATTCACACTAAGCTTTGCCAAGAAAGATAAATTCAAAGTGAAGGGAAATGACATGAATAGTCTATTAACTTTAACCTACTGTGCAATGTAATATGAACTTTTAATTTATTCAATGTGATCCTTGAACTTTAACTCAATAGATAGTGTGGTCCCCGAACTTTCAATTTGTTTGATAATGTCCTTGGACTTTTGTTACTTTGAAGGCCTTACTCTCATTTCGGCTCTTGTTTAACTTAGTCCCTAAATCATATAAAATTATTTAACGTGATCTCTGAACTTTGACTCAATATGCAATGTAATCACTAAATTTTAGCTTAATATGCAATGTGATCCAAGAACTTTTTATTTGTTTGATGATGTCCTTGGACTTTTGGTACATAGAAGGCCCTACTCTCATTTTAGCTATTGTTCAATTTAGTCCTTGAATTATATAAAAATATTCAATATAGTCTTTTCAAATAAATTAAAAATTCAATGAGCATATTACATATTGAGCTAAAATTCAAAGACCATATTAAAAAAATTAAAAATTCAAGGTTCATATTACATATTGAACTAAGGTTCAAAGGTCATTTGGGTCATTATCCTAAATGGATATCTTTGGCAAGTAAGAAACAAATTGAAAAGATAGGGAAGGTATAAATGCTGTGTGATGGGAAAGGAAACTGGATTTCCTGCCCACCATAAAAGCCCTGACCTCCAGGCTCCAATTCACCCCCCCTCCATCCTGATTGAAAAGGACCGAGAGAGAGAGAGAGAGAGAAGGATGCAGATTTGCCATTTCAGCCACGAGCATCCCCTGGCCCTCTGTATGATGGAGGACAGCGCCGAGCCTTGCAACGGATGCTCGAGACCCGTCTTGGATCTCGGCTACGTTTGCCACGGCTGCGGCTTCCTCCTCCTCCACAAGAAGTGCGCCAAGTTGCCTCGGAAAGTCCTCCGTCGTAATCATCCCAAACACCCTCTCACCCTCCAATTTTCATCGGAAACCTTCAAGTGCGGCGTCTGCAAGAAAACTGGTTCGGGGCTCACCTTCCAATGCGGCGAGTGCAAATACAACGTGGACGTGACCTGTTTCTTAACAAATTTGCCATGTACCGATGTCCGTCCTCGAGGATGTAAAACGAGGAAGCCACCGCGTTCCACCGCGACGCTCTGTCTCCTCGCACAGCAGAGTAAAAGGAAATGTACAGGATGTGAGCAGCAAATTTCGGGTGCAGCTTGTTGCTGCAAGGAACGCGATATGCTCACACTCCACAAATGCTGTGCTCAATTGCCACGGCAGAGAGAAACATGTGCAATCTGTGATGCCTGTCGGAAGATCAACAGTGGCTCTGTGTACCGTTGCTGCGACGAATGTTCGTTCGACCTCGACTTGGTTTGCACTTGTCTCGCACCTTCACTGAAACAGGAGAAGTGTAATGACTTCCCTACTTGCTTTGAAGAATCGCATGGTCAAGTTTCATGTAATTCCTGCAGCACTCCGCGCAGCAATAATCTTTACCGATGCGTTAGCTGCAACTTTAATGTGCACTGCACTTGTCTGCCTCTTCCAACCACCGTTAAGCACGAACACCATCCCCATTCTCTTATACTCAAAGGCCCCTTTCCCACTGATTATTCAAGTAGGATTTGCTGCGCAACATGCGAGAAGGATATATGTCCAAAGGCCCGGGCTTATTACTGTGCAGTACGCTGCTATGGAGTTCACCTTGAATGTGTGGTCGCCGAGGTAAACTCGGCCATCCCTATCCCTCAGATTTATATTAAACAAAGATGGGAGGTGCCTAACCATACAACCTAACTAACGAACAGTCTTTTCAATAGACATCCGTCAAGTCTTTATGCTTACCAGAAAATGATTTAACAACTTCTTTTTGCCCATGTTTACTAATAAAAATTTCAATAAGAGGACTTTGCTATAAATCATGTCAAATTAGAATAAAGTAATTTGATTTGTAACCATTAGCAATCGACTCGTTTTATGATATACTAATCTAATAGTCGGCAGAAAATAGTTGATTTGTTTCACGAAATTAATGAAGAAGGTAGTGGAAAGTGGTGGGGGGCGTGCGGCTTACCACAAAGGTTTTATTCTATCCACTTTGCTAATCGAATGATATATCCGCTCATCACCTGCATTGCTGCTACTCTCCAGCTATTATTTCCATCTACATGTTATTCTTGATTTCCTTAATTTCTTCCCTTCCTTATACAACATCTTCCATCCTAGACAAAAGCAACTGAACAGAGGAAGGGACTTAATATAGCTAACTTGACCTTTCTCCGTGAATAGGAGCAGCCGGACCGAGGGACACTCCGAGAAGACATTTGCAAGGGTCCGAGAAGAGCTAAACGAAATTGCTGCTCAGCTGTAAAGGGACAAAGAATCGGGATTGACGAAGATACAGGCATGAGTAGGAAAATATTCCAACATAACACAACAGCAACCTCATCTAAGGGAAAAAAAAAAAAGGTTAAATCCCCACCAATAAGTGAAAGCGAGATCCTATGATCTTCACTCTGTCGATATCATTGTGCCTGAAACTTAGTGATACTTACCGGAGTCACGTCAGATATATAGGACTTAGTACTTGTGTCATGCATCTAAATGTATTACTATAGTGTACAAGCCAATCCACATGTACAAAGGAAGATCGCCATGCTCCTAAATGATCAATAGATGCCACTCGTAGATGGAATGCTGATGTTGCTTTGTTTCATATGATGGTGGACTGCGACAATTTAAAAAAAAAAAAAAACCCACAAAAAGTACAAATTTACAAAAGGATCATTGAAATATTGATGTTGATGTAAAATTGACCATCATTTGGAGATTCTCCCGTTGGACGAAAAAGTAGAACAACTTGAATGTGAAAATAGACCAATAAGCATTTAAAAAAATTGGGATAAATGCATTGGAAGTACTAAAATTTATCATGAAAATATAATTAAGGCCTAAAACTTTCAAAAAGTGCAATTAAATCCTAAAACTTGTCACAAATTGCAATTAAGTCCTAAAACTTCAAATAGTGCAATCAAGTCCTAAAACTTGTCAAAACGGTTCTATCTAAATCTTCCTATTAATTGCAATTTTTGAAATTTTTAGGACTCGGTTGCACTTTCAAGACAAGTTTTAGAATTTTATGGAATCTTTTGAAAATTTTAGAACTTGATTGAACTTTCACAACAAGTTTTAGAACTTAATTGTACTTTTTGAAAGTTTTAGAACTCAATTGCATTTTCATGATAAGTTTTAGGACTTCTAATGCACTTATCCCTAAAAAATTCAAAAAAGTTTACTTCAAGGAAAGTTTCTATGTACTCTGAATCAACAGGCGATCTAGATTTGTGCAGATTACAAAAACTAGGATTTATCACTTGTCTAGTAGAACAATAAGAAGATTGTAATAAAAATCAGAAATCATATTTATTGCTGGCACACACATTTTATCAGTGTAGCGACACCACAATGCTACACTGGTGGACGGATAGATGGATGAATTCCTATCTAGACCTCCCCAAGAAATTTACTTTGACTCCCAGTTTGAAAATTCCAATGGGAGACTCACCATGGGAGAGAGTCATAACACCAGTTTAGTTCCTTAGCATGATCAACTCGACATCAGTCAAAAGCAACGAGACAGAAGACAACAATGAAGAGAGCACAATAACGGATAAATATGAACATCAGCTGTACAATTGCAGGATTTTTTTTTTTTGTTTTTTTTTTCACATGCCCAAGAGTGAAGAATTTGAGCTTGTCCTAAATAAAGATCACGCAAAAAAGAAGAGAAAAGCGATGACGTCAGTACCATCCGACGACACAGAAGCAAAGAACGGGAGCTAAGGATGTCTGTGCTTTGGCGTTCATGCCAGATCCCCCAAAAGAGAATTCATCTTCTCTATACCATATACGATCTTCAGCGTAAAGAATCGGTTCACGAAGCTCCCGACTTGAGAGAACCCAATGATGGTTAATCAAGAAGCCGACCCTTGCGCAGATCACAGGCTCGATTTGATGCTTCTTTTTGGTTGGACATATTTCAAGCGGAATCTATGTAATGACTCTCCATCAAATGACGGAATTTCAGGTGTCCATGATCGAAAAATCGGCCCAAACTTGGTGATTCAGTGCCCATCGGAAAATGTTGCATGACGACTTGAAATTCAGCAGGAAACAAACGCTGTTCGAGCTAGGTCTGGTTTTGGTAATCTAATGTCATTTGAGGAAAGGCATTACACAATGCCCACCACATGAAAGTTCAGCATTGCTCGAGGTTATGCGATCCTCGGGAACATTCGATCCACAGTACAGTCTCGCGGATTTTGAAGGCAAAATGAATTTACCAAGAATAGGAGGTACCCGGCAGGCACATGTTAGGGCGATATTTGAACTGTAGATGAGTCGTGGTTATCCTTCAGAATCCAACTAAGCTTTCTAAATAGCGTGCATAATCGCTTGATTACGTGACCCCTTTCGAGTTCAACAACCACTATCTCCTCAACATCCTCCAAGGGAGGGAGTCTCCTACCATTGATAAATGCCTTCGTCGATGACTATCATGAAGGCGTAATTTCAAGGCATATCTGGACTTACTCCTCGGATGTACAAGCTTTCTAACTGCGGTTTTTGAAACTCCGTCGTGCAAAATGGGGAACATCAATGTGCTCACCGAAAGTGAAATGGAGATGATGAGATATACCTTTGAGTGAGAAGGATCCACATCGAACAATTAGTACAATATGGAGAGTCAATAGGTCATAATTGACCCATAACTTGTTAGTTTAATTTTTTGAGTGAAGTGAGTCCATTTGAATATGTTGGCGAGTTCAAACTTAGGCTTAAATATCTCAAGGAAGAAACAATTACACATGGGGCTTAATCATATTTGTGTAAGAAAAATTAGATTTTGCCAGTGGTTTGCTACCAAAGATACATCAAGGATCTTCCTAAAGTTTGCCTCACTATGACACATTTATTCTAAAAACTCCCTAACCTCTTTTTATTGTGACATAAAGAACCCCAATATTATACCTATGTGACACATATACCCCCCATCAAGGTTTCAATTTTTAATACTACTCATTGATGAAATCTTAAAAGAGGATAAATGTGTTACATAAGTACAAGTTTGAGAATTTTTTTTTTTTATGAGGTAGGGCTAAAGGTGAATACAAAAATTTAACGTCATAAACTATCCCTATTTTATCATCTAATAAAAAATGAAGTAGCTCTATAGGAGATAATGAAAAGAAAGGAGAAAATTACTAAAATAATCAAAGTTCACCCCCACCGGCCACTACCAAGGACTATCCTCACCCACTAAAAGCGAGGCCCCACTAGATATGGCAAGGCCACAACTTGCCCATGGCTAGCGAGGCTCGCCTAGGCCAATGGATCCACAAGGTCAAGCCCTTCGACCTCTCAATATCTAGTGAGGCATCTGGCGAGGCCACAACCTATCCATGGTCCATGAGGCTCACCTAGGCCAAAGGCCACATGAGGTCAGGCATCGCCATGGTCAACAAGCTTTGACCCTTGCTAGATCCAATGAGGGTGAGCCTTCCCTAGCCACTGGCAGCCCTCACTAGAGGCCGTGCGAGGTCACCCAGTCACAACTGGGCTTCCTCGAGGCCGGCAACGACTAGTTGGAGGAAAGAGAAGGAAGTGAAGAAAAATAGAAAGAGAAAGAAAAATTAATAAAAAATGAAAAAATAAAATATTATTAAAAATTATCCATGTCTACTTCGACTAGGCAGTCAATGTTCACGTCAGCGTCGGCCGGTCAAAAATAGTCAGATGAACTGAATTGGCATAATTACAAAAGGTTTAAGACTAAATTGAAAAAATTGCGATAAGTTTATGACTATTTTGATAATTGTCTCAAAAAGAAACTAGTAACTAGGTGCTTATCGATTCCAAAATTAGCAAGCCAATCCGATTTCTTGCCAAATGTTATGTTGCACTTTAAGGGTCTGTTTAGCAAGTTGCCAAACAGTGAAAATTCATGTTCTTTTATTCCCGAGAGTAGATTTAGAACAGAAATCTGTTTGATAAATTTTTTACTCCCGGGAGCAAATTTGTTCTCGGGATTAGATTTAGAATAGAATCAAGAAATAAAAAAAGTTGATTCTTTTCTTCTGGGAACAATTTCAGAATCATGTTAACTTGTATTTTTATTTTCTCTTCTTTCTTCTTGTTCTTCTTCCCTCTCTCTTCTTCTTCAACGGCCGCCATTGCTACCGCCCTTCGTCACCGCCGCCCACAGCCATCGGTCTAGCGAGCTCACGAGACGCTCACCAAAGCAACCGGCGAGGCTCGGCCTCGGAGGGCCGGCAACACTCCAATGAGGTCGTCGGCCCTCATCTAGCCGATTACCAATCATCCCAAGGCCGGTGACTAGCAATCTTGAAGAAGAAGAGAAAGAAAGGAAAAAAAAGAAAAGAGGAAAAAAAGTAAAAAGTAAAAAATTATTTAAAAATTAAAAGAAAATGATTTGAAGTAAAAATTTTGACAATTCCAAACGCAATTCTATTCCGAGAATTAAAATTTTGGACAGTTACCAAACGTCTTAAAATGCTTAAAAATTGTTCTCGTGAATGAAAAAAAAAAATCATTTCGATCATAAATTGTTTCGAGAATAGAAGTATTACCAAACGTACCATAAAAGTCAAAGTGAGTGTGCAAAGTCTTTTAAGATCTTTAAGTAAAATAAGGCTAACATTACCAATCATATGCTTTAAACTAAGAAGATCGATGATGACTTTAAAGTTGATCTCAATGATGATATTTTGAAATCCAAGTTTGAGATTTTTCATATCATAAAATATATATATATATATATATATATATATATATGTATGTATATATATAGTTTTGGGTAAACATGTCACAATAAGCATAATTTGGAATTTTTGTGACTTTTTCCTTCTTCTCTTTTTGAACTCTTCGTTGTTGAACCAGTCTTCATTGATCCTAATTAAAGAAAAACTTAACCTAACTGATACTGAAAAACTTACCCAACATAAATTTAAAAAAAAAAAAAAAAAAAAAAAAAAACTTTGACAATGCTTTCTTTGTTGCATTACAATATGTCAGACCTGAAAAGCTCGGGAGAGGGCCATATATAACCTAATTTCAAAGTAATTCTCCACAAAGTACTGAACAAGAGGTCGAGATCGTGCCGCTAGAATAAACGAGCGTCTGATCTTGCAAAATTCTCCATGGATGGTGGCACTTCATCCCTGGACCATGGTGATCATTCGATGTTGCTCATCCGAGGTCCACTGACTTCAACTACTTCTTTCACAAACCGCCCGTTTTTTCTTATCACCCTCTTGAATGTTTGGAATCTTGCTAGGCCTTAAGACGGGTTAATCTTGTTAAATATTGTGAAATCCAATGAGTGCAGTAAACAGCGATAGCAACTATCTAAGAATCCAAACGATTGCCGTCCAGAAGAAGCAGAAACTTTGCCAAAAGGATTCCTACTCTAGCATCCTCAAGCGAACAGACAATCCCCTATTAACATAACAAGCACGGGATTAAAGATAAGAGTGAAGAGATGTGACAAAAAATGGGGACTAAACAAAGTCTTGAAGTATATATAAATTTTGTCAAAGTCCTCTGATGGCACCCACAAGCTTCTTACAACACCGGAGCCTGGCGAGTCTATGGAACTGCTGGCGGCTCACGCGACAAATGTGGTTAAACATTTTCAAGGGACTGCCATATGCACACATCTAACACCTCTTGATTTTTAGTGATAAGAATAGTGTCAAAACTTTTATACAATGCTCATTTAAGTTCAAAATTTTTTTTCACTCATTTAAATGCCACATTGGAGTAAAATCACTCACTTAAGTGTTATTTCCGACCAAACATCCTACATGGATCTTTTAATTATTTGAATTTTTCCTTTTACTTTTTTTCTTTAGGGCCAGCAAGGGTCATCGACGACCCTTGCTAGCTATGAAACCCTCGCCTAGATTGGGCGAGGTCGTCGGGACCTCACCAACTGCTAGTGAGGCTGCGAGGGCCCTCACGGGCTTTGGGCAACCGTAGGCAAGAGTCCTCATGGCCTCGTTCACTACCAACGAAGCCCTGACACCGTCAACCAAGGCCTTTGCGGCGATTGTCCTCACCAACCATTGGCAAGGCCCTAATGGCCTCACCCACGACCTTCGTGGCCGAGGGCAAAGCAACCCTTGCCTAGAATTGGGTGAGGATTTCATGGCCGGCAAGGGTTGCCAATGACCCTTGCTGGCCCTAAAGAAGAAAAGCAAAGGCAAAGCCAAAAAATAATAAAAATAATAAAAAATATTTGAAATATTAAAATAGTATTTTCCGACAATTATGTTAGCTTTTCTAGCGGGGCAATCAAAAGTGGCACTCAAATGATTGATATTTCAAATTTGTGACACTTAAGTAAGCGGAATAGAATAAAGATTTGATACTTAAATGAGCGTTGGATGAAAGTATTGGCACTTGTACTATTCTTGCTCCTGATTTTTGTCTTGAAAATTTATAGCATAAAGGGAGTAAGAAAAATAAGAGTGGTTTAGAGTATAGTTATAGATTGTGATGAGAATAGTTGTTGTTGAATGAGCACTGAATGGGTCCTCTCGCTAGTATCTATATAAATAAGAGGAGAATTTGGGCTTGGAGACCCTCTGCGGTGAACGTGGAGTCATGGTGCTTTACAGGAGTGACCTCGGCGGTTCCCTCCCGGTCAAAAACGTCCAAGCAGAGTGTGACATCTAGGCTTGATCATGGTAAAATCTGACGGAACATTGTGCAGCCAAACTATTTAGGGTGCGAATAGTAACACTTCTTGACTGGGGAAGAGTTTTCTTTTAGAAATGCTTCTTTTCTATTTCTATTCTAAGGAACAATTTCTGTGTAAAAAAACATGTTTGATAACTACATAAAATTTTTATTCTAAAATTTTAAAAAAAAAAAAAAAGAATAGAAATGCGTTTAGTAAAAAATAGTTTCT
The DNA here is from genome assembly GCA_014182555.1 of Eucalyptus erythrocorys. Taxonomy (NCBI): domain Eukaryota; kingdom Viridiplantae; phylum Streptophyta; class Magnoliopsida; order Myrtales; family Myrtaceae; genus Eucalyptus; species Eucalyptus erythrocorys. Next base: position 16,635,585 of record CM024602.1, read on the forward strand.
TTTTTTATATTTATTTATTTTTTATTTTTGCCGGTTGATCGCCGCCGAACGCCACTACCGCCGCTGCCGGCCGACTGCCGCCCGCCACCGATGCCGATGGCAGCGGCAACCAGCGGCAGCGGCGGCAACCAGCGGCAGCGACATTCGACAGTGGTCAGTCGGCCTCTAGCGCCGACACCGGCATCGACCTGCGGTTGGTCAGCCGCGGAGGTGGTCGCAGCCGGCCAGTGGCAGTGGCGGCCGGCGACGGTGGCGAACGGCGGTCAGCCGACAACGAGGGGCGGCGATTAGCAGCAGCAGCAAGAGATGAATAAAAGAAAAAAAATTCACTTATTTCTGAAACTTATTCCCGGGAATAAGAAGCAACTTTTTTTTACTTCTCATTTCTATTCCAAAACTATTCCCAGGCTAACTTTTTGTTCTCGGGAACAAAAAACCAACTTGCCGTTATCAAACGGGTTTCTATTCTTTTTTTGTTCCGAGGAAGAAAAGAATAGAAATTTTTGGGCTGAGGAAGGTTATCATGCGCAGCCTTAAATGCCCCACTTAACAAATTCTGACAGCTATAGCATAGGATGCAAAAAATAGTTGAATTGTTAGTTATACAGGCAGAGCCATCAGTAAGCATTGTACTTGTGGATGACTCAACAAGAGAAACAAATCGCTTTTCTTTTACATTGATTGGCTACATGCACAACCCAAAGATCGAATTTTCTCTTATCCTGACCTCATAGGAGTAGAGAGAATGAAAATCAAACTTCGGACTGTACATATAGCCAAAAGTTTGTACGCCTAAGCGAGCTCTTGCAGGTATAGATACCAACATGGAAAATATGAAACATGGAATGCCTAACCAAGCAAAAACTGCATGATCCCCGATCAAATTGACATCAAATTTATTGAGTTCTTCAGGCAAAGACTCTCCTCATAGAAGAGCACAATATCAACAATAACTACACTGGCCTCGTTAATGGTGGAGTTCAGACACACATTGCGCATTACAGAACCAAGGTTTATTACCTGTCCAGAAGGAGAAGGCCAAGAAGACTGCAACAAAAATCAGAAGTCGCGTTTGATGTCGGCACACATATCAATCAGTTTGATAACACCACAATGCTACAACACGGATGAAATACTCACGAGACCTCCCCAAAAAATCTAATTTTGACTCCCATTCTGAAACAACCAATTCCAGACTCTCTTAGAGAAAGCCATCACACCAATGCCGTTCCTCAGCATGATCTAATAACACCAGTCAAAAGCAATGGTAAAGAAAACAGAAGTCAACATTATACGGAGAACAAAAACAAAGAACGCATAATAACGGATAAATAGGAAGATAAGCTGCGCATAATTACAGGAAATTTTCAATTTTCCTTCCTTATGTACGCAAAAGCGAAGAATTTGAGCTTGTCCTCCAAGAAGAGAACCCAGAAATGGAGAAAAGAGAAAAGCGACGACACCAGTGCGTGTAAGCTAAGAATATCTGTGCTATGGCAATGATGCCCGATCGCCCGAAGGAGAAAGCATCTTCGCCACACCAAGTTTCGTCATCAGAATCGAGAACCGATTCACGAACCGGACTTGAAAGAGACCAAGAGTGGATAATCAAGAAGCCAGCCGACCCTTGGGCACATCCATCCAGACCCCCAGAGGAAGAATCAAGGCTCGATCCAACGCTTCTCTTGTGCATACCCATTTTTGGGTTTTTCTCTGTCTGTTGATTTATTCTGCAAAAATCAATAAAAATGGTCATCGACAATTCAATATCCGATATTTCGCTTTTTCTCCCCACTTTTTTCTCGTAATTATATGTCAGTAATCATTAAAGATTTTGCATGATGACTGAGAATTCAAAGGGAAATAAACGTTGTTCCACCTCGGTCTACGTAGTGATAATCCAACGTTGTTTAAGGAACGATATGTTTCGCAATGCCCACTACACGAAAATTTGGCATTGATCGAGTATGAAATTTTGTGGCGGAAGACATTTAATCCTTAGTTTCGAGCGATCTGATCGATCATTCAATCATGGCAATGACATCCTCAGTTTGATCTTGGGGTGTCAAACGGCAGTGTTTTGATTCGCACAAGAGAGTTCAACCCATTCATGTACTCTTTCAATCTCGCCACTCCGCACGTGATTCGTGAACGGTCAAGGTCAAGGGCACTCGAACCTCAGATTGGAGATGCCCAAGGCATTCATCTCCAAGTCATTCGCGAATCGAGTCTATTTCACAACGAGCAGGTTCTATCATTTGGTGGTTAGTAAAGCACATGAAACCATTCGAATTCACCACCCAAGACAAGGCAAGCATATTCCCACCAAGTTTTGCCAAGAAAGCAAAATTTTGGGTAATAACTCAAATTGAAAGGAAATGACATGAATAATCTTTGAACTTTGGTCCCATAAGTAATATAATATGAACTTTTAACTTGTTCAATATAATTATTAAATTTTAACTTAATGTGCAATGTGATCCTTAAACTTTCAATTTGTTTGATGTCGTTTATGAGCTTTTGATACATATTCAACTTAGTCCACAAACTATATAAAATTATTTAATGTTTTTCCTTAATTTGAATTAATGAAAAGACAATATTAAACATTTTTATATAATTCAGAAATCAAATTGAACATGTACCAAAAATCCAAAAACCATATCAAACAAATTAAATATTTAGCGATCACACGACATTGAAAAAATTAAAAATTCAAGATTCACATTGCACATTGAGCTAAGGTTCAAGATTATTTGTATCATTATTCTCAAAACAAACATGTATGCCAAGATGCAATAAACAAATCAAAGATAGGGAAGGTACAAATGCTGTCCTGAGTTCCCACCATAAAGGCCTGACCTCCAGGCTCCAATTCGGCCCCCTCCATTCTGATTGAAAAAAGGAGGGAGGGAGAGAGAGAGAGAGAGAGAGAGAGAGAGAAAAGGATGCAGATCTTCCATTTCAGCCACCAGCATCCCCTGACCCTTTGTATGATGAAGGACGCCGGCGAGCCTTGCAACAGATGCTCGAGAAACACATTTAATGTTTGTTAGCATACTTATCGAAGTAGTAACACCACAATGCACACTAGTGGATTAATAGACGGATGAATTCCTACCCGATGGTTTTTTATTAATTAATTTGATGGGCCTAAGTTGGCCCGTCCGCCCATGCTAGGCCAAAAAGCTTGGCCCACAAAATTAGGGCCCATGGATGGAGGGATATGATGAAGGGGCACGTTTCTATTTTTTGGAGGGACGTATAAAAGGGGGAAAGGGAGGGAAAAAAGACACCCTTTGACATTTTTAACGTACGTCTCTTCCCTTTCTCCCTCTCTCCCTAAAAACACTCTCAAAACAAAAGGAACAGTAGGCAAAAAGGCAAAAGGCGGCACCCATCGTCCCTTCAAGGCCAATTGACGTCATCAGATCGTACAGGACCGGTTTTCTCTTTCTCATATCGGCGTCGGTGTTTAATCTATGGCTAACAAGGTACGTTCAATTCTGTGATGTGCCTTAGGATCGGTGATGCATATGAATTTCTTGAGCTCGTCTTCCGAGCAAGTTTAGGGGTTCGATTTAGGGTCGAATCCGTTTTTTGGGGATCCGACAATCCCAACATTCGTATCAGAGCAAGAGTTTATGTTTCCCGATCCTTTTTCATGTTTTTCCCAACCCCTTTCATGTATGTGAATGTTTCTTTATTAATTTTCGTGAAAAGAAATTCGGTCGACACCGATCGGGGCAAAAAATCCTGACACCCGAGACTGTTCATGCGATTTTTCGACTTTCTGTAAGTCGAAATCGACTTCTGATGGCGCTAGACGAAAGGTCTCGTCGAGACAAGCGCGACGAGTGACGGAACATTGCCAATGGCCGTCGGACGTGCCCCCACGCGCAGCCAAAGCGAACGGGTTGCACGCGCTGACTTGGTAACACGCAGGCCCGTGTGTCGCATGTGCGCGCGTGGGCGACGCGCGCACCTGCGACGCACGTGCGCTAGGCAGGCTGCTGGCGCATGCGAGGCACGCGCCAGCTGACGTCATCATGACGTCGGCTGCATGCGTGCCGCACATGCCGGGTCGATCCGCCCGACCCGGCCCGATCGGCGACCCGACCTGGCCCGACCAGCCGATCCGATCTGAAGGCCCGATCGGCGACCCGACCCGTTGACCGTTGACCGTTGACCGTTAACCGTTTACCAAAAAAAAAAAAAAAAAAAAAAAAAAAAGAGGAATGTGTTTCTTTTTCAATTATGCCTATGTGGGTTATAAGTAATCCATGTTTATTTTGCATTTGTTGCATGAATCATAGAAAATTATATATTTTCCCTTATGTTCATTATGGATTATAAGTAATCCATTTTCAAGTTCTGCATTTGTTGCAGGAATTATGATGCGATATGCACGAATACCTACATTCCCGAGAACAGACAAAGGACGTGCAAGACTTAAAAGGCTGATGAAAGAGTTAGCTAATTATCGGTAGCGTGACGGTGATTTAGTATCACATGTGGTCAAGGTCAATCAGATGATACAGGAAATAATCTGAAATGGTTATCTTATGCCGGATTTGGAGAAGGTGTCGACCTTCAAGAACACTCTTCCACCAGAATGGCAAGCAGTGTTAGATCGGCTATGGGAGGTCAACGTGGTCCCGGGTTATAGGAGGCTGGTAGTACCTTTTGTAAGAGAATACTATAGGATTGAGTTAACCAAAACTTCAACCCTTAGTATGAGTGCCACATGGCGCAAAGTGAATGCGCCTTGGAGGCGACATGAGAGCTCTCCAAAAGTTTTTCCATGGTTGGGAAATGTGCCTTCAGATTTCTTGGATTTTTTGATTAATAGATTAGCAGGGACATTCCCAACTTATTTCTTAGATTAGTTTGAGATGTTTTTGGGTGAACATATCTCTTTCTGTGTTGATATTTTCCTCTGTATGTATTACTTAGTGTAATGGATATGTTGTATTATGTGAAAGTATTATTATTTTATTGGATGTCAAATATTATTTGCTTTCTGTTATTGTTGATTGTTGTGGGTAGTTCATAGAAGTTTTTGTAACTTCATAGAATTTAGTTTTCATAAGACAATTATATTAATGACAATTTTAAATTAGGAGTTTTTGGAGGATGATTGGAAACATAGTGTGACCTTTTGATTCTAAAACCTTACTTGAAATTATTCATTAATATGATGGGTCTGTGCAAAGTGGATGCATAAATGATAGGCATTAATTATTCGTGCATATATGTCTGATGTGTTCAGATCGATGGTTTCAGCAACTAAGAAAGTAATTGCTGATTTGAACGGCAACAATTGTGAAATATTGAATATACAAATTCAATATGTGCTGGAAAAGCCAGAAGCACTAGAAGCTCTTGACCATGTTATGGAAGATCTTGAGGATGCTGTGCGTCACCTTGAGCTAGTAGAGGACCACCTAACAGCAATCAAGCCGAAAGTAGAAATTTGCAATGCTGGTTCTAGCTTAGAAAGGGCTTTGAGCTCTAAGCGCAAGCATATTGATTCGTTCAATATGTAGGTATGCAAAGGATCAAGTCCTTCTTGCAAGAAACCAAGAGTTAACCAACATAAGAGAGGAAAACGTCCTCAAGTGAAGAAAATGTCAAGGGTAAGGTGTTACAATTGTGACAAGAAGAGTCACTATGCTCGCAACTGTCGTGAGCCGAAAAATGTAAACACCTCTTGTACATTTGAGAACTTTGCGTATGTGTCAAGTTCTGTATTGTTGGCTGAATCCAATCCTTTGTAAACTATAGATTCAGAAGCAACAGACCATGTAGCAAATGATAGAAGATCCTTTGTGGAATTCCGACGAATACCAACTGGAACTAAGTGGATCTATGTGGGAAACAACTCCAGAGCTGAAGTAAAAGGAATTAGCACCTGCCAACTGAACATGTGTGGTGGACGCACTTTGATCCTACATGATGTAATGTATGCTCCGGAGATTCGTCGGAATCTAGTGTCTGTTTTAGTGTTGGTCAAACTAGGTTTTAATATGAACTTCCATTATAGAGGTGTGGATTTGTTTTTGGAAACAAACTTCTATGGTTGTGGCTATTTTCTGGATGGTTTCATTGTATTGGATGTTGACTATGTTAATGCAAATGTTTGTTATTCCCTTCTCACGTCTCCTAATTCATATGATAATGATGTGAATATATGGCATGCTAGACTTGGTCATATTGGCCAACAACGTATGAATAGACTAGCCAAAGAGGGCTTGTTGGGCAATATTGAAAAAGTCGATTTGCCTATATGTGAGCATTGCCTAGTACGGAAAACAACAAGGAAACCATTTGGAAAAGGTAAAAGAGCTAAATTTCCTTTGCATTTAATCCATTCTAACATCTGTGGTCCAATGAATGTGAGAGGAAGGCATAGGGCTATTTATTTCATCACTTTTATAGATGATTATACTCGATTCGGATATGTCTATTTGATTTCTCATAAATCTGAAGCATTAAGTTGTTTCAAAAGGTTTATGGCCTTGGTAGAGAATCAATTAGATAAGAAAATAAAAGCATTGAGATCTGATCGAGGTCGAGAATATTTATCTGATAAGTTCAGAAAATTATGTGATGAAAAATGAATAGAAAGACAGCTGTCTATTTCATATACTCCTCAACAAAATGGTGTTGCGGAAAGAAGAAACAGAACCCTATTGGAAATGGTTAGGTCTATGATGGCGCATGCTAACCTTCCTATCACTTTTTGGAGTGATGCATTATTAACTGCTACCTATGTACTTAACCGGGTGCCTTCCAAATTAGTTACTTCTACTCCATATGAGTTATGGACAGGTAGAAAACCGGACTTAAGTTTTCTTAAGCCATGGGGTTGTGCTGCCTATATTCATGAACCCTCTCACAAGTTTGGGAAATTGGGTTCCAGAGGAAAGAAAAGTATTTTCATAAGATACTCTGAACACTCAAAAGGGTATGTGTTCATAGATGAGCAAGAAAGTGGGAGTGTAATTGAATTTGAATCACGAGATGTCACATTCTTAGAAGATGAGTTTCCTAAGAAGGGCGAAATAGGTGAAGATTACTCCCTATTTGAAACCATGAATCAAGATAATGATATTAGTGGGGTTCGTCCAAGTGGGAGTAATATAAGAAGTGATGAATTGAATACAACTGATTCTCAATCACAACCACATGATGAGACGACATCATCATTATCTAATCCTAGTGGGAGCATAATGGGAAATGATGTGCTAAGTGAACAATCTCCCATACAGCGAACAAATCGCAAAAGTATTCCCCGTCGACATTTTGACATTGAAGGGGAGACTTTTATAATTGCCCCACAAGATGAGGATGAGCCAAGAAATATACATGAGACTCTAAATTGCCCTAGTAAGGAAAAATGGATGCATGCAATGGGAGAGGAAACGGAATCAATGAAGTCAAACCATGTTTGGGAACTAGTTGATCTTCCAAAAGGACGCAAAGCTATTGGGAACAAGTGGGTTCTCAAAATAAAGCGTAAAGCTGATGGCTCGATAGAATGATATAAAGCTCGCCTTGTGGCTAAAGGGTATAATCAACAGGAAGGAATTGATTATGAGGAAACATTTTCCCCTGTTGTGAGATTCACCTCAATTCGCATTATTCTTGGCAATAGTGGCAAGTATGGATCTTGAATTATATCAAATGGATGTAAAGACTGCTTTTCTCAATGGAGAATTAGATGAGAAAATATATATGGAACAACCTGTTGGTTTCATTACGAAAGGCCAAGAAGGAAAGGTATGTCGACTTTTGAAATCGATATATGGCCTTAAGCAGTCGTCAACTATGTAGCACGGACACTCTCCGAAAGCCTTCGTGTCGTGTTCAACACTCCGACACATGTCCGACATGCTCCGACACGTCCCGACACGCGGTCAACGAGTGTCGAAAAATGCGACACGTGGTCAACTCTCTCTGACACGCGAGTCCAGAATTCCGACACGCGACTCCGACACGCACGGGGTCAATTTTAAAAATTTCTAATACTTGAGAGGTCAAAATATAAATATACACAAAAGAAGTAATAAAAGAAGTAATAAAATTGCTATAAATATACACGCATGGGGTCAATAATTTTTCTTTTCAGTTTTGTTTTTTAGAATTGTTTTATTTTTTTTAAAAGTCTTTTACTATGAAAGAAGTAATAAAAAATGCTATATATGATAAATAAATAAATTTAAAAATATCATTTCAGCATTTTTCTTTAAACAATGTTTTTTTCCACTGAGTTTTGTGTATTATCGTAACAAATTAAAATAATGAATGATATTATTTAATATTTTTTATGTAAATTAATTCTAGGTTATTTTTACTATTATTTATTTATGTATTTATATATAAAAATATATTTAATATATAACGTGTCGGAACATGTCGAAATTCTCTATTTTTAAGAAATGACGTGTCGGCGTGTCGTATCGTGTCGTGTCGCGTGTCGCGTGTCCGTGTCGGTGCTACCTAGGTCATCAAGACAGTTGTATTACGATATTAATTCATTTCCCATGGAGCGTATGTCTCACACGGCATAAAAGGGGGAAAGTGAGGGAGAAAAGACACCCTTTGACATTTTTAACGTATGTCTCTTCCCTCTCTCCCTCTCTCCCTAAAAACACTCTCAAAACAAAAGGAACACTAGGCAAAAAGGCAAAAGGCGGCACCCATCTTCCCTCCAAGGCCAATTGACGTCATCAGATCGAACAAGACCGGTTTTCTCTTCCTCATATTGGCGTCGGTGTTTAATCTGTGGCTAACAAGATACGTTCGATTCTGTGATGTGCCTTAGGATCGGTGATGCGCCTTAGGATCGGTGATGCATATGAATTTCCCGAGCTCATTTTCCGCGCAAGTTTAGGGGTTCGATTTAGGGTCGAATCCGGTTTTTTAGGGATCCGACAATCCCAACACTACCGAGGCCTCCCTAAGAAAATTACTTTTACTCCCAATCTAAAACACCCAATTTGAGATCCTCCATTAGAGAGAGTCATAACACCAATCTTGTTCCTTAACATTATCTACTCGACGTCAGCCAAAAGCAACTTCAACGAGCACTCCACTTGTCTTCTTCAAAGCACCGTTAAGCACAAAGACCATTCCCATTCTCTTACACTCAAAGACCCCCCTCCCAAGGATGATTCAAGCAGGATTTGCTACGCAGCACGGAGAAGAAGATAAGCCCGAAGGCCCTGGCTTATTACTGTGCAGAAAACTGCTAAGGAGTTCATCTTGAATGTTTGGTCCCCGAGGTAAACACAACCTCCCCCATACCTCCGTTAGTCTCTATGCTACCAGAAAATGATTTAACGACTTGTTTTTGCTTATGTATCTGAATGACAATTTCAATACGAGGGCTTAACTTTACTATAAATCATATCAAATCAGATAACATAATTTGATTTGTATCCATTAGGAATTGGCTTGTTTTTTATATACTAATCTTATAGTTGGCAGAAAATAGCCGGTTTGTTTCGCGAAATTAATGTAAAAGGTAATGGGAGGTTTTTGCGAGGCGCAGCTTACTAAAAAGGTTCATTCCATCCACTTCGCTAATTCAATGATAGATGGTCTCGTTACACACATGGCTGTTACTCTCCAAATGTTTCTTCCATCTGCACGATTCTTCCCATCATTATACTCACAACATCTTCCATCCTAGGCAAAGGCAACTGATCGGATGGAGGGACTTAACATAGTCAAATTGACTTATTACCGTGACCAGGACCAGCCTAACCAAGGGAAACTGTTGGAAATATGATGACAAATATTGATTCCATATGGATTAAACTGTCAATTAATCGATTTAGTTAATTTGTGATTAGCTTGGTAAAGTGGGAATATAATTGTAGTACAATCGTGTATATTCTCTTTCCTGTTTTTCTCTTGTAGCATATATAGAACAATGCTCCTGTACATGAATATACAGAAAAACACATATTACAATTTCTCCCAAAACACTCTCCATTTTTTCTATCATTTTCTATCATGGTATCAGAGCAATGGTCCCAAACCTAGCTTCCACGATCTTAGAATTGACCTCGTTTCTTTCTTGAGTTATTGTTGTTGCAGTTTTTCAATCTGCAAAACAAACCAAAAGGCCGAGTTGGAACTCAATCTTCTATATCATGGCAAGAAAAGGGAATACTCAAGATTCACCTTTAGAGGAAATGCCTCAAGATCAAACTCCAGCTTCATCGATTCATATTAATCCAAATGAACAGGAGGATGCATTCATCCAAAAACCTGAGGATCCCCAAAACACCACCGTTTTTCCTTCTACTTCTGGTCCGAAGCAATTGCCTACATTTCCATGGTACCCCGTTCAAAGCCAATGGGGCGCAAATCCAGGACAGGGATGGGCTCAATATGGCCCGTATGTGGGAGAGAGCTCCCACATCTTTGGACCACAACCCAAAGGAGATTTGAGCCCTAACAAAAATGAAGCCGACCCGAATCAGGAAGCGGATCGAAGAGATCTGAACCAACGAAACGAGTCTACGCAAGGTCAAGGGTTTGGGTCCATATTGGGTCAAGGACCAAATTCCTACCCGTTTTTTAGATCTGGCTATGTACCGTACCTATTTCCTGCCGACAGCAGCGGTCGACCCGAAGCTGGCAACCCTCTATTCACCTCACCGGCGGATGGACCAAATCTGAAACTTATCCAACTGCAAGATGCCTAGCGTTCCCGAAACTTCTGCTCCCTCCATGGCCGCTGAGCATCGAATCCAACAAGCCAGAAGGTGGTGAGCGCATCAGCAAGGGAGACTCCATCAGCTGTTCATGCGTGCTCAACTGTTGCCAATTGTTGACTCTTTTCTTGAACAACCAGTTGGTAGATTCAGCTTAGCGATAGCGTCGGCTCCATCGTCAAGAATTGTGACCTAAAGGTAGCGTACGTCTCAGTTAAGCTCAGTAAGAACCGCATCACTTTCTCCCTTTCCTTTATGACCTATACTAACGAAGTGTCGTTTCGGGTCCCTCCAATCGTTCCTCGACCCCTCGAGTTCGGTCCAAAGAGCCAAGAGTCGATTGAAGCAAGCGGTAACCATGAGGTTCCCTTGCTTCAATTCAGAGAGAGCTTGTGTTATGGTGAATAGCTTCACCTGATTGAGCAGTCCGTACATCTCACGGATGCTTTCCCAGTAGGTTCTCAAGTCCTCTATCGAAGGAAGCCCTACTGCAACGTCCAGCCCAAGGCAATTTCCGATTCAAGTACGTACCAATTGATTACAGCGTTGCCAATGCCGTTGAAGCCGTTCATCTATTGGGTAGGGCACGGATCCGTCAAGAAAACCCTTTGTCTTTGATGATGAGAGCTCAACGGAAATCGCATGCCTAGGTGCTGTAGTTGTTGGGGCGGTGAGCTGGATTTGACGCTCAATGGCCATGGAAGGAGTGGAAGCTTCGGGAACGCTGGGCATCTTGCAGCTGGATAAGTTTCAGATCTAGTCCATCCGCCGGTGAGGTGAGGAGAGGGTCGCCGGCTTTGGGTTGGCCACTGCTGTGACATCCCGATTTTTTTGGCCCTAATTTCGATTGGATAAATAGGGCCGTGTTCATTCAGTTGAAGCCGGGGGTTGTGAAATTGAGGATTATGAGGGATTTTTGGATAAAGAAAATAATCAATTTGATAAGTGAGACATCAGTTGATTATATAGGAGTCAATTTGAATTGAATTAAGAGAAATTATAAGGTTCGCCTATGGTCGTACTTTTAGGATTTAAATTGGTTCTATGGACGAGCCAAGGTGTGAATTAAAATATGTTGACATTGGATTAATTTTATGGACTTCAATTGGATTCAATTGAAAGAAAAATTGAAAGAATTAAGATGTGCAAGAATTAGACCCCGGCGGAAAAATAAAATGGACCCATTGGATTGAGGTTGTGAGAGTTTGAGTGAGTGGAGGATGACCTCACATGAGGTCATGGTGGGCCACTAGAGGAAAGAAAGAAAAAGGAAAAGGAAAAGAAAAAGGAAAAGGGGGAGAGAGAGAAGAGAGGGGGGCCCACATCTTCTTCTTCCTTGGAATAGAGAGAGAAAAGGAGGAGAGAGAGGAGAGGAAGAGAGGGGCACGACTGGCCAAGGAGCCGCCGCCGACCGCCCCCAGCCCGCGCGCCACCGCCTCCCCGTCGTCGCCCACGCCCCGCGCCCGCGTGCCAGCCCGCCGCCGCCGCGCTCCGCCTCGCCCTCCGCCTCACCTCGCCGTCGCCGCAGCTCGCTCGCGCGCCAGCAGCCCGCGCCAACCGTCCCCGTCGTCGTCCCCAGCCAGCCCACGGCCGCCGCCCAGCTCCGCCAGCCACCGCCGTGCCTCGCCGCCGTCCAGCCGCCCCTCTCCCCCGCCGAAGCCCCCTCCGTCGCGCCCTCCTCAGCCCGGTTCAGCAGCTCCAAGATTTGGGTTTTTCAGCCCCTTTGAGGGCCGTTTTAGCCGGCTTCCCGGCCTCGGATGCTAGGCCCGCTTTGGAGTTTATCGTTCCCGGCATCGCGCTCGTTGTTTTGGTCCGTTCGGTTTGCTAATCGGGTGAGTTACCTCACTAATCCTTAATTAGACGGTTAATTATGCCCTAAGTATGTTTAGTTTGAATTAAGTATGTTTAGGTGGTTAGATTAGATTATTTTATTATAAGTTGGATTAAGAAATTGGGTTAAGTTTAATTGTGTTTAATTAAAGTTAAGAATGGTTTAATTAAAGTTAAGTGTTGATGTGACATAATTGGATTTTAATTTAGATTTATTTAAATATTCGAAATTCGGATTATTAAAATAATATTAAAATATTCCGAAATTAATTAAATATTATTATTAAAAAAAACGGAAAAATTTATTTTTAGCCCCTAGGTTGCTCGTAATTTCGTGCCGATCGCTCGCGTGATGTCGAATTTAAATTTGATGCTTGATTGGTGGCGAATTGAGTGTGATTGCGTAAATTAGGGGTTATGTGTAGAAATTCCAATTGTAGAAATTCATGGGGATTTGGCCGTGATTGACCGCTTATTAGAGACCGTGCCTATTGAGGCCGTGATGAACCGCTTAGGAGAGGCCGTGCCGAGTGGGGCCGGGATGCCACTAGTTGTTGAACCGTCTATGAGAGGCCGTGCCAAGTGGGGCCATGATGCCACTAGTTGTTGACCGCCTATGAGAGACCGTGCCGAGTGGGGCCGTGATGCCATTAGTTGTTGACCGCCTATGAGAGGCCGTGCCGAGTGGGGCCGTGATGCCACTGTCGTGCCGAGTGGGGCCGTGATGCCACTAGTTGTTAACCGCCTATGAGAGGCCATGCCGAGTGGGGCCGTGATGCCACTAGTGTTGAACCACCTTTTTGAAGATCGTGCCACGTGGGGCCGTGATTACCACCGATTGTTGAGTCTACCCTTAGGGTCGTGGTTGAGAGTATTGATTGGTTTGTAGAATGACATGTAATCGGCCGAGCCGATTGATCGCTGAGACGATCCAAGTGGTTGATTGGTTGATGATGTGATTGCGCCGTGCTTTATTTAATTATCACATTTGCACGTGATTGAATAATGTGAACTGTACTAACCTGCAGGCGCGGACTATTGTGAGGTAAGTCTTCTTGACGTGTGGTTAGGTCATGCTGGGGTGTATTTTCTTTCTAATAGGGGCTTAGGAGGGGTGAACTTGCTGAGACAATGTCTCACCCCGTTGTGGGAAACACATTTCAGGGTCGCAGATGATGATTCCAGCAGAGTCAGGTGGATTGCCGGTGCAGTTGGGCAAGGAGTCGCAGAGCCAAGAAGATGGAGGATCGACGATCGAATCTTTTTAATGACCTTAGGACTGTTCTTTCTAGATAGTGGATCGATCCCTAGTGTATAGACCTCGACCCAGTTTGGCTGCATGTAATCCTTGTTTGATTTTATGTTAGCATGTTGGCTTGTATTAAATGGATTTTTGTTCCTGCTGTTCTATCCTGCTTTTAAATTGTCATGGGATTTTTAATACGTTCCGCATGCGCTTAATAAATTAATTTGGGTCGGCGACACTACCTGGGAATGTTGCAATATCACGACCATGGCGGGTTGTTCACGTGTCTCGGGGTTCGGGGCGTGACAACTGCTGTTGGTGGGAAATAGGTACGGTACGTAGCCGAACCCAGTTAGCGGTGAATCCAATTTTTCACAAAAGGACTAAACATATAAAAGTAGATTGTCATTTCACTTTAGACAAAATTCAAGAAGGGATCATCTTGCAGTTGCGAGGAAGACAGGTGGGAACCCTAAGAACCCACGGATGGATGAACAATATCAGAAGAAGCCATCCAACGGCGCCTTTTTGCCCAACAACCTTTTTGGATCCAACGGTGGACATCAAAAGACATTCAACAATGGATATTCCTCCTTTGGTGCACCCGAATCTAACAGCCCTCACTTGGCCACATCAACACCCATTTATATGGGATCAAACGAACCACGTCATGCCACGTCATTGCACATATTAGGTGGGCAAATTTCCAAAAATAAAGGAAAAATTTGTGAATATTGCAGACTTCTGCATCATACAATTGAAACTTGCTGGAAACTGCATGGGAAGCCCAGTGATAAAGAAAAAAAGGAAAAGGAGTTTTTTGCTTATTAGGTTTCGGCACTGAGGACTAATGGGGCACACCAACCAATTACCCAAGACCAGTACCAGAATATCATGAGAGCTCTGGATCGTTTGACCACAAATAACAAGACTGCAAGTTTTTCAGGTACTATCCTTGGTAAAACAAATTCAATATCAGCTGATGCATGGATTATAGATTCGAGTGCCAGCGATCATATAATTTGCGATGAGAAATTATTTTACCATGCCTAGAAAAGCCCATACTCATATTCCGTACATCTTCTAAATGGCAATATTACTCATGTCACTAAGGTTGGAACTATTCACCTTAGCTCCAATATTGTCCTTAAAAATGTTCTTCATATCACAGAGTTTAATTCAACCTAATATCTATCTCAAAAGCTTGCGAAGATAATTCTTGTCATGTCATATTCAACTCCGACAATTGTTTTTTTCAAGACCTTTCGACTGGCAAATCGATGGGCTTGAGTAGTGTTGCGCAAGGACTTTATTTTTTGATTAGTTTTTCTGAAGTTTTTGATAGAAGCACATCTTGTAATGCTATTATCAATAATAAGAATCTCATTTTCCATCAGTACTTGGGTCATAGTGCGTGTTTCCCTTACTCAAAATGTCCCATTTGCCCCCTAACTAAACAATCTTGGACACATTTTCCCACTAGCACATCTCGAGCCACCATTGCTTTCTCTTTACTCCACATTGATATATGGGGATCCTATCATACACCACATCGAGATGGGTTATGATTCTTCCTTACTATTGTTGACGATTATAGTCGCGCAACTTGGGTTTTCCTTATGCAATTAAAGAGTCAAACCTTTCCAATTCTATCCAAGTTCCTCACTCTCATTGAAAACCAATTCAACAAATCTGTCCAAAGAATTCGTATGGACAATGGACATGAGTTCTATACTAGAGAGTGTGAATCTTTTCTATCTTCTAAGGGGATAATCCATGAAAGCTCCTGCACCTATACCCCTCAGTAGAATGGATCGTAGAGCGTAAATATCAGCATATCTTAGAGGTCGCTCGTGCTCTTAAATACCACGCTTCGATTCCTGAATATTTTGGGGAGACTGTGTTATTACGGCAGCCTATTTAATTAATCGAATGCCAACACGAATTCTCAATGGGCAAACCCTTTTTCAATTGCTTTATGGAAAAGAAGCAAGAATTGACAACCTAAGAGTATTTGGATGCTTGTGTTATGCCACAACTGTAGTGCCTCACAATAAAATGGATCCTCGTGCCATTCCATGTGTCTTTATGGGATATCCCTCTTTGCATAAAGGTTATAAAGTCATGGAGATCTCTACAAGGCATTTCTTCATAAGTAGAGATGTAGTTTTTCATGAAGACATATTTCCATTTCGGGACAATACCCCCTCATCCTCTATCTCAACTTATGATCGCCGCCCTTTTTTATCATAAGAAGATCTATCTTTGGAGTCTCCATATGTAATTATTGCACCAGAACAACCTACACCGGTTACAACAAATCCATCATATCATTGAGCTTAATCACCCATTCTTTCATATGAAGAAAATCAACCACCTGGATCTCCAATCACTTCTTCACAACAGGAATTGCAGTATTCTTCACAAGACTCCTTACCTGTTATTTCTGAAGAAGGAAGAATACGGCAACATTGGCGTTCTGGTCGACATATACGACCACCCACTTGGACAAAGGATTACATATGTCCTACGCTAGACTCTCTAGGTACACAACATCCAGTATCTTCATATGTTTGTTTTAGTTGATTGTCACTGGAACATATGTGTTGCATTAGTCGGATTTCTAAAAAGCAGAAGTCGTCTTCCTATTATGAGGCAACACGTGACCCCAAATGGCAAGATGCAATGGAGGTTGAGCTTAAAACACTAACTAAAAATCACATGTGGGACATTGTTCCATTACCTCCGCACCGAAGACCCATTGGCTACAAATGGGTTTACAAGATCAAGTTCAAGGCAGATCGTTCCATTGAAAGATACAAGGCTCGATTAGTTGCAAAGGGTTTCACACAATGGAAAGGTTTTGATTATCATGAAATCTTTTCCTCTGTAGCTAAGAAAGTCACTGCTTGTTCCTTTTTATCCATTGCAGCCATCCGTAATTGGCAACTACATCAGATGGATGTCCATAATGCGTTCTTACATGGAGGCCTAGATGAAGAAATTTACATGGAACTTCCACAGGGTTTACGCAGATAGGGGGAGTCTCATATGTGTCGTCTACGCAAATCCCTGCAAGTTACAGACTAATTAGTGCAGGATTTCAACACTCCAAGCATGACTATGCTTTTTTCACTTGGACTGAAGGTACTTCATCAATTTATATGTTGATATATGTCGATGACATTCTTATAATGGGGAACAATGAGATGGCTATCACGAAGTTCAAGAAATATTTGCATTCTGCTTTTCATATCAAGGATTTGGGACATCAAAAATATTTCCTAGGTATTGAAATAGCTCAATCTGATAAGGGAATCAGTCTTAGTCAATGAAAGTTCATTCTGGAGATAGTTTCAGAAGCAGAGTTATCAGGATGCAAACCAACTGACATACCAATTAAATAGAATGCGAAACTGACAACATGTGAATATAATATGAGCTTGCCCTCATCTATTGTTGATCTATTGCTGGAGGATCCATCGGGATATCAACGTCTTGTTGTAAAACTTATCTAACTCACCATGACAAACCCCGACATATCTTATTCAATACAGATACTCAGCCAGTTCATGCATAAGCCGAAACAATCCCATAAGAATATAGCATTGAAGGTTGTGAAGTACTTGAAGGGATGTCCAGGACTTGGTATTTTTTTATCTTGTGACTGCAATATGAAGATAACAGCCTATTGTGATACAGATTATGCTACTTATCCAATGACGAGAAGATCAATTATTGGCTTTTGTATCAAACTGGGGAAGTCACTCATTTCATGGAAGACAAAGAAGTAGTCAACCGTAGCATTATCGTCAGACGAATCAGAATATCGAGCCATGGTAAAGATTGTTTGTGAGATAGTGTGGATTCGTGGGCTACTCTCAGACCTTAGAGTACAATTCGATGGACCTAGTGACTTATTTTGTGACAACGATGCTGCTCTCAAGTTAGCAGCGAATCCAGTTTTTCATGAAAGGACTAAAGATATAGAAGTGGATTGTCACTTCACTCGAGACAAAATTCGAGAAGAGATCATCACATACATACCTTTTGAGCAAGCTAGGTGTCCTTGACATATATAGGCCACCAGCTTAAGGGGAAGTGTTGGAAATATGATGGCAAATATCGACTTCATATCGATTAAATTGCCAATTAATCGATTTAGTTAATTTGTGATTAGCTTTGTAAAGTGGGAATGTAATCGTAGCACAATCGTATATATTCTCTTTCCTGTTTTTCTTTTGTAATATATATAGAATAGTGCTCTTGTACATGAATATACTGAAAAACACATATTACAATTTCTCCCAAAACACTCTCCATTTTTTCTATCATTTTCTGTCAGAAACTTCTCGAAGACATAGCAAGGGTTCAAGATGAGATAGTTGCAGTTGTCACTCAGTTAAAATAGTGCCCGAGGCGAGCTAGATGCACTTGCCACTCAGTTGAAATGGGATAAAGAATCAGTGTTGACGAAGATACGGGCATGAGTAGGAACGTATTCCAACATCGCAACTGCAACTAAGATCCAAGATGGGATGAAGAAACAAAGTTGATTAGATTAATTTGAAAACGTCATAGCCCAAAACTAGGAAAAACAAGTAAGATTTCTACCAACATGTGAGAGTGAGATTCTATATTCTTCGCTTTTTTGGAACCATCATGCGTGGAGCTTAGTGAAACTTACTGGAGTAAGGTCAAATATTTGGGACTGAGAACTTGTGTCATGCATGTAGATATATGCTTGTAATGTAAAAGCCTATCCTCATGTGCAAAGTAAAGATTATCGTGCTCCTAAATTATCAGTAAATGATTCTACTAGTGGATACGATGCTCACGTTATTCTGTTTCATAAGGCGGTGGACTGTGGTCATAAAAAAAACTGCAAATAATACTAATTTACAAAAGGATCATTGAAATACCATACTGATATTGTCACACCCCGACTTACAAGAAAAAAAATGGCATGACACTGGCCGTCCTTTCACCAAAGGACACAGCCTCAACATAACCAAAAGTCAACTCGATATCAACATATATACATCCACATATATATATTTGACAAAAATGGCATTTGGTTACAACATCAGAGTATATCTATAACCCACCAAAACAAAATATAAATATTCTACAAAGACTAACTTATAAACCTATTAACTATACATAAGTCATACCAAAAAGTTCCCCACCACAAAAGTCCTCTCCAAACGAACGCTCATGCCTACTTGCGACTCGCTGAAAAACCTGAAAATAAGTATAAGAGAGGAGTGAGCTATCACGGCTCAATGAGTAACACATTTCTTCTCAGCCGATCAAGAAATCACTATGTGCATTTAAAACATAACTCAAATACATAATCATAACTCAAATACCGAAGATACCAATAGTCCAGTCCATTAGTCAATCTCATAAAACATACATCAATGGTCTATTCTATTATTTAATCTCATCAAATCACATCGAGGGTCCATTCCATCGACCAAACTCAACTCACATGTTAATGGTTCACTCCATCGACCAATTCATGCTCAAATGTCTAACCATGGTCACGCGTAACGCCCGTGACAAGACGACCAAGATTCCCCCCTTGGCAAGGTCTCCACCTATTATTAGCCGGTGGCTCGGCCCACAAGGATATCCTAGACTAATATGAATATCAAAACATTCTCCAAAATATTTCATGATTCTTTCACAAAAAATTTCACAAATACTTTTTCAAACAACCATTCAAATCAAAGTCGAAATATAACTTCCTTCGAACAATAAAAATGGCAGTAATAACTCGATCTTGTTTTATGCAACAAAATATGCTTTTTATCAACTCATAGAATATATAATCCACCATATTTCTCAAAACATGAGTTTAAAATACAAAAAAGAAATAGTGTCACTCACCTGGAAAAAGCCAAAAATCAACTACAACGCTCACTCGACTCAACGCACTCAGATCCCTAACAATTAATGGAAAAATAATATCAAAAGGCCAAGTAAAAATGACGACTCGCCTATACTAGGCCTAATTGTCGATAAAAACGACACCTATGTGCCACGAAAGCTCGCATTTAGCATAAACCCATCATTTCCCGCTAGGCACGGCCCATGCGCCAACTTCGTCACGCCATAACTTCCTCCACAAAAATCCGTTTTGAGCCATCTTACAGACTTTAGAAAGCTCTCTTAACATCCAATAACAACCCCAACTCAGCCGCTCCAAAACAGTACCGAAAATAACAAAAAAAAAAAAACCCGAATCTACTGTTCGCTACAATACCAGAATGTGCCCCCAACTTCAAAATTTCGTTCCCGACAAACCGCAAGCTCAAATCACAATCCGTAAGATGCTATAGTTTCACAACATCCCAAAGTACCATTTCTACAAAAATATGCAGCTCAACGACTCAAAAATCGGGCTTCGCCACACAAATATCCAAGAAATCCGAATTTCGAGCCCTAATTGCGGCGATTGCTTCAAGTAGATGATTAAAGGCTTCAATTTCTTACCGGCATTGCAAAACACACTTGAGTCGGCTTAATGAAGCATCCGGATCAAGTGCGTGCCAAAATTTTTTTTTTCCTTTTTCTCTTTTTCCTTTCTCTTCTTTCTCTCTTCTCCCCTGTTTCTCTCGATTCTACCCGTGCTCCTTTTTCTCTCTTTTTATAAGCCAGCCGAAGCTTCTCCACTTTCCTTCAGCTTCCCTTTTTCACTTTTCAAACTCTTTCTTTTCCTTTTATTTTATTTTCTGTTAAAGCCCATATCTTACATTCTCCCCTCCCAAAAAAAAATTTCGTCCTTGAAATTTACGGGTATCTCAATCATGAAACAAGTGAGGGTATTTATGCCTTGCCTCTTCATCAAGTTCCCATGTGGCCTCTCTCTCTGTGTGATTTTGCCACTGGATCTTCACATAAGAAATAGTGCGTCGTCGTAAGACATGATCCTTTTTGTCGATAATACGAATGGGCTGCTCTTCGTATGTTAAGTTTTCTCTCAACTTCAATGGTGTAAAATCCAGAATGTGATCAAGATTTGGCACATATTTCCGTAATAAGGATACATGGAACACATTATGGACTCCAGATAATACTGGTGGTAAAGCAAGTTTATAAGCAACTTTACCAATCTTATCTAATATCAAAAATGGTTGCACGTATCTTGGGCTTAATTTACCACACGTACCAAATCTCATGATGCCCTTCATAGGAGAAACCTTCAAGAATACATGGTCTCCTACATCAAATTCTACTTTGCGCCTCTTAAGGTCCGCATAACTTTTCTGACGACTTTGTGTTGAAATAGGCTAGTGAATCCACTTAGAGAGGGGTGAATAGATGATTATGGAATTCTTTTGGAATCCTTTACTGAAATATACTTTAATATGAAAATCATATCAGAAACAAATAGATCATGCATCCATAAAACAAGTAGAATAGGGTAAGAGAAAATTGACACAAGGATTATAGTGGTTCAGCTTATTGCAAGCCTACGTCCACTCTCCATGCTGGCAACCAACTGGTTGTAATCACTATGTAGCAAATGAGAGCTATTACAATTCACGAACTAGACTTCTTCAGTAGAAAGTCTCTCCTACAGCTTCTTACCATTTCGCACTATAAGCGACTCTCTTTGATACACAACTTTGAGCACAAGAGATTTTTGAGAACAAGAGATATCAGAGGTTCTAACTTCGAAATTTTTCTATCGATTCTCTCATTACCTTCGAACAACTCTGGCCCACCTTAAATAACCTTCGTGCCTCCATACCCGTTAGCACTTTCCAAGAATTCATCCAATCAACTTTGTTGGACTGAATCAATTTAAGTGATCTTCACGTTGTCGAAAATATAAGTAGAAAATAGCTCGTCAATCCTGCTCGCCCATACAAACAGAATCTTGAGTTTCCAAAATTAGATCCTTCCAAAAATTCGCTTGAACTTCAACGGATAAAATCCGCAGAAAAAATCTTCCGAGCTCACAATCACAGCTAGAGATATTCCATGGATAAGTTAGAGAAGATAATATCCAAATCTTAATTTCCTTAACCATAAAAATAATCTGCTGTCAGCTTAACAAAGTCGCAAACTGTCTTCAGACTTTGATTTGGGTCTGGAGAACTTCAGACCGTAACTCTGGGTCTAACTGTCTTCGGATTTAAAACTTTGAACCGTAACTTTAGGTCCGATTTTGTCTTGACAGAAATGCTTGGGTCTTGAACTCTTCAGACTTAACCGATTGGGTCTTGGATATTTCAAACTTTACTGACGAGGTTGTTTTGTTAACTTCAAAACTTACAAGAGATTTTTCTTCAACAATCTCCCCCTTTTTTATGGTGACAAAATACCTCGTCAGATTTGCAAATTTATAACCTGCAAAGAAAACTAATATATATTTTGAGGATTACTTCTGCAAAACAGAAAAAAAAAATGTTAGTCCAATAACAATTATCCTTACAAATATAATGATCCTGCAAATTCACAAGTCTAAGGATCCAAACATCAAATCAGCATAAAGTCATAGAGGTTCAAATAGACAATCCAAACCAAATCCAAACAAAAATCAAAATAGTCTAAACGAAATAAAAGTTCAAAAAGAGAAACGATCTCAAATCTGCAAAATACTCTCCCTCTTTTTGTCCCATCAAATGAGGTAGAGTGGTCAAGAGTGGGTTTCAAAAAGATTTAGGGCTCTTCTGGCATGCGAACAAGATGAAATTTGCTAAGCGTCTGCACAGTCTTCTCAAGATTCGCAAGAGCTTCCTTCATTGAAATCAACTCTGCACCCTTGTCACTTGATTCCACTTGAATTTTGAGTGCATTGATTTGGTCTTGCATGCTCACGGAAATACTCAGCATCGCCTTCTTAAGATCCCTCAGCTCAAAATCCATTCCAAAAACCTGCTTCTTTAGGTCCAGCATAACATCTAGCAGTTGTGAAAATGCTGTTGTGTTAGCATTACCTGTGCTTGGACCAGCAGAGTCAGTTCTTGGAGTTTGAAAATTTGGCGCATCCTTTTCAGCCATTTCCTTCCCTGATGGAGAGGATTCTTCAATTTCTAGGAAATGAGATGCATAGACATTCTCAGCATCTGCACTTGACCTACTCACATCACTATAATGTAATGGCAATATTGTTCCCTGATCAGCAGCAACTCCCCCTGTTTGGTTGCCAATGGGTGGAGTCGAGTATTCTTTGCCAAACTCCATTTCAGCACTTTGATGCGTTTCGGTCTCTTTCCCAGATTGAGCAAATGATGGTTCAAATCATGCAGCCATATCCTCTTGTGCTTTGCTTTCCTCTTCATCTCTCCTTCTTCTCTCTTCCTCTTCTCTTTTCACCTCTTCTTCATCTCTTCTTTCTTCTTCCTTTCCTCTTCTCTCTTCCTCTATTTTTCCTCTTCTTCTTTCCTCACTCTCTCAACTGCTTCTTTCTCCTCTGCTTCTCTCCTTGCCCTCTCTCCAGCATCAGTTCTCAAGCTAACTGAGCTCCTCAATTTTGAGAGAGCAGACAAAATCATGGTGTCATCAAAATCTTCTTCATCCTCTTCGTCCTGCAAGATGACTTTCCTTCGCTTTTTCTCAACCATGGGCTCTTTGCCCTTTCTCTTTGTAGAAGCAGTGAGGGTCTCCTTTGAGGGTGCCTTCTCCTTCAACCTTTCCAGTGCAGTGTTTAGCTCTGGAATCTTCATCTTCATCACCATCTTGTAACCAACAAGCATCAGACTTAAATTGGTCAGGCATAAGGGTGCAAGGATCTGAATTTCGAAATGCCTGAATAACTTGGTGATGACAGACAAATAAGGCAGTTGGCCCTTATCCTTAACCACAGTTCGGTACATGTGGAAAAGAATAACATGAGGGAGTGAAAAGGGCCTGCCTTGGTTGAGGGCAAACATCAGCTTAGCTTCAGTCTTGGAGACATCGGTTTTGAGGTTGTCTTGGACCTGAGACAGTTGATGATGATCTTGTGCAGCAACACATTTGAGGCATTCATCCTTGTATAGGATATTTTGCCTTCCACTTTTCTATCACGCACAATTTCAAGGGTTGCAAAGGCTGTGGACACTTTTATTGGTTGGAAACTCCTTCTTTCCACCCCAATAACATCAGTCAGTGTGTCAACATCAACAATATACTCTTTGTCCATATAAATAAAGGACAACCTATTCGCATCTAGAAACGACAAATTCGAATAAAAATATGCCGTAAGTTCAGGGTAGGCATTTGTCGTGTCTGTGCAGAATTTCTCCAACTGCAGCCTTGCAAACTTCTCTCTAAGATTTATCTCCAATGAATCAAGGAAGTCGAAGTCCACACTCCTCAGATTTACAACACCTCTCTTCAACAACTTGGTGTACATCCGTCCATGCTCTTTAGATCGAAAAAGACTACCCGAAGGACAAACTGAGTTCACAGCCACACCCATTCGCGGCTGGAAATGAGAGAAAAGTCTCTCATCATCGTCCAATGTCTGGCTTACAGTACTGTAAAGCGAATCACTCGAAATATTCTTAAGAGATCTTTGAGCAATCCCTTTTTCAACAATTTTAAGGTCCTCCATCTCTCGCAAGAAGATATACTCACTCTTATATCCTCTTTCTTTTAGAAAGTCCTCGATCATCTTTAAGCTTGTTCCCCCGGCCTTCAGCCTATTATAAAGATCAAATGCAAGCTTTGGTTTTAGGGTTCTTACCGGCTCTACTTCAGTAATCTCTTCCTCAAAAAGAAAATCATATCACAACTCAAAATTTGATATATAAATATCAAAGCATTCTTCAAAATATTTCATGATTCTTTTACAAAGAATTTCACAAATCCTTTTTCAAACAACCATTCAAATCAAAGTCGAAATATAATTTCCTTCGAACAATAAAAATGGCAGTAATAGCTCGATCCTGTTTTATGCAATAAAATATGATTTTTATCAACTCATAGAATATATAATCCACCATATTTCAAAACATGAGTTTAAAATACAAAGAAGAAATAGTGTCACTCACATGGAAAAAGCCAAAAATCCACTACAACGCTCATTCGAATCAACGCACTCGGATCCCTAACAATTAACGGAAAAATAATATCAAAAGGCTGAGTAAAATTGATATTCGCATAGCGACTCGCCTATACTAGGCCTAATTGTCGATAAAACGATACTTATGCGCCACGAAAGCTCGCATTTAGCATAAACCCATCATTTCCCGCTAGGCGCAGCCCATGCGCCAACTTCGTCACGTCATAACTTTCTCCACAAAAATCCGTTTTGAGCCATCTTACAGTCTTCAAAAAGCTCTTTTAATGTACAACAACAACCCCAACTCAACCGCCCCAAAACAGTACCGAAAACAACAACAAAAAGGGACCCGAATCTACTGTTCGCTACTGTACCAGAATGCGCCCCCAACTTCAAAATTTCGTTCCGGACAAACCGCAAGCTCAAATCATAATCCGTAAGATGCTATAGCGTCACAACATCCCAAAGTACCATTTCTACAAAAATATGCAGCTCAACAACTCAAAAATCGGGCTTCGCCACACAAATATCCAAGAAATCCGAATTTCGAGCCCTAATTGCGGCGATTGCTTCAAGTAGATGATTAAAGGCTTCAATTTCTTACCGGCATTGCAAA
This sequence comes from Eucalyptus erythrocorys, assembly GCA_014182555.1. Classification (NCBI taxonomy): domain Eukaryota; kingdom Viridiplantae; phylum Streptophyta; class Magnoliopsida; order Myrtales; family Myrtaceae; genus Eucalyptus; species Eucalyptus erythrocorys. Next base: position 16,661,015 of record CM024602.1, read on the forward strand.
ACACACTTGAGTCGGCTTGATGAAGCATCCGGATCAAGTGCGCGCCAAAATTTTTTTTTCCTTTTTCTCTTTTTCCTTTCTCTTCTTTCTCTCTTCTCCCCGTTTCTCTCGATTCTGCCCATGCTCCTCTTTCTCTCCCTCTTTCTCTCTTTTTATAACCCAACCGAAGCTTCTCCACTTTCCTTCAGCTTCCCTTTTTGACTTTTCAAACTCTTTCTTTTCCTTTTATTTTATTTTCTGCTAAAACCCATATATTACATATATAATATGGAGATTCTTGAAGAGAATGATTAGCACTCGGAAGAAAAAGCAGAACAACTAGAATCAAAAAGAGATTGATAAGCATTGTAAACAATTTCGAAAAGTTAGCTTCGAGGAAATTTTCTGCATACTCTGAGTCAACAGGCACTCTGGATCTATGGATCATGGAACTAAGATTTATCACATGTCCAGTAGAAGAAAGCTAAGAAGACTACAGCAAAAATCATGATTCACATACAATGTCGGCACACATATCAATCGGTGTGATAACACCACAGTGTTACACTAGTGACGGGCAGACCGATGAATTCCTATCTAGACCTCCCCAAAAAATTGATTTTGGCTCCCAATCTGAAACACCCAATTTGAGACTTTTCATTAGAGATAGTCATAATACCAATTTTGTTCCTCAACATGATCTACTCAACATTAGTCACATGCAACAAAAAGGGGAGCTGAACACCTAGAGTGTCGGGGATTTTTTTTGTTTTTTGGTCAGTGTCGGGTGGATATTAAAGTGATAAAAGTTATAAAAATGACATTTAAGTATCATTTTGAAAAAAAAAAATGGAGCGCTTGAATACCAAGTCTGGTGAAGATGGCCAGAAATCCTACATGGCAATTTTTTAATAGTATAACTCGCTGATGTAGCATGCCAAAGAGCTGAGTCAACGACGAAGAATCAAAACAACATCATTTTATCCTTTTTTTTTAATTTTAATATAAATATTAATTAAATAAAAATAATTATATTAATTTTTAAATCAAATATATTTATTTAAAAAAAAAAAAAAAAAAAGGAGGAGAACAAGAACAAGAGAAAAGAAGCAAAAGGAGGAGAAGGTAGAAGGTGAGGGCTTAGCCCTCGCCGCCACCTCTTTGCCGTCACCAGCCCTTCTAGCAACAATGGGGGGAAGGTCGATTGGGGTAATCTGTCCTAGCCAAGGTCCAACGACCTCTGTCGACTAATGGCGAGGGCCTATGAGCCTTCGTCAAGAACTAGGGCAAGGGTTGCAACCCTCCCCCAAATCTAGCATGAGTCGTTAGCCTCACCCGGTCAAGCCAAGGGTTGCCGTTGGATGGGGCTAAACCCTAGCCAAGGCCCAACAACCCCAATCGACTCTCCCCCCACCATTGTCGGCCCTTCCGACGAGGGTGGGGAGGCAGCAATGAGGGCTCAGCCCTCAGCCACCGCAATCTTCGTCTTCTTCCTTTTTAAAAAATATTTAATTAATATGTAACTAAATTTTGTTTTAAATTTAATTTAATTAATATTTAAATTAATTATCTAGCAATGATGTAGTTTTTGCACTTATCTCGTTAGAAAATTGTCACGTCAGCATTTTGGCCATATTTTCTCACTGTTGGTACCTAACTAATCCATTTTGCTCCGATTTTGGTACTTATGTGTTATTTCCGTAACTTTTGATACTTAAATATCCCCTTATGTTATGTTTTGACACTTCATATGTTCTTTTGCCAACGAAAAAAACAATGTAGAGAGCACAATAACGGATAAATAAGAACATTGGCTATGCATAATTACAAGAATTTTTTTTTTGTCAATACCACGAAAAACTCAAAATTGATACATCTATAACAAATTTATCCAAACTAATTTTTAGTCACAAAAAACCCTAAACCGATAAATATGTGACAAATTGACCTCAAGTGACAAAAAAAAATCCCAAACTGATACACTTGTGATAAATTTATCCCAAACTAATATTTTGACCTCAAAAACCTTAAATTAGTATATTTGTGATAAATATACCCTCCGTTAAATTATATTCATACGATGAAAAATACAAAATCGGTAAAATTGTGATAAACGGAGAGTAAAATCTTAAATAAATACATAAGCGAACTGTTATATGTTATTTAATTCAGTAATTTGACAGCAAAATATAACGAAAACTAATAAATGAAAAATTTATCACAAATGTACCAGTTTGGGATAAATAAATTTGTCAAAAGTGTATTAATTTTGAATCTAATGATCAAAAATTAGTTTTCGGTAAATTCATCATAAGTATATCAGTTTTGGATTTTTACGGTATTAACCCTCATTTTTCCTCACATTTCCAAGAGTGAAGAATTTGAGCTTGTCCAACATGAAGAGAACGCAATTTAAAAAATAAAAAGATAAAAAGATAAAAAGATAAAAGCCACGGTATCAATACCATCTAAACACATTGAAGCAATGGGCATAAGCTAAGAAAACTTGTGCTCACTCGTTCTCTTGCCCCAAAAGAGAATTTATCTTCAGATTAATACAATGAAAAATCTCAAACCGGTACACAATAAATTTATCCTAAAGTAATTTTTTGACCACAAGAAGCCCCAAATTATTACATTTGTGAAAATGTATTTATATTAGTTTCCATCAAATTTTACCTAAGTTTGGATTAAGACAGTTGATGAATGTACCGATTTGAGGTTTCACCCTCCATTCATCGTAGATATACCAATTTGTCATTTTTGGTAATATTAATCTAATTTAACATAAACTAACGAATAGTAAATTTATCATAAATGCACTACTTTGGGATTTTTAATTGTCAATAAATTAATTTGAGGTAAATTTATTATAGACATTCCAATTTGAGATTTTTTATGATATTCATCATTTATCCTCGTTATACCAAACACGATCATCATCACTGGGAATCGGTTCACGAAGCTCCCGACTTAAGAGAGCCCAAGAATGGATAATCAAGAAGCTGACCATTGTCCAGATCCAAACACCAAGAAGAAGAACAGAGCGCTTGCTTTCACCTTTTCTCCCTTTTATTCTCGTAATTATATTTCAACGATATCCCATATTCAACGGGAAACAAAGGTTGTTCGACCTGGGTCTGCGTTTTCATAATCTAACGTCATTTAAGGAACAACATGTTACGCAATGCTCGCCACACGAAAAAATCAGCATCGTCTCCAGGCAAATGTTAATGTGATATTTGAAAACATTAGGTTTGCAGGACATCTTCCTGCTCGTCCTACTTTTTTCAGCGTGACTGTAATTTTTATTTATACAAATTTACAGATGAATCGTTTTTATCCTTCAGAATTCCATTAACTTTCCAGGCCGATGAGAATATAAGTTACGTGTACTGCACAAAATGAATTGTTCGACAAATCCATAATTTACTAACACGTTTACTGAGTTACTAGCGAAAAAAAAAAAAAAAAACAAAAATCTGCATGAAATTACTGGACACAACTAGAAGTTACCCTTATCTCTCGAAAATCACCAACCACATATAAAATTAGAAAAATCACATAAATGATTTCCGAATTTTGATCAAATGTGTAATATCGTCCCTGAATTTTTTATTTATTAATGTGGTCTATGAACTTTTAAACATTTTCTTATAATCTATGAATTACCCCAAACATTATCGATAGTTCTAAGACCATATTAAATGAATTAAAAATCTAAATACAATAAGGCACACTTGGCTAAAGTAAAAACCACGTTGCATAAATAAAAAGTTTCGAGACCATTGGACTAGAGTTTATAGATCAATTGTGTAATTATCCCTATGGAAATTTTGTGGCAAAAGCTACGTTATCCTTAGTTTTGCGCAATATGATCAAGCATTCAATCATGGCAATAACATTCTCACTCTACTATTGGAGCGCCAAATGGCAATGTTCCAATCAGAACAAGAGAGTTCAACCTATTCACTTATTCTTCTCGACCCTCCGCATATGATTCGTGAAGGGTCGAGGTCATCAAAACCTCTACAAAATGGAAATGCCCGAGGCATTCGTCTCCAAGTTATTCATGAATTGAGTCTATTTCACAGCGAACAGGTTCTATCTTCTTGTGGTTGGTAAAGCACATTAAACCATTCGAACTCACCAAACAAGACAAGACAAGCATATTCCCACCAAGTTTTGCTGCCAAGAAAGCCCGATGTTGGATAAGAACTCAAAATGACTATGCCTGTGAAGCAATAAACAAATCAAAAGTATAGGGAAGGTATATATGCCGTGCGATGGGAAAAAGGAAACTGGATTTCCTTACCGCCATAAAAGGCCTGACCTCCTGACTTAGGCAGCCATTCGCACCCCTCCATTTAGCTCCAATAATATTGAAAAGGACAGAGAGAGAAGAATGGAGATTTGCCATTTCAGCCACAAGCATTGGCTGACCCTCTCTGCGATGCACGACGCCGGCAAGATTTGCAGGGCATGCTCGAGACCCATCTTCGATTTCGGCTACGTTTGCCACGACTGCAACTTCCACCTTCACAAGAGGTGCGCCAAGTTGCCTCAGAGCATCCACCACTGTCTTCATCCCAAACACCCTCTCACCCTCCACTTCAATCAATCAGAGACCTTCGAGTGCAGCGTCTGCAAGGAAACTGACTCCAGGTTCACCTTCCGATGCTGCGAGTGCAACTTCAACATGGACGTGACCTGTTTCTTAAGGAACCAGCCTTGTCTTAATCTCCCTCCTCGAGAAGAAAAAACGAGGAAGCTACAGCATTTCAGCCACAACCACCCCTTGACACTTTGTTTCCTCACAAAGCAGAATAATAGGAAATGTGCCGGATGTCAACAGAAAATTTGTGGTCCAGCTTATTGCTGCAAGGTATGCCAACCTCCGTTCACACTCGACAAATCCTGCGCTCAATTGCCATGCCGGAAAGAACATCCTTTCCACCCTTTGCACTCCTTCATACTCTGTAAAAAATCGCCTTATCGTGATCAACGAGCGATCTGTGATGCCTGTAAGAAGACCATCTGTGGTTTTGTGTACCACTGTGACAAATGTCAGTTCGACCTCGACGTTATATGCGCTTCTCGTACACCTTCACTGAAACATGAGAAGCATGACGGCTGCCTTACTTTCTTCGAAGAAATAGATGGTCAAGTTCCGTGTAATCTTTGCGGCAAATCCTGCAGCACCAATCTTTACCGATGCATTAGCTGCAACTTTAACGTGCACTCCACTTGTCTTCACTTTGCAAGCAACGTCAAGCACAAACACCATCCCCATTTTCTTACACTCAAAAACTCTACTCCTCTCAAGAATGATCCAAGTGGGATTCTCTGCGCAACATGTGATAAGAAGATAAGCCCAAAGGCCCGGGCTTATTACTGTGGAGAATGCAGCTATGGAGTTCATCTTGAATGTGTGGTCTCCGAGGTAAACTCAGCCTCCCCTATTCCTCAGATTTATATAAAACAGAGATGTAAAGTGCCTAACCACACAACCTAACTAACGTGCAATCTTTTCAATATACATCGATTAGTCTTTATGCTACCGAAAAATGATTAACATATATATATATATATATATTTCAATAAGAAGACTTCACTATAAATCATGTCAAATTGAATAAAGTAATTAGGTTCATACACATTACCAATCGATTAGGTTTTTTGACATACTGATCTTATAGTTGGCAGAAATAGCTTGTTTGTTTTGCAAAATTAATGTAAAAGGTAGTGGAAGGTGGTGGAGGCATGCGGCTTACCACAAAGGTTCATTCTATCCACTTTGCTAATTCAATGATATATTGTCTCATTACCTGCATTGCTGTTGCTATCTAGATGCTGCTTCCATCTACACGTTATTCTTCCCTTCATTGTACTCACAACATCTTCCAGCCTAGACAAAGGCAACTGATCGGATGGAGTGACTTAACAGAATGAAATTGCCTTTTTTCCGTGACCAGGACCAGGCTGACCTAGGGAGACTTCTTGTAGACGTGACAAGGGTCCAAGATGACATAGATGCAATTGCCACTCACTTGAAACCATGTTCGAGACGACCTAGATGCAATTGCCACTCAGCCGAAACACGACTGAGAATTAGTATCGACGAAGATACTGGAATGAGTAGGAACGCATTCCAACATTGCCACAGCACCTGAGCTCCAGGATGGGATGAAGAAAGAAAGTTGATTAGATTAATTTGAAAACTTCATAGCCCAAAACTGAGAATAACAAGCGAGATTTCCACCAATATGTGAAAGTGAGATCCTACATATTTTACTCCATTGAAACTTAGCTAAACTTACTGGAGTAAGGTCAGATATTTAGTCTGAGTACCTGTGCCATGCATCTAGATATATGCTTATAATGTAAATGCTACCAGTAGATACAATTCTCACGTTACTCTGTTTCATATGGCAGTGGACTGTGGCCATGAAAAACACTGCAAATAGTACTAATTTACAAAAGGATCATTGAAAGACTGATATTGCCATTAAATTAACCATAATCCAGAGATTCTTGAAGAAAACAATCAGCAGCTGGAGGAAAAACCAGAACAACTTGAATGCAAAAGGAGACTGATAAGCATTGTAAACAATTTCTAAAATTTTGCATCAGGGAAATGATGTTGTTTTCTAAGTACTCTTCATTGATAGTCAATCTGGATCGGTGCACCTCTTTAACACACCTGGCCACCAATTCCAACAAAAATTTAACTGTACACCCAAAGGAAAGATGCTCAGAAGAACCATCGGAGGTGAATGATCCAAAACCTTCTAAAACCTTTTCTCCATTCAGACCCAGAAGCGACATCTCCTCCCTAAACCATCTGCTCAATCACCTGTAAGAGAAGATGGATCGACACATCTTCTCACGTTCCTTGCAGCACAGAAAAAAACACACCTAAATGGTGTAATGTGCATTCGTTAATGGCTTCATTCACGAGAAATGGTTTTGTTCATATCTGTTTGAGTTCATTGCACAGCTAAGACAATAAATATTCCCATTGCTATATGCGAGGGATATCAGAAATCAAATCCTACCATATATACATACATGAAGCAAAAGGAAGTACGAGGTCCACAATTCTAAGTTGTCTAGACTCATGAGGATGCAGACTTGATAGCTCTTTGGAGTTCACTCTCCAAACTGCTCAACCGATTCAAAGACTGATTCGGTTCTTTGCCATTTTCTTCCCTCCCACCCTTCTTACTCTTCCACATTTCAAAATCACCCCTTCTCGCTCCCGAATCCATCGAATCTCTATTGCCAATTCCTATCTTTTTGCCAGGACCCTCCCTTGTCCCCATTCCTAATCTCATAGCCTCCAAAGATAGCTTCATCTCACTGTTCTCCCTCTGCATCTCTTCCAAATCCTTCCTCATCCATAAAAACATTCCCTTCAACAACTCAGGATCACCAAAATTACTCTCTCCCTTCCTCTCATTCGCTCCCTTCGCTTCCTCGATGGTCTCAAACCCAATTTTACTCACCGTCAAGAACGGCATTCCGGTCCCAGAATCAGCCGCCGGCAGATTCACCCCCCAACGGATATTCACCCTCGCACGCTTCGTGATGGGCAACATCGTCCGCGCCCTCACTCCAGTTCCAGAGAACAATTTCAGATTGCCACTCTTCCCATCGCTTGTAGAACTCAGTGGCGTAACATTACCATACTCCGCACCATCAGAGCTTCTAAACAGCTCTTTCCCACGACAAGGCTCCAACTTCACCTCCTCCCAAGTCGACGAACCCCCCATCGAAAACCCACCCCCAGTTCCCAACTCAGAACCCAAACCATCACTTACGCCAGCAAGCGCGACCTTGTCTTTCCCCTGATGAGGCTCGACAAATCCCTCCACGTCCGAATCCCGGCCCGAACTGGGGTTTGAAGAGGTGGACTTGCGGAGAGAGAAGTGGCCGAGCTGCGGCCGGAAGTGGAGAGAGAAGACGGGCGAATTAGGGGCGGGGTTCGAGAGCGAGAGAGGGAAGTGAGCCGAGAAGACGAGAGGCGAATCGTTGGGCGAGCCGAAGAGGCCGATGCCGGATTTGAGAGTGAGGGCGAAGGGGGAGGCGGCGGGCGACGCGGCGGCGGGAGAATAGGAGAGCTTGAGGGAAGGGAAGGAAGGGAAGCTGGTGGAAAGGGAGAAGGCGAAGTACGTCGAAGGTGAAGCGGCGGCTGCGGCGGCGGCGGCGGCGTTGGTGGTGACGGCGGCGGCGGCGATGGTGGAGGTGAATGGGTGGTTCAGGATGGTGAGTGGCAGCTTGGCTTTAAGGATTGGGTGGTGATGGTTGGAGGTTGGGTCGCCGCCCTGGTGGCGGCGGCGGCGGCGGTCGTCGTCGGGGAGTTTGAGGGAGAACTTCATGGGTTCGCCTCGACCTCCGACGGGTGGCCTGGAAGGGAAGACGACGCCGACGGTGAGTATGTGAGTGGCTGCAGTGGCTCTGTCGGACAACACGTTTTCATGGATATGACAATAAACAACGTTTGAAAATTCTAATATAAACGGAAAGAGAATTTCCATTTCACGTTTTCATGGATATATGAACAACGTTTGAAAATTCTAATATAAATGGAAAGAAAAATTCCATTTCTTCATAAGTTTCTTTTCATCTTATGTTTTAATTAATTGTCGTTTTTCTTTCTTTCTTTCTTTTTTTTTTTTTTTTTTTTGTCATTTTGTGTATGTCTTCACCCTTCTCTTTTACGCCCCTTTTAAACTTGAAATAAAAATTAACAAAGGAAAAAAAATTTGATCGATTCGAACGCGATTTTACTAAGATATCAATTAAGAGCGCCATCATGGGCACTACTCTTTCGAGCGGGTTTTGTTCGATTGAATGAGAAAGACTTCTAAGCGAGAAGCTCAATATGATAAAGTCTCGAATGTCCCATTCATTCCATAGATACGTAATGGAGCTTAGCTCCATTTCTTACTTAATTTTGTCTCTCGTCTCTAATATAATTTCGGGTACAACACAAGGTGTATGTGTGAATTTATGTATGTATATGATAAGATGATTCATTACTCATTTTTCAAAGATAGCATCCATTCAAGATCCCAACAAGGTAAAAAGAATTGTAACTAACTATTCGTGCGAAAAAGTCTACAGCGATCGAGCCATTCATAGCTATGTGCCACGAACAAGCTCCACAGCTCTCGTTCACGCCGCTTGCTGTCTCCCCCTGCAAGGTCGCGGGGTTCGGATTCCTCTTATAAGCCTTCTTGATCGGATCAAGAAACACAAGCTCCGGTAATGCACCCACCTTTTCCAAATCCTCGTCAACTCTCCGAAATTCACGTTCCAATCTTTCTCTGAAAATGCCGCGACTTAATGTGGTTCATGCTATCTTTACTTGGCCATAGAACGATGTCCATACATGGGGGCGTACAAGATAATGTGCAAAATAGTAAACTCGGTATAAATGGGACGAAGAATATTCACGTCCTCGTTGTTGAGGTCCGATACAGGATTCCATGAGCTAAGTTAAAAAAACAAAGCCTAATTTAACTAAAGAGGATTATCCATTTGAAAACATTATTTCCGAAAAAAAAAATAATAAAAGATAAGCTTGGCTTAACATCAGTTGCACCATATGAAACTGATGATATCCACGTTAGTAATTTCCAGCTAAAATTGATCGGCTAAACGCATCAGTCTTCATCCAACAAATTTAGAAACTTCAACTACTTTCAACATATGCATTGCTCAAATGTGATATCATGAATCTTAATCATAGAGGGCGCGCATGAAATCATTTTTATTCCATAAATAGTTTCTGGAACAGAAATAGATTTTTCTATTTCTATTTCTGGATGAGTTTCTGAGCAAAAAAATCTGTTTGATAACGATACCAAATTTCTGTTTCAGAAATAAAAAATTGTTTGATGACAGTATAAAATTTCTATTTCTTAAAACAAAATTTTCGTTTTGGAGTAATTGAGATGTCCATTCTTACAAATTTCATATGCTTATGAACCCATTAACCCAAATACAAAGTAAGAGTTTTTATTTTTTATTTTTTGGTAAGGTCTCCCTTTTTTAAAAGAAAAAATACAAAGTAAGAGTTGTTATATCAAATTTTCTAAATTTTCACACAAAATTCTTTAGCATCCACCTAGATAGGCAATTATGGTCAAATAATATACTTATCAATAGTCTCCATAGAATATAAAAAAGAGATTCATATGCATTACTCTTGAGCATGATAGAAGGTTCCCAAAACTCTAGTATAATGAAGGTGGGCAACCATGTCACGTGCCTGAATTTTGGCTTTGAATTTTTAAAAAATAAGCACATTGGTAAACTTTAAATTCCTATGTATTATAGAAAGTTGAACTTTCTCATGCAAATATTCCAATCCCCTTCATGCTAATGTGTCACGTGGCGACGGTTTACGATATCGAGCAATCGTTTTAGAAAGAAACACAAAGAAGTGTGTTGGGCAATTTGCAGCAAATTTTACAAAATTGGTGAATTTTATGAAGTGTAATAGAGCTTGTCATAAAAGACTACTACAAATAAGGGAAATCCTCAAGTACAATATCACATTACAAGAATTAAGATAGGAATCATCAAATACAACATCACATTACAAAAGCAAAGACTGGAAATCCCCAAATACAAACTAATAGAAATACATTACAAAAGTTGAAAACATGATTTCATGGAATCTTCGGCATATTATGATCCCTTGCCATTTTATTGGCAATATTTTTTCTAAGCATATTCATCTCGGTGTCCTCCTCGGTTGATGTATCGCCAACCTCATCTTGTGCAGGTCCAAATGGGTACTCTAGATCTCCATATAAAAAAAAGTTTCTATCCCTCCTTTCTTGATCACGAATGTAATTATGAATAGCACAACATGCAATTACAACATGTGCTTGCTTTCGAATTGCAAATGCAGGCATGTGTTTCAAAATAAAGAAGTGATTCTTTAATGCTGCAAATGATCTCTCAAAGACATTACTTAGTGAAGAATGCCTATAGTTGAACAACTCTCTTGTTGTTCTTGGTCGTCTTGCTCTACCCCTATAATCATTTAGATGATACCGTTCTCGTCTGAAAGGAGTCAAGAATCCTGTAATTGATGCATAACCAGAATCTACAACATAGTATTTGCTTATAACAAGGTATTCATATATTAGTCGTGATTTGTAAATGCAATACAATCTTAAAGAAAATTAACACTTCCAGAACAAGTAAATACCTATTGGAGCTCGAGGGAATTCCAAGCGAGGAGTCTCGAGTGCTGCTGATAGAACCCAGCAATCATTGGCAGATCCTTCCCAACCAGCATACACAAAGGTAAATTTCATATCAAACAAACATGCACACATCACATTTTGAGTGGTAATTCCTTTTCTGCCTCTAAATGGAATTTGCTTAGACACAGGTACAGAAGCATGAATGTGAGTACCATGAATAGTGCCCACACAATCCTGTCGTTTTATCAAAGACTATTGTTATATAGGATTAGCAACAAAATGAAATCAATGTTATAAATGAATTTATGAAAATCCTACCTTGAAGTAAAAAGAATGGTTGGGATCGAATCTGATTTGGGACCACATCAAAGGAAGGTGGTACGATAATCTCTTTGGCAAGTTTGCGAATTGCTTTCAACACTATAGTGAAGTATTTGCTGATAGTTTGTCCCGAATGTTGGAATCTCTCGCATAAACTTCTATTCGAGTTCTTGTGACAAATCATAAATAAGAAGATCCCAATTTGTTCATCTACCTTTATATATCGACTATCTTGCAGCCAACCTCTCGTCTTCATCAAATCACAAAGGTTGAGAAAGACGTGTCTCTCCATTCTAAAAGATTCATATACTCTATCTAAATGTCCTTGAAGAACCTCCCTCATCCATTTAGGTCCTAACAATATGATATCCCTAATAGGTTCCCTTGAGTACATAGACATATCCATCATAACCAAGCACAACCATGCTATTATTATATCGATATCAAAATCATCAAAGTCTAGTTCAACTGCTTCACTTGTTGCTACTTGATCATTACACATGCTACTTTCATCCCCCTCCATATGTGTTATGCCATCACATGAAAAAAGAAGATAAACTCAATATATAAGTAAGGAATCTAATAATAATCAACATTAGCCACAAAGTTTTCATAATTGCATCATAAAAAAGACCAAAGTATCTCAAATACATAAGTCATAGAGTGAAATTAAACCAAATATATAAATCCATAGCATACTGCTCAACATCTATTTAAAGAGATTCAATAAGTCCACGTTTCCTTTCAGGTAGCAATATGATGAAAGCCTCTCTCCAAGTGGCATTAAGGCATGAATGGTTGACAGCTTTGTTGTAAAGATTTTGCTCCAAATTAGGCATGCCATTAAGGACGGCAACCACGGCTGCTATGGAGTAGGGGTCTACAAGTGATGGGGCATCTAAGGTCACAGAGCCACCACTTGTTGATTAACCGGTCCTCATTTTAATCATTTCTTGAAGGGCTTTGTAGGTGTCACTAACATCAAATCTGTTACTCTTCCTCCTCCTCTTCGCATTTGGAGTCCTATCCTACTTGTGTTTATTACGATATGAGGTAGTAGTTGTATCAGGTATGAAGGCTTCCTCATTAATATGATGTTCATCAAATTCCTCTGGATCACCTACTGCATAACCACTACCACCATCACCACCGTCGCCACCATTGTCATCTCTCTCCGAGGACGCTATCACTTCTTCTGCATTTCCTGATGTATACTCCCCAGTAGCATCTGTATCACCAAACGCGATACACAAATTAGGATACTGAGGAAACCCATCCTTTCTGAATTTAGCCCATTCGCTATTATCCTATAATTTATACAATAATGACAGATGTCAGCATCATAATCAAAGCTTGCAATACAATGTAAACAAAATGACTTAGGTAAATTGATACCTTGATGTGAGACTCCCACACACTTTGATCCTCCACAGTGATCATGTCATTTATATTATCCCATCCAAATCCAGATTGTGACAAAAGTTTCTTGAAACTACCATACTGTCTCTTCAGTTTGTTGACCATGTTCTTTAACTGAACTATACTAAAGTGGAGTCCACCCCGTTTATTAAATTCGGCATGTATAGTATTCCATCCTGCTTTGTTGTAGGTAGAACTGGTGCGATTTCCCTTTTTTAGTTCTATTACCAACACACTCACAAGCTCATTGGTCAAAGGTTCAGTCCACTTTGCCATACAAACCTCTTTCTGGAAAGCCATCTAACCTTAACTAGTTGAGCATCAAATGAGCCATATCAATTGGTGTACCAGTTCAAGCGCATAGATTTTGATGTTGATATCACATCAATATAATGTTCTATGACTATCAATAAAACAAAATGCACAAAGAAAATTAAAAGAGAATCATCCTTATGTAAGATTATACAAGCAACCATATATTACAAGCAAAATGAACATTCCCACCAACAAATGCCCCAGTTATTTGCTCATAATAACTAGCAGTGAACATTCCCAATAAAAATTAATTCATTCGCCTATATTTTGCTATATGAGTGAATAATATTATACATTTCATTTTTGGAGGGATGGATGACCTATAAGAAATTGATGATGGGTGAGATTTTTCATTCTTCATATGCTGAAAGGTTAGGCAGTGCAGTTTGCTTCTAATTTAGATAGAAAGTGTTGTGATGTTCTAGCTGACGACCAAAACACCACAAAGGTCAGATTAAGGCCCTACATGTTCGGTGAAGTCATTGCCTAAGAGCAGAACAACATCACACAAATATAACAAAATACAACAGCTACACAGAAGTTTCGTTAACGGAATAAACAAGAAAAATCCTACGCAAATATACATTCCTAGTTCAAAAATGTTGAGTAATGCATGCACCCATATAAAACTGCAGCATTTAATCCAGTAGGGCCCTAGAATTTACAAATGAGAAGTGATAGTTTCAATCCGAAAATTGCATTTAAAATTGACAGTGAACAACTTGGTTTTTGAATCAAATGAGCTCCTAATTTTGCAATTCTAAGCTCAGCTATATGGCTAGAATGTATTAAATGCGATTCAGCTCTCAAGTCACGGTTTTGAATTTGAAATTCTAATTCACCATTCATACCTTGATCTAAAAACATCACAACAGTAATATCCTAAACCTACTACATTAGATGAAACAATGAAGACCTTGATCATGAAAGCTGCAATTTAAAATTGACGGCAAACATCTGGACCACTTCTTAACATTCCTCTATCTCCAAAAAGAAATCCTAATGCTCCTCCAAACAAAGATACTCTAATAAATATTGAATAATTTGGTTCAACAAATTGAAACAATCAATGATGTGGGATGCCATAGCTCTGTTTCATAACATTCCGTACATATCATTTCCATGAAGAAACATAATTGAAACAGTCAACCATTTAAATATCCTTCCACTATGAAGAAACTGAAATAGGCTAGTGAATCAACCTAGAGGAGGGTGAATAGGTTGTTGCGGAATTCTTTTGGAATCTTTTGCGGTAGAATACGTTGATATCAAATATATATCAAAAATAAATAAAGCACGTATTCATAAAGTAAATAGAGTAGGGTAAGAGTGGTTTGGCTTAGTCCAAGCCTACGTCCACTCTCCACGCTGGCAGCCAACTGGCTGTAATCACTATGTAGCAAACGAGAGCTGTTACAGTATACGAACTAGACTTCTTGAGACGCCAGTCTCTCCTACGGCTTCCCTTTGCTTTCGCACTATATCTCACTCTCTTCGATACACAATTTGAACATGAAAGATTTTTAGAGAATAAGTGATTTTGGAGATTCTAACATCGAGATTTTTCTACCTAGTCTATCCTTATTTCCAAGCAACATCGATCCACCTTAAATAGCCTCCGTGCCTTCATACCCGTTGGCACTTACCAAAAATTCATCCAATCAACCCGTTGGACTGAATCAATTTAAGTGATCTCCTTGTCGCCGAAAACGTGAGTAGACAAGTAGCTCGTCAATCCCGTTCGCCCATACAATCGGGATCTTGAGTTCCCAAAATTAGATTCTTCCAAGAATAAACTTGATCTTCAACGGATAAAATCCGAAGAGTAAATCTTCCAAGCTCTTGATCACAGCCGAGAGATATTCCATGGTTAAGATTAGGAAATATGAAATCCAATATCTTACTTTCCTTAGCCATAAGAATAACTGTGGCCGCCTTGTAAAATCGCGAACTGTCTTGAGACTTAGATTTGGGTCTTGAGGGTCATCGGTGGCGAGTCTTGAAGGTCTTCGACGGAAACCGTGTCTTGGACCGACTTCGACGGAAAAACTTCGGACCGAACTCGTCGATTGTCTTTGAAAACCTTTAGACCTTGAAAGCTTCGGACATAACCGGCGAGTCTTGGAATCTCTAGACCGTATCTTGTTGAGGCTGTTTTGTCAACTTCAAAACTCCAAGGGATTTTTCTTCAACAATCTCCCCCTTTTTGATGGTGACAAAACCCTCGGCATTTGCGAATCATAAACCCGCAAGGAAACACTCATATATTTTTAGGATTATATCTGCAAAACAGAGTGTTAGTCCAATAACAATTATCCTTACAAATATAATAATCCCGCAATCAAATTCACAAGTCTAGATCCAAATCATCAAATCAGCATAAGGTCATAGAAGTTCAAACAACCCAATCAAAATCCAAAACGAAAACAGTCTAAATAAACTTCAAAACAAAAACTCAATAACTTCAAAATAAAAACTCTCAAAGCTTTCTCAAAGTTTCAAAAACTTCAAATCTTCAAAACCTGCAATCAAATATGCGCAACTCTCCCCCTTTTTGTCCCATCAAAGAGGTAGAGTGAATGTGATAAAGTTTTGAAAATATTTAGGGGCCTGCAGGGAAACGAACAAGTTGAAACTTGCTAAGCTCCTGAACTGACTTCTCGACATTGGCAAGTTTTTCCTTCACTGAAGTTAATTCTGCACTAGTCTGATTCGATTCCATTTGAGCTCGCAGTGCATTGATACATTCTGCATGTTCTTTGAAGTACTCAGCAGCGCCTTTTTCAAATCTCTCATCTCGAAGTCCATCCCAAAAACCTGCTTTTTCAGGTCCAACATGACATCTAACAGCTGTGTGAAGGCTGTGGAATTAGTGTTGCTTCCACTTGGACCAGCAGAATGGGTTTGAAAACTAGGAGCTTCCCTTTCAGCCCTTTCCTTCTCGACAGGTGAGGATTCTTCATGCTCTGGGAAGTGAAATGCATAAACCTCCTCAGGGTCAGCACCAAACCTACTCACATCACTAAAGTGTAGTGGCGATATTGTCCCCGTTCGCAGCAACTCCCCTGTGTGAATGCCGGTGGGTGGAGTAGAAAATTCATCGCCAACATCCATTTCAGCACTTGGATGTTTCTCGGTCTCTTCCCGACAAAGGATGGCTCTAAACCTGCAGCCATAGCCTCTTCTTTGTTTGCTTTCTTCCTCATCCTTCTTCCTCCTTTCTTCTTCTTCTCTTCTCATTTCTTCCTCTTCTTTTTCCCTTCTTCTTTCTTCTTCAGCTTTCCTTTGCCTCTCTTCTTCTTTTCTCTGTTCCTGTCCTCTTCTTCTCTTCTTTTTCTTTCTTCTTCTCTTCTCTTTTTTTCTTCTTCTCTTTTCCTCTCGTCTCTCGGCTTCCTTCTCCTCTCGCTTCTCTTCTCCTTCTCTCTTCAGCCTCTGTTCTCAAAACAAGCGGGGCTCCTCATCCTAGAGAGAGTGGACAGAGTCATGGCATCTTCTTCATCCTCCTCATCTTGCGGGATGATTTTCCTTCTTTTCTTTTCAGCCATGGGCTCTTTGCCCTTTCTTTTCGACGAAGCGGTGGGGATCTCTTTTGAAGGTGTTTCCCTCCTCAACATTTCCAGTCTTGCATTCGGTTCGGAAATTTCATCTTCATCACCATTTTCTCACCAACAAGCATCGAATTCAACTTAGTTAGGCATAAAGATGCGGGTACTTGAATATCGAAATGCCTAAAAAGTTTGGTGATGATGGATGAATAAGGCAGCTGACCCTTATCCTTTACCACGAGTTCTATACATATGGAAAAGAATGACATGCGGGAGAGAGAAGGGTCTGCCCTGATTGATGGCAAACATCAGCTTTGCCTCTGTTTTGGAAACATCAGTCTTCGAGGTCGTCTTTGGCCGGATGCAGTTGATGACAATTTTATGCAACAAAACATTCGTGGCATTCATCCTAGTGTAGGATATCTTGCCTTCAACGGTTCGTCTCGTACAATATCCAAGGTTGCATAGGCTGTTGAGACTTTGATTGGCTGGAAACTCCTTCTTTCCACACCAATAATGTCGGCCAAACAAGTCAACATCAACAACATAGTCATTGTTCATGAAAGAAAAGGACAAATGATTTGCATCCAAAAAGGATAGATTCGAGTAAAAGTAAGCCGCCGCCGGTTAGTGG
The DNA here is from genome assembly GCA_014182555.1 of Eucalyptus erythrocorys. Lineage (NCBI taxonomy): Eukaryota > Viridiplantae > Streptophyta > Magnoliopsida > Myrtales > Myrtaceae > Eucalyptus > Eucalyptus erythrocorys. The sequence continues at coordinate 16,678,456 of CM024602.1, forward strand.
GCCACAGTCATATTCGTGCAGAAATTTTCCAGTTGCAATCTAGCAAACTTCCCTCTTAAATTAATCTTTATTGAATCTAGGAAGTCAAAATCCACACTCCTCGGATTGACCACTCCCCTCTTCAACAGCTTCACATAAACTCGCTCATGCTCCCTTAACCGAAATAGACTTTCCGAAGGACAAACAGTATTAGCAGCCACACCAAAACGAGGTTCAAAGTGAGAGAATAATCTCTCATCATCATCTAAGGTCTCAGCAGGAGTATTTTCAAGTGGATTACTCGAAATATTCTCCAGCGTCCTCTGTGCAGTACCTTTATCAACGACATTCAGCTTCTCCATCTCCATCAAAAACGCATACTCACTCCTAAACCCTCTTTCCTTCAAATACTCCTCGATCGTCTTAAGGCTAACCTTTCCATCCTTAAGCCTTTTATAGATATCGTAAGCAACATTTGGCTTGAGAGTTCTTACCGGTTCTGCTTCGGTAACAACTTCCTCAGAATGTTGACTCTCTGCTTCTCGTTGAGGCGAATCTTCTTCCGTTAGGTCCACCCTTATAGGACCCTCTTGCTGTCTCTATGGTCCCCTGCTGGCGATTCTGGAGGACTTGCGAGACGACATTCTTGGAGAGCAAGCAAAGTTTCAACTTGAACGTGAGGAAAAATAAAAACTTTGTGGCGAAAAAGAGATGAAACGGAAACGGCAAAAGGAACTTTTTAAGGTTTTGAGAGTGAAAGAGTATGAGGATGAATCACAAAGGAGTAGCTAAGAGTAAAAGTGACGGTTCGAGAGTATAAATAGTGAGAGAGAAATCACCGGAATATGAATCGTCGCCAAAAAGTAAAGGTAAAGAACTGCCAAAAATAAACCGTAAAAAGAAAACTGCCCTTCTTGAAAATATAAACTGCCATTAATACTTGTCAGAAAAAGAGCAAAAAGAGATTTTGAAATACCGAAAAGTAATTACCAAAAATAAGTTAAAGAGAGAATACGAAAAATTCGTAAAGAGATTAAAAATACAGAGTCTGACAGATGTTCAGACTTTACCTTTGAGTCTAAACCCTTTTCAGACTTTACCTTTGCGTCTGAGCACAATCAGACTTTACGTAGAGTTTGAAACGCTTTCAGACCTTGCTTTGAGTTTGAGCCGTCTTCATACTTAGCGTTAAGTCTGAACCACCTCCAGACTTAGCGAAGAGTCTGAACCACCTTCAGACTTAGCGATGAGTCTGAACCACCTTCAGACTTTAATCTTGAGTCTGATTATCTTCAAAATTCACAATACCCAGTCTTGAACGAATTGATTCAAAGTGAGCCTTCTCTAGAGGCTTTGTGAATATATCCGCCAATTGATTCTTTAAATCTACATGCTGAATCACCACATCTCCACTTTGAACATGATCTCGAATGAAATGATGTTTGATTTCAATGTGCTTTGCTCTTGAATGAAGTATTGGATTCTTTGTGAGATTGATTGCACTTGTGTTGTCACTTTTGATTTCAGTATGTGTTTCATCAACTCCAAAGTCTCTCAATTGCTGTTGCATCCAAAGAATTTGAGAGCAGCAACTTCCAAGTAGGGGTGATCGGGTCCAGGGTGGGTAGGGTCTAGACCTGGACTCTGTTCCCGACCCTATTATAACCGGTTCTCTTTTTTTGGACCCTGTTCCCTACCCTGTTTACATTGGACCCTGTTCCTGACCCACCCTGTTTTTTTAGTCCGGGAACATGGTCAACCCTATTTTTTTTTTTATACCCAAGGAACCCCTCCCCGTACCAACACGGACGGCTCGACAGGCCCAACAACGCGGACCCCTCCCCTGTTTTTTTTTTTATATACCCAAGGAACCCCTCCTCATTGTGAACATTCTCTTTATAACTAATCAACATCCATAACAAGAACATTTCTCAGATCACTCTGTGATGCTGTACAAGTATCATTACCCATTACCCATTACTCAATTCTTGAAAAAAAGAAGAAGCCCAACAACCAAGCAAAAGTAATACTGAATCCATCTCCTCTCAATCATCAATCAAGAACATGCAACTAAAATATCGAGAGCCCAATCACTCACCCATCAAACAAAACACAACCTAGTCACTCCCTCACCAAACTACATCCCACCCACAAAGAACCAGAGAGGGAGAGAGGGTGAGGACCTGCAGGAAAGTGGAGGAAACAGCCAACAGGAAAGTGGCGGCGGCCCAGAGGAAGGCGCCGAGAGCTATGACACGGTGGCGCAGGCGAGCTGTAGGGCAGAAGCGGGACTCGGCTTCTGGCGGTGGCGCAAGCGAGCTGCAAGGCAGAAGCAGGGGCTCGGCTTCTGGCGGTGGCGGTGGCACCGGCGAGCTGCAGGGCAGAAGCGGGGCTCCTAACAACCCTCCTAACAAAAGAAGTTCAAACTACTTAGCGGCCTGCGTAGTCATTCGAATAAACAAGTGGGATCGAGCTGCTTGGGTTAGCTTGTTGCTCAATTTACCGACAACTCATTTAAACAACTCGACATTATTTCTGAAAAGAAAGCACCCAGCATGGCATCATCCTCCATAACTCTGTACAAGCACGACAGTTTTCCCCTGCTTTTTTAGAGGATAATCTCTCTCTCTCTCTCTCTCTCTCTCTCTCTCTCTCTCTCATGAAGAGGTTCGCAATAGATCCCCATTATGGATTGCGCAGTGCCAAAATAATAAAGCCTATTACTCCAACTTGTCATTGGAAGGTGATCTATTAAACATCAGAAAATCAGTTGGAGAACTCATGAATTACAATTCGCTTTCTAACCTGCAAAAGCCGAATTTTTTTTTTTTGGCAAAATCTGCGCAAGCTATGACTCATCTGAGAATACTTAATTCAATTAGAAGGCAAAAAAGTTAGATTCTTTGCTAACAACATATATATCTCACCTACAAATCCATTTGAATGAATTTGCTCTCCAATTTAGAGTGAATAGAAGTTACAGTGTGCTCGCAATCATTTCAAGAACGCAAAAAGTTGCAGTAATAATAACACCATACGCAAGACCACATACACCGAACACCCTTCAAACTCGCTCTATTCCATACAATCTCTCCCAACAAAAATTCCCGAAAAATGGAGAGGATGAAGTTCCCAACTAGACGCGAAAGACCCAGATTCCAAAACATCGAATTCGGCTTGCACGCCTCGAAAAAAGAAAACGAAAAGAAACGAAGCTCTCCCGACACTCGGTCTTAATCAACTTCAAAATTAACCCGAAGCGACACTCGCTTAATGAGCAAAATCCTCTTCGCGAAAGAAATTTGCAAAAGCATCACCGACCACGCGACGACGTAATAACAAGCTCACTCCGTACTGCGGCCGCGGTGCCGAATAGAAGGCTTGAGTCCGCTATACGAGCCGCCCCAACCTTCCGTCTTGAACCCGACATCAAATGGCGAAAATCCTATCACCGTCCGCACGCTCACTAACCAGGCGCCAACCGCCATTAAAGAAGCTTCCAAAGCGCCAAAAACCTGGAAAATCGACGGAGAGTGCCGGCCGCGGGCCGCGTCTGAGCAGGCAAAGCTTTCTTGTCGGCGCCGCTCAGGCGTTTCTTCGCCACTCGCTCGAGCTTTGGGTCTCAGGCGGAGAAGCTTCGGGAACGACGGTGCACCAGCGGAGAAGAAGCAGACGCAGGCAGTAGAGGAGAAGGACGGGATTCGGGAAGGGGTGAGACTCGTGCGTGAGAGAGAGAGGTAAAATTAGAAATTAGGGTTTGGTTTGTGAGGAAAAGGAGTGCCTCCCTAATCGGTTCTCCAACCGGGTCCAAAACCGGTCCGGTCGAACCGGTTTCCGGGTGGGTAATCCCTCGGAACCGGTTCCCGGACCGGTTAAAACAGGGTCTGATTTATTGGAACCGGTTCCCGACCCTGTTTTCCGGGTGGGCCGAACCGGGAACCGGGTTGACCCGGTTCGGTTGCACACCCCTACTTCCAAGAGCAATGTACTATGCTTTAGCGGTTGAAAGAGCCACGGTACCCTGTTTTCTTGAGAACCAAGACACCATCCTGTTTCCTAATAATTGACATGTACCTGTAGTGCTTTTTCTATCCACTCTACAACCAGCAAGGTCAGCATCAGAATATCCAAAGAGAGTAAAATCTCCTTTTTTAGAGTACCACAGACCTAGCTTAGATGTAGTTGCAACATATTTAATGATACGCTTAACAGCAGACATATGAGATTCTTTAAGATCATATTGAAATCTAGCACATATGCAGACACTAAACAAGATATCAGGTCTAGAAGCTGTAAGGTAAAGAAGTGACCCGATTATACTTCTGTATAACTTTTGGTCTACACTCTTCCCTTGTTCGTCTTTATCCAGCTTTGATGAGCTTGACATAGGAGTTTCTGTTTTCTTGCAATTCTCCATTCCAAACTTCTTGATAAGGTTTTTTGCATACTTCTCTTGATGGATGAAGGTTCCTTCACTTGATTGTTTGACTTGAAGACCCAAAAAGAAGTTTAGTTCTCCCATCATGCTCATCTCAAATTCATTCTACATATCCTTTGAAAAATTCTTGTAAAATTTCTCATTAGAAGAACCAAAAATAATGTCATCAACATAAATTTCAACAAGTATGAAATCCTTGCCTTCTCTTTTTATAAATAAGGTAGTATCTACTTTACCTTTAGAGAAGCCATTTTGAATTAAAAAGTTGCTTAACCTTTCATACCATGCTTGGGGTGCTTGTTTTAAATCATATAAGGCTTTCTTCAGCTTCAATACAAGATTTGGTCTTTTAGGATCTTCAAATCCTGGTGATTGTTCCACATAGACTTCTTCTTGAATAATTCCATTTAGGAATGCACTTTTTACGTCCATTTGGAATAACCTGAAATTTTTAAAGCAAGCAAAAGCAAGAAGTAATCTTATAGCTTCTAACCTTGCCACCGGAGCATAGGTTTCATCATAGTCGATGTCTTCTTCTTGAGTGTAGCCTTTTGTCACAAGTCTTGCTTTATTCCTTACCACTTTTCCTTATTGATCAAGCTTGTTCCTGAAAACTCATTTAGTACCAATGATTGATTTACCTTTTAGTTTAGGAACTAGCTCCCAAACGTTGTTGATTTTGAATTGATTCAGTTCTTCTTGCATTGCTTCGATCCAGCTTTCATCTTTCAATGCATCTTCTATATTTTTCGGTTCGATCTCAGAAATTAGTGCAAGAGCACTAGAAACTTCTCGTCTTTTAGATCTTGTACGAACTCCTTCATCAATATTGCCAATGATGAGGTCTGGGGGATGACTTGACTTTTGCTTCCAATTTGTAGTTGGTTTGTCAGTTTGGTGAAGCTCTTCTTCAGTTGGAATTTCTGAATTTGTTTGAGACTCAGTGTCTGGGGCTTGATTTTCTTCAAGAGAGTTTGTAAACACTTGGCCAGACTCAAAATCTTCAGGTTGAGTCTGATTTTGTACTGAGTCTGATTTTGTACTAAGTCTTCAAACTTCACATTCATGGATTCTTCCACAGTTTGTGTGCGTTTGTTGAAGACTCTAAAGGCTTTGCTTGTCATGGAGTAGCCAAGGAAAATTTCTTCGTCTGATTTTTCTATTTTCCAAGTACACAGGGAGTGCAGAATTCATGCTTTTGATACTTAAGGTTAGGAAGTCCTCAAACAAGCTTTTTGGATGACACTTTTACAATTTGCTTCAGGTTGACATGTCCAAGCTTCCTATGCTAGAGAATGACTTCATCTTGAATCGATATCAAGCATTAAGGACTATCAGACCTTACGTCTAGCAAATAAATATTTCCATGTCTTCGTCCAGTAAAGGATTGTGAGAGATCCTTGCTTATTCCAGAACATGTATCTTCTTGAAAGTTGATTTTGTATCCAGAATCGCATAATTGACTAATACTCAATAAATTGTAGTTCAATCCTTCAACAAGAGAGACATTGTTGATTGTGAGATTTCCAATCATCACAGTTCATTGACCAACAATCTTTCCCTTGTTGTTACCACCAAAAGAAACATTTCCTCATTTTATATGAGAGAGATTTATAAAACAACTCGAGTCTCCTGTCATGTGTCTTGAACATCCACTGTCCAAATACCACTTAACTTTCTTCTTGAAGGTAACCTGCATTTAAAAGAAAGACTCATGTCTTCTTGGGTCCATCATTGTTAGTAGTATAAACAGTCTTTGCCTAGCTCTTCTTAACAGGTCTCCAAACTTTGGGACATTCCTTTTCAAAATGATCTACACTTTTACATTTTGAACAAGTAAGAGCATTTCTACCAACGAGGCTTTACAAAAACCTTTTGGAAATGATTTTTATAAAAAGTTTTTGTTGGCCTATTTCTAATTCTTTCCTTTACCTTTGGGAAATCGATCAAAGGAACGGTTTCTTGTGTCATTCCTAGACCGGATTTATTAAAGTAAGGTCTTTGGATAGAAAGAATTTTATCCAACTTTTCAGAACCTAATGAAAATTTCTTTGAGACTTTCAATAAGTCTTCTTTCAACCAAGCATTCTCTTTTGAAAGTTCATTCTCATTTTCTTTCGAAATAGCAAGAGACTTGTCTAGACTTTCAACTTTTTCAAGTAAAATTTTTTCTTGTTGTTTCATTTTGGAATTCTCCCTTTTAGTTCAGAAATCCTTTTAAGAGAGCCTTTAAGACTAAGACAAAGTTCATCAATGTATTTTGATACTTTGACAGAAATTTTTAAATTTCTAACCTTGATACCACTGTTTGAGTCGAGTCGATCGAGTCGACTCGAGTCGAGCCTAAGTCTGAGTCTGAGTTTGCCATAAGACATATATTTGCATATTCTTCATCACTCTCCTCACATTCAGTGTCACTCCACATCTCAGCTGTGAGTGCTTTCTTGAACTTTTCAGGTTTCCCTTTCTTTTTCTTCAATAAGGGACAATTGGGTCTGATGTGTCCCTTTTTTTTGCATTCAAAGCAAACAACTTCTTTGCTGATATCTTCTTCTTCATTTGATCTCCTTTGAAATCTTTGATTGTTTTGTTTCTTTCCATTGAATCTTCTACCTTTTCTATTCAACCTTCTGAATTTTATAATCAGAAGTGCCAATTCTTCATCATCCAAGTCTTCTTCGAATCGTAACATCGAATCATCATTAGATTTTAAAGCAATTGACTTCTTACCTTTTGTGTCAAATTCCTCATTGAATTGCTCGACTTCATAGGATTGAAGTGTGCCAACCAATTCATCTACTGATAGAGGCATGATCCTTTGTGTTTCTCTTATAGATATTTTGACGTGATTCCAATCTTTGGAGAGCCCTCTCAACAATTTATTGACCTTCATAGGTCCTGAGATTGGCTGTCCTTGGTATGTCAAGCCGTTTACAATTTCTGTAAATCGACTAAACATATCCGTGATGGTTTCTCCTAACTTCATTTTGAAGGCTTCATATTGACCAAGAAGGATATTGATCTTGGTTTCTTTGACTCGATCTGTTCCTTTATAGGTGACGTGCAATCTGTCCCAAACTTCTTTGGCTGTTTCACAAGATGAAATTCTATTATACTCAGTAGGAGATAATGCACAATATAGAGAGTAGATAGCCTTTGCATCAAGGGCTTGTCTCTTTGAGATATCGGTGTGCATTGTTCCCACTCCATCAGGTACTTCTTTCCCTGTAATAGACACAGCTTTAGGAGTAATTCCATTCTCCACTACATCCCACTCCATAGGATCCTTGAATCTTAGGAATGTCTTCATCTTGTTTTTCCATACGTTGTAATCCTTGCCATCGAAGTAGGGAGGTCTGGTGTTGCTTTGCCCTTCAATTAATCCTAGAGCCAAAACACTAGTCATAGATCTTTAGCTTCAGAAGTAATAACACTTCTAATGAATAAGCAACCAGCTCTGATACCAATTGAAATAGGCTAGTGAATCAACCTAGAGGGGGGTGAATAGGTTGTTGCGGAATTCTTTTGGAATCTTTTGCGGTAGAATACGTTGATATCAAAGATATATTAAAAATAAATAAAGCACGTATTCATAAAGTAAATAGAGTAGGGTAAGAGAAAATTGACACAAGGATTATAATGGTTCGGCTTAGTCTAAGCCTACGTCCACTCTCCACACTGGCAGCCAACTGGCTGTAATCACTATGTAACAAACGAGAGCTGTTACAGTATACGGACTAGACTTCTTCGTAGACAGTCTCTCCTACGGCTTCTGCTTTGCTTTCGCACTATATCTCACTCTCTTCGATACATAATTTGAACATGAAAGATTTTTAGAGAACAAGTGATTTTGGAGATTCTAACATCGAGATTTTTCTACCCAGTCTCTCCTTATTTCCAAGCAACATCGATCCACCTTAAATAGCCTCCGTGCCTTCATACCCGTTGGCACTTACCAAAAATTCATCCAATCAACCCGTTTGACTTGAATCAATTTAAGTGATCTCCTTGTCGCCGAAAACGTGAGTAGACGGTAGCTCGTCAATCTGTTCGCCCATACAATCGGGATCTTGAGTTCCCAAAATTAGATTCTTCCAAGAATAAACTTGATCTTCAACGGATAAAATCCGAAGAGTAAATCTTCCAAGCTCTTGATCACAGCCAGAGATATTCCATGGTTAAGATTAGGAAATATGAAATCCAATATCTTACTTTCCTTAGCCATAAGAATAACCTATGGCCAGCTTGTAAAAATCGCGAACTATCTTCAGACTTAGATTTGGGTCTTGAGGATCATCAGACTGAAACTGAGTCTTGAAGGTCTTCAAACGGAAACTGTGTCTTGACTGACTTCAGACGGAAAAACTTCAGACCGAACTTCTGCATCTGACTGTCTTTGAAAACCTTTAGACCTTGAAAGCTTCAGACGTAACCGACTGAGTCTTGGAATCTCTAGACCGTACTGTTGAGGCTGTTTTGTCAACTTCAAAACTCCAAGGGATTTTTCTTCAACAGAAACGTCACATAACTCTAAATTCATCTATCTATCCTCCCATCAAGTTGCGTATCAACCTGACACCCCTCCAGCATAGAACCATAGCTCAAACTCGAGGTTACTCTACATAACTGTGGACGTTTCAATGGCAGCTCTACGAGCTCCCTAATTTGAGCCATTTGCTTCCCAACACCCCCAACATCATCATAACCAACCTCGTCTAATCCATTCTCATCCTCCCTCCTCACAGGTTCTCCCTCAAGGTAGATCTCTGTATCTGGGGCAACAATACAATATTCGGCAAGATCGGTCTCAATAACCTTGAATTCAATGCTTCTCATTCCTCCTCTAACAAGGAAGAGATCTTCTTTCCTTACAGGGTGATATGTCTCTAGGAAGTAAGCTACAGAGAGTAAATCCATCACGTTGGTAAGTTGTCCATCCAATCCAAGGATCATCTTTGCAAAAAGAAGTGAGCTATGCTAGTGTTTGTGCTCAAACTAACATGATTATGCAGTCAATGGTGTAATGGTTGGACAAGAAAATTAGCATTGGCATCCCTTTCAAAGGCTAGCAGTAGTTCAAAGATCTTTTAGTGTGCTTTACCCAGTATCAGAAGGCATATGTGAGTCAATCACTTTTAGGAAGTTAAATCCTCTCATAGATAGAATGGAGAAAAGTACTGTCAGAGAAGTGCTATACGAAACATAAACACTGATATAGTCCATATTCAACCCAAGCAAACCAGTGTTTTGGTATGGTCTGGTTCATCAGCAACTAATTCATCTATCTATCCTCCCATCAAGTTGCGTATCAACCCGACACCCCTCCAGCATAGAACCACAGCTCAAACTCGAGGTTACTCTACATAATTACAAAACTAAAAACGCTAGCCATGTCTCAGTGAAATTACAGCAAACACCTTGTCTCTGCCGTCTTGCATGGGAGAGGGAGATCAAATACAAATAACCCGAACTTCGACCCAACTTCTGTTTCAATCCTTGTAATTGGGAACACACCGACTAGCGGACTATCATCCCCAAAAATGACCAAAAGAAATTATACCCTCCGAAACGAAACCTCAAGCACAGACTCCCCCGGGCACACTCATCCATCGAGAGTGTTCGACCCCAGGACAAATGCAACGATCAACTACTTCAGGCTTCGGATCCCTTAAAAGCACCAAAAAAGGAAAATAAAAAAATAAAAATAAAAACCACCAATCAAGCACCTCAAGCACCGCAACTTCGGATCCACAGCAAAAAGAGGGAAAGAGAGGGAGTACGACACCTGTAATCGGAGGCGGCGGTGCAGAAGTTGCCGAAGGTGAGGAGGGCTTTCGCGGCGTCAATGTGGCGCTGGTCATCGTCGAGGGTGCTACTGTACTCGCTCTCGAGGGGGACGTCATCACTGGATCCGAGGGAGGCATCCGATGTAGATCCGAGGGAGGTGTTTGGCACAGATCCGAGAGAGGCGTTGAGGGAGACGTCGTGGAAGTCTATTACGGCATTGAGCTGAGCGAGGCATAGATCTGAGGAGAAGAGGCAGAGGCGTCAAAGGAGGAGAAGAGGTAGAGGCGTCGGTGGAGGAGAAGAGGGAGAGGGAGGCGTCGGGTAGAGGAGACAAGAGAGAGTCGACGCGTTGGTGGAGGAAAAGAGGGAGAGGCAGAGATAACCAGTGGAGGGGACGACGTTGAGAAGATGAGGAGAGGCAAAGGAGGAGGAGGAGGAGGCAGAGACGTCATAGAGGAGAAGATGAGGGAGTCACGATTAGGTTTTGTGAGAAATTATTTCTGATTTTTGTTTCAGAAATAGAAAAGTAGAAATTTTCTATTTCTGATTTCTAGTCCAGAACTATTTCTGGAACAAGAATCTATTTTAGAAATAGAAAAGTGGAATAATTTTACCAAACGGATTTCTATTTCAGAATTGTTTCTGGAACTATTTCTGGAACAGAAATTGTGGGCAATCATGCACGCCCAGACTGAAGTTTCATCCACCCAGAACTCAGTCTTCTTCTTCCTTTTGTGCTGGAGCTCCCCCTCATCACTATTCATCATTTCTTTGCATAGACTCACTTCATCGCTGTTCACACTTCGCCACCCAAACCTCCGACTTTGTGCTGCGCAACTACCTTTGACAACCCCTGTCCAATGGTTGACAGTCATCAAAATCATGTCCAACGAGCTTGGTCAATACCCCTTTTTGGGTTTCAATTTTTTCAAGCTTTCAAGAAGCCATGTTTATTGGTCACCACTTGTGCTAATGGTTAGCTCTATGACCTAAAACAACCATATAATAGTTACATATTATGGGATATTTAATGGCAAATAAGGTTTTTCATTCATCGTCCAATTTATATAAATGAAGTCCATAAGATCGGTAATAACTGAACTTATTCTTAAGGTGTTAAGAATATGTGTGACAAATTACAGTTATACTGAATCTTTAAACAATTCTCGGTCAATGGATCATTGAGAGGATATTGATGATCTTATTGAGATTGGTGTATTTTCAAGTTTCACCATTTAATATTGGATACTTGAGGGGATGATGAGTCACAAGTCATTGGATATTATAATATCCAAGCTAGAACATAGGTGCTTGTCTTGGACAAGTTTCTAAATGTGACATACATAGAACATTGGCAACATTGAAGCTTTTAGCGGGGTCAATGTCTAATCGTTCATGCTTTGATCAGGTTTAAGATCCTCAGACCTGAGGCACGATGCTGACTTGTATGTTGGATGGTCATGGTTCACAAGTGCACATATTGACACTTCATCAAATCGTCTCTATACTTGATAGTTATAGTCTGTTCACATACAAGGCACATGTGTGCGCAATATGTAATCTATTTTATTGTTATATATGGATATACAAGATTGATGTCTTATGCGATATAATCATGACATTATATTGAAATCCTCGGCCGAGGTTGTAATCGAGAATAAATGGTTCATATCTCGAAGAAATACATATTAATTAGATTTGTGCAAATGATCAAATTGATGGTTTAACAAATAATTCCATGGCCTTTGTTCGATCGGGACATGGTGAGATGGAATGATTGAATTACACGATCGCCAAAGCTAACAGGTTCATATGTCATGAAAACATTTCACACTGTCTTGATAGCCATGATATATTGCTAGGAGTCACACATGATTTGCAGGAACAAGAAATTGATTTAGACAATCAGCTCTCTTGGTTGTGCTAATTTGTTAGTACAAGTTATACTGCTAGCTCAGTGATAAACTTAGGGATGTCACACACCATAATTAATTAGAATGACGTTTGAACGAGAGAGAGGATATTGCAAATATGTTTGCAATTGAGCCAATCAGATTGAGTTGGGTTAGAAACTTCAGAGTTTACAAAGTCTGAAGCGGACTTCAGACTCTATGGCTGAATGAAAGATCTAAAGCGTGTTCAGATTCAATGACTGAATTAATAATATGAAGTGAGTTCAGAATTAATAACTGCGTTAATAATCTAAAGTGAGTTTAGAATTAATTGCATCATCAATAATCTGAAATGAGTTTGGAATCAATAGCCAAATTAATTATCCGAAACAGTTTCGGACTTAATGGCTAAGTTAAATATTTGAAACGATTTCACAGATTTAAAGATCACATTAAGTTCTGAAACAGTTTCAGAACTTAACGGTCACATTAATGATCTAAAATGGTTTCAGAATAAATGAGCAGTTTAATGATCTAAAACGGTTTCAAATTTAAATAATCAATCAATGCTTTGAAACAATTCCAAAAGTAATGGTCAAATTAAATATTTGTGATAATTTCAAAGTTAATACTCAGAATAAAGACTTATAAAAGTTACAAATAAATGTCTGAAATGATATTCTGTAAAAGAATTAATGCCCGAATTAGTGTCTGAAACGATATTAGAACTAACGTTCGTAAGGAGTTACGACCGAATTAATTCTAAAACGGTTTAGAGTTAATGCGACGATTTAAATGTGATCTGCACTTGCTATGAAAGGTAATATAAAGAGCAGATCATTGAATGATTGATGATCGACAATTGACGATTGACAATCGATAATCGATAATTGAGAGTGCTAATAATGATCAACAAAATCACTCACACGAGAGCAATTGTTAGCATAATTGTAGTTGTGAGATCTCTCAATTTTTCTCTTCTGTTCAACGTGAGGATTAGTGATGTGTCTAAACTAGAGACTCGACACTTGTGGAGTTAGATTTGAAGAACATCAAAGACTGAGAAGAGATTAGACGTTCGTCAGAACCGGTATTATCGAAAGGCGTCATATGTTTGTCAAGAATCCAAGAACGTCAGAACCGGTGTTACCAAAAGGAGTCGGATGTTTGTGGTCAAAGTCTAAAGAACGTTAGAACTATTGCTATGAGGACATCAAACATTTGTGCTCAAAACCCAAAAAAAACTTCTGAATCAAATTTCGAGCACGGTGCAAGGGTAATATGATTAATCCCTTTAGCCTTCTATGCGTATTTGTTAAAATGCATGAAAATGCTTTGGAAACACATGTATAAGCGTTTTTGCTTCCGCTATGATTAGACTTTTGATCTTAATTTACTTATGCTCGTATGCTTGTTTATCGAAACAAATGCCAACACTAACATCCCTGTAGCTTTGTATTTCATGCCCGAGATACGATGAAAAGAACATGAAACACCTTAGACAACCGTCATCGCCTCCTCGCCCTAATCTAGGCAAGGCTACCTCACTCGCAATTGTGATGGCCTTGCCCACTAGGTGAGGTTGAGCAAGGGCCACAATCCTCACATGCGATTGGCGACCGGTGAGACCCAATGAAAGGATAAGAGAAAAAAAAGGAAAAAAAAAAAATTATAATAAAATAATCCATGTCAATGCAAGTTATGACATATAGGATCGCCGGCATCTACGTTATTTTTGGTTAAAATTGACCAAATAGACTCAATTACCAAAATGTAAAAAGATTTAAGACTCAATTTGCACAATTAAAGGGTTTAAAACTGAATTAATAAAAATATAATGAGTTTAGGACTTTTTAAATAATTTCCCTTCCCTATGAGCTAAGTTAAAAAAATAAAGTCTAATTTTGGATAAAAAGGAATATAAAAAAAAAAGGAAGCTCTGCTGAACAAGTTTTCTGTCAATGCAAGAAATCTTATTTTGATAACAAAAAACGCTACTAAGCCTTGTTTTTTTTTTTTTTTTCGGTATCATATATTAGAAATTGCTATTTTTGCTGTATTAGAAATATTATTAACCAAGTTTAAAAGTTTACTTTCTACAAAAATTTATCATCAAATTACCGCATCTGCATGTGCATTCAATGAGGCTCATTGTATCTCCGCCCTAGACTAGGTGTTTGGTGAAATTTAGCAATGCCTAATCCTCAGCTCTATGTTAGAATTAGTGATTTTTGACGGTTTCAAAGTTGCCTTTCACTAAACAAGAATGCTATATACATATAATCACCGATCTCATTGGAGAAAACTTACTTTTTCAATGGAAAAAATTATGATTGATGTGAAAATTTCACTCCATTTCTCTCTCTCTCTCTCTCTCTCTCTCTCTCTCTTTTGGTGGGAGGGTCAAAGTTCACTCTATTTGATCTGTCACAAATTATTTGTTGTGCACGAAAAGTTATGAACCTTGTTCGAAAGCTATTCTATGTTGAAACTTACTATTCTATACTAGTGAAAAAATGAAAGAGAAATAAAAATTGCAATTTCAATTATATTTTAGAAGGAAAAAAAATGAATTGCGATGGCCATAGGAGGAGAAAAGGTATCATTTGGATTTAGAATCTTTGAAATATTTAATCAAGTTAGAGAATTTATTTAAATGGCTATAGGATGAAAAGGAATCGAACACAAAATCGATATATGAAAAATATAAAATAATATTTCAAATTGAGGTAATATTACACCGTTTATTAGAACTATCTACAAATCCATCATGCTGGGGCTTTAATCTAATTTTACATTTATAAAAAGCTTGAGATTCAAATTTTACCTCCGAGTCTCCTCAACTATAGAGAGGTCGAAAAAATTCATGAGGATGTCAGAATTTATTGACTTCTGAGTTACTAAAACGTGATAAAATTGTTGATTAAGGATAACATTCTCACTCTACTATTGGACACGTGTCTTCAATCGAGCGGGCACATCAGTGCGACCGTCCGTCGCCGATCCCCACCCCCGATTTCCATCACATGGCCCGCCGTACTTCGATGCGCACGATGCACGTGTTCAGCCGTGGGGCCCTCCCCGGTCCCGTCGATACCCCCGATGCGCACGAGGCCGAGAGGGATATTCTTGCACGTCTCTTTCGCCCCAACGCAATGACCGTTTTGCCCCGCACGCGACTCGATGGGAAAACTCCTCGCTTTGCCGACAAGCGGTACCAATGCCGTTGACCGACCCGAGGCCAAACTCGGGAAATACGGGGCCACAAAACGACGGCGTTTCGGCGTCAACAACAACATTACGGGGGGCCAAAAAGATAAAAATAGAGCGAAATCGAAGGCCATACGTGTGAAGATACTAGGAACGATATTTTCCATCGCCCGAATTCGATAGGCATGCTTTGATGGAAATGGAAAGGAAATGGACAGTTGGCGATGATTCTAATAACGGTGCCGTGACGTCCTAACAAGGGAAGATTGCCCCCCCACTCGCCTCATCGGGCGTTTGCACCACACCTTCCCAGAAAAAAAATTGTAAAAAAAAAAAAAAGACATTTCATCAATCGCGCAGCCATGAGTTTTATTACGGTAAGGATCTTGTGTATAGGCAGGCACCTATTAAGCAGGTTAGCAAAGAAAGCTGGTGGACGAGGGCTCCGCTCATTTTACATGTGTGTCGACTTTATGATCAGAACGATAGGCTTACAAATGAAAATAATTAATATTACGAAAAAGTCCACCCAATATATCCATGATAAATTTATGTCAATTTAATATATTTACATAATGTTTACACTCTTTGAACTGAACGACACGTTATAATAATTAATTTGACCTGACAAATCCATGTGGTATATTGATTTTTGATATTTTATTATCCAAAAATTGATTTATTACAAATTTATCACGGAAATATCAGTATGAAATTTATGATAATTAAAAAGTTAGTTTTTGGTAAATTTGTATCAATTTGATATTTTTTTTTCCGATGTTAACCCTATTTTGATCCATCTCCTCGATGCTTGGACTTGAGATGCATCACTACACCAACCACTTTGCGTGAATGACTTAGGCTTCTATGCAAAATGGTCCCGTATCCTATCAGCCGATATGCTAGTGCTATACACGACAAGGCAAGGGAAGGAACTCCTCGTACATCACAACTTGCGCAGTATCATATTCTTGGCCAAACTACTCCTCGTGCGATAGGTCTTTCCGACCCCCAACCCCCTAGTGTCGTGATCGAACGCCCGCCATCTTATAGAAGATCCACCCGTTCGTTAGCATTTCTTAAAGCTATCGGCGGGTTTTCATGATTAGCGTGTCTCGCTGTTCTCGTTTTCCATGAGCGAACGAATTTTCTTACCGACCGTGCTAAATCATGGAGTACATCATGCGCCAATGATAGCTATTTGCCATGATTCAATTTAAAATAAGATTAACATCACGAAAAATCTTAAATTAATATGTTTATGACGAATTTAACTCAATTTTTTTTTTTTTATCATTAAAGACTCCAAACCGATATCTATGTGACAATTCATTTTCGATTTAATTTATGATTTTTTGCGATATTAATTTAGCTTTACGAAAATTAACGGAGAATAAATTTATTATAAATATACTAATTTAGGATTTTTGGTGACTTTGAATTTGGAAAATATGAGAATTGAAGTTGGGATGGACATATCAATTCAGGTTTCTTTTTTTTTTTTTTTTTTTTTTTGGCAGTATTTGGAAATTTGGAAAGCTCGACAGCGTCGATGTATGATGGGATTCAAATGTGAAGTCATATGTTTAACTGTATGTTCTTTTGGTTGCCGAATGAGGTAAAAAAAAAAAGAAAAGAAAAGAAAAGAAAAGGAAATTGTCGAAAAAGGGCGCAAAAGAGGAAAAAGAAAAGAAGATACATAAAAAAGAAGAAAAAAATTTAAAAAAAAAAAAAAAAAAAGGAAAATTTTGAATTTCGGAAGCTGATTGGCGAGGGAGGGACCGAGCGTAGCAGAGCGGCGCCCGGTCCCGCGAGTCCAGCCCTAAGTAACACCTCCTTCCTTCTCTCTCTCTCTCTCTCTCCTCGTGTTTTTTTGTTTTTTTTCCCATCTCCTCCTCGTCCCGTAATATACCCCACGCCAACAAGGCCAGTAACAGCCCCCACATTCTCTCTCTAACTTCCCTCTGCTCTGTTCTCCTCAGGAGCTCCGCCCCCACTCTCTCTCTCTCTCTCTCTCTCTGTGTGCGCGTGTCGCGGGGGGCAATGGCGACGATCAACCTCCCTTCGAGAATGTCCCTCCCGAGCCCCGAGGGGGCCGCCGCCGCCGCCGCCGCCGCCGACCGCCTCTCCTCCGCCCGGAGCCCGTGCGACCTCCTCCTCCTCCCGGAGCCGAGGGGCCGGAGGTGGAGCCGCGCCGGCGCCGGCAGCAGGAGGGCGCCGGGGCGGCGCCGCCTCGCCGCCGTCGGATCGGTCAAGGTCGCTCCCGAGAGCCGGGGGCGGCCCCTCGCCGTGCAGAACGGGCCTCTCACCGTCGTGAGTCGTCTTGTCTCCCCTGTTCCGCGTGATTCCGCGTCGCTAGGTTTCTCGGTTTCTGCTTGTTTGGGTGGATATTGAGATTGCTGCCGGGTGTGCTCTGGGAAGTGGAGATGGGGAGAGTGGTTCGGCGAGCGTTGTGAATTTTTTTTTTTCCTTTTTTTAAATTGTTTGTTGAGTGCGCGCGCGCGGGGTTCGCTTTCTTGTGCGATCGGTCGGTCGATTCGTTCTCTGCAAGAGTGCTCTGCTTGAATGAGAGGAAAAGTTGGTGATGGTAGTATACTGTTTGCTGTAAGGGCCGCAAAACTTATGAAGAAATTAGAGAGCTTGAGCTTGGGCTTGGGCTGTTATAGAAAAAAAGTTAAGTCTGTTGAATGGAGCATCGACAGATGATTAAATGTCTGCAGTAATAAGGGACGATAGGTGGCACAGGATACTTGAACTTAATGAACCTCTCCGGCACATTTTTAGTCGACTTCGCTGTCGAAGAAAGAAATCGGTTGCATGGATTTTGTTCCCCTTTGTTTTTTTTCCAAAATAAGGCGGGCAAGAGACAAGACAATGAGAATCGGACTTTGTAGTGCATGGAAAAGAGTGGGTTTTATCAACTGAGCCTGCCTCGATCCCAAGTGAAGGTCTTTAGTTATGAATAATTATTTGCAAACGAAAGCATTTATGGACCAGATTGTTATTATCTATTTTTGTTGCTTGAATGATTTAAGCCTGCTTTTCATTAAATTCAGCGACAATACTTAGTTTCCATTTTTTTCTTTCGGTTCCTTATAAATAGATTTTTGCTTTGTTTCTCCGAAATAAGCATATGACAAGCTTTCTTCAGGGAAAATTCCTATGCCTCAATCAACGTTAATGATTGTATTTTATTATTCGACGATGATAATTTCCATTTCAATGTGTCATTTTGTGGTCAATTTCCATTTCAATGTGTCATTTTGTGGTCCTCTGTATCATAGTCTCTCTTCCATTAAAATTTCCCTAATAGTATGTCACAGGGTATGTTGTTGTTGGAGTCTGTAGATCTAAAGGTTTGTCAATCGATAAATTGCTTTTTCTTTATTCCTTTGGAGTTTTCTTCATTTGCTTGGATCCTTTGGAAAATGAAATCTCTTGGCTTCAAAAGCCAAAATGTAGCTGGTAACCTGGTAAAGTTCAGAATCATACTTTCTATTTCCTACAGGAGAGAGGCACATTGAGAAGTTATTTAGGATCGACCATCTTGTGAATATTCACTTTCCTTTGATTATGAATAAAAGGATCAGTAATAAACATTCATTTCTCAAGAGATGACTGTGCAACAGACTGATGAACTGATTTACTAAAGTTAGACTTGCTTGTGCTGTTTTACTGGTTCTTATTAGAACTTCTGAAGACACAAACTTTGTTGCAGGGTCAGAAGCTTTTTGCCTCATGAAACTTCCATACTGTCTAATTTGTAGGGCACTGTAGTTTTATAGTCTTAGAAAAAAGATGCTGGATGATTGACAATATATCTGTAACTTATCGTACCTTCTCATCCCGCACTGTCCAAATGTTCATCTTCATTTATGGTGGGTAATTTGAGTATTTTTTGTCAGGATACGTCAAACTCTCCTTTTGAGGTTCAATCTGATGACTATGAAGTGAGCAAGGCTAGAGTAAGTATGAATGGATTGAGAAAGACGAAGATAGTCTGTACCATTGGTCCATCCACCAGCAGTCGTGAAATGATATGGAAACTTGCCGAAAGTGGAATGAATGTGGCTCGTCTTAATATGTCACATGGTGATCATGCCTCACATCAGAAAACTATAGATCTGGTCAAGGAATACAATGCTCAATTTCAAGACAAGGTGGTTGCCATTATGTTGGACACTAAGGTATGAACATTTTCTCAAAAGTAGTTTGTTTCTTCTCTAAGTAGAGACACCGTAGTAGTGTGAGTTAGTACTATTGTACTGCACCGAATTGAGTTAGTACTATTGTACTGCACTGAATTCTTTGATCTGCCACATAACTAGATTTTGATTCTCCAATTTATTGTTTTAAATTTCCCTTATGTTTACTTTGGGGTTATAATTGGCATTATATACCCATCATCTTAATGATTGCAGGGGCCTGAAGTGAGAAGTGGCGATGTACCTCAGCCAATAATGCTTAAAGAAGGACAAGAATTTAATTTTACCATCAAACGAGGAGTGAGCACAGAGGATACTGTTAGTGTTAATTATGATGACTTCATTAATGACGTTGAAGTAGGCGACATATTGTTGGTAGACGGTATGTATGGGATCATCTCAATTCTCTCAAGAGTGCTTTCATTAAGTTCACTTACCTTCTGATTGTTAGTTTGGAATCATCTGCTATAATTGTGAAAAATTGTGATTGATGCTTCAAGAGTAGAGGATTTACTTAATTTTTTTTTTCATTCAGAATAGATTTTGGGTTCATGGATGGAATTTTAGTTCTGCGTATTTTACTTTTTTCGCCTTTTGGTAAAAGTGTTCGATCCTTTTTCCGGATCCTTTTGCAAAGTGATCGGGTTTTTAGATTGACTAGGTGATCTTATTTATCCATGTCTCAACCCTAATTCACAGATAAAATTGTTCTTCATTGTGAGAAAGAACTATAATGGTATGGGGTTCCTTCCAGGGAGCTGATTTTTAATGTTAGAAGATGAGAATAGTTCTACTGGATTCCTTTCAGTCACTTTCAAAGTTGGCATCAAATTTCTCATGTAATTTGCACAGACAGCTGCTTCTGCAGAGGCTTTTATTTTGTTACTAGTGTATTCCTCCCTTAAGTATAACGAGAAAAGGGGAGCCTAAGAAAATGCGTGTCTAGACATCAGGATTGCAGTTTTAGATATTTTTCCTTAGTTTTGGGTCTTATGAATCAGAGACAGGCTTATTATAACAAGCTATATTCTGTATCATATGGACATAACATTAAAACATATTCCAACCTTCGATCACGTTCGTATAAGGTACTTATGATTTGTTTTTGTCTTGCTAGGTGGAATGATGTCATTGGCTGTGAAGTCAAAGACGACAGATTTAGTAAAATGTGTTGTAGTCGATGGTGGAGAATTAAAGTCAAGGCGTCATTTGAATGTGAGAGGCAAAAGTGCTACTCTTCCTTCAATAACAGGTCATATGTCGTAACCATTTTGCTTCCTTGCTTTTGTTCATATCAAAACAGAAGAAACTGATATCGGTTGCCAATTATATATTGTTAGTGAAATACTGAGAGTGGCATCTGCTTGATCTTGCAGATAAAGACTGGGACGATATTAAGTTTGGGGTGGACAACCAAGTTGATTTTTATGCTGTCTCATTCGTTAAGGATGCTAAGGTGGTCCATGAGCTGAAAGAATATCTCAAAAGTAATTTTTGTCTTCCTTATCTTATCAGTTGATTGCTCTACAGCTCTATTGCTCTTTACATTACCAGTCTGTTTCCCTTACAAGGCTATTGGCCATCATCCTTCTGCAGGTTGCAATGCAGACATTCATGTGATTGTAAAAATCGAAAGTGCTGATTCTATCCCAAATCTCCATTCGATTATTCCTGCTTCTGATGGGGTTAGTTCTTATCTGTTGGATCTTTCTTTATGTCTTTACCATCAACATTTATAAGACATGAAGCCTTATATTGAAGTGTTTGGTAACATTTTGCCTTAGACTGCAATGCTTGACTTTAATCTTTCGAAGTTTCTCAATTCTTGTTGCTTTTTAGGCAATGGTTGCCCGTGGAGACCTTGGAGCTGAACTTCCAATTGAAGAAGTTCCTTTATTGCAGGTTAGTTGTTTAGAAGTGTCTCTGGTTGATCGTGTAAATTATTTGACAGTCTTCTTTCTCCCCATTGACAGTTTTCATAAACCCTGAAAAATCTCAGAAATCCTGATGTCAATCTAGGGATTTGGGAGAATCATAGCAATGGTCACTATCTCACTGTATTAACTCAAATTTTGCAACTAATAAAATGGGAAGGAAGTAGGTATATCTTTCACGCAATCGAGTTTACCTTGTATATCTATATTTTCGCGAAGTGTATTGATAAATATGTATTGTGTTACTGTTTAAGTAAATGCAGCAGGAAATCTATCTTGCTTATGAGAAGCAAATAAAAGAGACCATGCTGTGATTAGATTAACCACTGGATGCAGAACCTCATTTCCGTGAAATGTTTGAGAAGATTCATTTGCCAATTTGTTTTCTGGTGCTTTGAGAGAAATTTGTAGATGTGGCAATTCTGATGCATGTCTTAGGTAAAAATTTTATGAAGGGATAATTTTTTCTGATGGTGCAGCTGCATCTGTGATCTTTGTGGTTTATACACTATTGTGACATCTTTATTTCTTTCATGAGTAGGTTCTGAAATAATACAAAAATTATCTTTTGGACAGGAAGACATCATCAGAAGGTGTCACAGTATGCAGAAACCAGTAATTGTTGCTACAAACATGCTAGAAAGCATGATTGATCATCCCACACCGACAAGGGCAGAGGTTTCTGATATTGCAATTGCAGTACGTCAGGGTGCTGATTCAGTAATGCTTTCTGGAGAAACTGCTCATGGAAAGTAAGTTGAGCGACCCAGTTTTGGTTCACGGAAATTTATGTTGTCTTTCCCCTTTGCTTTTACTCATGCTCAAGCCTCTTTGATCAGTCCTTTTTCTAATGGCGATGGATAGTTTTTCCATGATTTATCTATGGCATCTAGAATACTGAAGCTGTATGCGGCAATGGATAGCATTTCTTCAATTGTCTATCGAATTAGGAGATTGATTTTGTACACGGAAGAATTTGCAAATTCCACCAGACAGATGTACAATGATCTCAATTGTAGACAGTTCCTCTTTGACTATCTTATTCTGAAATCAATCCGTCACTTTCTATGATATTTGCCCATTAGGTCTCTACTAAGAGTGATGCTACAACTGGTTTAGTATCCTTTTGGCTTCTTGTAAGGCACTTGCACATTTCCTAGCGTGTATGCAATGTTCTTTTTTAAAAGGATTTAATCCATGTACTATTTCTCAATTTCTTTATATTTGGTTTATTCTTCTTTGCTGATTGTTTTGAAATGATTATGCATATGAAAAGGTACCCACTGAAGGCTGTTAAGGTGATGCACACTGTAGCTTTGAGAACCGAATCAAGTCTTAAGACATCTGCCACACCTCCAGTTCAGGTTGGCGCCTTTAAGGTATATCCTTAAAATCTTGATGTTGCGGTGCCACGCCGATGCACTCTTAGATGGCCCTGGCTTTGTTCACTATCCTTTTAGACTCATATCCAAGCATCATGATTAACAAATTTTTGCCTACATCGACATCCAAAATAATGTTTCTGGGCATTTGACAGAGTCACATGGGCAACATGTTTGCTTTCCATGCCACTACCATGGCCAATACCCTTAATATGCCAATCATTGTATTTACAAGAACTGGATCTATGGCTATTCTTCTTAGCCATTATCAGCCTTCATCAACTATCTTTGCCTTCACAAATGAGTAAGTCTTAGCAGCATACACTTTTATGGCATTTCGTTTTTCCATTTCTTTGATGCATGCTAACAATGACAAGCTGTGATTATGCTTTAAGGAAGGCATGGATATTTTTTCAAATTCTTTTATGAGCCAAGTAAAATGAGGATCGAGTGCCAACTTGCTCCATAGATCGGATTGAGAAACCGTGATTTGTGCTGAACTTTTCTGAATGTTTTTTCTTCTGTTTTTGTGGCCGGGAAATAATTGAAATAGCTCTTCCATAAAAAAATAGGTTGAGATCTTGTGCTGCCTCTGTGTTTAGATTTTCTTTTTTGTCTGGTTGGCCCATTTACATTGCCAGGGGCAAACATTGATCTTAGAACTATCCTGCCAATGAAAAGTTATGAATGACTAAATTTACACAAAACTTCAGTACATCTATGGTTTCCCGTCTAATTTATTGCTGTTCTTAATATTCACAAGCTTTTAAAATCCTTTTCAGTTATTAACTGAAGATGATTCAAGTTTGAAATATCTAATTCATGTCATATCTTGATGCTGGCAGAGAGAGGATCAAGCAGAGGTTAGCACTTTATCATGGTGTCAGGCCCATATATATGCAGTTCTCTGATGATGCAGAAGAGACCTTTTCTCAAGCACTCAAGTTATTAGTGGTCAGTAAACTTTCACTGTCCTCTATTTTTCCTTTGCATCATACTAGAGTTATAGAGTTTGATGCCTAGAACTTTCTTCATTGATTGCAAAATGGTATTGTTTTAGAGCAATGGCCTGCTGAAGGAAGGGGAATACGTCACTCTAGTTCAAAGTGGTGCACAACCGATATGGCGCCACGAATCTACTCACCACATCCTAGTTCGTAAGGTCCAAGGATGATTTTGCACTTTAAAGAAGCTCACATGTAGAATATTGTGATTGCTGGATTAGTTACGGGTACAATTGTACCACGTCTTAAATTAACCACAAGCAACTTTCAATATGTTTGAGCAGGAATGAACTACCAATAATTTAATGAAATTTGAGAATCAGATCTTTCTCTCTGTTCCTCTTCACCGATTGAGTTTTGGAAATTTTTTAGCATAACGGGTGGTAAGAAACAGCTGTATACATTTCTACCTTTATGAACAGTGATAATATTTGATTGTTCATTGTGAATTTCCAAGCATTCTCTTAAAGATTGAGATGGTTGTATTGATTACGTAAGCTTAGCTTCCCCTAGTCAAGCTGATCTCCTTAGTTCATAATTGACTGCTCTCGGTGCTTCCTGTTGTTTTGCTCATTTTTCCTAATTTGCCTTGGCCAATCAACTTTGAGGATGTTGCAGTTCACTTCCCAGGAGCACCAAGAGATTACAATATATCGACTGATGCAAAGACATATTTAACAATAAAACTTAGTTGAAAGGAAAATGAGATAGCAAAACAGTGTTTATTTTTTCTCTGGGAAATTGAGTATTAATGCCATCAACTATGGACATTGAAGGTGCTTATTGTTTTTGGTTTTGGTTAATGTCTGAGGATAGGACTTGAAGGTTTGAGCGGATGGTTCGATTAGGAGATAAATAGTTTATTGATTATCCTTCATGGCAGAGGCATCGAAACACTTTCTGAAAGTGATGAGTTTCTGTAGATTGCTTTGATGGGGCCAAATAATAAAAGGCAAGGTTACTTGGAAATGGCCATAAACAGTCAGAAACTCTCTCGCTTCAGTGGGAGTTAAAAAGAAGTCGGTCAATTGGCTTTTCCTTTGCTTATTATTCTGCATCTGGTGCTGCGTAATCAGTTCGGCATGTCACGGCAGATGAGCTCCGAATCATTCCAAACCTTTTGAGGATTTTCTCTTCTTTTGGTTTTGTTTGTAGAGTGTCGCAACTTGCAATGTATTTTGGCCGTCATGAACATGAGCCCGCTTGAACGTGGACTTGGTACTGAAATCGTACATGTAGAGAATGGGCAAGTTTATTATTTGGGAGAGACCAGATTTAATGCAATAATACATTCACAAACCGAGATACTATGGATCTCTCTTAGGACAAGTTAATATTTCGCTAGCAGTACAACCGACAAGCAGGGTAGAGGTCGGGGAAGATCTAAGTAACCCTAGATAAAAGCAAACCCGCCTCTCCTGGACACACTTGCAATCTTAGTTAGGAACACAAATTGGTTGAATTCTGCAATTTTAAGTAATAGAAAGGGGTGTTAGTCGAGCTGTTCAAAAAAGGGCTTCTCTTTCTTTAGCACCCCCCTTTTGGGAAGCAATTCTGCCCAAATGTTTGCACCTTCACCATCTTCCCTTCTTATTTATGCAAGTTGGGATAGTACCGGTTGCCCGGTGATGTAGTGTCGCCTGTATTAGACGTCATAGTTATCTTTATCGTCGTCTTCTCCGCATTTTCCTTCCAGTTTGATACTCTTGTACCACTTTGCACAAGCTATGTACACCATCAGATCTGCGACTGTTAGGGCAGCTAGGAGGAAGTAGAATCTGTCCAGATGACCCTTGTTTAGATTCCCTGGGATCCATCCTGGCATGTGGTCCTCGGTCGAGATCTTCATGACCATACTCACAAGCAAGCTGCTAACGTAGTTTCCTAGCGAGATCGATGTCATGCAAAGGGCACTCCCGAAGCTCTTCAAGCCATCTGGGGCTTGTGCGTTGAAGAATTCCAGTTGACCCACGTACATGAAAACTTCGGAAGCTCCAATCAGTGCATACTGAGGGACCTGCCATAATATGCTCAAGGTGCTCGAGCCCTCGCAGTGCGTGCAGTCTTTGCGAGCATACTTCAGTCTGTAGCACTCCACGATTCCTGCGGAGAGCATGGCCAGAACCGCGATAACCAGTCCGACGCCCATTCGCTGCAACTCTGTGAGCCCTCGCGAATGTGTCTTCCTTATTCTCCCCACTACTGGGTCAATAACCCTTCGGTAGAGGAAAATGAAAATCGCGACACTCACTATGTCGAAGCTGGACATGCTAGCCGGAGGGATTCTGAAGTGCGAAACGGTTGTTTTCATGGCTGCTCCTTGCTCCACAAACAACGAGGCCATCTGCGTGAAGACCACGGAATAGATGATGGTGCAAAGCCAGATTGGTAGGAGTCTCAGTATGCACTTGACTTCTTCCACTTGAGTAATCGGGCAGAGGCGCCACTTGTTGTATCGACCCTGCTTCTGGTCTTCGAGATCTCTTGATGTAATATAAGCTGCTCTATCCAAAAACCTGTATCATTGGGGTCAGGATTGTTTTGCCATGCTCTTTTTCTTACGATAAATTTGAATGGTTCGCAGCTATGAGAAGGTGCAGGAGTGTTTTGATGTCTTTTGTGCAAATTATGTGAACTAATAGTATCAGATATACATGGACTTACTTGAATCCATGAGTGTGGAGGATGTTTCTTCTGCTACTGTCAGAGCAGTCCATGCCTTCCGCCTCATACAAGTCATCTCCGCCGGGCGCCATCTGGACCCTCCATTTCTTCGATGCAGCTACCATCACCTGGCAGAAGCGGGAAATTGGGTTTCCAGTTGGCTTGAAGTGCCTGTACATCGGGGATCCACCCAGAAATAGGAGCAGTCCCGCTAAGGCAGAGCCTGCTGATAACCAAAATCCTAGAGCCCACATTCCTTCATCCTCGAAGTACCCCAAAATGGTATTGGAGAAGAGGGAGCCCAAGTTCAGTGCCAGGTAAAAGTAGCTGAAGAAGGCCACCTTGGAACGTCCTTCTCTAGGATCCTCTTCATCGAATTGGTCGGCACCGAATGTAGCTATGTTAGGTTGATACCCTCCATTCCCTAGGGCAACGAGGTAGATGGAGAGGTAGAACAGTGTGATCTCCATGCTCGAATGCGATCCACACGGAGTCTGCTGATCCCCGCAACCTCTAGGTCGGACCAGAAACAGATAGGACGACAGCGATAGAGATGCCAAACCCTGCCAATGACATGCAAAACTAGCCGAAATTAGATTCACCGACCAAACTTTACTTTGCACTGGAATTCCTTATCGACCCACTGACCAAGGGAAACCCAGCTGCAACATCGAGATACTTACGATGACGAAGATGACTTGAAAGACAGCACAGGTCTTGTATCTTCCCCAGTAGGAGTCACTCAAAAATGCTCCAACCAGCGAGAAGATGTAGACAGTGCCAGTCCATTTGCTCACGCTGTTGGCAGCATCAGCATTGTTTTGTCCCAGTACCCTTGTCAGGAATAGCACCAGATTCACTCCCACTCCAAAGAAGGCTAAGGTTGCCAGTCCTTGGTTCACTGTTTGATTAAGACAACGCTGTGAGCAAGCAAAGAGGAATTCTCTTTTCCCGAAACAAAATATTCACGTCTTAAAGTAATAAATTGTGTCGTCATCACCATCCAGGCGATCTCCCACAGATCTTCAGATCTTCAATGTTAACAGTCGCATAACATAGCAAGCAAGCAACCAACGTGCAAGAAGATTGGGGGGTGAAAGAGGGCGCGATTTTTTTCCATTTCGGAACCAAATCGAATAGGTCGCTTCATCTTATGTCAGTAGTGCATCCTTTTCACGTGCAATGTCCTTTGATTGATCAAACATCAAAAGATAGGCTACGAAATGCATACGATATCGCCACCTTATCAGACATGCACATCACTTTCCAAAACATGTGCACTCACGTTATATGCATATTTAGCAAACTCGACAAGTAAATCCCAGAATTGGACAGTTCTTCCTCCCTCCACAAATGATTGTGAACCATGATCTAAGAAAAGGGTAAATTGTAAAAATAATACCTCAGCGGTATTATTGGTAGTTCGACATGGATCATGTTATAAGACGAAAAAGACGTTTCCTCATAAAGGCTCTTTTTTCTATTATTTATAATTAAAAAAAAAAAAAGAACTACCATGATGATCATGATTAAAGTTAAAGCAAGTGCATAACTAGTGGCCAATTTGGGAAAAAGGACCTTATCAAAAACAAGTTTTTCGAGTTTAATATTTCTCGAAGCTAATTTTGGTAGGTTGATGTAGACAGCCCTCGAGTGCAACCTTTGATTTCTGTCTAGCCTTAATAAGCGAGGAAAGCTATTCAACTTGGGCACCCTGACTTTTTGATGCCCATTTCTTCTGATTTACAGCTAATTCCAAATAAATAAAGCAAAAAAATAAATACAAATGAAAGGGGACAAATAAAAGAGAAAAAAGCAAAGATAAGCCAGCCACATATTCGAACCAAAACATGTTCACACTTCCTTCTCTTGTAGTCCACACGAGCATGCAATAAGTCCTTTTCGTTCCATCTTACAACCTAGGGGACAACAAGATACCCTTTTTTTTTTTCCAAGTTTGAATGGGACAATATTGATAATCAAACTTGACCCACTTTGCTAATTCGGTTCCTCAACCAAATAAGACCGGCGAAAATGTCACTATTTGATTCCTACCTTACAAGAATTATTAAATGAATATTCGGTTATCAAAATTTGTCTAATATCTAGATTGCACGTAGAATTAACACTGGATGCTCTTGCTAAAAACAGCTACTTTCGCATCAACTTCTAATGAGAAGTCACAGGGAAAAGCTATGCTTTAAACCATACATATGGAACGCTACCCCAAATGCATTTGTTATCTATTAGGTGGAGTCATTCTATATTGAGCAGCTCGACATCATAATCACAACTCATCATATCTTGCCGAGGTATCGATGCAAGAGCCACATTTCAACGGGCGGATCTTCTTTTACTGTGCCCATTATTCTTTTCAAATCAGTAAATCTTTTTTTTTTTTTTTTTTTTTGACTAAGTTACGCGATCTTATTCTAGGGTGACGGTACTTTGGCATCAACACGAAATCCTACGAAGAAACGAGAGGCTAGTTAGATCCTAATGGACACACACCGCACCTGATTCGGCTTTTGGTTCGCTTAGCTAGTTTGGCATTTTACAGTTGTGTGAATTTTGGACGGTCCACACGTGGCAGGAACCTAGGTCATGCAAGAGGGGGAGTGCACTTATTACGTGCCTTACTCTTCTTCCTCCCCAGCTGCATCGCTTGCCATTTCTCCTCTACTGTCCTTCTCAATGGGATCTCTGAACACGCCAAGACAGTCTCTCTCTCTCTCTCTCTCTCTTCCCCCCCTCCCTACCGTTTTAACCTATGCATGGGACGACGGGTGATAAAACACTTGTGGGTCGTCTCTGTGTAAAGCCTACACGTTGGTGCAACAGCTGATGCACACGGTGAGAGCCTGGCTGCAACCTTGTCTAAAAGTGATAGCTTATCTCGGAAAAGACCAAAAGCATGACGCTAGCAATACGCACGACACAGCATTAACTACTTCAAGATAACATCGTCCTACCCGGAATCTGAAGCTTTTGACTCGATTAGTCTCGATGAATGCAACCGGGAAGTCCGTCGAAATAGTTTTTGAATAAGGACAATCCTTATGAACACCGTTCTTGCGGTGAAAATTTAAGGTAATAGAAAGAAATATAGAGAGCATATTCGATATGTGGTGTGTTCTTTCTTCGACTTACACAAAATGATGGTTCCGGCGCACCACTGTCCGCTTTTGGCTTTGATTGCTGGACGGCCTTCCCAATCCACGGTCCCATCGAGCGTGTGTTCCTCTTTCTCCTCTCTGTAGTTGCCCTGCAAATTTTTTCACAGATTTTTCCTCAGAACGAAGATGACTTTATCGGTTGAACTCTTGCATATACAATAAGAACATTCTCAGTAACAGAAAAGCCACAAAATGATGGCAAAAAACAAAGCTATTTTGTGTTAAATGGAGTTAACTTGCACGCACGGCAAGAATGGCCGAAAAGATCAGGAAAATAATCAAAACTTGGATGGCCCGATAAGGAAAAAAAATAAAAAAACAGAACTTGGATTTAAGATATTAATCATTCCCCTTTTTCCTTCTGTAAGTGCTCTCTCTTGGCAACTATTGGGGAGAGAAGAAAACACATATGGTACGAGCGAATGACTAACCTCCTTACACACTTCTAAGCAGGCCATTGCAGATGAAGTGGGTCGTTTGGAGTATACCAAGGTGGCGAATTCTGTAGCAGCTGCTTCTGATAATGTGCTCAGAAGTGGAAGGTGGCAACTCCTGCTCAGGGGGAGAGAGGATCGCGAAACTCAAGTTTGGAAGCTCTTGAGGACGAGGAAGAGGAGGGGACGAGGGGTAGTATAAATAGAGGGCGGAGGCCGGGGTCGGACGGTGGAGATTTCATCAACCGAGGGTGGGGTTACTCCCACGTGGCGTGATCTTCCAAGACAAGATTTCGACTTTTGTTTGGACGGGAGGAAGGGACGTCTCGATTACCTGGTGTCCATATTTCCCCCCCATTCTCCTTTTGCCTTTGTTTCAAATAGTATCCAGCTATTTCTTAAAGGAGGGGTTGTCATTTCACCCTCTTATATCTGTAGGATCTCCGCGCTGCTTCTTTCATTGGCTTTGGCCTTTGGATGGTGACTTAGTCCTCCTTCAAATGATATCAAGAAATGCAAGGGTACTGGCGTTTCTTTATCTCGACAATGTCGTCTCCACAAGCTCTAGAAGGCAAAGCAGTGCACGGAGAGCATATTATTCCCTGTCTATTCCCATTCCCATTCGCTTTCAATTTTTTTTCCATGTTATCCACGGTTCCACAAATCATGTTCTAATTCACTGAAACATATGGTCATTATTCATCCATGGGAGTATGGTTGTCGCCGCACTGTTTCCCAAGAATAACACGAAGCGTTTGTCATTCGTTTCTCATTCTAGAACAGTGTCTAGGAATCATTTAGAGCTAACAAACTTTGCACGATCTGGGTACCTTAACATTGCGTAATATGAATAGGAATATCACCGCATGTGCTATGCATCACACCTATGGGATTTGATTAAATATATCTCACGTGTAATCTCGCCCTTTCCTTGTATTTAATTTGTCAAAAGCAAAGCGAAAGAAAGCTTGTTGAAGAACAAATCTCGTATCGGAATAGCATATGGGGATGAGGATGATTCCAACCGGCGGTTGAATTATTAGACGGAATAAATGAGATGGGGTTTATCTAAAATCTTACGTTTGATATGCATCTTTTGCTAGCTCAATTATTTCGAAGGATAGGATTCCATTAAAACATATGCTCATTTCATCTTGATGACACAAACGACATGGCGTTTAACTGTTTCCTCCCTTAGTGGAAACAAATGGGATATTACACCTTTAGACAAAAAAAATGAATTATTAGCAAATAATGCTCTTCTTTAAGGGTTTATACCTCAAGTTGTTGAGACATTCCCCCCCGCCCAAATTCGATATGCCGATAAACTTTTTCTAATTTGCCCCCCAAAAAGATGCTATCACAAGCATGCGAATTTCTCGCATTCTTTTTCTTTGGTGAAGGTATTGTGTGTTTTTTCCTCCTTACCTTAGTAGACCGCCTCTAAGTTAGAGAGTTTAAATGTGGAATCATTTAAATATTTCGATTTTTTATTCAATACTAAACACCCAGCCCCGCCCGTGGTGCGGGGTTGGGGGAGGGGGTGTTCACATGTGAGATCATATAACTTAAAATATACTTTCTTTTTTAAATAGAATATTTTCTTTTTTATTTTTGGCCATAACTTTGAATAAATACCTCTTAAGATCCGAATAAGGCGAGACAAATGTACCTAAGGTTTATCTTAGATTTCCAAGTTCGAATCAGAAAAGGAAATGCTTTTGACTTTTAACATGTAAAAAGAAAGTATTCTGACCTAAATGTGGCAGCTAAATGCATCATGGTCTTTAGTTTTACCTCATGTCCGCAGTGCATTATACTTGAGAACAAAAAAAAAAAGGGTTCTAGATTCCCCTCAAAAGGAAGAATTTATTATAGAGTACTCGATCAATAGGTTAAATTACATGCAGGTCGGATTTCTAACCGATATCTTCCAATATAATTCGTTAATTTATGGACTTTTACCTCATGTCCGCAGTGCATTATACTTGAGAACAAAAAAAAAGGGTTCTAGATTCCCCCCAAAAGGAAGAATTTATTATAGAGTACTCGATCGATAAGTTAAATTACACGCAGGTCGGATTTCTAACCGATATCCTCCAGGGCAAACAGACAATGGACATGTTCCTTAATAAAGCTTTCAACCAGACACCCACTGGATTATTTCCGCTTCTATTTTTTGCGCCTCACAAAGTGCTCAACATGAGATGCACGCTCTTCTTTTTTTTCTCCTTTTATTTGGAATAAATTGAAAGAACGAGTAGAAAATAAAGGAATACAGACCTTTTAAAAGTAGAATATCTCTTTTTTTGTTTTTTATCTCAAGGAATTTTAACTTCAATTAGATGTTGGCGAAATTAATTTGTAGCTGCACCGCGTGGCATTCTGACGTGGTATCGCCAATCCCATTTCATGTCCGATTCTTAATGGTGTGCTATTAGTTTGCTGACATTTGATATCAGAAAAATTAGAAGAAAAGCGAACGGTGAAGAGTTTAGTGGTCTATTATGTCAGCATGGTCTTGTTTAGCAGGAAAAGCATATACTCTCACAAGATATTTGCTGTTAAATAATGTGGAAACCAAAAGATCTTGTAATCCAAGCATAACGTGAGAAGAAGAAATTAGCATAGAAAACTCCAAAAATTACATGGTTCGGCTTGAGCGTTGGAACCTATTCCATGGAGAGAGGCAACCGCCAAGAAAACCACTACAGATCTGGTCAACATGGAATTTATAGCTTAATCAGTTCCATGTTTGTTAGTACTAGATTACACCCAAAGCAAAAGTTGCAAGTGTTGTCTTACAATCTCACTCAGAAAACTTAGAGAGAGAAAACTCTAACACTCTTTTTATTTGTGCTAATGCGTAATATCTTAGTAGAATTCAGTTGTCATATATTCTTATGTGACTTGCGGACTCAAATTCGAAATCAACTCTAACGTAGAAAGCATTCGAATGACTAGTTGCTTGTTCATACATCAAACCGCAAATTCTATTTAGATTTAGAAATTCTACTTGGGTCCGGTTTTTTTTTCACATCAAATTTAATACCTAAATAAACAACTTTGACTCTTCAGTACGTATCCGTCAATTTTATCAAATTGATTTTGTCAGCTCGCTCCACACAACAAATGACAGACAGTGGAAATTTTCTGTGGAATTTTTGTTTTCTCATGCTATTTCCTAACCTTCTTCTGATTCCCAACCAAGTTTATATCATTATGAATTGCGTCATAGCTGACCTTTTCTGAGCAAGATCAAGAATGGAAGCATCTTTCTCAATGGAAGGGCTACAACTGTTAAGCATCACCTAACATATCCTCCTATTGGAAGGAAAAAAAGTTAAAGATGTCAAAAGTCATACTTCACAAAGGCAAAAAAAACAAAGTTGACAAAGACCATATGTGCGTTTCGTGGGCACCACGCACATTTTTCATGAGGGTAAATGACAAGACAAGAGTTCAAGATCATACTCCCACTGCATCGATTTCGTCAGCTCTGACAAGTCTTTTGCTAGATTTTGTATTTATCATCAACCCTCAGATGGGTCACTGACGAATGCTATTAGTACCGGGCGTGTGAAAAGCTTATGATTACTCCTTTTTCGAATCGTATTGTTCGTTACTGTTGCACATCGTCTACATGACGCTCCACTCTAGCTAGAAATTATACTTTAGGTCGACATAATATCTATCCGGATTGAGGTGGTGGGATAAGGTTTTCTTTCCGTCTGTATGCTACTTGTGTTGTAATCTCTTGTTGCGTATTGAAATTTCGTGCGATCTTTAGCTCTAGGCAAGTCGAGCACCGCATATTAACTCCAGCCCATGATGCTGCATATCATGTATGAAAGGGTATGGAGTTTGGAGGGGATCTAACCCATCTGCTAACTGACTTTTATCACGCGTCTTGTTGCATCCTAATAACATACGACACCCGTGAAAGTCTGAAAAGCACTCGCTCGTATCTCCAGCAACACCAAAGTGATATAATCAACTTGGTCTTTTCATCATTGCTCGTGCACACACTGCAAATGCATACTGTGCTCCTTTAAGAAAAGAAGTACTATTGATTATTGTATACAAAGGGTGACTTATCATGTGACTCAGGTTAGCCAAATACTCTTCAATTTTATATTAGTCAAATTGTCTGCGTCCAACTAGTCGGATCCCACTGATTATTGCCATGAGCATCATTGTCATGACCGAATTTCAGGGAAGAGAATGTTTGACAGGACAATATTATTTTCCCTTCCTTTTCGCGGGCGAATGAAGACAAGACGAGCTTGATTTATGTTTCATTAATCAACACAATGAGGCAGACAATGACCTTTTTCAACCCATACTTTGAAGCACCTCTCTTCAATCTCATTGGCTGGATATAAATACGTGCACCGTATTTCCTTTGCATTGTGAAAATTGAGAGGTCCATTAATCTTCTTTCTTGATGCCCCGTCCGTCCAGCAAATTGCCATATGAAATTTTCAAACATAGTCAGAATGTACTGATGCAATGGATCTCGCAATTCAAATCACGTGAAAAGTTACAAAACAATGAACGCGGAACCGATATGAACAAAAGAGACCGTGCATCCTCTTAGTGCTTCAACTGTAGCAAGAACATTCCTCTGTAGATAATCATTCACTCACACTTTCAACAGATCCTCCAACCTCAACTTTAAAGAAAATTCAACCCCTCTTTCACATATTCAACTTCACTTATCAATATGTACTCATTCGTATATCAAATCTTGAATTAACCCCACAATCCACAAATTATGACCCCTATGCTACTGCTCTCATTACCTAAGCTAAGCTGAAAAACTTCTCACTTTCATTTCATCCACTTATCATCCATATACTAATAAACTATGTTTACTTCAAGCCAACTTGAATTTTTAATTACTAGCTAGGGTTGCTTTCATCTCTCTCGTGTGTGGTCGTTTATCTATCTAAGATGTAATACAGTGGTGGCAAATGATAGGACTAAAAAGGAGAATGATTCACTATGAAGGATTATGCGATCCCCTCTCACTAAGAAACGTCATCGACCACCACCAACAGAAGCCTGACCTACTTGTGTGTCTGTGTCTGTGTCTCCACTAATTCAGCACCACAAGCGTGTTCTTGATGAGCTTTCGCTTCTGATCTCTTGTAATTTAATATACGCAAGCAGATTTGATGTAGGGCTCTCGATGAAGCTGAGCTTTCCTCGACTCTCTCTGAACCTTCCATGTGTTTGCCTAAAGACAATGATCAGTGGTGCGTGCGTGCGTGTGTGTGAGGTAGTAAAGATATCGTGCAGCTAATGATGCCGCCAATGCTTTTCTTTTGATATGATATCAGCGTATCTGATTATGGGAGCAAGCTGTGCCATAAACGGAAACTTCATAAGTTTATCAGCAATTGATTTCTCAATAAGCATGGATGATTTAGCTCATAGTATCTGAAGAAGGGTGCATAGACGTTAATAGGTCCTCCCTCATCATTTTAGTTAGGTCATCCCACAGACTTCACCGCATTTGTTTGTCATACATGTCGATTAAGTACAAGAATGTATGCACCAGAGAAAAAAGAGGAACAAGAATGTCCACAAGAACTGTCATGTTTTTTTGCTGTTTTCTGGGCATGCCTATTTACTAATATGTAGCAACAATTATGTTGCTTATGAACTCCTTCATCGAGATATTTCATTTTGATAATGAAATAGTATTGTTCACAGGTCTGCAGGTACACCACACACGTTGCAATCCACATCAACCGTAACCCAGGCTACCAAACATACTCTGCCTAAAAATTGTTCAAGTCCAAGAAGAGATTGGTGAAAGATATGGATGTATGCATCAACGACATAGATAAATCGCATCGAGACATCGATACACCGATGAAAAGTGTAGTGTGGATAGCAAATGTAAAATCAATCCTCAAGCAAATGCATTTTCAGCTCGACAATTGGAAGCATTTTAAAGCAAACAGCAACTTCAACGTGCAAAATAGGCTTTTGAGGTGCCAGAGCTACAAGCACAATTAGATGTCACCTGTTTGATCCAAGTTAGACTCCTTAAAAACATGAAATAGGGCGATGGCGGAGCGAGAAATTTAGGCACGGAATTTAGGTCAGAAATTGATCTTCTTTCAACATTTCAATTAACTATAATGTGTGCTAACATTAGGTTGCATCATCAAATAAGATGGAACGGAAGCCAAACCAAGCCACCGGCAACCCCCTTTGTCTGCCATTAAGCTAGAAAGCGCAACTAGGAAATAAAACAAGGGTTAAAGCAAAGATTGAAGACATCATCCATCAGTCAGATTACTTTAAAAAGACAGTTCCATCATCTCTATATCAGTACAACATCGAGCGTATGGATGATGCATTTGCAATTGACGGGCTTTTGCCAATTGATCAATATGAAAGATTTGATGGGAAAGGCTGTACAGAGTCATTGTCTTGTTCCCAAATCGAGTACAAACCAATTACGCACTGCAACGAAAAAAAAAGGTTTCTTTTTTTTAAATTGAACTCACAACCATTTATTCTAGAAGTACAATTGATTAGAAAATAAAGTGAACTATATGCCAAATTCTGAAACCAATCTCGGATTCACCTAAAGCTAGAAACTCGAACTGAGTACGTGCACCATCGATTACACAAGACCGCTTGAAAAAAACTGTCATGAGTGACCATAGAAAGCGTACCAGACCTGAATATGGTCGCTACTACGAGCTTTAGCTAATATGGATACGTATGATAATATTTCTATTTCAGGAACAATTTATGTTGAGAAATAATTTTTTTTATTTCTCTCTAGACAAGTTTCCAAGTAAAAGAGCACGATTGGTAACTACACAAAATTTCTATTCCATTTAGCACAGCCCCTAATTTTTTTATGACTTAAAATTTCTTTTAATTTTTAATTAATTTTATTACATTTTTTCTTTTTTTCTTTTCGTTTTTCCTTTCTTTCTTCTTTCTCTAGCCGGTCATCATGGCCGGCCAACAAATAGCCAAACGAGAGCCAGTGAGGTCGCCCCAAGCCTTGCCGTGGCTGGGCAAGGTACCATGAGGAAAACATTTTCACTTCGTGAATTTCATCATTTCCTTGAGACGACGGAAATTTCAACCCAAGACAATTATGTGAATTGGAATCTTGATACAGCACGGATACAGGTACCACGAGGAAAGCATTTTTCATTTGGTTGCAGAGGCTGCCAAGGCTCTATCTAGCAGAGATGACTGCCTTTCCATTCCCAGATTAAAGGATATTTTTGCTTTCCCGAAAGCAAACCCTCGGCAAAAATTGACGAGGTCGAAACACTATTGGTAAAAATAATTATCGGTCACCTAATATTTTTCAGTAATTTATTAGTCACTTCTCTAAGATTTTATGAGATTACCGGCTCTTTTTGACAGTTTGCCAATCACCATCTTTTTTGCATAAGAATCGATAAAGATGAAAAAGCTGGTAATTAAAAGAAAAATAAACTTGACAAGTAACTTCAATAATCAAAGTTCAAAAACTAATTGGCAACTTAATTGGAGAAAGTCATCAAATCATTTTAATTAAGGTTTGTAATTTCTAAGAAGAGTTTAACTTAAAGGTTGGACGGAAATGAAAGTAATTTTTGCAAATGATTAGAAGTTGGCAGATTAAAAGAAAAGAACAAGTAAATATTGATAAATAACTCAAATGATAATTGTTAACCTCATATTAAGTGGTAATTTTAATGTTAAAAAGCTGGTGAGTCAAGCTATTTCAGGTTGATAATCTCTAAAAGGAGTTCATAAATGGAAAGAGTTGCCAATCAAGACAGAATAAAATTGGTAACTCCAAAAAAGTATAATTTTTTTTTAAAAAAAATTAAACTTTGGTGAGTTACTAAAGTAATCATTGACAAAAATCTTTTAATTTGACAAAAGTTGATAAGACACTCTAATTTAGGTCAGTAATTTCATGTAAGAATGAGCCAACTCCAAGCGTCAGTGAGTTATAAAGTTCAAAGAATTGCTAATTGAAATGTACAGAAAAAAATTGTAATAATTTAATAGTGTTGGTAAGTTACCAACACCTCACTTGAAAAAAAGAAAGAGTCGCCGGCCATTTTCTACCAAAACTAATTAAAATTTATCATCATAGAAAAATTCCACAGTTTTTGACGCATGCCAATAGAATTCTCGCAAATCTTTAAGTTCTTTTATATGATTATATGATCTCATCATCTATCCATCCAAGCCGCAATTACAAGTCACTATGAGTTATCAAGATGATAAACATTGAAGGATAAAACGAAATTTGATATATCACATGATAATTCGTGATTGATTTGGTGAATAGACTCCATGATGCTCCAAATGTTAGGATTCGATATACAAGCACAACGAAATAGAGAATAAAGGTGAGAAAGACAAATCAAGACACAAGGTTTATTCTAATTCATCCTTAAACTAGAGTTACATTTAACGGACTCTCACATCTTTGTCACAATTCTTAATTAAAAGAAAGAAAGCGGGATCCCCGTGCTTTCCTGTCGATAGAGAATATGAACCACACTCCAATATCGGTACATCTAAAACTCTCTTTTAACCCCTACAAGAGCCCCCAAATACCAAAAAAGGTTCAGGCCAAAAGAGAGACCTAAAGTTATGTATAAAGAGACCAGGAAGGATCTGGCCCCAAAAAAAAAAAAAAAAAAATTCTAGGGA
This sequence comes from Eucalyptus erythrocorys, assembly GCA_014182555.1. Classification (NCBI taxonomy): domain Eukaryota; kingdom Viridiplantae; phylum Streptophyta; class Magnoliopsida; order Myrtales; family Myrtaceae; genus Eucalyptus; species Eucalyptus erythrocorys. The sequence continues at coordinate 16,717,264 of CM024602.1, forward strand.
GGCTCCCAACTTGACATGCAACGACCGGTCTATAAGTTAGGAAAATCCGCTTTCCATATTTGAAAAACAAAAGCTTGTCGGGCGCTTCAAAATGGTCCAATTGTTCAACTGCCCACTTTGAAGGACGTCGCCATGACCGTGCGAATTGATTTCACCACCAAGAGTTCATCGTACATACAATGGAAGGTCGAGAAACTTATGGCCGAGACATGGCGACATGCCGATGGATTTTGATTAGCTGGCGTATCTATTTCCCATTTCATGTAATTGCTTGATATGAAGAATTAGCTGTCAAATTGGATAACACTAGCTTGTCCTCTTCATGGATTTTTGTATAAACATGTCTATGAAAGGACCTCGCGCACGACTACCTTTTCTTTGTCAACAAAGTGAAACTCTGAATTGCTTGATATGAAGAATTAGCTGTCAAATTGGATAACACTAGCTTGTCCTCTTCAAGAATTTATGTATAAATATGTCTATGAAAGGACGTCGCCTACCTTTTCTTTATCAAGAAAGTGAAACTCTGAAGTAAGACTGATGTCCCAGAAGATTGAAATTCTCCACAGATAGACCACCAAGGGTATTGTTCTGAACTCGTCATATGCTTGCTTTGGTTACTGTCCCCAAAAGGTAAAAGAGCCTGAAGTTCACGCAATGTCTCCTCATAATCTCTCTCTAGACTTTTCTATGCTAATAACGAGTTGTATTTGGTGAACTCGTCGTTCAACTCCGATATGGAAGCAAAGACAGTACAAAGATGATGGGTAATGTTTCTGTTCCAGTGCTTCTCCAAGAAATCGCGTTTGCCTGTCTTTTTGCGGGCTCTAAAGTTAGGCGGCCCCTACTTGTCGACGACTCAAACATGAGGCGCAACCAATCGGAGCATAAGAAGGTTTCTAGCAATAAAGGAATTTCGCGGTCTGCCATTTGGAGTTTTGTATCGGTGATCTAGTGTGCTTTCCAAGTGATGCACGTACTTCGTCAGCGCGGTATAGGCATCCGTCTTAGCCTTTACCGGCCACATTGAGGAAATCAGTCGTGGTTCACAAAACACGTAATCTATTATAATGCTAAACAAAGCAAACGGCATAGATCCTCACGAATTCTGTATTGGCTTTCCTTCCCACAATTCGCGATCCACCGAGTCTATGTATGTGGAGAGAATCATCTAACAATACAGGCCAGCAAAATACACCTAAGTTCATGTGAATATAATAAGTTAAAAAGAGTCTTTTGGGGACGGCAAAGCAGAACGATCCCAAAAGCTTGGCAAGTCATAGCAGTTGTAGTAGGGCATTCTCGAATGCAAATGCGAAGATCTCTGCAATAATCTGCGACAACCACTCGTTGCATGGCACACGGCGATAATGTTTCCCGCAAGTTTCTCCTTCCAATTTGGTGGCGCAATCGCCAGGTACTTCACTTTTTTTTTTAGGTCGTGCGCTTTTTGCCGCTAAGCTTTGCGCCTACTGGCAGGCCAGTGAATATTCTAAAGGGAAGGATGAAGGTCATGGGTGATGAGGATGTCACCATGAAGCTTCTTCTGCCAGAAAAAGTACGTGTCTTTTTCTGGCAAATAGCAGTGCCCCGGTGAAGTGAACACGAGCCACGAGTCGTGGACAACGCAGATGACAAAGTTGCCACTACAAGACCAGTTTCAGCACGCACATGATGCAACGAGAATTCCCCGAAATCATTAAAGGCGTGTCAAAAGGCCTGTTAGCGCGATGGAAAGTGTTCCCATGAGTTACAGTTCTCGAACCCGATCGATTCTTCACCAAGTGAAAGTCGACAGTTAAAGATAAAAAAAGGAAGGGGTCATTTTCACCCGTGTCGTCCTTGAAAATATTTGGTTCTTGTCGGAACATGGATCTGGATCGCGCAATGACATGAATAGATGCAACTTCTCTGCTTTTTCTTAATTTGTGTGGCTCTCTCTGCGCCCAAATAAACTTATCACCGTGAGGTTTAGTGGATACCCTGAAAACTAATCATGATAAAAAAGCCAAACTTATATAGCCGAACGTGCCGGAATTTAAGTTAATATATACTCATCTCCTGCCTCCACGGAAAGCAGGGATTTCGCATTCATCACAGGTTTTATCTGAGAAGGTGTTATGTATGGCGTCCTAGTGGTGGAGGATGACCAGAGAATTGATGGGACAATTGCCACACAGGTGCAAAGAGGGCCTTCACGTGGCACCGCAGCCGCCACCACCACCACCACCACCGCAGCCGCCGCCACCACAAACATCCTTAATAAGTCCAAGATATCATATAAAATATCGCAACCCAATCATGGTTCGCCATTCTGCTTCCCCTGGACCCTCTTTCGCACAAGCTAATCTTAAAAACCCTGCAATTCTGCTTCCCCTGGACCCTCTTTTGCACGAGCTAACCTTAAAAATTCATGCAATTCCTCAATTATTGATCTATAATTTAATTGGTCAGAACTGTTTCTGATGGGCTTAGGTCAAGAAAAAATTGGCAATTAATAAGGAGCAAATCGTCCCATTGAAGTGCAAATAAAAGCAAAGGTTTCTGCCATCAAAGTGCAGACACTGGGAAAGATTGCTGTAGTTAATTCTAATTTAGGGCGTACAAGTTTATTTACTGGAGAACAGAAGAAAGAGCAGTTCTTTTTCTGAACTTAAAGTTGAAGGCTGCAATGGTGGTCTTGAACTCCTCATAGTTCAAAGCGAAGAATTTGCAGAACGAAAATTAATCATAGTGGATTAATGAACCATCCATTACCGATTATTATTCCTAATGCTTCCAGTAATGTGGATTTCGGTGACTGTTGACTCTCATAGTACCCTATTAATCCCGGTGTAGCCATACATCGGCCCTAACATTTCGAACCTTAGGCTTTCTGTCTTTCGAGGCTTTAAATCCAGGCGACATTACCATCGAAGCAAACCTCTCGGGTCAATTACAAAGTGTCTTTCGCAGATCGTCCTCCCGCTCTATGCGAGATTTGGATCTCCAGTACCCCTAGGACACTGTACTCATCAGCATTAGCATACCAAAGCAATTCACTGCTCAAATGGCATAGCCTATGGTGGCGGTGGCAAGGCTCTAAGATATGGTCCAGTCGATTTGGATGTTTGTAGGATAATTAAGCTCAGTTCAGTTCATAACATAAAAGTTCGCGGTTCAATTACCATTCTTGAATGTCGCAACCCGAAATGCAAAAACCATGCCAGCATTTGCATAACCCTATAAGAGTTCATGCGATGGCAGAGTACATGGAAGATAAGCATACTCACCAAAATTTCATAATTCAATCAAAAAAAAACATAAAAGCTCTAAGATATGGTCCAGTCGATTTGGGTGTTTGTAGGGTATTTAAGCTCAGTTCGGTTCATAACATAAAAGTTCGCGATTCAATTACCATTCTTAAATGTCACGACCTAAAATACAGAAACCATGCTAGCATTTGCATAACCTTGTAAGAGTTCATGCGATGGCAGAGTACATGGAAGATAAGCATACTTGCCAAAATCTCATAATTCAATCAGGAAAAAAAAAAAAAACCATAAAAGCAAGAAAATTCAAGGGCATTCGATGCAATTCGATCCGTTATGCAAAGGGAAGATTCCTAACTAGAGGGTTTGACTGAACTATACTTCTTTTGCTCGTGCCAAGACAACAAGAAGCGCAGGGTAAGTCAAGTCTAAAACCGAAAACAAACTTCACCCCCATTGGAAAATAGAACATGTCAAGCAAGGAATTGATCAAATCCTCAATCCTCATTGTCTCATTAGTTTGACTCAACCGGTTCAAACCTATCAATAACTGGAAATTGTGTGTATATGTAATGAAATGAAGACAGAATAGAAAAAATATATGAACTTATTCTAACTTCAGGTTCTTAATGCCATCGAAAATCTGGAACTTATTCATTAGAATAAATTCTCTAATTTTTTAAATTTGGAACCTACCCCACATATCTTATAATCTAAAACTAAATTTGTTTTCATATTCTCAGGTTTTTAGTTCTACCCAGAAATCATGCCCATTCTTAGATATGAGCTCATTGCCTCCACTTGTAGCCATTGTCGCCATTTGGCGCTGCCCCAGCATTTGCATTGTTTAAGCTTTCATGGGAAGCTATAGGATGAGGAAGCTCATCCGACTGGAAGCGCAAAATACCTATAGGTGACTCCCAAGCTGACTCCTCAAATGCATACTGGCGCCTTGACCCCGACCTCCATTACAGCTGTACTATCACTACTATTCCTGCCATATACATATCAACACTCAGGTATTGCTCCTTCCATAGTCTTGATCGCGCATCTTTTGAATCATGCTAGAGGACAAAGTAGACAGCAAACCTAGCAAAGACACGATGAGACACGATGTGCAATAAGATGAATCCAGAATGAATGATCGAAGTCGCGAAATGTATTCTTCAAGTATGGCCGATGAACATAATGTCGCGTTAATTACAGCAAGTTAAACAAATGGTTTATCAACTAATAGCTCCTTTTAATGGAGATAATGCCTTTTTCTATAATTTTTTTACTAGATAAATGATTTTCTCATAAGCTTCGTTTGATGTTGCATGTTCTAGTAAAATTGTTATATCTCGTTAGTTAACTTTTCTAGTTATTAGATTTTTTATTTTTTTTCAATTACGGCGCATGGACATTCTCAAATTAAAAACCATTATTGTGGAAGCGCCGCCGTACGCACCGGGTGCGAATTTATGCCGCATTATAATACGTGCACTTGTGGACCAACCGGTAGCCGGTCCAAGATTCCAGGCCGATGAGAAGATTTCATTTGGGCCGGGCCTAATTTTCTCTTTTCCCCCCTAATTCCTACAAGCTCCGATGAAATGATACTGAACCAACCGGCCCAAAGCCCGAGCCCTTCTATCTTAAATAAATAGGTTAAGTCAAGAATAATATACTTGGGCTTTGTTTGTCGTACAGAAAATATTTTTTAAGAAGTAATTTTCTAAGGAAATGAAAATTCCGGCGTTTGGTTGAGTTTTGAAAATAAACAAGAAAATATTTTCTATCGATTAATAAGGAAAACTTCATTTGATTTTCCTAAATAGACATGCATTATCTTAGCGCTACTAACATGCATATAAGGAGCAAAGGAAACAGTTACGGGCACCAGGGTCTCAAGTACTAGCACTAGCCTTGGATCCACTAATATCAAGCTCCAAAACTTGGTGCCCATGCTCTAACCCAAGTTTATAGAGGTCGGGCCTTAGTCAACAACGCCTGGGCATGGGTTAATTGAGGTTGGGCCTCAAACCCGAAACCCAGGACACAGTCCCTTATGCTTGAACCTAAGTCCATCAAGGTCTAGTCCCAAACCTTGGCACCCAAGCCCGAGTCCATTGAGGCCAAGCCTCAATCACAAGCCCAACATCAATAGACTAAGGCATGGGCGCAAGCAGCATAGGCATGGGCATGAGAGTTTTAGGCTCAGCCTTGATGGATTTGGGCTTGAAAATCAAGGACCTACGCATGGTTTTCAAGGTCTAAGGCTTTACCTCAATGGACTTGAGCATGGATGCTGAGGATCAGGCCCAACGTCCTAGCACAAGCACTGGTGTTCCTCGCCCAACCTTGATGGACTTGGGCATGGATGCTGAGGATCAAGCCCAACATCCTAGCACGAGCGTTGGTTTTCCTAGTCAACCTCGATGGACTCGGACATAGCGATCGGTGTCTCAAGTATCATCTAGATGGACCCAAGTAGGGCGCACCAGGAAAAAGCGCTAGGGTTCACATGTTAAGTGTAGAGTTTCTAGTCCCAGCCTCGATATCTAGTTATATTTTAGAAAATGATTGTCGATTTTATATAGAGGAATTCTTTTTCCTAAATTTAATTTATTGCAGGAAAATATTTTTCACTAATTACGAAAATATTTTCTGTTAACTCATTTTTTTTTTAAGAAATCAAAATGTCAAAAAACAAACGAAGCCTTAAATGATTCGAATCTATGTGGTGCTTTGAATTTACATAGATATAATATGATATGCCAGTAGATATTATATGTAAAAATAATATCACCAAAAACTCTAAATTATACTTATGGTGACATCTAGACCTCTAAAATATTTTTTAATGTCTTAAAGAACTTAAGCTCTGCCCACCTTAACATTATTACCCTAATTTTTTTTTGTCATAAAAGATCATGAAATTTGTACTTGTGTGATTAATATACCTTCCATCACAATTCTATCCAAAATCATCGTTAAAAACCCCACATGGCTACTTACACGGACAACAACATGCAAGTGGAGCCGACGTGGGTCCAACTTCGCCTTAGTGAAGTCAAAATGCCGTCAATTTCAGGAGGGAAATGATCCGACACGACCATAGAATGATGTCGTTGCCCTCTAGAAATGACTTCAATTCGGCTTCAGTGAAACCGCACCAGATTCACATATGCTCCATTTGCCTGGCTTTGCGTACGTAAGCCACCACGTAGTATTTTCGACGGCCTATGATGAAGAATATATTTGTCATATGAATATTAGTGTGCGACTTTTTTCTGATATCAGAAAAAAGCTCAGAATATTAATCTCATTGTGAGCATAGTTCATGATTTATAATTGCTCAAAAGAATTGAAGTATTAATATCGAATTTTTTCATAATATTACCCCATCTATAGTCTCAGTGTCTCAACAGGTCAATAATAGTGCAAAATCTTATATTTGTACGTGAAAATAAATCACCCAAGGATAATTTTAAACTTGAAAAATCTTTGCATTCGTACGTATTTCGTGTGCACGATGTATACGTCTTCTGTCTACCGTGATCACGTTGAGCAAATTCAACCGGATAAAAGAAGCGAGACTTAGGCATATTTCAATGGTGAAGATTTCGACGATTCGACAGATCTTGACAATTTTCGCCCTTCACCTTTTTCTTTTCCAGTTCAGGCGGCTCTTCATTTTCCTCCCTCGCCATTGAAACCCCTTCCTCCATTAAAACTTCGGTCAGATCTGGAGGCTCCATGAAGAAGCTGGTATCCATCGATGACTGTCGGGCGATTTGTAAAATGTTCTTAAATCTTTAGTCCGAACCATTTATTAATTATTTCTTTAGGCGCTGGTCAAAACCTGATGAAATCCTCTCCGACAGAGACCGCTGTTTGATTAGTAGGAGGGATGCAGTCGACGCAGATTATGCCAGAGAGGCGAGATCCTTTTATGATATAGTATCGAAATGTCTCCAGATGATTAGTCTAATGCCGACCGAACTACTGAAAACAAAAGTGATTTGCAATAATTTAGGGCCGCGTGCCAAGCATGCTTACAATAAAGTTCAATTTCCTTCCGAAAAAATAGGGGATAAACTTTGAACCCATATGCAATGTAGTTTATGAATTTTTAATTTGTTTAGTGTAATCTCTAAATTGTAGCCCAATACGCAATGTAGTCCTTGAACTTTCAATTTATTCAATACAATTCTTCAACTTTTTATATATGTTCAACTTAGTCCATAAACTATATAAAAATGTTCAATATTTTCCTTCTATTAATTCAAGTTTATGTACAATATTGAATATTTTTATATAGTTTGAGGACTAAATTCAATGTGTACCAAAAAAAAAAATCAATGTGTACCAAAGTCCATAGACCATTGAAAGTTCAAAGAATATATTGCACATTAGGCTAAAGTTCAATGATTACATTAAACAAATTAAAAATTCAATGACCATATTATATATTGGGTTAAAGTTCAAGAATTATTTATATCATTATCTCATAAAAATATGACAAGAAGTTCAAGTTCTATTCACTAATTTGCCCTCTGTGGGCCAAATAATTGACTATATATAGGACGATAAGTCAACTCATGATTTAAGTCGAATTGACCTTAACTTGCCTTAATTTCCAAGCTATGGTATATATGGCAATTGTTGGTGTTGAAGATGACGTACTGAATTATCATTGGCAAGGCTAAACAAATAATACATTGATATTTCATATCATATCCTATCCAGTGTTATCTTAATTAAAAATCCAAATGATCAAACGTAGCTTTAGGGTGCAAGTATTTCGCAAAAAAACTTAAGATTTTACATTGAACGAATTAAAAGTTTATGGATCATATTGCACATTGAGCTAAAATTCATAAATTATTTACATCATCATTACATAAAAATATGACAAGAAGTTCAAGTTCTCTTCACCAATTTGCCCGTCTGTGGGCCAAATTATTGATAATATATATAGGATGATAAGTCAAGTGAAGGTGTGCCACGATTTAAATCGAATTGACCTTAACTTGCCTTAATTTCCGAGCCATGCTTTGTGTGCAATAGTTGGTGTTCAAGATGAACGTGCTGAATTATCATTGGCCAAGCCAAACAAATAATAGATTGAGATTTCATATCGTATCTTATCCATTTATATCTTGATTAAAAATCCAAATGACCAAACGTAGTCTTAAGGTGTGAACGTGTTAAATTATTACTAGTCACGTCTAAATAAATAATACATTGAGATTTGATGTTATATCCTATTTAGTCATATCTTGATTAAAAATTCAAAAGACCAAATGCAGCCTTAAGGTGTGAATGTTTCACGAAAAAACCTAGGATTTTGAAAATATTTTCTAACAACCGATTGCTTGTATTGTTTATAAATATGAATAAATGAAAAATGTTTTCATCATCCATTAGGTTTAATATTCCGTTGATTGATTTTTTCAATAGACATAACCAATCATTTTTTATAAAATATTTTCCAAATATCGAATTTCCTGTGAAACAATCGCGCCCTAAGTGAACGATTTTGAAAGTTCCAAAACTTCAATTAGTGCTTGAAAAGTTGTGATATTAAATTGAGCACTGCGTATAATATGTTGGTAATTATACTTTGCCCCTCAAGTTGCTAGTTGTGCTTAGTACCGAAGAGACGCTTGGTTGCTCAAGAAATTTGCTTTGGTAGTCTCACTTAGAGTTGTATGAAAATGTGTCTTTAACGATTCGCTTTTTAATATGTTAAAACTGGAGGTCCCGAGTTCTAATCTTTTCAAGTCCCATCCGCTTCCCTAATTAAATATTTCAACGCTTAGTACTAAACAAAAAGATCAGACTAAACGTGAGGAAAAATGTTAGAATAGTTAAATAATAGATCACTCATTCATTTAATAGTTTAATAAATCCAAATTCCCAATTCGGCGATTAGCATTTGAATGTGATGAATCATCAATTTCCACAAAATGTCAAAACAAAGCGCCTAATTTTGTTGCCCTTGACCACAGAGACTTTCACTTTCAGCTTTGATTGACCATCTCTCCCGGCTTTTATTATCATGCTATCTTTGTGACAAATATATATATATATGTCTTCCAATTGCAACTTAAATTGTCAACGCTCTATACTTGTTTGCAGATCTTCCAGTCGGCATCCAATGAGAAAACATCATCTGCTTACCATAGTCGGTGAGAATATCTCGTATGGTAGCTTCCGCTTTCAATCACTGCCATATTGTCAAATCCGTCGGACTGCATTCAATTTCGACTAAAGCCATTTATCACTTGGGATAATGCCCTAAATAGGATTTTGATTATTTCAGAGTTTGTTCTCTATGAATTTAATGGTGCGTAAGTCAAAGTTTCAATGCCTTCCTACCCCCATTTCATATTCCAATTATAACAATATGGGTTCTCATTCATCATGATTAAACCTTGTTCTTCAGTTTCACGGGGGTCAATAATCTTTCATTTGATAAAAGTAAAATCATGTCCAAAATGAACGAGTGCATGAAAAAAGTCACGCGTGAATATTCTAGAAAATTCAGGCGGTCTTTTTTGGAAATGAAATAGTAAAGCGATTAATCATGGTGGTTGGTCAATTTAGCTTATGAGGACCGCAGGATGTTCATGGTCTATTGTAGTAGTTGTGGGTAATTTCTCCTAGATGCTTCGCGTGAGCGACGGGAATTGCCCGTTCTTCGTCGCCGCTCCTCTTCACACGCTCGACGCTGGATCTCTACATGTGTCGCGAGATCAATGATGCTTGTGTGAAAAAAGGGTTTTCCACTGACGGGGCAATAACAGAAATTATGGAAAAGGGATGACTCTTTGGTTAGTGAGAGCACTCATAAAATATCAATATGTGCGTGGTTCCTACGTTTGGCTTATGTATTCATTTGGTCCCGTTCCTTCCTGTTCAAGAACGTGATCAACACTAGGTTTTCGTTGACGAAACGGATGATAAGAAAATCCTTCATTTTCAGATTGTTGCCTAAACCCACAAGTGACAGCGATATTGCACCAACCAAAGTACTCGTCGAACACGTTTGAACATTCAAGTTTGAATTTTATTTCTTCTTTATTCTGATCTTCCATTAAGTTTACGCCGAAGAACTCCCAAGGTATTGCTAATTAATCAAAGTCATGGAGCTTATTTGTTCCTCTATAAGCTACCATGTGAGACGACGGACTAACCCCTTTTTTTTTTTTTTTTTTTTTTTTTATTCCCAATAAAGTCATGTAGCCATTTTTTATTTTATTTTTCTCTTTTATAATTTACAATTTAAAATTAAAAAAAAGTAAAGCAAAAAGAAAAATTATCTACGTCAACGTCCGGCGGACAACCTTTGTCCACGTTATTTGTGATTTATTTATTATTTTTCTTCGGAAAATTATCCAAAATTATCTAAATTTGTTGCACTTTTGTTAATTCGATCATAAATCTTTTAATTTTACTAATTGAGTCCATCTAGTTAATTTTGGTCGAAATTCAATGATATGGACATCAGTTATTTTACATGGCACGGTCAATGCCCAGCGCTAACATGAACAAAATTTATTACTTTTTAAATATTTTTTCAAATTTTTAAAACATTTTTTATTTTTTTATTTTATTTTTTTCTCTCTCTTCTTCCTCCTCTAATCACCCAACCATCGACGACTGGCTAGAGGCTATGAATAGTGAGGGTCGGCCTCGCCGGGAGCTAGTGATGGGTGACCTCGCCGGCCTCTTGCAAGGTTGCCCTTGTCAATATTTGGCGAGGGATGACCTTGCAAGCCTTGGGCTAGGCTCGCCCTCACTGAATCTGGCAAGGGTGAGCCTCGCTTGCGGCCAACCTAATCACCCTTCACCCTTGCATGCCTTGGACAAGGCTCACCCTCGTCAGGCAAGGGTCGGCCTCACCGGTCGCAAATGAGGCTCACCCTCACTAGTTCTCGGCAGGCCAACTCTCACTGGTCACGGCCTCTAGCCAATCACCTAGCGATTGACCAATAGAGGAAGAAGAGAGAAGGGGGTAAAAAAGAATTTTTTTAAAAAATTAAAAAAATAAGGGTTAATACCTTGAAAAACCCTAAACTGGTACACCTGTGACAAATTTACCCCAAACTATTTTTTTGACCACCAAAAACCCTAAACTGGTATAATTTTGACAAATTTACCCCAAACTGATACATTTGTGACAAATTTACCCTATGTTAGTTTTTATTAAATTTTATCGTTAAATTATTAACTTAAATGACTCGTGAGAGTTGATTAATATACCAATTTAGGATTTTACATTCCGTTTATTACAGTTTACAATTTTTGTGATTTTTTTTTTTGTATTAATCCAATTTAGCGAAGGGTATATTTGTCACAAATTTACCAGTATGGAGTTTTTTGCGGTCAAATAAATTAGTTTAGGGTAAATTTGTCATAAATGTACCGGTTTAGAGTTTTTTTGTTAATTGGGGTAAATTTGTCACGGGTATACCGGTTTGGGGTTTTTCATGGTCAAAAAATTAGTTTGGGGTAAATTTGTCACGGGTGTACCGGTTTGGGGTTTTTTAAGATATTAACCCAAAAAATAATAATTTTTGTCCACATCAACGTTGGTCATGCAACATAAGATGACCAGCGTCCACATCAGTGAATTCAGGCAAAAATTGGCCGGATTGAGTCATTTGCAAGAAGTAAAAAAATTTGGGACTCAATTGGTAAAATTGAAAGGTTTTGAATTTATTGGCAAAAATGCAATAGGTTTAGGACTTTTTGGACAATTTTCCCTATTTTTCTTCCTCCACAATCGGCCACTAGCAAAAAAAAAAAAATCAAAAATCAAAAATATAAAAAAAAAAAAAAAATTGGGAAAAATTATTTAAAAATTTTCCACCAAAATGCCAAAGAAAACCAAGGCCCAAGCAACTATAAATATGGCTTGCCTTTACAAGTATTGAGGCACAAGTGTGAAAGAAAAGGCTATAGCCACACGAGAGAGAGAGAGAGAGAGAGAGAGAGAGAGAGAGAGAGATGGAGCTTGAAGTTGCTGCGAGTGTGGCTCTGGCAGTATTGATAGTTGCATATGGGTTCATTTTTGGGGTTCTCAAGAGGGTGAATGAGTGGATATATGTGAGCAGGTTGGGAGAGAAGAGAGCCTCTCTTCCACCTGGTGACATGGGTTGGCCTTTGGTCGGCAAGATGTGGTCCTTCCTGAGAGCCTTCAGATCTGATGACCCTGACTCTTTCCTCTCTACCTTCATCTCAAGGTCTTCTTCGTCACCTCTCTTCTTTTCTTTCTATCACTAGCTTCTATTTAGCAACAAAAGGATAAAAAAATTATCATATCTTGGGTAAGTGATCAACGACATGTCATGGACATCCACTACCCTTTTCCTTTTAGAGTATCCTGGCTTATTTCAGTGACATGAACATCATAAAAATGTTACTGGGTATTAGTTTTCTGAGTTTTGCAAGCGGATGATGCACAGGTCCTTGTCGTGTGGTCCACGATGTAATCCTAAACCATGATTGAAATAGATAGATATACTTGAGGACCGTACTTTTTCCAAGGGTTAAGGAGTGATATCCGCAGATTGCATTGATTGAAATTCCAAAACTGATTCTGCTTGATCCATGGCATAATCAATGAGAAAGAACAACAAGATATAATCTGTGTGCTTATTTTATAACTTTTAGATCAATTGAAAGTGATTCAATAAAGTTAAAAAAAAAAAAAAATGTCATTACTTACAGAGAAATGGATCATTACAATTTATCTATGCATGGAACACATTGGTCTAGTTATGATGGCATGGCAGGCTTGATTGAAATTACTTCTATGTAAGCCCTAGTGAAAAGTACTTGGTTGCCATTCATTTGATCTTTGAATTTTATGCAGATTCTTTGAAATCATCTGATAGCAATTATCGCCTCATGTCATGCCGACTTTAAATTGAGGTGGTTGAGCATATGTGTCCCACAAAAATTAATTGCCTCATCCGTTGTTTTCAACCAAAGAAAAGTAAAAAAAAGTGAATTTTGACGGGGAACTTTCCCTTTCGAAACGTAGGGAAAAAATTTTCCCGGTGGTTGTTTCCTTCTGACTGAAAACCTTTTCGGATTAAGCCCTTGAATTTGCTTGGTCCAGGGGCCCAAAAAGCGAAAAATCAAAAGAACCGGTCTAAATTGTGGGAAGACATGATTGCACTTGTCAAAAGACTCTTTAGCCAAATTTGACTGGAAAATGAACCCATTGATAACTAGAATTTACCAAGTATAGAGGGTCCCATGAGTAGCTGCAGTGTTGCTGAACTCAAGTTGATGAACTTGGAGCTTTGATGCACAATTAGATTATTGTTAATCTTCTCTCGGGCGGATGAAAGATTTCTATACACCTCCTAAAGAACTGAGTTACATGTTATTGATTAGGTGTTAAGAGTAGGACTCACCAGGCAAAAATTTCTGTACACCTCCTTTAATTCTTGACAAAGATTACTTGTCACATATGTTTTAATTTGGTGTGGACCTTAACACTAGGCAATTGCTTAACACATAACATTCAATCCTACTGGAAAAATCAGGTTTGGAGCCACAGGTATCTACAAAACCTACATGTTTGGCAGTCCAAGCATAATCGTGTGCAAACCCGAGACGTGTAGGCGAGTATTGACAGATGACCAAAACTTCAAGCTCGGTTACCCTAAAGCGGTTAAAGTATTAACTGGCCGGAGATCATTCCACAGCATCTCCAACGCTGAGCACAAAAGGCTCCGGCGGCTCACCGCTGCTCCCATCACCGGCAGTGAGGCCCTGTCAATGTACGTCCCAGGGATTGAGGAGAACATAGTGGCTTCCTTGGAAGAGTGGTCGAGTTCGGACCAGCCGGTTGAGTTCTTGACCGGGATGAAGAAGGTCACCTTCATGATCATTACGAACATCTTCTTTGGCTTGGATCAGGTTGATTTCAACTTCAAGACCATGGAGATCTTGTACGGTGACTTGGCTCGTGGAATGAAGTCCGCACCTATCAACTTCCCCGGATTCACTTTCCACAGAGGCGTCAAGGTGAAAATTAATGCAGTTTTACCACAATTAATTACTGTCTCCACAAAACTGGCAGTTATTTAAATTATAAAAACATCTCATCCACAAAACTATTGCTTTTTTACCACTATTAGTTTTACTTCTCTACCAAATACTAGATCTCTTGGTTACTTTGCCAAAACACGGGAGATTCATCAGAATGTTTCCTTGGCCTTGCAAACCGCAATGAAATCGAAAACGTTCTCATTAAGCGAACTTGTCATGTTAATCAATTTTAGGCGAGGAGAGAGCTGGTTAAGATCCTTCAAGCTATTGTGGATGAGAGGAAGGCTTTGAAGGGAAGGAATGGGTCGATCACGAGGAAGAACATGTTGGATATGCTAATGGAGGTTGAAGATGAGGATAAGAGGAAACTGGAGGAAGAGGACATAATTGACATATTGCTCATGTACTTGCTTGCTGGCCATGAAACCTCAGCTCATGGCACTATGTGGGCTGCTCTTTACCTCCATGAACATCCTGATATCCTCCAAAAAGCAAAGGTAAGGTCATGGTTCCATCGCAGAATTTGATTAGCTAACCGAAGGGTGCCAAAGTTTTATAAGGTCTTCTTCTTTCTCCAGGAAGAGCAAGAGGAGATCATCAGCAGGAGACCAGCTACACAGAGTGGATTGACCCTAAAGGAAATTAGGCAATCACAGTATCTTACAAGGGTAAGTGTCGCGTATAATGGGAGCCCACGACCTTTGACATGCAAAGATATGTCCCACGAGCTTACGTAATAACAGTCCCAAAATTTCAAAAGTTGTAAGCGGAAAATGATCTGCAACAAGCAAGCCTGTTGACAATTCAAAAGCATTAACTTTTGTGAATTGGTAATTAATGTCATAACTCCGTAAATCCTCTCACCGTGGATGAGATACATGACATCCAAGACTAATGTGCTTTTATCTTATATACAGGTGGTTGATGAAACATTGCGTAGAATCAGTCTCTCCTTTGCAGTTTTTCGAGAGGCAAAAACTGATGTGAATGTCAATGGTTAGTAAAAAGGAATTTCACTAAACATGAATTTTTTTTTGGCTAACCATTATTCACAATCTTAATGCATATCGGTCACTAGTCAATAAAAAGGAATTTCACTAAATATGGATTTTTTTTTTTTTGGCTAACCATTATTCATGGTCTTAATTCATATCGGTCACGTATATGTGGCGAAAATGTATGTACACATAACTATCTACGTGAAATGTATGTAAATGTGGCGTATGGGTCTATTGGTCACAGGCTATCTCATACCAAAAGGTTGGAAAGTCATGGTCAGTTCAAGGGCAGTACATATGGATCCAGAAAATTATTTGGACCCAAAGAAATTTGACCCATCTAGATGGGAAGTAAGTCCTCCTTCCCTCCCTCCCTCCCTCTCTCTCATTTTTCTTAATGAGAATTGCTCTGCCAACAAAAATGAAAAAGCAATAAACTCCTTTTCAAATTACTTGAGCATAAAAAGATCTACTTCTTACTTCTAGTTTTGATTTTCTCTTAAAATTTTGAAAGTGATGAAAATATTTGAAGTTTCAGAACATGATAAAGATCATATACCATTTTGCATGTGGATATTTGTATATCTTAAGAGTTTCTGGTATTTAGAGAACAATATAAATCGAAGTCTAACAGCATAGTCATAATCAAGATAAAAAAAGGTAAGAAGAGAAATCATGTCAAACGGTAAAATTCAATTATGGATATTCTCTTTCTTAGGATGAACTTCCTTAATAATCTGGTTCGTCTTTGGGATTCAGAACATTAAAGCAAAAGCAGGAGCTTTCCTACCATTTGGAGCTGGAAGCCGGTTCTGCCCAGGAAGTGATTTGGCCAAGCTCGAAATCTCCATCTTTCTCCACCAGTTCCTGCTTCGCTACAAGTCAGTACTTACTTCTTACTCTCTTTTTTTCTTAATTTCCTTTTAATCTCTAATATCTGAAACAAGGGAGAATGTTTTTTTTTTTTTTTTACGAGGAAAAGGAGAAATATAGAGAACATAATTAGTTTGTGCAAACAGAAATGTAATATTGGGTTTGCACGGACTAAAATCGTGAAAACCAACCAAAACCTTTCATTTGAATTATAAACAAATGTAGACACCACATTCTTTCGGAATAACTACACAAGTTAAACTTGGATAACGTTAAAATTCCAATAAAATTATAATATCATACTAAATCACTAAAGGAAGTTCAACTAGCTAGGGTGATTCTTTTCATATGTCAAGATGCTGCGAGACCTACAATAAATCGCAAGTATAAGAGCATTCATAATATTCTCACTATTGAATCATGCATGTGTATATGTGCAGGCTGGAGAGAGTGAATCCAAAGAGCCCAGTGTCACATTTACCACTGCCACATCCTTTGGACAATTGCCTTGTCAGATTCGCAAAGCTCCATTAGATACCTGAACAAGTTCAAGGACATCTCAGCATTTAGCATCCTTCTGTTCCCCGCATCTGTCAGATCTTAAATAAACTGATGAATCGTTTCGTCGCCGTTTTCTAAGCGCCTGCTTGGGAATATTGCATATATGGTGTGTACTTTGTTTTTCTAAATGCTTTGTCCATGAATGTAAGCAACATATAATGTCATTTTCGTTTTTTCTCAACTATTATACAACTGTTATAGTGTTAGGAATCGCACATTGATTCCAGAAAAATAATACAAGCAAATAATGAACACAAGTAAAATATAATAATAAAAGAACAAACTTAAAAGAACACAATAGAAAATTTATTAACGAAATTCATCCAAACTTGGGTTATGTTTCCATGTAAAGTTACCCTACAAATTCACTAGACTTCAAAGCAAGTGGAAATACAATGAGAATTTTCTCTAAAGATTAGGGTACAAAGAAATTGAGAACACTTACGAAGAATTATTCACTTTTTTCTTCCCTCTTTATCGCACACACTCAAGTTTTTCTTCCTTTTGGCTATTACGGCCTCTTTTCTTTTCTCTCTATTTTATTCTCGGCCGTTGACATTCGTTGCCTCTCAATTGCTGATATATGAAGTGTAGCTTCTAATCTAAACAAAATGAAGAGAAAAGGTAAAAAAGCCCTTAATAAAAAAAAGATTGGCTTCACCCGCCTACATATACAATGTCAAGGTGACACTAAGTAGTATTGATCGAATTTGGCTTAAGATTGCTCGAAGAATAGAGACTCTCACTATCGACAACGCAGCATTGGACTAAAGATAATGGGGGTAGGCTTACTTTCGGTCAACCAATTCAAAGCCCAATCTTCTTTTTCTTTTTTCTTTTTTTTCCGTCAATAAAGTGAGAACATAAAAATTGCCCCCCTCTACACTAGATAAGCAAGCTGGCAAAAATTTGGCTGACCAATGAGCTCGGGCCTTTATTTAAAACTATGTAGGTTATTTCAAGCCTAAATTTGTAATAAGATCCACTTTGATCTCTCTTTTAAAAGGAAAGGGTTTTGATTGAGGCTATTATTTGTAATTTTCTTTTTCAAAATGGGAGAGTTGCCATCATTGCTCAATGGATTTTGTAATGGCATGTAGACTTTTGTGTGTTTGGTTAGACCATCCCTTATTCCCCCATAAATCAAGACAAGCAAGAAAGAGATGCTTCTTCTGGCTTTACGCGAGGGCCCATATGTTTAATACGAAGGGAGAGAAAAGACAAGGGAATCTTCAACCTTTGATTCCAATAAGGAACGACAAGCAATTATTTGGTAGTTAGATTGAAAAGTACTTGATGACCCTTTATCAATTACAAATTAAATACTACGAAGCGACATTCATCCGAAAATAATGAATAGCTAACATTAATGATTCATCATAACACGGACACCTAAAATAAAGAACCAAACTCACATAAGAGACCTCGCAGAAACTAACTCATATAAGAGACGGGGGTACTAGGGATGTTCAGAGTCAATCTTCGTAGTAGAAAGGGAGGTCGAAATTGATGGAGACGATTCAGGTAGTGAGTGTGGCTGCGGCGGCGTTGGTGTGCGGCGGCGGCCTCATCTTTGGGGTTGTCAAGAGGGTGAACGAGTGGGTGTACGTAAGCAGTTTGGGGCGGCAGAGAGCTGCTCTGCTGCCTCCGGGCGACATGGGCTGGCCTTTGGTCGGCCAGATGTGGGCCTTCTTCAGGGCCTTCAAGTTCGGCCGTCCCGATTCCTTCTTGGCCCGCTTCATCTCCAGGTCCCTTCTACTTAGCCCTTCGTTAATACGTTCCATTTCTTTTTTTGTTGGGATTGAACAAAATCATCAATAACTTCAAGAAAATCCGCTGGCGGGCCATAGTACATAGATGATGCGGTGGATAGACCCAACCATAATATCGATGAAACTGTCTGAAAATTTGTTTTTTGTAAATGGAATTCAAGGTGAGTTGGTCAAATAGATTTAATCTATACAATATTTGTTCGATAACAATGAACTAAAGACATTTTTTTTTTTTAGGGTTAAAGAAATCGTCCTTAGAGAATCATGACATATGTATGATGTGCAGTACGTAGCTTTGTTTAGAACAATCTAATAGATGTCATTTTTTGTAAGCACCATCACAATCTACATTCATATATACATAGGATGCTATATTATATATGTTATTTAAACTTTTCAATGGTGAATGCGCCTTTTCAAGAAGACTAGGATTGCATACCTTACTCTTTTCCCCTGCTCAAATTCACAACGAAGTCAAATTCTTGACACACATGATTTGATTATTATGCGTTGATGCAATACAGATATGGGCGTACAGGCATATACAAGACCTTCATTTTCGGAAGTCCAAGCATCATTGTGTGCACTCCTGAAACGTGCAAGCGTGTGTTGACAGATGACCAACACTTCATTCCTGGCTACCCAAAAGCCACCTCGAAGCTAATGGGCAACAGATCATTCCACGGCATCTCACCCGCTGAGCACAAGCGGCTGCGACGGTTGACGGCCCCAATCAACGGCCTGGAGGCGCTCACTCTCTTCGTCAGCAAGATCGAGGACATCTTGGGCCCTTCCATGGAGAAATGGGCCGAGTCCGGGCAGCCTGTCGCACTCATGACGGAGCTGAACAAGGTGACTTACATGGTCATCACAAACATCTTGTTCGGCGCGAACATCGATTACGACATGCAGGAGATGGAGAGTTTATTCTACGACTTGGCTCAAGGATTGATATCAATACCCATCAACTTCCCTGGATGTACTTATCATAAAGCACTCAAGGTAATAGAGAATTTCCAACGTCAACCTTTTTGTAACGTAATTTGAATTGATGAACTTGCTTTACAGTATAAAGTCACAAAAATGTTGTCTTAGGCAAGAAGAGAATTGGTTAAGATCCTTCGAGCTAATTTGGATGAGAGGAAGAGGGTGAAAAATAAGAAAGAGCGGGCAATTGAGGAAAAGGATGTGTTGGATTTATTAATGGAAGTGGAAGATGAGGATGGTGAGAAATTCGATGAGGAGACCGTCATTGACGTTTCTCTCATGTTCTTGCTTGCTGGCCATGAAACCTCAGCTCATGCCACGATGTGGGCTGCCATCTTCCTCAAAGAACATCCTGAGATTCTCCAAAAACTGAAGGTTAGACAACATCACTTCTTGCAGGGACATTTCAATAAAGCTTACTCAGATTTCCTTACACAGCGAGGCCATTTCATATGATAATGTCTGATTTACCCTTCAAAGATAATTAGATGGCTCATCTATGCTCAACAACATTTATAAATGCTAATCACATCACGCAAAGATCTCTCTTTTTGGGGGTCTATGACAATGATCATTATGGTCCCGACTTTAAATCTGGGAAGTGCTTGAATTACGAAAGTTGTGCCAATTATGACAAACTTCGGTTGACCTATTATATTGACTCTTCACATTCTCATTATGGATCTTAAAGATGACGGGGGAAGCAATCCGAATTAAGCAACTTATTCCTTCATAGTGGCTTGAATGAAACAAGAGTTTTATAATTCACGACCGTCTAAGTGTATTAGCAAAGTGAATTCTACTCCATCTATCAGAAAGAGCAAGAGGAGATTATTAGGAGGAGACCACCTACACAGAAAGGACTGACTCTCAAGGAGATAAGACAAATGAATTATCTGTCCATGGTACGTAATCATCTTTGTTTACAATATAACACAATCTCTCTATCTCCTTTTCTTTTTACTCGTGATCTTTTAATGAATCTAAAATTTGTGATGCCTGTTTAAAATGACATCTACTTTTCTCTTTTATTTAAATCTTGCAGTGCATGCGCTTTTTTAAACTTTTTTTTTTTAATTAGAGCACTTGTAACATTCACAAAATATAAATGTTGTCACAGAGCAAAATTCCAGCACATAATGTTTTTATTGTTTTTTTTTAATTTAGATGATATTTTAAACTTTTACGAGAAAGTTAAAAAGAACTTCTGTTTAGGACTGGTGACTAACGTTTTTTAAACTCATATGGAAAGTTGATTAAATATAAATGATGATGATTATCTGTGGTTGTAACCGCCAATCAAACGGAAATATTCTTACAGAGGATTAAAAAAATATTTCAAGAAATATGACCAAAAGCACTACTTTAACTTTAGATTTTGACATAGACAGAAAAGCATATTTCTTCGAATCGGTACGCAGATGACATTTTGGACTTTCTGTATAACGAGCTTTACTTATGAAGCACTCACTTTATGCTATGACTTAGGTGGTTGATGAAACGCTCCGAAGAGGCAATCTCTCTTTCGCAGTGTTCCGAGAGGCAACAGCTGATGTGGACATCGATGGTTGGTAAAATGGATTTTGAAAAATGAATCTCTTCGTTGGTATTGATTAGAGGAACTCGTTTGAGAGATAGGCATGACCTTCATGTGTCAATTACAGGCTATCTCGTACCAAAAGGTTGGAGAGTAGTAGTTTATTTAAGGGCAATTCATGTCGATCCTAGAATTACTCGAAACCAGAAGAATTCAGCCCCTCAAGATGGGAAGTAAGTAATCCATCACAAAAATTACTCATTCAGTCCTAAACCTATTGTACAAATGTGCATTCGATCCTAAACTTTTTAATTTTACCAATTTAGTCTTAAACCTTTGCTCAAAATTCCAACGTAGTCGTTTCGGCTAATTTTTGCTAGAAATCGTTGACGTGATGGTCCAATCACCAACGTCTATCCTACATGACGTACGATAATGTTAGTGGTTGCTAGCAAAAATTGGCTGGAAGGATTTCATTGAAATTTTGGGAAAAGATTTAGGATTCAATTGGCAAAATTAAAATATTGGGAAAAAGTTACGAAAAACCCCAAATTTTGCCCCGAGTGACACATTTACCCTAAAAAAATTTTGTGCCGTGAAAAACCCCAAACTTTCCAAACCGCGACACATTTACCCCATAAGGGCATTTTTGTCTTTTTAGTTTCTATTTTTTCTTTTTTCTTTTTTTTTCTTCTTTTTCTTCCCTCCGCTGGCCATGGCGGAGCCGGCGCGCGCCGAGGGTCGCCCTCGCCGGTGTGGGGCGAGGGCGGCCCTCGCCCGACGCTAGATCCGGCGAGGGCCGCCCTCGCCCGACGCCGGCAAGGGCCGCCCGACGCCAGATCCCCTCGCCGGCGTTGGGCAAGGGCACCCTCGCCGACGCCGGCGAGGGCCGCCCGGCCGGCGTTCCCTCGCGGATCCGGGCGTCGAGCAGCCCTCGCCGGCGTCGGGCGGGCGGCCCTCGCCGGATCCGGCGAGGGAGGCCCTTGCCCGACGCCGGCAATGGCCTCCCTCGCCAAATCCGGCGTCGGGTGACCCTCGCCCGACGGCCGGGCGAGGGCCGCCCTCGCCCCATGCCTGCAAGGCCGACCCTCGCCGATGCCGGCTTCCCTCCGCCGGCTCCGCCATGGCCGGTGAAGGGAGGAAGAAGAAAAGGAAAGAAAAAAAAAAGAAAAAAAATTAAAAATGAAAAGACCAAAATGCCCTCCAATTTTGGGGTAAATGTGTCATATTTGGAAAGTTCAGGGTTTTTGGTGTCGCAAAAAAAAGTTTGGGTAAATGTGTCACTCGGGACAAAGTTTGGAGTTTTTCGTGGCTTTTTCCCTAAAATATTTAAGACAAAATTGACATCTATGCAGTAAAGTGAGGAATAATTGGACAATTTTCCTTAGTCTATCTTTCCCTATGTGCGAGCACACTGCTCGCTTGCGCTTATGCACGTGCACATACATATACTTATATGTTAAATACATTTTACTTGTGGCTTATGTGTTGGTAGCAAAATGTCAAGGCAAAAGCGGGAACTTTCCTACCATTTGGAGGGGGAAGCAAATTGTGCCCTGGAATGGACTTGGCAAAGCTTGAAATGTCCATTTTTCTCCATCATTTTGTACTTCACTACGAGTGAGTTGTTCTTTATTCTTTAAGCCTGCTTTTACCCGCCCTAAATACCAAAACTTAGAGCATAAAATTAAAATGTGAATGAATTTATGATATATTGTTTTATTATAATATATATGTATATATATATATATATATATATATATATATTTTTGGTGCAGTATGGAAAGGCTCAACCCAAATAGCCCAATGGTGTACCTACCAGGACCAAGGCCTTCTGACCATTGCCTTGTAAAATTCAAAAAAAATCATTAGACGATTTCCATAATGTTATTATTATCTAGTACCTCATTAATGAATCATTCTCTCCTCAAATTGAACATCTTTCATTTTTCTCTCCAGCTTTATGGCCCATTTGGGATACCATCAAAGATCATGGTTAATTGAGTTTGAAAAGAAATAGATTATGGGTATATTTGCATGTGATATTGCTTAGAGAAACTTCTTTCATCATCTTGACGAAATAAGCTTCTTTTGCACCTCTTTAATTTCTCAAACGAGGATTAAGATGGTTCAATAGATTTTATTTAACTAACAACGACGGAGCCATCCCTTTTCCAAACGACAAACGACTCCAACGTCACTGACGAAAATGCAATCAATTAATGCGTACTTGGATCAGCAAGTGTCTGGCTCTAGATGTTGCCATTGGGCTTCCACTGACTGAGGACTCAAGGACAATCTGGGTAAACATCCGTTAGATGTACAAATGGTTTGATCTGACGAAACTTTTTTTACCATTACTCAAGCCCTCTCAAAATTGAAGTAATGGAACCTCTCTTGTACCGCTTGCTTCAATTGCCTCTTGACCCTGTAGAATGAACTTGAGGCCACTGAAGAGCGGCTCGAGGGACTAGAGACTACTCTTCGGCGGTGTAGAGCAATAAAATAGAGGGAGAAAGTGACTTGTTTTTTGTCGATCTAAATAAAATGTACTCATCCTTTTGATTGCAAATCTTGGCAATGGATCCGATGCCATCGCTAAGCCGGATTTACCAACCAACCATCCAAGAGGAAAGCCAGCGATTGGCTGTGGTCAAGCATAGAAGAATGAGAGAAGGTGTCACCCTTACTGCCTTTTTGATGAGCCCAGTTTCTGCTGAGTCACCACACTGCATCCCTAGAGGTTAGGGAACCATTGGAGTGAACAAAGCTCTCAGGAGAACGAGAAACCTGCAAGGAGCTACTACTGCTAGATCTGAAGGAGGAAACGCTAACTTACAAATAGAAGGCTAGGATTAGACAAGAAGATCGGACGGCTATCATCACGCACCCATCCATCCAGCCAGCCAAATCTAACGGCCCCTATCAAACAAGAGGATTAGACGGTCATTACTTGCCCATCCTTTCGCAAGAATCCAACAACTCGTTTCCGACCACATTAGCACCCACATATAGAACATCCGACGGCCCATGAATTTTGCAATAGCCAGCTCATTATTCCCCATGATAAGAATGTCATCAACATATATTAAGAGACAAATTGATGAGGTACCTTTAGTCCATGTGAGCAGAGCATAATCTTATCTGGAATGTTGAAATCCTACGTCGGTTAGTGCAGTAGGGAACTTAACATACAATTATCTAGAAGCCTATTTGAGTCCATACAGGAATTTACGGAGACGACATACACGGGACTCCCCTGTTTATGTAACTTATGTGGAAGCTCCATGTATATTTCTTCATCCAAATCCCTATGTAGAAAAGTATTATGGACATCCATTTGATGTAGTGGCCAATTGTGAAAAATAGCAATAGACAAGAAAGAGCAAACGGTGACTTGTTTAACCTTGGGAGAGAATGTTTCATGAAAATAATTACTCAATGCAAATTATGTGGTCACTAACACCTGAATCAATTATCCATGCATTAACTAGTCTTGAATTCGTCTTGCATAGAGAAGTACCTGAGAAACTTGCAGCCTTATCATTAGTTGTTAGCCGATTCAATACCTTCATAACATTTTGATACTAATCTTGGGTAATAATATGATCAGTCCTTCGTGCGGAAACCTGATAAGCCACAATTTCTTTTTCCTTTTTGTCCTTATCACTTGGCTTTCCATGTAATTTTCAGCATATGTCAATACTATGATGAGGGCATCTACAATATTTACAATATTTACCCTTATTTTTTGAATTTTGCCCACTAACTTTTTATGGATGACGTGGCACTTCGTGGGCCACCAGATGTTCTATATGTGGGTGCTAATGTGGCCAAATACGACCCATTGGATTCATGGATGACGTGACACTTCGTGGGCCACCAAATGTTCTATATGTGGGTGCTAATGTGGCCAGATACGTCCCATTGGATTCTTGCAAAAGGATGGGCAAGTAATGACCGTCCAATCCTCTCGTTTGATAGGGGTTTGATTCGGTCAAATAGATGGCTAGTGATGACAGCCATCTAATCTTCTTGTCCGATCCCAGCTGTCCATTTCGCAAGTTAGGGTTTCCTCCTTTAGATCTAGCAGCCGCAACTTGCAATAGCTCGCAATTTTCCCCTTCAATCACCGTCTGGTTCTACTAATGGATTAAACACTCTTGTGACTTCTTCAATTTACTAGGGTTTTATTCGTTTCACGGAAAATAACTTCCAAGAAAATGTTTTCCAAATTTTCCAACGTTCATTTCACAAAAAATGAACTAGTTAATGAAAATATTTTCCACTAGTAAGAAAAACATCTTCAAAAGTGGGGAAAATGATTTCCAGAAAAATATTTTCTATAACTTCTTCCACCTCACCTTCTTTCATCAAATCAATTTTCATTTTATTTTTATGTTTTCTTTTTCTTTTTCTCTTTTTTCTTTTTTTTTTTAATTTTTCTATTTGTTTTTCTTTTTTTTCTTTTCTTTCTTCCCTCTTCTTCTTCTTCTTCCTTGGCCTTGGTTGGTCACCGATCACGGCAGCGGTCGACGATTGGCCATAGGCCAACTCGAACCTAGCCTAGTTTGGCGGAGCTCAAGCTCGCCCAAGGCTAGATCCGACGAGGGTGAGGCTCGAGGTCATCGAATTTGGCGAGCCTCGAGCTCGCAACTCGCGGGTCTCGGCAGAGCTCGAGCTTGCTGGAACTAGTGAATAGCGTCTTAGTCAGTCACCAGGCAGCCGACCGACATCAAGGCATGCAATGGTGAAGGACATAGGAGGAAGAAGGAGGAAGGAAAAGAAAAAGAAAAAATAAAAATTCTGTTTAAAAAATAAAAATTCATTTAAAAATATAAAAATTAAAATTAAATATTTTTTGTCAATTAAAAAATTTGATAATTTTTTTTTTTTTCAAAAAAGCAATCATATAACGAGCGATGGAAACATTTTTCCACTCCATTTTCAGGTTTCGGCCAAACGTCGAAAAATGTAGTCATTTTCTTAGTAAATTGCTTCTTGGAAAATATTTTCCGGAAATGTAATATTTTCGGTGAAACGAACAAACCCTAAGTACATGAATGGAATTTGCTAATTTTTGTATTTTCTTTTTTTAATTTCGGCTATTTTTACAATTTATAATTTATCGATTTTCAAATGCGGCGTCTATCTCCACATTACATAAAAAAATGCTAAGTTATCATATTGGGAAAATTACCAAAGAAGTCTTAAACATATTGCAAATTTGACAAATCACTCGTAAAATTTTTGGATTTGTGCTAATTCAATTCATCCAGCCAATTTTGATCGGGCAAAGCATGGACTTGGATAATTTTTTAATAATATTCTTTTAAAAATATATTTTTTTCCCTTCCTATTTTCCTTTGGCTGGCGAGGCTTGCCCCTATCGGCCACTAGCGAGGCCGACCTTGCCATCACTAAGCAAGGCCCCACTAGATCTAGCGAGGCTCGACCTTACCAGTGGTTGACCAGTGCAGACCTCACCATGGCTAGGTAAGCCTCACCCTCACAAGTGGCTGGCAGGGGCAAGCCTCACCATTGGCTAGCGAGGTTGCAACTTGCCATTGGCTAGAGAGGTCGCACCTCACTGAGCAAAGGAAGAAGGAGGAAAAGAAAAGGAAAATTAATAAGAAGATTTTTTTTAAATAAAATATTATTAAAAATTATCAACATCAGTATCGGCCAGACGGCTAGCACTAGCCAGCATCCATGTCAACACCAACTGGCCAAAAATGGGCGAATATACTAAATCGACATAAATACAAAAGATTTAGAACTGAATTGGTACAATTGTAATAAGTTTATCACTCTTTTGGTAATCTTCTCCATCGTTTTTTGTGCATCAATTTGAACAGAGTCAATGAAGGAGTTTGATTGTACAAATTTGACAAGCTTTCAAACTTATTTATACATTTTTAAAGTTTTAGAACTCAATTACACATTTTGCAACAAGTTTCAAGACTTCTTGTCCCATTTTAAACGCTAGTAAGTTCACAGATAAAAGATAGTGAAACCAAAGTTGATAACTTAGAACAAAATCTACATTTTTAAGTGACTTAGATAAAAGTTAGTACTTATAATTGTCTGGTAACTTACTCGGAGAAAACTCTGTAAGTCAATTGCTAAATTTGTATAAGAATCAATCATTCTAAAAGCCAATAAGTTACGGAAATAAAAAATGGTAAGTTATCTTAATTATGAGTGATCGATTCCGGGATAAGCCGATTCCCACCTTAAAATCAGAACATCTCACAAAGGACCGGTTCCCCAACCTAGGAATTAAGAATCGCCCATTAATTCCTGAAGCCACTTGAGAACCAAACCATTGGTTTGATTTGATTCTCAAGTGGGTCCATGGAACCGGCCACTACACACCATAAGGTACAAAGAGTTAAATGTCATATATTGAGCTATGGCAAATGATCTTACTAATCTTTGAACAAACAAGAATATTTCTACAGAAACAGCATATCTTCTGAAAAACTGTAAAGTCATAGTCACAACTTTAGCTAGAAGACAAGAAAAAAGAGAATTTTTCACTTGCCGGGGAACAATCACACTAACATCGACATCAAACAAAGAAAAGACTCAATTGCATTCCAACACCCAAAAACTTAAATCTTCGACAACCAACGAGAATAAACCAAGAAAATCACTCACGGCATGTCATGGTCCTTTATAACGACAACCAACCAAGAATAGAGCAAGAGAGGGAGGTGACGAACAGCAAAAAATAGAGCATTGGATATTTACCGCAATCAGCCAAAAATAAAGCAAGAGAGGGAGGTGAGACTCGAGACTCGAGGTGAGACCGCGAGAGGGAGGTGTTGAGCAAGAGGGTGTCAGAAGACCGAGTAGGTATTGAAGGAAGAAGGTTTTCTATATATTCATTGATCTGTATAGAGCTTTGTACAGTTTGTATTTAATTACAATCTAAGAAAGTAATAAAGGAAAAAGTATTTCTTGTATCTCCTCTATCCTAAAATAAATTAGATTTGCTGTCAATCAAAGATAATGTATGATTTCAGGAATCATATCTTCTAACACTCCCCCTTAAGCTGGTGGCTTGTATATGTTCAAGACACCAAGCTTGCTCAGAAGATATGCATGCTGTCTTTGGCAAAGTGGTTTAGTGAACATGTCTGCTGGTTGCTCTGAAGTCCTGATTCCCTTTGTCTCGATTACACCTTCTTGAATTTTTTCTCGAGTAAAGTGGCAATCAACTTCTATGTGCTTTGTCCTCTCGTGTAGAATAGGATTTTCCGCGAGTTTGAGTGCCGAGTCGTTGTCACAAAAAAGTGTAGTTGGCCCTTCGACTCATGCGCCAAGATCTTGAAGTAGACCTCTCAGCCAAATTATTTCACAGACAGCTTTGGCCATGGATCTATATTCTGCCTCGGCCGAAGATAAAGATACAATGGATTGCTTCTTTGTCTTCCATGAAAGTAAAGATTCACCAAATTTGATGCAAAGTAATGGATCTCCTGCTCATAGGGCATGTGGCATAGTCCGCATCGCAATAGGCCGTCATTTTCATGTTGCACTTTCTGGAAAGAAGTATCCCTAATCATGGGCATGTCTTCAAATACCTCACAACTTTCAAGGCCGCATTCATGTGAGACAGCTTCGGACTGTGCATAAATTGGCTCAGATTTTGCACAGCATAACAAATATCCGACCTCGTCATGGTCAGATATATGAGTTTTCCTACTAATCTCTGATATCCTGATGGGTCTTTTAACAATGGATCGTTAGAAGACGAAGATGATGATCCAGAGTCATATTCGGCAGTTGTGAGCTTGACATTCCGCTCAATGGAAATAATAGCTGGTCTGCTACCTGATAATCCTGTCTCTGATATGATCTCCATTATGAATTTCCTCTGAC
Organism: Eucalyptus erythrocorys; assembly: GCA_014182555.1. NCBI lineage: Eukaryota > Viridiplantae > Streptophyta > Magnoliopsida > Myrtales > Myrtaceae > Eucalyptus > Eucalyptus erythrocorys. Next base: position 16,746,194 of record CM024602.1, read on the forward strand.
TAAGGGAGATTCCCTGATCTGAACGAGCTATCTCAATTCCAAGAAAGTATTTAGGTGGCCCTAAATCTTTGATATGAAAAGTAGAATGTAGATACTCTTTAAGTTTATTCACGGCAAAACTATCATTTCCCATAATAAGTATGTCATCAACATAGATCATCAGGTAGATAGATGACATACCTCTTTTCCAGGTGAATAAGGCATAATCATACTTGGACTATGTGAATCCAGCAGTTATGAGTGCAGAGGTGAACTTGGCGTACCATTGTCTAGACGCCTGCTTCAATCCATAGAAGGATTTGCGGAGACGACAAACCCTAGACTCCCCCTGTCTCCGTAATCCAGGTGGAAGATCCATGTAGATTTCTTCTTCAAGATCTCCATGTAGAAAAGCATTATGGACATCCATCTGATGTAATGTCCAGTCACGAAAGGCAGCAATAGAAAGAAAAGATCGTATAGTGACGTCCTTAGCAACAGGCGAGAAAGTCTCATGGTAATCGAAACCCTCTCGCTGTGTGAACCCTTTCGCCACCAGTCTAGCCTTATATCTCTCTACGGAACCATCTGCTCGATATTTGATTTTGTAAACCCACTTACACCCAATGGGTTTGCGGTGAGCAGGTAACTCTACAACATCCCATGTATGATTCTCTATCAAAGCAGATAATTCTGCTTCCATGGCCTTTTGCCAACGAGGATCTTATTTGGCCTCGTTAAAATTCGATGGCTCTTTTTCTTCAGAGATACGACTCATGCAACATAAGTGTGCTGGTGATAGCCTAGCAAACGATATGTAGGAGGAGATGGGATAGCGAATACCTGATGACTTGGAGGAGCCACATATGTAATCCTTTGTCCAGACTGGAGGACAAGCTGCTCATCTAGAGCGGCGTAATGGTTCTTGTTGTGTTGATGAAGATTCTGGCACAACAAGGCTCTGTTTAGGAAGCTCGACCAATGGTGCTGCCAATTCCGTATGAGGTTCTTCGGTGAAGTGATTTGCAGATGTCTCCACAGGTACTGCAGGTGGCTCACCAATTGGTGTTGGCAAGGGTGTAGCAATGAATGTTTCCGTTGGAGTCATATCCTCCTCCAATAGAAAAGCTGAGGTCCGTGTCTTGTCATCTTCATGTGAAGAAGTAAGAGATCGAAAGGGAAAAATCTCTTCATGAAATATGACATCTCGGCTGACAAAAAATTCACCTGTGGATGGTACATAAATCCGATACCCTTTCTGTAAGGTGGGATACCCCATGAATACACATTCATTTGCCCAAGGTCCCATTTTGTCCTTGTGGCCGACTGTAGTGGCATAACAAAGGCATCCAAAAACTTTGAGATGGCTCAGATTCGGTTTCTTCCCATATAACATTTCAAATGGCGTCTTCCCTTTCAGTATCCGAGATGGCATACGATTAATTAAGTATGTTGCAGTAACAACACAATCCCCCCAGAACTCTTCAGGGATAGACGCTTGAAATTTGAGAGCACGTGCTACTTCCAAAAGGTGACGATGTTTCCTTTCAACAACACCATTCTGCTGTGGTGTATAGGTGCAAGAACTTTCATGCAAGATCCCATGCATGGAAAGAAAAGAATCACATTCGTTGTTGAAAAATTCCCCACCATTATCAGTTCTAATGCGACGGATTGTTTTTCCAAACTGAGTTTTGGATAAGTTTAGGAAGGTTCTCAGGTGAGAAAGAACTTGATTCTTGGACTGCATGAGAAATAACCATGTTGCTCGGGAAAAATCATCGACAATCGTGAGGAAGAATCATGATCCATCGTGATTTTCTGTATGATAGGGACCCCAAACATCTGCATGGATTAATGAGAAAATGCTATCCGCTCGGGAATCACTGTTTGGAAAAGCAACACGTGTCTGTTTTGCCAAGGGGCAGATGGGACAATGAGGACAAGGGAAGGAGGCACTATGGCCCAATCTGTTATGATAAAGTGAATTTTTCTCATTGCTAACATAGTTACACAATGATTTATTGAATTCAACAGATGACAATTCAAAGTTGCTGGGAAAAAACATCCAAAAATATAGGCCTTGATAAGCTCTACCCAAGCCCATCAGTTTGCCAGTCGAAAGGGCCTGAAAGAAGCAATTATCTGGAGTGAATAGGATACGACATGAGTTTTCCTCAGATGCTCGATTAACGGAAATAAGGTTGAATTGGAAATCAGGTACATAGAGTACATTTTGAAGAGTGATTAAAGGACTAAGGTTGATAGTCCCAGTCATGGCAACTTGCATGGAATTTCCATTTGGAAGTTGCACTGATATAGGAAATGACAATTTTTTGACCATTGAAAAAAGTCTCTTATCACAGGTTATGTGATCACTTGCACCCGAATCTATAATCCATGCACCCTTCGATATTGAACTCATCAAGCAATAAGAAGTACCTATGAAGCTTCCAGCCTTATCAGACGCATCCAGCCTTTTCAGGGTTTCTAACAATTCCTGATATTGTTCAACCGAAATTGATTTGTCTGACTGTTGTCCCAATACCTGAAAAACCTGTGAAAATTTCCCTTTCTCTTTTTCTCCCGGTTTCCCATGTAATTTCCAACAATTTTCAACTGTATGGTACGAACGTTTACAAAATTCACAATACAGTTTACCTTTTCCTCTTTGGGCATTTTTCGCGGTTGTTGGATATCTGTTGTTGGGCTGAAAAATTTGGGCCGAATTGGCTGCGGTGGGCCCAAGAAAATCTGCTTCAATGGGCTGAATACCTTGCGGCCCAAGAACCTCTCGCTGATGGACTCTCCTGCACGGCCCGTCAAACCCAGCTGATCCGCTTCGTGGGCCTGTCGAATGTGGCCCAGCTGCGGAAATAAAAGGACCGTCGGATTGCTCGGCCAAATCCAAGCCGTCCATCTGCTCCCCATAAAACCCGTTCGAATTAGGGTTTCGCGAGCTCAGATTCGCCCCCTTTCTCTCCCCAAACCTAGGGTTTCTCTGTGAGGGGCGAATCTGGCCTCTGGCCGCGAGAGCCATTGCCTCGCCTCCTCTGCCGTAGGCCGTCGTCCTCTGTTGACTCTCCTCCTGGACGGCGAGCTGGTAGATCCAGCCCAGATTCAACATGGGTTCCATCATCAGAATCTGGGAACGAAACGACAGGTAGGCTTCGTTGAGGATTAGGAGAAACCTAATCGATTTCTCCCTTTCGCGCATGTTTCTGTACTGTTGTAGAGCAGATTCGGGCCAGTCGAATTTTTCTTCGGCTGATTCGAATTCGTTCCACAGTGCTGATAATTTGTTGTAGACTGTCGCGATGCTCATGTTCCCCTGTTTCAGATCTGAGATTTGCTGTGTTATGGAAAAAAGCTGACTTGATCCAGTTTTCCATATCGCTCTTTAATGTTGTCCCATATTTCTTTCGCATCTTCTGTCGGGGGGAGACCCGCTGCGACTTCGGATGAAATACAATTCCTTATCCATGTTCTAACAAGCTGATTGCATTTTCGCCAAAAACGGGCCATTATTTCATCGATTGGGATGGGAATGGTTCCATCGAGAAACCCTTCCTTGTCTTTTGTTACCAGGGCGCGCCGGAGCTCTCTCGACCAATTTGAGTAATTTTCTGGGCCCGTCAGTTGTTGACTGATCAATTTGATCTCTGGTCCGTCGGCATTCGATGTATAAAGGGGGTCGCCAGGCTCCGGCTGTCCTCCGGCAGCAAAGATCTGGTAAGGAAAATAACCAGGTGGAAAAGTCGAGTAGGTATTCGCCCCTGTATTTGACCCGCTTTGTTGATCCGCATTCGGAAAATTAGGGTAGGGACTCGTTCCCCCCGATGTGCCTCCCGATGTGCCTAATCCGCCCGTCTGCTCTTGCCCGAAGGCAGAGCGTGCCCCAGTAATGGTTGGTGCGCCTCCTTCGGTCCGCATATTGCCTTAGTGGCCTGGCTGTGATGCATATGGGTTTAACCCATGGATCCATTGATATGGCATCCACAGGTATGGATGGCCTAAGAAAGGCTGCCCCAGATTGAACTGAGCCGGAAAGTTCTGCCAAGGCATATGTGGAGGTTGGATTTGACTGGGTTGATCCGCCATTGTTGACACAACGATGGAATCTTGATGAAGAGAACTCTGTGGTGTCGCATCTCTCCCTGGCTGGTCATCGGGTATGATGGTAAGAGCTTCAGAAGTACTCATTTGTATGAAATCGAACAAAGTGGAAATAATGGCTGGTGAATGTTTTGTAGGTGATGATCTCTGAGGGCAATGGGATTGATCGAGTTGCAGGTAGGTAATAGAATAAAAGAGAATTTTTTTGCTGAATACTGTTTCTGTTTTGTAGGACAACAATAGGTAACAGTCGAAGGAATGGAAGCTATGCCAGGATCAGCATCAGCTCTGATACCATGTCAGAAGACCGAGTAGGTATTGAAGGAAGAAGGTTTTCTATATATTCATTGATCTATATAGAGCTTTGTACAGTTTGTATTTAATTACAATCTAAGAAAGTAATAAAGGAAAAAGTATTTCTTGTATCTCCTCTATCCTAAAATAAATTAGATTTGCTGTCAATCAAAGATTATGTATGATTTCAGGAATCATATCTTCCAACAGAGGGATTTGCAACTTGTTAAAGATCATAAGCATAAGGAAACAAAGCTCGTGAAAGTAAATGAGGATGAGGAAACAAAGTTCGAGGAAATAAAACCTACACAAGCAAATTCATTAAATGTTGCTGTTATATCAAAGAGAAAAGAGGAATATGTTGCTGCTACAAGAAAATGAGTGAATAAAAAGTCGACAGCTGTATTAGCAACAAGTGCACATAGAGTCATTAGTTCAACTAAGCATAACAGAGTCGATGAAGTCAGAAGCTTAACTTAGGGCTCCACATGTTTGAATATAAATGAAGCTTTATTACTGAAGAACAGTTATTCTGTTTTACAAGACTAACAGAATAAGCAACAGCTTATTTTTTCTGTTAGTTCTGTTTTCGTTGTTTTCTTCTTCTTCTTTTGCTTTAGATCATATAATATAAAAGAGAGAAGAAAGGAGAAGATGAAGATCGAGCTCTCAGATGAATGTCTTTCTTGAACTGTTCATTGAATACAGAAGATAGTATATCACAAACACTTTCGATTCATCGTTGTTTTTCTTCTGTTCATTCCATTTTGTCTTCACATGGTATGAGAGCTGATCCTGAGAGCTCAAATCATCTTTGTTGGCTATACCATTCAAGCAATACATAGTTCGCGAAATCCAAACGAAGTCGAGGCAAATCAAAGCAGCTTCCAAGTTCTCGCTAATTGAATCATTTTGATCTTAAACTGTGCAAGATCAACAGGTGATCGTGATTGTGAACATACATCATCAAGGCTTCTAAGAACACAAAATGACAGCAAAAACATAGAAATATCCTTTTTAAATCCATGTCAATATATCTAACTTTGTTACGATAAAGTTAGCTAAAGATAACTTCCTTCTTTGGCAAGCTCAGTTCCACAAATTCTTACGAAGTCAATATCTTTATGGATTCATCAATGGCACCACCACCAGCTCAAACGTTGCAAGTTGAGGTTAAAGGTCATGAATCTGAAATAGTGAATCCTGATTATACAGATTGGGTAAAAACTGATCAACTTGTATCATCATGGATTAGTGGAGCAGTATCTGAGAATATTCTGAGCTTGATCATCGGGCTAGAAACTTCACATGAGGTATGGCAAACACTACTTAATCGGTTTAAGCAAAAATTAGTAGCTAAGGAGTTTGAACTAAGAGGGAAGTTACAAGCTTGCCAAAAAAGAGATTGAACATTATCTATTTACCTCAGGGAATTTAAATCAATTTGTGATCAGCTTAATGCAATTGGGAAACCTGTAGATGAGATAACCAAGATGTTTGGTGTTCTCGAAGGATTAGGATCAAAATATAAAAGTTTCAGAACTACTATGTATTGCCTAAAACCTCAACCAGACTATGATGAAGTAATCTCTCAGCTTGAAAGATTCAAAACTAGGTTACAAACCTATTCCTCAAGTCAATACAATCCTAATCTAGCCTACTATGGACAAAGAAAGTCTGAAGTTCTGCAGAATTCTAGTGTCAAAAACCAAAGAGATAATAGTCGTGGGGACAAGTTATGGCAGAGGACGTGCAATGAACAATAGGAATTGTGGGTATGGTTATCTTGGAACTAGAAGAAGTCAAAATTATAGGACAAGTAACTTGAGCCAGAATCAAGAGGATCAGTATCTCAAGCAGTCAAACAATTGGTCTAACTTTGGATAGGGATTTCGACCATATGCAAATCTTTCCCAAAGGTACCAAGCCACCAAATCATATCCATCCCAAAATTCAACATCTAACAAGTGTGTGCAGGATGAGAAAATAACAAATAACATTCCTTTGGAGTGTCAAATCTGTAAAAGACCAGGACATGCTGCCCTTTGATGTTGGTACCGCTTTGATAACTCATATCAGGCTGAAGAAATTCCAACTACCTTAGCAGCAATGCACCTTGAAGATTCTCAAGGCAATGAATGGTATCCAGATACTGGTGCCACAGCTCACATTACTGCAAATTCTGGTATTCTTCATAACTATTCTACATATAATGGGACTGATACTGTTATGATAGGAAATGGTTCATGTTTGTCCATTTCAGGTGTTGGTGATGCCTTATTATAGACAAAAGTCAGTTCTTTACCTCTAAATGATGTGTTGATAGTCCTTGAAATCAAGAAAAATCTACTCTCTATTTCAAAACCAACAAATGATTATCCCTGCTCATTTGTTCTTGATAAAAATGGGGTGTATATGAAGGACAACTGCACCAATACAACAGTGAGGCTAGGAAGGAAAGTCAAGGGACTTTACCGAGTTGATCCAAAAATCACAGAAGCCTTCTTCACTCAAATACATAAAGCTATAGGAGAAGATGTGTGGTACCAGCGGTTAGCACATACCAATTTCAAAACATTGAAGCATCTACAAAATCAACATCTAATCCAATGCAACACAAGAACTCAAAACATATGCGAAAAGTTCTGCTTTACCATTTCCTTTGTCAGATTATGCATCTACTATTCCCTTAGAAAAGATACATTGTGATGTCTGGGATCCTTCACCATTTGAGTCATTTCAGAAATTCAAATACTATGTCATCTTTGTGGACAACTTTTCTCAATACAGTTGGATGTATACAATGAAACTAAAGTCAAAATTTCATGACATCTTTGTCATGTTCAAGAAACAAGTAGAGAATCAGTTTGATTGTAGAACCAAAGTTTTTCAATCTGATGGAGGAGGAGAATTCACTAACAAAAAGTTTCAGAATTACTTACAACAATGTGGCATCAAACAATATGGTTGAGTTAGGAATAGCTTTGCTCTATCATGCTAAAGTTCCATTAAAATACAAGGTGAATGCCTTCGTGATAGCCAACTACATTATCTACTTCCCATACCAAAGTTGCACATGCACTCACCCCACAGTAAACTTTATCAATAGAAGCCAAGCTATGAACATTTGAGAGTATTTGGATGTGCATGTTATCCCTGTCTCAGACCATATGCACAACATAAACTTGATCAACGATCACTCACATGTATATTTTTGGGATACAGTGAACGTCACAAAGGATATCATTACCTTCTGCCTACTAATGGACATATATATATATATATATATATATATATATATATATATATATATATATCAGTCGCCATGTGGTGTTTGATGAAAGAGTCTTTCCTTTCACCAATAGACTAACAACAGAGTATAATAAGTGTATTACTTTGTACAAACAGTGGATAAATGAAGTTACTTTTCTAGACTCCACGAGTGCAGAACAAATGAAGTATCACTCAAATGAACATATAGGACATTTACAGGATAGTGGAATATTGGAAAGTATCCACATTAGTACATCATATCCTGCTGCAATGTCACAAAATTCACATCTTTTACAGTCACAGTTGCACTTAGCCTTTGGAGAACAGGCAGATCCTATTCAAGCACCTAAACTACCAACTGAGATCACTACAGCTCAAGTACAGTTCAATCCTCCACCTAATACACAAGGTACACTCTTTGTTCACCCTATGCAAACACAACTAAAATCTGGGATTGCTAAGCCAAATCCTAGACATGCATGTTTGGCTGAATATAAGGTTCCTATTAAACCAAAATCAGTTAAGTCAGCATTGGTAGATAAAGGCTGGTATCAAGCAATGCAGGATGAAATGGATGCTCTGTATAAAAACCAGACTTGGGAATTAGTTCCTCGAACTAATCAAATAAATGTCATAGGTTGTAAATGGGTGTTTAAAACTAAGCTTGCATCTGATGGGAGTCTTGATAGGCTCAAGGCTCGGTTAGTAGCTAAAGGATTTCATCAAGAAGAATGAGTTGACTTCACAGAAACCTTCAGTCCTGTTATTAAACACGCTACTATTCGCATTGTTCTCTCTGTGGCAATGATGAAGCATTGGTCAATACATCAACTTGATGTTAAAAATGCCTTCCTACATGGAACATTAAATGAGACAGTGTATATGGAGCAGCCACCAAGTTTCACACACCCTCAAAAATCTCAATATGTGTGTCTCCTTAAGAAATCCTTATATGGTCTTCGACAAGCACCACATGCTTGGTTTGATAAATTTAGCAATTTTCTCCTTGAAAGTGGCTTCTTTTGCAGCACAATTGATCCTTCACTATCTATGTTTCATAATGGATCAGATACAATACTTTTGATGCTCTATGTAGATAATATTGTGCTAACTAGTAGCTTAGATCAATTACTTTCTAAACTGATCAAGTCTCTAAGTCTTCACTTCCACATGAAAGATCTTGGCTACCTTCATTACTTCCTAGGAATTGAAGCCAAACGTACATCACAAGATCTGTTTCTTTCTCAAACAAAGTATGCTCTTGATCTTCTTACTCGAGCTAACATGAAAGACTGTAAACCTATTTCAACTCCTTTGTCTCTGAGATCAGCCATCATGGCAACTGATAACATTCTCTTGACCAATCCATTTGAGTATCACAGTCTAGTTGGTGGTCTTCAATACCTCACCATAACTCACCCTGATCTTGCCTATGCAACAAATCTCTTATGTCAGAAAATGCAACAGCCAACACTAGGAGACTTTCATAAGCTTAAAAGGTTCTTCGATATGTTAAAGGAACTGTTAATCTTGGTATTTTCATCCATTCTAACAGCTCCATGAACCTATATGGATATTCTCATGCTGATTGGTGGGATGTATTACCACCAGGCAATCAACCACTGGTTTCTGTACATATCTTGGTTCTAACCTCATTCCCTGGTCAGCTAACCGACAACCTACAATGTCTCGTTCATCAACGAAAGTTGAGTATCGAGCTCTTGCATTAGCTACTGCTGATCTTACATGAATCAACTTTGTTCTTCATGACATTGGCATATGTCTGTCTACACCAACAATTCTATTTTGTGACAATAAGTCTACTATTTCTCTTACTGTTAATCCTATTCTACATGCTCGCACTAAGCATATCGAAGTGGATTTTCATTTTGTTCAAGAAAAAGTTTCCTCAGGATCCCTAGCTGTTCGCTATGTTCCAAGTATTCATTAGCTTGCTAATATCTTTACTAAATCGTTATCTCGTTTAGCACACTCTACTCTTCGCACCAAATTAGGTTTGGTACCATGTGAAGAAAAAATGGAATGAACACAAGAAGAACAACGATGAATTGAAAGTGTTTGTGATCTACTATCTTATGTATTCAATGAACAGTTCAAGAAAGACATTCATTTGAGAGCTCGATCTTCATCTTCTTCTTTCTTCTCTCTTTTATATTACACGATCTAAAGCAAAAGAAGAAGAAGCAAACAACGAAAACAGAACTAATAGAAAAAATAAGCTGTTGCTTATTCTGTTAGTCTTGTAAAACAGAATAATTGTTCTTCAGTAATAAAGCTTCATTTATATTCAAACACGTGGAGCCCTGAGTTGAGCTTCTGACTTCATCGACTCTGTTCTGCGTAGTTGAACTAATGACTCCATGTGCACTTGTTGCTAATACAGCTGTCGACTTTTTATTCACTCCTTTTCTTGTAGCAGCAACATATTCCTCTTTTCTCTTTGATATAACAGCAACATTTACTGAATTTGCTTGTGTATGTTTTACTTCCTCGAGCTTTGTTTCCTCATCCTCATTTACTTCCACGAGCTCTGTTTCCTTATGCTTCTGATCTTTCATGAGCTTTGTTTCCTTATACTTCTGATATAGAAGATCATAAGCATAAGGAAACAGAGCTCGTGGAATTAAATGAGGACAAGGAAACAAAGCTCGAGGAAGTAAAACCTACACAAGCAAACAGTAAATGTTGCTGTTATATCAAAGAGAAAAGAGGAATATGTTGCTGCTACAAGAAAAGGAGTGAATAAAAAGTCGACAGCTGTATTAGCAACAAGTGCACATGCAGTCATTAGTTCAACTAAGCAGAACAGAGTCAATGAAGTCAGAAGCTCAACTCAGGGCTCCACATGTTTGAATATAAATGAAGCTTTATTACTGAAGAACAGTTATTCTGTTTTACAAGATTAACATAATAAACAACAGACCACCGACCAAAGCAGCGCAGATGGTAGAGCTTCTGTGATCCTTTCGCCTAAAGGTGAGGGGTTCGAATCCCCTGCGAAGCAGGGGGGCTGAAGCGTTGTGTGGTGACTTACTCGATGGCACGGGGTGGTGGTTTCACCCGTGCTGCCCCCAGGGTTTATCCCCCCGTTACCCCGGGCCTGTCGGGCTGTCCATGTTGGTACGGTGCGGGGGTTCCCTAGGTCACCAAAAAAAAAAAAACATAATAAACAACAGCTTATTTTTTCTATTATTTTTGTTTTTGTCGTTTTCTTCTTCTTCTTTTGCTTTAGATCATGTAATATAAAAGAGAGAAGAAAGGAGAAGATGAAGATCGAGCTCTCAAATGAATGTCTTTCTTGCACTGTTCATTGAATACAGAAGATAATAGATCACAAACACTTTTGATTCATCTCTGTTCTTCTTCTGTTTATTCCATTTTTTCTTCACACGACTCAGGCAAAAGGGCATGACTGAGAATCAAGCCAAGTCGTGAGAGGCATGAGTGTAACTGAGTGTGAGCATAAGAGGCCTAACAAATGGAATTAGGGTTTGCGAAAGAGGCGTGAAAGAGCGAGCGTGAGTCATACATGACCACCTACTAGAGGTTTGTGAAGATTCAAGAACGGGATTAAGGTTTTTTCTTAAGAAAAAAAAATCGGCCTAATCTGTGTGGGTACTTTCACATCTGAAAATCAAGAACCAAACCTAAATTCTTAGGTTCCAATTTTTATGGAACTGAAAACCCGACAGGTGCCTACGGAGCTGCCCAGAATCAGTCAATTCAGTTTTGTTCGAGCAGTTCATTTTACTCACCCCTAATCATAATGTCAATCTTGAAACAATAAAATATATGTTGTTAAGTGATTCAAAAAAGAGAAAAAGAGTTCATATCGAAAACTACTAGTAGATTTATGGGAGAAAAATTAATAAGTCACTCAACTTAAAATCAATAATTTCTTAGAAAGATTTCTAATTAAGTGTTAGTAATTTAAAGATTCTACGTTATCACAAAAGTTGATAATTTGGAAGCGATTGAAAAAACATTGTAAAATGATTTGATTGAAAGTTAATAACCAAAATCGAAAACCGATTGGTTATGTAGCACCGACACTCTCTGTAAGTCTCTGTGTCGTATCCGACACTCCGACATATGTTCGACACGCTTTGACATGCGGTCAACGAGTGTCGAAAAATGCAACATATGGTCAACTCTCTCCGACACGTGAGTCTGGAATACCAACACGCAATTCCGATCAATTTTCAAAATTTTCAATACTTGAGGAGTAAAAATATTTTTAAAAAAAAAAAGTAGGGCTAGTGGCTGGGCGCCACTGCCACTGCCTCTGCCACCTTCGAAGGGGGCCAACTAGGTGACAGAGGGGAGGCAGCCCTTGCTAGCTCGGGTGAGGCTCGCCTAGATCTAGGCAACATTGTGCCCTCACTTAAGCCTAGCGAGGGTTGCCAACCCTAGTCTGTGGCCAACGAGGCCTCACCGGGCGAGCCTGCGACTGGGGAGGCTCGTCGGCCATAGGTGAGAGCAGGCGTTGCCCAGATTTGGGTGAGCCTCACCAGCCCCAACCGACACATCACCCGAATGTAGGCGAGCCTCGCTCGGGCCTTGCCTAGGCCGGTGAGGGTTCCCCGACGGTGGCCAATCATGTCGCTAACAAGGGTAGTGACAGTGGCAACGGCGTGCCTAGCCATAACCATGCCTCTCTTTCATTTTTTTTTTTTCAATTTTGTTTTTTTAGAATCAAGTCATTTTGATATAAATAGTTATACCCATTTTTTCGAGCTAACGCAAAACTGAAACTTCTGTTCAACTTTGTGATTGAGTTTCCGTGTGTATAAGTCACTCTCTCGATCCTATTGGTTGAGTAGTCAACCTTGGACTACATCACCAAGTTTCATCTAAAATCATTTTCTTACTTTGTATTTTGCTTAAATTCTTTACCTCGGATATTTATTACTTTCTAACTTAGAACATTCCATGCTATTGCGCGCGCAGGATTCGGCCGAGCAAGAGAAATGAGTGGGTTGGCCAAATTTCATATGGGCCTAGCTCATGCGGGTTTCGTTTTGAAAATTCAAATATATTAATGGCCACTTCTTTAATTTCAAATTTGAATGCAATTCCCGAGCAGGCCCAACTCTTTTATGTGCATTATATTTGGATCTAAATAGGAAGCTCATTTTATCTTTAGACGATTCAAACTAAGAAACCTATTCAAACCAGGGATACTAAATCCAACGTAGAAAATATCTGCAAAATTTCTTGCTTGGCTCGGGTTTTCTTCAGGGGCCCAAACTTGATATATGCTTTCAACAGTGGTAGCTTACTTAATCCACGTAAGGAAGAAGTTTAGCATTGTCCGACATACGCAACCAACGCAAGTCGATGTTGTCTAAACAAAGAGGAGGGGCATCGGATCAAACAAAGAAGATGGAACAGGAACATGCTAGTACAAGGCCAGGAAAAGATCAGTGCTCATGAAGCATTTCGGTGGCGGAAATAAGCAATGAATTCGAGCTCAAATGTACTTGTGATCTGGGATCCTAATCAAGGCGGCCATCTGTCTTCTTATATTTGTTTATTCTGAATGTCCGCTCATCATCATGGCTTATTGTTTTAACCGCGCTCTCTCCGTCTGCATCAGTTACTTTCACGGTCACGCTTTGGCAATTTCAATATTATCGCTTACCTCGTCAAAGATTAACCGGTTTATCTTTTCAAATTTTCTTTTGTATATTGCATGAGTACCTATCAATCATTTTAACATTGAAATCGATGTAGCCGAAACAATCCTATCGAATTAGACAAGAAGTTTGTAATTTACTGAGAAGAAGAATATGCGCCGTGCGGCAGCAAAGTAGCTATATATACAGAGGTAGACCCTTGAGGATGAATGCCAAAGAGAGATTCAAGATGGAAGTGAGCTTGATGTGCTTGATCTTCACTTGTTTTGTGGGGGGTTATGCTTTCGTCCTTGGGTTCCTCAGGAAGATCAATGAGTGGTTGTACGTGAGAAAATTAGGAGACAAGCAATATTCTCTTCCTCCAGGTGACATGGGATGGCCTTTTCTAGGGAAAATGTTGTCATTCTGGAGAGCTTTCAAGTTTGGAGATCCCGATTCGTTCATCTCAAGCTTCGTCACCAGGTTTCTCTCCCTTCACATAATTTGATACCCGTGAGCTCAGCAAAGTAGAAGAAAACGGAATCATTTGCCTGAATCTGATAGAACAGTTATGTTTGTGTTAAAGCGCGTAATTTTGATGTCGTCTTAATTTATTAAGCAACACAAAAGTGCCAAGTTTTTTAATTTTGTGAGTCCCAGCTGGGAGAATGTTTAACAAGGGACGATATACCTTGATCAGCCAATCAATTTCACTAACAAAGTCTTTTTCGCTTGAAGAACTTCATAGTAACAGAATGACTTTGATACGAACCAGTATTTTGTTGTCTAGATATGGTGGGATGGGGATGTGCAGGACCGTAATGTTTGGAAAGCCAAGCATCATCGTTTCCACGCCAGAGACTTGCAGACGAGTGCTGGCAGATGAAGTGAATTTCAAACTTAATTACCCTAAAACAACCCAAGAACTGTTAGGGAAGAAATCATTCCACGACATGTCGAATGCTGCACATAAACATTTCCGCCGCTTGACGGCAGCTAAAATCAATGGCAGCGAGTCGCTGTCCATGTACATCAAGCACATCGAAGAGATTATGATTGGTTCACTGGAGGAATGGGCAAAAATGGACCGTCCGATCGAGTTCTATGAGGAAATGAAGCAAGCCACTTTCAAGGTCATTCTTCCCATCTTCCTCGGTTCAGTGACTGATGATTCCTTCATTTCAAGGACCAAGAATCTGTTTGGTGAAATCATGAGGGGGTTCAATTCCTTGGCCATAAATCTTCCGGGTTTCCAATTCCATCGTGCAATCAAGGTAAGAGCGAGAACCTAGATTACCTGATTTAATCTCACATAAATCAACTGCAGTTCATTAACATTTCTTAGAATATTATTGGAAATAACATTGGTTCTTCATGTATGAGCCACTAGTATGACATTGTAATGACTTACTGCTCATTAGGCTAAGAGAGAACTGGAAAAGATCATTAAGGAAGTCGTGGATACGAGGAAGTCAATGAAAAAGAACGATGCATACACAGCGAGCACAAGTATGCTGGATTTACTCGCGGAGGCAGAAGATGAGGATGGTCAAGCATTAAGCAAAGACAGCATCAGCGACATTCTAAACATGTACCTTTTAGCCGGTTTCGACACCGTCGCATTGGCTACATTGTGGATGGTCCTGTACTTTTACGAGAATCCAGATACCTTGCAGAAAGCGAAGGTACTGTCCACATGATAATAACCCAATCGCTAAGTTTTCTCACGGTAAAGCAGGAAGATAAATCTTTTAGTTGACTTACCCTGTAGGAGTTTGCTAAATGATTGTACAAATAACATAGCATTTAAGGATGGCCACAAAGATTTGATTACCAAGTTTCTTAGCATCGCTATGCATATAACATGATATTAATCCAGAGCTTCTTATTCTCGCATAGCAGCTACATCGGTTGAGTAGAATATTGCCAAATTCATTTAAAATTATGAAAAATGGTTTTGAGTTGAAATCAATTTCCAGGAGGAGCAAATTCAGATCCTTAAAAGAAGAGAACCGACGCAGAAAGGATTAACTTACCAGGAGATCAAACAAATGGAGTATTTGGCTAAGGTATGTCTCCATTTTATTTTTCCCTTCAACCTATGAGACAAAATTTAATGAAGAAAAGAAACATTCAGACCAAATAGAGAATTAAAAGTTGTTTCTGTTCAGTGAAACGATCATTGTCCATGCGAGTCAGTATTGTGCAATTTATTAGTGTGCTTTGTGGGTGTAGGCCATTGATGAGATGCTCCGCAGAGCTAATTTTGTATTCTTGTTGTTTCGAGAGGCAAAAGAAGACACCACAATCAATGGTCAGCTGCGCAATTTCCTTCATTTTCCTTCTGTTTACTGATCATTAACTCGAAAGAAATTTTTCTGCTCAGGATATCTCATACCAAAAGGGTGGAATGTCCTAATTTGCCTCAGAGGGGTTCATATGGATCCGGCAAACTACTCGGAACCAGAAGAGTTCGATCCTTCAAGATGGGATGTAAGAGAACTATCTCGCATTTTGTCTGCTATATCTGTGCTTAGAAATCTTTTCCCCCTCATTCACGATGTTTTAAACTCTGCTTTTTCCAACACTTTATGCAAGCAGAATTATAGAAAGAAAGGAGGTGTTTTCATTCCATTTGGAGGAGGAAGCAGGTTTTGCCCAGGAAGCGACTTGGCCAAGCTTGAGGTGTCCATCTTTCTACACTATTTTCTCCTTAACTATGAGTAAGTACTTTCTCTCTTTTGTTTTTTTACTTTTTAACTAGAGTTCTTTCTTGCTAAGTTTTCAAATATCAGGTCATGAGAGGTAATGTCATTTTTTCTTAAGCAAATATCATATGATAACTCATGACAAAAGAAAGGAAGCTTTACCAGATTAAAGTTCTGGTGGAATGAGATCAGCAGATGCTTATGTAGACAATCATTTTAATATCAGACAAATGCTTTCATTTTGCAGGGTAGAGCGAACTAATCCTAAGTGCCCTATCAATTACTTCCCTTCGCCGAAACCTTCAGATCATTTCAAGGCGAAGTTCAAAAGACTTGGTTCAGATTCTATGGATTTATGAAAATATGGCTTTCCGGTTTTCCCTTAAATGTGGTTTTACTGGCAGCTAATCATCATCTTCTTTCGTGATCTATATGGGTAATGCATATGCTGCGCCATCACATGTGCAGCTAAGAGTTTGTGCTTTATAAATTATTGTAGGGATGCGAATTGCTTCAGACGCATCAAGTCAAATCTTGCAATGATTGAATAGCCAGAAGTGCTTAAGCATGATTTATCTTTTGGTCATTTAATATCAACATCGCAAGTTCATGCGATCAGCTGTATTTTGGAATCCTTCAGCCTTTTCTCTTGGTGTGTATCCCTAGTACTTTGAATCAAGGTAGCACTTGTTGAATCGAGACTTCATATATATCCATCTGTACAAATGCTACTCCTTAGTCAACTTTATCCCTCTTAAGTGACTCGTCCTATTCATCTGCGAGCAATCTGACTTTGCAAATATGGCTGATTCTTATGACATCATCTTAGTTGAGCTAACTCGAGATTCCATGAGCAAACACAGATGTACAAGAGAAAAATTGAGTGATGGAAGTGAAAAGGCAATGTGACTTAATTACATGAAGATGCAGAATACAACACGGGAAGAAGGAACACGCAGAAAATTAGAAAGGGAATATAAAGCAGAAAATTTGACATTTCTGAAGTTTAAAGTTCTGTCTTAATCGATTCAACAAAAGAAATTGAAATATCGTTCTTATGCAGCTTCAGAGACGTCAGTTTGATGCACATTCAAATCCTAATGAGCAGCATCCTCTTCTTCGCAGAATTTCGTGTACTCTTTTGGACCCATCAAGGAACCCAGTTCCGATGGATCGCTGGGCTTCACTTTAATCATCCATCCATCTTCATAAGGGCTTGAGTTGACCTTCATTAAAGAAGCTCCCAATGTGAATATTGAAATTCAATCATCTTTATCATCATGAAAAGGTTGAATGGTGAGTTGACAAAAGAAGTGCGCTCCTAGGAAGTTAATTAAACAGGACTAGGCCTAATACAACTATAGAGAGGAATATGTTGAGCAGGAAATGAAAGAGAGAATTGCTTTAAGCTAAGCAGGAACTTACCAAGCCAGGTGTTTCAGTGAGCTTTGTGTTCACTTCAACGATCTCACCAGAGATAGGAGAGTTAATGTCACTGGTTGCTTTTACACTTTCCACAGCTCCAAAGCTGCCTCCTTTGGCAACTGAACCGCCTGGTTCGGGCAGGTCCACGAACACTACTTCTCCAAGGTGATCCTAAGAAAAGCAGATTTTACTATCTAATAAGCACATCGTTTCTGAAATAAGCAAAAGAAAAGGAGAGCTGATGTAATGCCAGATGAGCCAGAAGAATCTGGCGACCTGAATGCTCGTTTAAGGACATTGTTCCATTTATTGATGGCAACAGGAATCTAAATATTTCCATGTTGATTCTTAAAATTCCGCAAGAGCATCTGGCAATATCAGGTCAGTAACAGCTAAATAGCGGAAACTCAAGCATCTGTGTTGCAGGGACTAGATTCTCAATAGAAATTTGTCGACAAGGAGGTAATGGAAGCATTTCACTTGAGATGACTAATAAAAATTTATCCTCGATTTTGTGAAGCATGATTCTGAGACCACCTTCTGGATAGCAATAATACATAGACGAAAGATTTCATAGCTGAGGACGACAGAGTCTGTCCTCCCGACGAATGATATGATTAAGGCTTTGAGTTCCGCTTGCCTTTGTCTGTCTTCATCTCGGAAAGCTTAAGGTACGCATCTTGTGGTGTTGAAATAGATGCAGGGGTAAACAAAGTAGAACTGCAATTCACTAGTAAAATGGCAAATATTCCAGTTCTTCGTCTCCTGACACAACGTATCTGAGAGAGCAAATGATGACTAGCAGGTAGCGTCATCTCAAATTCTCAATGACCAGACACAAACGTAACTCTGTTGCTTCATCCACCAACCATCAAGAAAGAACTTTATGACTTGGCAATCTTAGTTCTAAGGAAATACTGGGTGGGTTTAGATTAAGCCGAACGCAAAGGACAGACCTGAGCATGGTCAGTGATGCCGACGCTGGCCACTGGGCCTTCATGCTTCACCCACTCGTGCGAAGGTGCATACTTTAGCCCATCCAAAACTGCAAACAACAGCACCCTTTTTGGCTCAAGACACTTGCGAAACAGGAGACACGGCATGAACACAAACAAGACAGAACATTCTCAAGAACTACAAACGCAAACCAGAGGAGAAGCATCTGTGGAGAGAGAATGCTGGGGAGAGAGAGGCCTTGGAAGATAGCCTGAGTGCATTGGCGGTGGAAGAAGCCCACATCCTCAGCGCCATGGTTTATCTGCTCCCCTACAGTGGTGCTTCCTTTGTTCTTGGGTAGTGCCCAAGTTTCAGAGAAAGAGATAGCCTTTTATTTGTTCTGTACCATTTTATCTTGGATGAATGGTGGGCAAGGAATGCCTCATCCTAAGACCTCTGATCACAAAAGATGATATGTTTTTGCACTAGTCCTCTTTTATCTTGACTAGGACAACGGCTTTCTTTTTTAATTTTATGGCTCGTGCTTTTTCTTCCCCATTTGGCTTTTCCAGTGCATCTTTTTAATTCTAAGCATGGGGATTCAGCTCCTCCTTTTCTCCTAATATTAGATATTTGAAGGCAAATTTAAATCTGCTCCCTAGTCCAAAATCAATAATGGGTCATCTCAAATCACGCAACATGATCACCCAATTTTTAGCGAAATTTATAATCAATTAACTGAATCACATTTTCAAAAGCACTGGATATATCGAACTTCCATTAATATTCTCCGACGAAATTCAATCAATTCCGGGTAAATTGCTAACCCGACGGACATATGGTGTGTCATCCCCACAATTGCCGCGAGCATCGGCCGGACTCCGGCCGGTGAGCATCAGGTGACAGGACTTAAAAGCTGTAACTTTTTGATAAGATAAATCTCTACCAGTGCACTATTTCATGATTTGGGCTTTCCGGGTTGAGAGCAAAAAAGGTTCCGCCTTTGCCAACCTCAACCTGCCTTCCCCCCAAGCCCACCATTTTTCCAAGATCGCTGCTTTGCAATGCTCTGGGCCAAATCCAGACATCAACGACCTGTCGGACCAAGAAAAGGCGTCGACTTTAAACCAGTTTTCCCACGGTCCGTGCCCATCATCAAATCTTGGTCCATGGCGTTTCCTTTGGCATCGATCTGCACGGGCGAAACGTCGAAGCGCATTCCTCAAATCGGCGAAACAAACCCACGACCCGCTCGAGCTGGGATCCGCCGGAGGAGAGCCGTGGAATCCCCTGTTCTGGAGCTATGATGGGAGGGGAGATCGACGGACCGGAGCGGAAGGAGGTCGTGATAGTTCTCCGGACGATCGGCCCCGCTCGCCCATCTCGCCTCCCCGTCCCTTCCCCCGTTAAAGTACGCGCCTTTAGCCTTGTAGTTTTTCGCCCCCTCCGTCTCGATTGCTTGAGTCAATTCGAGCTCTGCATGTGTTTTTGTGGGTTGATGATCTGCCTGTGTTCGCATAGATTTTATCTGTCGGAGCTACCCGTCTTAGGAATTTAGAGTTTCTCGCCAGAAAAGGTTCGGATCATTTATTACCTGTTCAATGTTGAATTTTAGCTTGTGAAATTGTCCAGGATAATCTAATATGTGATGGTGTTTGTTCATGCGGAAGCTGTTGAAAGTCCTTCTTCTTTGTGGGTTGCAGAGTAGGATTTTAGTGAGATAGAAAGGTTTTTCCTTTTAGTGTTTTGATTGTTTAACTGTGTTATGGCGTGCCTCTCTTTTCTCGGATCGAGCATTCCCCCGCAAAGGGCGGTGGTGATTGTCGAGGTGCGCGGTATTTTGGCTAGCTGAGTTAATTTTAGCATCAGAAATTCTAGTACAGTTTTGAACCGTGTCAAGGATGCTTAACTAGCTTATCGAGGGTAAAACTGGTGGTGACTGGTCCAAAGTTGAATTACCATCTAAGAAGTCGCTGGAACGTGTGTGCCTCAAGTTACTCCATTCGTTTTCAGCCGAATTTGATGGAGCGCGGCAAGCTGCAGTAAGAGCAGGGACCAACCATCTGGATAAGGAGGTTATGGTTGAAATAGGGATGGACAGTATCATAGAATTTTCTTTGAGTAAGTCGATTATGGTGATGAAAAATTTTGGATTTATCAATCTTTTGCGCTTTTAGCTGGTGTCGACTGTGTTATGAAGGTGGTTACCTCTTGTAAATTTCTTGTTCTCCCTCTCTTAAAGCTTTTGGTATTTAGAATTATTCACCTTTTGCATGAGTTGTGTAGTGGCATTGCTTCTAGCTTTATGGAAATGCTTGAATTGATGGTGCTTGTGTTGCACAAAAAGTTTTTATGTTTTGTTGTGTCGCTTGTTCACTGATAATAATTTTTTCACCTTCGTTCCTGGGCTGCATCCTTTAGTTTCAAGGGCATCCCTTATAAAATGTTCATGCATGCTTCCATTCTTTTTAGGTGCATGATCTGAGGAAACTGATTGCTGAAAAGAGTGATTTACCAGTTGGAGATTTGAGGCTTATTTTGCGAGGGAAAGTACTAGATGACAAAAAGGATGGAGATGACATGTGTGTGGAACTCATAGACGGTGGTATAGATCTTTCCTTTTGAGGCTATCATTTTTACAATTTACTATCTTCCAGACAAACTTTTAAAAGTGAACATTTCATGGATCCTTGATATCTAAAGTAAGAAATATCTGTGTAAGCATCCTATTTTCAGTTGTTCTCAAGTAATTGTTTTGCACTTGGTCTCCAGATTCTTTGATCGCTGCCGTGAAACCGAAGGCACCAGTTAAACGTTCTCACGACGGAGTAGATACTGATGATGATGAAGATGATTTGGTTTGTCTATTATGCTCACATTGATACCTTCATTGAGTTGAGCTTCATGGGCATAATAGTTGAGAATTCGTAATTTTTTCCAAACTATTCTTTTTGTTTTCCAGAAGTTTCATCTTCCTCAATCATCCAGTTGGTGGAAGAGGAAAATGTTCAACCTTTTACATGACAAGTTGAAGCTACCTGGTAAGCATATTCTCAAGCGACTATGAATTCTGAAGCGGCAGTCTGCTAATGTGCTGTTCTGTCTTTGTTCACTTCAGACATTCTTTTGATGGCAATTTTTTCTTTAAGTCTGAAGACATGGGTCTTAATCGTCTTGTGGTTTATCTTGGCACCTGTTGCTTATAGATGGGATCTCGGACCTTTATATGTAAGTTCACTTCTTTTTGTCCAGTTTTTATCAACGTATAGTGCACATCATTTATTTTCTCTGGATAGTTTCGTGGTTATTTAATTCTCCAGAATAATTCTGGCTTAAAAGTTCTTAGTAGGATCCTGGATTTTGACTAATGACATCTGCTCCTTACTCTCGTATGCTTTTTTTCTGATAAAGAAGAATTTGTGAAGATGCCACTGCAAAGTATTAAAGTGAAATATCCCGTTCTCTCAATTTCATACTTCTGGTTTTCACATTTGGCTTGGTCAAATCAAGAAATTGAATTGAGTAGCAGCAAATTGCCTCTGTTGATTTCATTCCACGAGGCTATGCAGCCAAGATTGTATTAAGGGAAATGAACAATTATGTTGGAGCATTTTGAGAAGATATGATCTGGATTGACCTTCCTCTACCTGATTAATATATTACTCAGATTGAGATTTGTGACACAACTCATCGCTTTTAATACAATGTTGTACCAGATACTCGCCACTGGATTTATGATTATTCTTTTAAATCTTGGGCAACGGCAATCCGGTGACCTCAGGTACATGCTGCCTTTTTATTTGCTTCGCTAGCATATGTCAGTCTCTTGGCTCACAACACTCCTGCCTTAGTTTAAGCTCTGTGCAACTCTTTGCCGGCTTCCAGGAACTTTGGATGCATATAAGATAGAAATTAGAATAAAATTTGCCTCACTTTTGTTTAAGGTGGAATAGTTTGATGATAATGTTTCTCCCTGCCAATCATCTATCATTTTATGTATTTTCTTATATGGGAGACATCTTCTCAGCATGCATGGTAATACAACTTTATGTTATTGCTAAAGATTGTCGAGGCTATTTGCATGAATTTTCAACCGTGTCCTCTCTCTTCTGGATTTTATTCTGTAAATCATGCTAATAAGATAAGTCTCTCTTGAATAACGCTGTTATATTGTACAATGTGGAATGCAGCGCATATTCAATCTTCAATGAAGGTTTCAGAGAGCTTCCTGGGACTCTCAATGCGGACCGTCTTGATAGAGACATAAGGACGGGGCAAATGTGAGCCTGTCATGCGGAGCTCCTAAACGTGATCCTGCTCAAATCTTGACTTGAAGATTACACGCCGTTGCAGCCCAGTTTTGTGAAGCTGTTGGATTACAGCCAAGTGTGTCCCGACTCATTTATTGTGCAGATATAGTATATCGAGTATGACAAGCCATCAGTCAAAGCAAATGTCATTTGCACTGTAAGACTTTGTCTTCTCTAAGAGCCCTTTGTGTACTTTTGGCGGGACTGTGACTGCTGTAAATCATGGAGGCTTGGAACACACGACAAGGCCTCGGTGTGACGAGAGGAGGAGAACCTCTTGGTATATAGCTTGTTAAACCTAAAAATTTTCTTGTGGACAGACCTCATAACTGACAGCAAAAGCCCATACCATACCATGACCTTACAGAATGCTGACTGCATATGCCGCTGATGGGCCATCATCTGGTTATTCAGTCCCGGCATTTTCTTTTTTGACCGGCGCTTGGCATTTTGTAGGGGACGCTTTTGGGTGCAATCTTGCGCCCGTGAGCCCAGTGCATTCCGGCCCTCGGATCACACAAGAAACCTGCCAAAACCAAGGGCCAAGATGCATTGGGCTCGCATGCATCCTGATCAATCAGAAAACATTCTCTCGTGAGACAGACAGTCTCCTCTTAAAAGCGTTTCTTTTCGCCCGAGACGATCTAATTATGGTATCTGCTCCTTGCGTGGTTAAGTTTCTCTCTTTAGTATCGTCCTGTACCATTCACTTTCATATCCATAGCGCCGAGGACCCGTACATTGAAGTCGCTATCAGGGTCCATGATTAAGATTAACATGAGCTGTCTGTCGTCACCGTGAGGGCGCCCGACGAAGGGAAAGGCACTGCTCGATGCGTTTTGTCGGAAGAGATTACGTCCACTCCTGCATTTAGCAAAATTATCGCGAACCCAGATTTCGATTCGTTGATGTTATGGATGTCGGGCCAAAAAGGCGCAGGAGATGGTACCGCTTGCTGCTGTAAAAAGGGCATTGTCGCGAGAGCATGTGCTCTTGGCCGGTTGGGTGGATTATAGCATATGGCAGAGGGCAAGTGTATTTGGCGTGTACGGTCAGTATCAGAGCCAGGCAAGCCGGGATAGAAACTGTTGCCCCCCTTCCTGTGCTGTCACTGTTCACTCAGCCCTCCCGCTATTCAGATAGGTTCCCTCTCGTGCATGCAACATTATGTTCTCCTTAAAGGCATATGTTCCATTCGACCTAAAAAAAAAAAAGAAAAAAGGCATATGTTCCTGGCCAAAACCCAGAAATCGCATATCTATGTTGGGAGTACTCATCAATGGTTGATCAAGTTTGATAGGTTTACCTTCTGAAACAAGTTCTTCTATTATTGTAACTTACGAGCAGGAGGAGGTAGTAAATTCCAGACCCATCTCAAAGCCAGTCTCTTGTGAGCTTGGTCACAACACATTACGAATAGAGCGGTCTCGAAATCGACGCGACTTAAATGCGAAAACGGCCGGTTATCAATAGGTTATGAATTTTCTCAACGTGAATGTGGAGACGCGATCCGAATGGTCTGCGGCCCATAACTTCAAAAGGGTTGGTAACACGCAAACATATATTCACTGAAGGCCCTTTTTCTTTATCTGAAGAGTGATTTGAAATTTGTCTAATTGGTGCAAAACGCAAACCCGGGGGCAATGACAAAGTGAATGGAAGGTGGGTTAGGTGACAGACTTTTTGCACAAGACAGAAAAACAAGTAAACAACGTTTTGAACTCAGGAAGACATAGACATCTTGTGGGGATCAAAAATTAATTAATTAATTAATCAATTTTAAAAAAAAATTATTCTTTGAGGGGTTTTCCCACTAGATTTCAAAATATAAGATTCATTCGTGTTGAGTTGTTATTGACAGATGATGAAGCACCTAAGTCCAAGTGCTGCTAGGCAAATTCCATTTTTTTTCCCCTCCCCCACTAATTCTCATTCTCTCTTTTCCTTAGTGTATTGGGTGCTTTTAAGCCTAAAACCACGTACCTCTATTTTCATACGAGGATTTGAGGTTGGTCGTGTACGATGATGACTTAAAAGAGAGAGTAATCATTTTAATGTTCATACGTCGAAACGACTTGACTTAGGTTGTAAGGTCAGATCCCAAATGTTACCTTCGATTTTTCCAAGCAATCATGCTACATATCAGTGGTACCCTCGAGATCGCACTGCCCGAAGGGAGAGGGCCAAAAAAATAATCTGAAAAAATTACCCAATAATTCATAATTTTCACCTCTGCGAAAATGGATCCTAAAGTATTCCCTCTGATTCTCTCTTTTTTACCCCACATTTTCTGAACTCGAAAATCTATAAATAAATGAAAATTACGAAAGGGAAGACACCATACCGATAAATTCCCACACTTGGAAAAAAAATATAATTTGTTGATTGATTAATTAATTGTTTATCATTATCAGCGGTAGTTGCGCTGCTGATCCTCAACGGCACGTAACCTCACGCAAAAGTCAACCGCGCTGCGGTCAAAGCGTCGCCTTATCCTATGTTCCTCGTTCACCAACTCTCACTCACCTCTAGTTTACCCACTTCAATTATTTCATACATTACCTTCCCCTTGCGTAAAATAGCAACCGTCATTCTTTTTAAAAAATTAAAAATGTTTTACTTCAACAAATTCGACAGTGTACATACAATTTGATGCGAAAAATGTCATCATTCGTCGCGGATAAAAAGAGTTTTGAAGATCTTTCTATTGCAGAGAATTTAAAGAAAAGGAATTTTCCTCGTCGAGAATAACATTAAGGACAAATTTCTCCTTGTGGAACCCCATCGTGCTCTAGGTCTCCCCTGCATTTTCTATAAGAATGGTTTTTTAATATACTTTGATCTCTGACTTTTTTTTCAAGTAAAAAAATATAAGGTGGTGTAGAGATGCCACTGATACTTTTGATCACTACCGTCTTTCATGAGCCGGTGGTTTCAACTTGGTTATAAAGTTGGCATCTATGATAATGAGATTAAAGGATTTTAAAATAAATTTTGAGGATAAGCAATATTAAAAAAAAAAAAAAGGAAAAGAACCATCAAGTGGACAAGGTCTTCGAGGTGAAAGCACTACCAAACCTTCAATCTTTATCCATGTAAAATTAAAATGGCTCTTTTTTCGTTGTTGGTAATTCCGTCTAGAATTTCAAAAAAAAAAATTATTATTGAAAAGGGAGCAAGAGAATATAAAAATAGATTTATCATTTTTTCACACAAAAAGAAAGAATAGATTAGAATATGTTCGAGCGCAAGGGCTTTCTTTTTCTTTTTTACGACTTTTGACGTTTAAATGCACCGAAAAAAAAAAGAGAAAAAGAAATCCGACAAGGATGACTTCGTGTTTGTGGGCCCCAAATTCCGGGCCCACGCGATGCGAGAGAGCCCTTTTCTGTCCACTGAGGTCGTTGACCGGCCGATCCATCGTGGGGCCCACCGAGCAGCTACACCGGGATCGGCCGCACCGGATCAGCTCTCCCCCCTCCTAGAAAACACAATTTTCGGGAACTTCTTTTTGACTCGCACCGAGCCCGCTTTTTGATCCCCCACGCGCCCAGGACACGGAGGCCGGCGCGTCCACCACCAACGACCCCCCTTTCTTCTTCCCCTTTTATGTTTTCGCCCAGAAGGATAAGAAAGAACACAAATCACTCCTAAATTTTAATTGCAATGTGAAATGTGGTCAATTTATTCAATATAATTCAACTCATTGTATAATATCATCTCTGAATATTTAATTTGTTCGAAGTATGTTTTAGACTTTTTATACATATTCAATTTAGTCGTTAATTGTATGAATATATTCTATATTACCGTTCAATTAATTAAAATTCAAGAATAAATAGACTAAATTAAACGTCTATTAAAATTTCAAGGACCACATTGAATAAATTAAAATTTTAGAGATAGTAAAAATGTTGAGTTAAAATTCAAAAACCATATTGAATGAATCTAAAATTTTAATATCTCATTATACATTGAGTCAAAGTTCATTGATCATTTATGTCATTTATTCTTAATCGAACAACATTTCAAAGAGTTTAGAAGGCATAACGATTGAGAAGAGACTCGTGAAATTATCTTTTTGTACAAATTTCTTTTGTTGCTTAGTGGTCTATGGAAACACAAAATTCGAAAAAACTAGGATATAAAATGACAAAAGGATGGTAGAGATTTGGAGAAAATCCCCTTATTTTTATTCACGAAGGAGCATTGGGCTAATTAAGTTTGAATTTTGATAAGTCAATATAAACATTTGTTGAGTGCATGGTAAGAGGATAAAATGAAATACATTTTCAATAAGAAAAAAGCATCCGTATGGTAAAAATAATTGGAATGACTGACATTTTAAATGACAATGATATTATGGTCCTAATAAATACTTGTTATAGTTCCTATAATTTAGTAAGTCATCTTTTTCTCAAAATTCGTGGTGCGTAAATTGTCACATTATGCTAGTTTAGGATATTTCCATGAAACCTATGGACTTGTTTCATACCGAATAATACCATTGAGTTTGCTCATCCCAGCAGTGCATTCGCTGAAACATATTTTACATTGAAATCCTGATACTGAAAGAGGTTGTTATGTTAAATGTCATTCTATTAAGTTAATATTTGTTTCACGTGCAAAATCCAAGAACTTTCTCTCCTAATTTGACGTACAATTTGGTTAACTTTTGCCCATTTGTCATCCTTAGAGTCTACTAGGGCTTGCACCTTATTTGAGCCTCTCACCCCAGTAGCAGCCACTCTATTTTTATCAAACTAAGTCGTTACAAGCCCACCAGCTTTCACATGGTTTATTATTGAACCACATAACTACTAAAGATGATCTTACTCTAATATCATGATATGATACTACTGGATTAATTCACTGGAAATACTATTTATTATGGCCTTTAAAGTATGGGTAAGTGCTTTCCTATTAGGTAATCTATACTGGTATTACTCTCATTTGATCATGCTTAATATTTGAGTTCCAATGCTAAGCATTGTTGCTACTTTGAAATGTACCTCTTGTAAGTTAGTTCTAATTTTACATATACAAACCAAAAATGTCCCTCCTCAGTTCGGCGTGCAATTCAAGTTATTTCCATCCTCTTCAATATTCTAGAAGTTTGTCAAGAGTCGCACTTTATCTAAGCACTCTCACTTCAATGATTGTCCTTGTCAAGTCGCTTTATTATATAATTTTCTATCATATCTATTTCTCAGCACGTCAAAATTCCAAAGAAAAATTGAGAAATATTAACTACATCTATATCAATCAGTTATTAAGATACTGCATGGTAACACTCCCGGGAAGAAGAATTTCTATTCTTTGGTTCCCGGGAACAAAAAAAGAATAGAAACCTGTATGGTAACCGCAAGTTAGTTTTTTGTTCAGGGAATAAAAAGTTAGCCCTAGGGAATAAAAATAAGAAGTAAAAAAGTTCTTCGGTTTAGGAACAAGTTTAAAAAATAAGTGAATTTTTTTTTCTTTTATTCTTTTTTTTGCGCATGGCCCATTGATCGCCGTTGACCGCCGCCGCCGCCGGCCGCAGTCACGGCCGACGGCCGCTTGATTCTTCGGAGGCCGATCGGCCGCCACCGGCACCGCACCGCTGTCGCGATCGCCGCCGACTGTCGCCGCCACCACATGTCCCCGTCGCCGCCGCTACCGACCGACCTCCGCCCGTCGCCGCATGTTGCCGCCGGCCACCGACCGACCGTCGCCGCCACCGGTCGCATGGCCCATCGGTCGATCGGCCGGCCACCGACCGCCGCCGCCACCGGTTGCATGGCCCATCGGTCGCCGTCAACCGTCGGCCACCGCGGCCGCGATCGGCGATCGGTCGGTGGCGGCGGCGATCGGCCAACAAAAATAAAAAACAAATAAATATAAAAAAGAAAGCATTTTTTTTACCAAACGCATTTATATTCTTTTTCTATTTCTAGAGTAGAAATTTTATGTAGTTACCAAATGGGTTTTTTACACGAAATTGTCCTCGAATAGAAATAGAAAAAAGATTTTAAAAAAAAATACTCCCCGTCAAGAAGCGTTCTTTATGCACGGCCCTAAGTTATCAAATTATATTCGCGTGATTTTCATTCCAAAGACTTATTGGATTGAAATCTTTCATATATACGAAATTGCAAGTAAAAATGTTTTTTTTTTTTTTTTATAACAAATACGCGAGAGAATCAAATTACGATTTCTTTTAGCTTCTTTCCGAAAGCATGAAATAGTGAGCACACACCAGAAGGTTTCGTCCTTATCTTATTCTTATTGCACGACGAATTAAACGACAAGCGTCCGCACGCGCGCGGGGGGGCGGAGGCGTGACCGAATGCCTCCGCCCCTTTGTCGTTTTGCTTTAAACGACAGGAATCGGTGTCACCAACAAACCCTTTGACTTGCAGGAACCTCCGCCCAGCTTCCCGCCTTCACATGCAAAATTCCTCCCTCCCTCTCTCTCTCCCTCCTTTTTCTTTTCCTGAGTACTATACTCATCCACAAATCAATAAAATAAGAGAATATAATAATAAATACTTTCGCGTCATGTGTACTATGCACTTTAAAAAAAAAAAAAAAAAAAAAAGAATTTCAACGAGACTTTATCGAATACGCCCGCTGTTGACAGAATCCTAATAAAATAAATTTACACCCTTGTCGAGACTTTTACTCTCCGAGAGTAAATTAACTCTCCCGGATTATTTTAACGCTGGGAAAACTGACATCCCCCCAATATATTCGCGGCGCACAAGGACGACGATTATAATTTTTTAAAATCATTCAGTTTAATTTAAAATTTTTCCGGGATTTTTTTTTTTTTTAAATTGGGAGTGAAAAAGTCCAAGGTTACGACAAACGAGAAGTGCGAAGGAGCGGGGAGGAGGGAAGCGAGAGCCCCTTTGACTAAACCGGTCATGCAAAAGGACGCTACGGCCCATGCAGTCGAGTCCAAAAGGTCCGCCACGTGGGCGGATCTGGGCCGTCGGATTCTTCCGGGCGGGAGGTCGAGATCTAGCGGCTGGCCGTTGTGGGGGGGCGGTGACGTGGCAGCGCGGGTTGCATAGTTGGAGGGCCGTGAGGAGGAACAGCGATGGAGACGTGCGGATTCCCTCTGGCGTTTTTCGGGCTTTTCAAGGTCAAACGAGACCATGCAAAAAAAAAAAAAATATAAATAATAAATAAATAATCTTAGAAAAAGAGAAAGAAAAAGGAAAATAAAAGTCTCGGGGTTCGCGGCCGGTAAATAATTTTATTTATTTTCCAAATGACGATAGCACCCTTGCTCGAGTCCTTGAGTTTATTAGTTGTGCTTGCGGCTCTTGTAACTTGTATATATGTAATTATCAATCTTTTATTTATTTTCTTTTTCGATAATGGATTTACTCTAAAGAAAATAATGAGAAAGTTTATATGATAGATGGTGTCGGTTTTTTTGTGACCGTGGCACATTTTGTCGATTCCTCGTACAGTCATACACATGTCGTATTTTGACAATTTGTGGTTGGTGATTATAGGATTGCGAACTCTTTGACAAAGTTAGCCAATTTTGTCATTTCTCTTTGTGCTTTATAATGAGTTTTGTCAATTTTAGGTTGCAATTTATGGGGGCAATAAATACTCCAGTCGATAATAAAATGTCGTGATATTAATAAGGATCTATTTATGGCGGAAAAAAAAGAAATAGAATTTTAGAGGGACAAAATCCCCATGAATGTCCCGAGTTCAATTCTCGGAATGCCCCCTTTCTCTCTTTCATTACCAAAAAAAAAAATCCCCATGAATGTGACTTTCTTAAATAAAAAGCGAAAATGACATACGATAAAGACCAACACTTTGCGTAACATATAAAATCGGGCCCAAAAATCAAAAGAGAAAAAGATGTAATTTATTGGCTTTACACCATCAATCGTGGGATACTCGACGTAATTCCTAGCAAGAAGATGACTTGAGACAAACAATTGAAATGTAAAGGTATAATAACTATGTATCGTCAATTCTTTCGTGCAAACGGACACACGAGCATTCTATGTCGTGGCCAGTGACCGTTGAATTGCCAATACTTGTTGAAGTAAATGTAACAACCTAAAAGCCTAAAAGAATATTATCATTAAATAAAACTCTATCGTCACGAGATATCCAACACATCATTCAATAATAACATCGTTTGAAACAAACAATCATGACGCAGGATTAGCCCCAATAAATACATTTTGTCCAACTCTCATGCAACTACGCATGCATCGTTTTTCTATTGCCCATCGCCAGCGACCGTTGTCGCTGTACCAAGGGCGCCCATAGAAAGAAGGAAAAGAAAACTTATCTGGCTCGTCCTTTTTCCCTCGTCGAGTTCAATTATGACTTTGCCGGTTTTAAAAGCCGTAATAAATCCGACGATAAATAGTAATTTTTCCAAATAAGGATGCCAACCCAGAGGCAGCAAGGAAAGGGAAAATGCAGCCACACCCACCTTTCTCGAAAGCATGTAGAGATGTTGAATTCAATAGAGCTTTGACAATAAAGAAGGAGAGAAAAAAAGGGTTGAATAAGAATACGAAAGGAGGAAGAAAAAGTAGAGGGAATTCAAGCTAAAGGGCAATACGGTCAACACGCGACAAATTTCAAAAAACATTGCCGCGGGCGAATTCGGGCCTCCAGCTCAGCTCTCGAAGGGCGGAAGAAAAGAGAGGGAGTCAAACCGCCGGGACAGGTGAAAGGACAAAAGCGCCCCTCCCGCGACAAAGGAAAGCCCGCGGCGCAGCGAGCGCCTCCCCGGTTACTCATGCGTCATTTCACCCAAGGTCCAGGCCCATTTTCGTCCTTTCGGGCGTCCCCCGGGAAAAGGAAAAGGGCCGTCCCCCCTCGCCGCGGGCCACCACGGGGGCGACAGCGTGGCGTCTGACGTGGACCGGGCTGCTCCGGAGAAGCGCCCAGGTGTAACGGTCCACCTTATGACATGACCCCCACCAACACCAACTCTATAATTCGCAATTTTTTTTTTATATTTTCACAATAAAAATGGATAAAATTACCAGAACCCCAAAAATTCCGTAAAGAAATACGGACAGCGAGCCTTTGATTTCCCTTTTTTTCTTTTTTGGCATTTTTGCCATGCACACATACGTATCCATCCGTGACAGCTTTCGATTTGAAAAAATTCGCATGTCGTGAGTTCCAATCAGAAGTCTCTTCATTTCCATGAAATTCATCGTAGAATATCGTCTGTAATGAGCTCATTTAATAAATTAATTACCGCTACCATATCATTTTCACAAGGACTCGAAATAAATATATATATATATATATATATATAAAAGTATACAGAAAGAGAAAAAGACCATTTCCCCATTTAAAAAAAAAATTAATCAATCAGTTTATTTATTGTCGTGATGTAATATGGAAACAGGGGCACTAAATAAGGACACAAAAGTCTCCCTCAAGTAAAAGTAGTATAAATACAGAGCTGCCTCTTTCTCTCTCTTTCTCGCTCTCTCCTGTTTAGTACTCTCTCTCTTCACTTCACACTCTCTCTCTCTCTCTCTCTCTCTCTCTCTCTCTAGTTTCTTCTCACTTTGCCGGAAAATTTTTTAAAGTTTTCCGGAGCTGGTTGAAATTTTCTCGGCGGGGAGAGGGAAAAGGAGAGGAGGGAAGAGGAAAGGGAAGAGAGAGAGAGAGAGAGAGAGAGAGAGGGAGGCGAGGTTTCAAATGTGATGGGAAGCGGCTTCTCTTGCTTCAGGCCGGTCCAGCACCGGACGGACCGGGGGCAGCACCAGCCGGACCCGGGCCGCCACCAGCCGGACCTGCTCTTCACCGCCGCCGAGCCGCTGGACGAAACCCTAGGCCACTCCTTCTGCTACGTCCGATCCTCCGCGCGCTTCCTCTCCCCGACGCCGAGCGACCGGTTCATTTCCCCCACCCACTCCCTCCGGTTCGACGACCCGTCCGCCGCCGCCGCCGCCGCCGCCGCCGGGGGCCCTCCAGGGCCCGGTCCGGGCCGGAGACCGGCTTCCGGGCCATCTCCGGCGCCTCGGTCAGCGCGAACGCGCCGGCGCCGAGGACCGTAGTCCAGGTGGACGGCGTCTTCGACGATGCCGCTGAGAGCGCGCACGGCGGCGGAGGCGGCGGCGGCTTCAAGGGAGGTCCGCTGAATATCTTCGAGAGCACGTCATCGTTCTGCGCGCTGCCGCTCCAGCCTGCGCCTCGTGGGGGAGGAGAGCAGCAAGCTTCGTCTGGCCTGATGGAGCGGGGCGGTGGTTTGTTCCTGTCTGGGCCGATCGAGCGCGGGGCGCTCTCTGGGCCGCTGGAGGCTAGTTCCGGAGCCGACGGGAGTGGGCGGGTCCCATTTTCAGCTCCGCTGGGTGGGGTTTACGTGAGGAAGAAGAGGAGGAGGAAGGGGATTTCCTCGATTAAGAAGGCGCTGTACGGGAATTTTGCAGATAAGCAGGGGCCTTGGGTCGTGCCGGTGCTGAATTTTGTGGGGAAGAGGGAGGCCGCGGACAAGGACGAGGCCGATGCTGCAATTGCGGCGAGGAGTGAGGGAGAGAATGTGCAATGGGCGTTGGGGAAGGCCGGTGAGGATCGGGTACATGTGGTTGTTTCCGAAGAGCAGGGGTGGCTGTTCGTAGGCATATATGATGGGTTCAATGGCCCTGATGCACCCGAGTTCTTGATGGATAATCTATATCGTGCGGTTTATCTTGAGCTTCAGGGCCTGTTTTGGGAGGCTATTGAAGAAGGTGAGGAAGGTGGTAATTTAACGAACGTTGTAAATGAAAATGTAGCAACATTAGAGGAGATCAACCCATCAATAGAAAAGCCTGTCGATGAGATTAAAACTGACTCAAACCAGGATAGTTCGGATAGGGGTTCAGCAAAAAGAGTGACCTTCCAATCTGAGGGAATTGAGATAAGGAGGAGGAGGCTTTGGGAGTTTCTTGCTGAGGATGATCCTGAAGATGGGTTGGATCTCTCGGGGTCTCAGAGGTTCGCTTTCTCCGTTGATGATGCGATCAGTGTAAGCAATGCAGGGTCTGCCGTGAATAAGAGGTGGTTGCTTCTGTCGAAATTGAGACATGGTTTGTCAAAGCATAAGGATGGACAGGTAAGAAAATTGTTCCCTTGGAGGTTTGGCTTGAAGGAAAAGGTTGAGGTGGAAAACATAGTGGAGGAGAGGCCAAATAAAAGTGGAATGAGGCGTAAAGAGGGTCCGGTGGAGCATGATTTGGTATTGAGAGCTATGTCAAAGGCACTTGAAGTGACGGAGCTTGCTTATTTGGACATGACTGATAAGGTGCTTGACACAAATCCTGAGCTTGCATTAATGGGCTCATGTTTGTTAGTGGTGTTGATGAGGGACGAGGATGTGTATGTGATGAATGTGGGTGATAGTCGGGCCATTGTTGCGCAATCTGAGGCAGAAGAGGTTGGCTCAAGTATTGACTCAGGACTGCAGGGTAGTAAAGAGCCCTCGATGGAGGGCATAATTGAGGAATCCTTGGATGGCAAAAGGGATAAGAAGGTGGAAAAAGAAGGTCCTGCTCAATCTAGGAGATTGACCGCGTTGCAGCTCTCCACTGATCACAGTACGAGCATTGAAGAAGTAAGCTTTCCAATTCAAGGATAATTTAGTCTTTGCATTAATTTTGGTGGATTTCATGCATAAGTTCTGATACTTTATGTTTATCTGTAGTCCATCTCTCTTTGATCCATCTTGGTCGTCTGTGGCTTGATAGTGTTATATCTATTCAAATTTTGTAAGCTGGTTAATAGTGAAAGTAAATTGGGGAGACTATAAAAGTCATGCAATTGACATAATTGCAGATTTTTGGTAAGGATGACAAGAAGCTCTAGCCTAAGCAGACGCTGGGATATGCACCTTATAAGTTAAGAATGCAACTCTAGGATGCCATTGAATTAATTCACTAGCTCGTGTCCTTATTAAATTACCTCACTTTTTTAGCAAACATAACTTCGTCAGTCATGCTTACAGTATCGTGCACAATTCCAGTATTTTCACTCATAAGACTAAAGTGCCGGCCAAATCTGTAGATGACCATCTTCTGCTTCTGGCTTTTACCTACTGTTTGGTTTAAATTTCAAATACCTTACTATATTAAATATATCAGGTGCCAGAGGCAAAATTTGGGCTAAAGTGCCATTGAACTGTGCTATTTGGGAAATGGTGTATATTAAATTCTGTGTGTAGATAATAGTGGAGAAGGAGTTTTTCAATTGTGCTTTAAGCTTCAAAATGTCATTCAAGATGTCAGGAAACGGGCAATAGTACAGCTCAGGCTTTTGTATGTATAATATCATTTTTTTTTTCTTTTTTTAACTTAAAATGTCTCTCTTGGATTTGAATTCAGGGACTTGAACTCACAAAGCCCCTTTTTAGCTGGATAAGACTAAGTTGCTTTAGTAGAACTTCGTTTCTTGTCTATTTCGATCAAGAAGATGGAATATACTAATGTTTGTTCTTTGCTTCTGATAGTCTATGAAATTAGGGTTCAGACAGGGGGTTGGCTACGGATATGTTTTAGTTGTCTGACTGGTGTATATCCTATATAAACTTTCAATATCTTGATTGAGAGACATGGACTCATCGAATCAAGTAGTGGAATGTGACCCAGTTCACTCGAACCTATTAAATTATTTAAGTGCTTTCAGGCTTAGCAAATGAATAACTGGAATATGACTAAGTTCGCTAAAACCTATAGAACTTTTATTTTTATTTCTTTGAATGAAGCGTGTATATAAGGGTGTTGTTTTCTAGGGCATATCACTAATGTCCTGTTAATGCGTGCTCGGGGGCACTTGTTGTGTATACTTTATATGGAATGGTAGAAGTTATCAAAGCATCGATTATGCATAAAATTAGAACAATCAATGCAACACGATAACAATCTATGCATAAGAAAACTGTGAAGTTTCCTTAATTGATTGTTGAGGCACTTGTTAGCAAAATCCATTTCAATTCTGAACTTTTAGTTATTATTTCCTGCGATAGTAGATTTACCATAAAATGTCAGAATGTCATGTTCTTTGAGGTGAAGTGTCCCTGCTAAAGTACACCTGAGTTGTATGTTATTTGTTGGGAAGATATTTTAGGTGTTGTCGCTCAAATGGCTGATGTTGTGTGTCTGACCAATTATGTTATGTCATCATATTTGGTGCTTAAATGTTGAAAATACTTTTATTGGCTTGTTACAACATGTAGCTGCCATGTGGTTTTACGTCGCATGAAATACCTTCTCCTTATTGTGGTGGGTATGTTGAAATTGTGAAAGAGTTGTAGCAACACATGCCTTATGATGTAGTCGAGAATCTTTGTTTCCCTATCTCTTCAATACTGTTCATTGGGATCTTGCTCATTTGTTGTCAGCAATTTATCAATGCATGGTCTTTCTTAGAAATCAAGAATGTAAAGGCTATGTTACAAAGTATTGTTTTGCCTTTATTGGAGATAAAATCACTTCATGGCAGCAGTCTGGCCCTTTACGGAGATTTAGACTTGTTTTCTAGGATTGGATCCGCTGGGCTAAAGCTAGTTGGTTTTGTTTCTCTTTGATGGTGGGGTTTATGTAATGCAAATGTTGATCTCAGACTCCAATTTATAGCAACATTTTCCTCTGTAATGATTGCAACTAACAATACCATGTGTGACAAGCACATGCTTTATTGTATCTTTTTATAGGTTTATAATTTATGCGTAGTATGCATTTTCTAGGAGTTGTATGACATAACCCCTGCAAGTCATTTCATCAGCATCAGAATTTTACCAATGTCTTTTCTTATATGCAGGAAATTATTAGAATAAAAAACGAACACCCTGATGACAACCAGTGTATTGTCAATGATAGATTGAAAGGTCGTCTTAAGGTCACTAGAGCATTTGGGGCAGGATTCCTGAAACAGGTTACTTTCACACTCTATCTTGAAATTCATTTCGTGTCATGTCAACATTATAGGAGTTTCTGTTTGAAAGAGTGAAAACATTACACTGTTGAAATCAAAGTTTAATTATGAATGGGATATTTGAATTATTGCTAATTTATATCATGAACGTCCTAAAATTCCAACAACATTCACATGCTTTATCAATCTGTTCATATTTGTATTGTTGTTAAGACCTTAAAATAAAGAAAGAGTGAATATTCCTATGCTTATGTTAATTCTAAGAAAGGGAGCGCCTTCACATTGCAAGATTGCTGCGTGTCATAGCAGCCTCATCTTCAGAATAGGTTTGATACTATGTTGTGGGCTTATATATACGAGATCCAACTTTTTTATAGTTTGAATTGGTAAAAGCAATGCATAACCCCAACTTTTATGCAGTTGAGTTGGTAAAATGAACGTGATTGTAACCTGTGTGTATGTTTGTACAGCCTAAATGGAACAACGCCGTACTGGAAGTGTTTCGTAATGTATATATTGGAACAGCACCTTATCTCTCCTGCTCGCCTTCTCTTCGCCACCATAAGCTTCGCCCAAGGGATCAATTTTTAATCCTGTCATCTGATGGATTATATCAGTACCTGAGCAATCAGGAAGTTGTTGCTCATGTAGAGAGTTTTATGGAGAAGTTTCCAGATGGAGATCCAGCTCAACACTTAATTGAGGAAGTTCTATCTCGTGCAGCCAAGAAAGCTGGTATGTCTTACGGCAATTTGTGTTTAAGAAGAAAATTGTTTCTTAAGACTCTGGTAAAGGGCCTTGAAGGGGTAGAGGCAAAAGTGGGCTGCTGACAGTGTCATTATACTAAGTTCTTACCCTAGTATTCATTTTATTATCATATGAAGTATTCTTGCATCTCAAGCGTTTGTCTCAAGATTCCCTCTGTTTTGTTGCCAGTGCAGTTATTAGTATTCGTAGTACATTATGGGTTTACTTAGAAGGTCAAGTTGTCCCTTTGTTTTTGTTTAGAAAAGTACGTTAAACTTGGGATGCAAAAACCATTTTCACACTTCCTCTGGCTATGAAGGACTTTGAGACACGCATCATTGCAGGGTTTTCTGGGTTAACTGCTCTGATTCATCGCCGCACTGCCTCTTCTGTATTCTTGTAGGTATGGACTTCCATGAATTGCTAGACATTCCTCAAGGCGATCGAAGAAAGTACCATGACGATGTCACGGTTATGTTGATATCACTTGAGGGAAGAATATGGAAATCTTCTGGAAAATATTTTTGACCTCGATGCAGGGGAAGATCTTCAAATCAGCAATGCTTGTCCAAACGCATGTTGCAGTCAGTTCGTCTGCGAGCGACTGGAGAGTTGAGTTTGCTCACCCATTTTACAAACGGATACCATTAGGATTGGCGGCCTCAAAGCGTAAGCTGCGTTAACGAAGGCGTGACCCCAGATGACTGGTAAAAGAACAACACCGAGGATCTGAGTAGGTTATGTAGAAAAATGGTTCCGAGACTGGTTTAACTAGAAGATAGGAGGGTGAGGCTGCGAATTGCGAAATGCCTACCGGGGAGGAAAAATGGAAGAGAGAAGTTCTTTTTTTTTTTTTTTTAATCTTTTTTTTTTTTTTTTTTTTTTTATTTTATTTTATTTGCCCTTTTCATTTCGTTCCAATTTTAGGTTCCTTGGTAGAAATCTTTGTAGGGCAATGATGGTGAAGAAGTCTCTTCCCCATTTGCGCCTCTCTTCTTTCATTTTTGTTTCTCCATATTTAGAGGCCAAAAGAGCTGCTGTAGCCAAAAAAGAGAAGCTTGGGTTGGGGTGGGGGGGTATAGAGTTTGCTTACAGAAAAGAGACGAGAATCCCTTGACAAAATTCGAGAGAAAATCTGTAATTCTTTTCAATGGTGGTTTTGCACCAAATTGCGGATCGCAAGGAACAGGGATTCCTGTCCCGTCGACCTCATCTTTGCTTATTCACAATTTCTCTCCCTTTTTTCTTCAAATTGAAAGAATAGAACAATTGTTGGTGAGCACCGACTCCCGTATTGCAATCTTTTCAATTGCAGGACTTATTTAATTTCTAGGCTTTGAGGATTTGAAAGAATGGAGTGACAAAAAATTGGGTTAGAGATCCACCGTGAGGTGGTTAGCCTTAACCGGATGTGCTGGTAACAGGTAAGCCCGAAGGCTGTTTCCGTCCCTGTCAGGGGAGATGCCAACCATCTCTCCTTTCTACGAACACGATCCTTGCTCTCAAAGGCGAATCATATATACACAAGCAAAGCCTTCTTTGGCACGCGATGTGGGACTCATTTTTTTTCTTTCCATCACAGTAGCTCTCTCTCGTCACCCCATAAGATTGAATTCTAGATGTGTATAAAAACCCAATTGGCCATAAATAAGAAAGTACAACAAATTAGATCTCACCGGTAAATCTTATGATTCACAGCTTTTTAGCCCTGCATCACATCTGATAGCACGAAACGACACAGCTGAAACCTCGAGAAGCAATTTCATTTCAGCAGCTAAAACCGTTAGCCAAACAAGACAGGGATGGTTCAAGGGATTTGATCCTGGATCCATCACACATGATCCCAATGCCCTAAACTCTCTTACGCTCCCAAATCTCGAGCAAATGAGCTTATTCACAAGATCACAGGGGCAAAGAAACTCCCCTGTTACTAACGGTTCATTCGCAAAATACATCAGAACCATGTCTACGTAGATGACATCCGGACAAAGACGTAATGCAGCCAAGACAAAGACAAAGTGGGTAAATCAAGACACACACCATCAACAATTTCAGAGCTTGAACAATTAGACTAGCTAGAGACATATTATAAGCAATGGCGGCGTGAATGCGCCCCTGTTGCACTTCAGAAACCACAAAAGATGAGGGATGCGTCTTATGCCATACGTTGAAAGCGAAGATACCTGCAAAGCCATTGTTCTTGCACTTTTAAATAAGTTCTCTTAAAGCATCCGTTTCATCGAAGGCCTCTAGATTTTCCAATCGCCAATGACAGTAATTCGGGCACATAATTAATCAGGAACTCATATCACAACAAAGAACAGTTGATTCTCAAAATTCAAGCTTTGGTGCGTGTAAAAGACAATGAAAGGAAGGAAATACAGATTTCTCAAACAAATGAACACATGCATTAAGAGAATCGACTAGCGAAGTTCATATCCAAGCAAGCACCAGTCCAATAATCAAATACGACATTTAACAAAGTTCTAGTCCTTTATAAATGTTGTTGACAGAAACCTGTGCTTTTCACTGCAAAAATATTGAGTGTGCATACATGATGCATAGAAGCCACTTTGCAAGTTCACCAGTAATTGGATGAGAAGAAGAGATCCATGCATGCGCGGAAATGTTCTCATTTCATCATCTGCCAAAGTTGCTAATAAACTCAGAAACTGAGACTTAGTTTTAGACCCTTAGACAATCTTGACTCTTATTGCAAAGAAAAAGATTTTTAAGCTCCGTTTGTTTCGTGGAAAATACGATATTTCCGATAGATATTTTTCAAGAAGTCATTTTTTGGTGTTTGGTTAAAACTTGAAAATGAATCAGAAATTAGTCATTTGGTATTGAAAATCTAATTTGATTTTCCTAAATAGTCTTACACTATTCCAACATTAGTAACTTGTCCATGGACAATTGGGGAATTGGGTACGGATACTAAAGTCTCGGGTCCGCTCATGATAGACCCTGACTTGAGTGTTAAGGGGGAGGGGCACTTAGGTCTCGGCCCAGCCTTGATGGACCTAAGCACGAGCATCAGGGTCTTGAGCATGACCTTTGTGGACTCAAGCATGGCCTTTGTGGACCTGAGCTCGGTGTTGGGGATTCGAGCTCAGGTATTGAGATCTTGCGCTCGGCTGAGCCTAGGTGCAGGGCTTCAAGGCCCGACCTCAATGGACCTAGGTGCAAGTGTTGGGGGCTTAGGTATGGGCACTATGGTCTTGGGCTTTGCCTCAATGGACACAAGCGAGAGCACTAGGATTTGAGCATGGGCACTGAGATCACATGCTTCACCTCAATGGACTTGGGCCCAAGTGCATGAGTCCTGGGCTCTGCCGTGATGGACCCAAGTGAGGGTGTCAAGGATTGAAGCCTGGGCATAGGCATTGTGGTCATGGGCTCGGCCTTGATGGACCTAGGATTGGGCACTAGAGACTTAGGAATGAGTGTGGGATTTCTTGTCTGTGCATGGAGTTTTGGGCCTAAACATTGATATCTAATCATATTTTGGAAAATAATTTTTTATTTTTTAAAAAGTAAATCATTTCCCTACATTTAAATATAGGTTTTCTTGTTGATCGGGGAAACAAATTTTCCGTTGACTCATTTTTCTAAGCGAACCAAATGCCGAAAAATATTTTTCGCGAAATAAATAAAGCCAAAATTTGTATTCCAACTTACGGACCATACCTTGTAAGAATCATACCCCTTCACAATCTTAGTCTTGTAATGTTGTAATTTCCTTCTCTAATGGTAATGTAGTTTCCTTAGGGGATGTAATTTTGCTTTTGTCGTCGTAAGTTATGTAGATCCCACGGCCCGCAAAATTTCAAGAAAACAACAATCTACCTTAGCTTATTATGAATTTCCTTCTCTTATTGTATCAAAACTTTTGATCAGTTGTAACTCTCCTTTCGTGTTCACAAATGCCCTCACCAATAGTAATTCACCTATTGCTTATAATTTTGTAACTTTTCTTCAAATGACATAATTTACCTCTGATTTTTTATGATTTATAATACCATCACCAATAGTAATTTATCCATCACTTACAATTTTTTAACTTTTCTTTAGATGACATAATTTACTTCTGTTCGTCATGAATTCTACGGTTGTTATGATTCACAATCCACACGAAATAATAATTTACCTAAGTGGACGGTGGAAATCTTTTTCCTATGAAAAGTGAATTGCCTATTACCTACTTGATCCCAACTTTTCTTTGCTCTTTGTAATTATTCGTACTTATAGTCATCTACGCATTAAATGTCATTTACATAATTTTCCTTTCACTGTTCCAAGTTGACAAAATACAATATTTAATGCTAGATGCTGTAAAATAATTTTCGATTTTTTAAAAATGAAATATTTTCCTGAATTTAAGCATAGGTTTCTCTCGTTGACTAAAGAAATATTTTTCCGTTGACTCATTTTCCTCAGCGAACCAAATTACGAAAAATATTTTCCACGAAAAAAACAAAGTCAAAATTTGTGTATTTCGACTTATGACCATACCTCATAATAAACGCAAATTGTAGCCCTAGATCATACCTTCTCACAATCTTGATCTTGTAATGTCGTAATTTCCTTCGCTAATAGTAATTTAATTTCTTTTGGGGATGTAATTTTGCTTTTGTAGTCGTAAAATATGTGGATCCTACGGTCTGCAATATTTCTAAAAGAAAAAAGAAAAAAGAGCAATCTACCTTAGTTAATTATATATTTCTTTCTCCTATGGTAACTAAATTCTAGATTAGTTGTAACTTTCATTTCGCGTTCACAAATATGCTTGCTGATAATAAATTATCTATCACTTATGATTTCGTAACTTTCTTTTCAAATGACGTAATTTACCTTTGATCGTCATGAATTCAGTGGTTGGCATGATTCATAATACTCTATGTGGAATCCGGATTTTTTGGTCAACATATTGCGAGCTCTAAATGCTTAACGGTCCATGCTATGTCATTGAACTCATCATTAGACTACGCCAATTGCACCATAGCGAAGACTTTCAGCCTATGCTCATTTCCGCTATTACTGAGTCGCCTAAGCCTTAATTGCAAGGCCATCGTTTCACGACGATGTCAACTCGACACCCTTATTGATAGTAATTAATCCATCAGTTATAATTTTGTAACTTTTCTTCGGAGAACATAATTTACTTTTGATCGTCATGAATTCTACGGTTGTTATGATTCACAATAGTCCGCACGAAATAATAATTTACCTAAGTGGACGGTGGAAATCTTTCTCCTATCAAAAGTAAATTGCCTATTGCCTACTTGGTCTCAGCTTTTCTTTGGTCTTTTTAACTATTCGTCCTTATAGTAATCTACGCATTAAATGTCTTTTGGTGACTTTTCTAGGAACGACAATCTTCCTTTCACTGTTCCAAGTTGACAAAATCCAATATTGAATACTAGACGTTACAAAATAATTTCCGATTTTTTAAAGAGGAAATCATTTTCTTGAATTTAAGCATATATTTTCTCGTTGACTATGGAAATTTTTTTTATTAACTCATTTTCTTAAGCGAACCAAATGACGAAAAATATTTTCTGCGAAACAAACAAAGCTAAAATTTTTGTATTCTAACTTATGGATCATATCTCGTAAGAATCGCAAATTGGAGCCCTAGATCATACCTCCTCACAATCTTAGTCTTGTAGTCATAATTTCCTTCACTAATAGTAATTTAGTTCCTTTAGGGGATATAATTTTGCTTTTGTCATCGTGAAATATGTAGATCCTACAGTCCGCAATATTTAAAAAAAAAAAAAAACAGCAATCTACCTTAGCTAATTATAAATTTCCTTCTTCCTATTGTAACTAAACTCTAGATCGGTTGTGACTTTCCTTTTGCATTCACAAATACATTCACCGGTAGTTGTAACTTTTCTTCAAATGATGTAATTTACCTTTGATAGTCATGAATTCCATAATTGACATAATTCACAATAGTCAGCACGAAACAATAATTTACCTAACTGGGCGGTGGAAATCTCCCCTATAAAAAGCAAATTCCCTGTTGCTGACTTGATCCTAACTTTTCTTTGGTCTTTGTAATTATCCGTACTTATGGAAATCTAAACATTTAAGGTTACTTTGGCTACTTTTCTAGGAATGACATAATTTTCCTTTCACTGTTCCAAGTTGACAAAATACAATATTAAATGCTAGATGACGGAAACGCTGTCAGGTCCAGTGGACACATTGTTGGGTGCTAATCTCCACATAATCCAACCAAATCTCGTTCATTCCACTAACTGTGTCGGCATAAATCGCAAAGTCTTGAGCTCATGCAGAGAGAGTCGAGTCCAGACAAGCATCAACAGCGGCGGCAGCGGCCGCCGGGCGCCAAGGTCTCCCCAGCACGGCGGATCCACTGCGGATGGGGTGGCGGTGCCACCGTGGCGTTGTCGGGGACATGTCGGGCGCGCTTTTTCGCTTTTTGTGTTTCATGACTCCATTAAAGCGCTTGGAAAAAGAGGCATGGCGGACGTCACGATGGTGGCTTTGGGGAAATCTTGAGGGAGGGAGAAGTACTACTGGGTATCGGAGTGCGCAGAAATTTTGTCCCTTTTCAGTCTTCTTTTTTGTTGGGAGCTAATGGCGACCGCTGTAGCTCGGAGGACACATCGGGCCTTTCAAAATTGGTCCTAATGACCTAATAATTGCCTCTCTCTCATCATGATGTTGGACCGAACTTGTAAGATGATCAGCTAAAATGCTCTCTCTCTCTCTCTCTCTCTCTCTCTTCACTCAATCAATGCGCAATCTACACCCACTGACGTTGGAAAGCAACGCGTCAAATCACACCAGTGTGACAGCGCCAGACATTTGTCAATTCCTGGTGGGGGATAGGGACGAAATTATTGTAAGATTGACCAGTACATTGAGCAGTGGCTTGCTGAGGTAAGATGGACCTTTTTGTGCTTTGTGAATACAGTTGTCAATTGAGAAAAAAAAAAAAAAAAAAAGAATACAGTTGTCAATAATTTCTTTAGGGCACGCTCAGATTTTTCAAATAAAGAGCATTTGCTTACATGTTAGTTTTGTTTTTTTTCCTAATTTCTAGGGAACTGCCAAAAAAAAAAAAAAACTAGAAATTTTACTGAAAGTAGAAGACAGCCATGGCTTCATGAAGAACACTTCATGTTTAATGTTTTCAATCAGAATGCAAGACTTTTCCACGTTTAAATTCTTTAGAATTGTGCAATAAATGAACCCTTAAATTATTTTTATTTCCTTTCAAAGGTTTCGGTTCAATAATTGCTTGAAAGTTTTAAAAGAATGCTGACTTGCTGGTTCTTTTATATGATTTGCGATATCGTCGAAATCATTTAAAGAAATCGAAAAAGGATATATTATTTCAACATCATCGATATGAAAACATTTTGAACCATTACAATGTAATCACTGGTCAGCATCATCCTCTACGACTTTTCTTAAAGTCTCTTCTGGAGAATTAGTGATTTTGTACTTAATTCCCTCGGAGAGATTGGAATATTTTGTCGATTGTGTTTTTCCATCAGCCAGAGCAAGTGTGTGTGGGTGGGCGCCTTCTTGACGAGAGTGGAATTGATTTTGCTTGGGAATATGTTGCACCA
The DNA here is from genome assembly GCA_014182555.1 of Eucalyptus erythrocorys. Classification (NCBI taxonomy): domain Eukaryota; kingdom Viridiplantae; phylum Streptophyta; class Magnoliopsida; order Myrtales; family Myrtaceae; genus Eucalyptus; species Eucalyptus erythrocorys. The sequence goes on from CM024602.1 coordinate 16,791,139, forward strand.
AGAGACAAAAGGAGCCGAAAGCAGTGGACAAGATCAAAGATAAGGTGGCCTTACCCTCCTCCAATTCCCCCACAAAATGTTCGCTCAAATTAGACCGCGGGCAATTTGTACTTCAGGAAAACTAAGTCCGCAAAACCTGCAGTTCTCCCAAGTTCTCGAATCTAGCAGGCTAGATCAATGTGTCAGGAGGGCAAAAATTAAAAAAATTGTTTTGAGTCAACAATTTTGTCACTTTCCAATGCTTGGCAAATTTCTGCATCTTGTACCCAAGAAGTTCAAAATGTCATCTGTTATGTGTGTTTGCCCTTCTTTTTTTTCAAAATTTTTGGTCATAAAGTATGCCATTGTTAAAGAAGCCCATTTTGCTAAGGTTTAGATTGAGTCCAACGGCAGTAAAGATGAACCCTAATGACCCTTTTGCTTTTCCCTTTTCCCTAAAAAGGATCCTTTTCCTATGTATTCAATTGTGAAGAGCAGGAAGTCCTGTTGTTGCTAGCTACATTTTCCCTTGGCAACTGTAAAAGGAACGTTCCTTCTTTTTCCTGGGTACTTCCTCTTTCATCTCCCACCAATAACTTAGGAGGATTTGAATCCCAATGGCGACATAAAAGCAATAGAGAGAACACCAACAATAAAAGCAATTCAGGAGGATTAAAAGCTAGCTTTCTCTATGGCCCGAAATCTGAACTCTGCTTTTTTTCTTTTTCCATCGCAAGGCGAGATAGAAATGGGGATCGCCTATCGTTCGTAAAGAGCAACAACTCATGCCAAACGGACTAGTGGGAGGTCTTTCCCAATTAGAATCCTAGAAGTCCTAACAAGGCAGTTCTTTTCAGGCGGCTGTCTTTGCCCTTTTTGAAGTATGAAAAAGGAGACCCACAAGCTACAAAAGTCTCTATACATAAATTTATATGGTTCTCTTTCCCAGTTTTAACAGTAAGTTCAAGAATGAAAGTTCATCAATATTGGCAATTACTACGTTAAGTCCCGGTCCATGACAGATCTATGCGAGTCCCACAAAATTCAACTATACTGCGATTTAGGCTGGTCCTTGACCCTGCTTCCAGCAAGTATCTATCCATGTCTACATTTCAAACTTCCTAATGTGGAAATGGAGAGTCCTGGTAGCCCGTTCCCATGGAATTCCTCTTCTCTACATCTAAAGAATTAGTGGGACCAACACCTCCTAGTAATTAACTCGAACCAGTAGTGTGAACACATTGGCTTAAAGCTCCCACCAGCCCTTTTTTTTTTCATCTTCATGGGGTCCTTTCAAAAGGGTCTAAAATTCCGAGTTAGCACTTTTTAGTTTTTGGACCCTTCTTTTGGGCATTGGGTCCCTAGATGACGGTGGCATCATCGCTTTGATAACATTCCTAGAAAATAAAAATGGGGAAAGAGTGTTTGTCCTACTCAGGATGATGTGGAAGCTTTGATTGCAACTGCGATTACATTGACCCAGACGACCATAATTCGATTCTAGTTTCTTACGCTTCGCATTAGAAATCCATCCACTGTCTTCGTCCCAAGCTATTTTCCTCGCATTTTCTACCCAAATCTTCTCTTTCTTACATGTTATCACGCGTTTAGGCTGTGTCATTACTTACATAATCATGTAAATACAAATGAAGAAGTAATAAGATTAGAGAACTTTTAACGCGTTTAGCTAGATTACGAAGACTCTTATCCGAACTTATCTTATCAATTTTGAGTTAAGGGAACTTTCCACGCAAATGCGAAGTGACATGTTGGGGACAAATGAGCAACTTTTCGAATTTTTAAACATCAAAGTGATCATATGTTATCGCCAAAGCAAGGTAACCGTAGTATAAAAATCGCCTCTTTGAGGAGAGAGGACCTGTTAAACCATCACCACTGTGCAAGCAACGGTCAGAAATGAAGTGGCGGGAACGACTGTTTTTGGCGAAGTGGGAAGTGTGAAACTGGTTTACAGGTGGGCCACAAGTGTGGAATTTGTGATGATGCTCCAACGAAGCAATCTTCAACCTTTCGGTGTGCATTTTGGACCGCTTGGCTTCTCCTGCACTATATATAAGCCCATCTCTTCCTCCACTGATCCTACTCTCATTCTTCACATTCTCTGCTCTCTGCAACACCTCCTTCGCCATTCCCTGCTATTTCTCCATCCAGAAGCACCGAAAGGACACTTACCCATCTCATGATTTTGCTTCTTCAGCATAAAGTTTGCAGCTTTTGCTTCTGGGTTTTGCAGAAGGTTCCATTTTTTGGGGGTCTAGACTGGTTTTTAGGGAAAAAGAGGCTTTTTTTTTTGGGTGTTTGTGAATTACTGCAATTTTGGCGTTGCTTAAGAGTTTTTTTCTTTTTGCTCTTTCTCATCCTTTCTGTAGGACCAAAATTTTAAGGGATAAGGGGGGTTGGTGGGAAAATTTCTGCCATAAGAAAAATTCTCGACCTTTTTTTTAGAGAATATGATCCTGTTGTCCAACGGGTGCAGACTGTGGAAATGCTGCTCAAAGCTCGACAACAAATCAATCGTTGATAAAAACTTTTATTTTTGGATTTTCCAGATCTTTAATAGGTACAGTTTAGGTACTTAAGAAGAAATTTTGAGCATTGTCTTTTGACATTCGTCGTTTTCTATTGCCCTTCGAATCCTTTCTCCTTTTTTTCTTTTTGAGTATTAAGTTTTGGTAGATTGTTGAGAGAAACAAATGGGAGGGGCATCTCTGCCGCCGGGTTTCCGATTCCATCCTACTGATGAGGAATTGGTGGGATATTACCTGAAAAGAAAAACCGAGGGACTTGGATTCGAGCTTGAAGTGATTCCTGTAATTGATCTATACAAGTTTGATCCATGGGAGCTTCCAGGTACTACAGAAAATAGTGGTTGACTTTTAAATGAATAGTCGAGTAATTTCTGGGTCATTCATGATTATAAAAGTGGGCTTTGATGTGCTAAAGCAACCTACTCAATTTTTAGCAGTAATCAAATCACATGTAATCTGTGCAATTAGAGATTCTGTCTGCTAAGATGATTTGAGGATGCAAATAAGTTGCCAGAATATGCTTCACATATGATGGGAATGTCATGATATTTCACTGAAATAGGGACGAGATTAATTTGGTAACCTCAATGGAAGTCTTTAATAATATGACAGAGATAGTGATGGAGTATGATGAGAAGGGTTCCTATATTTATATTTTCTGATTAACCAAGTCAGTCAAGTTCTCTTGTCTCTTGCGATTTTGTTTTCAAAGGCCGGTTTCATTGGCTTTATTCTGTTCTCATTGACAAAAAGTAAAAAGAGAGAGAGAGAGGGAGTGACTGAAAAGAACGTAGAGCCACCTTTGTCTTCAAAAGGTCACTGCATCTGCATCTTTCCTTGCTTGATCACTCTCCAGCAAATTGAGAGACTGAATTTGTGATTTGATATTTGCAGAGAAATCATTCCTCCCGAACCGAGACATGGAATGGTTCTTCTTTTGTCCACGGGACAGAAAGTACCCGAATGGCTCACGATCAAATAGAGCAACCAAAGCTGGCTACTGGAAAGCCACGGGAAAAGACCGTAAGGTCGTCTGCCAATCTTCGGTGACTGGATATCGAAAGACATTAGTCTTCTATCGTGGACGGGCCCCCTTAGGTGATCGGACAGATTGGGTCATGCATGAGTATCGGCTGTCTGATGAGCTTCCCCAAGGATCACTTGGTTCTCAGGTTTGTCGAATGAATTCATGCTGTAGATGAGTAGATTCATATCCATAGTTTTAGGGACTTGCAATTATTTCGTGATTATATAAAAATTTTGTACAGAAAGCTTGCTCATTTTCATGTTTGTGAAGAAGAATTCAAGTGTTGTGGGTTGTTATTTTTATACCAGGGAGCTTTTGCGTTGTGCCGAGTAATTAAGAAGAATGAGCAAGGTTCAAAGACAAGCGATTCGAATGGAGAGCCGAAAAGCAAGAGGGTAGGAAGCTACTTGAGCCCAGTGGACATCACCTCAATCGACATATCAAGTGACCTCCCAAGCACCTCGAATGACATCTCATCTCAAAACTGTGGACTTTATGACGAAAGTCGTAATTCAAGCCCTGCACCTCCACCTGAAATCGTAGAAATAGCAGATTCTGAGCTGGCTTCGATGGAGAACAATCTTGCTAGCATCTGGGTATGGCCTGATCCGAGTTTTGATTCATCAAAAGAACTAAACTAGATTAAAAATGACATTTACAATCCTTCAATAGAACTTTCTTCTCAAATGACAACTTTGACGATTTCACAAAAATGACAGTTCTTTTAAACAAACATTTAATTGTCCTCCAGCAATACCCTCAAGAACAAGGATCGGAGTTTCAGTACTTTTCTCAGCATGAGATTCCAAGCTCTGTGGCTTCCTGGCATTTGACCAATAACATAGAGACTTCGTCGTGTTTGGCATACTCGGATTTTATTGGGGAAGTTGAACTTGCAGAGGAACAAGGCCAAATTAGCTGCATGACACCTTACTCGGGGCATGAGAACTATGCCAGGTTTTGCCAATATGAAGAGATCTCATATGAAGGTCATAACCACACATCATCCACCCAGATATCAGAACATCTTTGATTAGGAAAAATCGATTGATTTTTTTTTTTTTTCGATTGCAGCATATGGAACTTGGGAACAATCTCCAATTTGCAGGCAAGCGAGTGGCGATGGTGGCTCAGGAGACATTGGGAATCTATGGATGCAGGACGACAACATGACGATCGTGATGTAGTCATTTCCTTTGCAGCAATTAGTTATGTTATCATTACTTTCTAGTAGTATCTGAAGAGTGGTACCCAAGAAGACGCCTTTTAATGTTGGTTCTTGGAGCGTGACAAAGGACGGGCCGTTCTTTGCATATGTGACGGAAGGTTTTATGGTTTGTAGGCAGCCTGGAGTCGGTTTGGTATACCAAATGGTTTAGGTGTCCTTTTTTATTTTAAGAGTTAGTATTGTAATACACCCCCTGGTGGTAATGACTTTTATCAGTTCCACCAGGAGATGGTTTAGCTACAAGTAGGACTTCCAATCTTGATTACCTCGCTCTCGTGCAAGCTTATCCCGCAAAAGCTTCTCACTGTTGTGATATCGAAGCTTGTACTGTGCTTCGAGGCGAAGGTGCTTCAAGTGGGGGAATCTTTTTGTGTATGCTGTCTCTTTGGTACTGGAATAAAGGACATTCGTGTGAGAACTGTGGATTGCTTAGGAAGTGAAGAAGGATGTCTTTGGCAAGCCATAATATGCTATGGCATTCATTAGGTCTATGGTTGCAAAGCTTTTTGTGCTTGCTGGTTCAGCAAGGGAAGCATACTCGGGCAATTCTCATTTCACCTAGCTTCTTATGATTTATCTCTAATTAGTCTTTTCTAGGTTTTTCTTGAGAAATCAAAATGCCGTTGATGCTCGATTTGTTCACATCTGAACTTCAGCGCCCTAATGCAGACCATACTCTTACCGGTCAGAATGCTTCTAAAATCTTACAACGAGACACTTCATGACCCCATTGGTACCGAGGCAAGTTCTCAACTGGGAACTTTGAATCCATTAGAGTAAAGCCTTTTCTTTTTTCCCTTTTGTCTTTATGCAGACTAAATCTACTTGCAGACGCATGGTATGAATATGAACTTTTTGATTATAGTAGGGTACTCAGATGGAATTAACAACACTTCCCATAATAACATTAATCAGCTCCACTAGGATGCCTCATTTGGCACTGCAATGAGATGAACAGCGTGTGATGCTAACTGCTGAGCAAGATTAAGAATCCGAGATTTCTGAAGCATATGTTTCATGAAGGGCTTGGACTGTCCTGGTTTAGCTACAGAAAGCAGGACAGTTTTTCCTGGAGTAAAGAACACCCCAAGTGCCATAACTTGGCACGGGGGGACACTTAAGTGCCATAACTTTTTTTCGGTACACTTAAGTGCCACTTTTTTTTTAAAATGAAACACTTAAGTGCCAATATCGGAGTAAAATGAAATACTTAAGTGCCACTCCGGCGAAAATCCGGCCAAACGGCTGACGTGGTAATTTTCCGGCGATGGAGGTCCAAAACGGCGTCGTTTTTGCATGCTGAAATGCAAAAACGACGCCGTTTTGCGTCGACGTGTAAAAATAATAAAAAAATAAAAATAATTAAAAATTAAAATTAAAAATACTCTAAAATTTAAAAAAAAAAAAAAGGGGGGACGAAGGGGCGGGCGGTTGGGCGAGCCCTCGCCCGCTGGATCTCCCCGCCGTCGCCGGAAGGGTCGGCGACGGAGGGGGTAGGGTCGGCCGGGGTCGCCGGCCCCGGCCGGCCGTGGCGAGGGCCGCGAGCCCTCGCCGCGATCCGGCGAGGGCCGCGGGCCCTCGCCGCCTCCCGCCCGTCGCCGGAAGGGCGGCGAAGGAGGGGGAGGGGGTGGGGGGTCGTCGCCCCGGCCGACCCTACCCCCTCCGTCGCCGCCCTTCCGGCGACGGCGGGAGGCGGCGGCGGCGAGGGCTTAGCCCTCGCCCGCCCGCCCCTTCGTCCCCCTTTTTTTTTTTTTTTTTAGAGTATTTTATTTAAAATTAATTTTTAATTTAATTTAATTATTTTTTTATTATGCAAACAAATGTCGTTTTTTTTGAGTCGGTCCGCACTCAAATTTCTCCCGGCGAGCCACGCAAGCATTAAAAATAATAAACACGTGCCACGTAGGATTTAGAAGGTCGCGGAAATGGCACTTAAGTGTCCCATTTGAAAAAAAGTGGCGACTTAAGTATACAGAAAAAAGTTATGGCACTTAAGTGTCTCTCCTGTGCCAAGTTATGACACTCCAGGTGTCCCAAACTCGTTTTTCCTGCAATTAGGATTATTTGCCATAAAAGATGTTCATCTGGGAATTGTCTCAGCTGGGTTTGGCAAGGCATGCTTGAGGCGACAAGGCTAAATTAAATAGCACAGGAAAAAGTTGCTGCCAATGTATTTCTTATTCTGAGCTGTGCTTCTTGGTCAAATACCCAACTAAATGAGAAAATTCAAGTAGGGTCTTTTCTACGAGCAGTTGAGCACCCTCTCCTTTTCTGATGCTAAAGATCACAAAGTAAGAATGACTTTATTCTCCAACTTGCATGTCCATGTGATCAGTGTGAAGGGGCAGACCAATGGAGTCACCGAATATTAACAGATACTCAGAAAAACACATGTATAAACTATTATCCATCCTTCGGCCGAAGCTTGCGGAGTATTCCCCACCGCCTCATGCCTTTTTTAATGCCCGTATAAAGATGATGCGATAAGTTACTTTCAGAAGTAAAGCAAAGTGGAGCATCAAGTAATGAACAAATAATAAATCCAGATTCTCCTAGGTAGGTCTTTCGGATTGATTACATCCCTACAGCTTTTTGTACTGCATACAGAAAAGAATACCCGGTCTTGGAATCGCGCCCTTTCATTCGGTAGAATCTTTTGCTTTTGTCCATCTGTTCATTCAATTTAGTACAAGCTTGCAATTTGAGGACTGCAAAACACTTGCACTTCCTCCAGAGTAGCCCGGGACTCATCGCCGAAAATAGACTCTTTTCCGTCTTCCCTTTTCGCATATGAAAGTCCCAACCTGGACTTAGCTTGTCTCAGGTCACCCACGCCTGAGTTAGTATCCGGGCCCGCGAATCCACCCATAACCGGCGCCAGTGGCGCCCCGATGAGGAGCCCGTCAGCCCCGAACTGGGGACCGCCCCGAGCATAATCAAAGAGAGCTGCACCACTACCCCCTACTTTGGGCAAAATAACAGGATCAATCTTCTCATTCTCTGTCCAGTAGAAGAGGAAAGCGTCGAAAGTATCGTAATAATCATCCGTGCTCCTGTAGCCTTCCGGGTTGAATGCACCGAACTTGAAGGACTTGTTTGTGTAGCCAATGATGACGCATGGTCCCTTGAAGTCACAGCAGTTGTGGAAATCCGTGGCACTGAACCCATCCACTGTGGCCTTGTAACAGCACTTGAGTTCCCTTCCTGTTAAAATTCATCTGAGAAGATCAGCCACTTTTGTTGTTTCTAGTCAAATATTGTCGAGAGAGAGAGAGAGAGAGAGAGAGAGAGACAGAGAGAGAGGACCTTTTAAGAATGTTTTCTTTACAAGTGATGATGAAAAAGGAAGATCGACATCATCATAGTACTTAGGCTGAGGCTTGTTCTCTTTGTTGCTTCTCCCTAAATTCCAATCAAAGAAGCACCTTGTGCTTCCTATATTCCACACTTGAAAAGAAGAACTGGTGAAACAGCAAGCCATCTGCTGACAATGATTGTCTGCTACTACATAACCCACCAAGCTGGTTCACTAGCATGCTCACCAGACTCACTCAAGCCACACCTGCCTTATCTCCTTTTTGACCTTCTCTCTACATATCTGATGACACCTGCCACTTTCCTACTGGCTGCTCCTAGAAAGAATGGTTCATTGATTTCCCACGAACTCATCCATAACTAATTTCAGCCTAATTTCTACTACATCATTAATATGAAAATGGTAAATGGCCAATGATTCTAGTAGCAGTACAGACGACTAAGTAGAAATTTATCGATTTGCCATTAAATTATAGAGCTATCACTACGGTATTTGGACTGCTTCCTCTTGACCCAAAAGCGGCAGGGAGCTCAACTCTGATTTCTGATTGATTTGCTCAATCAATCTAAGAACCAAACAAAGCGTGCAGTAACCCATCATAACAAAACCGGCATTCTGCATCCTGACGTTCGGGACTTGCTCATTTGATATGATAGTTTCTTCACGTATGTCATGATCTCCCAGATGGGAAGATCTTTTACGCTTTGAAGTGCCCAGTGATTTCCTTAAGAATTGTGTCCCTAATCATTCACATCCTTTTCATGCATCGGCATGTCAGAGTGAGAATGGTTGGAAGTAGAGGTCAGTTCAATGATACAATTTGTCCTTGCCTTGCTTAGGACTAGAAGGTATAAGGTATGCACATGTCATGGACTAGCAGTTTCCTGACCGCGGAATAGCCCGTGCAGCACAACCCGTGACACAAAGGGCCCGTTTGTTTATTTTTGTTTTTGTTACCCGGAACAAAAATTTCCATTATTTTGTTCCGATGAACAAAAAAAAAAAAAAGTGTTTGTTTATATTTTTGTTGTTATGAACAAATTTGGAATAAGAAATAAGAAACAACAAAAACTTATTTCTTATTCCTGGGAACACTTTTTGAAAAATTAAAAGAACAAAAACACAAAACTTGTTTCTTTTTTCTTCTTTTTTCTTTGGCGGGTAACCTCGCCGGCCCCCAACAAGGCTTGGCCTTGCATTAGTTGGCCGAGCTCGAGCTCACCCAGATTCAGTGAGGTTGAGCTCGCCCAGGTTTGCCTCACCGGGCCACCACCAGGTCGGCGTCGCCCAGCAGTGGCCCGACAAGCTCAGCCTCGCCCAACCCAGGCGAGGCCGAGCCTGGCATGGCCACGGTGAAGCTTAGCCTCCCCAATCGACGAGAGGTCGGGCCTCGCCGGCCGTGGCGAGGCCGACCTTGCGTCAACCGGGTGAGGCCGAGCCTTGCCAATGGCCTAGCGAGGGCTAGCCTCCGGCGGTGGCCGTCGACCATCCAAAGAAAAAAAAAGAAAAAGAAAAAGAAAAAAAGAAAAAAAATTAAAAATTAAAAGAAACAAAAATTTATATAAATTTACCAAACGTGTTTCTATTCTTTTTCTATTTCAAAGAATAAAAATTTTGTACAATTACCAACGTGTTGCGTGTTCAAAAATTGTTTTCAAAATAAATTATTTTTATTCCCGAAATAATTTTGAGTAAATATTACCAAACGTGCAACATGTCAAAAAAACATGCATAGCACACATTGCGCTGTGCTTAAGACACGGCAATTATTTACGAGGAAAGTTGGCTTCGAGCATTCAAAATAGATTTACAGATCCACGGGGGGGCTCTTTGCAAAGTTGGATTGCATTAACCACTGTGTAATCCAAAGTATAAAACATGAAGCTCCTTTACCTAGAGCTTTTTCAACCGAAACTACAAGTCAAAAGGGAATACTGATAACAAGATGTCCCATCATGGCATGTATTGTCATTGAAAGTGACACATGAAATAACAGATGAAGATTGCATTTGATATCATGCAGATAAGATGTAACCGGCATCTCTCATAGCAGCCGGAATGCCATGACTTTCAAAGTCATAAGCATTTGTTATCGAGTCTGAGTCGGAAGCTCAGACAAATGTCATTTTTATTTATCTACATCCTTCTAATGGGATGCACTCGCAGCATCGCCTAAACCAGAATTCAAGAAGAATAGTAAGAAGAAACAGGCTGTCCACGAATAAATAGAGCGACTCAAGCTGACTTCTCTTTCATACTATGAACTTGCCCCAAAGACACGGATTTTCTGCTCAATTGGGACACGGCAGCAAGGGCAAGTGGTTTTGCCCTTCCCCCAGTAACTGTCACTGCAATTAGCACAGATAACTTGGTGGGCACATGGCAAGAAAACAACCGAGACCTCGTCCTTCATGCACAGTATGCATTGTCTATCTCTATTCACCTCAGGTGAGTCCTCCAGTTCCAATTGATGAAGCAGCCTGGCGATTGCTTCTCCTTCTGGTTTCCCCCCCTCAGACTTCGCGGCAGGGGATGCATGCGATCTGTGATGTACATCAGTGGATTGGGCGGATGCAGACATCTTCAGGCGCGAAAGCTCCTGTTCAAGTCTTTTAATATCATCCTTTTGACGTTGGAAGTCTATCTCTATCTTCAAGCGCAAAGATTCGAGCTTCCTTTTGCTGCTTGCCTCAGCTGCTTCCTTCAATCGCCGCTCCTCCTCCACTTGTGCCTGGGCACGCTCTCTGTCTTTCTTCACCTGCTTCCACTTAAACTGCAACAACATTGGAGTGCTTAGCTTGTGCAGTCAAAGATTGTACAGAAATTCAAGATAATTATACTGACTAGAATTGCAGGCAACAAATCAACAGTTGAAAGACCTTATAAGAAAATAATCTGCACACGCGAAAATCAAAATAAAAGCAAAAGAAAGTTAAAAAATAATTCTACTCACTTTATGAAAAGCAAAACAATGTGAATGTTGACCCTCCTGCGTACGAGGAACTAATTCAATAGAAAGGGCTTTTTGAAGTATTCACACCAACATAGTTAAGAAGTACAACACATTAAGCTAGCAATAAGATATTTTAAGTAAATGCGTAAAAAATCCACGTATAATTAGCTCAGAGATTTCCCATGACACCTCTGAGAGTGAATGCTCACTTTAATAAAACCAAATATACCAAAAGCACATTTGGCAAAACTAGACATACAATCAGCCATGACTCAGTCACCGTCAATATGCCTGGACGTCGATGTCGATGTCGATGTCGATATTGATGACAAAAATCAAAGTGAAGACAGCTCTCTCATAATGAATGAGCAGTAATAACTGATGTATCAAACATTCTGAAGGCTAGCTAATCTCAGCCATGATATTATGATGCGGAAAATGTTTACATGAAAGAACCAGTCTCATGAAAAGATGGGCGAAGTGGCTAGATGGAGTTCCACCCTGCTCAATTGCTTCAACTGCTAGTGGGTCACCTTGTGGTGGCTTCAGAGACTTATATCTTTATCTGACATAGTAGATGTACTTAGTCCAGCATGGACACCAACCAGCCTGTCATTATCCAAGGTTCAATTTGGCGGGCATGCCCCTTAATTACCTCAACATTTCAATAGAGCTGCAATGGACACTTAACAGGTCGGATGCTACACTTGCCTGGCCTTCAATCCTAATAACTATTAGAACGCCTTTGCTCCAAACCAGTACATAAATGACCACTCTACAACAAGAGTCAACCCACTCCAGTTTGCCAGTGTCAAACTGGCATGATGCAGTCTTTGGTTAATCCAGTTCAAGGGGTTCAAGGGTGCCAGACTAATAACCACCTTCCAGTCCAGCTGGTTGAACAAACTGTTCCAGTCCAGTTTTTAAAGCAATGTTATGTCCCCCTTGTACTTGATTCAGATCTTTAAGCAGACAAGTCAAAGGTCTTGCCCTTATAGAGATAAGGGCAATGCAAGCATTACCTTCGATAGTTTTCAAAAAATTCTTGTCAAGATAAGTACTAGACATTCGATTGTCAAAATCAAGAAATCCATTGTTATAAATACAGGAGCAAACAAATGAAGACAGCCAAATGAGGAGAGCCATAAAATAATAAATTGATGTCCCTAGGTGCAATAAAAACGCTAGGTATTTAGTAATAATTATAAACAATAAAAGCAAATTAAGCATGTAGTAAATGTAAAAGGGCACAATAAACCAGCATCAGCAACAAAACAGATAACAATCAATCATCAATTGCAAAACATAATAAATTATCCAATACTCAGAAAAATTCAGTTGCCAAATAAACAAAACACAATAAGTAATTGCCTCTTCAGGATTTTCAGATGCCAAACAAGAATTTCATACTGAAATAAACCTAATTGCACCATACATGGTCGTCTATAATTTCCAGAACAAGAATGTCTCTTCAAGCTTGTCTTTTTGGAAACCCATTTTACCTTCCTCCCTGACACCCACCCTCCCAACCCCGCTTCTTGCGGCATTCAACTTATCTTCCATAGTTCTATACTCACTTCATCATTGCTCATGCTAATCTATACTACTATTCATATATATATATATATATATATATATTTTTTTTTTTTTGTGAAGCTCTATTTATCATAAAAGAGCCTTTAAGGCGAAACAGTATGTGGTAGTTCAGTAACTTTTTAGCTAGGGATGTATTCAGATTGCTCCATTGGAAGTAGATATAATTTTTTTCAAACACTAAGCTGAACCAGCTGACTGTAATGCTAAACAGAACCAGAGCACTTCAATATCCATGGTGCATCAATGAAGTATCACGCCAGTTGCCGAAAGAAGATGAACGCATCCTGACATTAAATGATTAGAAATATGAATTTATAGGGAATGCAATGATTGACAAGCACATGTGCACGCAAATATGAGCGACAATCAAAGCTGATTTGTTGCTGAAACATTTGCAACGTTAATTTAACCATATGCATTGAAGCTGTCCCTAATTTGTAACGAACATTTCAAACAGTTATACCATAGATAATTAGCTTTTACCTTAACTAGGAGTTTAATATAAAGGACCAATTTAAACATGTAAGGCCGCATCTGGAAATGTTGAGTCCCGAATAGGGAAAACTTATAGAGACCTAAGAACCTTGGCAAACATATCAAATGCATAGCAAACTAGGCAAAGAAACACAGCCGTAGTAGATAATAACTGGTCTTTACAGTCCAGGACCCGCACTTGCAGGAATGTCAGAAGTGATTCAACTCACCTCTGCTTCTTCTGAAGCCTGATTAATTTGAACCAACTGCTGTTGCAAGTCCGAGATTTTCTGCTTATCCTGGGCGATTTCCTCCTGCATCTTTGTCTTCTGCTTCTCCCAAGCCAAAAGCTTCTTCAGAGACCTCTTTTCTCTCTTAGCCACCTCAAGACAGGATGACACCGACTCTGAAGCACTCAACTTGGCAGCCTCCATTTCAGCTCTGATTTCTGCATTTTCAGTCTCGAGCCGCCTCACAGCCGCATTAGCTCGGTCCACTTGACCACTCGCCTTCCTTAAAGCACTCTCCATATCTGATAGTCTCTTCATAGTAGTTTCTTCTAGAGTCTGTTTCCCTTTCTTCAGTCTTTGGGTCTCATCCATTTCCATCCTCAGCAATTTGAGCTCTGTCATGTCACTGCTAAGCTTTCTAGCTGCTTGTATTGCCTTCTGCTGTGCCCACTCCTTCCTCTCCTTCACTTGCTTCTCAAGATCCTTGATCTGACGAAGCATAGACAAAATTATCTCGTCCTTCCGCTCTTCTTCGGCAACCTCTGGATTCTCTGGATTCTCATCAATGTTTGTGCCGATATCCATGTCAAGAAATTTGCGCATCATGATATGGAGGTCATCTTGGTTCTTTGTGTTCCTCGACTCTGCATTCTTCTCTACCGCACCTTTCTCTCGTGAAACAACTGAAGCACCTCCACCAGGCGATCCATTTTGTGATAAAGGAGTTTGTCCCCTCAAAGTCTTTGCATTTGCCCGGAAACCAGCTGCAAACATCGCAACATTCCTTTTCAGCAAAGATTTCATCGATGGCGTAAGGTTAAACCTTTTCGGACACTCGATGTCCTTTTGCAATGCCAGTCCTCCTATATCTCCCAAGCCATTCAAAGCCTCCGCGTAATCGTTTACACCATTATTAAATCCTAAACCACCGAGAAACCTACTTAGCACCGGAGCCGAAACGCAGGGAGCGGGCTCATCAGCCCCGGTCTCAGCTTCGCTCTTACCACCAACCGGACCCAATCCCTCACTCGGCGATTGAACCACCGGAATTTCGACGGTGCTCGCGCGACCCACGTGGAGGTCGCTCATGAGGAGACACCACATAGCATCTCCCCTGCTCAAATTCGGCCTCACCTGCTGCAGCAGGCACACCATCCCCGCGAGCGAGTACTCCTCCAACTGCTTCAAATCCGAGAAACCCAGCTCGGACTCGCCCGAGCCGGCGCCGTCCCCACCGCCGCCCTCGGATCCGCCGCTGTTCAGATAAGCCAGCGTGTTGTGGAGGATGTTGGTGAGCATGTCCATGCCGCCGTAGCAATGCCCGTTCCGGAGCACCGCGGCGAGCGCGACGTCCTCGTCGTAGCCGAGGGCGCAGAGCTTGGCGAGGGCCTCGTTGTAGTAGAACTGCACGTGCTTCCGCAGGAGCTCCTCCAGCTGCTCCTCGGTGCAGTATCCCCAGGCGCTGCTGTCCTCGAGATTTGGGCCGGGGCCGGGGACGGGGCCGGGGTTCTGCTCCGAGGGCGGGGCCGGATTCGGGGCGGGGGCTCGGGGCGAATCGGAGGGGCCGGGGCCCGATTCGGGCGGCGGCGGGGCGACGGCGGCGGAGGGGTTGGGGATCGGCGGCGGATTGGGGCGGGGGTGGGCGGGGGCGGCGGGGGGATCCATGTCGGGCCTCGACGATCGGGAATGCGATCGCCGATTGGGTCGGATGTGCTTCTCCCGCGCGGCGCCGGTCATGTGCCGAGCTGGTGGTGGTGCTTGCGAGTGCGCTCTTCTCTTCCGCTGCGATGAAAGGAAAGGCGACGTGCTTTTGTAGGTTGAAGGAGGAAGGAAGGAGGAGAAGGAAGAAGAAGGAAAATCTTTTATTTCGACGGATTGCAGTTTCGGCTTTCCTTATTTTCTTGAGAAATAAACTAGGGAAGAAAAAAGGTTCTTTTGTTTTTCAAATATCCTCTCTCTCTCTCTCTCTCTCTCTCTCTCTCTCTTTTTTTTTTTTTTTTTGAAAAACATGTTTGGTAGGTGGAAACGAAATTAATTTTTTTAAAGATTTTAGGAATGAGCCGGATAAAATTTTTTTCTTACAGTGCACTGAAATTAGAGAAAATTTTAAATAAAAGCATGAAGTATACAAATAAGATTTGCTTATAAATAATACACATCATATATATATTTATTTATTTCATCGTATTTTCATATCAACCATCATCTTTTATAATTTTTAGGGAGAAATTCTAAATAAAGACATGAAATGCATTCGTTTTTCTTAAATAAGGGTCTAACCTCATTAGTTATAAATGGCATTTTCATCTTTTAAAATTTTAGATCTTTTTCCTTTTTCTTCTTTTTCTTTCCTTTTTATATATTTCTTTCCATAAAAAAATCAAAAAAGAAAAAAATGATAAAACTTCAAAAAACAAAAAAGAATTGCATATGCCCTTCGCCTTGAATGGCATTTTCATCTTTTAAATTTTTAGATCTTTTTCCTTTTTTTCTTTTTTTCTTTCCTTTTTAATATATTTCTTTTCATAAAAAATAAAAATGATAAAACTTCAAAAGACAAAAAAGAATTGCATATGCCCTTCGCCTCGAGTCGTCGCTCCATCGCTAATGGAGTGGTGGCGATAGCCGGCTAGGTCGCCGGCTCGCCGGCCCGCATAAGTTTGGTGAGCTAGACTTGCGTGAGAATTGATGACCATTGCCCAGGGTCATCGCCCTCTCCTGGGCCCTTACTTCTAGTCAACGAGGGTTGTTGGCCCTCACTAAGGCATCAGTAAAGATGAGGATGGTTTAGGTGGGCGATTCTTAATCTAGAATTAGGAATTGCCTACTAAGAAACAGTTCTGAAAAATTGGAAATGGGAACAACCCACTTTTATAGATCCACTCGAGAATCGAACCGCCGGTTTGGTTTCAAGCAGTTCAAGCAGTTCCTAGTTCTCTTGGGGATCGGCCCTCCTTATATGTCGCTTTTTTTTAATTCAATTTAATCAAATTTGGATTATAATTATTTTTTGACGGAAATGCCCTTGATCGGTTGGAATATTTAGTCGGTTAGTAAAGTTAGGCTCTTATTTAAAACAACCGTAGCCACATACTTTTATTTGAGACTGATATAGCTATTTCAAGCTTTTGTCTTGGATAAGATTTATTTCACGCCTTTATTTGAAAAAAATGAAGGCACTTCATGCTTTTATTAAAAATTTTCCCACGAAAATTATAAAAGAGGATGGCTGACAAGAATATATGATGAAATAAAAAAAAAAGTATCCTGTGTATTTATTGTCATTAAAAATATATTTATAAGTAGATCTTGCTGGATTGCCAAAAATAAGCACTTTCTCATTTTTGTCAGTAAATCATGAGAGAAAAAAAGTGGCATATACATTATTAACTTAGATTATTTTCATTGTCACGGTTTGGTGGATTAAGTAGGTAATTATTATTAACCTCTGTCTTAATTAATGCGTGGCTAACAATCCCTAACTCTTGTAAAATTGTCAATTTTAGGATTGTTTTGTTTCGTTGAAAATTCACATTTGTAACATTTTCCTAAAAATGATTAGCTACATGGTTTGGTATTATTAGTCAACAAAAAATATTTTTATTCTCAATACTAATTTATGCATAAATGTTTTCATAAATAATGACAACATTTTTATTCATTTATTTTTATATGTAATATTTGTGATCCATTTCAATTCATTCGTTTTTCATAAAACAAATGAAGTATGAGTTTACGAATTGATTTTTTTTTTTTCAAAAGTACAATCAAGTTTCTTGGAGAAGGAAAAGAGCCATTGCTTCAAAGATGTTGGTGGCATAACTAGTTGATCCCATTGAACGAGAGTCAAATGACCCTTGCAACCGCAGTAGAGGGCCGGTCGCCTCTAAGTTGGTGATGACGAGGATGGCGCTATCTTTTCTTGCATGTCTAGACGATGGCAAGGGCCCTGGTTTCAATGATATTGGCAAGGTCGTCATGCGCTGCCATCGAGCAAGAGCCGAATGGCGATCGTGATCATCGCACGAGGATCGGCCCCGCCTTATTGCGTGGTGAACAGCGGTGGCACCATCCAACCCGCCATCAACCGACGGAAAAAGCTGGCCTGTTCGCACTTGTTCACGAGCCCTTCCACCTTCCAGGCTCCAGCATCACTTTCTCTAGGGGGGTCAACGATCTCTTTAACCACTAGGACACCCTTCCAATATAGAAGGGGAGGTGGGGGGTTCGAATCATTCGGAGGTTGAGATGGAGACGGTTTAGTTTCAAGTGTGGGTTTCGACTCCTATGCCCTACAAAAGATCTCTTTAAGATAAAGCCTAATTATGAGCTTTATGATATGATTATATAAAGTAGAGGAGGACCGAACAAAAAAAAAAAAAGAAGATCTCTTTAAGATAAAGTGCACTTTTGGCTGTTAAATTGTAAATGTATACCGTGGTGACTTTGGCAACTAACCCTTGATCTCAACTCAAATAGTGTTTGCAGTCAAATATAAAGTTAAAATGAGTTATGGAATTTTTCATATAATTCGATAGATATATAAGAGTACATAAAAAGCCTAATTATGAGCTTTATGATATGATTATATAAAGTAACATATATCAAAATATACACAATCATATAGAAATATCCACTCAATCTTGAAAGATACAAAAAATCAATAGAAATATTATAATTATTTTGAATATAGGAAAATATCCTAACTATCTCTAACGTTTGAGAAAAATATTTATAATTTTCTCAAAAATATTTTTCAACGTTAGATATAATTATGATATTTTTGTTAATTCTCTTTATCTAATGTATTCTTCTTCAACAAATATTGAAATATATAGAAAATTTTCTCAAATCTAGTTTCCACACTATTCTTATTCGTGGTATAAAATGAATAGGTTTTTGTATTATATTTTGGTACATACTCAATTCAACATAACATCAACAATGAACAACTTTTGTTTGGATGCTCTCAGCTAACTTCAGCTAGGTCTAACTCAGATTAGTAAGAAGACCTATTGGAAATATGGTTCAATATCGTAAAAGATACAGATTCTAATTGATTTAGTTAGATCAGTAATTGATATTGTTAATCCATAATTGGTTTGGTAAAATAGGAAATGTAAATGTAATCATGTATATTTCTTTCATGCTTTTCTCTAGCATTATAAATAAAGCACTGTACATGTACAATGATATACAGAAAATATAGAATCACAGTTCCTTCAAAATATCCTTTAATTTTTGTCTTGGTATTAGAGCCACCTTTTCCTGACCTAGCTTCGGTAATATTAGAATTGTCCTCGGTTCCTTTTCTTGAATTGTTTTTAAATTTCCATCCTAGAAGGCAAATCAGTAAACCGAGTTGGAATTCAACTTTTCTTGATACCATGACAAAAAACAAGATTGTTGAGAACTCCTCAATGGAGGAAACCTTCCTAAACTAAACTTCGCTAGCATCGGATCAAATTGATCTGGCTGAGGAGTAGGTTATCCCTAATGCTAGTGATAACTAGAACGCTACTAATGCGGCCGACCTTCTTCCTACTTTAGTTCAGATACCTGAGCCAATGCATTGCCCACCATTCCAGTGGTATCTTGTCCAAGGCCTAGGCATGGGCTTAGCATGGCCCAATTGGAGAGGGGAACTTCTTGGATTTGGAACTCAGCCTAACGGAGGAGGAAATATCCCTCCTTCGCACGTATCTGACTCGAATGAGGGGTCGGGTCAAACGGATCCGGGTCATCGGATCGGATCCATACTGGGTTGAGGCTTTCCACCCGGTTTCATATTATCAGGTCACGTGAGCCCAGGTCATGGAATCAGATCCATATTGGGTCAAGGGGGAAATCCCTACTCGATGTTTCCAGGCGATTTCATGTTATATGTTCTTCTAGTCAACGGCGGTGCTGGCCGTGACGAACTTAGCGACCCCCTCTTCACATCACCAGTTGATGGATTGGAGTTGTGACTCATCTACTTACAGCTCACTAGATCGGAAAATTATAGTGCTTGGACACAGGACCTTTAGCAAGCCCTCGTCACAAAGGACAAGGATAGGTTTCTCGATGGCACGATTCCCTTTTCGGCCGAGGAGCATCTCTAGAGACACTGGCGAAAGTGCAATTGGTTGGTTCGCACTTGGATTGACAACTATTTAGTCCTTGAGTCATGGCTGGGTTACCACTGACCAAAGACTCCAAGAGGTTCTGGGAGAGCATTCACAAAATGTACGATCGTCTAGATAGCCAAAACTATTCATCATCACCTAAAGCCTGTCGGAGTTGAAGCAAGGGAACCTTTGATTATCGCTTGCTTCAACCGGCTCTCAACCCTTTGGAATGAACCTCAGGCAGCAAAGGAGCGGCTCGAAGGTCCCAAGAGCACTCTTGAACAATATAGGAAGAAGAAGGAGAGAGAGAAGGCTATGAGATTCTTACTTGTCCTCAAAAAGTCGGATTCGTCATTTCGATCACAAATCCTTGTGATGGACCTCTCGTTGCCTCTCGGCCGGAACTATCGATTGGCCCTCCAAGAAGAAAGCCAACGGCTCACCATGACTGAGCAGGGTCGAGCTGGCGAAGGGGTGTGTCTTGCCACCTGTCCCTTCGGCGTTGCTTTAGGTGGGACAACCACTGGTGGAGCACTCGAGAGATCTGAAAGCCAAGGGGGAGGACTTGCAGTTGTGACGTCTAAGAGAAATCAAGGGATCCCTACGGTTTTTTGCATGAACGGGTTGGATCATCCTGCAGGATCGGATGGATGGGATCAGAGGGATGGATCGAGCGGCTGGGATCAACATGCAGGAATGGACGGCCCTTGATCGTCCATTAGCTCCGCTGAATCAAACGGCTATTATCAAGCCACGTTGGCCATTAGTTATGAAGTATCCCACGGCTCACGAAATGCCACATGATCAAGGAAAATTAGTGGGCAAAATTCTAAATTTTAAAATGAATATTGTGAATATTGCAAGCATTTGCATTACACTATCGACACATGCTAAAAATTACATGGGAAACCTAATGATAAAGACCAAAGGGAGAAGGAATCTACTGCTTATCAGGTTTCTGCACAAAAAATTGATGGGGGCATATCAGACTATTACCCAAGATCAATATCAAAACATTATGAAGGCTTTCAGTTAATTATCAAACAATGACAAGGTTACAAGTTTCTCAGGTATTTTTCTTGACAAGACAAATTTAATACTAATTGATGCATTGATAATTGATTTAGGTGCTAGTGACCACATAATTTGCAATGAGCAGTTATTTTCTCATATTTAGAACAATCTTCATTCATATTTAGTGCGTTTTCTGAATGGAAATATCACTCGTGTCACAAAAATTGACATTGTTCATTTCAATTCAAATATTACTCTAAAAAAATGTCCTATATATCCCTGATTTTGAGTTCAACTTCTTATCCATCTCAAAAGCTTGTAAGGATAATTTTTATCATGCCATATTCAATTCGGACAATTACTTCTTTTAGGACTTTTTGACTAGCAAACTGATGGACTTGGGTAGTGTCGCATAAGAGCTCTATTTTTGGGTCAATTTCCCAAAAGATTTTGATTCATTGAACAAAGGCATTTCTTGTAATGCTATTACCTGATTTTTTTTTTTTTTTTTTATTTCTCATTAACGCTTCCGTCATAGTGTACGGTTTCCATGTCCTAAATGTTTGATTTGCCGTTTGGCAAAACAATCTCGAGCACACTTACCAATGAGCACATCTCGAGCTATCGGTGCTTTTTCCTTACTTCCTATTGATACTTGGGGTCCCCAACACACCCTGCATCGTGATGACTCACATTTTTTTTCTCACGATTGTCGATGATTATACGTGTGCTACTTGAGTTTTTCTTATGCAATCCAAGAGCCAAACATTTTCAAATCTGTTGAAATGCTTATATCTCATCAAAATTTAATTTAATAGCTCTGTTCAAAGAATTCGCATAAATAATGGACACGAGTTCTTCAATGTGGAATCTGAGTCTTTCCTATCCTCTCAAGGGATACTCCACAAGAGCCCTATATTTACACTGTTCAACAAAATGTGATTGTTGAGTGCAAACATCAACATTTCTTAGAAGTCTCTCAAGCTTTCAAGTATCAAGCTTCAATTCCTAAAAATTTTTGGGGAGATTATGTGGTTATGGCAGCATACTTGGTCAATCACATGCCAACTCAAAATCAAATCCTTGATGGACGTACTCCTTTTGAGTTACTTTATAGAAAACAGATTGATCATCTTAGGGTATTTGTCTGTTTATGTTATGCAATGACTGTGGGACCTCTAGATAAGATGGGTCCCCATGCCATTTGATGTTTTTTTTTTTTTTTTTTTTTTAATGGATATTGTTCCCTACAGAAAGGTTATCAAGTAATGGAAATCTTTACAGGACACTTCTTTGTGAGTAGAGATGTCATTTTTTAGGAAGACATTTTTCCATTTTGAGAGACTGCATCTACATGTTCTTCCACGACATCCAATCATCATCTTTTTTTTTTTTTTTGGTCGAAAGAGGACTTATCTATGGAATCTCAGTATGTACTTCTTGCACTTGAGCCACATGTGCCGATCACAATAGACTCTTTACACTAAGATGTTACATCGCTAACTATCATATTTGAGGACGATCATCCAAATAATCTTTCAGTGACTTTCGCTGCAGGTTCATCACGAGTCATCTCCTGTAGTTCTTAAGGAGACAAGAATTGAGCAACCTCGACGTTCTGATCATCATATTTGACTACACACATGAACAGAAGAGTACATATGTTCCATGCTAGATTCTCTAGGTACACAATATCCTATGTCTTCTTACGTTTCATTTAGTCGGCTATCACCAAAACATGTGTACTGTATTAGTTGAATTTATGAAGAATAAGAACCGTCTTCTTATTATGAGGTGGCACATGGCCCTAGATGACAATATGCTATGGAGGCAAAATTAAAAGCACTCATGGATAACCATAGTTGGGACATTGTTCCATTACCCCCGAACAAATAGCCTATTGGTTGTAAATCGGTGTACAAGATTACATTCAAAACGGATGGTTCCATTGAATGGTACAAGGCTTGTTTAGTTGCAAGAGGATTCACACAACAAAAAGGCTTTGATTATCATGAGACATTTTCTCCTGTGGTAAAAGAAGTTACAGTTCGCTCCTTCCTGTCCATTGCTATCTTTAGGAATTGGCCACTAAATCAGATGGATGTCCATGATGCCTTTTTACATGAGGATTCGGATGAAGAAATCTATACAGAACTTCCATAGAGTTTACGTAGACAGGGGGTTCTTATGTATGTCTTTGTAAATCCCTGTATGGGCTTAAACAGCCTTCCAGACAATGTTATGTCAAATTCACCACTACATTAACCAATGCGGAATTCCAACATTCCAATCATTGTTATGCCTTATTCACATTGATTGAAGTTACTTCATCTATTAATTTATTTATATATGTTGATGACATCCTTATCATGGGGAATAATGAGGCAGCAATTAGAAATTTAAAAAAAATATCTACACTTTACTTTTCACATCAAGGATGTGGGGTCTTCTAAATATTTCCTTGGCATTGAAATTAGCTCGGTCTAACAAGGGAATCTGCCTTAACCAACATAAATTCATTTTGGAGATAGTTTTTGGAGCAAGACTATCAAGATGTAAATGAGCTGCCATACTAGTCAAACAAAATGTGAAGTTGACGACACATGAATATGACGTGATCTTGTCCTCGTCCATCGTAGATCCATTGCCTAAAGACTCATTGGGATATCAATGACTTGTTGGGAAATTAATCCATCGAATAATGACAAAACTTGATATATATTATGTAGTGCAAATACTGAGTCAATTCACGCATAAGCCAAAGCAGTCCCATATGAATGCAACGCTGAAAGTGGTGAAGTACTTGAAGGAATGTCGAGGACTTGGCATCTTTCGGTCTCGTGATTGCAATATGAAAATGACAACCTACTATGATAAATATTATATTAATTGTCCGATGACAAGAAGGTTCATCACTGGTTTTTGTATCAAATTGGGGAGATTAATTATTTCATGGAAAACAAATAAGTAGTCAACCGTATCATTATCATAAGCAGAATCAGACTATCGGATCATGACTAAAACTGTTTGCGAAATAGTTTGGATACGGGGACTATTATCCGATCTTGGAGTACAAATTGATGAACCTAGTGAATTGTTTTGTGATAATGATGCTACACTCAAATTAGCGACAAATCCAGTTTTTCATGAGAGAACTAAGTACATAGAGATTGATTGTCATTCCACTCAAAACAAAATTCAAGAAGGGATCATCACAACGAGAAAAATTGGTACTGTAGAAATATGGTTTGATATTGTAAGAAATATTGATTCTAATTGTTACAGTTAGATCAGTAATTGATATTGCTAATTTATTATTGACTTGGTAGAATACGAAATGTAATCATAATGTAATCATGTATATTTCTTTAATTGTGATGTAATCATGTATATTTCTTTCCTACTTTTCTCTAGCATTATAAATAGAGTAGCGTACATGTACAATGATATATATAGAAAATACAGAATTACAATTCCTCCAAAATATCCTTCAATTTCTGTCAGGGCCAAACTTCAGGAGACGATATCCCATCACTCGAGCCTTTTTGGGCTCTCTCTCTTATTAGTTTTCGACAAGAATTTCTTGAGAAACACGAAATCACCAAGAAATAAAGAAGAGTCAAGCTATTATAACACGACTAAGGACACTTTCTAGAACAATTTCACTCGTGGGGCAAGAGACCAATAAGCATGTATAGCATTACTCAATCTCTTATGGAGAATTTATCAATTCAATATTTGGTGAACATTGACCCCTATTCGGTCGTTATTGGAAAGCGCCTAAATTCATCCTTCTTTCGTCGCTCTTTTTCTGACGTCACTGCTGAGGAACAGCGGCTGTGCTGCTCTCATCAGTGACGACATAATTCCAAGCTCAAAGCTTACAAGTCAAAAATCCGAACTTTCTTTTCCTTCTTGTGATGTTGATAATCCTTGTGTACCTTCCACTGTTTTGATTGACTGATGAAATTTCACCCTAACTTTCTATACCGCCTTGATGTGATGTAAATCAATATATCTCGGTTGTTTGCCCACAAAAAATAAGTTTTTACGAATTGTCTTTTTTCGAAAGGACCGTAATATGATGATGTCAAAATCAACTTAAGTGATTTTTATGAATTTCATATTTTCTCGTCAAGTTTTGATTTCAGCTAAATAAGTGACTTTTCTTGCTGACAATAGTGGGAAAGATGAGCGCTTTCCATATTATTGACCATTTCAAAAATGAAAACAAAAATTTGTGAATTTATTAACAAACTGAAGGCTACCTTATACAATTTGAAGACCAATCCTCTTCTTGCCAAAATACTAACGTGTTTCTCCAGACAATAAAAAGTCTATATCACAAAACAAAGTAATTCATAATGAGTATCTTCTGGCATTTGTGAATGCGTGATTGACTTCATAGTAGGTTAGTTTCAATATCGAAATCTGAAAACCATCTTATAGGTCTTGATTCCAAAACATTAAAATGAGAATCGAATTGATTATACTTGAAACTAGCTTGAAACCGAATTAGTTGGTTTCGATTCCACCCAAGAACTAGGTTTGGCTTTGTAAGAATCACATAATTGGTATAATATATTATTCCTATGAGTCTAGGAATTTTCTATTTTGTAAAAAATCAAGGTGCATAAAACAGATTCTTAAACCAATTCAACCATGAAACCGACCAGTTTCATTGGTTCCCAAAGAATTCCATGAACTAAAATGATGAAACTTTTTTTTTTTTTTTTTATATAAGATGGCAATTCTACGTCAAAAGCTTGTATTATTTCGTCAATAACCTTACCAACCTTTGATTTGCTTCCTCCTTTTCTCCTTTTTGAAATTTATTTAAATTAGGGATAAATAAAACAAAAAAATAGAGGAAGAAAAAGGAGGGAGACGTTGACAGCAAAAGTCTCTGCCAAAGCTCTTCTATAAATAGGCGCAGATTCCTTGGTCTCAAATCCCAAAACAAGCTCCCATCAAAACCAGGTTCTTGCTCCTCCAATGGCCGTACTAACGAAGCAAGACCCTCCTCCGCCGCCTCCTGCTCTCGTGGACTCCATCGATGAGATCACGAGGATCTACAGATCGCTCCCTCCACGACCCGCCATCGAGGAAGTTGAAGCCGCTGCGTCGGTGCTCGGGACGGTGGACTCCGAAGAGAAGGCGAAGCTGGAGGAGATCTCGAGACAGGAGCTTCCCAAGGACGTCCCCGCGGAGGTCTGCGCCGTCCTGAAGGAAGTGAAGAGGACCATGGTCTTGTTCCAGAGCCACGAGCAGAAGAAGGAGGCTCGGTACGTGATTCAGGTGGACGGGATGTTTCGGAAGTTCGACGAGCTCATTCAGAGAGCGTCTGAGCTGGTCTCTGGAGGCGGCGCCGGCGGCGACCGTAGGGATGTGAGATTCGAGGACCCGGTTGAGAGAATTGTGAGAGAGGGTGAGACTACGCAGCAGAATCTTGCGGGCAGCATGGTTGATGATGAAACAGAGAAAGAGAGTTTGAGAAAGTTGGTGAAGAGTGCTCCCGCAAAAGCGACGATCCCTACAGGTTCGAGTCGGTTCGTTTCCCTTGGTTTTTCTCATCTGGGTTTTCGCCTTTTCTTTTCTATTCATGCTAGTTTTGAGTGTTCTTGATGTGATTTCTTGTAAAAGCAACTAAATTACAGGGCAAAAAGCAGAAAAAAAGCAGAAATTCTAACTTAAAGATTCCTGATTTTCATGCTTTCATTGATATCTAGGATCTTGTAGCAGTGCATAGTTATTGAATCATGATCGTAATTTGTCATTCGTGAAATATCATTATTTTCTGTTGACGTGTTGTTTCGATTCCATATTTGAAGACTGAAGTTTCTCGACTCGCATTTTCAGTTGAGGCAGATTCTGAGAAATTGAGCCTAATGAAGGCGGCTGCCCTCATTGAGAACTCTGCAAAAACCGGAGCTGAAGCCCTCGATCTCAGGGGGAAGTTGATGGATCAAATCGAGTGGCTTCCCATGTCACTGGGGAAACTATCTGAAGTCACTGAGTTAGACATATCAGAAAATCGAATCATGGCTCTTCCGTCCTCCATCGGCGACCTAAGGGCCTTGAGGAAGCTATCCATGAGCTCCAACCAGCTCATCAATCTTCCTGAATCGTTTGGCGAGCTAATCAATCTCCAAGATCTTGATCTCCAAGCCAACAGATTGCGATCCTTGCCCGCTTCCTTTGGAAACTTGTCTAGTCTTGTCAATCTCAATCTAAGCTCGAATGACATTACCCAATTGCCCAATTCCTTAGGGAATCTGGAATCTTTACAGAAACTAAATGTGGAAACCAATGAGCTTGAGGAGCTTCCTTACACGATTGGCTCCTGCTCGTTGCTTGTTGAGCTAAGGCTAGATTTCAACCAGCTCAAGGCTCTTCCAGAGGCGATTGGGAAGATCAAATCCTTGGAGGTTCTCACTTTGCATTACAATCGAATCAAAGGGTTGCCTACAACTATCAGCAATCTTTCCAACTTAAGGGAACTGGACGTCAGCTTCAATGAACTTGAGTTCGTGCCCGAGACCTTGTCCTTGGTTGCGAGCCTTGAGAAGTTAAAAGTTGGGAACAACTTTGCTGATCTGAGATCCCTACCGAGATCGATAGGAAATCTTGAGATGCTCGAAGAACTTGACATAAGCAACAATCAGATAAGAGAACTGCCGGATTCTTTCAGGTTCTTGTCAAGGCTGAGAATTCTAAGAGCCGACCAGACACCCCTTGAATTGCCTCCGAGAGAAGTAGCCAGACTTGGTGCTCAGGTACTGCTTCATTACTACATGGTGCAATTCTTTAGGTTCTTTATCAGATGGTCATTTGGTTAATACTCTCTTTCAAATGCTGTTCGTCAGGCGGTCGTGCAATACATGGCAGATCACGTGGCTAAGAGAGATTCCAAGTCCAAACCGATAAAGAAGAAAAGAAGGTGGTTCTGGTTCCGGTTCTGGTTCTGCTCGGGCGCTTAGCCAAGTCAAACTTCCACAGAGAAGGACCTGGCCTGAGCCTTAACTGTTTCGCAATCTGTCCCATGTGTATATCGGAATGCATATATCATCCTTATTTCTATGTCTATTTATTCAAGCATTCTGTTCTGTGTAAATCTTTGGCCGATATCAGTTTGTGATATCGAAATTCTGTACATATTACAGTTCAATGCGCAACTTATGCCCATGAACATAGACTATGCTTGGTGCCGATCTTCTCATGCATCTGGACTTGTGGAAAAGGAAGAATTTTCTTCTCGAGTAAAGTCAATCTTAACGGCTTGATGTCGATTCCTTTGATCTTTACATGCCTTGACAGATGCAAACAGTATGCATCAACCGGGCCACAAATCACTTCAACTTATCTGTAATCTCACGGTGCAAAACCCTCACTAAACGGAGCTTGGAGTTGACGGATGCATTAAAAAACTTACACGACACAGCTCTTTTCTTAAGCTACAAGACAACGGTCTCCATCGTCCATTAGCACATAAATCCTTATCCTAATCCAACCGATAAGGATGACCTCGGAAGCCAATGTCTACGCTACCCCGGTACTGATACGCAAATGTTCTTCCCTTGCTTTACTCCTTTCACTCTTTTGGAGGGTCGTGGTCACCGACAAATCATCGCGATTATTCAAACATCGAAAGTATTCATCAACACCTAAGGCTAGGATTACATTCCAACTTCCCATGTCTTGCATGCAATTGTATATTCACGGAATCACCAGCTTTCCGCCCTTACAAGGCTACCCTCGAGCTTCAACCGGGGAAGTGCTATCTGCTGAACTCGACGGACCCAAATGAGAGCAAAGCAATAGGATTTTCTAGTATAATCTTTTATGAGGAGAAGACCAACGTTTCCAGCATAAAATATGGTTTCGGGCAATGACGTTTGCGGGATTATTTAAAGAGGGGGCTACCTAGATTTTCTTGCTGATTATCTCCTAAATCCAGCTATCGATTTTCCCCAAACCAATGGGCTCGAATTCGTCGATGGTATCCCCGATCTACATGCCTGGTTTCTCGCTTTGGATGGGGAGTGGACCTACCTCGGAATCTTGGGGATAGGCCCGCTTCATAAGCATCGGGGCATTGATTAGGACATCTTCCTAATTCCTCATAATATTCTCCGCTAGATGCGAGCACCTTCGCTAGTAAACGCTAATTAAAGTGGAGAACCCGTTTGGAGAATTGATTTTACTAATTTTCAATCGCATAGGGAAGACGTCATTTGGGGTCGAGCCACAGAGAAGGGAAAACCGCTTACAACATTCTTGTTTATTTTTTATTTTATTTTTTAAAAATTAAGGGATGTAAGTGGTCATTATCTTTACAATGGTATTAGTATTCATGGAGATGCAATGCGTGGGTAGGAAGAAAACTATATTACGTGGAATAGATGTCACATGAAGAAATTATTGTTTGACATTGAATCTAGAGTTAATCGGTTCAAGGGTTGGAATTTAGGGTGGGAAGTTCTCACCTTGGAACCAGATCACCCACTAAGGACTAATTCCACATATGAGAACCACGAACTATCTATTGTGATCTGATTTTTGGGTGGGTCTATGGAACCGGTCTACATATATACATTGCCTCACACTCTACTACTATAAGTTGCGGGTTGCGGGTTGTTTCAAGTAAATAAAAGATGGGAAAAATTTGCAGCAGTTCAAAGAGTAGAATCTCTCTGATCTTACATGGAGATGCGATGATATGCGATGCGTGTGTAGGAAGAAAAATATATTAAGTGCGAAAGATGCCACATAAAGAAATTATCGTTTGAACCTTGAATCGTAGAGAACCAAAAACTTGTTTCATATCATTATTGTTTTAGATTTTTTTTTTTTTTGAATGGAGATTGATGATACCGACTTTTATTAATATAAGTGTTAGTACTTGTGCATGAAAAAAGTATCGGGTGATAATTGGAAGTGCAATATGTCTTGTGTCTTCTGATATTATTGTAAGTTCCACGCGATAGTAACAACTCACACCTATTTCTTGGAGTAAGAAGAGTACTTAGCGAGTGAGATCATCTAGAAATATAAATTTGACCAATATAATGAAAGACAATTTCGGTAGAATGATAATCAAATCAAATAGCCAGCTATCTTATTAGCTTTAAATTTGTCGATGACGATTTAGGGCTTGTTTGGTAATTGATCAAACAGTGCATGATTTTATTCTTTTATTCTCTGAAATAAAAAAAAAAGAATAAAAATCTATAAAGTAATTTTTTTGCTCTCGAAAATGGATTTGAAAGAGAATTAATAAGTTGAAAAAGGTTATTTCTTTATTCTTGATAAAAAATCAAATCAATTCCATTTTCTGTTTTCTTTTTTTTTTTCCTTCTTTTCTTTTCTTTTCTTTTTTCCTGTTGTTCTTCCCCTTCTTCCTTTGGCTAGTGACTTGGTTGGCACTAGGGAGGCTCGACCTTGCTAGGGATTGGCGATGCTTTGATGAGGTCACTAGCCAAAGGAGGAGGGAGAAGATGAAGAAGAAGACAACTCGAATCAATGGAAGAAGAAGAAGAAGAACATAATAAAAAAATGGATTTGAAAGAAGAAGAAGAAGAAGAAGAAGAAAAGAATAAAAATATATTTAGTAACATTTTTGTTCTCGAAAATGGATTTGAAAGAGAATTAAGAAGAAGAAGAAGAACAGGAAAAAAAAAGAACAAAAAACTATTTAGTAACTTTTTTGTTCTCGAAAATGGATTTAAAAGAGAATTAAGAAGTTGAAAAAAGTTATTTCTTTATTCTTGAAAACAAATCGAATCAATTCCATTTTTTTTCTCTCTTTTCTTTTATTTTCTTTTTTCCTGTTGTTCTTCTCCTTCTTCCTTTGGCTAGTGACTCGGTTGGCACTAGGGAGGCTCGACCTTGCTAGGGATTGGCGACGCTTTGATGAGGTCACTAGCCAAAGGAGGAGGAGGAAAAAGAATATTTCTTTATTCTTGAAAACAACTCGAATCAATTCCATTTTCTTTTTTTTTTTTTTTCCCTCTTTTCTTTTATTTTCTTTTTTCCTCTTGTTCTTCTCCTTCTTCCTTTGGCTAGTGACTTGGCCAGCACTAGGGAGGCTCAACCTTGCCAGGGATTGGCGATGCGAAGAAGAAGAAGAAGAAGAAGAAGAAGAAGAAGAAGAACAACAACAACAGGAAAAAAAGAAGAAAAATCTATTTAGTAATTTTTTTGTTCTTGAAAATGGATTTGAAAGAGAATTAAGAAGTTGAAAAAGTTATTTCTTTATTCTTAAAAACAACTCGAATCAAGTCCATTTTTTTTTTCTTTTTTTCCCTCTTTTATTTTATTTTCTTTTTCTTGTTGTTCTTCTCCTTCTTCCTTTGGCTAGTAACTTGGCCGGCACTAGGGAGGCTCGACCTTGCTAGGGATTGGCGACGCTTTTGATGAGGTCATTGGCTAGAGGAGGAGGAGGAGTGGCGACACTTTGATGAGGTCATTGGACAAAGGAGGAAGAGGAGGAGAAGAAGAAGAGGAAAAGGAAAAAAAGAGAAAAATATAATAAAATTATTGAAAAATTAAAGAAAAAAAGAAGAAGAAGAAAGAGAAAATATAATAAAATTATTTAAAAAATTAAAAATTATAATTCATAAAAGAATTTGAGGTCTTACCGTGTTTTTATCTTGAGAATATAAATTTTAGACAATTATTAAACGCCTTTAAATGTTCGAAAACTCATATCGGGAACATAATTAAAAAAAAATCATTTTTAAGGAAAAATTATTCAGAGAAATAGAATGGTTACCAAATAGGCTCTTAGTAGGCGTTAACATGGTCATTGGACAACCTCATTAGCTTTAGACTAGGTCACCAATGACAAGATTACGTGCAACCAAGAGAGATTGACATTTACGATTTCCTAGCCAAAGCAATAATAAGTAATGCATTTATGAAAAATAAAATAAATTTATTTACTAAATTAGGATATTTAATCAAATGGAGTGATGAAATTAAGATAATCTATATATCATCTGGCAAATCAAAATTAAAAAAAAAAAGGAGGAAAAAATCAAGACCATAATGGATTACGGGCACAAATGATTGGTTTTAGAGCGAATCGTTTCCTACTGAATGAGAAGGTTCGTTTCTCATTTTGTGTCTTGGATCTTTAATGAATGAAAATATCAATATAAAAAAAACGCTGAACATTGTGATAAAATCTGATTGAGTATATTGACTTTCTAGCAAAAGAAAAGTATCAGTCCGGTCCGATAATCTGGGTGGTTCAATCTGCACTTGAAATTGAAAATTGGACCGATAATCATTGGTTTCAAATTTCAGGATTGAAAACTGATCGGGCCGGTTCGGTTCGGTTCGGTGACAGTGCTCTCCCTTAATTACAAGCAAAAGCCCGGCCCAAGCCCGGCCCAAGCCCGGCGTCTCCGCGGCGTTCGGGAGCTCTGATGCTCTGAATTCTGCATCGTCTCTCTGCTCTCCGCGATCGACCGACGCAACAGTGTCGCGAATTCCGGCAACTTCTTCGTTGTCCAGTCGCGGTTTCGTCTTTAGCATCTTCGATGCGCAGAGCGACGAGCATCGCGAAGCGAAGCGCGGAGATTCTCTCCGTCTTCGGCGATCTTGCTTCTTTTGATCGTCTATGCGGACGTAAGTTGGGTATTCTATGGCTTGAATTTGATCGTCTTCTAAACTTCAGTTTTCTCTCTTTCCTCTGGAAATTCGACTTTTCGGTTTAGAGTTTTCGGGCGGGAACTGGAGCCTGTTTTGATCTGGGTTTGTGTGTCAGAATTACGGGTCGAACTTTTCTTGCAATGGGAGAATGCGGCGAGCCATCGTTTGATGAATATCATAATGCAGTGCCAAGAAGAACTCCATCACAGGTCGCCGAGTCGGAGGCATAGCCTCTGGGTGTTAATGAAGACGATTAGAATCTTCCTGTAAAAGTAATTTGAGTAATCCATCTTTTGGTATGCGCTGCTTTGTTGCATTTGTAGCAATGAGTGAGGCAATAATTTCATGACAATGAGACACGTTATTGTTTTATTTTCTTGATTTTCTTGAACAGCCACCACGATTTTTTATTCATGGAAACAGTGCTTGAGCTTTGGCTACCGAGCTGTATGGCTATGTAATGGTGACTTGAATAAGCCAGTGGAGTTGGAACACTTCATGTGGATATCATTTTGCAGATGTGGAACATAGAGTTTTACAAATGATCAAAGCTACCCTAATTTGGAGTGGTTGTTGGTCCTGCTGTCTGAGATAAACCATGTCTTGGTCAGAATTTTTTTACATGGTTTTCTTGCGATAGCAATTGAAATTTATGGTAAGGTTAGAAACTTCATGAACCTTTATGCCATTTTAATTCATATCAGATCTGAAGGCATCATTTTAGATGAGTGAATGGGGAGCGAAACTAGAGAAGTTAGAAATGGCTTAGACTGACTTCCCATGTTTTCTTGACAGGTAAATAGCACGATACATAAAGTCTATTAAATGCATGACTTCGGACACTGTATGAGGAGACAGGGAATTACTGAGCCAATGCCGATAATGAAGCCTGTACCTCACATGGAATTCTCAAATGCTTGAAACGTTTTGATATCGAGATTGAAAGTGTAGAGACAATGTCCCCGCTGGAGGTGAAGAATTGAGGAAAGAGTAACGTCGGAGACAAATATACATTGGCCTTTTGACAACATTAAGGAGGTTGAGGGTTGAAAAGGTTCAATCTAAGCTATTGGCACCGAATTCTTTCGTTGAAGATGATAGCATAAGAATGGTATCTGAATGCAAACGGAATCAGAGATTCATGGAAGAAGCAGAATATTTTTGCAAGTATCTGAGTACTAACATTCTCTCTAGTGAGAAGGCTGCTAATATCTCTGGTTTATGATGGAGCCAGAAATCTTATGGACTGACATAATGCAATTTCAACATGGCGATAAGCGAGTGGAAAAAATTCAGGCACTATGCATTATCTTCCTCTGCACATGTTTGTCAGTATGGGTAGTAAAGTTTCCACTCTCCCAATATTTGAACTAGTGTTAATAATCGAGCAAACTTGAGTTCTCAGTTTTTGCAATGCTTCTCTCTGCATGCAACTTAAGCATTTTATAATGTCATGGATTTTGAAATGCTGGCCTTGGGCTCTTTTCGACACAAACACCATGTTAATTGAAGGCGAAAAAATTGATCGACAATTTTTTTATTTGGGATTTTCTTTGGTGGGGAAAACCATCTAGAGACGCACTCTTTGCGACTGCTCAGAAATGCTTACAAGGTAGGCATGATATTTGGCTCTGACCATGAGTTTCTTCTCCATGTTACCTTGTCATTATGAACCTAGCAAATTGTGGCTGGAACTTGAGTTGCTAATTTTTGCATTTGCAAGGCATCTAGGGATTCCCACAATATTACATGTCTGCATCAGATGGCATGGCATTGCATATCTGGACAAGAGGAAGTGATTTCCAAAATCTTTTTGATTTGTCTGTTGAAAGAGGCTTTCTTTCATTATTGTTCATCCAAACGAATACTTGTTTTGCTGCTACAGAGACGTTATTTTCAGTTTGGGAATATGCCTAATGTTGAATTACCTCAAATTGGTACTGAGGCTATATGGATTTTCTTTGCTTTGAGTTTATGGAGATTAAAGCTCATGTTTGACTAGGAGATACAGGTCCTTATCATCTTTTACAATGATGTGCAGATTTTGGGGGGTTCTCAAAGCGGAAAATTCTGATTTAAGGTACACTCCAAAATCATAATCTTGTCTTTTATTTTGCCTAACAAGTCAAGTTGGTTGATTGATAAGGTTGCATTAGTAGACCTTTTTAAGTGCGTGATGGTGATCTTCCTCCAGAAGACCTGCTGATATCATTCCAATGTCAGCTAGAGAAGTGGTGTGTAATGTGTATCCAAGAGGAGGTGTGTTTGGATAACTGGATTAGATTGGTTGGAAAGTTACAAATTTCAAATGCTGATGCTGCTCGAATCATAAGGGCCACTGGAGTGGTAAGGTTAGGTTTCTCATCTAAACCTCGAAACTTGTCCCTTGTCTTTCGTATTGTCTTGTCTATACCACTGATTAATGCCTGTTAACAACCGGAGAGGCATTGCTAAAAGCCACAGAACAGTCTGTTTTGTCCAGAAAGGCAATTGTGTATTTGCGGTGCAAAAAAAGCCTAAATATGGACTCAAGGTAAGTATAGTTGGCATCTCGGATGCCCAAAGCAGGATGCTTTTCCTGGTGTTTTTCCATGGAAATGCGCTCCTCAGTTATTGCTATGAGACTTCTTTTTGGCGTGGATGTTATGGAAATGCATTTAGGTGGATTTAAGGGTGCTTGAATTTGGTCATCAGAGTCATGGCAGAGTCTCCCTAACTCAACATGGGGAGGAATTCTTTGGACATTTCTAGAACTATAGCTGGAATATCCATTCGGGATCAAACTTAGAACGCGGAAAAACTGCCAAGAAATGTAAAGGACGTGTGGTCCCTTTGCATCCTTATCTATGGACCCGTTAATGGAGGTTTTGTTGTATTTCTTTAACTTATAAAGGTCACACTGCCCATCCTTGGACTTTTTTCATTATTAGCTCCCTCTTGTCCCTCTCTGCCTTATTTTTCTAGTCTCCCTTTTCCTTTTCCCTTTCGTCTCATCATTTACTTACTTTTTCTTATATTTAATTTCTCCCTGCATTCCAGCCTCATGTTCAAACACACTCTTCGCAGATATATTCACAGAATATTGCTCATCTCATGCCTGCCTGCGTGCGCGAATGTTTGAACACACATTTGTTCTGCTTTTTTAAATTGCATGGCATGTGAGAATTCGCGAGAACAGTTGAATTATTCTGCTACTGTTCTCCATGCGCGCACGAATATTTTGTTTGATGTCGTATATGGCTTCCAAACTGGTAATACAAAAGATCTTTCAGGATCTTTGAGAGTGATACATAGCAGTGGACTGCCCTCTGCCGCAACTGTTTAATCAAATGGTCTACGGATTTATCTTATCCTATGTATATGTGACAGAGGGAATTGTCGCTCCTAATCTCGACCAGTGTCCGCCTTAACATAAATCTTTACAATCCAGTGTTTCTTTTGCAGAAGGCAACTAAAGTTGTAGGAAAGTGTTCAATATGATACCGACTATTCCGTTGAAAAATTGTCGGCTGACTCCAAGTACGTTCATTAGAACGAGATGAGCATCGAAGAGCCATTCACCCTTAAATTTCACCAATTATCACCCATTGCCACTGGAGAGGACTCTCTGGTGCGGTCACCTCAAGTAAGGAACTCTGAATCAGGAAAAACATGGGTGTACTAGTCTTGACTGAGGGAAACGTGTACTGCGTTAGGGCCTAGCATTTTTCTTTTAGGTAGCTGCCAAAGCACAGAGTGCAGGAATCAAATTGAACTGGCAGCTAGCAAAGTTTGAACTTTCCATCTTCTCTCTTATACCAAACATGTTGTCTTACCATATACATATTTGGAGGGTCTTGTCGCTGCGACCCTCGTTAACGCATGATACTTGTCCCAAGAAGAATCCTAATACTAAACCCTCTGATTTTTTGCCTCGGTTCTATTGGCGACGCGTGATATCAGCAGAATATCTCCGTTCGCAATCATCTAGGGCAAACCGCGAAATTTGATGATAGATAAGGAGAATAACGCAGGACCACCACCAACTAAAAAGCTACTGGCCATCTCAATCCAGTTGCAGACAGCGCAAAGATGGATGCGACCGACGGCCGAGATCCGCCGGTCGTGTGTGACGTGGGCTGGTTGGGACCCTTCGATGTCCAGAGGGGAGAGGAACCTGGGGCCAATGCCACCGTTCACATGCATGTACTGTAGGAAGCCAATGGGAGCCATAACAGCGAGAGGGAGGGGTGGGGGTTGAGGGGGCCCACGGTCTCTTGGGAAAGGGTTGATCTTGATATGCCACCAACAGAGGGAAATTGGATAGTTGATTTATCACTTCTACCAGAGCAGAGGAGCTAGGAGTTGAAAGCTTGGAAAGGGAAAGAAAGAATCTGTAAGAGAAGGCAGATAGGCTTTAGAAAGACCCAAATGGAACTGCACCTTAGGACGCCCGGCCTCACGTCCTCAAGGTCTTTCTCAGGGCCCTTGTGCCTTGATAATAACCCGGATGAGGTGGGATTGAGATATATTGGCTAATAAGATTAGTCTGGTGCTTTAAGAAGTTTGGACAACTTGGCGCTATAAAAGAGAGTTAAAAATCACTTCTTTTAACGCCATTTTTCTCACTTACATCTTCCATTCATTGCCCCCACCCCCTCTCTCTCTCTCTCTCTCTCTCTCTCTCTCTCTCTTTCTCTCTCTTCCCACTTCACCTGCAACCTGGAGAGTGGAGAGGTATGCTCGTGCCCCCACTTCATAATGGCCACTGAATTTTCCTTGGCTTTGGCCTTTTGAAGCATCTATTAAACTGAGGTGTGCGACACACTTAAATGCAGTTGAATCGATCCCTATAGAAAATGGCCGGGTAGTTTAGGGAGAAATCGGAGCTTACTATTTAATTTTGGTAGTCCAAAATCAGTTCTTTGTCTAATAATCTGATATCTTATTGAGCTTCTGTTGCTCAGATTTCTTTGCTTTCTACAAGTTTCTTTCCATTTTTACTTGTGAAAACCGAGTCTCTACTAATGCATCGTGTTTTGCTATATGTTGTCTGCCAGATACAGATGTGATGAGAGAGAGAGAAGCATACTCTGAGTCTGAGATTGCAGAATATTGAGAGCTTTGAAGAAGGCAATCCCTAATCTGCAGGGTTGATACAATGCCGGTTCCTCTCGCTCCATATCCGACTCCTGCAACAACACCTTATACTCCTCCGCCTGTGAATGGTACCTTCCTATTCTTAGCTCCTTTTTTGATCTTGGGAGGATTCTAAGTATGTCCCTCAATCGGTTCATCAGAAAATGGAGTTTAGACGATGGACTCTCAGGATACAACAGTTGAAACTGCTAAAGTGCCAGCTGAAGCATTCTATTTATGTTCTTGTCCAGTTCACTTCACTTATCGCTTTAATTATTGAAGATTCTATGATAATGCCCCAAAACTAAGCAGATGACTTTTGTATTGGCATTGGAAGGACAATGAATCAATTGCTAAATGGAGGATAACTAAATTTGCTGAGTTTAAGAGAAAATGGCAGCTTCACTTTCGAAAGGATAAGCAATTAGCTGAGGAAGATTGCCAAAATTCCATTTTGTTTTTCAGTAGAAAATCTGTAAACTGCTGCAAGAAACCTCCAGCTTCACTTCCAAAAGTTCAGCACTTTCGCTAATCTCGTCTGTTCTGGGTGTAGAAATTTCTAAAATCTGAAATGCACTTTGTTGGTGCTCAGGTACACAGAGCCAGCTTGTCTGTTCTGGGTGTAGGAATCTCTTGCTTTATCCGGCAGGAGCGACCTCCGTTTGCTGCGCGGTTTGCAATGCGGTCACTGCAGTTCCTCCTCCAGGTAACTTTCTCGGCCAGCAGTTTGTAAATTATAAACTTTAATTAAATTATTCAATCCTCTTGATTTTACGAAACAACTGAAGTCTGGAATAACAAATTAGTGTCTGTTCTTGTGTGAGTCATGACAGGCACTGAAATGGCCCAGTTGGTATGCGGAGGCTGCCACACCTTACTCATGTACATCCGAGGAGCGACAAGTGTACAGTGCTCCTGTTGTCACACAGTCAACCTAGCCTTGGAAGGTATCGGATCATCAATGAATTTTAAATGTCATCACATGCTCCCCTTGTTTTTTCACTTTGATCGTCCAATATGTTGAAATGGGATGTTCCAAATGCTCATTTGATTCGTAACGCTTATTGAGGGGCTGATCTTATACACCGAATGGGTATTGCAACAGCAAATCAGGTGGCACACGTCAACTGCGGGAATTGCAGGATGCTCCTGATGTACCAATATGGAGCACGGTCAGTCAAATGCGCCGTTTGCAATTTTGTTACATCAGTCGGCGTGAGTCTCATTTTCCTTTCTTTTGACGTCTTTGGTGTCTATCCTTTGAGATACCCTGTAATTATCCACCGCAATTTCCGCATTTTCCATTGGACTTTGCCGTACTTTGTCAATTCCTAGTTTTTAGATGTACGCAATTTGTTCGGTGAGAAATATCTACAAGTCAAGCACTGGATATCCTCAAACCTATTACACAATGGTAAACTTGGGTTTTTGTTTGGATGTTGCAGGCTTCGTCAAGCACACTGGAACAGAAGTACACCAGCTAGAATTAGCAATAAACCTACCGGTCACAGGCCTCACAACAACTCATGGTTAGAATACTTCTATTCTACCGCCGCCGCCGCCACTGCACATCAGCGTCATGAATGCAAGCAGAGAAAATCCCTACTAGTTTAACTTGTATAGAGTTAAAATCTTTTTTCCTTGCTGCGTGACCTTTCAATGAATAAGTAGTTTTCAGGTTTTGGCAGGTTTGGGCGTATGAGTCTAGTACTTGTAATGACAGAGACTCTCTCTCTTCCTG
The DNA here is from genome assembly GCA_014182555.1 of Eucalyptus erythrocorys. NCBI lineage: Eukaryota > Viridiplantae > Streptophyta > Magnoliopsida > Myrtales > Myrtaceae > Eucalyptus > Eucalyptus erythrocorys. Next base: position 16,830,132 of record CM024602.1, read on the forward strand.
CTGTCAATGCATTTGGATAAGGAGAGGAAAAAGGGAGGAGAACTTCATTTTCCAATCTGCTTACTTTAACATGGCACTAAAACATGTCCTCAAACACACGGCACACACCCTTATCCTCAACCCGGTATTATCCTTTTGAAATTCAACAGAGATTCGATTCAGCCACCAGTAAGGACAAAATCAGGCGCTTGTTTTCAAACGAAATGACAAAGTTACGTGATGAAACCTGCTAAACGAACTCATCCACATTCTTAACAACAGAAAGACCACAAAGCCTCTCTCACCTCAATTTGTGGATCTGGAACCGAGTCTCATTGGATAGTGATTACAAGCAGCCTCTTTTTCTCTAGATGGAGACGTGTTTACGCGAGGATCACGGCCTTAACCCACGTGACGAAAGCAAAGTTTAATGTCAACAGCATTGATTAGTTTGATGTTTGAACCGTATGCTGGATTCAGAAAACTTGAGAGAGCTCCTTTGTCCCACCACTGCCGACTAACACGATTTTCTTTATTTTTCATTCAATGTGCACACCAATCTCGGGTATCAACTGGCCAACTCTACGCATAAACAGCTGCGGTTAGAACCCTTTGAGCAGGCATCCAGGATGATAGTGCTTCGACAACAATAATGAAACTGCCCTTTTTATTCATTTGTATAGGGTCTATGTCGGCTTCGTCAGAAGGCTCCCATAATTTGTCACATCAGCTCCAGAAGAATAAGTTGCGTTGGAATTGAGAAAGTTTCGAGAATTTTATAGTTACCTACAAGGAGTAATAGTGGCCGCGGTTCGTTGAGGTACTTCTGCGACGGTCCCCGTCCACTAGCCAGCTGGCCCATGAATTCTTCTGATCGGGCCGGCCAGACGGAATGGGCGGGCCCTACTGACCTAAATCGTACAATTTAATAGCTGAGTCAATGAGGAGTCATACGGTGGATATGTTTAGGAACATAATAATCTGTGATGAAAAGATGTCAACATGTACTTGTGGGGGATACCTTGTGTAGGGGACTCTGCACATTAATTCAGTTTTTCAGAGATACAAATGCAATCTAATCAAGGAAATTTCCGTATCAAAAAAACACGACTCTCTTCGGGACTGACCATAAATGGCTTTTTGAGATAGATGTAGATAAATTAAAAGCTCCCTAGCAATGGACACGAATCTTTTCTTCTCACACAGCTCGAGAAGTTAGAAGATATGTTTAGATGATTGGCCAAATTCAATAAAAACACGCTCTATCATTTCTTACTCTTTATGATGTTCTGTCTTGTAACAAGTTTGATGAAGTAGGTTCCGTCGCATAATCTCAAACTTGTAACTTGATCCAACATTTTAAGCGTTTGATAATGGGTAATTAGGGATAAGAATAACAAGAGTGTCATAACTTTCGTATGACATTTACTTGAATGTCATTACGTTTCTTTGCCTAGTTAAGTACCAAATCGGAGTAAAATCAATCATTTGATTGTCATTTCCAATAAATCGTGTTATGTGGATTTTTTTTCCTTTTTTTTTTTTTTATAAATATTTTGGCCTTTTTCTATGCCGGCGATGATCTGCCAGCCATGAAGGCCTCGTCTAGACTAGGCAAGGGCCACAAAGGCTCTGGGCAAGGCCATCGCCAACTGCAAGTGAAGGCCTTTGCTACCTTGCCGACAACCAATGCACTCAAGTAAATGCCGCATGAAAGTTATGACATTCCTAATGTACTTATCCTAAAATGCTTACACATGGGTTCCTTGAAGGGATGGCTATATAAATATCTAAAAAAATTATCAATTTAGTCTTATACTTATAATTTGGATGTCAATTCAATCTTAACTTTCCAATTTTGTCAATATAGTACTACACATTTACACAATATTTAAATATAGTCTTTCCTGCCAATTGTCGTCGCAAATTATGATATGGAAATCAACAAATTGCCCATGTCAGCACGTGGCCTACGATGACTAGACACCACATCAATGATTTTCGGTGCCAATTGGTTGAAAAGATTACATTGAAATGTGGCCCAAGTGTTTACTACATTGACAAATATGAAAAGTAGAGTTGATTAAGTGGAATAATTAGTTGTTGACAAGAAAATTATGACAATTGTAAATGCATTAAAAAACAATCCAATCAAACCTTTGGCAAATGCATTTTTTTTAATCATTTCTAAATGCATTGGAATTTCCAAAGAAAGAGAAGAAAAAAAGGTAAAAAATAATGTTAAATCTACGTCCTGTAAGAGATATTATGGTCAATTTAAGGTAAAATGGGGCGTAGGGAGTCAAAAAAATGGATGAAAAAAGTGCAAGCCTTTATGCATTTATCATTTCACATAATTGCTCATCTAAATATTAAACCTAACCTACTTATTTATATTTGAATTAATGTGAGTAAAATAAGAGAGAGTATAATGGATTTCTTGAGTCAAGGGCCATATGGTGGTTGGGAAAAAGGAGAGGCAAATGAGGTAATTTATAATTAATGCTACTTATATATTAATACATAATAATTGTTTTCAGGATATTTTAATTTTGATCTTTGCTGAAAGCGAATTTTAAAATATTTTGGATTTTATATACAATGAGGCTCATTCATGAGAAGTACCTAGTTTTATATATATGGTAACACATTCTATTAATGTCTTATAAAGAATTAACTAATGCAAGGCATTTATATACATGGGACCTATTTGGTAAAGTTCATTGGGATAGTTGCATTGGCCCTCCACAACCCTTTTACTTAAAAATAAAAATGCGGGAATAAAGATAGTAGGAATGTCATAACTTTTGTATGAAGTTTACTTAAGTATCATAACTCATTTTTTTTCACTCACTTAAGTACCATATCGGAATAAAATTGATAATTTGAGAGCCATTCTTGACAAATCGTCTTATGTGGATTTTTTATTTATTAATTTTCCATTTTGACGTGGATTTTTTGTTTTTTTTTTTTATTAATTGTTCACGACAATACCAATGATGCCACGTAGGACGACCAGTGTCTATATCGGATTTTCTTGTGAGACAATTCACCAATGATACTTAGTTGATTGATTTTCAAATTTGTAATATTTAAGTGAGCGAAAAAAAAGTTATAGCATTCAAGTAAGCATCGTACGAAAGTTACGACAATCCTAATATACTTATCCCGCCTATCAAGATAGACATAGATAAATTAAAACCTCTCAAGAAATGAATATGAAGCTTTCTTCTCACATGGCTTGAGAAATTAGAAGATATGTTTAGATGATTGACGGAATTCAATACAAACATGCTCTATCATCTCTTACTCCTTATGATGTTCTACCTTGTAATGAGTTCGATGGAATAGGAGTTCCATAGTGTAATCTCAAACTTGTAACTTCATTCAATGTTTTAAGTGTTTGATAGTAGATAATTAAAAATAATAATATTATGAGTGTCAAAACTTTCGTATGACAATTATTTGAGTGTTATAAATTTTTTTGCTTACTTATTAAGTGTTAGATCGGAGTAAAATTGATCATTTGATTGTCATTTTTGGTTGTCATTTTTGGCAAATCTTCTTTTGCGGAATTTCTCTCTCTCTCTCTCTCTCTCTCTCTCTCTCTCTCTCTCGTGAATGCTGGCGATAGTCACCGGCAACCCTTATCGACCACAAAGGCCTCACCTAGACTAGGCGAGGGCTATGAAGGCTTTGGGCAAGGCCATTGCCAGCTGCAGGCGAGGAACTTTGTCTCGTTGCCGGCAATGAATGCCTTTATTAGTGGGGCTGCGAAGGCCTCGCCTAGGGCCATTGCGTCCTTGCCTAGCGCTTTCATGGCCTCATCAATTGCAGCCCTTGCCTACATTAGGTGAGGCCTTTGCAGCTAGTAGTAGCCCTTGTTGGCACCAAAAAAAAAAAAGGAGAAAAAAGATTACAAAAAATGTCTATGTCAATGTTGGTAGTGGCACATAGGACGATCAATGTTCATGTCAGATTTTTCGGTGAGGCAAATTGTCGATAGTACTTAAGTGATCGATTTTTCAAATTTGTGGTATTTAAATGCATGGAAAAAAATATTATGGCACTCGAATGACTATCATACGAAAGCTACAATGCTACTATTGTTCTTTATTAGCCCAGGTACAAGTTTGGAGTCCTGGAGTTCATTGACCCTCTTGACATAAGGGCCCCCATTACAAAATACCATTTTTAGAAAAACAAAATAACAAAGAAAAAAGTTATCGTCCATCGTTGACTAACTTAATATAGTTTTGATTACAAATAAAAGGATTAATAACATGAAAAATCCTAAATTAATATGCTGTGATAAATTTATACAAAATTAATTTTTGGGTCACCACATATTTATATAGAACCTAAAATCATGAGGGGAAATTAAGGGTACATGTTTAGATAGTCGAGATTTTTTTTTTTTTTTTGGTGAGTCAGATGGTCGAGATTGAGTTAGGAGAGATCTGCCTTGCGAAAGTGCTCACGTTCAGTCTGTTCCAAAACAGGGTTTGCAGGGGGGCCTAACGTTCAATCTGATTAAAAGTTCAAATGACTGAATCTCCATTTTGTGAGCACGAGCAAGATTTCTCTGCGCACGGACCCCGTCTGACTCAGCGCGTTAGAGAGACAAATCTCGGTGGATGTTCCTCGAAGATGCACCAGATGGCGTCCTTGCTTTCTTTTTCCTCCATCGTGTCCACACTACCACTAGCCAGACAGCACCGACAGGGTCACCGACATCGGCTATGGACACGTTCGCCACATGTTGTCCTGTAACAAGGTCCCACCGAGTACTCTTCAAACTAGCTAAACTAAGGAAAGGTAAAGATGATGAGGTGATCCGGCGAGGAGGGGTGAGCATAATCCGAATTGAGCCGGTCCATTCCTTAATTTTAGAATCAACTCGCACAGTACTGATCCTTAATTTTTTGGATCGAGGACCGGCCCTTAAGCTTGGGATCGAGGATCCGACCGGCTCAATAGGTTGGGCTCGGTTCTAGAATTAACCTGGGATCAATTGATAATTTTTTTATTATTTCATTTTATGTATTCTCTTAAAGGCGATGGAAGATAGGATTGACTCAATGGGTTCGGTCCGGTTCTAAGGTCAACTCGGGACCAATCAATAATTTTTTATTTCATTTTTTGTAATTTTTGAAAAGGTGATCGAGGATTGGATCGACTCAATGGGTTCGATGACGAGCAAGAGAAGTGAGTGGCGAGTGTTAAGTGGGGTGAGTGTCAAGTGTCGAGCGGGCAGCAACAAGCCGGGCGAGTATCGAGCGGCGAGCGGCACGAATGACCCAAAGCGAGCAAGGCAAATGTTGAGTGGCAAACGGAGAAGTTTTTTCCGATTTTGGCAAATTAAAGACTAAGAGGACAAATAAGACGAGGAAGAAAACGAGTATTAAAAAAAAGATGTCGTGATGAACTATTTATGTCATTTTGGACGCCATAAGGACTCCTCAAAAAAATATTTTCCTCATTTGTAAATTATGGTTATTAACTTATTTGTCAAAGATATTAAAAATCTAAATTATTAAAGAGTAAGGTAAAATTACTTGAACTCCTCACTAAGGAACCATTTAATGTTGTTGACGTCGTTTATTTTAGGGTTTTTTCTATATAAAAAATTATAAATAATATATTGAATATATATAATATATATAGAGTTAGGTTGATCCAAGTTGGACTGATTCTGAACTTTCAGGACTGAGGACCAATCCATATAGTGGTGGTCCATGAATTCCATAACCAAAGACTAACTTAGTCTCCCTAGAGTCGGACCAAGACCAATAGAGTTGAGTCGGTTTAGGATCGTTCTAGGGTTGACTTAAGATCGATGCTCACCCCTACTGGCGAGGGTTTCAAGACCCTAAAAGAGCCTCGAGAGAGCTTGACGAGGGCGCATGCGAATTGGAGTTCAGCTGTGATTTGCATGGTGAACGTGCGCTGTCGATGCAATGCAACGCAACATTGACGGGGCACACCTAATCTTAGCGACTTTGCGTCAAACCGCGTCTTGCGGGTTGGAGGACGAAGAAAGGGCACAGTTTGGTCAAAGCGTGGCAATGATTCCGACCACCGAACACCGTTTTGGTGGTTTGGTGGTTCGTTGTTCAATATGATGTTGAACTGTTCTATATGTACGTGCCAACCCACGTTGATTAATCCTCAAAAGCCTAGGATGATAAGGTGTGACCGGATGGTGGATCACCAGAGAGCTTTTACGTAATCTTGAGAAAATTACAAAAAAAAAAAAAAATTATCATATAGATGTCAGTTCATTTTTAATATTTTAATTTAATCAATTTAGTCATACAACTTTCCACGATTTGTCAATATAGTCATTTGGACTAAATTTTGGCCCTGTAATTGTTGACGTAGATATTGATCATTGATAATTTTTGCATTTTCACAAAATTTTATTTTTTAAAGAAAAAGAAAAAAGAAAAAATTGAAAGAAGAAAAAAATCAGAAATTCTTTTTAAAAATTGTTTATGTTAGCGTCAATTATGATATAGGATAGCTGACGTCCTCGTTAGCAATTACTAGCTAAAATTGGCATGAAGAACTATGTTGGCAAATCTTGAAATTGTTTAATGCGAGATAATTGTTTAAAAATTCTTAAGCCTATTGTACAATGGCCAATTTAGTCATAAACCTTTTAATTATGTCGATTCGAGTCTTAAATCTTTTAATGATCCGTCAACATAGTCCTAATCCTTTTCACAATTGGCTAATTTAGTTATTTTTGGCCATTTGTGGTTGAAACTTGCTGGCGTGACAATCTAGTTAGCATCGACTTTCTTATATGATATGGCTAGCACTAATTTTAACAATTTTTTTTTTTTTTTTAAATTTGATTATTATTTTTCTTTTCTTTCTCTTTTTTTCTTTGCAACTCTGGGTCGACAATCTCACTTGATTTGGTGGGGGCATTGCCCCTCATATTTGCCAAAAAAATAAAAAGGAAAGAAAAGAAAAGAAAAGAAAAGAACAAACAAAAAAATTCAGAAAAAATAAGAAGGGCTGGTTATGCCATGTGGGCTGGCTATGTCAGTGATTTCCTAATAAAATTGATTGGAATGATTAAATTGACAAATCATAAAACATTTTAGGGTTACATTAACAAATTGTTAAAATATTTAAGATTAAATTGGCATAATTGAAATGTTTAGAACTAAATTAACCGTTGTACAATAAGTTTATGACTTTTTGAATAATTATCTCTATTTATGACTAAATCGACCAAATTAAAAAGTTCAAAACCGAATTGATATCCATACTACAAATTTATGACTTTATTTTTGATAATCATCACTCTTCACATTAGTATGCCGTCTCGCAAAAGAAGCATTGCGTGATATATATGCCTCCCGCCGTTGCGAAATAGATTTCAATGTGTCTCGGGGCTGAAAAATCGACGGAAGCCGCCAACCCGATGGAAATCTAAGAACATGCCCCGACGAAGAGGAGCTGAACATGTCCCGATGGAAATCACGTGAACTTGGGGATCCACAGCATCGCGAGTATGGCCAAATACAAATTCTATATTTAGGTTTGAGCATTCGATGTCACATGTACACAAATTCTACATTGAATACAACCCGCACGAAAGCGCAATCATGTCGTAAGCTGAAATCGGCAAATTTCATTCGCCCTAATTTCCAGCTCCCAAGAGATACTCTTGCGCGTACTCTCCAACGGCTCTTTTCGGCCTGCACGCGCTCTCACGAAAGTGACCCAAAAAGCATTAATGGAAAACTACCAACGCTCTTCCTCCTCTTCATCTTTGCCTTTACATATTTACTTTCTCTCTTCCTAGCCGTTTCTCAACTCATCTCTCTCTCTCTCTCTCTCTCTCTCTCTCTCTCTCTCTCCCAAACATCTTGTGATTGTCAGCTTAATCTCATAATTTCCAGGAGCTTCTCGGTCGAGCTCCAAACAGGGCCCCCTAGATCCATTCTCTCTCCCCATGGATTGCCTGGTCTTGCCGGTCTCCATCCTGCGAAGGTGGTCTGCGGGTTCGAGATCGGGCTACCGGCCCCTCTTGGAGGAGGCGGAGCCGACGGCGGCGGCGGTGAAGGTGGTGGTGGGGAAGGAGAGGAAGGAGTTCCTGGTGGACCCTTTCGTGTTGGAAGAGAACCCTTTCCGGGTCTTGATCGATTCGGCGAGGCAGAGGGAGACGAGGAAAGAGAAGAGGGTGGTTCTGGTGAACGTGGACTCCATCTTGTTCGAGCACATGCTGTGGCTGATGCGCAACGATTCCACTTCTCTGTTCCAGCTGAATCTCAAGGACATCATCGACTTCTATGCTCAAGATTTCTAGAGAGACCCAAAAGAAGAAAAAAAAAAAAAAAAAAAAAAAAAAGAAAAAAAGAGGAGAGAAATATACAGATAGGTTAAATACTGATCGAGAGATTGTAAATTTTCGTTTGTTATAATGGGTTCTGTGCAATCAATACATAAGCGTCGAATACAATAGCATCGTGTTATTTTGAAGCTATAGGATTTCTCTGGCCCCCTTTCTCTTTGAACTGTCTGTGCTTGAATTTTACTTCATGTTCTTCAATCTATTTATTTACCTTTTCCATCTTTTAATTGAATTTCCTTTTGGGTTTTATGTTCTGGACCTCTGTTTTGTCCTTGTGATGGGCTTTGTTTCCAGCCCAAGGTAATGAAAAGCCCACCTAGACTGAGGTTTTGAAGAGACAGGCTGGGCCGACAATTAGATGAATTGGGCCTTGAGGCTGAAGATTTGTCATCGAACTATATAATAATGAATTCTAATGCTTGGGACCCAAGTGGGTATGTGCTTTATGTGATGGAATGACAAGCCAGGTCATCTAATATGATCAAGAAAACACTAAATCATAATCAAGAAAGATTTGTCGCCGAAAGATATAATAATCTGTGAATTTTAATGCTTGGGACCCAAATGAGTCAGCTTTGTGTGATGGAATGACAAGCTAGGTTGTCTAATTTGATCAAGAAAATACCCAATTACCATCAAGAAATGGAGTTCAATGTTTCATCCTCAAACCATTTCTTTTTAGGGATTTTGCACTTGCCTATCAGAACCCATGAAAGGAACAGAGTTCAAGAAGCAAACAAATAGAGAAGAAGCTAAAAGCGATCAACAGATTAATCAGAGAGTGAAACCGAGATCAGGTGGCGCTGACACAAATCTGTGAACTTCTTTCTGACCTTTGAGGAAGACAGTGGGGGATTTACAAAAGCCGTCTATGAAAAAGGGTTGCAATTCGGCTTCAAACACCCACAAGATATTCAAAACGGAGGACAAGAAGCCGAGTTTCTATTCGACCCAGCAGCAACCGGAAGCTGGACATCTTTAGTGTTGGCCATGTAACCATGTCACGACTGGATGGAAGCCCCGGGAAGGGAACGTGCTGCGCATCTTTCGGAAGCAAGTGGAAGACCTTGAGATCACGCGATGGCTGGCCCAGCCGCGATGAGCTCCCTGTCCACGCTTCCTCCCACGGCTTGGCCTAGCCCGCCGTGGAGACCGAAGCGGCAAGAACGAACTGGGCGGCGACAGAACCTCGAGAACCGACCGTAAATCTAGCCGCAGCTGGTTGCAGCAGGCTCATGTCAGTGATAGTGCAGGTCATGCTTAGTGCACGCCCCGGGCGCAATTGGCGATGCGGTTCTATGATTGGGCCTGGAGACAGTTGGCGATCTCCAGGTCACGATCAACAGCGGCTTCGGCTAGTTTTCGGAGCTCTAGGCCTGTGCCATTCGCTGGCATTGATCGTGCTAAGCTCTAGGGTTTGGCAGGGCGCTCTGTCGTGGGGGGTCCCCGCCGGAGAAATTGACGATTGTGGTTGTTGCAAGGGTTACATATCAGTCTGATCAAGCACTTGTTAACCCATTTTGGTGATCCCCACAAAGAGTTGAATCAATCCGAATTTTGTGGATGCGAACAAAAATTTTCTCTACATTCGGACAGTCTAAAACTCATGTTGGGGGTGCTATAGAGAAACAAATTTTAGTAGGTGTGCTGCAGAGATGTGCCAAATGGTGTCTCAATTTATCTTGGCTTTTCCCACAAACCACGACGTTCAAAAAGTTATTGATATTTAGGGTAAGTTATATAAACTCCCCTGACTTTGGGGGCAATACATGTTTGCCTCTAAACTTTCTAATACCATACATTACCTACTTAAACTTTCGTTATGATATAACAACTAATCATCCGTTATATTTTCTGTTAGCACGTACAATGCACATGACAAAAAAGGCGTAAAAGTGTATTTTTCCTCATTTTTTTTTTCAAGTAAATCTCTCCCGTGCCTTTGATTTTTGTAAAAATGAAAAAAAAAAAAAAAAAGAGAGAGAGAAAAATTACTAAAATATTAATATCAATAAAAATTGTTCGTAGCTACATTAAAAAATAAAAGTTGTCATAGTTGATGGATATATTAATGGAAACAAAAATAAGTAGGTTCAATAGCAAAAATATCAAATTACGAGAATTAGATACTCCTTATGTAAATATAAATGGTTAATCAAATTTTAAAAAAGATTGATCACTTAAAAAATGTAAAAATATCACTTACAATTTTGGTTAATCATTTTCTTTTATGAGTTAAGGGACCATTTCCTATTATAATTTTTTGTAAAAAATATTTTGTCGATAAATAATTTTTTTTTCGTATGAATTATCTCTTTAAATTTTTTAAATGTTGTTGGCCTAGTGGTTTGGGCTTAAATAAAAGCAAAAAATATATTTTTTTCCCTTAAAAAATTAAAATAACATTCAAATTTCAAAAGATTATAAAAAAATTATATGTGAATCTACGCATTACTATTTGAGTGTAGTAGCAACTTACAAGTTTTAAATAATCAAAGTGCGTAAGCCGTAAGATTTAGATTAAACAAAAGGTAAAAAGTAAAAGTCCATCCAAATAGTGCTAATATTTTAACAATTTTATTTAAGCTGTGTTTATTCTTTTTCTTAAAGCATCATATTTCATTCTATTAAAATGGCTATACTTATCAATTTTATTTAAATTCATCATTCAATTTTATTTTTTATACTCGTTTACTCTATTATTAGTATATTAGTTAATTTACTTTTCTTCTTTATTCTTTTTTTTTTTTAACATATAATTTTAGAAACTAAGAGCAAAATAGTAGTTTTACCTCCTAAAAAAAATGCATTGCACAGACAAGGAAAAATTACGAAGGGTTAACGGTTATAACAAAATAAAAATTCAAGTATATCTTGTAATAGTTGAAAGTTCGAGGCATACATGTACTATATCTAAAGTTCAGAGGGTATAATATTAACTACTAGAATTCTTGTGCACTGCACGTGGGCTGCACAACGTTTTTGGTCTATCGAATTATTACTTGAAAGTCTCAATTTGAAACATAGATTGAAAGAAATAGATTTGAAACACAAAGCTTACCATAAAGTACTACAAGGGTTTTTATGTTTCCTCCTCCTACTAGGATAATTAGCCATCCTGCATTTACCATTCTTATATGCAGAGTAATCTCATGTAATCTATGACATTATTAATGTGGTTATCGTGAAAACTAATTTATATTTCCTATGTCCATGACATAATAGGATCATGGTCTTAGCACGATTGAATACTAGGGATGGGTGATTTCAAGTTCCATTCAAGTTCTTGGTGGAATCTATTCATCAAAATGGGTTCCCTAATTTTTGGAATCTAAAATCTATCATATATGCCTAGGGACCTGGAACTTATCTTGTCACAGGTTCCGAGGTTAGTTTTAATGTCTATCCAAGTTTCACCTATGCTATTAATTGAATAATTGTAGTGAATTATTACTTCTAATAATCACAATTTACTACAATCCATTAATCACAACTTATCCATTATCAATCCAGATTCTACTTGTATTCTTAATTGAACAATTTTTGTGAATATCACCTTTAATAGCCACCATTTACTATAATCCACTAATCACAACTCATATATAGACACACAAAATTATGGATTTTGTAATCATAAATATCGTTGGGAATAGAAGTTCAGACCAATGGTTTCATATTACACATTCATAAATGGACTTCATGGAATGCAGTAGCATTGCACAAATACATAGAACAAGAAAAATATCAAAAATTGTTTTAGGTTTTCGATTTGGAATAAGGACCTTAATTTTTGGAACCTAAAACCTATCTTACATATCCTAGAACCTGGACCAGTTTGGTTTTTAGGTTCTTGATTCTACCTTAAAACTATGCTCACCCCTATTGAATACTATAACAATATGGCATGACATCTAGAAGTGGGAGATGTACTCGAGAACTTGATGTTGTGATATCCTGGTAAATCAACTGGGTGCCCTACATAACCAATTATACTATTAACTTAAGTTCAAAAAGTGGTGTAAAGGATACTTTTTATTATTTATAAACTATTACGATGACTGCATTGTCGATATTAACTTCAACAAGTTACTTGAATGATAATTAAGTTTTCTACATAATTTCCTCTGGCACCACATAAGATTAAAGAGATCATGATGTTATTATTAGTATCATGTTAACCGATTTACCCAAACTGAAATTACTTGTTCAATATTTTTCTTACCGGTAATGTTGATTATGAATCTCCAGTTTATGTTACAGTTGTTAGCTTCATTAAACTAATATAGTAATCTACTAAGATTAAGGGGAAAGAAGTCAAAGATATGTTTAAAGAAGAAAGTTAGCAATAATTGATTAGCCCCATATTCGCCATTTATGTTGCCATTATCATTGTAGTTGCCTGGACCACAATCACTGCCACACTGTCCACATAACAATAAACAAATCCTCGAAGAGTCTGATTATTGATTTGATTATTGCAAATTGCATTTATACAAATACTATGCCAATTAAAGAAGTTCTTAGTAAAACTCAAGAATCTCTCGGTCGTTGATTATTTTCAATAGCAAGAGGCTAAAAATGTTTGTTCTTATGAGACAAGCCGGTCATAGTTTTATATTTTTGCAGTATGCTTTACTAGTCTAGGTCGGCATGTTTAGAGCAACTATCAACCTCTTTAGGGTTCCAAGAACATTTTGTTTGCTTCCTCCTATATCACAACCCGTTATCCTCGATCTAACCGAAATCAAAATTAGCATCGAAAGTATAATATAACCAGAAAGGTCTGGTTCGAGTACTGATTCACAGGTTCTCTGTGACCTAAATTGAACTTTTGAAGAAATTCACGAAGGCCTAGTATCAACAAAATAAATGTTATTTAGCAAAGCAAATCTAAAGCTTTTTTTCAGCAGCTGATTGGCGATGATGCTAATTGATTCAGCTACATCAAACCTAATCACCAGTCAGGCTTAAACAGATGAAATATTTGTGTCTACTCAATGTCGTTTTAGCGACACCTACGACCGGCTTAATTCATTCATGGCGATTAGTAGCTTGTGCAACCCTTCATATTGATCATGTAAATCTATTTGTGTCCAAAAATGTGAAGTTTAAGGTGTCTGGGTTGAAAATCACTTTGAGGGAGAATTATTTGCGAGGGAGCATCTTCTACAGATCATTAAGGAATCAAATTCAGTCCTCCTGAGATAAGCACTAATTATCCTTTCACCAATTTTAATTTCTAATGTTGGAAGCGAACATTTTATGTACAATCAGCCATATAGTGAGCAACTCAGCAGCAATCGAAGAAGTGGAGAATAAAGACTTTTGAGTACACTACAGAACTGTTAACAATATTTAAGTGCACTTCCCGTGGAAAATGTATGTAGAACCCTATATAAATTAATGAACCTAATGACCTCGTTCACAAAAGGCCGGAGAAGGTGGGTCTTGAATAGGATATGATGCAAAAGGTTGGAATAGCTGCCTTTCGGACAATTTGGTGCACTTATTAAACTAATGTTATTATCTAAAGGTAAAGAAAGCAGTTAAGACTGATCTCTTTCATTTATTTCTTTTGTTAAACAATGAGGTACAATCCCTTTTCTTTGAACTACTAAAGCTGGAGGAGTTTGCGTAGGCTTTAAAAGGTTACTAATCGCAAAATTTAGGTGAATTTGCTGGTGAAGCTGGGTTTTTTATTTTGTTGAAGAAAGAAAAAGGAAGTGAAGGATGGATAAAACCAATCACAGTGCACGAAATAGACGGTCTAATAAAGCGAGTTTAGAAATGATTAATTTACTCTGGGTCATTCATTATGTCCTGAAGTTCTGCTACAAACACCACCAAAGAAGGCAAAAGAGACTGAACCAATAACCTAGAGAGACTAAACAATATTGCTTATGTTCACTTCGAGAGCTAAAAATTTAAGGAAGATAGAACGCGAACCGTGCTGCGCTTTGTGCGCTTATACCCACGAGACATCTGTCCAAATAACTCAATATGCACACAACGCTGTCTATGGATTTTCCATTAAAGAAGATCAATGAAGGAGACAATAAGTTGTTTTTTGACGAGGGAAAGCTAGGGGTCGTATGTTTTAGGTGAATTCCTAAGGAATGATATTCTAATTCAAAACAAGTCATATTAAAAAAAACAAATTCCAAGTTTCAGAAATCATCCTCCAGCAATGATTTGAAACCGAGATTTGTACAACTATCTACTCCGAAGATAACCCAAAGAAAATCATATCATGTTTCTATGCTTCCTGCCCATGTTTCAGCCTGGTTTTGAAGCTACGAGAAGAAGATGAACGGGCATGCTAATTAAACTCCTAGCTGTCTCTTTTCCAAGAGATCAAATGAATGTACAAATAATTCCGAGAATAATATGACGCACTACAGATAAAATTACATAGAGAACTACGTGATATGAACTCTTGCACTTTCCTAAGTTGCAATTACCTTTTTTTTTTGGGAGAGGTGACTGGAATATATAATCACCTTCTAGTCATCATCTAGCATTGCCAAAAGGATTGATGAGCTGACCAAGAAGGCATTTTCAGATGGAGAACAGGATTGCTATAGCTGAATCTCGAAAAACCAAATTCCGAGTAAATCATTGAGACTAAAAAATGACGGTTACTACCAAATGCTAGCAGTTCTTATCTCCTTCGAGCGAACCCGCTGCCTGTAGATCATGTTTTTCAGTGCTGTATTTATTATGTTGCTGAAATCAATGCACAGCCAAAGCAATGACATGTCCCGAAAATTCAATAAGAGTTAAACTAGATTCGGACAGTAATTTTGTTAGTACTTCAAAGTGCATTTGACACATGAGCGGGAGATTCACCTGGCCAGGCGTTTGTTATTTAGTAATAGAAATAGAAGGTTTACATTTTAAGGCAACTAAAATGTCTCCAAATACAATCAACAAAGCTGCTAAAACACATAATTAGTAGAGTTGAATTAATTCTCAAACCATTTCTCGTGAAGGAGTTTGCACTTCGACATAGTGATCGAGAAGAAAAGACTATTTTCAGAACCCAAAGAGGAACCAAATTCAAGGAGTTACAGACAAAAGAGAAGCTAAAAAAGATCAACAGAATCAGAACGTCAAACCATGATGATGGCACTAACAAATCTATAAACTTTTTTCTGACCTTGGATATTAGCGTAGCTCTTTACCAATCGATGATCACACTGCAGCTTTCGAATCACCACATCTTTTCTTTCTTCCGTTTTTCCTCAAAATGGAGGACGAGGACCTGAATTTCCACCCCACCCATCAACCGGGAGCTGAACAGTGTTGCTGTTGTTGTTGGCCATGTTACCGAGTGGCAAATTGAAGAACGGAAGGCCTGAAGATGGATCCGGAAATGGGTTGTGCCCACCACTCGCGGCCGCTGCCGCTGCCTGCATCTGGATCTGCTCCTCCTCTTCTAGCGGCAATCTCTCGTATGCCACGTTGGTAAAGGACGCCGCAATCACAATGACCGGCCCGGAGGCGATGAGCTCACCGACCACGCTCCCTCCCACGACTTGGCCTTGGCCCCCCGCCAGAAATATTGTCAAGCTTGTGGCGCCCGGTGGAGCCGGTGGGGGCAAGAAGGAGCCAGACAGTGACAGAATCTCGAACCGACCGTGAAGCGTCACGACGGATCCGGCCGCGGCCGGCTGCCGCAGGCTCACGTTGGTGACCGTCCCAGTCCCGCTCAACACACAGATTCCCCGCTGCCGCCGCCGTGCATAGGTAGCGATGCAGTCGAAGACATCGCACCCGTTCCCAACCTCAAGAATGTGGGCCCTGAGGCTGTTGGCGCTCTCCCGGGTTATGATCACGGGCGGCTTCGGCTTGTTCTTGGATCCAGGGGGCCGGCCACGGGGCCGCCGGGCCACGATGTCGCCGGTGCCATGGCCGGTGTTGACAGCGCCAAGCTCTAGGGTTTGGTGCGCCCCTTCGTCATGATGGTCGCTGCCGGAGAATTGATGGTTGTGGTTGTTGCTGATCGCTTCGTGGTCATCTGATTCAGATTGTTGGCTATGGAGGTGTAAATCGGGTCTCTGAAGCTGGTGGATGTTGAACCGAGAAGCAGTGCCTAAATCCAAACCGGCCATGCCCACATCAACAGGGAAAAACAACAGAAAACAAGGAGCAAGAAAAACTATTTAAAACTTTTATTATAAGAAAAATTTCCTTAAAAAATCACTTCTGGGTATTTTATTGTGAGATAAGTGGGATATAATTACATAAAGTAAAGAGAAAAGGAAAGTGACTGAGGAGAGAAAAAAAGGACTGATTTGAGTACTGCAACACAGATGGAGTATATATAAAACGAGAACAGATACGAAACAACTCTGTCAAAAGCAAGAAGAGGATAGGGAGGAGAATTGAGATGAAGAAGAAGATGGAGTGCAGACGAAGGAAAAAGGAACGGAAGAGGTGAGGGAGACGATGGGAGAGAGAGAGAGAAAGAGGGGGGGAGAGAGAGAGAGAGGCGAGGAGAGGAGAGAGAGAGAGAGAGAGAGAGAGAGAGAGAGAGGTTCCTCAAGAAAGAGCCATTTCTCTCATACAGCCCAAAAGTTGAGTTATACACAATTAAAAAACCTCAAGTGGCGTTAGCTTTGTTAATATTATTTTAAGAGAGGAAGAAGAACATGCACTAGATGACGAAGACACTCTCGTTGCTAGCGCGTGTAAGATTAAAAGAGAACAAAAAATTAGAAACGATCTCGACATTTATTTCGGGGTAAATAAAATCTTGACTAAACTTGGAAGAATTTGAAGGGTGGATGGAGAGAGAGAGAGAGAGAGAGAGAGAGAGAGAGCAGTGTGTACATGTATAACCTTTGTTAAAAGTCATTAGTCAAACCATCGTGGAACTAAAGGAAGACTATTAGGCTCAAGTAAAATGTGATTTTATTGGAAGTTAGATGAGAAAGTCGATGTGGAGACAAACATATTTTCGAAATGCACTCACGGATTGGTCAAACCACACCTCTTTCCAAATTTGACTGCCGCGCGTTCATACGTTCTTTCGGTTGTTGTGTGCGTGTGTTTTTCTAGAGTTCCGGAAAAGGTCAAGTTAAACATTATCTTTTACTCAAGTTGAGAGCACTTTTGCAGCTATAAATTTACATGACTAGCTCGTTGTAAGTTACCTTATGCAAGTTATGAAGAAGTGCAAAGAGTATGCTGATTCTTTTCAAGTGCTTGATATCGAGAATTTTTACTAGCTTAAAGTATTAAACCGATCAAGAAATCTTTTAAATTCCTTTCTTCACATGCTACTATGATTGAACTTGTATCACGGGTTCGGGCGATGTTATGCTCAATTCTTGTAGTTTGCCTTGGCATGGAATTACTTTTGTTCTTGTTAAAAAATTCCAACCCAAGAGTTTAATCTATAGATGGGTAGAAGGGGATCACATTTATATATAGAGTATATAAACTCATAGACAAGTAATGTGAGATACTTTAACACACCCCTTGTGTGCAAGCCAGGTTAGGAACAATAAGGGAAATTTGACAAATGGTGCCCACTGAAGGGAAATAAACTAGGATGAAATTCTGCCGTGATGCTATGTTAGGAAATCCAGCCCAAACGTTTAAGTCTCCAGTTAAAGGGAGATTGTGTATATATAAATAGCACATAAATCTTGAAGATGAGTGACATAGGTTGGAGTCGCAAATGTGATGATGACGACTGTGATGGATGAGAAAGTGAGAGGTTTCTCTGAATTCCATTATATTAGATGAGAATTCTCTGAAAAAGTACATTAGGGTGTTTCAATAATTAAGGGTTCTCTTTATACAATATTGTAATTGAATCTAGACCTTCAGTTACTCGTCTCCTTGAGCCTCCTCATCGAATAAATTGAAGATGTTAATTTACACATGAACAAAAACATGAACCCTGCTCCCCCACGCCACATTACCACACATACATCTTCATAGCAGTGCAAAATTTCCTCTTCCCTAATCAGAATTTCAGTCTTCTTTTACGCTCGTTGTAAACGCCAACCGAGAAGTTTCGGAATTAGACTTTCAATTTTTTCTCCCTTTCCATCTGAAGAGATGCGCGTGCCCATAAAGCTTAGGGAGAGACCTTTTGTTTATATTTTTTTTTTGAGAATATGGAATCGAATCATATAATATTGGCCTCGGAGTAAATAAACCCTTGAATAAAGGAAACATATGTGTGGATGGGGTTAAATGATTGATGCCCCCTCCCCCTTCAAAGGTTTTTGTGTGGACTTTAATATGTGCTTTTGCGAGGTTGACCGGGTCAGGGTGGACAGACTTGCGAGGAATTTTTTATTAATGTTGGAATTCTTTTTCTTATTTCAATTTCATTGCCTTTGCTTTTCGGGCATTGTACGCACATAGGCAACATGCTGCTACTATTATGCAGATGTTTAAAGTTGACAATCAGTGATATAACTAGTGTAATCTCGTTCATTTTTATCGTGATTCATGTCAATCAATCCATTCTTCCCAACAAATAAAAGTCCGAGTTGGTTGGTGGAGGAAGGTGGTGTGGTGGGTGGGTCCACCACACTGTTGTCTTGTATGTTCTCCACTAGGGACGGCCCATTTGTTTTGCTGTAATAGCTTAATCGACTCACCTTATTTAAAATCAAATATTATTTTTTATTGCTGGCAACATTAGACAATACGATGTGATGATGTAATATAACTTCCATCACGTTAATTTGCTTATAGCCAGCATTGACCAAAAACAAATTGTCTGATAGGTTAAGCTAATCTTGCAAGCTTTGCTGGGCTATAAAATGTTGTTATATAAATCGGTCGAATGATATAATATGTATTTATTGTGTTCGTTTATTCACATTAGAAATTTCAATGAACAGATCATATAAGTTTATCTAAGTCTGCCTTTTTGAGAGTCCACCAGTGGATTAATAATTTGTCCCAGTGGGAGATTTGCATAGAAAGGCCTCTTATTCAATTGTTTTTGCTTCTATCTATCAATCTTAAAAGTAAGATATGACTTAGTGGCCGGCCTTTAATTATAATTGGCACTCCCGAAAAAGCCTATAAATTAGGCATTAATAGGGAACGTCTTGCCAGCAACCACGTGCTCGGAAGAATCCTAGATTGATGCAACTTTCTCATTGGATTAGGGTTTGTCTTAAATTTTTTGACTTTTTTTTTCTCTAGGTGGACGCAGATGTTTTTCTTTCTTTTTTTTTTTTTTTTTTAACATCTAGACAGATCCGTGTTATAAATAACGATGCGGCCAAAAGATGAAATTAAAGATAACCAAATGGTAAGTAAATGCTATTTCAGGTCGTTTATGATGTCGCCATCTCGAGTACATAAGGTTGTATTTTGTTGATTGATAAACGCCTTCGAATAGAAAGCAATCTTCATAGCAAAACCGCATAACCCGGCGCAATCTTACTGAATTTGTACTTTACTAAAGCTTCTAATTAATATTTCCGACAAATTTTACCTTTTCCCCTCTCTGGTATTGCGGCCGGCTGAGGGGTCTACTTAAGTAATTAATGGAACCAAGATCATTTAATACAAATTAGTCAGCCGTATAATTAATGTCTTGGCTTTTGTAGAGATTAGAGGGCATCGTTTGATCTGTTGTTGCGGCAAAGGCCAAGCGACTTATCTTCCTCTTGGGAGGGCCAAAAAAAAAAAAAAAAAAAAAAAAGCTTGGGGTCGTTATCAACTCTGACCTGGAAGTTGCCGATGATAAGCTAAAAATTAGCGATGAGAATTGCCTTTCTTCTTTGACAAGAAGGCGCGTGGGTAGAGGGAACGATGATTAGGAAGCACGAGTGGCAAATCGTCAAATCTAATTATGCGAAAGTAGCAATTAGCAATTAGGGCTTGGAAACTCCATGCAGCTGATAAACATTTTTCGTCCGAGCAACCCTTTATTGGTACCAAGGATCTTCATGGGTGCGTCTAACTGGGAGAGTTGTTGAAAGGTTAATCAAATGGTTATTGTCCTATACTTATATGCTAAATTTTGAAAAATTTGTTTATGAAATATGAAAAGCCGAAAGAGAATAAATGTGATCGGCATATGTGATTCAAGTCATTAAATGAGCATCAGACTTCATTTGTTCCACGGAAAATGAATTTATAAAATATTTTAAAAAAAAAGTCTAATCATCTATATTGCTTATAAAAAATGAATGAATAAAAATGAATGAATGAAAGATATTTTCATTATTCAGGAAAATGTTTAGATATAAACTATTATCAGTAATGTTAACAGTTTTCATTAACTAAGTGATTATTTTTAGGAAATTATTTTTTCAATCATTCATTTTTTACGAAATAAACGGAATCTTAGTTTAAAAGAAAGTTCTAATGAACTCTTAGAGTTTGATCTTTCCTAATGTAAACCTTGCACGTTGCAGAAGAAGTGCATACTTTTATAACAAATTAACTATTTGACGCCCCTTTTGTTTTTGTAGCGTTTTCTCCAACATTTGAAATGATTTTGGCAAGAACTTCGATTTTGAGAGTACTACTACTACGTTAATCCGACGTACAATTTACTCCACTTCCTCGCTTTGTTTATTATTTTTTTCCTCCTAATTTGACAAGCTGCCTTTTCTATATAATTGACACTATGCTTGCTTTTTTAATGTAAAGACGCATCTTGTGGTTGGGGTTTATCCCAGAGAATAAAGTACAGAATTTCAAGACAGACGTCATTAAAAAATTAGTAA
Source organism: Eucalyptus erythrocorys (assembly GCA_014182555.1). Lineage (NCBI taxonomy): Eukaryota > Viridiplantae > Streptophyta > Magnoliopsida > Myrtales > Myrtaceae > Eucalyptus > Eucalyptus erythrocorys. The sequence goes on from CM024602.1 coordinate 16,851,204, forward strand.
AAAGGAAACGGCGCCGAGGCGAGAATAAAGAAGTCACAATAAACTAAACTCTCGTCACAATTAAAAATAATAAAAATAATTAATTGGACAGGCGCAAAACCTTTAGGTATTCTTAAGTTGATTATCTATCACATTTTCACCATCCTTTTCCGGACTAGCTTAAAGTTTATGGAGACCTGCTTTTGAATTCACAGTGCCAAAAGGGAAAGCTTAAAAATGACTACTCTCTTTTTCCTCCCCCAATCGAGGGTCGCTATTGTTTCTGTTTATTTATTCATCTTAAAAACTGTTTCAAGAACTAATATTCAATAGAAAATGAGTTGCTCTTCTGTTTCCGGACATAGAGGACTTATCATCAACTAGATTTTATAAATTATGTTCCCGATTATGATATAGGGACACAAGCCTCGTGCGCGTGTGTAGTTTACTAATAATAATTGCAAGTAACACTTGACATTGTTTTACTAAGTCAAGTACAGAAATGTCTCAGCTCTATATCCACTAACTATTTTTTAATTGTTTTGATTAGTTTTCACTTATGAATAATCATCAGGATGCTAACAACAGCCATTTTGTTGCCTCCTATGTCTTATTTATGGATTTATATATATATATTATTATTAAAAAGTCTTAAACCTATCGATAATTTGCCAATATAGCCCATTTAGCCAATTTTAGCAGGGAATTGTTGACATTGGTGTTAGCTGTCTTAGTGACATAGCTAGCACTAACATGGATAATTTCTTTCAAATTGTTTTAACAATTTTTTGAATTAATTATTTAATATGGCCCACTTGCTTAATCATCTACTTGCATGCTGCCATATCAAATACTTTGCCAATTTCGTATTCCAAATTTCGGCATGCTTAGCTAGAATTTTGCTCGTTTTGTAACTGTTCAACTTGAATAATCATTAAAGATGAGAAGTGAGTTGCAACCAATGCTTCAACGTTGGCACTTCTCTTCTCTTTCAGCGCTGCTGATTTTAACCTAGAAAAGATGGCCTTCGCCCCCACCGAACCGCGCCTCATCTTGCATGCAAACAAGTAGGGTTGGCAAGAGCGAGGTTAAGGAATCGAAGGCAAGTTGCGGAACGAGTTGAGAGAACGACAGAGAGGAAGGGGGAGTTCACGTGCGGTCTCCGGGTCAAAGGCAGAGACGATTGAGTGCAGCGTATGGCTGCCGACCACGAGGCTGCTGCCCATCTCCATTGGGAATTGTTCTCATCTTCAGACCCCTCCTTGAATGCCGGGAGTTTTTGCTCTTTCTCCTCTGGATTCTGTTGCTTGTCTTGCAGAAGATTGTAAAATCGAAGTGCTAACTATAATTCCACTTCCAAAGATTAATTGGTGCTGTGAGTCTTCTCAAACGTGACGCTCGGGAGCGAGGAAAGTGATGGAGATGATGACGAGCTCGCCCAAGAAAAGACGGCAACAGTAGTTGGAAAGCAATTTGTGTTGTGGAAAATACGACGAATCATTCCAAATCTTCCCCTCCTTTCGTTACTTTATGATTTGCAATTTTGAAAGTAGCACTTTATTTTTGTCGAATTGAAAACACTGCTTTACATCCTCTAAATTGTCCATGTCATTTTCCTTTTTCAAAAACTACCCCTAAACAAAATCCAAGAACAAGCATACCAAGAACAAGCATATCCATCCAAAGTTGCCACCTCGCTGCCATATGTAGCTACGGCTTGGGGAGAGACCGTGGATGGTGGCCAACAGTGGCGAATGGTTAATAGACATTTTCAGACTAGGATTCCGATATTAAATCCGTGTGTTATATGAAGTTCGAAAATCTTTTTGGATTCTTTTTAGAGAGAGGATAGTTTTGTTTTTAGATTTATCTAGATTAGGATAAAGGAGCAAAATCATTTTTTTTAAAGACTAGAAAAGTGATAAAGGAGTGAAAATTCACGACATTTCCGCCTATTTTATGGTACCTCAACATGTGTAATGTGTACTACACATTAGAATCTCCCTTCGCTTGAGTTTTGAACTAGTGATCAAGAAAGGAATCAAACACTTGACCTTAAAAAATGAAAATGCCCATCTAGCTTAAACATATCGGACTACCCTTTTTCTCCTTTACTGGTTGATGAGGGGTGTTCCTAGTACCAGAGCCAATCCAAATCACAATAATTTAATCTAAATTCTCTTCTCATTCAACCTTTGATAGATTGAATACTTGAGCAAATGTATTTAGAAGACAAAGTAACATACCAACACAACATGCACAAACATGTTTATAGATCACCAAACTAGGCTATAGAGAGACCCAACTTCCACAAGACATTATGAATTTTACAAGGAGAGAAAATTCTTATTGGTTTTTCCTTTCTTGTAGTTATAATCAACCTTACATGAAAGTTATGTGTATGAAGTGGCAAACTCAATCTAGTTCAAACCAAAACATTGAGATTAGCCATATTCAACAAGAAGAAATTGACTTAAGGAATGGCCCCATTCATCATTCACATCAGATACTACTAGATTCTACATTCTATAATCATCCTCATCATACTCGTTCAAAGGGAAAAAAGATGCTCTCTCTCTCTCTCTCTCTCTCTCTCTCTCTCTCTCTCTCTCTCTCTCTCTGTGCCTAGTAGGCAAGGTCTTGACTTGGTGAATGGACCTTTGATCTGTCCTTGGGGAAGACACCCCCAATCACCAATTTCTCATATGTATCTCCCACTTGTCGCCATCAATATGTCCAATGCATCCATCGGCGTGCGGGCATGTGCTTAAAAGTCAAAACCGAAAATGAAAATTCTAAAAAATACATTATAATACGCGTAAATGTAATATGGGAATAGGTGCTTACAGCTCAATCCTGTCCTCGCTCATCTTTCCTCGTCTCCGGTCTACAAAACGGAAGCCCACTACCTTAAAAGGTATCGTGAATTTCACTCTCTTCAACAATGCTTTCTTCTTTAACAAAGCAAAGGAAAAATTTGATCACCCTATACTTAAGAAACCCCAAACATTGATGCCAACATGTATAAATCTATAAATCTTACCTTTTAAATAAGTTTAAAATACTGCAGAAGACACTAATAATCATATGTCAATGATTACTTCTACCACAATAAGAATATGCCACACATGCCCACGAAATAGGAGCTAAAATCCCTAACTAAGCGATTTCCTCCCCCTTCGTTGTCTTTTTAAAAGGCTAATATTCGAATCATACAATTTAATTCTATAGAGCATTGGAAAAGGCGATCCCTGGTCAAAGCACCGGGCGAGTTGAGACCTGGTTAGGGCAAACGGGGAGAAATAAAAGAAAAACCTAAGTCCTCGTGTTTTGATCATTTCAAAGTGCTGCGTGATACATGACCCGGGACAAAGGACCACGTCCATGTACCGATTGACCAGCTTGAATTATTGTTAGCACTAGGCTCCTTGTGATTCCTCCAAGTAAATGCTCGCGTTTGCAATCTAACTACGTCTGCTAATTCGTCGTTTACCTTAATATAATATTAACGATATCTTTTAGCTAATCTCGGTGATAACAATGAGGTCCGCCAATCATAGTGCGTGACCCCGGACATGAAGGAAGTAATTAATTGCCTGTAATCGAGGCTTACATCCGAGGACCCCCCCTTTCCCCTCCTTTCATAATTTGTTTATGAATCATTACCTGGAAATTAGGAAAATGAAATTCTTTATTAGAATCCTCGATAGAATATAGTACTCCCAAAATGTTGGTTGATGCGTAAATCTCACACGAAAGATGAGGGAACACTTACCGTTTTTTTTTTTTTTTTTTTTTTTAATTCCTAGTGTATGGTTAAATTAAGCTGTCAGCGGTGTGGTGGATGAGACATTAATTTAATCTCTTGATTTCATCGCTTAGCTACCTCCAATTAGATACCATGATGTCCGCAAAGTTACCAGACAGGAGATAAACTAATTCTTTAATTGCTCTTCAAACAAGTGTACCCATGTAGTTACCACAGAGACACTGTTTAGGTGGATATTATATATTAATTGCGCACTCCTGAATTTGAGCTCTATGTTTAAAGTCTTTTCTGCATTGATCGTGAATGATAACGGATTTGGCTTAACCTCGGATTATTTGTTCGACTAATCATTGTGTGATGAGCGTTTTTCCTTGATGGAGCTCTCGAGAAATGATTATTCATTCCAGTGATATAAATATAAGATATACATTTAAAAATTATAAAAAAGGAGAGGCTGAGGACCGGCGTACTTTGGGCGTTTTCTATTGCTCCGGAACATAGTTTCTTTTTTTTTTTTTTTTTTTAATTTGACTACTATATATTATGATAATTAATTTTAGTAGTTTACTCGTGCATGCCTCACCTATTCTATTTTTATATTCCCCTTTCCTGTATTGCATTATAATAAGATGCACTTTAATTATCAACGCATAGGAATTCTTGTTAAATATCACAAAACAGTGAAAATCCTTTTTCTTAACTCAATTTAGAATAAACAGACAATTAAAGTGGCTCGGAGCAAGAGAAACATATAAGTTAATTAACCATCACATGCTCTCGACACAATTGTCTTCTTTTTCTTGGAACATATGTCAATGTTTTATTTTATTTGTTAAAGAAAAGGGCTGTACGATTATTATTAGGTTTTCATTACGGACTTGTTAATAATGCTTGGTCTCTTGTTTAATTATCTGAGGCATATTTTTTTGTCTTTTCAAGAAAACAAGAAGCCGACTATGGAACCCAACCATGGGTAACTACACTGGTATTAGAGTCCCTCATTTATAACCGAGGTCGAGAGTTTGAATTCAGGCAGTTGTTAGCGTTGTAAGTGGGGAGTCATGATGTTGGAGTCCTGTACTAGTCTCTCTCGAGGTATAGGGGCCCAGTTCTTTGGTGCCGTCCGGGCATGAGGGGCCGGTGGTAGAGTCATTAATCATAAAAAAATAAAAGAAAGAAAAAGAAGAAGAAGAAGCCGACTATGGATCCTTTCGCTAGATATGTCGAAGTCCACGGATGCCCTCAACATGTGAATAAGGAGCGATTGCACGAAATCGACATTTAGACTAAGACAACTCAACTAATCGATGAAATCGACCTTTTCTTATTATTATTATTTTTTTGGTTATTTGACTTCTCTTTTTATTAAGTGTCGAAATACCGGTTGCCCCCTTTACAGTAGAAGTTATGGAACGTGTGAGTCCTTTAACACTAAGTTCGAACAAGGAGATCAAATGACAACATATACGGAATTCGATTGCATCGTTTGAAAAGTTAAACATGCTCCCATTTGTTCGAAAAGTTTAAACTATGGGAGGACATCATGAAATATATATTTGAAAAAGCTAATGAGGTCTCTGAAACTTATACATTGAAATCCAGAAGATGCAAGATCTCCATACAAATATTTCTGGGGGCTATAACAAATGGTCCTTAATTAGCAAAGACGGATTATGTAACAAGAGCTTATCAAAGTGAAAGTTCTGATCAAAACATCTAGAAGTTTTTTAGAGCTTTGGATTCATCAATGTTTGAAATAATAAGCAACAACATGGATTAGACGCTTCACTAAAAAATGCTAACCCTAAATCCAACTTGTACAAACGCCACACTTTCAAAATCAATCAATCATAGCGCAATGTTCCCTTGTTCTTTTCAAAAAGGGGACCCGCACTAAACATGGGATTGCATGAGCAACACACCCACTAGAGCACAGATTCCCTGTTGCCCCATGTTAATTAATTCGAAAGGAGATTTAAAGGACAGAATCATGGGTTCCACACATAAACCATAACAATGAGCGAACCACGTGGCTGATAATGACTGTGTTGTCGTCTTATGATTTATATGGCGTGGGCTCTATCGTTCTCCTTGTACAGCTCGTATCTTGGATAGTATTTATCTGAGGATATACTTATTCAAACGTCATATGATAATCAGACGACTTAATATTTTCACTTTGAAAAACCCTAAAAGAGGGGTAATAATCATTATCGCTCCATGGGATGCTATAAAATTGAGATTAAAACTCGTTCTCAATTCATATGTTAAATCGAGGATATACTTATTAAATCAAGGTTCTGCAAAAAAAGAAAAAAAAAAAAGTAAGAAAAAGATCCAAGTTTTGTCGATATATGCGAGCTCAAGACCATGGTATGATTGCAAGAGAATCGTCTCTCTCTCTCTCTCTCTCTCTCTCTCGTTTTTGTTTTTGTTTTTTTTGTTTTTAACACGCTTTGAAGATGAGGATGAGTCCGTCTTGTTCTGTCCGAACATGTGGAGGAGGCAGCAATGTTGGGCTGTTAAATTCTCGCATGTCACCCTTTTGAGGGGACATTGTTCTTTAAAAGGGTCCTAAAAAAGAGGGAATCGATTAGTGTGCAGTTTCCAGTGACCTTAGAATCATTCAATTTAATGCTGTGGAACCAAAGTACAAGATGCTCGATTCCATTTCATTCACGTTTGTTCATCTCACTTTCATGTTTGATTGGCCTCTCTTTTCCTATGTTGGTTGTGATTTTGTATTGCAGCTCTCATCATTTTAGCTCCCTGAAACCGTGTGTGTATATACTTGGGGTTTGTATTTACTCTTGGGTAACTGAGAACAAAAATAAGAATGCGATTTCCCTCCAAAAAATCATAAAAATAAATATGTCTATGAATATTACATGTCGATGTTTGTATACCATAAAAAATTTCTGAGTATTTCTTGCTCAATAGAAACCAAATACAATATTCCTAAAATTGGCATGAAAAGAATCAGTACTTTGAAAAATCAAAAGAGGGTGAGTCAGAATTAGCTGCTGCTCGCTAAGTGACACTGTTATAGATAAGAAATGATGTACTTTTTTGAAACTCTGCTGTTGTGGCTCATTTGCTCCCACTAGGTTCTCTCTCTCTCGTGTCGCAGTCAACATTGGGCTAGCCAAATCAATCTTTTGCTCATTAAACTAGGAATAAATTTGGGCTTGCAAGATCCGCAAAATCGTTATCATTGTTTGCACGAATTATGCGCTTGTATTTCTCTTACCTAACGAGTATTAGTGGCCCATTAGCTGAGTTTTCATTGCATCGTACTTAGAAGAGTCTAAAAAATATCCGTAATGACATTTTATATTGTGCATTGGTAGTGTGATCAATGAATTCTAGCAAGCCTTAGCTTCATCACTTAAGTCATCTCCGGTTTAAAAAAAAAATTTAATTATATGGAAGGGTTTTTTTTTTTTTTTGAACGAAATTACATGGAAGGGTTAGGAGACTAAAAAGTACAGCGGCGAGTGGTCATGTGCAATGTACGGCGCAAATATCAATGACTTTTCACCTTTTGTCGTGCTAATAATTTTCACTCGAGTTGTTGCTATTATTCCCTCTTATTCATTGCCCCACGTGAGAATAGGCCCAAGGTGTGATACAAATATTGATTCGAGGGGTCCACTCACTAATCCTAAAACAAACCAAGATGATTATTTAAATGTAACCCTTTAATAAATAAAAAAATTAATAATAATCCACAAAAGTAAAAGAGAAAAAGAGTTGAGAAGAGAAATGAAATCCCTAATATTGGAAATGGACCATTGTGTAATAGTCCTCTATGGTCAGTCCAATTCAAGTTTCGACTCAAAATTAGATGGGACCATATGAATCTCATGCATATTTTACACTTTGAAATTGACTAGAATGTTCAAAGACAAAGCATTTAGCCATTGGTAGACAAAGCCAATCAATTGATCACATCATAGTTAAGATAAGATGGAAAATTCTACATGGTAAAGAGACAATTGTCAAATGTCATGCATATGAGTAGGGGTCAGCAGTTAAAGGAAGAAAAAAATTTCATGGTCGAGATAGAGACAATGAATCATGAACGTTTTTATCATTTTGTAATGGGTTTTTTTACGAGGTATGTGTTGAAAAATTATTGGTAAAAAAAGTCACCGGTTACTTGATTTCCTAATAATGCATTGATAATTTACCAAAAAATTTATGAAATTACTAAATTTTTCTGAAAATTTGCAAATGACCAATCATTTATTATCGTTTACTTAATTAGTATTACCAAAATCGGTAGATGAACACTTATTGTGCTTGTTTTTGGAGACTCCTTAACACAACACTATGCTGGCCCAATCTGTCCAATGAGCAGCCCAGCTCAAATAGTCAAGCCTACAAAACTTTTTGGCGGTTTGGCCCATCAATTGATGGTAAATGCAATAGATCTCTAAACCCTTCATTTGCCAAAAAAGAAAAGGCTAAAAAGAATCAGGAGATACAACTCATATGGAAACAAACCTTCAGGAAAGGCAAATGAAAACTCAACTTTCTGCTAGTTAAATCACTTCAAGATTAGAAACACATGAATTGTACTGTAATAGTTCTCTCTCTTATCGTGTTTTTTTTTCTTTTAAGTGTATTACTCGATCAACCGATTTCCTTATCAAAAGCAACAATCACTTTATCGTTGCCATTAAGTTTTTCTCTCATATATATCGGCGACAAATGCATATATAGAATCTAATTTCCTCAATAAAACAATTTGAAGGGAAAAAGAATATTGAAGTGTCTCATTAGTGTAAAGTTTTAGGATGGTTCCACATCATCGATCGATTCGAACCTACACACTCTTTACAAATAGAAACACATCATTAGCCCCTTTTCTGATATTTATTATTTGGAGACAAGCTTTGACAAAAGAAGGAAAAAAAAAGGGCGAAAAGGGTTTGTCTAACCTCAAGAAAGTCATATCAGCTGCTGGTTTCCTTGCGTAATTTGATTTTGTTATTTTCTTTTCGTCCCTCGCGTCTGTCTTTTTACTCTTTAAAACAAGATTTTCCAGCCAGGGGAAGTTGTTTGTATCGAAGAAAGATACGATGTAACTTGTACTGGAGACTTAGACTTCTTTACGAAGGAAAGTCCTTACTGCCGAAATGGATGAACGAGGCTCAGCAGAAGGAATTTCGACATCAGCCGACATGAATATCCGTCTCAATAACAAGATCTATCATTTGCTGGGGAGCAGGACAGTTGTAAGGTATTGGCTTAACCAGCAGATTACGGGACTAACGAGGAAAATCACATAGAGTAGAAGAAACTACGGTTGAATTTGTTCAATAGTCAAATACAACTCCGGTTTGCTGCAGTAGTCAAAGGCCGTCGCTTGAAAAAAGTCAAAAAGAGAAACGAGTGCCGATCGAATAATTCACCATTCAGCCTAAAGCTTGTAACGTCTAGTATGTAGTGGCATCGGGTGGCAGAACAAAGACCCAAGGCGTTCTTTATGCAGTAAAACAAGAATGTTGTCTGAACTAAATCAGATTTAAGTGCCGCTAAGTAATTCCTTTATGGTTAATAGCAAGGTAGAATGTGTGAAAGTAGAATGACGTATTGGTTAGATCATAGTTATGTTTGATTTATCGTGCTTTCATGATACAAAATGCTTAGTCATCAATAAGGACGTTCTCGATGAATTGATGTAATTTCGATATCTGAAAACTAAAGTCATAGGGTTAATTCTTTAATGACGTTCGATGTGTTACTTGCAGCAGTTTCTACTCATTTTAGCCCCAAATTAACCAAATGCCCTTGTGGAGTCGATAACAAATTCACGACAACGTTTTCGTAGGGGCACTTGGATATTTGCAAAGCCGCTTGTTAATCTCGATTAGGTTTCTTCACCGACAAACGTGACTTAGTAATATAAACCTTTGGATTCAATGCATGCGTTATTCCGTTTCAACGGATATAGGTTGGAGAAATTAATCGTACAAATGATTAAGCTCGAGCATGTTTTCTCGTTGTTATGCAAAGCAACAAGGCAGCTACCACGAACACGTAGTTAGAGTGCTCACTTCGCTCGCAGGACAATACAAAGAAGAAAAGCAGAGTCCCATCTTGACCTGCATAGGTTAGCATGAGTCGGATTTATTATATTGACGAGGTTTCAATCAAATTACATCCCTGGTGACGCCAGATTGATGTCACAAATGATAAGGCAGAGGTTATTGCTTCTTTGTTTGGGTCGTAGGCGAGCAAGCAAATCATGTCTGATACGAGAATTAAGTTAACATGCTAATCTTAGATTCGTTACTGTGCATTCCGGCACCGTCTATTATATTTCCATTTTATTATTCTATATTTAGCCTTATAGTCTCAGAAATGTTTTTTTTTTTTTTTTTTTGGTTTTATGGAGAAGTGTCCCATGTCTTGCATTTACAGAACTATTCACTCCTCTCGAGTCTCAAAGCCATCGAAATCGATTAAGCATGCAAGGGGAAAGAAAAGGCATTCTCCAAGGCAAAACGCAGGACAAAAATAAAAAGAAGAAAAGAATTTAAAATCACATGATTTTGGGGTCTATGCAAATCAAGGTTAGTGGACTATTTGTACTAATCCTTGGCACTTAAGGGTTAACCATATCGACAAGTCGGAAGGGCGTTGCGGCCGAAGTTCCATGTCGCAAATATTTCATCATCTATTACATAAACTTTTATGGACTAAAGAAAAATTAAATATACGGGTGGACGATTTTTCTACATCATAATTCCAAGTACTTGCTGCAAAGACCTTGGTGACTTCACCCAACTTTTTTTAGGGCTCCATTTTGTCCCTTTCGCTATTCTAATTACTCCCTCATCGTCCGACTATTTAACCCTTTTTCACCATTCCCTCCTTTCCTCAACTCCCCGTCTAATCACTTCAACCCCATGACCTTACAAAAACAAAGCAATTATTAGAACCATGGTTGCTCAACTCAAGAACTTCGATGCTGCGCTCCAAGAATTGGAGGAGAAGAAGAAGAACGAAGTCGACCCTAGCTCGAGCATCGGTTCGTGGATGTGGAACCCTAGTGCCGCCCAGGAGGATGATGACTCGTGGGAGGTGAGAGCCTTCGCCGAAGACACCAGCAACGTTATGGGCGCAACCTGGCCGCCGAGGTCCTACACTTGCTCTTTCTGTAGAAGGGAATTCCGGTCCGCCCAGGCCCTCGGCGGCCACATGAATGTCCACCGCAGAGACCGTGCCAAGCTTCACCAATCACAATTCCGGCCGCTGGCGAACCAAAATTCTCCCTTCGCTTCTTGCTCTTCCCCGTCCTCCTCGACCCTGATATTCCCGAATCAAGAATTCGGATACCCGGGGGGAGGATTATGTTTTCTTTACCAGCTGCCTCATCCTACCAGCGTCTTCGACCCGGTAACGGCGAATGCCGCCTGCCTCGAATCTGCCCCCGCCGTTCTATCCATCTCGCCTTATCCGCCTTCTCCTTCGGTTAATTTCCCGATGCAGTCGCAAGGTAATAATTCTTCTCACCACTACTCGTCAAGCGAAGCCCATAGCTCGGCAGTCGTGGACAGTTACAATAGCCGTAATACTAGTAGCAAGTGCGAGGATCCAGAAAAGGAAGAAGAGCTGGATCTCGAGCTGCGGCTCGGGCACAAATGAATGCTCATCTCGAAATAATTTTTGTTTTTTGTTTTTTGTTTTTTGTTTTTTTTGGGGGAGTTTGTCCATCTTCAATTTGAGCAAAGAGGGTACTAGAGAAGTTGTAAGCGATAAGAATCTTTGTAACTCTCAGAGACTTGTGTCAGTTTTTTCCCCCTTCCTTTTAATTTATTGATTTTATCATTTGATTTCCCCAGTAATAATTGTTGATGTGTTCAACTTGAAAGCACGGGGGGAAAGTATTGGCATTTTTGAGGAAGAATGTTGTGAAGAAGAGATTATTCTTAGGGTTTTGAGTTGATGATAAGCTAACACATATTTTTTCAGGCCAATGTCATTTTCTGATCCTGATTTCTCAGTAGAGCCTGAGCATACATTTCTGTGGGGGATATTCAGACGTATCTTTTTCTTTTTTCTTTTTTTTAATGAAAAATCAAACATGAAAGTGCCATCTCCCTGGTATTGTTTCTTGGGCATTAATATCAAATTCTGATCAGTGGGGGTCCGGTTCATTGATTCCTTTCAAGAATTCAGATCACAAATTATGCACCGACTTCGCATATTATAAAATATAAAAAAAATAATAAATCAATCTTTCATTGGGCATCTCGTTCTGTGTAATTTAAAGGCTATTACTATGCAATTTTGTTTACGGCAAGAGTACAATTAATCAAGCACCCTTTCATCCGTGTTCTCTTTGCTCTTGGGTTTCCATCTGCAACATCTGAATTTTTTTTTTTTTTTCTTTCGTTCTTTCTGTAGATTCACTAATTGATTTCCTCCTTGATTTTCTATTAGGGAATTCCGAAATAATTTTGGTTCAGAATTAAGTTATCTCCTCATAATTCACCTCTAATCTTGCTCATCATGCGGTTGTCTAACTAATAATAGGTATGGCTGAGGGTGTCGCTTTACCGATTGTTATTGTTTTTGATATATCCATTTATGTCATTGATCAAACAACCATAGCATCACTCAAATTCTTCTTTGTGGACAATACTCGTGATCATCACTAAGGTTCAATAAACTCAGTGACAGACCAAAGGGAAGTGAAAAAGGAGTGATTCTAGTGTTTGTAGTATTAAAGTGTCGAACTAGCTCCAGCAAGCCTAAGCTTTTTGGTACTGGTCAAAGCTTGAAGGAGATGAAATTGCCGGTCAAAACATGATGACATGGTCAGTGTCATTAGTCGGAGAATGATAAATGACTTTGGAGTTGAGTATTGAAATGTTGAACCGCCTTAATCTACCGGCTGGGTTAAATTTTAAAGTTCTAAGCAGGTATATGAAGGTGTGGCTTGCAGTTTAAGGAATATATCTGGAATAACAAAGATGTCTTTACTTCTACAACATGATGAAATGTTCAATTTTATGAGATTACTATCGATCCAAAAGCATCACGAAAACTCAAGATTGTCAACTCTTAAAGAGTTGTTCATATATCTTTAGCATCTCAAACGTACAATCATGCAAATTCCAGCTCTGCAAATAAAAATTTTAAGTATATTCTTTAGGTGTCTATATAAATTTTCAATTCAACTCAATTAACATAAAGGTTTCAGTGGCAAGTGCACAAGAGGAAAGATTATCTTCTTATATAGAGAACTAAGCATTGAACACGATTAATAATTTCGTCCATGAAAATGCAAATTATTTTCGAGTAATTTAGAGAATTAAGTTTATGTTCAATAAATATTCGCAGCTTCTTAGCTTTCTTATTAATTAGCTTAAAACTTTTAAGCGAAGACCATTCATATTATGCATTGGAAGTTGGTTGTCCCATTGATTCCTTTTTGTCCACCATCATCTCGAATTTGAGGGTGGAACTCAGCCAACTTTAGCTAATACATAAATAACCAATATCGGCTAATTGCCTATTTTCATTTTAGGCTACGGATTGGACACAGATGCTAACATTCTCTGTTATGTAGAACCAAGCATCATTTTGCTTTCACTCCTATACTTCGTTAATGAAAAACAATGCAGCTAATAGGAAATTATAATATCATCGTTCGCGTCACTCCTGTCTGGAAGAAAAGGCCAACTCAAGTTTTTTGAGGTTACTCCATCATTTCATTACGTTCGTCACTCTCTTTTTTCTTGGTTGATGGAGTCTTTTGAGGTCACGATGCTTGAAATTCCTAATTTTGTGTCCACTTACAAATTTCCTACGACAGTCAAGTGTATCTATATACGAGACGAAGATCATACGAATGATATGCAGGACTCACTCAGTTGGCAAAAGTCATTCTTTGTTCTCCCTAAGATACACGAATGCACGAGACGAAGGGTAGTGGATGCAGAATCTTAAGGTGATGAATAAAAGTTACATGAAATTCGAAAGAAAAAGATGTGCGATAAATATATATTAGAACCCAAGAAGCAAGGAAGAGTGACCCGCGTTCAGCTCCTGCTAACTTGAATGTTCAATGTCTGTACATATAATTAGACACACATAAATTTCTTTATTGTACATAACACATCTCAATCTCAAACATTAAACTAAGAATTCCATACAAATCTAGATTATTTTTCATGATAAATTTTCATCAACTATTAAGTAATTAATAAAATCATTAGAGATTCATTTCTCACATTTCTTGTACCATTTAAGGTTCTATTTGTTTCGTGAAAAATATTTTCTAAAAAAACATTTTCAGTATTTCGCTTAGGAAAATGAGTCAACATAAAATAATTTCCTCTTTAAAAAAATCAAAAAAATACTTTTCAAATATATGACTGGGTATCGGCACTTAAACCCAAAATTCTACCTTGAACATAGGAACCCTTACATTGGTCCCCAAGTCCTTCGTTCAAGACGAGGTCCCCACCTCCTAGGCTCGGGTTTATCGAGGCTAGGCTTGAAGTCTTGGTGTCCATGCCCAATGTCCCAGCACTTAAGCCCTAGTCCATCAAGGCAATGCTCGAGTCCTCTACACTCGAGCTCTAGTCCTCGACACTTAGGTTTGGGTCCACAAAGGTAGTGCGTGGGTCCTCGATGCTCGGACTTGGGTCATTAATAATAAAACATTTGTTGTTATAAAAATGTTTTTTTCAAAGAAATCAAAAATTTAATTATTTTTCCTCTTTTTTTTTTTTTTTTTTTTGGGAAAATGTCACAAACAATCCCTAAACTTCTACTTAATGTGCAATCTCGTCTCTAAATTTTTAATTTGTTCAATTTAGTCCCTGAATTATCGATAAATGTCCGATCTAGTCCCTGACTATTTGAAAATTGACCAATTTCGTTCTTCCGTTAGTTAAAGTTAACGGAATTGGACATTTTGTTTTTTTTTTTTTTTTTTTATCTTTTAAAATTTTTATTTTTTTTTTTTTTTTTTTTTTTTTTTATCTTCTTCTTCTCTCTTCCCTTTGCCGGCCATGGCGGAGGGAAGTCGGCGTACGGCGAGGGTCGCCCTCACTTGGGCTGGCTAGGGTCGCCCTTGCCGGCGTCGGGCGAGGGCCTTTCTTGCCAGATTTGGGGAGGGCACCTCTCTCACCCGAGTCTGGCGAGGGTCTAGCGAGGGCCGCCTCTACCGGCGTTGGGCGAGGGGTGCCCTCACTAGATCTGGCCACCCTTGCTAAGTTGCTGGGTTCGCAGGTCGCGCGACAGGGGAGCGCAAGGCTTGGTGCAGAGGTTGGAGGAGATCGTGGTGGTGCCGACGGAGGGAGGCCGAGGTTCAAAGCGGGTGCAGGGGGATTGGGTGCTGGCATCACTGGAGTTATGGTGAGGAAGAGAAGAGGGAGGCTGAGGAAGTACAGACTTAGTGGAGGAGCCATGCGGTCGGCGTCCTCATCTCATGGCCTTGTGTGGCGGGGCTCGGCAAGCCGCGGCAAGGGGAGGCGTCGAGCTCCCTCCGGTGGTTTTCTGCATGTCCCTCCTGTGGGCTGGCGAGGGCGGCCCTAGCTAGCCCAGGGTTGCCCTTCCCTCCGCCATGGCCAGTTTAGGGAAGAAGAAGAAAAAAACAAAGAAAGAAAGGAATTGGGTGGGCGAGGACAGCCCTTGCTTGACACCGGCTTCCCTCCGCCAGTTCCGCCATGGCCAGCGAAGGGAAGAGAGAAAAAGAAGAAAAAAAAAAGAGGAAAAACAGTAGTCACTTAACGGTTTGAACGGAAGGACTAAATTGAACATTTGTTAATAGTTCAGGGACCAAATTGAGCTAATCAAAAGTTCATGGACGAAATTGAATATTACATAAAACTTCAGGGACCATTTATGACATTTTCCCTTTCTTTTTTCATTTTCCTTCTTCTTCTGTTGGTGGCTGACGAACGACTACAAGCGAGGGACGAGCTCATCGGAATTGGGGGAGCTTGTCCCTTGCTTGTGGATGGTTGGACAACCTGGCCATGACTTGGTGACCAACTAAGAAAGAAGGAAAAAGAAAAAAGAAAGAACTAAAAAATTCGATCTAAAATAACAAATAATGAAAAATATATCTTAGATCATTTTCAGGTTTTGGCTAAATATCAGAAAATATTATCATTTTCCTAGAAAATAATTCTTTGAAAATATTTTTAAGAAATGTCACATTTTTCGAGAAACGAAAGAAAGTAAAATTGATTTAAATAGTTATAGTATTACTTAATCAAAATTTCATTTTTCCACAGTTTTACCTTTTCTTTTTTTGCCAAATTCCCAAATTTTGCTTCTCACACGCAAGACGTGCATATTTGCTGGGGGTACATGACAAGCGCGACCCCACATGCAGTCATTATATGAATAAACATACAAGAAAGAGACGAGCTGGAACATGCCCATTTCAAATTGATTACTTTAAATCTTGAAGAAACATTCACCAAGAGGATCTCTCTCTGCCACTCACCAGAAACTTACCTGATCAACTTAGATTTTCTGTTTGCTTTTAAGTGCTTCTTTGTTTTACTATTTGTTTATTTTTTCCACTTCTCTTTTCCTGGTTCTCTTTAAGTTACTGTAGAGCAGAGCGCGCAGAGTTTTTTTATGTCGTTTATCTTGGACTCTTTAGGGCTTTGCACATGGTTATGCGTAGTTCCTGCAAAGCCGCTACTTCAATAAAACTGAGATCTTTTTTTATGCTCTTCTTTTTCCATGAAGAAACAAACATTCCTTCCCCAGTCAGATGTATAAAACAAAGGTTAACTTATATTGTCCTTTTTACTTTCAGAAAGAAAAAAAGAATCAAAGATCTGGAAATGTTTGCAGAATTTATGATGGTGGACAATATATCTGTCGCCATGCAAATGGTCCATGCATGAATAGTTACTCTCCCCTGAGGCCTACATGTTTTATTTTCCTCGTCAAGATAGAGAAAAATGTTAGGTGCCCGTGAAGTATCCTTCTTAGGTTTTTCAGGAGCAATCATAACAGTCAACATCAATTTCCGTGCTAAGTACCAAAGTTTAAATCCTATGTACCACACTAATAAATAAGCAGTAACCTTTTTCATTATCTAAAAGTAATTAAATAAAGTTTCCCATTTTGCTAAATGTATGGTGTAAATGGTTGCTCGTATTAGCTTGCAAATAACCAAGAGCCTCGATTCCATCTCCGCCTCTGCCATGTCGCGTTGGCAGCCTAAATAAGAGCTCTGCTTGGGTGGAGCGGTGACGATATCGGATTTCATCGCGGTTGGTTGTGCACTGATGATGGAAACACAATTCGCTGCCATCGTCTGGCATACTGTGAGGAAACTTCATCTGTAGGGACGAAGCTATTTTCGTTCCCGGATAATTTCATCGCTGTAGTTTGGTTTTCTTATAGTGATATTAAATCTCACGCTTTTCTCCTTTGGTGTATGATACGTTTTCAGGAGGTTACAATCTAGGTAGCGTTCTCCTTTGAGTACACCCATCATTAACGTTCCGATACTCAATTATATCATGCACCAAAAAGATATCTCTTGTGTGTTAATTCTAATTTTACATATATAACCCAAGAATGGGTTTCTCAAATTAGTGTGTGATTTAGTTAATTGTTTCTCCCTTCGTTATTGCAGAAGCTTGTTGGAAGCCTACTAGGGCATACATGACAAAATTTTTGTTTATCTATTTCTATGTTTTTCTGTTCCCTAGAATGGGTCTAGAACATAAATCCGTTAGGTAATGCAATTTTATTTTTCTATTCATGGAACATATTTCTATTTTATAAATAGATTTGGAGTAGAAATCAGAAACTAAAATTTTTTATCTTTTCTATTTTTGGAATAAAAGTGAGAATTGAAGATCCTTCTCATCTTTCACTCTCGTTACCGCCCATAGCCCATCCACTACCCATCTAATGCTGGATGCTGACCACTCGTTGCCAAACACCGGACATTGGCTGCACCCCTAGAAAGAAAAAATTTTATTCCGTTATCAAATAAATTTTTGTTCCAGAAACAGAATTTTTTCAAATGTGTTTCTTTACTCAGAAACTCATCTAGGAAATAGAATTAAGAAAATGATTTTTTTGCTAGAAATTGATTTATGTTCTAAAAATTTTGTCATACGCACCCGTAGAAGCCAAATCTCATTCGAGGCCTCACACCTTGGCGACTACTTCCGATCATCAAGATTGTTTCATTTCCACTGTTGTCCTTTTTTATCTTCTAGACACATTTGAGGCAAAATGGATCTTGATTTCATAGTTGACGTCTAGGTAAATGCCTTGTCATTCATTTTCAAACATACATGTGATTGAGGAAGTTTTACTATCTGAACCATGCATAGAGCAAGATAGGAAATGGTACTTTGATTCTTGGTCATTCTTCACTCACCTTATGAAGTAGTTCAATAATTTTTTTTTTCCAAAGGTAGGAGTTGCTTTCCCCAAGAAATGCACATCCACAATTTGTGTGAGAGAGAGAGAGAGAGAGAGAGAGAGAGAGAGAGAGAGAGAGAGAGAGAGAGAGAGCTTGTGAGATCCCTTTCTGGGAAGAAGATGCCATATCTATGTCCCTCAAAGTATGCAATAGCTCATCCACAAACTTTTTTTAACTCCGTCAAAATTTAGAACCCCACCAAAATCCGTAGCTTGGGCAGAGATCGTAGCAATAGGTCCTGATTGATTTTTATGTTCTTGTCAGGACATACTCTGCCTTTGGTCCCCCTTTTCTCCTTCACTCCCCTTGTGAATGAGATAGATGCAAACGTTCCTGAGGACCATGAGCGTCTGTATGCTTTTCCATTGCATTGCCATGTAGCTCTCAAACCTAAGACAGCAAACAATCTTTGTAATTTTCCTCTCGAACCTTATTCAGCTCGTTGATGTTTGAGTATTTTTGGAATATGGTACGAGAGAGGGGGAAGTACATCTCAGAACATCACGTTGGTTCTCCGTGTTTTTAGGTGGAAATCGCACAAGGTTTAGGTCATTTTAAGGGGTCTTATTTTTTGGTCGAAAAGTTTGAGGGGTCTTGACGAACTTTGTTTCTCTTTTCACTTTCTTTGGTGAAAAACCAGCGTCTAAGAAATATTGTTCTTTAGTATCATAGTAGTTTCCATCGACGGAGCACGAGAATTCGGTAAAAATGGTAAAAAGATCATTGCAAAAGCTTTTGTGCACCGTTGATTTATTTTCGTTCTACAAATAAGATTTTTGTTCGTATTACGCCCTCTTATCCAATTCCAATGTGTCATATTTCTTCACAACTACGTATTCTCATAGGCTGGTTGATTTATACGGGAAATATTGGAATCTTTTACATAGTGGACTGACATAAACCGCATAGTGTTTTAGTTTGTTACAAACTTGTATAAGCACCCCCCTTGATTCACAATATATTCTCCCGTAATAAAATCAGTTTGATTTTGGGGTAAAATCACCCAACTAGTATAAGAAAACAATGATCTCTAAAAAAAGGGGAAAATTGTCCAAAAATTCTAAACTTATTGTACTTTTGTCAGTTCAACCATAAATCATTTAATTGTATCAAATGAGTTTTAAACATTTTCACGTTTTGTCAATTAAGTCTATTCAACTAATTTTGACTAGAAATCTTCCTATGTACCACAGTTAGCGTTGATGTAGATAATTTTTAATATTTTTATTTTTTATTAATTTTTATTCTTTTTTTCTTCTATTTTCATTCTTTACTTTTTCCTTTTTTGCATTCTTTACTTTTTTTTTTTTTCATTTTTTTTTTTTCTTTTCTTTTGTTTTTCTTTTTCCCTTCGACATCCATTGCTAGCCCTCAATGGCTGGCAGAGGAAAAAAAGAAAAGTAAAAAAGAAAAAAGATAAAAAGAAAAAGAAAAAAATTATTCTTAAAAATATTAAAATATTATTAAAAATTATTTACGTTAGTTAAAATTATTGGTATTTACATTAGTGATTTCTAATTAAAATTGATAATATAAAATTTAAAAGATTTAAGACTTGATTGTTATAATTATAATATTTATAATTGAATTAATAAAAATATAATATTTTTAAAACTTTTTAAACGATTTTTCCTCAAAACGAGGACCTAGGAAGCAGAAAACGTAATGAGCACCCTCTGGTTTTTCTTGTTTCTCCTGACAGTGAGCGCGGGGTCGAGTATAGATCGACCAAGATTTGGACAACTTCAAAATAAGCAGGGGAGGGATACAGAGAGAGAAAGGGGTGGGGTTGTGAGAGTGATTTTTGAGGTTAAGTCGTGGTCAGTGCTCGTGGGTCTTCCCCAAAGCAAGTAATCATTGCTTTCTTATCCTGACTCCCCCGCCCCCTCCCCCTCCCCCTCTCCCTCTCTCTCTCTCTCTGTCTGTGAATGTAGGGCTTTGTCTCATCTCCTTCTCCTCTCTCTCTCTCTAACTAGTATAGCGACAGTTCTTGCACACACTTCGTGGTCATGATGATGATACTGTCTGTGTTTTAAAAGAGAAAAGTCTCCGGTCTCTCTCTTTGCCCAGATCGACGCCCTCTCTTGTATTTCTCCTTGAACAGAGATTTGCTGTTGTATATATATATTTTCATTGAAAATGTTTTCCTTGTTATCTGTTGTGCGTTCATACATGGAAGCTTATTTATTATCTGCTAAAAAGCCTTGTCTGTGTTGTTTTACGCTAAAACCTTTGTGAACAACTCCAAGATTTCTTTGAGATCACTTGCTCAGCTGATCATGACTGCCTTCAATCGTTCCGGAGGCGTTAATAGTTTTTATTCTTTGAGATCACTTGATTTTTGGAGGTTGAGCTTCACTCGCTATAGAAAGGGTTTGAAGTCAACCTAGTTGTTATGAACAATGAATTCTGATTTGAACCCGTGCTTATATATCGCCCCACCTATTGAAACGTAACTTTCTATTAATAAATGAATATCGACTGTTCTTGGTCTAAAGTCACTCTCCAAATGATTCGATTTGATTTTGTAAGCTACCCAAGTCAAACTGGAACTAAATAAAGTAACCGAGTAGTTTAACAAAGCTAGGACAAGTAACTTCTGGCAACCTTGAATAACTTGCACACTTGCTTGATATACATTTCTTTTCCGGAAACTTTCTTCGTTAAGGCTATGTTTGTTTCTTGAAATCAACAATTTGAATTGTTCATCCTAACTTTAATAACAGTTCTCTTACAAAAATGAGTCAATGAAAAATAATTTCATCATTAATAATAGTTCATGCCTAAACATTTTTGCTAATAATAAGAATATTTTCCATTACCTCTTTTCCAAATATGTAAATTATCAAAATTAGGAAAATCTTTTACAAATTATTGATTTTTTGTGAAATAAACGGAGTTTAAATATTTATAAATTTAATTTGTAAAAGCTATTAGACAATAACTATTTACTAAAAAAAAATCTGTTTTGGCAGAAAACTAAACATAGGTAATGTTTATCTTTTAAGACAGAAAAAAGCAAAGCCAAGGAAAATTTTCTTACAGATCTTCTCTCAAGACCGAAATAAGTTTCATCCTTCTAAAGGTACACATTAGCAACGTTCATCAAACTGTTGGTGGAAAAATTATCTAGAAAGTCCTAAACATGTTATCCTTTTGTCAATTCACTCTAAATTTTTTTCAATTTTGTCAATTAAGTCCTAAATATTTTCATATATTATTAACTTAATCCATCTAGTCAATTTTTTTTCAGAAAATTGCCGACATGGAAATTAGCTATCATTCATGACATGATAGGCGTTAGCCTAGATGGCTCTAGGTGAGGTCAAGAGGGCTTCACTACCTTGTTGGGTGTAGGTAAGAGTGAGCGCCACCTCAGTTGTAGCCGGCGGGCTACAAGGGCCCTTGCCCACAGCCAATGATGTCATGATGACCTTGCCTAGGGCCTTCACAGTTGACAAGGGCTGCCGGTGACTCTTCTTGGCATAGATTAAAAGTAAAAGAAAAAAAATTGAAAATCTTTAGAAAATAAAAATATTATTAAAAATTATCCATGTAAGCATTAGTCATGCCCCATACAACGATTGATGTCCACTACAATGATATTTGGCCAAAATTGGTTAGATAGACTCAATTAGCAAGATTGAATAGTTTAATATTGAATTGATAAAAATGCAAGAGGTTTAGAATTTCTTAGATAATTTTCTTAATTGTTAGCAGATTGGCCATATATCTCCCAAGCCTCCGAGGAGATGTACCGCCTTAAATAGTTCAACCCGTCCTTTTCGGACAAAGATCAATACCTCTCATTTGTGATTACCTATTGAAAATATTCAGACTAAATGGAGGTTAAAATCTTAGTCCTTTGGATCTCTCTAGACTATCCAATCATATATCTCTTCACATTCGGTATCCCCGATTGTCCAGTGGAATTAAAATGATTATATTGGTATATACCTTAGTCATTGAATGCCCTAGAGCCATTGTCCATAGGATCATGACGGATTTTCTTATTGAGGGGTTTTTGGAAACATTATCTTAGGCCATTTTGCAGAGGTTCTTGAATGACTTGACCCTTTGCCTTACTGGCAGAATCTACTATCCACTGAATTGAAGTGCAAACCTCCAAATCTTAAACTCCATGCGGCTACTATCTTACAGAAAAAAAAAAAAAAAAAAAAAAAAGCTTTAAATCTCAGGATCAGCATGACAAATTGATTGACCTTATCTTATTGCTAATTTTTTAGAGATCTTTTGATGCAGTTTCAGTGAATTCTATGAATAACATCAAGAATTTCAGAGAATTCTAAGCGAAGGAGGTAAAGCTACTCTGAAGTTTATATAGTCCAATACTTCTCAAGAAGAAATGCCATGTTTATTTCCTCGCATATCATGTCACTAGAGATGCAATCCATTGGGCATTAGATGATCATATGTATAATCAACCAAGACCCATAGATTTTGAAGCATCTTATCTTGAAAACACATGGTAACCAGACCTTAGCTCTTATACCATGGGGTGATTAAGATGGCACTGAAGACTAAAAGGTAGTGCCATCAAAGAGTAGAGAAGAAAGACCTGTGTGTTGGGAAATCATACTTGTCTCAAATCTCCATTAATCTTCCCATTAGACATCTCATGGAGTTTCATATCCTCAGTGAAAATCATCGAGACCCTAATTATAGATGAGCTCCGGTATAGTGAAATATGAGTGAATATGTTCTTAGATCACTGGATGAAATTATAGCCTATCTTACATAAACTATGGTATATAAACTTATGAACATCAATTGCAAGATGGTAACGGCTAAGGTAGATGAACCCAAAACATGTGTGTGAACAGAACATCGTACAATCAGGGACTGCAATTTCTAAACAATCATTCGGACAAAAACTGCGGGACGTACAAGCATGAGGTACTTGCCTTTGACAAAAGGGTTTGGATTATGTTCAAACCCTAATCCAATTCTATGAGATAATGAGAGATGAGGAATGAAGGAGACGACGGCGACCACCACCACCACCACCACCACCACCAGCAGTCCAGAGAGAGAGAGAGAGAGAGAGAGAGGCGATGGTAGTCGTCACGACTCGACCATCGTGCTTGGGTTAGGCATGGCTAGGTATGTATAACAGAGAGAGAACACACATTAGAACGAGGGTTTTTCCTTCCCCGCATCTGGAGTTGCAGCCGCTGCAAACACCAGCACCGAAAATCACTGCCTAAGGCGACCATGTTGAGCTAAAAAAGAGGGTGTTTTTCTCTCTCTCCGCTTCTAGAGATTTCTCTCCGTTCTTCTTTGCATCCCATCGCGTTGGATCTTGAAAGGCCAGCAGAAAGGGAAATCGCTCTTTCGTTTTTCGAAATGAAACCCAGGGTATACTCATTCAGTTTCTCACGATCATCCATACAAAAGCAGAATAGCATATTAATCAGCGTTTGCCCATACTCTAGCCCGAGAACAACCCATTTGAAGCAAATTTCTACCACAAAAAAGAAGCTTGTTTTGTAAGCATGGGCGTGGAGTATCAGCCACTTGGGGGCCCGCCATGAACCAGTTAAGTCCGTGTGTTTTGGCCTATGGAGGTAACCTTTGCTCAGAGCATTTTACATATAGTTGGTAGATTGCTAACGGCCAATTTTCAATTTTTGATACGAAAATTTCCCGACATCCCAATTCTTGACACCAATTCCGATCAGTTAAACGGTCAAATGATATCTAGATCGCTGTTGGCGTTGGATTTCCTCAAACTGAGATGGTGGTGGACCATCATGTCTTCCTCCTTCATCACCTATGCGTCCTCCCCACCTCTCTCCTTCCTTCTCTCTCTCTCTCTCTGTCCCTATTTTCCTCAATTTCTCTTAATGTTATCATTGAATTTCATTTTACAGTAATGCAAGCGGACAAAATATACCCGCTAACCGGTGGGGACAAATGCACGTGATGGGCACGTGACTCAGCACCGTCCAATTTTTATGACGTCCAAAAGCTATAGGGATGGCTTGATACATTTTCGCCAACTACGAAGGGGGCTATTTGAGACAAAAGGCAATTATAGGGGGCGCCTTGAGAATTTGAGAGTGAGACTGGGCTACGTGCTTCATGGGCCGGCCCAAGCTTTTGGATCATATATTGCTTTACTTTCACTTCTCTTTAAGGCTGTTTTCATCATCTTTTAAGTTTCTTGTGAGAAACAAACCTCAAATTGCAAGTGTCGAAAAGTCTTAGAAAAGGCAAAAATCAAATTTGAAAGACACTAAAAAAATAGTCGAGATGTGAATAGGTATTGAATGGATTTGACGGTCATGGTGTCAATTCATGGATGTTGGAATGATCTCTAGAATTGATTTTTTATTTTTATAAGCGGACAGACTCAATATATTCTCGTTTCATAATGAATAGATTTCAGGAATACAGAGTCGAATAATTTGATCGGAAAATAATCTTATCATGTTTGATAGAGCATTCATTCTTTGATTTACATTGAATCAAAAAAAGGTTGTTTTTGTCTTCTTTTAAGTTTCATGTGAGAAACGAACCTCAAATTGTAAGTGTCGGAAAGTCTTAGAAAAGGCAAAAGTGAATTCGAAAGATACTAAAAAAAGTCGAGGTGTGAATAGGTATTGAATGGATTTGACAATCATGGTGTCAATTCATGGATGCCGAGTGATCTCTAAAGCTAATTTTTTATTTTTACACACGAACAGATCGAATATATTCTCATTTCATAATGAATAAATTTCAGGAATGCAGAGTCGAATGATTTGATCGGAAGAGAATCTTATCATGTCTAATAGAGCATTCAATTCTTTGATTTACGTTGAATTAAAAATAGGAAATCATTTGATTCCAATTCTTCACACGAAAAAGCTTGCCGGATGATTATCTCCTTCCTTGCACCCCATCTATTACCATCGAAAATATGAAGAGCCAATCCAATCCGTCGACTTTGTAAGGCAAAATCGTCCATTGACCTGAACTCCTGGTAAATGCAAACTGAGAAGAAACCGCTCCTTGAATAAGAAATAGAGAAGCTAAAGAAAGGGGTGAAAAAAAGAGAGAAGAGAATCGCTTCACATCGACACTTCCTCCTCCTTCATATCTCGTCCTTCAAGGTTTCATCTTCTCCGGCGCCACCTCTCTCTCTCTCTCTCTCTCTCTCTCTCTCTCTCTCTCTTTGTCTTCTGTGTCAATCATGGGTTCTTCGTCCGACGTGAAGGCGACGCTGGGGGATCTCGAGAGGGAGTCGTTCACGGCCCTCCTCTCGAAGCTCATCGGGGAGGCCCAGTACGTCCAGAACAACCCACCCGATTTGATCCCCCAGGAGGACAGGATCGTCAGGCACGTCCTCGACTCCCTCCTCCCCCTCAGCACCTCCACCGGCGGCGGCCCCCTGGTGGTGAGCCACGTCAGCTACCACCCCAACAGGGGCAACCTCATCGTGGAGTACCCGGGGACCGTGCCCGGGAAGATCCTGTCCTTCGTCGGGATGCATATGGATGTCGTCACGGCTGATCCTAGTGCCTGGGTAATGATTTCTGTATTTTTTTGTTCTTTTTTTATAAGCAAATTCTGAGCCCTTCTTTTGGAAATTGCGTTTTTTTGGCTGTTGGGCAATTCAATGCGTTGTTTGAGTTCTTAACTTTACCAAAAAAAAAAAAAAAAAAAAAATGCGTTGTTTGAGTTCTCTGAACTGGGTTGGGCTTTTTTGTTTTTCTGGGTATTGATCAAAATTCAATCTTTCGTTGGAATGGACATGGATGTGTTGCTGTCCATCCTGGTGGCTTGGTACGATATTGAGCTCGAGTTTCGAGTTGCAATTTCAGTCGTCTTTGAGTGTTACTGTTGGGTTTTGGCTGAATGTACTGAGGAATTTGATCAGATTTGGACTGAGGACGAGGTTTTAGATTCATTATCATCTGGCAATTGGAATTTTTACGCATTTTCTGTCCGTGATCAAGTACTTGTTAGTAGTTTGCTTTTTTTTATCGTTGCCGGGATTTTACAACTTAGCTGCTTCTGTCCAGCTGATCTTTTCTTTCCTTTTTGTTTTTGCATGGTAGAATTTTTTGCCGGTTCTAATTTCATTTGGAATCATTTTGAATTATTTAGAATGGGTTCATCCTTTGGCAAACACAATGTTTGTGTTGCTTCTTTTACTCTGCACACTTGAGCCTGTTGGTTCTGTTGTAGCAGAATCTACTTGGGCAAGTTACTGGTCCCATGTAGTATATGAGCTGATTGGTAGCGTTTGAGCGATTGACATCAACTCTTTTATTATGGGAAGTACGTGGATTTTCTATAATTTAATAATGGTATGAAGGATCAACTGTTCAGGAGTTTGATCCTTTCTCATTGAGCATCGATGGGGATAAACTCCGTGGTCGTGGAACAACGGATTGTTTAGGACACGTTGCGCTGGTAACCGAACTTATGAAGAGGTTGGGGGAGACAAAGCCTAACCTGAAGTCAACCGTAGTTGCTGTTTTCATTGCTAGTGAGGAAAATTCTTCCATTCCAGGCGTGGGGGTGGATGCTCTTGTGAAAGATGGATTGCTTAATAAGCTGAAGGATGGTCCTTTGTAAGTATTCTCCCCCAGTTTGACTGGACCTTACCTTTGTAAGTATATCTGCTATATATGGATTCAGTAAAAGGTCTGGAGATAAATCTTTATGGCTTTGAAAGAAGGATAATCTTTGCATGAGCAATCTATGGATCATCTATTCCACTGTTCTGATATACATGCGAGCCATATGTTATTTTTGCTTATGTTCATTTAAAATTTGTGAAATTTTAGGCAGTTCCTTGATTTCCATGCAGATTTTGGATTGACACTGCTGATAAACAACCTTGCATTGGTACTGGTGGTATGATTCCTTGGAAACTCAAAGCTACGGGAAAGCTTTTCCACAGTGGTTTAGCACATAAGGTATGAATTTAAAATTCCTCACATACAACTGTTGGTTTCTGGACCATCTAAATTGAATATACCATCATATCGACATTTTTCACAATGAACTTATGAAAAATTTGCTTGAGGGTTACGTTGTACATAATTTTGAGGTTCTATTTTTTGAGTAAACTACATTTACACTATACTTTGCACTCTGCAGCTTCTGCTTTCTGTGCTCATTCTTTCCAAAGGAAGATGCTTTTTCAACATAATGCACTGCTGCACCATGTGATAGATCATTTGTTTTTCTGCTCATAGTGGATCGCTAGTAGATTCAAACAACAGAATGTTTAATAGTATGAATGATGACTCAAAAGAAAAGGACACTGGCTAGTGGCTACAATAAGGCATAGCGAGGTTTCATCAGATGATAAATGATTTTAGATAGTAAAACTTGAATAACTGATGTATTTTGTCCTCTCGGATATAACAGGCTATAAATCCTCTGGAACTGGCCATGGAGGCACTGAAAGAGATTCAGAGAAGGTTTTACAATGATTTTCCTCCACATCCCAAGGAGCAGGTCTATGGATTTGCTACTCCGTCAACAATGAAACCAACCCAGTGGTCTTGTAAGTTACGACAGTGCAAGTTACAATTTTAGGTAAAACTAGAATTTGCAGCTAAATCATATTTTCCTGCAATGCAGATCCTGGGGGCGGAATCAATCAAATTCCTGCGGAGTGCATGATTTCTGGAGATGTCAGGTTTGGAAAGCAGCTTTGAACTTCTTTAATGCGTATTCTTGATGGTTTTTATACTTAATGGCCTTTTACAATCTCTGTTTGCAGATTGACACCATTCTACAAGTAAGCTCCTGTAACTGAAAGTTCTCAATCTCCTTCAAATCTTTAGCGATTATGTCTCTAGAATACTTCTTTTTCTTTGCCTCACCCAATGGTACTCATAGATGGAGTCTGGCTGATATTCTATACAGTGTAACAGATGTTGTGAAGAAGCTGCAGGAATATGTAGATGACATAAATGCTAACATAGAGAAATTAGATTCACGGGGTCCGGTGTCAAAGTATGTCTTACCTGATGAGAACCTGAGGGGAAGGTCTCTCTCTCTCTCTCTCTCTCTCTCTCTCTCTCTCTCTCTCTCTCTCATGCACACACGCACAGCTTTCCCATACTTCTGACAGATTTTGTGCATGCTGAAATTTTGTTGAAACGATCATGGTTTCATCTTCTGCAGACTTAGTATAAGTTTTGATGAGGCATCGTCTGGGGTTGCTTGTGATCTTAATTCCCGTGGCTATCATGTATTATGCAAAGCAACCGAAGAGGTCGTGGGCCATGTGAAGCCTTACTCAATAACAGGAACCCTGCCTCTCATCAGAGAACTGCAGGTATCTACTTTTTCTCTTTTTGTAGTCCCGTTAAATTCTTGTACTCCTTTCATTACTTAACTAGATGTTTTCATGCTGTAGGATGAAGGCTTTGACGTCCAAACTTCAGGATATGGTATGATATTTATGTGTCATCATTAATAGAGATTTTAGCTTTCTTTTGGCCAAACTTCTTAATAATAGTTAAAAATAGAACCGTCTGGTTCTTTTTTTTCATTTATTTACTGTTACTTCCCTTTCACAAAATAATAGTCTATCGTAAGAGCTGATTAGATGCTTTTGCTTGTCAATACAGGTCTAATGGCAACATACCATGCAAAGAACGAGTATTGCCTCTTTTCTGATATGAGCCAAGGCTACCGTGTGTTTGCCAGCGTCATCAGCCAACTAGAAGATTGACTCTCGACATGAAGACATAAAAAGACCATACTGTCAGCTTATCCCCTACAAGAATTTAGTCAAATGACAACGAAAATTCCCAAAGAGGTTCTTTCCTTTTTTTGATTAACAAATTTACGCAAGAGTTTGTCAATCGACTTGGACAGTTGTCAAACAAGGTTTGGCTTCCCTATATTGCTTATGCACCATCTGTTTCACTTGAATGAACTTGGAATTATAAGATTATGTTGTCCCACAATCTCTCACTTCTTTTTCAGTTGGGAAAACTATTGCAGTCATTGATCATAGCACACTCTTGAAATTAAAACATGCTATAGTGTCAGGCAACCAGCAACCTGCCGAAGTAATTCCTTTAAAAGAGGCTTCATATGATATTATGTATACAGCTTGAATTTCTCTTACATATTGTTGATGTATAAGGTTATTCTACTGAAATTACATCTGCCACTAGACCAGACAATAGTAAACTCTACGTAATGTACAAGTTCCCTGCATGCCGAGCTACATTTTTGCTGATTCATTGTTCATTTTGAATTGTGTCCCTGTCTAAGCTGCTGGATTCGTTGGCGTAGTCTTCTCCGGTGGTCATGAATCTTCCAAAGGCCATGTCCAAGTATTACCGCAGAATAAATCCCATGTGTTATCATAGGTGCAAGGATGTTGTTTGTCTGTAACATGGGCATCAGGATTTAAAGTCAAAACAATCTCCATGTCTCATCTGCTCCATGTGAAATAAGTAGAGTGCTCAAATAGGTGCTTTTTAGGCAAACAGCATGTTACCTGAATCCACTCAAACCCAAGGTAGAGAGCTAGAAGTCCTTCGAGAAGAGGAGAGTAGATTTTCTTCATTTGCCTCCTTTCATACCAGGCTGTCACATAATGAAAGATGGATCACCAAGGAGGCCGAGGAATCCATGTCAGTAGCCATCTAGGAAAAGGTTAAACTCTGGCTTTCCCAGAAGTTCCAGATCAAGAATACAGCATATAATCATGTAATGCCTTGCGACATCCATATAAAGTAATAAACAGAGAACAGAGATCAGGATGTGATCAGTGTTTCTAACTAAATTGTAGTGTGACATGTCACAACCGAGTCATGTTGTCTATTGCTACTACATAATATGTTTCAGTGTCTGGCCCATCAAACTATCATACACCGATGAGGGCATGATTGTAACTGAAATGAACACAGCTAAGTATATTCAAGATATGATATCTGAGTAAGCACCTGCGAAGAGCTTTTTCAAATTTTCACGACCCGAGCGAGATTGTAAAACTGGAGCAACTACATATGTGGGATCTACAAAAGCATGCAAATGTTTGTCAGTGTTTCCACCAAAAGAAGCAAGACAGAGCTTTCCTAGGATTCGGGCACTAATACATACCTTTTGGGGAGGCAGCCACATAATATAGAGAACCCGTTAGCGCAGCCGTAATAACCGCTGCAAATGCCTGAGCAAAAGGGACAAAAGGTGGTAGCACTCCAGTCTGCATAATTAGAGATGGAAATGAGTTACGCGTCGCCTGCAGAAAGATAGGAAACAGTTTTGAGGGTGAAACTTATACCAGAGAAGCGATCCCCTTAGCGTCAGTGACCAAATCTGTGCCCCTCAAAAACACATCGGCGAGTGCTCCCTGTAACATGAAACAGACATTCGATCACAACACGTGCATGTGATGTTGTGGATTACACCAATGACAATTTCATGGTTACGATAAAAGAATCAGCCGCCTCTTATTTGTCAAAGGATACGAACCGTGTTTATAAATACTAATCTTTAATGCGTAGTAGAAGGTCCAACACATCGTCAATCTCCAAGACAAAATATATTGACAGAAAGAGCTAGAGAATATCCAATTAAATCCACATGTAAAGCCCAAATGGCATTTTCCCATATGAACATACCTGAATTGCAGCTCTGTAGAAAAGCTCCTCGCCGATTGAGCTAGCAGCAACAATTAGTATGAACTGCGAAATCAAGAATTCAAGATAAATCAGACTAGAGAAGTTCCTTACTTACTTTACTTCAAAAGTTAACCAAGTTCGAAAACACAAAAAAACACAAGACAAAGCAGGCGTAAGACAAGATGACTTTACCTGCCACGGCGACATCCCATAAAAGAAGCTCCAGAGCTCTTCATCTTCCACGTCTCTTATAGCCCGAGCATGAGGTGACAACTTCACTACTTCGTCCTGGAAGAACAATATTACCTTGTGATCACAAAGTCCCCAAGCTCAAAGCATGCATCTAAAGCTAGCATTTGCTAATGAAAACCAAAGCTTCCAAATTTCCCAAAGTTCCACCTCATGCACAAAATTTGAAATTTTTATTTTGCTGCAAAAACCAAATTCATCTAAAACATGAATTGATGCAATTTACGACTAGAATGCACATACATCTAGAATAAACAGAAGAGCCATGATTGGAGGCGTGGCGTATCCGAGCCCTCCGACGATCGCGTCTAGCGAAGGATGGAACCCTCCCGTGAAATCTATCCCGGTGAATGAGCAGATGAATCGCCCGGCCAACGCCATCGCCCCGTATATACCTGAAACAGCAAATTCCACATGAGAACATCAAGAAATCAGGAAAAAGGCGAGACCCGTCATCGGAAAAAAGCGCCTTTAGCCTTTTTTACTCTGTACCCTCTCCCGAAAACCAAACCAATCATCGCTACATAAACGCAGATGCTTTCCGAAAGTATCCGAAAAAGAGCCGAGGGAACAGAGAGAATAGCGAATTTCCCGTGCAGGGGGGCGGGGGGAATATTCCATCGAAAGTTTCCGCAGCCGGACCAACTCTCAGGGCCACCTTTTTCCACAGACAAGACCACCTAAGTTGACTTTCGGATTTCTACGATTCAGCTACTTCGAATTCATCGACTAAAAGTCTTGCAAATCTTCACTGCTCATCATCGAGGACGGAACTAACTAAGGGACGGATATAAGGCAAATGATAAACAGGAGCGACCGGAAAGAGAACGATGAGGAAAGCAACCGGACGGACCGATTCCGTAGCTGAGCCGCACGACGGCGCCGATCTTCTCCCAAATCGGGAACTCCGAGTCGCCGAAGCCGCGGTCGAATGTGGTCACCTCCATGGCGGGGCCCGCGAAGCGCCCCCCTCCCGCGCCCTCCCTCTCCCGGCTCGCATCGATTCCGCCGCCGTTCCTCTCGGCGGACGACTTCACGCACCGCACCTGAGGTAGCGGCCTGGCAGCTCCGCCGAAGCCCGCGCGCCTCATCCTCCTCCTCCTCCCCCACCTCCCCGCGCCGCCGTGGTCGTAGAGCTGCTTCGCCGGGGCTCTGCCGGAGGAGGACGCCAGCGAGGCCGCCGGAGTTCCCCGGGACAGCGAAGGCAGAGACAGCTCCATGTCCGGCGGCTACCGCGGGGCTCGTCAGGCGCTCCGTCTCGGGTCGCGGCCGTCTCTTCGGGGCTCCGAATCGGAGTGCATAGCACGGCTCGGCTCCGCTCGCTCGCTCGCTCGCTCGCCGTCGTTTCTCCGTGGTCGGGTTGAGCGTTCTTTTTTTAGAGCGAGAGTGAAAGGAGAGAGAGAGAGAGAGAGAGAGAGAGAGAGAGAAAGGCCGTTGAGGGCTTCTGGGCCGTCGGATTTAACAGGAGGAAAAACGGACGGTGGAGAGAGGTGGAGGGATATGTTGCGGGACCCGCAAAGGTGGTCTCTTCTTTCCTATGGTCAGATTGATCTGTGGGCTTCGGGGATTGCATAAGCGACTGATAAGGCTTGGATATCCGTGCGCCCAATGACGGACTGACACGTAGGGAGAATCTGAGCTTGAGGCAGCTGCCCACGTGGAATTTCAAGCGTCGTGCATTTTTTATATTTATTTTTTTTAGATCGGTCGATGCCATCGGTGCTCAAGAGAAGAATTTATACAGAATTTTAAATGGGAATTTGAAGATTAAACGAAAGTCAAGGTGTGCATGACAAAATTTCTAGAATAAAAATTGATTTCTAGTTAGAAATTGATTTTTCAATTTCTATTTCATAAATTGAGAAATTAAAAATTTTAGTTTCGATTTCTTCTTCAAATCAATTTTTAGAATAGAAATATATATATTTTTTTTGACACCGGGAACCCCGTACAGCCCAGAATGGCGGGAAACCCCTGGGCGATGCTAAGCGGAGGACCCACCACCCCGACGTCACGCTTAAGATCCCCGGCCGCCGGGATTCGACCCTCCACTTTCGTTAGTTTCATTGGAGAGCCTTATCCAACCGGCGCCACCGCAGGCGGTTAGGGGGTGAGCGGTTCAGGGTTAGGTTCGGCCCGTCCGGAACTTGGAACCTACCCTCGGATACGAGTTCCTAATTTTTTGGAACCGGAACCTACCCGTCACAACCGAGAACCTGGAACCTACCCCGTCACAGGTTCCAAGGGCGGTTCTAGGTTCCAAAGGTTCCAACAGTTCTTTTTTTTTTTTTTTTTTTGTTATTTTCATATTTGAACTATAACGTACACGCCCTTACAAATATATATATATATATATATATTTATATAACGTACACGCATATTATACGGTAACTTCTCACATCTTAGCAAATATATCAATGCCAATTGTCAAGAATTTGGACATACATAATCAAAACTAATAAGAAGTTTCTTGATTAACTATAATTATCGTGCCCACATATGTCAATATATGTGCACTAAAGCTTAAATCATCACATTTGCCATATGTCATATGCCTTGTCAGTTGAGTCAAACGAAAATAATAAAGCAAAATATACTAAAAAGATGAAAAAGCTGCAACATTTCCTTGTGATTCCTTTGGCACAGCAAAACCTTGCAAAGACATGAACGAAAATCGGTCAAAATCCTGAGTGAAGACACAGAAAAAAAAAATCAATATCGATAATACTCCATGAAACATGTCATTTTGCCCATCTAAAGGCTCCTAAATTCTTTGACAACATAGTTCAAAAATTCAATGTACATAAGAGAAGCTTGCATCAAGATTACGACAAATAAAGTTGCTCATCAATAAACTTATGCACAGTTAAAAGTAGCATAAAACGAAGTAGCATAAAGACAACAAAAAACCTTGCTTGACTTCTCAACCGTTGGAACTTGGACCCATTGCAAATGCGACACCACCAACTTTATTTATCGACGATAATCTCCGCATTAAGACCAACCATATCTTGAAAAAAAAAAAAAAAAAAAAAGAGGAAGAGATTAAATAAAATATTCACTTACCAGATATTTAAAAAGAATTACAATATATAAAGATATAAACATTACTTACCCAACTCAAATTGTTCTGCGTTTGCAATACACTCTTCAACATCAGGCGGTACACGTGCGGTTCTCAACCAATCTTGAGTGCAAATCAAAGCTTCCACTACTTCTGGAGTTAAAGAACTCCGAAATCCATCAAGCACACGACCCGATGTACTAAAAGTTGATTCGAAGCAACGGTAGTTACAGGAATTGATAAAATATCTCGAGCCATCAAGGAAAGGATCTTATATTTTGAGCCATTAGTCTTCCACCACATCAAAATGTCAAGACTAAGATCCTTTTCATTTTTTTTCTTCAAGATACTCATCAAGCTCGGACTTGTTGTCATCATGCCCTTTTTCATTCGAGTATAAAAACATTTTCTTCCAAGCTTGGGCGTTATGCTTATTTATTCCTTCACTACCACTCGTATCAGTATTGGAATTGGAACTACTACTACTTACACCCAAATTATGGCCACCAAAATCTTGATCACTTGAAATAAGAGAAGATTTCTTATAAAATTCATACAAATGCTCCAATGTATCCTTGACCTGGTAATGCATCTCTTTAATTTTCAAATCATCATCATAAATTTGTCCATACAAGAAGCTCACATAATTTAACTTGGCTCTAGGATCTAACACAACCGCAATCAACACCATCATATTCACTTTATCCAAGCTTCCATAATATTTGTCAAATTTTTCTTTCATTTTCACACCCATTGCTTGAAGCTTAGGATCCGAAGCATTGATCGCACCTTTCAAATTTCAGTACAAAAGAGCTATCCCTTCAAAATAATTATTTGAAGTAACATATGAAGTCCTGACATCGATTGGTGGCATCATAGAACATTTTGAGAAAATCCGAAAGAATAATAGCATTTTCCCAATCATCTTCACTAGGAGTTTCATAATTAAGCTCGGTTACAAAAAGATGGATCGTGATCTTCCATCCTTTCGAAAGCTTTTCTGAACTTGATGGCGGTGTCTAACATGAGGTAAGTGGAGTTCCATCTAGTGGCGACATCAAGAATTACCGAACCCTTATAAGTGATCTTTTCTTTCTCAATGCAAGATTGAAATCTTTGGGCTCTTGTGGGAGAATTCCTTACATATCTAACCGCATTTCGAATACGTGCAATGGAGTCATGTACCATAGTCAAGCCATCTCTCACAATCAAATTTAATATATGAGTTGTACACCTCATGTGCAAAACACTACCATCTAATATCAACGACTTTTGTTTAGAAAGTTTTTCCCTCAAATAGCTAACTGCAACATCATTCGAGCTAGCATTATCCACCGTAATTGTAGACAACTTTTTTTCTATTTCCCACTCCTCAATGCATTCCTCCACCATTTTCCAATCTCCTTACCCCTGTGACTATGCATCACCACAAAGTTGATGATTCTTTTATGTAACTTCCAATTTTCATCAATAAAATGTGCAGTGAGACACAAATAATTGATATTTTGATTGGAAGTCCATGTATCAGTTGTGAGTGCGATCCTAGAATCAATCTTTCGCAAATAATCCTTCAAAGAAATTTTTTCACATAAGTACAACTTCATGCAATCTTTAGCCGCTGTGAAACGTGATATGTGTTTGAAGAGAGGCTGTAACTCACTAACATATTCACGAAACCCAACACGCTCAACCAATGAAAAGGTTGCTCATCAAGGATGATGAACCGGGCAAGCATGAGCCTACAACGTTCTTGATTAAATGACCATGTTGATAAGACGCTACCAAGTACTAGAACCTTCTCCTGTCTTGCTAGCCATTTTGGCACTCCGTGGTACAAAGAATGTCCGCCTCTTATCTACATTACGAGGATACCTCTTGCATGTGGTCAAATGCTTCCTCATTGCGAAGTACCGTTAGCAACACGGTACTTAAGCATTGATCCACAATGAATGCACTTCACTTGATATATTTTTCCATCCTTATCACTAATTTTCGAATAATGATTCCAGCATTCGGATGTATGTTTCTTATCACGGGAAAGAGGAGAACCGGGTACCTTATTTGTGACACTCAAGGTAGGGGGTGCCTCTTCTTCAATTTCATCGTTGGAAAACTCCAATTCCGTAATCGGAGTCATCTCCTCCTCACGTCCCTCCACCTCCATTGACATGTTACTGTTATCTTGATACATGAACTTCGCACTGCACAACAATAATAGAATAAGGTTTTCTTGCTGATGAAAACAACCTAAAAGGTGGAGAATGCTAATTGAGCATCCGAGTCAATTGCAAAACAACCTAAAAGCAGAGATTAAATCTATCAAATATTCTTCAAAATTTGCTTCTAGAACTATGAGATCACAATAGAAAGGCTATTGCTGCCACAATTTGTGGTCGAAGTTATATGGCCACAGATGATAAAGAGATAGGTAATGACAAGTATAGAGGCAGAAAAATATTAAGATGAATGCAAGAGGGATTGAAAAGTTGTCGAAGAGAGCTCGTAACAATATAGGGGCAATTACTTGAGCTGTTTCATAGTGCAGTTACAGCTAACACTAGCAATGATCATCATGTGGTTGGCGCTTACTTGAGTGCTATAATTTTTTTTTCACTCATTTAAATGGCACAAGTTTAAGCATCCTGCACTTTGATGGCTGTTTGAATTCTTGCCCAAGGTTTTCATATTACCAGAAATTCAATGTTCTTAACAGAAAAACGAAAGAACAAAAGGGAAAAACAAAAAAATGGAGGCATCTCTGCCAATAAAATGCATAATCAAAAGATATCCTTCCAATGCAGGTAAGTGAAAATTAAAACCTATCACTCTGAAGAACAATTAACTCCTTCAAGAATGCATTGAAGAAAGTGAGCGTTGAAGAAAG
This sequence comes from Eucalyptus erythrocorys, assembly GCA_014182555.1. Classification (NCBI taxonomy): domain Eukaryota; kingdom Viridiplantae; phylum Streptophyta; class Magnoliopsida; order Myrtales; family Myrtaceae; genus Eucalyptus; species Eucalyptus erythrocorys. The sequence continues at coordinate 16,888,203 of CM024602.1, forward strand.
GTCATGAAAAGAACAGCAAAAATTATAAAACTTGTCAATTTAATGCGTTCGGAGCATGCATTTAAACTCTATAACTTGTCAACATCCCGCAATTAAGTCCTTTCGTCCACTTTGTCAATTTTAAATGGACAAAAATACACACTTGGCTTTTATATTATTCCTTTCATCATACGCGGCCCACTAATAATCAAACGCAGCATCCTACAAGACAAAACGACTCCGTTCCATTACAGCCCCAAATGAAACGACCTCATTAAGACACCATTTCTTCCACCTACAGATTAAATGAGTGGAGCTGCAACTCAAAATCAAGAACCCTAAGTGACAAATGAACCCGAATCGCTTTCGATCAAGGACTATGGCAAGCGAAGGATGCCTCATTCAATGTAATCAAGTCAATCAACTCGCTTTGAAGTCGAATCGAGGTATTTTGCTCCAAACGCCATTGCAAATGGCACGGACAGAATAAGCCAAGGAAGAATATGTCATGAATGTGCTAGATTTAATACGATTTCCGGGGTTTAATATGTCGTGAAGTGCGATTTTTTTTTTTTTTTTTTGGTGGGAGTCAATCCAAAAGTATGAAATCGATTAATGGAAAGTGCTTTGTTGCTGTTGAAGTTGAGACCAAGTTGGGTAATACAAATGGCTGTGAGGTGTACGCGGGAGTTTATTCAATAGCATACTCAATTAGCTTCATTCAACATCAGCTGCAGTTCCTTCCACGAGATGGAACTTCATTTGATAGCATCAAAAACCAAACTTCCATCCAACAAAGCGGCTCCTTAAACAGAATGACCAACTTCATTCGATAGCATTACCAAACTCAACAGAGCAATTCAGGAGCACAGAAGACTCAAGTAAGTGATAACAAAAACTAAGCATCGTTCTCATTATTTTCCATTCGTACACCAAAATAATCAACTAAGTGATAACAAAAACTCAAGTACCGGATAATAGAAAGCGGGTAGTGCAAAGACATGAACACAAGATTAAGTAGACTTAAAAGCGATCAACAAAGACAAGATCACGAGACCTTTGTAATTGTTGTGTATTCCTTTGTGGGAGAGCACAAATGACGGTAATCTACAAGCTTGCAAGCGGCCGGGCGAGCAGATTTGGGGGAGGCTCGGCGATGCGAGCGCCGTAGGGGGCCGACCGGGCGAGCGGCGCGGGGGGCGGCCGGCCGAGCGGCGTCGACGCCGCTACCGGGCGAGCAAAGTGTTGGGGGCGGCTGGGCGAGCGGCCTCCACCGAGGGGGATGAGCGGCGTCCACCGGCGGCGTTGACGCCGAGCGGCTAAGCGACGAGACTCGGCAGCGGCGTCGTGACTCGTGAGGCTCGAAAATTGAAATGGACTGTGATGAAGTCATGGGGGAGGCGAGGGGAGGCCCCCGTCCAACGGGAATTCGACGGAAATCGTTGTTTGAGAACTTACCTTTGGAACCCTAATCGGTTCCGGCGGCGGCGGCGGCGGCAAGGCCCGCCGGCGGTGGCCTTGAGGGCGAGGGCGAGCGGCGTCCGGTGCGGTTGCGGTGTGCAATGGCCGCGAAGTCCGAAGTCCGAGGGATAGAGTCGAGGGAGAGGAGACAGAGTCGAGGCCCGAGGGAGAGGAGCTCGGGAGGGGGTTCTTTCTTTTGGAATCGAACCCTATTTCACCGGTTTTCACCGATTCCGCGATCCGGTTCGGGAACCGGTTCCGGTTCCACTTCCGGAACCGGTTCGCCGGTTCGGAAAATGGAACCGGAACCGGAACCGGTCCTTTAAGAACCGGAACCGGAACCGGTCCTTTAAGAACCGGAACCGAACCGGAACCTCCGGTTCGGTTCCCGCCTCCGGTTCTACCCGGAACCGTGCTCACCCCTACGGAGGTGGTAGAATAGAAATATGTTCTAAAAATAGAAAAATTAAATTACGTTATCAAACGGATTTGCTTTCAAGTCTGTTTCGGAGAACAGAGAAATAGAAAAATAGAAATTTTATCATGCGCAGTCTAGTGGCCCCGACAAACCAAATTTTGAATCGATTTTATGATTTATGGATAGGTTAGGTCGGATATTTACCACCACCTTCATGCCACCGTTCTTAATACCCTCTCACTAATTTGATAGGTCCATTTATGGAATCACTCGTACTTCAAAAAGCAATAAATTAAAGAGGAAGTAGTTTTTTTTTTTGTCAGTCCTACTCTATACCTATTCTACACTCACTCTTAGACTTTTGCCCTGCAAGAGCGTCGAAACCCACTCCTGAAACTTGCGTGTCCCCACCCCATCCCTCCCTGAGAAAGTGGGGGTTTGAACCCCTCACCTCCCCCTTTCATGTTGGAAGGGTGGCCACTGGGGCGAATTCTAGTGGTTAAAGAGGAAGTAGTTAAAAAGTGGATTTTAGGTCCAACATAAGTTACTAAATTTGCATCGGATGGATATGAATAGGTCGAAACGGATTAAACGTGTCAATTTAGATTGGATTATTGACTAAACTCAACCCATTTTTTTTGAATATTTCTTAACCCAAATAACAACCCCATTTATTAAATATGGGTTGAGAAACGACATGATGCCTTCATTCTCTGCAGTATCCTCCAGGACCTCCGAAGGAGAAGGAATAACCCCACGGATCTGGCCTTTCATGCAGATCCAGCAGACCATAACAACCGGGTGGTCCTTCCACCCCCTCGGGCATCCCTTCGTAAGGAGCAAGGCTCTGTCCATCTGCATTCTTCCATTGGAGCTGTCTGAAATAAGCCGCTTCTCGATAATCCTCATCCGGCAGCTTACCATTGCCCATGGGCGGGCAAATCCCACCCTCGCTTTCTGTAGCGAGTCCTCCCCACGCCACGGTGCACGTGCCATCCTGTAAAAAATTGAATAACGCCTTGGGCCAATAGCCCACCTCGATCGGCGGGTCATGAACGCGCAGCCACCAGTTCCCAGTCGCCCTGTCCTGCGACGACGTCGGCAACAACAATGGAAGCAATCATAAGCACGACGTTCAGGTTCTCATTTTTTTTTTTTTGAGTTACAGTCGTGTCTCTTGATCATGTATAGGAGGACTGAAATCACCTGGGAGATATCAATTTTGAGTTCATATATGGGTCCACCAACTTGAGAAACTGTTGTCATTGGATAATTGAGAGTTACGATTCTGTCCACCTGTACAAAACCTGCGCAGTCTGTGTTGTAGCAACCATCGCGCCAAGCATTTCCCTAGTACCAATAATGCTTTAGTTTCAAGATAAATCAGGATAATGCTAGCTATATAAAAAAAAAAAAAAAAAAAAAGATGTTTGATTCACGAATTTATTGAAGTTTGTAAAGAACTTGAAGAGATACCGTCCAATATGCAATTAGTCGAGTAAGACCATCGCCGCCCACATCGGGATTGACCTAATACAACAACATATAATTTCAACTGAAAATGCAAACCATACGTCGCTACATTCATGCGATAGCTGACCAGTACCGTAAATAATATGCTTGTCTTTGTGATACTAGGAAAGAGTGACAAAAAAAATTTAATTGCATAAAAAGAAAAAAGAAAACCTTTTCAAATCCAAATCATTCACACAAGTGTATATTAAAAAGGAGTGGAATTTACATTCAGAACATGGAAGATTTATGGAATTATATAGCAAGTATTAATAGGTAATTATGATATATATATTTTTAATTATACATCATAATTTAAACAGCACATATGGGCATCCGTAGAACTTTCAAAATGTAAGGCTGAAATCCTCCTTCAAATTCTAATTATGTACAATAAGATATACTTACCTGCCAACCGGCTATGATCATGCTGAGTCGATCCAATGGTCCAGTCGAAATCCATACGTTATGCTCACTATATTGACCTTGAGCTACAGTTAAGTTGTAGACAGAGATATATGCGCTACCACCATACTTAATGACATCAGGTTGATCAAACCGTATGATTACACGCTGAGAAATACACATATTGGATCAATCATATATGAGAGAGAGAGAGAGAGAGAGAGAGAGAGAGAGAGAGAGATTACATGTTCATTGGGAGGCTCTTCGGACCCATTCAGAAAAGGCCCATTCAAATAAGGCATTTTAGGAAGGGACCTTATCCTTATCAAATCTTCTTTTGTGATTCGTTGAAAGGGAACTGTTCCAATCGGACAAGGTTTTCTCAATCGAAATTGCACATACTTTGTACCATTGGATGTTTTGGAGAAGGACCCAACAGGTAAATTGGATTTTCTCTATTAAACAGAAAATACACAAAAAGAAAAAAAGAGCATGTAGTTAACACATAATAAAAAGTTTTACTTACATGCATTTTTCAATGATTCATCTGGCAAGTAAACAAATGAATAGTAAAATACTATTAACCTGAACTTTGTGATTTTTTAGTAAAGGATGATCGAGTGCCAATTGTTTATCAATATCGACACAATCAATAGTATCTCCTTCCTTGGTCTCCATGCCAAAAAATAAAAATAAAAAACAAGCGACTATCATTGTTAGGAGGAAATGGTCTAGAAAGATGAAATAGTTTCGCCGGGTTTCTAACACATCACCAAGAATGTCTCGACTGGTGGCTTGTTTAGAAGCTTGAGTTGCTCTTCCAATTCGATGTCATCATCTTTGGATATAGTTGTAGCTCTAGAGATCGGAAGCAAAACCAGTACAAACACTACTTGTTTCAATGCCATGGTGATGTCAGGAAGTTACTGCAGCTGGGAATGGAGGACTAGATTATTATATTAAGAGCTTAGATCCAAATAGAGTAGGTCCAAATTCAGCAAAGCATCTTTTCCGCTTTGGCGTGGGATAATCATGACAATAAGAGATGGAAATTATGTTGAGCTATTACATAATCATGACAATAAGAGATGGAAATTATGTTGAGCTATTACAACACTGTACTCGGATTGTTTACAAAATTTGTGGCTGGCCTTTGACCATCTCACCGTCATATTGTAGAGGATGCTAGCCACTCCCAAACTTCTTGAATCGGTTTCGATTTTCTGAATCTATATCTCCCTTTTTTCTTTTTCCTTTTTAATTTTATGTTTCCTTATTGCAAGCTTAAGTTGAGAAACAAAATTATACGAGGGCCCACTGAATCAATTTTCTTGAATATGAAGAAAGAAAATTATGGCTAGCATAAGAGGGCCCAACCGTTAGGAAAAGGGTTTAGGAAGTCTACCAATTTCCTTAAAAAAAAAAAAATTGTGGCTGGCCTGTGACCATCTCATCGTCATTTTGTCGAGGATGCTAGCCACTCCCAAACTTCTTGAATCGGTTTCAATTTTTGAATCCATATTTCCGTTTTTTCTTTTTTACTTCTATGTTTCCTTATTACAAGCTTAAGTTGAGAACCAAAATCATAAGAGAGCCCATAGAATCAATATATGAAGAATGAAAAAATAATTTAGATATCAAAATATAAATAATCACAAGTAGAAAATTTTTACCACCTACTCAAAAGAGATCGTTAATATCATTAGATAAATCTATTAAACTTAGAAGACAAAAAAACACTTGCAACGTTGGCTTTGCAACAATTCACAAATTCATTGTGCAATGAAATGGCTTCTTATTCCTTTTGCTCAAATCAAATTGGTCTAGAATGACTTTTCAGTGACCTAAAATTAAGGCCAATGATATCAATTATATATAAAATAAATATAGTAAATAAAAGATTGAAATAAGAATATTAAATTAGTAGAGAAAAAATTTAACCCCATTAATCCATATCGCGTTATTGAAGAGGGTTCTAAAACATTACAAATGAATCATATTTTGAGATAAAAAAATCAATTTGTAATAAGGTAATTTATTTCAAAACAAAATAATAACAAGCACCAGCATGATTGAAAACCTTCAATTCTTTCTTTATTGCAAATCAAATTTTGAGAATAGCTACAGTGACTCATTTGTATAGAATTCTAGTTGAGTGAAATAAATGAAACTCCTTATATTCACGTTTTAGAAGATTATATTGGTTAATTCAACCAGTAGATGCTAAGGCATATATTTCTAAAGAATTCTACATAATTATTGAAAAATAATTTAGAAACACCAAACCGTGCAATTCAGATACACTCGAGAACCAATGCGCATCAAGTGACTAGGAATTGCTTTCTTCTACAAAAAATTTTTTTTTTTTGTCAGTTCTTCTACAAAAAAGTTGAAATGCATTAATTTAACAAACTACTATCAAGCTAAAAACAAATAGATGAGAAAATTATGTCATGTTAACTACAATCATCAATGAAAATTTTTTTTTAAGCTTTAAACTTTATTGTTTAATAGAAACAATAATAACAATGTATCTTTGATGCAAAATAGATAAATCTACCTGTAGATCCTTTGCGTTTGGTTTCTCAATTGGATTCTTGAATTGATTTTCTCTTGGATGATTGGGTTTCTTTCCTTGGATTGGATTCTTTTTAAATATCATTCTCATAGAAATTGATTGGGTCCTCTTTAGCCCAATTCGCAATCTGAATCTTTTTCTTGAACCTTCTTGTACGTATTAAATAGCACTATTAAATAAGTGATCATACCATTCGTTTGGATTGTCAAAATTGACACTTTTAGATATGAAGTTCAAAAGGCACAAACATTGAAAATCCTTTCTCCATCGAGGTAGTATGAAATTGCTCCGTATCTCATTTGCCCCAATCCCAATGTGATAAAGATCACATAGTGCATGTCTACAAAGATAGCCCTTAAAAGTAAACACCCCACAAACACAATGAATTTCAGTTCCCTTACTACAATACAAAACCTCAAATTCGACAATTTTGGAGTTACCATTATTATGATCACCTTGAGGCTCTTTTACTTTGAAATTTGATGCTTCTCCATCTTTGTGCACTTGAGTTACGTTAAAACATTTTAGCAACGTCTCTACTTCAAATTGAAACTTTTTAAAGATGCTATGGGTATCTATGGAGGAGGGTTGCGTCTCATAATAACAATTGGTTTTCAACCAAGGTTTCAATTCTCTAGAATCAAAATCGGCACAGGCTTCTTTTTGATACTTTTCTTTGGGTGCGAGCTCATATTGGGAGACAAAATCACTCAAATATGTTTGTCTATGTACATATCCATTAAAAAAAAAAAAAATCATTCGTAGTCACACTTCTTTAAGTAGTAGACATGCTTGCACAAAAAGTATTTTTCAAATATACCGGCATCACCGATCTATATATATATCTATAAAATAGCATCCATTTTCCCCATTCCTCATACAATGTTCAAAGCGAGTCATTATCATGGAGTCTATGAGCATCAATCGGCTCCTTTCAAGCAATCTCAAAGTCACTCACATATATAGTGAGCCGCAAACTATTCTTTTTATTGCCAACTTTATACCCTTATATTGAAGATGACCATCTAATTTTTGTAACAATTTTTCCATTATATGCCATAAACAACGGCTATGATTCACAAGCAGAACTTCTTTAGAAATTATATTCTGCATTGCTTTACGTTGGTCAATAATAATAACTTGAGGGTAGGGGTGAGCGCGGTTTCCGAGTAGAAGCGAAATCGGAGAATCGGAGGGTCCGGTTCGATTCCTGATTCTAAGAAGACCAGTTCCAATTACCAGTTTCCTTTTTCTGGGAACCAAAATTCCCGGTTTCGGTTCCAGTTCTTATGGGAATCGGAACAAGAACCGGTTAGATTTAAAAAAAAATAAAACTCTACAGCACCCCCACGTGATTCCCCCCCCTCTCTCTGTCTTTTCTCCTTTTTCCTCCTTATGTCACTTCCTGCTCCCCCACCCCTACCCACACCCACACCCACTTTTTTTCTTTTCTTTCTCTCTCTCTCTCTTTCTCTCCCCCTCTCTCGACCAAAACCCCCCTCCTCTTCTTCTTCTTCCTTCCTCTTGCTGGCTGCTACTTCACCCACCACCACACCGTCGCCCCACGCCCTACTGACCACCACCACCCATCACTCGTCCGACGAGCCGTCTCGCTGTTGAGCTCGATGAGCTGTCGTGCCGTCCGCGCCGCCAAGAGCCACCGCCGCCGTCCCCAAGCCACCGTCACCACCTCTTGCCACCGCTCGCTCGGCCATCTGGGCCGTTGTTGCTCCGAACCGCCACCACCTCCGCCCAAACCGAGCTCTTCCCCCCTTCGCCGTGGGTTGAGCTGCGACCGCCGCCATCTTCGTTGCGCCATTCGTGCCACTGTTGGTGCCGTGAGACTCGTGTCTTCGTCGCCGTCTCTGCGTGCTTGCTGTCATTGGACCTCCCTTGACACTATCGTTGGACGTCGTCACCCCTCGCTCGCCTCGCTGCTCAGCCGCTTGCCATCGATGCCACTGTTAGAGTTCGCTCGTCCCCTCGGTGGAGGCTGCTCCCTCACCTAGCCGCCTCGACGTTGCTTGCCGCTCGCCCAGCTGCCCTAACGCTGCTCGCCACTCGCCCAGTCGCCTCGAAGCCGCTTGCCGCTCGCCACTCGCCCAGTTGCCCCGACGCTGCTCGCCGCTCACCCAGCCGCCCAATCAGCCTTAACTTTACACCCCTTCGCCTTCGCCTCCACCTCCACCTCCACCTCCAACTTAGTCGCCCCCCTCTCTCTCCTTTCACCTGTCTGGTTGGGAGCCACACGGGACACCCTTGGAGACTCCGGCGGGAGCCTACTGGTTGATTGACGACTAGATGATAGGGTTGGATATTTATCTTAGTTTATTTGGATTCTTAGAAAAAAAAAAACGTTTTTGTAGGACGTATGACAATTAAATTTAACTTAAGTCATTTCACTCGACCATGTTATGTTCATGTTAATGACAAGTGGACCATATTTTGCTCATTGAGCCTTCCGTATGTAGACTTGGGATTTGTTAAAAAGCATGCTACTGAAGTGAGAGAAGCTGAGTCCAAGTTGTTCTTGTCTATTATGTTTATGCAATTTCAAGGTAGTATGTCATTAATGTAACTTTAGTCTTTCACCTTTTGATTCTATTGTAAGCTTCTATTTCATTTCACAGATCCCAACAAATGGAGCTGGTTTGATTGAGTATATATGCCATCCTTTCTGGTCCTAGAAGTATCGTCTGTCGCATGAGCATGACAATACAGCTCGATGTTGTAGTTGCGAGCGTTTGGAGGTAGTGGTCTAGGCTAGCACAAGTAAATGCAATGCCATGCTTTGTTCCCACAATCTTGCGGATTGTATATTTTAAATGCGTTGAAGCAACTATACTCATTTTTTTGTTTTTCTTTCTTTTGATATTTATTTTACCTACTGACAGTCGTGGAACACTACATACATATCTTGGGGAGATGGACGAAATTTATGCCTCGAGTGCATGGAATCTGCTATCATGGACACTGGTGACTGTCAACCATTTTATCATGCGATCAGAGACTACTATGAAGGAATGAACATGGAATTGGATCAGCAAATTCCAATGCTTTTGGTTGAAAGACAAGCACTTAATGAGGCTATTGTCAAGAGAAAAAAATGTACGACATGATATGAGGCTTGGGTTTTCTTTCAAAGTTGGTGCGTCATTCCTGATGCTAGTTTTTTTACAGGGCCACCATCACATGCCTGAGATAAGAGGTTTATGTCTTTCTGAGGAGCAAACTGTGTCCAATGTATGATATTGGACATCCACTAATTTTGCTTTCAGGAAATCCAAAAGAAATCCTTGAGCAAGATTCACCTGTTCAATTTTACACGTTTCATTGCTTTTGTATTCAGGTTCACAGAAGGCCCATACTTAGAGGCCATAAGCTTGTTGGAATGAAAACTCAACCCCAGAAATTGACAAGGAAATGCAAAGTTACAGCCATTCGTGTTCTTTACGGTCTACCAAGGTAAGTGTGGCTGAAAAGCTCTTGTTTCGCAAAGTAATGAATATATTTATTAAGTACATAATAGCTCTTCATATATATGTTTTAAAAATTTGTAGGTTAGAAAGACTTCTTGAGGAAGAGTTAACAAACAACTGCATATTTGACGGATCTTCCTAAGTAGATGATCTGAACTTTTCCAATGCATAGTTGTTAGGAAGTCTCATTGAGCTGTGATGGAGAGACTTTCCCAACATAGAGCTTCAGAAAAATGGTCTTATGCTAATGAAACTTCTTGTATAGTTCAATGGATGCTTATACTTCATTTCGGAGTGATGGCATTATGGGTCCTGTTATGGAGAAGTACGTCTTGGAAGTGAAAGTGTTGTGATAAGTTGGCGTAACTATTTCTCGAGATAAGTATTATGAAAGTTTTGCTTAACTAAAGATGGAAAAAAAAAAAAAGAACCTATAAGAACCTGGAACCTGAAATAGGATAGGTTCCAGGTTCCAATAAATTAGAAACCAGTACTCGAGGGTAGGTTCCAGGTTCCAAGCGGAACTTGTAAGGAACCTGGAACCGCTAACCCCTACTTGAGGGGAGTTCCCTAACATGCAATCAAGCCAAGCCTTAAACACCCAAATGAAAGAGCTTGTTGTCTCATCTGCAAGCAAACCACATCCTGACAAAACTAACTGACCATAATGGTTGACAGCAACAAATGAAGCAAAAGGCATGTCATATTTATTTGTTAAATGAGTGGTATAAAATGTGACTACAACTCCGAAATATTTGTATGCGTTTCTTGATTTTGTCTGCTCAAAAGACATTATACATTCTCCATTTATCTCCCAAATCATACACATAATAATATTAGAAATTTTCAACTGCATGGTTGCAAAATAGTTGCAAAGTGCTTGCTCATCTCCTTCTGCCAATTTCAACCTTTTGTACTTCGTAACATGATTCTTAACATCTTTTTCTTCAAAATTTAAGTTATCATGCCCTCCTTCTTCGACAACTAATGCTTAAAACTTGGGATGAGCAAAATGAACTTACCAAACCAGTGATTATGCGTGTTTCCCTGGCGTACCGCTCTATATCTGGTTCCATCAAATTGGAATCGACTAATTTCAGTCCGATTTTCAGTCTATATCACCTAGACTGAAATGTTTTTTTAAATTTTTTGTTTCTTACAAATCTGAAAAAATCAAAATGAAGATTGCAACCGGTCTATCCATGATTTGTAAAACCATATGGCCTTCTCGAGAAAGGCTCCTCAAATTGTACCGCCTCCAATTTGATGCAAAACACATTCTTTTGATAAAATTTAAAGATAGTATCTAAGCTCGCTCAAAACAAGTGGGGCATGTTTTTTCTCCGTTTATGAATTGCATTGGACCCTGGTACATCCGCTACAATTTTGGGCCCATCCAACAATATCAGGCTTTTTATAAGGACTTCTTTTCAAAAATATTCTTCTTCTACGAAAACAGTACCAAAAAGAACACAATGCGAAAACTAAAATTTCCCATCTTCAATTGAGATTGCAGATCAGAGGTAAAATCCTAGAAACTCGGTGTCTTTCTCTGATTCAATGAAGTAAACGCCGAAGAAAATCTTCAACCATGCATTGAGTTGAAGTTCTCAGCAATTTTTCTGCTACATAGTGTTTGCTCGTGATCTCAGTGGACCAAACAGGTGAGGATCGACGCTTACCCCCGGTGGAGCTCGACCGAGCTTTAGATCTAAGAGTCTGGGGCTCGAGTCTGGGTGGATCCCGTGATGACAGGTCGCATCAGCCCGGATCTTAGGTCGAAAATGGAAGAGGAAAGAGAAAGGTGCAACCAGGTCACTCAGTTCTTGCAGTTGAGCTCAGAGGTGGGCGCGGGGTCGCCAGGGAAATTTTGTGCAAGGGACGATGGCTAGAGCATGGCTGATGATAGAGAAAGAAAAATGGGAGAAAACACCGAACCATGACTTTGGTTCGAATAATTTTAATTTGTGTCTCGGTTCAGTTCATAATAAGCACATGTCCTTTATAGTTCAATTCGATTTGGATATTACCGAAATCCCAACCGAAGCGAATCATTGACACCCATAAAATGCATCTTTCATCTGGTATTGGAGGGTGGCGTCTAGTGAAGGATTGAACGCCTCCCATGCAAACGAGCAAATGAATCGCCTGGCTAATGCCATCGCCCCTGCATGTACCTGAGTCTCAGCAAATTCACATGGGAACATCAGGAAAACAGGAGAAATGCGAGAAACATTATCGACAAGCGCCTTTCTTCTTTAATCTGTACCCTTGCAAAAACGAAACCATTTATTCCAACAGAAAGACGCTTTGCAAAAGTAATTGAAAAAGTTCAGGGAACAAAGTAAATTGCGAATTTCCCGTGCAAGGGCAAAGAAATATTCAATGGTTTCTTCTCACTGGGCCATCATCTCACGTCGCATACATTTGCTTTTGCCTCTATCCAATTATCACTTGGCATATATATGTTGACGTGGAATCAAATAAAACAAATTAAAAATCTGACATTTTCTTTCTTCCGCCTCCGTCATAGCCATTTCTTTGGCCGCTCATATCAATCATAGCCACCGCCCGTTGCAACCTCCGTCCACGAGCCCTCCACCCTGCCATTGTTGCCGCGCCAGCAGTGAGTTCCTTCCCTTCGTCAAAGCTCAGTCACAGTCGGCATCTCGACCTAACCTACCATTACTCGCTTACTCCTCCATCCACAACCAGCCGACCTCCATGGACAAAAGGAGTAATTTTTTAGTCTTCCGGTGTTTCCTTTTTCTTGGTTTTCCGGGTCGCCTCCTCCGCTATTGTTTTCCAGTTATCTTATGGGGTTTTCTTTGGTCGATCTTCTGAATTTTATTTCGGCTTTACTAGTATAACAATCCTTGAAATATTACGAGAATAACAAATTATTATAAGTCACAAATTTTTGAATAATAAGTCTATAATATTTTATAATTATTTGTGATTTAATTTTTTATAATATAAAAAAGACTGTTATTCTCAAGATACATTAAAAATTGTTACACAATCGTTTTTTTTTTTTTTTTAAATTCTAAAAGAGATTGACAAAAGGGCCAATTTTTTTTTTTTTTTTTTTTAACGATTTTTCTTAGGTTGATGCTTGTAGTTTGATGATAGGTGAAAGGGAGAGTGTCACAGTCCAATTTTTGTTTGCGATTCTTTCTGGGGATAATCTTCTAGAAATGAAAGGTCAAAGTAAGAGGCAAGAGAGAGAAGAATCCTATAATGACCCACGAAGAAGACTACCCCGACAACCACTGAGATTCGCCTCGGTGGCCACCCTTCCAACATGAAAGGGGGAGGTGAGGAGTTCGAATCCCTACCTTCTCGGAGGGATGAGGTGGGAATGAGTAAGTTTCAAGAGTGGGTTTCGACTCCCATGCCCTGCAAGAGACAGGGCACAAGTCTGAGAGTGAGTGTTAGAGTAGGAATAGAGTAGGACTGATCAAAAAAAAAAAAAAAAAAGACTACCCCAACATTTTTTTTTAATGATTCATTGTGGGGTAGTTCTCTTCTTCATTTGATTTTAGAGGTTTAGCCCTTCATTTTTGGTGAGTCCATGGCTGTCACTGCTCTATGATCACCAGAGATTTTTGGGTTTGTGGACGGTGGCTTGTTCATAAATCCTGCGGAGGTTGGCCATGGATGAGCTTAGGTTTGGGAAGAAGATGCCGAAGATTAATAGAGGAAGATGAAACCACCAAAAGCGAAGAGATGCACAGAGCCGATGACAAACAAGTGCATAAAGGAAGACAAAGCCGTGTTGGCTTGAATGGGGACACGGCGACAGTTCGGGAGGAGTGGATTTCAAGTTGAGAGGTTGCTCTAGAGGATGAAAGTGATTTATTCTGGGGGTGGGTAAAGAAATTGGGAACCATCTAGACCACCTAGAATCAGATTGGATCCGGTTCTCATGGGAACCGGTCTGGTTTCCAATTCCAATTTAGTGGAATGGTTGAGTATTGGTCCGGTTCTTGGTTCTAGGTATACAATCGCTCACCCGTCCACCCAAACTGATATATATATATATATATATATATATATATATATATATATATATATATATATATCCATCTCAATTACTTAATTATTTGTTTAGTTTTTTGACCAATATATATGTGTATATATATTTGTAGTTATTAGACACATTATTAACTAATTTAGTTTCTTGGGTGTGTGATAGGATTAAAAAGTGTAATTAAGTTCTAAAATTTCTCATGAAAGTACAATCAAGTTCTAAAACTTTCAAAAAGTGTGATTAAGTCCTAAAATTTATCGTGAAAATGTAATCGAGTTATAAAACTTTCAAAAGCGAGTTTTATAACTAAATTGCACTTTGCTGGTAAGTTTTAATACTTCCAATATACTTATAATCTTTTTTCTTATTTTATTCTAATAATTCTTTTACTTGTTTTTTCAGCAAACAAAATAAACAAACAAAGATGGGGGAGATGACTAATTGGAGTTGTTCATAAATGTTGTGGCGCGCTGTCGTTATGATACGAAATCAAGAGCCAATGGCTCATTTTAAAAGTATTATTAGGTCTCTTCTTAGCCATCCTTATAATTAAATTGATCTTGTTCACACATGCACACACGAGGGCATGTTTATCGGCAATTTCAAGTAAGTTGATTGTCGATGAGCAGTGACTAGCATTGTAAAGCAAAACCGAGTTTAAGAATAGTTATTCGAGTTGATTTAGCTTTCCAAAAGATGTTTTTTTAAGAGGATATTAGGAAGCCGATCCATATGAATGAATTCCTCATTTTGGCCGGTCATACTTTAAAACCAGAATTGAGAATCAGTGCAACTTCTGAGTTCTCATTCTAAAACATCTTCACATGAATTTCGTTCATGTTTGAACTAAGGATCTGTTTATTTCATGAAAAGTTGAAGATTAAAAGAAAAAAATCCCTAAAAATAGTCGTTTGTGTCTCTTTAATTAATTAATTAATTGAAATATTTTCATTATCGATAATAATTTATATCAAACATTTTTGTAGTTGATGAAAATATTTTTCATTTATTCATTTTTTAAAGTAATACAAACGAGTATTTTTTGAAAAATATTTTTTTAAGTCATTCATTTTCTACGAAAACAAATAGAGCTCAAAATCTCCAAGTCATGTATCATACCATCATACAAGACAACATGCGCAATTCACATTCAAAATGCACTTGGTTCATGAAAGTGCTACTTCCATTTTTTTTTTTTCACAATTTGTTTTTTACACCTAAAGTCATTAAATAGGTGGGTCGAGTCAAAAATAGTCTAATTCAAAGTAATCCATTTCTAAACACAAATTTATTGACCCATACATGACCCAACAAACCCAACTCGACCCATATGGTTAGAACACTTCCATATTTATTAAACCGATCTAGGAAGGCCCATGTTCGTACTGAGGTAAAAGCATAGAATGAGCAAAGGCAATCAAGTGAGTGAGAGAGAGAGAGAGAGAAACAGATATATGGCTCATTTTGATGAGCATGTTTAAGCCCTGAAACATAGGTATGTACAAAGAATACCTTCATGGTTTGTTGTATCCTAAGAAGCACCGATACTCTTTGAAAGTTTTCTGTCATGTCCGACACTCCGACACGTGTTCGACATGCTCCAATACGTTTTGACACTCGGTCAACAAGTATCGGAAAATCGGACACATGGTCAACTCTCTCCGACATTTTTCGACATGTGAGTTCAAAATTCTAGCACGTGATTTTGACACTCATGGGATCAATTTTAGAAATTTTCAATACGTGAGTGGTCAAAATGTAAATATGTGAAAAAAATAAAAATAAAAAAGCAATAAAAATAATGAAGTGAAAATATTGAAAATCTGCTCATCAATCTTTCTCTCTCTTCATCCTCCTCTTGCCGAGTCACCTCTAGGCTTGACCTATGCACGTCCACCGCCAATGCCCGTCCAGGCCAACACTGTTGCGCATCCAAACCAGACCACCCCTCTATAGTCCTTCTTGTTAGCTTTGTCTTCACCAGAAGGAATCCTCCATCTTCGTGATCTTTGTTTTCATCTTAGCCCTTTTTGGCCTAAGCCATTGGCCAAAAATCTAGAAAAAAATAGAAGTCTCTTGAGAAAAAAATGATGTGGGGAATAATCTTTTGAGACACCGAATAGGAAACCGAGGAGCTTGAATGCTAAAGGTCTCCTTTTAGTTGTAGCTCATTGCTAGAATAGGAAAAAAAAGGAAATCCAAACTTGAATGTTAAAATTGATTCAGAAATTCAAAATTTGCTTGTGATTCCCTCTATTCGTCTTCGTCTTCGTCTCCTCGAAGGTTGCGGTGGAGTGGTGGCTATGAAGGAGAAGGAGAAGGAGGGGGAAGAGAGAGAAAAATTAAGATTTTTAATTTGTTTTATTTGCCCTCGCGTTAGAATACATTTGTGAAGTGATGGTTGGCTAGAAAAAAGAAAAATGCACTCCATGTAGGATGATAATGCAGTGAGAAGAAACCACTTGATATTATTATCTCCTCACTTTGACATTCCCTCCCGTGAGCCATGACGATCGAAACCCCCTCCTCTCGCATGTGTTGCTTCTCTCGTTGATGTCGATGAATGACTTCTTGTCTTATTTGACGGTGAAATGTGGATTATTTCCTTTTTTGTTTTATCTTTAAATTTTAAATTTAATAAAAAAATGTGGATTGCTTTTCTTTTCCTCTAAATTTTATGGATTATTATGATGGAAGATAGTTGAATTAATCATATTAAAACAATGAATGATATTAACAAATGTTAAATTAATATTTTTAATGTAAAGTTAATCTAGACTCTTTTTAATATTATTTATTTATTTGTGCATTTAAGAAATGATGCGTTGGCGTGTCATATCATATTATATTACGTGTTTATGTTGGTGCTACATGAGCTATATCCTCGTGGATCTCCAAAAGAGAAATAATAACCCCATGGGTCTGACCTATTATTCAGATCCAGCATACCATAATAATTGGGTCTTGCGTCCACTTCCCAGGGCATCCTTTTGTAAGGAGGAAAACATTCTCCATTTGCATCCATCCATTCGACCTTTCTGAAATAAGCTGCCTTTCGCTAATCCTTATCCGGCAACAGACCATTGCCCTTTGGGGACCAAAACCCATACGCGCTTTCTTTAGCGATTCCTCCACAACCCGCAATGCAGGAGCGATTCTGTAAATGAACGATTAACTCCTTCGGCCAATAGCCCACGTTCATCGGCGAGTCATGAACGCGAAGCCACCAATTCCCAGTCATTACGTCCTACGACGACGTCGACAACAACAATGGAGGCAATCCTAAGTAAACGTTCAGGTTTTCATATATCGAGATAAAGTCGAGCCTCTTGATCATATGTAGGAGAACTGAAATCACCTGGGCGACTTCAACTTTGAGTTCATATATGGGTCCACCATGCGTATAAACCGTGGTAATTGGAAGATTGGGAGTTATTTTTTTATGCACTTGTACAAAACCTGGGCAGACTGTGTTGTGGCAACCATCGTGAAAGGAAACGAGAAGGAAGGAACAGAGAAGGAAGAATTGGGAGAATTTTCTGTATATTCAATGTATGTCTCTAACTGTACATTTGAGGTTATATATATTACAGAAGAATGTAATAGGAAAAGGCAACAAAATAATATACAGATTTAGATTTGATATTGAATAATCTCGATTGATTCCATAATTGATTCTTTGCATATTTCCTGGCTTGCATATCTTCCAACACTCCCCCTCAAGCTGGTGGCTTGTGGATGTCTAAGGCACCTAGCTTGCTTAGGAGGTACACATGCTGTCTCTGACATAAGGGTTTGGTGAAGATATCTGCTGGCTGCTCTTTTGTTTCAATCCCTTGTGTCTCAATTATACCTTGCTGAATTTTCTCCCGAGTGAAATGACAATCCACCTCTATGTGTTTCGTTCTTTCATGCACAATCGGATTTGATGCAAGTCTGAGGGCTGCATCATTATCACAAAATAATCTTGTCTGTCCTTCAATCTGTATCCCAAGATCTTGGAGTAATCCTCGTAACCACACTATCTCACAAGTGGTTTTAGCCATCGCACGATATTCTGCCTCTACTGAAGATAATGAAACAGTCGGCTGTTTTTTCATCTTCCATGAGAGTAAGGAGTCTCCTAACTTGATGCAGAAACCGGTTATGGATCTCCTACTCATTGGACAAGTCACATAGTCTGCATCACAATACGCAGTCATCTTCATGTTGCATTTTCTGGAAAGAAGAATGCCAAGTCCAAGACTTTTCTTCAAGTACTTCACCACTTTTAATGCGGCATTCATATGAGATTGCTTGGGTTTGTGCATGAATTGGCTGAGTGTTTGCACACAGCATAACTTATATCTGGCCTTGTCATGGTCAAATATATAAGTTTCCCAACAAGTTTCTGATACCCAAAAGAATCCTTGAGGATGGAATCATCTTGTTGAGAAAACCAAGCATCATAATCCGTTGTGGTAAGTTTAGCATTTTGCTCTATTGGTATCGCTGCCGGTTTACAACCTGATAAACCTGCTTCTGAAATAATTTCTAGAGCAAATTTCCTCTGACTAAGGGAGATACCTTGATCTGACCGTGCAATTTCAATTCCAAGGAAATACTTTGGAGGGCCTAGGTCTTTAATGTGAAAAGTAGAATGCAGATATTCCTTGAGACTCTTGATAGCTACTTCATCATTACCCATGATTAGTATATCATCTACGTATATCATCAGGTAGATAGAAGATGTACCTTGAGTCCATGTAAAAACTGCATAATCAAATCTGGATTGCTGAAAACCGGCAGCTATCAGTGACTCAGCAAATTTCGCATACCACTGTCTGGAAGCTTGCTTGAGTCCATACAAGGATTTTCGGAGACGACACACTTTATTCTCCCCCTGTCTCTATAATCCTTGGGGCATTTCCATATAGATTTCCTCGTTGAGATCTCCATGCAAGAAGGCATTATGGACATCCATTTGATGTAATGACCATCCGGAAGGCTGCTCGAAAGGAAGGAATGGACAGTGACATCCTTGGCTACAGGGGAGAAGGTTTCGTGATAATCAAATCCTTCCCGCTGTGTGAAGCCCTTTGCCACCAATCGAGCCTTATATCGCTCGATCAATCCATCGGCTCGATGTTTGATTTTATATACCCATTTGCACCCAATTGCTTTGCGATGCAATGGAAGTGAAACAAGATCCCACGTATGATTATCTATTAAGGCCTTCATTCCGCCTCCATGGCTTTTTGCCATCGTGGATCATTTCTGGCTTCATCAAAACTGGTTGGCTCTTGCTCTTCGGATATACGAGTGATACAACATCTATGCTCGAGAGAGAGCTTGTCGAAGGAAACATATGAGGAGACAGGAAAAAGAATACCTGGGGAGTTCCGGACACCACAGATGTAATCTTTGGTCCAAGTAGGTGGACGTTTCGCCCGTCCGGAACGTCGTGGTGCTTCATCCTCCAGTGGAAGTTGAGGAGCTGGGTCTTCCATAGGCAATGTGGGAATTATATCATTCGAGTTCTCATCTCCGCATCGTCCATAAGAGGTGTCTCACCGGGACGTAACGCGAAGGATTTCCGTACTTACGGATGAAGGAATGAATACATAATCAGGATCTCCTGTAGACTCCTCCATATGAGATATATGGTGATTTTCAGTGTCATATGTGTCTGACTTCTGAAAAGCAAAAGGAAAAACATTTTCCTTAAATAGAACGTCTCTGCTGACTGAGAATTCCTGTGTAGAAAGATCAAACACCTGGTATCCCTTTTGTAAATTGGGATATCCAAGAAATACGCAGCGTCGAGCCCGAGGACCCATTTTATCCTTTGGTCCCACAATTGCAGCATAACAAAGAGAGCCAAAAACTTTGAGATGACCTAAGTGTGGTTTCTTCCCAAAAAGTAATTCGAAAGGAGTTCGTCCGTCCAATATCTTGGACGGCATATGATTTATCAAATAGGCTGTAGTCAATACACAGTCTCCCCAAAAGTTGTCTGGGATAGAAGCCTGAAATTTTAAAGCCCTGGCAACTTCCAACAGGTGGCGATGTTTCCTTTCTACCACTCCATTTTGTTGTGGTGTATATACACATGAGCTCTCATGTAATATCCCTTGAAAAGAAAGTAATGCAGCGCATTCATGATTAAAGAATTCCTTCCCATTGTCTGTTCTTATTCTTTGAACAGTTTTCCCAAATTGGGTCTTGGATAGAGAAATGAAGGCTCTCAAGTGAGACAAAACTTGACCCTTTGATTGCATGAGAAATATCCATGTGGCTCTGGAATAATCGTCCACAATAGTGAGGAAGAACCGAGATCCATCATGGTTCGGTGTGTGATATGGACCCCAGACATCAATATGTAATAAGGAAAGAATGCTATCTGTTCGATTTTTGCTTAAAGGGAAAGGACTGCGTGATTGTTTGGCAAGCGGACAGATATGGCATTGAGGATAAGGGGAAAAAGAACTATGGCCCATTCGGAATGTAAAAGAAATTCTTTATCATTGGTAGTCAAATTACACAATGATTTATTACAAGATAAATGGAAATTTTCAGGCAAGCTTTTCCAGAAAACGATCCTTCGAGAGACTACCCCAGCCCATCGGTTTCCCGGTCGAAAGGGCCTGAAATAAACAAGTATGAGCATTGAAAAGGATTTGACATGAATTTTCCTTACAGGCTCTAGACACAGAAATGAGGTTAAATTGGAAATTCGGAACGTAAAGGACATGGCTGAGAATGATTTGGGAGTTGAGAGTTACTGTTCCTGTTGTGGTAACATGAGTGATATAACCATTAGGCAATTGCACAGTAATAGGATTGTGTAACTCCTCATTAATATCAGAAAATAATCATTTATCACATACTATATGGTCACTGGCTCCTGAATCGATAATCCAAGCATTTCTTGATATAGAATTTATCATGCAACAAGAAATACCTGTGAAGGTGCCTCCCTTTTTCTGAACATCCAATTTTTGTAACGCCTGCATCAATTGCTGATATTCCCCATATGTGATAGACCGATCTGCGGTGTCCTGTAATTTGAAAAGCTGAAGCATTGCGGATATATCCTTCCCCCTTTTTCTCCGGCCTACCGTGCAATTTCCAGCAATTTTGGATTGTGTGGTGGGGCCGTTTGCAATAATCACAAAATAATTTTCCTTTATTTTTGAAATTCGGCCCATAATTCTTTGAAAAATTTGGACCGTTGGATCCTTTAAATCCGGACGCATCTTCGCCGTTGGATCCTTTAAAAACGGATAAATCCCCGCCGTTAGATCCCCTGAATCCAGACGCATCTCCGCCGTCCAGATCGGTTGAGTATCGTGCGCCTCGTGGACCGTCAGATCGCTGCCCTCGATCCTGACCGTCCATTGAAGAGGCTTTAAAAGGCTGCCTTTCAAGAGCAAACCCTAGGGCCGAATCGTTTTTCCTCTCTGCTAGGGTTTTCTCCCCCCTCTGTGCTCTTGCCGCCAGCGCTAGGGTTTCGCTAGCTTTGTTCTCCAATGAGGAAATCCTCTGGCTTTCTTCTTGCACAGCCAGTTGGAAGATTCGGCCAAGAGTGGGTGCTGGCTCCATAGCCAATATCTGCGACCTGAAGGTAAGAAACGATTCATTGAGAATCAATAAAAAAACTCGTGGCTTTTTCTCGGTCTCTCATCTCTTTAAACCGACGGAGGGTTTCCTCGGGTCCTTGAAGCTTTTCTTCGGCGGCCTCCGGCTCGTTCCCAGAGCCGATAGCCTGTTGAAGCATGCCGTAAACAGGCATGTTTCCTTGCTTCAGCTCGAGGGCTTGATGCAGCGAGAAAATCTTCGCCCGATCTAGTTTCCTGTACATTTCTCTAATATTTTCCCAAAAGGTTTTTGAATTTTCTGTCGGGGGCAACCCGGCGGCGATTTCTGGGGTTACGCAGTTTCCCATCCATGTTCTTACCAACTGATTGCATTTTTTCCACTGTCTTCCCATTTTTCATCCGTCGGAATCGGTACAAGTACCATCGATAAACCCTTCCTTGTCTTTCGTGACAAGTGCTCTCCGAAATTCTCGTGCCCAGGTTGAGTAGTCTTCGGGTCCCGTGAGATGGTGGCTGATAAGTCGCAACTCCGGCCCGTCGGAAGTGGAGACATAAAGTGCGTCGCCGGGCTCGGGACGACCCATGGCGGCCGCAAAGGGAAAAGGGAGGAAGCCGGGTGGAACTCCCGGATAGGGATTTGTCGATTGGGCGATTTGGTCCACCCGAATTCCTGAATTCGAATCGCCTGACCCGATAGGGTTTCCGTCCGCATTTGATGATCTGGTTGTCTCTGAGTGGCTTGCCCCAGCGATGGCTGGTGAGCCACCTTGATTCTGACTTCCTGGAAAAAAAGGAGGAGGATTTTCCCCATAATACATCGGAATTGGCATCCATTGGTAGGAAGGCCCCGATGTGGGCACCCCCATGTTGGTTTGCCATGGAAAAAATTGCCCCATCGTGGGGCCGATCAACTCGACGGTGATGAGTTGCATAGGATTTTGTGCTTCTGAGGTCGACATTTCCTCAGGTAGATGTACTTGAACTTCGGCCATGATGATGAGATAAGCTCCCCTCTTTTCCTTCGTCGATTTGATATTCAATCTGCAAGTTTCTGATTCGTACGCCGGAGTACTAACGTTTTTGCAGGTTAGTCTGTTTTGCAACGGCAGCAATCAGAGGAACGAAGCAGGAGCGGATCACAGGTACGAAACCTGCTCTGATACCATGAAAGGAAATGAGAAGGAAGAATTGGGAGAATTTTCTGTATATTCAATGTATGTCTCTAACTGTACATTTGAGGTTATATATATTACGTAAGAATGTAATAGGAAAAGGCAAGAAAATAATATACAGATTTAGATTTGATATTGAATAATCTCGATTAATTCCATAATTGATTCTTTGCATATTTCCTGGCTTGCGTATCTTCCAACACATCGCGCTAGCAATAATGCTCTTGTTCTAAGATAAATCAAAATAATGCTCGCTATATAAGTGAAAAAAAAATTAAATTTGATTTTGAAATTTATTGAAGTTTCTAAAAAAAATACGAGGAAATACCATCCAATATGTATTCAGTCGAGTTAGATAATAGCCACATCCGGATTGACCTTAAACAACAACATATAATTATAGTTAAAAATAATAACTATGCGTCGCTAGATCCATGTGATAGCTAACATATACCTTTAAATAAAATACTTGTCTTCGTGACACTAGGAAAGTGACAAAAAAAATTAATTACGTAAAAAGCGTGTGTGGGCATTGATGGAACTACATAGCGAGTATGAACAAGTAATTATGATTTTTTTTGGACTGTATATAATAATTTAATCGGCACATAAAAAAAATTAATTATGTAAAAAGCACGTATGGGCATTCATGGAACTACATAGTGAGTATGAACAAGTAAAAATGATTTTTTTGATTGTACATCATAATTTAAATATCACATAAGGGCATTCGAGGAACTTTAAAAAATAAGGTCGAAATCCTCCTTCTAATTTGATTTATGTACAATAAGATACTTACCTGTCAACCGTCTACAATCATGTAATTCGCTCAAGAGGCCTAGTTTGAATCCGTATATTGTGCGCACTAGCTTGATCTTGAGCTAAGGTTAAATTGTAGATAGAGATATATGCACTAGCACCATACTTTATGACATCAAGAAGATCATGCATAAGGTGGCAAGCTGAAAAATACAAATATTGGATTGACCATATATGAGAGAGAGAGAGAGAGAGAGAGAGAGAGAGAGAGAGAGAGAGAGAGAGAATACATGTTGCTGGAAGGATCATAATCTTCTTTTTTGATTCGTTGAATGGGAAATGTTCCAATCGGACAAGGTTTTCTTGATTGAAATTGCACAAACTTAATATCGGAGGAAGTTTTGGAGAAGGACCCAAGAGGCAAATTGGGTTTTCTCCATTAAACTTAAAAGCACCCAAAAAAAAGAAAGAAAAAAAAAAGGAGAGAGTACTGAGCTAGCACATAACAAAAAGTTTCACTTATGCACATCATTCAACAATCAATCATGCAAGTAAATTACGAAGGAAATGTCGAATAATGTTTACTTGAACTCTGTGATTATTAAGTAAAGGATTATCAAGCACTAGTTATTTGTCAATATCGACACAATCAATAATGTCTCCTTCCTTAGTCTCCATGCTAAAAAAAGGGACTAAACATTATTACCAGGTTATGGTTTAGAAAGATGAAACATTTCACTAGGTTTCTATCACATTACCAGGAATGTCACGACCGACGACTTGTTTAGAAGCTTGAGTTGCTCTTTTAGTTTGATGTTATCATCTTTGTATATATTTGTAACTCTACACCTGTAAATCAAAAACAAAACCAACCCCAACACTACCTGTTTCAAAGCCATGGTGATTCCCAAAAGTTGCTACAACTTGTTAGGAGGACCCTAGAATCTTATATACAGAGCTTGGATCCAAAATGGAGAAGGTTCAAACACAGCTGGTAACCTTTCCATTTTGCACTTGCTACTATTATCATGACATTTAGGGAAGGATAAACTTTTGTTCAATCACTATAAGATTCCAATCTCAGCTTAATCCCTAATGGAACAAGTTCAACCTCAGCATTTAGAATACGTTGTTTCGTAGAAAATAAATTATTCAAAAAATATTTTCCTAAAAATAATCGCTTAAATAATTAATCAATAGAAAGTGTCTCATTATTGATAATAATTTATGTATAAATTTTTTTTCGCTTACTCATTTTGTAAGTGATAATTTGCAAAATAATTGGAGCTATAGGCTAGGAAGCACGGACACGTTGTCCGTGCTTCCGTGTCGTGTCCGACACGTGTCGGAGCTTGTTGACGTGACACGTCAACACGCTCGGACACGGTCGGACACGTGTCAACGCGTGTCGGATTTTCCGACACGCGGTCAACTTTATCGACACGCGTGTCGACGCGTGTCCGGAAAACTGATGGAGGATGGAAGCGAGGGAGGGCGAGGGAGCAGAGGCCGCGAGCGCCGGCGAGATGGAGCAGAGGCCGCGAGCGCCGGCGAGACGAAGCCACAAATGGATCACTGCCACGGCAAGAAGACTCAGACGGCTAGAGAAAGAGCCGAACAAAGAGAAAGACGAGAGAAGGCAAACTCCCGCCGGCGAGACGAAGCCACGAATGGACCACCGTGACGACGAGAGACGGCCAGCGGTGAGGGCCGCCACTGTTGCGATGGATCGGCGACGAGAGGAAGAGGAGAGGAGGAAAGGGGGTCGTGCGGCGAGCGGCAAGGAGGATAGGAAAAGGAGGGCGGCGGCTTGCTAGGGTTTTTCGTAAAGAAATCAAAAAAAATAAGAGAAAGGAGGTCTGATGGCGTGAGAGAGAAGGAAGGGGGGCGGAAGTGACAGCTCACCTATCACTGTCAAGTGGGGGAGGGAAAAAGGTAAAACGAACTTGGGGTGGAGGGAAAAAAAGGAACGAAAGAAGGGGTGAATTTTGGGGATTTTTTTAATCAGAAAATTAAATAAATGAAATTAAAAAATAATTTTAAAAAATAAAAATACTAAATTTTGAATAATGATAAATTTTGGTTATTGTAAAAAATCATGAATTTATTTAAATAAATTAATTTTAATTTCTTATTAATTATTAGTTTCATCGATAACTTTTGTTAAAATTAAAAAAATGTTTCGCATTAATTATGAATATATCTTTCAAATTTCAAATGAATTGATTTGTTAATATTATTAGTGTAAATTTATTATAGGCTCTTTTTTAATTAATTAATTATTTATGAATTTGAATCAAATTAATTAAAAATAAAAATATTTGTTTAATATACAACGTGTCGCAACGTGTCGGAATTTTTTATTTTTTAGAAATGACGTGTCGATGTGTCGTGTCGTGTCGCGTGTCGGTGCTACCTAGGCTATAGGAAATGATAAGCTTTTGCTGTGTTACTATAAGATTACTATGATTTATTTACCTCATTGGACTCCTCCCAAAACCATTATCTACTTTCCCTCGTTGGCCTAATTTTCTTTCAAAGGTTACGCACGCAAAGTAAGAGAAAATAAAAACAGAAATATGATTCCAACACTTTTGCAAGAGTTGTTTTGGCCAACTCAGCTGATCGATCGCAATTTTTGGAACCTTGAAGAATCATTATTTTCAGTTGTCTCTAATTTGTGACTCTAACCCTCTAGATATTCTACTATTCCCTCCCTTAAGAGAAAAGAAGGAAGGTTTTTTTCTTCGTGTCAGTAGATTCCTAAAAGAGCTCATAATAGTTATAAAAAAAGAAAGGTCGACAAAGAAAAATGCTTGTCACCTAATTACGCAGTAACTTGTTGATGACTGACTGATCATATGAGAGATGACTAACTTTTCTTTTCTACTCTACTCTTATTCTAACTTTCACTTTCAAACTTTTATCCTATTTTTTTCCAAAGCTTGGAAGTCAAAAGTTATACATGGAACTAAATCGTCATCAAGGTGAATGTGGGAATTCGAACTCCCCACCTCTTCTTCTCATGTGGGAAGGATGGCCATTAAGGCAAATGGTTTATATGACTTCATATACCCTTATTTGAGTGAATTTTGAGTTATTTATCAACATTTATCTGGTTGCTTTTTAATTTATCAATTTTTGTTATCATTTACCAACTTTTTATTTATCATCACTTACAAGCATCTCTTTTATGAATTTACCAATTTTCATTTGTATGACTTATTAGCTTTTCTCCTATAAGTTATCAATTAGTTTTGAATTTTTGAGACTATTCCTCACTCTAATTTGAGTTGCTTAACACTGTTCTTTTTTTTTTTTTTAAGTATCTATTTAATTGCCAACTTTTATTTGCCATACTTCCTGCCTGTTCAATTTACCAATTTTTAAAAACTACCAATCTTAATTAGAGAGATCATCAGCTTTGTTGGATTTAGTTACCAATTAGTTTTGGGTTATTAAATCTTATTAGAGTTTTTCTTATTAGGTAAGTGACCAGTGGGTATGTAATTATTTTTTTTTAAATTACCAACTTTTGTTGTCTTTGACAAAAAAAAAAATTGTTTTCTTATCTTTCACGAAGTTAACATTGTCAATAAGACTCAAATACAAGAAAAGTTGGTGATTAAAAGAAAAATAAACTTAAATGAGAGTTTGATAACCCCGAATTTATTGGTTATTTAACCAAAGAGTAGTTGTTAAGTCACTTCAATTAATGATGGTAAAAAATTTGTAATTTTAAGGCATTACCAAATAATGCAAATAAAGGTTTTTAAATGATAACAAAAATTGGTAAATTAAAAAAACAATTATCAGTAAATAAATCAAATAAGAGTTAATTACACAATTCTAGGTGGTAATTTAATGATAGAATAGTTGGCGAGTCACACTAAGATAGGTTTGTGTAGGGTTACTTGCCAAGTCAAATAAAAGTTGGTACTCAATAGAAAAGTTGATAAATTAAAAAAGAGCTATAAATGTTGGCAAGAAGCTCAAAATGAAAGTTGGTAACCAGACATGGTTAGTAATTTAATAGAATAAAAGTTAGTAAGTCACTCTAATTAAGTTTGGTAATTTCATATAAAATTTAATAAGTTCAAAATATTAGCAAGTAATCCAAATAAAAATTTGTATTTATACAAAAACTAGCAATTTGCAAATTACCCCAAAAAAAATAGTAATTATATAAAAGTGTTGGTAAGTTACTAACAAACTGTTTTTTTTTTTTTTTTACCAATAGTTTTTGGCACTTACAAATACTTAATGTTATTCAAGACTAAGAGATAGAGGGTGCGTTTGTTTGTGTTTCGTTCAAAAATTGTTTTAGGGAACGGAAATTAAAAAAAAACTATTTCGCTCCGGGGAATAATTTTTTAACAGAAAATGTATTTGGTAAATTTGTTCGAAATAGAAAAAGAAAAAAAAAAAACACGTTTGGTAAACTTGTATAATTTTTTTATTTTAATTTTTTAATATTTTAATTTTAATTTTTAATTTTTCCTTTTTATTCCTTTTGGCCGCCGCCGGCCTCGGCCATGGTCGGCGATCACGGAGGCGAGGATCGCCACCATGGCCGAGGCCGAGCCTCCGACCAGCCCAAGGTCGGCCTCGCCTTGGCCGGGTGAGCTCGAGCTAGCCCAGATCCGGCGAGGCCGAACTCACCTAGCCACCGGTGAGGCTCGGCCTCGCCGGGCCATCGTCAGGCAACGCCGACCTGGTAGTGGTCCGACGACGCCAAGCCTCGCCAGTGGTTGGGCAAGCTCGGCCCGTCGGAGGCCAGCGATGCTCCAACGAGGTCGCTGGCCCTCGACGGCGTCACCGGCCCTTGACGGCCAGTGGTCGGCCATAGCCGAAACCGGTGACCAACCAAAGAAAAAAGAAGAAGAAAAAAAAAAAAAGAGAAGAAAAGAAAGGAGAGAAAAAATTTGTTCTTAAAAATTGTTCCGTAAATAAGAAACAAATTTTTCTTGTTTCTTGTTTCTGTTCCAAATTTATTCCCGAGAATAAAAAAAATAGATTTGGAACAAAAACGCAAACAAACGCATTTGTTCTTTTTTTGTTTCCTTAACAAATAAACACAAATTGTGTTTATAAACAAAAAAAAAAAAAGAAAGAAACACAAACAAACAGCACCAGAGTGTCCAATCCAAAAGTTAAACATAGGTGGAGGAAAACCAAATATATATAAAAAGCATATAATATATATCGTCAAGTAATATGGGACATTTCAACATAATTTAAGATACATTTGTTTCATAGAAAACTCAAAAGTGAGAAATATTTTCTCAAAGATAATTGCTTGTATCGCATATGAAAATAGATGAATGAAAAATATCCTCATCGTCCACAAAAATAGCTAGATATAAATTATTATCGATATTTAAAAATATTTTCCATTGACCAATTTTACTAAGTGATATATCAAATGATTTTTCAGAAAATGTTTTCCTCATCTTGAGTTTTCTTTGAAACAAACGCAACCTTAGTTTAGTAATTCGCTAGCACCGATTCCCAATCTCTTGTCTCACAGTGGAAGAATGATAATTAGAGTCCACGCATTCTAAATTCATGTCCGCTAAAATAGCTTTCGAAAAACGTTGTCCTGTCTGGATTATGTAGGAAAATCCAAAACACCCGTGAAACTATGATTCTATGTTCGTATATTGGCCCGCCGAATGTGGAAATTGGATGCATCAGAAAATTGGGAGATAAGATGCGATCGACCACCTTTATTTGCACCTCTTCATAACATCTTGTTGGATTTAGAAATTCAAAAACCAAGAGACTAATCTTATCCACTACAACAGAAATTTGGGAACCCGTATGCGATCCACCTGCACAAATGTTGCTTTATCTACAGTCAAACCGAAGAGATGTTCTTTTTTTTTTCTTTTTTTTTGGTAAAGTAAAAGAGACGTTCTTTTAAGAAGCTCAAAAGCTAAGAAATCAATATATATTTGTTTCTTGCACAGATGGAGGAATTATTGTTCTTTTGAATTGGCAATTAAAGTGAGGGCCACCTTTCCTCTTTTTGTGAGCCGTGTACCCGATTTTTTTTAGCTCTTCACGATCCATTTCGCAAAATCCTTTATGAGCTCCGTTATCTCTGTCCCCAACTCCTCCTCTTGCTGACCCTTCATTTGTCTCTGTACTCCACTGCCATGTTTTCGTTTTTGTATTAGTTTTATCTCCAATATTTTTTTTTTTTCCATATGAAAGTTTATGCTTTTTATAGGGCCCTCATCTCCTTTTTCCCGTTTCCCGTTCCCGGGAACCCATAGTGCAAGTATTTTGTCTTTTGATCCAAAATAATTTTGGGCAATTCCGAAAGAGAGAGAGTTGAGGAGACATCACACGCCACCATCTTGTTGTCACCTGCATTGGGGCCGTCAAATGCGTGGGTTGAATCGGGTTGGGTCAGGTTTGGGACAGATGGAAAATGGTCTGACCACAGGTGAGCTCAATCCTCGCTATAGGCCAACAAGGCTCAAGCTCGCCAGATTTTGGAGAGGTTGAGCCTCGTTGGCCTATGGCAAGGATGAGCTTGCCTAACGTCGACGAGCTCGAGCCTCACCAGACGTCAGCGAGGCTCTGGCGACCTCGGGTGAGGCTCGTGCCTCACTTAGTTCGTGGGATCAGGTGAGGGTTGAGCTTGCCCAGGTCATAGGATTGCGTAGGGCTTGACCTCGTCAGTATCGCGCGAGCTCGGCCTCACCTGATCAAGCAAGGAGGAGCCTCGCCACAAGTTGGGGAGGCTCGAGCTCAACTGTCGCCGATTGCTGGCCATCACCGTGGCCGGCGATCGGCCAATGAAGAAAAAAAGAAAAAGAAAAAAGAGAAAGAAAAAGGAAAGGAAACTGAAAAGTAGTGGGTCTAAGTTGAGTTCTTAATTTGCTATAAATGGATTCGGGATAGACCCATTTTTAAATTGGGCTTTATTATAATAAACTCATTGCAACCCCATATTAAAGCTTCAATTTGATAAAACTAGTATGAACATCTAGAGGAGGTGAATATGTATTTAAATAAAATAGTGACAAATAAATGTAAAATAAAATAAGTTCCTAACAATTCTGAATAAAGACCAGAGTTTGTTATGCAAGCCACCGGACTTTTGATATAATCTCCAAGTGTGTAACAAGCTTAAGTAAAATGAGTTAAAGGGAAGAGAAAATTACATATGAAATTTATAATAGTTCAGCTTAAATCAAGCCTACATTTACTCTTTCACCCTAATAACCTATTTTGGATTCCACTATAAGATTAATAAGAGATTACAAATATAAGTGCAAACACTCAGTGATAGATCATATTATCTCATTATGTCACTCATTTTGTGTTTTTCTCCATCTTGATCACAATTTATAAAGTTTGCAGAAAAAGACAAGTAATTGATAACAGCTTCAGATTTTGAAATTTCATATTTAAGTCCATTTTCTTCTTGACTGATTGACCTTCTTAAATACTCAACCATGCTGCACTAACTTAGCCAATCATCAAAGAATTTTCTTCCAATCTATCATAAATGTACGTCTCAACTCTCCACACATAAACGTAAGTGAGAATAAGCCAGAATGTTAGTCGACGGAGAGGATGACCGCGGATTTTAATGATGAGAGGCTTCCCTAACAAGTTAGCAAATGAGATAATGAGGAGGAAAACGAGTCCCAAATAAAATATGATGTTAGCAAGACACGGGAGTTTGCCAATGGTCAAGGTGACACCAGTTAAGAAAGCGGTGGACATCGCCAGGAGTGCGATTTGTAGTGGTAGCGTTGTGCGCTCGAATGCAGCGACTGCAGCGTCGACATCAATTATCTGCACCCATATGAGGTTGACGACCACAATTATTGAGCAGAACATCGCGATGATGTTGCAAATCGCTCATAACCTTGATAAGTCTGGTTTTGGACTTTTCCTCATTTTGGCCTTGACACATTTGGGACTTCTAGGATATAATAGACTTTTTCAAAGATTATTGACAGTTGCTCAGAATAATATACTTGTTCTAAACATATTCTAACATAAGCATTGAAACTAGAAAGTTTTGTTAACTTCAAAATCTAGTAGAAGTTTTCTCAATACAGTTAACCCATTTTCTTTCTACCTAATTCATTAAATGTAGGTTAGGTCATTGACCTATTTTGCCGCCCCTAGCCCGCACATCGCATGCAGACATCCGCACGACACCCGCACGATGCCAGCATGTCATCTGCATATTGCAATTATGGTGTTGTCATTTCATATATTAAGTATAGACCACATCCGTATTTTTCATATCTTGCGATTTAAAATAACTGCATGTCATTTATATATTATCTCTTACAATTTTTACTATGGTTCTATTTCAATGAAACAATTCAAATCAAATTACCTCCTCATGCAATAGACATTACAAGAAATCCTTGCGCAACCACAATCTTTTTGTGGTCTGTTCTTATTCAAAGGGAAAAATATTTGCACCTACTCTTTGACTTACATTATATAAAATGAAACACATACGAATGGACAATATTGAATGAAATCACAATATGATTATTATAAGTAATAATTCTTTTGATCTAACATACGCCCATCCCCCCGGGGCGCGCCACCCCCCCAAAAAAAAAAAAAAAAAAAAAAAAAAAAAAAACCCGTGGTTGCTTGTTTTATTATCAAATGGAATAAGCATTGAACCCATTAAAGAATAAGAAAAAGGAAAGGAAACTGAAAAGTAACAAGTCTAAGTTATAAATGGATTTGGGATAGACCCATTTTTCAATTGGCCTCTATCATGATAAACCTATTTCAAACCCATACTAAAGCTTTATATCCATTTTCTACTTAGTTGATTAAATGTGGGTTAAATATGGGCCATTGACCTATTTTGCCACCCTAGCCCACACATCGCACGCACGACATCCGCATGACACCTGCACGTCATCCGCACGTTGCAGTTATGGTGTCGTCATTTCATACATCAAGTACAGACTATATATGTATTTTTCATATCTCGTGATTGTCGTTTATATATTCTCTCTTACACCTTTTATTATGGTTGTATTTCAACAAAACAATTGAAATCAAATCACTTCCTCACACAACAAATATTACAAGTAATCCTTGCACAACCACAATCTTTTTGTGGTTCGTTCTAATTCAAAGGAAAAAAATATTTGCACCCTGACTTACGTTATACAAAATGAAACACATCCCAAATGCATGATACTGAATGAAATCACAATATGATTATTATAAATGATAAAAAATATTTAACTTCTTTTGACCTAACATACCCACATCCCCCCTCCCACTAGTTTTATTATCAATTGGACTAAGCATTGAACTTACCCATTAAAGAAAAAAAAAAAACTGAAAAGTAATGGATCCGAGTTTATTTCTTAATGGGTTATAAATAGATTTGGAATAGACCCATTTTTCAATTGGGCTCTATTATAATTGACCATTTCAAACTCATATTAAAGCTTTAGCTAACCCATTTTCTACCCACTCCATCCATTAATGTGGGTTAAAAATATGGGTCATTGATCTAATTTGCCACCCCTAGCCCACACATCGCACGCACAACATCCACACGATACCCGCACGTCATCCGCACATTGCAATTATGGTGTCGTCATTTCATATATCAAGTATAGATCATATCCATGTTTTTCATATTTTGCGATTTAAAAAACGCATGTGTTGTTAGGGCCCGTTTGGTTCAGCTTTGGGGAAATGCCTTTAGGAGAATGCAAATACCTTTAAGATAAAGGAGTTTTCCAAAATGCTAGACTGTTGGGTAAACTATAACTGAAAAGTGCTTTAGGGAAATGCAAGACTGTTTGGTAAATATATATTTGAAAAGCCCTTTGATGTGACCAAATTAAGTTTTTTAGTTTTAGTATTTTTAAAATTGCAAAAAAGAAACAATGGCTATATAACCTTTTACATCTTCATATTGAGATTAATGTAAAAGATACATATTAGTAAATTTATTTAAAAATTATGTAAAAAAAATTTGATTATAGATTAGATGCAAAGCTCAACTTTTGGCGTAAGATTCTTTTAGGTTTGTTTTCAACTTTGAATAATTTTATTTAATTATTATAGTATTAATCATCTTTGTTAATTAATGATCATTCTAGCATATTAATAAAAAGTTGGGCTATTGATTGTCAAAAGATAAAAATGATATAACAAAAAACAGGTGAACTTATTCGGTGGATAATAAAGCGACCGATTGTGGATGCTATTTTTTTTTAGTAAACACCGCATATAAAAAGGGAGGTCCTTTTTACTAAAAAAAGGGAGGTCCTCATTAAGAAAAATAAAACCGAGTTCCTCTCATATAAATTTGACTAAAAAGAGTCATTTCATGATAGTAAAACATGGTCATATATGTCCAAAAAAAAAAGAAAGGTTCTTTCCGGTCAGTTATGCCAACCTTAAAAAGAAAGTGAGTTCTCGCACTTAAATATATGTGTTGACCATTTGAATAGGTGTTTAAAAGTCAACCCACATTGCACATGGACAACACCAATAACAGCTTATCATCCAACCATAAGTCTCATATCAAATCAAACTAAATACAACATGTACAGGGACACCGGATGAAGAAACAAGAAGAGAAATGTAGATGAGGCACACACTACTCTGCAATAAGAATGTAAAGAATTAATCTGCATCCACTTGATGGAAATCCTCTGATGATACATGAACAGATTTAGATTGGATTAACAACACAAAATTCCCAGCAAAGAAAATGGTGGGAAAAATGAACTATCCTATATTATAGATAGGAAAGATCGAGCAATACCCACAAGAGGTGGTATGCAATCTCACAAGGGTTAGGACAAACTATCTCCTCCTCCAACATCAATATCGAAAACCCCAAAGCACAATATGCCCCAAATCCGGCACTCAAAGAACTCGAGTCCCAAAATGACTATAGAATGACTCCATCCACAAGGTTTCAAGAACATGCAATTTCTTCAAATGCCTTGCAAGAGAATGACGCATAAGGTTTAGAAGGTGCATGAGATGCTGGAATTAAATCTCCAAGATCGCAATCCACAGTCCTCCCAGGGAGCTGTTTTCTCGTGGCCAAAGCATCTTCACCTTCTAAACATGCCAATATAAGCCACCTCACATTCGAAGAAAATTACTTAGCCACTCTCTCTCTTGCAGTTCCCTGGCAACAAATATTTGTACTTCTCTGCATTGTTTAGCAAATAGGTAGGAAGATGAACAGCTGAGTAAGAATGAGAGATATGCCCCAACTTCCCTATTATATCTCTAAACGTGTGTTCTTCAGGAAACATGTCAAATAAATTAGCCCCTTTGCAGATGACATCCTGAATCCTTGTCGGGTCTAAATAATGGGAAAATCGGACCCGGTCATAGTGGCTGTAAGCTTTCGTCTTGAATATGAGCTCACTTATGCAGCGAAAGCAGAAGCTACAATGCCAACCTGAATCGAACAACAAGTAGTCAGTCTGTTTATAATGCACATATCTCATACTACCAGATGGGTACCTGTGCACCGATGCTCTCCAGCTTTTGTTATCTACAAAATAGTGGCATAGGCGGCCACTTTTGAAAAAATTACCAAAACTATGTAACAGAACAAAGTCCTTTGCACTAACGGCTATATAAATATCTTCAATGTGAAAACTCGCAATACAAAGAAGCATTTCAGTTGAAAATGTTGTTTCAAGAAAAGCCATATATTGTTCAATTGACTTAAAAATGGTATGTGAGGAAAAGAAAAACCATCTCAAATCAGATCACATGCATCGCAATAAATAATTAAATCCGGAAGTGGAGCCTCGGCAATACAGTCCCCAAAATACAGACAAAATAGAAGACGCGCTCGACATACGCCACGGCCTAACCTAAAAAGCAAAAACATCTCTTGCAGAGAAAAACAAGATCCGACAAGCGGCTGAAGCAACAACAATGCAAAGGATGCAGGTACTGCAGACAAATTATAATATTTGCTTTCCATGAACAACGTCCCCATATCAGGATCACGGCATAAAGTTAACCAAAGAAGCTTGATGATGAATGCCATATCCCACCACCTTATGAAGAAAACTCATAATCCTAGCATACAAGGTGTAGATGCAGGTGATATGTAAGAGCAGAAAATGTTCGAGCATCCCACGCTGCCACAGCAATAAACGAATGGGAAAAGAAGAAAAAACATCTACACATTCTTTTGAATCTTTCAACCCAAATGAGCTTCCCATCAATTTCGTCCACGCAACAATTCGCGCGGAAACCAATACCACCTTCGCATATTCATTCCAATGGAAAATTTCCCTCCCCTCCCCAACACCACAGCTGGAAAAACCAATGAATTGGAAGGCAGAAAAAATCAAATCAACCATCCCGCGCCCCGACAATTGATATTACAGCTGCATAAATCTAAACAGAGCAAGAACGGGACAATCAACAAGCACAAGAACAAGGCAATCAATGAGCACTAGCAAAAAGCAACTTTGATAAAAGCAACCCTCGGCGCACAACATCCAAAGGCGCAAAACGAACTCTCAAACTCACATCCGAGGCATACCTTAATAGTCTTTCCACACTCTACGAGCAATCTGATGGCCTCCCAGATCAAAAGCTTTGAACTTGATTTTCCCGATGCTCAGCTCTTCCAACGTCGGGTACTGGGTGGGCTGGTGCTGAACCAATCTCTACAATTCCAACAACAACAATCAAAAAAAGCAACCCCCAATCAATAACTGAGGTGAAAAACCCAAAACCCTGGTCGTCGATTCCCACCCCCAACACACCCGAGAGTCACTCGCCTAAAAATGAAGTAAGAACAGTGACGTACATCTTGGAGAGCTTGTTTGGGGCACCACCGGTGACCTTGGTGAAGCAAAGGAGGGCGAGCTTGGCCTTGAGTTCCTTCAGCTGGGTCAGAAGGTCGATCGCAGGAGCAGGAATCAGAGCCGGAGCTATCGCCATCGCAGGAGTAGGAAGCAAAGCCATCGCCGATCCACGAGAGGAGGACCTCTGATCACACATTGCAATCCAGATCTCGCTCGCTCGTCGCGACGAGAAGAGAGAGAGAGAGACAAGAAGAGAGCAGGGAGAGAGAGACGAGAAGAGAGCCTTCGTCGCGTGATGGAGAACACTGCAGAAGAGAAGAAAACGTGGAAAAAGTATGGGTTTTGGTTAGGTTAGGGTAAAATTGGACTTTTAAGAAAATTTTGAGGGTAAAATTGGCCATCAACACAAATTCATTAACCCTCTTACCAGCATGCCGAAAATGCTTAAATGCCCAAAGCAGCTCCCCACCTGCTTTGGGCTTTCAGCATTTCGAAGGTTAACATTTGGGGAATTGGGGCTTCAAATGCTGAACCAAACACCCATTTTTTTTCTCAAGGGGCTTTGGGGGCTGAAAGCCCCTTGGGAAAGCTGAACCAAACAGGGCCATATTCTCTCTTACACATTTTATTATGGTTATATTTTAACGAAACAATTCAAATCAAATTACTTCCTCACACAATAAACATTACAAGTAATCCTTGCACAGTCACGATTTTTTTTGTTGTTTGCTCTTTTTCCAAATTTGCACCCACTCTTTGGCTTACATTATACAAAATGAAACACATAACAAATTCACAGTGCTGAATGAAATCACAGTATAATTATTATAAATAATAAAAAAAATTAACTTCTTTTGACCTAAAAAATGCACATTCCCCCACCCCTAGTTTTATTATCAATTGGACTAAGCATTGAACTTACCCACGGAGAAAAAGAAGCCTCACGTCCCCTTTTAAAGTGTTATAGAAGATTGGGATTGAGGTCTCTTCGTCTCGTGCACGCACAAGCATCAATAGTACTCAACATGCACGAGCGTTTCTCTCCATCCAGCCAACTCTACTCATCATCCCACGAACTAAATATCATACGAACGAAGAAAGTAAGCCCCCGGAATAGAAGTTGACCGAATTAATAACATAAGGAATCTTTGGCCGAGACGAAGCTTCCATTTGTCATTCCTGTTTTCTGGCGCACCAGAGAGAAAGGAAACAATCCCAACTCCTAACTAACTCTCATCAGATTTTGTTCTGGTATGCTGACTTCTTTTAGCATACAAAGATGTTATTATGTTAGGTTGATCATATTCTATGCTGTGATGATCTTCCCTGACTGTTTTCATGCTGGACGTAAGTTCGAAGATGAACAATAATTTCTTCATTTGCGCATAGAATATCAGTCTTGAGCTTCTAAATCTGATACGAATTCTGCGAGAGACACAATATATTGGTTTTATTTTTTTCAAAAAGGAATTATTTGTGCAAGTGGATCGCATATGGGCTCCCAATTTTTTGTTGTAACCTATTTTCATGATCATAGTTTCACAAGTAATCTGATTTTTCTGCGTAATCAAGACAGCGCGGCATTTCCTCAACTTACTTTAGCAAATATGAATTCAGAATGCGTGGAATTGTAGTTTCATAGACTTATCATTGATTGAAAAGATTGGGGTTTGGGCAACGAGTTAGATTTATTTTGATCCTTAATTTGCCAAACTTAATCACTCTGATTCAAAATTTTCCATCGATTGAAATCCATTACTGGTATGGTGATATTTGGTCTAAAATTTAGAAATTAACCCCCCAAATTGAAATATATCCCTATTAGTAAACATCTGTTGTTTTAATCAATTGATCCCTGACTCCGCCATTGATTGTTGCAGATGATTTAGAAGGTACTTAAGTTGTTGTAGAATTGCCTCTCATGAAGTTATTCTACTAACAATGAAATCTTACAGTTCTAATCATGTAAGATATGAAATTAAAAAAAAAAAAAAAAAAAACGAGAGGGAATAATTTATAGTAATCTGATGAAATAGAGAGCCTTCAGAAGAAACAATTTGGAATATATAAACACTGCAA
The DNA here is from genome assembly GCA_014182555.1 of Eucalyptus erythrocorys. Taxonomy (NCBI): domain Eukaryota; kingdom Viridiplantae; phylum Streptophyta; class Magnoliopsida; order Myrtales; family Myrtaceae; genus Eucalyptus; species Eucalyptus erythrocorys. Next base: position 16,926,485 of record CM024602.1, read on the forward strand.
ACCAAGTATTATATTGAGGAAAAAAGATGATTGCCTCCAAAATTTGTACAAAATTGCAGTCGGTCACGGAACCATCATGTAAGAATTTCAAAGACAATTAGAACATATGCACTAGGTCAGCTTTTGCCGTTTAATGCTTGTCTTTTACCCACAAGGACCATACCGTGCAACTCTTAAATGCCATATTTTCTTGGGAAAATCTCAAATAAGGACCCAAAGTGCCCTCATTTTTTCAAAAGAGGGTTTGAAGTGAAATCTGTCTCAAATAAGGATCTAAAGTGGTCATTTAGTCTCAAAGAATGACCTCATTCACCGGCCGATGAATAAATGCATTTCCTATGCATATTCCGGTGGCCTAATTAGGTTATTTTTGTCCATTTTTTTTTTTCATTTTTGGTTGCCCTGTTCATCGTCTTCTTCATTCCTTGTTCACTTCTTCTTACCCAAATAAAGAACAGGAAAGGCCGGCGCTAGTAAGGGCTGGCGAGGGCTCAACGCCCATCACCGGCAGCAAGCAAAGGCTCAACGCCCATTGTTGGTAGCGGGTGAGGGCCATTGAGCCCTTGCTGGTCATGGGGGAGGGGGCCATCCAAATCGAGGCCCTACAAAGAGGTCCTCGAGGGAAAAAGGGGTACCTGAAGAAGTCATCGATGTAGGAGCGGTGGTGGAAGGAAGGGATGAAGAAGGCAATGTAGGAGTCCTAGCAGAAGATGAGGTTGTTGGTGGAGTGGCGAGCAAAGGTGGGAGAGGTCGCCCCTCATGGCCATCAGTGAGGTTGCCCCTTGACAGCCTTGGGCGAGGGCTCGCCCATCTCACCGGCCACTAATAAGGCGTGCAGCCAATGAGGGCTCGACGGCCCTCATTGACCACAGTCGAGGCCACCCTCACCAAATCTGGCGAGGGACGGCCTGCAAGCCCTTGCCCGTGGCTAATGAGGGCTTGGCGGCCCTCGCCCACTGTCGGTGATGGGCGTCCAGCCCTCGCTGGCCCTCCCATCGTCGGCCCTCACCAACGGCCAAAGCTCATTGGCCCTTCCCAAGTCCGATGTTCTTGAGAAGAAGACAAACGAGGACAAAGAAGATGATGAACAGTGCAACCATTGACCAAATAAAATAAAATAAAATATAGAACAAGATAACTGAGAATTTTATTTTAAAAAATTGACAAAAATACCCCTAATCAAGTTACCGAAATATACATCGGAGATGTATTTGTTCACCGATCGGCGAGTGAGGTCCTTCTTTGAGAGTGAATGACCACTTTGGGTCCTTATTTGAGATTTTCCCTATTTTCTTTTTTCCTTTTCTGCTGTTATTGTTAGCAAAAACTAATATTGAGAAAGAGAATATTACAAATGCTATGACTTTTTTATACAACATTCATTTAAGTCATAAGTTTTTAAGAATTATTTTTTTGTTCTTTTTGTTTTTTCTTTTCTCTTTACTGTGGAGTGTTGTTGGCTATCATCAAGCCTCATCAATGGCCGTGGAGGTCGTTGGCCTAGCGAGGGCAATCCCTCGCTTGAGGCCGGCGAAGGGAAAAAGAAAACGAAAAGAAAAGAAGAGAAAATGGGGGAAAAAAAGTAAAGAAGGAAAAGACAAGAAAAGGAAAAAATTATTAAAAAATAAAAAAATTAACATATTATTAAAAATTAATGTTATTAGCGTCGGCTGTGCCACGTCGGATAGCATGTGTCCACATTAGCGATTATGGCCAAAATTAACCAGATAAACTATATTAACAAAATGTAAAAATGTTTAAGACTCAATTGACACAATTAAAATGTTTATAGCTGAATTGGCAAAAATTTTATAGGTTTAGAACTTTTTGGACAATTTTCTCAACTTTTCATGAATTTTCATACTTTTTCAAGATGCTCCCCAAGAAGCAAAGGGATCATTAATTTGAAAATATTTAAATAAAATAATTTAAATAATCTATATTATGCCTGAAATATTTTCTTAGTAACAAGCTATTCGTGCATTTTTCGAAGTATCTTGACATTTCTATCTCTAACTGTCCAATAAAATGTCCTCAAACTTGCAATATTCGAACACTATGAGGAACCATGATAACAAAGTTTTCTAGAGCAAGAGCTTAAGAATGTTTTTCATATGGAGAAAGGCGAGGTCAGATGACGTTTTCTTTTTCTAGTTCCATGATAATTAATCACCTTCATTCGTCGCATTAATCAGGTATAAAATCTTATAAATGAAAGTGGCTCTACATTCAAACCAGCATAGATTTGATAACCATTGACATGGTGATGAAACTCACAAGCAGCTCTTAGTTGCATTGGCCGAGGGCACAGATGATTAAGAATTAATTTAGAATTTCAACTGGGAATATGAAGTTTAAATGAAAGTCAAGTCGCTACAAAAAATCCAAAGCCTGAACACGTTTGATGATTTATGGATGACCTGGGCCAGAATTTCAACCCTCCTTCATGCCCTTGTTCATAACCCAACCCCAAGTTCTCTCACTTATTTGACAAGTTGGTCATGGAGTCGCCTGCTCTTCAAAGGCGCAACAATTTAAGGAGAAAAGTCATTTAAATGGATTCTGAATCAAGTTGGGTTTTAGTTGGGTATTGATTTGGTTGAGTATGAATAGTTAAAATTCGTATTGAATTTCACCCCAGCTTCATGCCCTCGTTCATAACTTGACCCCGAGTTCTCTCACTAAGTTGACAAGCTGGTCCATGGAGTCACCCACTCTTCAAAGGCAACAATTTAAGGAGAAAAGTCATTTAAATGGATTATGAGTCAAGTTGGGTTTTAATTGGGTACCGTTTGGATTGGGTATGAGTAGTTAAAATTTGCATCAAATATAAATAGATTAAAATGGGTTAAATGAGTCAATTTGAGTTGAACCATTGACCCAAACCCAACCCAATTCTTCCATTCGACGGGTCTAAGTAGGTATTTTGTACCATGTGATGAAAACTCACTTCTCGTTGAAGCTGCTAATTCAAATAACATCCTACGCACATACATCTCAAAAAAGAAAAGAATAGAAGAAGCCGCTCTTTTGCTCTAATGTTAAATTCTCATGGTTAAAGGCGAAATCAGATTAGCCTTTCCGATATGATATTGTCTTGCCAAGTTTGACTTCGTGCACGTGCGTGCGCACGAGAGCGTGTGACGAACTTTGTAAGGCAATACTGAGCGTAAGTACAGCTATTCGAGTCAAACTAGAAAACCAGAAACAAGAATCAATGCAGCTTCTAAGGGGCTGCATGATAAAAATTATTTCTGAAATTTTTCTATTTCAAAAATAATTTTTCTATTCCAGACTTGTTTCTGAAATAAAAATCCATTTCGTAAAATTATTTCACTAATCTATTTTTGAAATATATTATTATTCCAGAAATAAGTTTGGAATAGAAATTAGAAATAAAAATTTTCTACTTTTCTAATTCTGGAACAGAAATGAAAAATAAAAATTTTCTCATCGTGTCTTCCATCCGTCGCCGCCGACTACCGGCGCCAACGCCGCCGCTGTCGCCGTCCGAAAGAAAGAAATTTCGTGTCCTTATCAAACGGATTTATATTTTTAGAGTTGAAAATTTTATATTATTATCAAACAGTTATTTTTACTTAGAAACTCATCTAAAAATAGAAAAAGAGAAATCTATTTCTCTTCCAAAAATCAATTTCTAGCCAAAATAGTTATCATTCGCGCCCTAAATTTTTCATTCTTGGACATCTTCACATGAATTTCCTTCATGTCTAAACTAAACTTTCCCAAGTCATTTATCACGTTATATAAGACGACAAGGGCTATTCGCTTTCAAAATGCACTTCGCCAATAACTATGCGACTTTTATTTCCTTCTCACCATTTATCTGCTACACCCGAAACACAAGCATATAAAGAGAATGCCTTCATGCTCTGCAGTATCCTCCTGGACCTCCGAGGGTGAAAAGATAACCCCATGGATCTGGCGTAAGTTTCATATCCAGCAGATCATAACAACTGGGCGTTTCCACCACCTTGGGCATATCTTTGTAAGGATGAATACTCTCTCCATTTGCATTCATCCATTGGACCTTTCTGAAATACGCTGCTTTATCAGTATCCACATCCGGCATATGACCACTGCCCATGGGCGGGCAATACCCATTTGCGCCTTCTTGACCGACTCCTCCCCACGCCGCATGCAGTGAGCCGTTGCGTAAATTCACGAATAACTCCTTTGGCCAGTAGCCCACGTTGATCGGCGGGTCATGAACGCGAAGCCACCAATTCCCAGTCGCTATGTCCTGCGATGAACATGGACAACAACAATGGAAGCGATCATAACCACACGTTCGGGTTCACATTTGCTGAATGATTGTCGTGAAAAGTCGAGTCTCCACATCAAATAGAATAACTGAAATCACCTGCGAGACTTCAAGTTTGAGTTCATATATGGGTCCGCCATATGTAGAAATTGGGGTTAATGGATAATTGGGAGTTATTACTCTATCCCCCTGAAGAAAACCTTGGCAGAATGTGTTGTAGCAACCATCGCGGTAACCATCTCCCTGTTACCAATAACGCTCTAGTTTTAAAAATATTGGCGTACAAATTTATTGAAGTTCGCAAAGATCAAGATGGAATACCGTCCAAAATGTAAACAGTCGAGTTAGACCATCGGCATTCAGCATTGGATCGACCTAATACAACAATATATAATTGTCACTAAAAATATTGACCGTAGGTCGCTAGATTCAGAAAGTTGCTACCAATACCATTTAAAACCGAATTCTTGTCTTGATGCTACTAAGGAAAAAGTGGGGAAAAAAATTAATAGCGTTAAAATGAAGAAAATATAATGTTTTTAAATTCAAATCATAAAAAAGAATGAATTTTAAATAGCTGTTGTAGAATGAAAATAACACTAAAATTTACATTTAGCACACGGAAAATTTATGGAATTACATAGCAAGTAATTTGAACAATTAATTATGATGTTTTTCCGATTATACAACAAAAAAGTGCGATCATACATTTTAACAGCACATAAGGGCATTCGTGGAACTTTAAAATAAAAATTAGGTTGAAATCCTCGTCTAAATCTTATGTATATGTGGTAAAATATACTTACCCGCCAACCGGCTACAATCATGCTAATATGATCAGGAGGTCCAGTCTCAATCCATATATTATGTGAACTAAATTGATCTGGAGCTGTGCTTATATTGTAGACAGAGATGTATGCGTTAGCACCGTACTTTATGAGATAAGTGTGATCGTGGCTCAGGAAGAATCGCTGAAAAATACACATATCAAATCAAACATATATGTTATTGAGAGGAGGGAGGGAGGGAGGGAGGGAGACAGTACATGTTGCCCGGAAGGAGGTGCATCTTCAATTTCGACCATATTCACAGAAGGCATTTTAGGAAGGGATCTTGTCCTTATCAAATCTTCCTTTTTGATTCGTTGGATAGGAACTGTCCCAATTGGACAAGGTTTTCTTGATCGAAATTGTATATACTCGGTAGCAGAGGAAGTTTTGGAGAAGTTACTGAGAGGCAATTTGGGTTTTCTCTATTAAACAAAAAAATAAGAGAGTGGATAGTTAGCACGTAGTAGAAAGTTTTACTTATGCACATCGCTCAACAATGCATCCTGCAAGTAAATTACGAATGAAATATGGAATAACATTAACCTGAATTTTGTGATTCTTAAGTAAAGGATGATCGATTGCCGGTTGTTTGTCAATGTCAATACAATCAATAGTATCTCCTTCCTCAGTCTCCACGCCGGGGAAAAAAAGAAGAAGATAATATTATTACCAGGAAATGATTTAGGACGATGAAAATGTTTCACTGGGTATCTATTACATTACCAGGAATGTCTTGATCGGCGGCTTGTTTAGAAGCTTGAGTTGCTCTTCCAAATCAATGTCATCATCTTTCGATATATTTGTAGCTTTAGACCGGGACATCGAAAGCAAAACCAATACAAACGCCACTTGTTTCAAAGCCATGGTGACACCAGGAAATTGCTACAGCTTGTAAATGAAGACTAGAGTCTTATATACAGAGCTTAGATCCCAAATTGAGCCGGTTCAAACTCAGCAAGTACCTTTTTCCAGCTAGGGCTGCAATAATCATGACATTTAGGGAAGGAGGTATTGATGAGTTCCTTTAAGATTAGAACTGTACTCTCTGATTTATTTACCGAATTAGACTCTTCCCAAAACCGTTATCTACTTTTCCTTTTTGGCCTAATTATCTTTTAAAGGTTACACAAATAAGAGAAAAGAAAACCACAACTATGACTCCGGCATTTATGCAAGAGTTGTTTTGGCCAACTCAGTTGACCAATTGGGATTTGTGGAACCTTGAAAAATCATCATAACCTTGAAGGAGGTTTTGATGAGTTCCTGTAAGATTACAACTATACTCTCTGATTTATTTATCGAATTAGACTCTTCCCAAAATCGTTATCTACTTTTCCTTTTTGGCCTAATTATCTTTTAAAGGTTACACAAAGTAAGAGAAAAGAAAACCACAACTATGACTGCAGTATTTATGCAAGAGTTGTTTTGGCCAACTCAGCTGACCAGTTGGGATTTATGGAACCTTGAAAAATCATCATAAACACATCCATTTTCAATTAGCTTCAATTTGTGACTCTGATCCTTTAGAGATTCTACTATTCCCTTAAGAAAAAAAGGGTTTTTTCTCCGTGCCAGTCGATTCCTGAAAGAGCTCATAAACGTAAAAATGTAGATGATAAAAAAAAAAAAAAAATCCTCCTAATTACATGGTAATTTGTTGATAACTTTTAATCATTTGAGAAATGACTAACTTTTCTCATCTTCTACGAAACTTGATTTGTTTTTCTTAGAAATGCCTTCGATTCACCAATTTTTTTCCAAATTAAACTATCAACTAATTATGATCACAAACTCTCGTTCGAGTTATTTATCACCGCCTATTTGCTTGCTTTTCGATTTATCAATTTTCGTATGATTTACCAACTTTCATTTGTCATTTCTTACAGGTGTCCCTTTTATGAATTCACCAATCTTCATATGTGTGACTGACCAACTTTTATCCCGTTAGGTTATCAACTAGTTTTGGTTCATCACTCTAATTTGAGTTGGTTAGCAATGTTCATCTGTTTTTCTCTTTTTTAATGTTCTATTGAATGGCCAAATTTTATTTGCCTTGCTTCCTAACTCATTCAATTTATCAACTATTTTCAGAAAATAACAACCTTAGTTAGAGAGATCATCAGCTTTGTTGGATTAAGTTGCCAACTAGTTTGCATTATTAACTTTTACCAAAGTAAGATACCAACGTGTATGTAATTTTTATAAGTTACCAACTTTATTATGAATGACAACAAAAAACACGTCCTCTTATCTTTTACAAACTAAAGATTGTCAATAAAAGTTGGTGATTAAATGAAAAATAAACTTGGTAAGTAAGTTAAATGAGAGTTTAGTAACCCAAAATTAGTTGGTAACTTAATCAAAGAACAGTTGATAAGGCACTCAAATAAGTGTTGGTAAAATATATAATAAAAAAAAGTTGCAAATTTAAGGCATTACTAAAAAATGCAAATAAAAGTTTGTGAACGAGAAGAAAATTGGCAAATTAAAATAAAAACAAATAAATATCAATATATAACTCATATGACAGTTGGATACCCAATACTATATAACAATTCAATGATAGAATAGTTGGTGAGTCACAATAAGTTAGGTTTGTGTATGGTTACTTGCCGAGTCAAATAAAAGTTTGTACTCAATAGAAAAGTCAATAAATTAAAAAGAGCATAAAGGTTGGTAAGAAACTTAAATGAGAGTTGGTAACCCATAAATAATTCGTATTTAATATAACAAAAGCTAGTAAGTTACTCTAATTAAGGTTGGTAATTTCATTAAAAATTATTGAACTTGAAACATTAGTAAGTAATCCAAATAAAAATTTGTTCATAATACAATGTTGGTAATTTGCAAATTATCATAAAAAGATAGTAATTTCATGAAAGTGTTGGTAATTTACCAACAACTGGTTTTTGTTATTTATCAATATTTTTGCCACTTATAAACACAGGTTGAAATTTACCAATAAGAGATAGCACGCCCAACCCAGGGCTAATTATGCTTGAAACCTAGATTCGATGGTGTATTATCAAGATTCGAGTCACGTTGTTCCATGATTATCTCTTATGCTGAAATGTCTTCTCTATATTCCAAATATAGCCTTAAAGAAAATACATAGCGTGCAGGTGTGGAGACAAATACGCACGCGCGTACCCAGAGAGAGCGAGAGAGAGAGAGTGTGTGTGTTGATTAGATTGAAAAGCATTCTGCCTTGAAGCTGTTGAGGAACGCATCCTTGTTAAGGCTTTCGTGCTCTCGCCCCGATCAAATCTTTCTTTATTACTCGAGGAATCGGTACAATTCCCATTTTATACGCGAAAAGTGCCAACCAAAGCTAGTTAAATGTAAGGTTGGTTCTTTCTACGAGAAAAAGAAACCGATTATAGAATGCCAAGAAGTGTTTTAGGCAAGATGCTTTTTTTTATAAAAGGAAAAATCGATGAAGTATCACCTGAATTTTGTGATTCTTCAACAAAGGATGTTGTAGCGATAGTTGTTTATCAGTGTCAAGACATTCAACGGTATCAGCCACCTCAGTCTACATAAAAACATCGGGAAAAATGTCAAAAAAGTCATAAACCTTTTGTCTCTGTGTCGATTTAGTCCTAAACCTTTTTTTTAGTACCGATTTAATCCTAAATCTTTTTACGGTGTGCCAATTCAGTCCTTTCCAGCCAATTTTGGCCGGATTTTGTTGGCTGGACACCGACCGGTTGATGTGGCCTAATTGATGCGCGTAGACAACTTTTAATAATTTTTTAATTTTTTTCTTTTATTTTTTAATTTCTTTTTTTCTTCTCCTCTTCTTCCTCCAACCGATCGCTGAAGCTCGGTGACCGGCTAGAGGCAATGGCCGACGAGGTCGAGATCGACCTCGTTGGCCACCGGCAAGGTGGCCACAAGGGCGGCCTCACGTTGGGCTGTGAGGCTCGCCCTCGTTGGATCCGGTGAGGTCGAGCCTCACCACCCTCGCCAGATCTGGCAAGGGCGAGCCTTGCCACCCGACGGGAGGCTACCCTCAAGGCATGGCCGATGAGAGCGAGCCCCGCTAGCTCGGCGCGAGGCTAACTTAAGCGAGTGGGGCTTGCCCTCGCCAAATTTGGCGAGGGCAAACCTCGCCACCCAATGCAAGGCAGCCCTTGCGGCCATTGGCAAGGTAGCCGGCGCGGTTGCCAAGCTCCGGCGATTGGCTGAAAGAAGAAAAGAAGAAAAATAAAAAATAAAAAAATATTAAAATATTATGAAAAGTTGTCCACGTCAACGCCGATCAGATCACGTCAGCAGGCCAGCATCCAGTCAGCAAAATCCGACCAAAATTAACCGAAAATGACTAAATTGGCACAACGTAAAAATGTTTAGGACTAAATCAACACAAAAAAAAAAAAATTATGACTAAATCAGCACAAAGACAAAAGGTATAGGACTTTTTTTGGCACTTTTCCCTAAAATCATCAAACATGATTAATAGTTGGTCGAATGTATGATGCTTTTGTGAAACTTAATTAAGAATATAAATTGCAGCAGCATAACGTAAAACCACAAACATTGGGGCATTGCCAGATTGTTAGAGAGATTATTACCACAAATGTCTTAACCGGTGGCCTATTCATCATCTTGACCTGTCTTTCCAACTCTAAGTCGACGTCTTCTGAAATGTTTCCCACCTCGCACAGAGAAACACCGAAGAATACGAACATCAATTGCAAGAGTTTCATTCTGTGTTGCGTGGTGGTGAAGGAGCTTGGAGATACTGTTAATAAGCAGTGTGGTAATAAGCAGTGCTTGGGCTAAACATGCCTATATGCTGTGAAAGTCACCGCGAAGCCGTTTTGTACTTTGGCCAGATTTAAGGGCCTTGTCCACATATAGAGGTCAACAACTTGCTTTTAAGTTAATAATCCTTCATTTATTCTCTATCCACTTTATTTCCTAGTGCAACATATATAAAATATATTAAACTGGCTCTCTTAACTTTATCTTAGGGCAGCAGTAACCCCGAATTTCATATGAAAAAAAAGGGACCTTTGACATTCATGCATTCTCTTTTGATGGATTTTGTGCAAGGGCGACAGCATGAATGAAACAAAAGAATGTATTTGGTTAGCTTGTTATATATCTAATGGCAATGGCACGTAGAGAAATAGAGGAAACTAGTTAAAGAGGACATTGTGAGTAGATCCTCATACCAGATCGGCAAAGCATTTAACATACGAAGTCTAAATTCACGTGTAAATCTATCACGAGAATTGTCTTTGCTAACAATAAGGAAAAAAAGGGGGAAAAAAAGAAAGAAGAAGAAGGCGTTAAAGAGTCGTGCGTTATGTTTACCGTGAAATAAGGCACGGTCGCCATTTTTTTCCCATTGAAATGCATGTTTTCCACTTATCTTTGAAATTCTGCCATGAAAGTTCCTTGACCGACTGAAATTTTATAACTGAAATTTTATACTAAGCTCGGAAGAAGTTGGCAATCATCTTTTTTTTCCCCTCAATATCATATTGTTTTGTTATTGTTTCGACTTGATAAATATTTCTATAAATATGGGCATTAGCCTTGCTTCTAATATATGGTACCTTTTGGAATTATTTTTTCTAATAGTCTTCTAAAGTCTCTCTGTTTCATTGAATTGTTCTAAATAATCCTACCTCCTTTTTGTTTTCATACCTTACACAATTAAAATTCTAAGTTTTCATTGTCAGTAAAATGAGTCCATGTGAAACAGTTCGGCAAATGATATAACCATTCTGGTCAGAAATTGATTTCTGAAAAATAAATAGATTTTTCTATTTCTATTTCTAGATGAGTTTCTAAGCAAAAATACTCGTTTGATAACGACACAAAATTTCTCCCTTTTGAACGGCGACAATCGACAACCGGTGGATGGTGGCGGTGGTGATCAACGACCGGTGGATGGTGGCGGCAGCGATCGACAAACGGTAGTCGATGGCGATGGATGGATGACCGATTTGTAGTAAGGATGAACAATGAGAATAATTCTTATTTCTCATTTTTGTTCTAAAAATAGAAAAGTAGAAAACTTTTACTTCTGATTTCTATTCCAAATCTATTTCTAGAACAAAAATCTATTTCAAAAATAGAAATGAAATAATTTTATCAAACGGATTTCTATTCCAGAAACAAGGCTAGAATAGAAAAATTGTTTTCGGAACAGAAATTGAGGTTTGTCATGCACCCCCTTAATTGCCATTTAAATTATTAGCAATAATCAGTGGTGGAGATTGAGATAAATTAATTAACACACGAGATGTTTACATATATGAATATATTTCGATTTAGGGGACCAATTTGCAAATTTTAGATGGTTATATCACAATATGATGCTATATGAGCTGAGTGGGTGTATATACTAGTTATTTTAAGAATTAATGGGAAAATTTGAATAGAAAGCTCCAAATATGTTGTACTTTTGTCAATTCGATCATAAACCATTCAATTTTACCAATTCAGCTCTAAATATTATCACTTATTGTCAATTGTATCCATTTGGCCAATTTTAGCCGAATATTAATGACGTAAGTGTTGATAGTTGTACTTGGCATAACTAGTATTGACGTAAATAATTTTTAATAATATTTTAAAAAATTGAATTTTTTAAATATTATTATTTTCCTATTTCTTTAACTCGTCTGTCTTCTTCTAACCACTGGGATTCGCCCCAGTAGCCACCCTTCCAACATGGAAGAGGGAGATGAGGGATTCAAATCCCCTCCTTCTCAGGGGGGATGGGGTGAGGACGAGTAAGTTTCAGGAGTGGGTTTCGACTCCCACGCCCTATAAGAGGCAGGGCAAAAGTCTGAGAGTGAATGTAGAGTAGGCATAAAGTAGGACTGACCAAAAAAAAAAACTCTGTCTTCTTCTACCAAAAATAAAAAACTGTCTTCATCCTCTGAAATGTTTCCAACTTCACACAGAGAAACACCGAAGAAACGAACAATAATGGTGAGACTTCCATTCTGTATTGCATGGTGGTGATGGAGCTTTGAGATAGGGTTAATAAGCAATGCTTGGGCTAAAACTAGCCTTTATACTGTGAACGTTCCGACGAATACGTTTTGTTCTCCGGCCAAATTTAAGGGCGTTGTCCACATTATTTGTCTACCCACTTATTTCCTAGTTCAACACATGTAAAATATATTAAGCTAATTCTACTAATTTTCCCTAATTCGTTTCTTTTTTTCAGGAAATCTAATGATTTATATCTGATGGCAGTAGTAAACCCGAATTTCGCCAAAAGGGACCTTTGATATTCATGCATTCTCTTTTCATGGATTTTGTGCAAGAGGTACTTGTATAGTTAATTTTATCTTGTGCTAATGGTAGTAGAAAAAAAAAAAAACTACTTAAGGGTCCATTCATTTCGCGGAAAATGGGCCATCTCCGGAAAATATTTTCCCAGAAGTCATTTTCCAGGAAAATAATAATATTTTCTAGTGTTCGGCTAAAACTTGAAAGTGTTTCGGAAAATGTTTTCCGGTATTCGGTAGGGAAAATATTTTCCGCTCACTAAATTGACGAGCGCGAGTACCAAGCTCGAGGCTTGCCAGATCGACGAACGCGAGTTTAAGATCGATGAGTTTGAGGTTCACCTAGTTCGATGACTAGCCAAGAAAGAAGAAGATAGGAAACAAATAAAAGAAAAAGAAAAAATAAAAGAAAAAAGGAAAAGAAAAACAAGAAAAGAAAAAGGAAATTAAAATAATTCAAATTAAAAAAGACGAAGAAAACTAAAAATAATTCGAATAAAAAAAAAGAAGAAGAAATGAGATGAGAAAGTGAAGATTTGTATAGGTATGAGGTAAGAGAGATCAAGTGAGGAAAATGTTTTCCACTTTTCCTTTACTTTAGAAGACTTTTTTCCTTAGATGGAAAACATTTTCCCCAAGGAATTCATTTTCCATGAAACGAATACCGGAAAATCCGGAAAACGTTTTCCCGAAAATTATTTTCCGCGAAACGAACGGAGCCTAAAGATAAGAATGTTCAATATTCAAATGCAAATTGAAATAATTTGTGACTTTTATTGAGAGGATATTGTGATTAGCTCATTCTACCATATCAACAATTTATTTAACAAATAAATCCATCACGCGAATAGTCTTTGCTACCAATAGCAACCAAAAAGGAAAAGAAGAAAAGGCATTAAAGCGTTATGAGTTAAGGTCCTTATGGGTCAAAGATAAGAGCATGGAGGGTCTAAAGCTTACTTTGAAATAAGGCATGATTGTCAAATTTTCTAGTGAAAATTCAAGTTTTCCACTTGTCCTTAAAAATCCGCCAGGTTCACATCATGCATAACTACTGTCAAAGAGTTCCATACATTTTTCATGACGGTCCTTTGTCCTACTAAAACCAAGCAATCAATGACCAAGTCCAAAGCTTTAAAAGTATTGGCAATCATTTTTCACCTTTTGGAAGAGTTTTTTTTCCCCTTAGTTTGTTTTCTCAAGTCTCTCTGTTTCATTGGATTAACTCAAAAATAGGCAACCTGCTCTCTTGTTATTACGGGTAGTGTTGATCATCTTGATTGGTTGATTACACAATTCAATTAAGGGTAGGGGTGAGTATGGTTTCAAGATAGAATCTAGAATTTGAGAATTGGACTGGTGGAAATCTATAGATTTCACGTTCCAAGGTATGTAGGGTAGGTTTCAAATTTTGAAAAATGAGGAATCTTTTTCGATAGGTAGATTCCAAGTTTTTAATTGGAAGTCATTAGAACCTGGAACCTATAACTTGCATCCTAAAACCTAGGACAAGTTTTAATATTTTTCTCGGTTCATGTCTTTACACAATCTTACGATATTCCATGTCATTCAATAATGAATATAATCTGACAGCATTAATCTAAGCTTCCATTTTATAATCAAGACTTTTAACTTTATTAATTTTCATTATTTTCGCATGTATAAATACAAATTATGGTCAGTGAATTGTAACGGCAAGTAATGATCATTAAAAGTTTTAATTCACTGCAATTGTTCAAATTATAATATAGTTGGAACCTGATTAGACCCTGAAACTTGTGATTGGATAGATTCTAGGTTCCATAATATGCAAGCTAGGTTCTAGGCTCCAAAAAAAAGGGGAACCTAGTTCAACTGGAACCTAGAATCCTCTCCCCTAATTAAGGATCCTTTGTTTGAAAGAAAACTATTTTCATAACTTTCTTTGACTTTCCAGTATTTTCATGACAAAAAATTAATTTATTCACTAAAACCATTTTCTATGGACTAGAAAACAAGGTTAGATTGGAGAAAATGGCAGAAATCAGTTTGCCAAGATCAATAAGTAAATGAAAACTGAATTTGATTTTCATGAAAAATATTTTTCTTTATTATGAAATTTTCAATGAAAAAACACAAGCTAAGTGTGAAATAATATTATTTTCTTAATACGATCAAGGTGAAAAGTTTCACCAACACCATTAATTTTATCAAGTTTCTTCCTAATAAAATCAAGTTACGTTAATTTCCTTATAGACTATGTCACATAGAGAGAGAGAGAGAGAGAGAGAGAGAGAGAGAGAGATGCGACATGGAGATGCCCACTTGGTGGATTTGTTGTCACACAAGGCGAGCGTCCTCCCGGTAGAGGGGTGGAGAGAGAGATTTTGTGACTTTCTCTAGATTTACGTGCATAAATGTAATCATTTTTGGTGACTTTTTCATAATGCCTAATCTTTTCTACTCCTCCACTATTTTGTAAATTTTTTGATTTTAAAAATATATTTTCCCAAAAAATACTTTTTGAAAGTATTTTTCTAAAAAAATAATATGTATATATATATATATATATATATATCCTTTTAAAAGAAAAACAGAGAGAGAACAATTTTTGTCTTAAATAGGGACCGGGGTCGGATCTCCGGATCTAGTCCAAGTAGACTCCCGAGTTGGGCCAAATCTCGGGCCAGGCTCCTATACCAAGCCCAGTCCGACCAAAGCCCACACCTAAACCTAATTCCCTAAAGCCCAACTATCTAATATAAAACCGAAGCCCCCAACCCCCCAAAAAAATCCATTTTCTAATCTAAGCCCACGCCAAGCCTAAACCCAAAATTAGCCAACCGGCCCGAGAGCCAACCCAGACCAAAGGCCGGCCGGCCCATCTTCCTAAATCTAGCTTAACCAAAGCCCGAGTGAGAAAACATCCAGGGCAGGTTCCAAACTCCTCCGAGAACCACCAAACTTAGCCCAAGCTCACTTAGACTACAAAGACAAGGCTAAATTTGCTAAACCCCAACGTCTTTACAAGGCCCAAGAACCTCTCTCAAGAATTATTGGCCTACCGGTTCGATTGCAGCACCGAATCCACGTCAAGATAACATAAAGAATAGAGAAACACGAAAAGGCACGGGATGCTCCTGATTTCAAATTCGAATCTCCAGAAATATAGATGATACAGGTTCATGACGATTCGAAATTTTAATAAGATTCTATTGTTATTGTTAATGTAAATGCTTCTGATACTCATGGGAAATTATTCCTAATTTTCTATGCAACAAATTAATGATTAAATGGGTCAGAAAAATTTAGTTTTGGAATAATTAAAATTCCTTAGAAATATTTTCCCAAATGAGCACTCTACGCCCGCTATCCAGCTAACTTTCACGCGCTAAGTAGAGGGCCTTGGGTTCTCGTATGGCTCCAAAAACGGTTCAAGATCATCCTTTTTACCTTAGTCTAAGCTTTGGGCGTAAAACTCGCATGTTTATGTCCTATTACGGTTCAATTCATGCCGTTATGATCTGTTAGTACCAAACCATCATGTTTAGAGTCATCTTGTCCATTCGTGCAGTGTTTAGGATATATCAAGAAGGAACATGTAAGAATTCGAAATAGGATAGGTAGATGGGAGAATTTCTACATTGTATTCCTTGTGTTTTACATTGTATAGATGCTACATTCATATATTACATGAGATGTATAATAAAAGCAATTAAATATTACACAAATTAGATCTGATCAGACTTGATATTAATTGATCCTGTTTGATATGAGATATCCTTCCGATATCCTTCCTTATCTTCTTGTGATCGGTAATGCGTATTTTCCAACACTCCCTCTCAAGCTGGTGACTTATAGATATCCAAGACACCTAGCTTGTTCAAGAGATACGCATGCTGTCGTTGGCATGAGGGCTTGGTAAAGATATCTGCCGGTTGCTCTTCTGTTCGAATCCCTTGGGTCTCGATTATACCTTGCTGGATTTTTTCTCGCATGAAATGACAATCCACTTCTATGTGCTTCGTTCTTTCATGCACGATAGGATTTGATGCAAGTTTGAGGGCCGCGTCATTATCGCAAAATAATTTGGTTAGGCCTTCAATTCGTACTCCAAGGTCCTGAAGCAACCCTTGTAACCATACTATCTCACATGTTGTCTTTGCCATAGCTCGATATTTTGCTTCGGCTGAGGATAACAAAATAGGCGATTGCTTTTTTGTTCTCCATGAAAGAAGAGAATCCCCTAGCTTGATACAAAAACCGGTTATGGACCTTCTGCTCATCGGACAGGCTGCATAATCCGAATCACAATAAGCAGTCATCTTCATATGACAATTCCTAGAGAGGAGAATTCCAAAGCCAAGACATTTCTTCAAATACTTTACCACTTTGAGTGCGGCATTCATGTGAGACTACTTAGGGGTGTGTATAAACTGGCTGAGAGTTTGCACAGCATAAATGATATCCGGCCTGGTCATAGTCAGATATATGAGCTTCCCAATAAGTTTCTGATAGCTGGTTAGATCTTGCAGTGTATGATCATCTTCTCCAGAGGTTCCAACATCGTAGTCTGCTGTGGTGAGCTTGATATTTTGCTCAATGGGAATTGCAGCTAGTCTGCATCCTGATAACCCTGCTTCTGATATGATTTCCAAGGCAAATTTCCTCTAACTGAGGGATATTCCTTGGTCTGACCGGGCAATCTCGATTCCAAGAAAAAACTTTGGTGATCCCAAATCCTTTATATGGAAAGTTGAGTGCAAGTACTATTTGAAACCTCCGATGGCTACTTCATCATTTCCCATGATCAATATATCATCCACATATATCATCAAGTATATAGATGACATACCTTTGGTCCAAGTGAAGACAGCATAGTCAAATTTGGATTGTTGGAAGCCAGCAGCTATTAGTGAGTCAGAGGACTTCGCATACCACTGCCTGGAAGCTTGTTTGAGCCTGTACAAGGATTTGCGGAGACGACATACTTTATCCTCCCCCTGTCTCCGTAAACCTTATGGTACGTCCATATAAATCTCTTCATCAAGATCTCCATGCAAGAAGGCATTATGAACGTCCATTTGGTGCAGTTGCCAATCCTGAAAAGCTACGACACAAAGAAAAGTCCGAACTGTAGCATCTTTGGCAACAGGAGAGAATGTTTCGTGATAATCAAAACCGTCCTTCTGGGTGAAGCCCTTTGCTACCAAGCGTGCTTTATATCGCTCAACTGAACCATCAGCTCGATATTTGATTTTGTAGACCCATTTACACCCAATCGCCTTTCGATGTGGGGGTAGACTGACAAGCTCCCATGTATGATTATCCATTAGTGCCTATAACTCTGCTTCCATAGCCTTCTGCCAATGTGGATCAGCGCTGGCCTCATTATAATTGGAAGGTTCACGCTCTTTAGAGATGCGGGCAATGCAACTTTTATGCTCTTCAGACAAACGGTCAAAAGATACATAAGAAGAAATGGGAAAGCAGATACCTGATGGATTACTTACTCCACATATGTAATCCTTTGTCCAAGTTGGAGGACGTGTTGCTCGACCGGAACGACGTGGCTGATGTTCCTTAGGGTTTTGGAAAATCGCCTCAGTAGCCTGAGGAGTGTCCACAGGTGCTGGTTCTCGAGCAATTTCTTCAATTGAATGTTGATCTGCAATTGCTCCTAAAGGTGTTATAACTCTAGTAGAAGGATGATCAATCCCTATATCTTGGGAATATGGAAGTAGAACATATCCTAGGTCAGTAGCGAATTCCTCCACAGGAGAGGAATGAGAAGATCCCTCACCATCTGTAGTTGATTTCTGCGCAGCAAAAGGGAAAGAATGCTCCTGGAATTGCACATCTCTACTAATAAAGAATTCACATGTAGAGGGGTCATATATTCGATAGCCCTTTTGTAAGGTAGTGTATCCCATGAATATCCCGCGGCGAGCTCTTGGACTCATTTTATCCTTGGGTCCGACTATAGAAGCATAACACAAACAGCCAAAAATCTTCAAGTGTGTCAAATCTGGCTTCTTCCCAAACAATATTTCAAAGGGGGTTGACCATTGAGAGTTTTGGTCGGCATACGATTTATTAAATAAGCTGCAGTCAAAGCACAGTCTCCCCAAAAATTATCTGGAATAGATGCCTGAAATTTCAAATCCCTGGCGACTTCCAATAAGTGACGGTGTTTCCGTTCCACTATTCCATTCTGTTGTGGTGTGTATGCGCAAGAGCTCTCATGTAAGATCCCTCGTGATGATAGTAGTGTTGCACATTCATGATTGAAGAATTCAGTCCTATTGTCAGTCCGAATTTTTTGGACAGTTTTTCCAAATTGAGTTTTGGAAAGTGAAAGGAAAACTTTTAAATGAGAGGCTACTTGACTCTTTGACTGCATAACGAAAATCTAGGTTACTCTGGAATGGTCATCTACGATGGTGAGAAAAAATCTAGATCCATCGTGGTTTAAGGTGTGGTATGGTCCCCAGACATCCATATGAAGTAAAGAGAAGACATCAGATGCTCGACTCGTGCTTACTGGGAAGGGATTACGCGACTGTTTGGCAATAGGACAGATATGACAATGAGGAGATGGGAGGAAAGAGCTGTGACCCAATATGGAATGTAAAATGAAATCTCTATCATTGGTAGTTAGATTACACAATTATTGTTTATTACAAGAAAGTTGATCAAAAACTTTGGCTGAGCTCCTCCAGAAAAACAATCCTTCAGATAGACTACCCCAGCCCATCAGTTTCCCAGTCGAACGGACCTGAAATTGACAGCCATCAGTATTGAAGAAAACTTGGCATGAATTGTCCCTACAGGCTCTAGACACAGATATAAGATTGAACCGAAACTCAGGGATGTAAAGGACATTGGTGAGAGTAATTTGAGGATTTGGAATGACTGTCCCTGTTGTAGCAACTCGAGCAGTACTTCCATTCGGTAATTGTACTATAATTGGGTTTGCTAGTTGCTCATTCATAATAGTAAATAATTTCTACTCACATGCAATATGATCACTGGCTCCAGAATCAATAATCCAAGTATTTCTCGATAAATCAGTTGTCAGGCAATGAGAAATACCTGTAAAGCTGCTCCCCTTTTTTGGGATATCTAATTTTGTATGGTTTGCATCAGCTGTTGGTATTCACCATGAGTAATTGCTTGATTTATCTGCCCTGTGGGTTGGTATGCTGCGGCCAATATCTCCTTTCCTCTTTTTTCTCCGAGCCTGCCATGCAACTTCCAGCAATTTTTAATTGTGTGATGAGGCCTTTTACAAAAATCACAATATAATTTTCCCTTATTTTTCTGATTGGGCCCATTCGGCCCATTTGGCCCCTAGCCACGTGCCCCATAACCGCTTGATTTAAAAATTCGGCCCACTTGATCCACTCGGCCCACTCGGCCCATACGGAATCTTCGAATATTGGCCACCGTTGGATTCCTTTAAAAAGAATCCATCTCCACCATCCGATTCTCTAGGGACGCGCGCGCCTCTTGAGCCGTCGGATCGCTGCAAGCGATCCTGTCCGTCGAAGCTAGGGCCTTTATAAGGCCTCTGATCCGTCGAGTTTGCTAGGGTTTTCTAACCCTTCCCGCTCCTTGCGGCTAGGGCTAGGATTTCCGAAGCCCCCTTTCCCTCCATTGAAGCCAATCGCTGGCTCTCCTCTTGCACCGCAAGTTGGAATATGCGGCCAATCGATGGTGCAGGCTCCATAGCAAGGATCTGCGACCTGAAATGAAGGTAAGATTCGTTGAGGATGAGTAAAAAACGCGTCGCCTTTTCTCGATCCTTAATCGCCTTGTATTGCTGGAGGGTGGCTTCGGGCCCATCGAGCTTCTCTTCCGCTGCTTCCAGCTCGTTCCAGAGGGCTGAGAGCTTGTTGAAGCACGTCGTTATAGACGTGTTTCCTTGCTTCAGCTCGGCCAGGGCTTGGTGCAGCGAGAAGATTCTCGCCAGTCAAGCTTGCCATACATCTCCTTTATATTGTCCCAAAAAGTTTTCGCGTCCTCTGTGGGAGGTAAGCCGGCTGCGATTTCGGCGTTGATACAGCTTCCTATCCATGTGCGAACCAATTGGTTGCATTTCTTCCATTGTCGCGCTAATTTGTCATCGATTGGTAACGATATTGTTCCATCAATAAGCCCCTCTTTATCTTTTGTGATGAGTGCTCTACGGAATTCGCACGCCCAATTTGAGTAACTCTTCGGTCCTGTGAGAAGGTGGCTAATAAGCCGCAACTCAGGTCCATTGGTGTTGGAGACATACAACGCATCGCCGGGTTCTGGGCGACCCATGGCGGCCGCAAAGGGAAAAGGTATATAGCCTGTTGGAAAACTCGGATTGAAGAGCCCTGTTGCCCCTATTGCTCCCACATTTGAATCGGTGTTTGATCCGCCCATCTGCTTGATATTGATGGTTGAGCCTGCCGCAATATTGGCCGGTAGGCCTCCATCGATCTATGGCCCTTGTTGACCCGGCAATGATGTATGGATCCATGGAAATGGCATCCATTGGTAAGGATAGCCAGAAATTGGCTACCCCAGGTTGAACTGAGTCGGAACAGGTCCCCACTGTATCAATTGAGGGTGACTCTATATTGGGATTTGCTGCTGAGGGATTTGCTGCTGAGGTGTAGCAGCAATGACAGAGGGTTCTTGGACCATTTCTCTTGACTGCTGATCATCGGAGGCTGAGGGTTGTGTATTTGGGTTTGTCATGAAAAAAAATGATAACGATATTCGACTGGTGCAGATATGCCTTTCAGGCAAAGGATTTTCAAGAAGAATTCCTTTCGGATGCTGTTCTGTTTTGCAGGGTCACTGTGCAACAACAAGAACAGAAATTGGAACGGAGGCAATTCAAATGAAGATGCGGAACAAGATCAGAACCGCTCTGATACCATGTAAGAATTTGAAATAGGATAGGTAGATGGGAGAATTTCTATATTGTATTCCTTGTGTTTTACATTGTATAGATGCTACATTCATATATTGCATGAGATGTATAATAAAAGCAACTAAATATTACACAAATTAGATCTGATCAGACTTGAAATTAATTGATCATATTTGATATGAGATATCCTTCCGATATCCTTCCCTATCTTCTTGTGATTGGTAATGCGTATTCCAACAGAACAAAATATGATAAATAAAAAAGTGCACCTTTAGAGGAAAAATCATGTTTTAGCGATGAGTTTTTGTTTTTTTTTTTCGTTTTTATTAGTTGGCGATATTTGAATTCATGTTTAGTTACATATTGTTATATTTAATCATGATCCATTTCGCAAACTTTTAGCGTAATATAAATGTTAGTTTACGTCATACTTGTATGTTGATAATATACCATTTGAAATTTTCCCTATCATAGTAGTTTCAATTACTTGATGCCATTTGCAGGTGGTCGAAAGTACTAAATATCGAGCTTGTGGGAGCACATCCATCTACAATATAAGCCTCACCTATGGCCAACTCGGTTCACATAATATATGGTGTTCTTTCATGAATTTTTATCTTCATCTTTGGTGACTTTCACTGCACTCTTTGGCCTCAAACTCGTCACTGAGAATCAAAATTAAAACACTTAAGCCTGCCGGATGTATTGGCAGCAAATAGCATTAATCAAAATCAAAATGCAAGAGAGTTATTAATTGCAGTAAAATCTCAATATTGTGCTGTCTTCAATTTGAAGAGTAATCTCAAGCTTCTAACATAATGTACGACCATCACTGGCGATGGGAACCAAATCTTTTATTAGCAGCAAGTATGGCAATACGAGGATTACATATAACTATAGATCGCCCGATACATTTAATTGCATCAATATATTCAAGCAGATTAAATATAGTTATTGGTACTTTGCCATCTAAACTTCAGGGTGAACAAGCCTAAGTTTCCTTTGCCTTTTACAATAGATGCAACTAAAAATGATGAACATCACGAGGAAACTGGTGCCGACCACTCCTGCTGCAATACATAGTAGGGCCCCTCTCTTCATACTAGTCGTTTGTGATGGTCCACTGTAGAGCTCCGCCTTGGATAAGGAGTTACCTAAATCGGGGGGAAAAACCATGATATGGAGAAGCTGTGTAGAGCACTTCCTGTTTTAGGATTAAAACTTGAAGTTGGAACTTGGAAAAAGGAAGTATGTACTAAAGAGATATATAGGAGCAACTTTTTCTTTAAACTACTTATACTTTATCTCCTTAAATGTAATTCATCTCAGTCGATTTCTATCCAAATCAAGCATATTTGATGATGATAATTACCATTATTATATTTGTTCCCAATTTTAACACTTACAACATATGGACAGCTTTTTTTTTCACTTGCCCAGTCCCCGCACAGAATTCAGAGTCAACCACTTTTTACAAGGTTTCCTAAGATCCATAAAAATCGAAACTTTAACAATTGTAATAGCAAAAAATGTCGGTTTCATTTCCCCGCGATCCGTAAAAATTGAAACTTTAACAAATGTAATAGCTCAAAATATTGGTTTTGTTTCCCCGCAATCAGTAAATGTGGAAACTTTAACAATTGTTAAAGCACTAAATGTGGACTAAGTATCGATTAACTTACCCATGATATAGACCACCGCACCAAGAAGAAGAAAAAGTTGTTCTTACGTGGACCTCCGTCCAGAAGAAGTTGCAGAAGAAGAAGAAGAAGCAGTGGCGGAAGGAGGAGGAGGAGCCTCTGTCCTCTCTTCGTCCACTTTTTGTGAAGTGGGAAGATCAGGGATCGAAGACCGTGCACGCACAAGCATCCACCGCAGCGCGAGTGTTTCTCTCGCAATCCACTCATCAGATGCGAAAAGGGAAAAAGGAGGGAAATTTATGGAGACGCAATTAGCATATATATATATATAAAAAGAGGCAGTTCAGAGGACGCAATTAGCATATATCATATTGCAACTAACCAACACTCCACGCTGCCGATGCTCCTCCGCGTCCCTCTCGCGACATCCGCTCTGCTCTCTCTCTTCCCCCCACTCCGCGAAGTCGTGCCCCTCTTCCAGCGAAGCGCGACGCCGACGTCCCTCCACCTCCGCCTCCTCCCCCTCCGGCTCCTGCTCCAAATCCGGCACCGGCTTGTCCTGTATGCTGGAGATCTCTCTCCCGCACTCGCGCGCAGACACAAAAAGCGTGCATCCATCAGATAGTCCTGCTGTTCTGATCTGGTGGTATGAATGCACTCTTGATGACTTTGTTCGAATGAGGTAGCCTATTCTTTTATCCCCCTTTAGTTTTCATTTTTCTCGCGGAGGAGCATCGGCAGCGTGGAGTGTTGGTTAGTTGCAATATGATATATGCTAATTGCGTCCTCTGAACTGCCTCTCTCTCTCTATATATATATATATATGCTAATTGCGTCTCCATAAACTTCCCTCCTTTTTCCCTTTTCGCATCTGATGAGTGGATTGCGAGAGAAACACTCGCGCTGCGGTGGATGCTTGTGCGCTGCGGTGTAAATTTTTGTCTTCAGGGGGCGTGGTCGACCAATCAATCATAGCACGAATCGGCACACATTCTGTTCGCGATAAGTTCTTTCTTTCTGGCAAAATTTATCATGTGTACCATTTCGTTTGTAATATCATTTGTAACCATCATATAGAACGTCGTCATTCTTTTCTCACAGTACCTTAGTCTTATAAGTGCGTGACAAAGGGAACCAAGGAAAAAAGAAGAAACAATTCCAAAAAAAAAAAAAAATTAAAATATTTATAAAAATTATCCACATCGACATCGATCTATCATGTAGGAAAGCCAATGCCAAATAGACTAAATTGATAAATTGTCAACAAGTTTAAAACTAAATTGATATAATTGAAATGTTTAAAACTAAATTAGCAAATTTCAAAAGGTTTAAGATTAAATTAGCATAATTGAAAGGTTTAAAAGATGAGCCATCACATAATAAGTTTAGGACTTTTTGGACGATTTTCACTATAATATCAATCTCTTGAGCACTCTATCATGTAATATCATGTATTATAGAGTAACAAATAAAAGTATAACATTTCAAACCATTATCACCATAAATTAGATATTTTGAGACGGTATTGTATATTAAATTACCTTAAGCGGATGAATAGTCAACCTTTGTGTGCTCAATAGATTCATCTGACTATCCTTAAACTAGCAACTTTAAGAAAAAAAATCATTCATTATCAAAATAATACACGATAAAGAATTTCAAAAGTCACAATAACAAAACGAGGTTATAGAATTCCAAAATAAATAAATAAAAAATCAATCAATGTGTTTCATTTGAGCATATGATCGTCAAAGATAATCGTAGGCTCGTCCTTCAAGAATAGATTTGGAACTACATCAACATAAAATCATCAACGGCTAATCACCGAGTCACGCAACACCATCAAAAATAAGCACACACCAGGATCTCCATTTATAATTATAGCTTTGCCTTTTGACAATGTGCGTCTAGGTTCAGTGTCCCCAACGCCATCATCATATAGAGACAACATAAACATGTTGAAGAAACTCAGATCTGACACTTGTGAGAGCAAACTCTGAAGCCAATGCGAAGTGTCAAAGCTTTGAATGAGCACAAATTTGACACCAAAGCTGCTACGAACACCATTAAAACTGGAGGCTTAGTTTATTCATTAAAACAAATGTAGAATTAGATTGGAGAAAAAAGTTCCCAAATATAAGATCGGGAGAGTGAGGAAATAAACAAAAGAGAATAAAAAGAAAAGGAACTAGGAAGGGAGGGGAGATTTAGGTCAAATCCCTTCTCTCCAAAAGTGGAAGAGATGAAGAAAGCTTCAAAGAGGGAGAGAGAGGGGGAGAGGAACAGTTTCGGGTGTGGTACATTTTAGGAATTACATAGGATCAAGTCACTTTACAGCTTGAAATCAAAATAAAATTAATGAAATTTCTATTTTCTAATCAGTTGATTTTGCCTTATATCTTTAATATTTTTATTCTACGGCATCGTGCAATTAGCTGACGAGTTACTAACCGTCTTAGGTTAGTCTGTTATGCATTAAAAAAAAATTGATCATACTATTTTGTTTGGATAATCGATTGGAGCTCTAATTTGTTAATGTCAATCTCATTAATTGAGGATTCAAAATGGATGATTTGAGATTGAACAAGAAAAGGAAAAGATTGTCATACTATGTGAAAATCTTTAGGAAATGGGACGATTGTTAGCGGAATTTATGCTTATTGACTTTGATCGTCCTAATTTGGATTGAGATATGATAGATAAAGTCGGATTAAAAATCATTTAAATATTACAAAAAAAATCCAAGACTGTGTGTGGTAGATTCCCAGAGATAAGATGGACATGAACATCCTAAACCGAGTGTCCATTCTCTCACGTCATGTGATCCAGACGAGACAGCCACCCGATGCTTGTCAACGTCTGGCCACCTAGTGCTTGTCAACGTCTAACCTCACAGCCGCCACCTCACCACCACCGCCACCCTCACCCCGAGTCACGAGCTCTTTCCATTCGGCTTCCATCCGCTTCTCTCACCGGCCATTACTTTTCTTCTTCCCCAACAACCTTCCACCTAAGATTTTGTAAAAGAAGGGGAATTTGCTTTAAAACCTTCGGTCTTTCTATTGATTGCTAACACATGCCCCAAGCAACTCTGTTCATGATTCTCTCTCGAAGACTCATCACCCGCAAACACGACATACACGTCGGGGCTTCTCATCCCCATCTCTGTCTCTTTCTGACATATATAGTATCTCAACGGCGACGCCAAATTCACCGATGAATTTCATAAAATTCGTCCACGCACAACTATTGAAAGTGCCGATGGGTCGTTTGAGCCCCTCCATTCTCCTTGATCACTGCGTCGAAGCCTTACTGGAAAAAGGTCGAAGAAGGTTTATATGGATCACTGCGAACATGGGTACTCTTTGTTTCTGAGCGGCAAATCTGGGTGGGCATCCTCAGCGTCGAGTGGAAGGATGGTGGAGCTACCACGCTTGTTTTCTCTCTGTCGATTTACTTTGGCTTTTTTTTTTTATTTTTCCTTTACTCCATATTCTATTCGGGTCTATCTCACCCCTTAGGTGGGAATTTTTTATTCAAACTATATTCAAACAACTCCGGATTTTGCACTGCTCCAAATACCGGATAAGATAAAAATTATTCCATCTGAAATTTTATCCGGCCCACCAAACATAACCTTAGTAAATTCAATCTTAGACTCAGAGAATTAAAAACGATATTATTTATTTATGTAATGGTCAGCACAAAGATATAATTTATTAAAGATATAGATTTATGGTGCATTTATTTCACTTAAAACTTATTGATAAAAGAAAATATTTTCCATGAAAATCATTTTTAAAGAAATTTTTTTTCATTTATTTGAATGTTTAGAATGTGATTTCCTTCTTAGGAAGGGGGAAGTGAGAAGTTCAAATCCCCATCTTCTCAGGGGGGATGGGGATAGGGACGCGTAAGTTTCAGGAATGGGTTTCGATTCCCACGCGAGTCACGCCCTGCAAGAAGCAGGGCAAAAGTTTGAGAGTGAGTGTAGAATATGAATATAGTAGGACTGATAAAAAAAAAAAGAGTCGTTTTCCCTAAAACCTAAGCTTATTATTTTCAGTCCATGGACAATAAATTCCGTCGATCAATTAATTTCCCATCATCCAAACACCGAAAGATTGAAAAATATTTTTTTTAAGCTAGTTTTCCTTCAAAGAAAACATGTCCAGCTTTGCTTATTGAATAGTTCAAAGTAACTTCCCATGGACTTGCTATCCGCTACAAGAACCTCCGGGACCTCCGTAGCCAACCCAATAGCCCAAATCTCGATTGTAGCCATAGGTCTTCAAATGATAGACATGGGATGGATCCACCCATTCAGTCACTTCACCCGAAGGCAGTACAAACTTGCCATCTGCATCAACCCAGTGTAGTATTCGGAAGTACGTTGCATGTCTGTAATCACAACCGGGCTTGTGTCCGCTTCCAATCGGAGGACAAACTCCATTACTTCCGGCGAAGCCATCTCCTTCCCAAGCTATAGTTAATGAACCATTTTGTAGATGTGGAAATAGCTCCTTTGGCCAGTAGCCTACTTTAGCTGGAGGATAACCATTCATCAGCCACCAATTTCCTGATTAGAAGTAGAATATACTCTTAAGTTTTTATATGTGAAAATTATCCTATTATTTCAAAATGAAATTTGATATAATAAACAATCAATCTAAATGAAACATCAAATTATGGAGATAGCCACATTTATCAACAATCAATATTTTGAAAACTATAGTGTATTGTTGAATGCAGAGAAAATTCCAAATATGGAAATATCCTCAATTTCTCGAATAATGGCTTGAAGTGAACCTTATATCAAATATGAACCTGAAATGTCATCAATTTCTCAAATAAGGATATAAAATAAACTTTGTTTCAAGTAAGGGCTTAAAGTTAATAAAAAAATAAAAATAAAAAAAGAAAAGAAAAAGAGGGCAATTTAGGCCTCTATTTAAGACAAGATTCATTTCATGCCCTTATTAGATAAATTAATAGCACTTCAAGCCCTTATTTAATATTTTCCCATGAATTTATTAGCTTATCCAAATTTATTATGTGTACAAGTAATTTGTCTATACAAGAACATTAATGGGTGAATATCATTTAGGTTTAAATAGATTTTGTTAACGCAAAGAAATCGCTCTATGAATTCAAGAACATAAGCTAGTGTCTGTAGATATTTAGACCTTCTTTAACTTTCATTGTAGTACCAATGGGCATGTATAAGAACCTAAGCACGAAACATAAAACTCATCAAGGGCCTTTGTTCTTTTTTTGCAACATTTTGAAGTGTTGCCTCTATTAAAAAGACAAATATAAGTTGTTTGTTTTGAGAGAAAACAATAATCTTCTTTCATTTTTTCGTTTTATTTCGAAAAAAATTACAGTCATTATTTATATTTGTTTCCCATGAGATATCCTAGAGAAATATTATAATTGCTATCTAGTATTCTCATTTGAGACTTTGTTGTATCTTGGAGGAAATTTGCCAGTGATTATTAGTAACATTGTAGTACAAATAAATCCTTAAAAAAAGTAATATCATGCCTCAAAATCCAACTTGATTACTCTAAAGATCCGACTTCATTGTTCTACCTAATTCGAAGCCATATTTTCCCAACATATGTTTGGGCAACAAAGAAAATAGTCTATTGGCTATCTTATTCTACCATAGAAAAGTTTATTAACTGGCTATATGTGTGCATTGCTTTTAATTCTTTTGGTGACCGGTAGTTTTGTAAGGAGGGCGTCCTTCGGATTTTTATTCTTTATTTCATCTTAAATACAAGGGAAAGAAAAAAGAATTGACCTATTTTAGCTTACTTAAGCATTTCTTAATTAAAAATAGTGTTTGCTTATGTTTGAAATATAATCCGAGTATCTATCTAATTTTGAGTATTTGTCTGATTTTGAGTATTTGTCGAATTCTAAATATCTCTCGGATCATAAACTCGCTATTCTGATTTGTTGTAACATTATCTTACTATAGATAGCTACATTGTAAAGCCTATATATAGGTATATATAGTAACATAATATTACAATAAATTAAAATAACGAACTTATAATTTGACATATATTTAGTCGGAATCAGACAAATATTCAAAATCATATAGATACTCAAAATATATATCTAACAGGTTAGACCAAATGAAAATTAATTTTTTAAGATAATTTTCAATAAACAACATTTGTCAAGTGTAAATGTTAGTTATATCTTTTATTTTTTTACCTTATTCACATTCTGGACGGTTAGTTTGAGCACGCTCGATCAATTCTATCTCCGTTAAAAACTTCACTCCTCCAATTTTGTATACCCAACGTGCAAAACCGGAGTAAAGTCGAACTATCAATCACCATAGTATTACTCTTATAGGGCGATGGTTATTGCGATGGGTGCTACAACGTGCGATGTCTAGGTTATATTCAGATAGACAGGGATGTAACAACCAATCATCCATTCTATGATACTTCCGTTGTCGGTGGGGCCAGATGTGAGCCATGGGTTCGAGTTGAACAGGTAAAGCTTGGTTCATCAAGCTCATCATCCGGGCATATAGCAGTCTCAGGCTTAAATAAAATGTTCACATCATATTATACGATGAGATCATGTCACGTTCGGAGTAAACTGGAATCGGGTGCGTGTTGGACCTTTATAACATGGGCAATGAAGCTTGTTAATGAGATACTTTGTTTCTGACCAGGACTTGTTTTCTGGGAATTGGTGGCCGATCGTGAAAGACGGTCCTCCGGTTAAAGTTGGTTATTGGCCGAAGGCAATATTCACCGATCCACGCAAAGGCTCCCTGCATGCAGATTGGGGAGGAATTGCCAGGAGGGGAGCGATGGATACTGTCGTCCACTGGGAAGTGGTCGTTATCCCGACAACGATTGCTCGCATGCCCCATACTTCAGAAACATGTACTGGGTCTACAGATACACTGCCCAGTTCTCGCCTTCCGATAAAATCGAGGAAACGGTCGACAATCCCATGCTTTATGCCTTGAAGAACGATGGCTACGTGCGGGAAATGGAGTTACACTATTAGCTATGGAGCCCGGGAGATTATCGTGGGGCACGATGACTTCCATGGGAAAAACTAAAAAACTGTACTTTTAGCAACTTAAGAAGCAAAGCTGAGCGCCTTTATAAACTAATTTCAGTTTTGCCTGAACCTCTAGCTACGGCCAGCTTAGTTCAGTAAAATGAGTCTAGAGCGGGATGATTGTCAAAAAAGTTCTAAACATATTATGCGGATGTTAACTCAATCCGAAACATTTTAATTTAAAATAAAAATTTGAAAAAATTATCCACACCAACACCGACCGTGTCACATAAGATATCTAACATCCACTAGAGGTAATTGATTCTAAGGTAAGCGATTCCCACCTTGGAATTGGAAACCATCTACTAAGCGTTGATTTCACAAAATATAAGTTGGGAATCACCCTCTGGTTTCTTGGATCCATAGGGGAACTACCCAAGTGAGTCCATGGAACCAGTTTAAATAACCCCAACAAATTCACAATTTTCAAAATCCTTTCTGATTTCTTGAAAAAACTCACCCGAGTCTAGCATCAAACTTTAGCTCGACCACAAGCAAATTCTCAACAAGGACCCAAAGGAAGGGTTGGAGAGTACTTATTTGACAATCAAGAAAGAAACGAAGTGCCAGACAAGTCCTGAATGAGAAGGAAAAAATGGGCGCATGGAAAGAAGAGAAGAGACCTCTCAGTATGGAAAAGGAGAAATTGCGAGCCAGGCATAGACAGTGAAGAGGAAGAGTAGGGACTTCAAAGAACGAAACCAAACGAGCGACCCACTTGAGCTCCGAGAGGCGCAGAGGATTTCACGGTCAGAAGGAAAAAAAAAGAGTTGAAACTGGTCAGAAACTCATCTCCTCTCTTCTCTCCTCTCTCCAAGAAGTCTACAATTTAATGATAATAATAAATAAATTTTAAAAAAATAAAAGAGGTGATCTTTTTTACCAGTACACTGGTCCAATCCAGGATAGTCCGTCCAGGGCGGATAGTTCCATACTAAAATCGGAAATTGGATCGGCACCCATCAATTCCAATTTATTGGAATTGGAAACCGATAGATTCAGTTCAGTTCTAAGCGGTTTCCGATTCTTTTGCACACCCTTAATATTCATGCTAGTGATTTATAGTTAAAATTGGTTGGAAGAACTATATTGACAAATTCTTCAAAAAATTTAAAATTAATTGATAAAATTAAAAGATTTATGATTGAATTGACATCCGTATAATATATATACACAACTTTTTTTATTTTTCTTCCCATCTAAAATATTACATGTCATAATCCAATATGAACACTCTCTTGCACACGGTAGATTCGATCAATGCTATGTTTTTGGAGATAATAAGTTCATAAGCCTCCGGTCCCCCCATCCACCTTCCTCAACTTGCAAACCCTAAAATAGAGTCCCCAACGCATCCTATGAACACGACCTGCCCAATGGAAATTTCACATGATTCAAACTCCTGTTCTTCAGGTGATCCGCAATACCATCCACATGAAATCTATATAGCACCGTTCCAGCTACTACGGGTTCATGGAAACATCGCAACCCTGCGCGATGCTACGTAGATCCGCTCACGTAGTCGAGCGGATTTAACACTAATTCGGTTATTAATCTGAACCCAACTTAACTAATCACTAGTCTTTAATAAGCTCGGCTAGTCTATGCATGGGGACGGCCGACAGTCGTGCGCTTTCGTGGTCCAATCCCTCGGTCGCGTCGTAATCCGTCGCGTCGACATGCTCGTCGAAAGCGGACTCAACTTTCGTCCGTGGGGTCCCGTGATGCGATACCATCGAATGCCAAACGCATCGTGTACATTTGACAGGCCTTCTTGTCCGACACTCCGACCCGACCCGACCCGGCCCGGCCCGTCCCGGTCCGTTCGTCCCTCAGGCCCTAATTCGCGGCTGCTTCGCGGCAGGAGGGAGGAAACCCGGCGCCGGTCAAAAAGTAGAAGGGAAACGGGTCAACGTGAGCCGGAACGCGCCACGCGTCATATCGGCCCGAGCCGTCCGCGTCTCACTCGGAATGAGCCGAACCCCACCGAGCCGCCGATTTCCAGCTCGCGGCCGAAAAGCGAGCCGTCTTGCCCCCCGATCGGCTCGACCAGCCTTCCAAGAAACCCACCGGCGGCGGGCCCCGCCGGTCCCCACCCCAAGTCACTGTCACTTCCGGACTCGCTCGCGAGTTCACTCGCTTGCTGGCCGCCTCTTTTTAACCCGACGACCCGCTTCCCCTGAACTCCTCAACTTCCAGTTCACTCCCTTCCTCTCAAGCTACGATTCCAGCTCTCCAGCGGAGGAAGAACATCGCGAGATTCGCCGGAATCTCTCCGACCCATCAACGCTCGGGAAGGAAAGGCGCGACCTTTGATCCGTTTTTCTGCCGTCCGATGAGTCTCTGGGCGGACTTCGACCACGCCCCCGCGACCGACCTCTCCGCCTTCTGGCCGCCGCCGGCTACTCCTCCCCGCCGGTGCCGGCGCCGGCGCCGCCGCTCAGTCAGGAGTCGCTGCAGCGGCGGCTCCAGGCCCTGATCGAGGGGGCTCGCGAGAGGGACGGGGAAGGGGCCGAGGGCCCCGCCGCGGCGTGGACCTACACCATCTTCTGGCAGTCCTCCGGCGACTACTCCGGCCCCGTCCTCGGGTGGGGGGATGGGTATTACAAGGGCGACGGCAGAGCCAGGAGCAGGAGCTCCGCTGGCTCTCTGGCCGAGCAGGAGCACCGGAAGAAGGTCCTCCGCGAGCTCAATTCGCTGATTTCCGGGGCCGCGCCCGCCGACGACGCGATCGAGGAGGAGGTGACCGACACCGAGTGGTTCTTCCTGATCTCCATGACCCAGTCGTTTCCCGGCGGCGTCGGGTTGCCCGGTCGGGCCTTCTTCAGCTCGAATCCCGTGTGGGTCACGGGGGCCGAGAGGTTGGTGAATTGCGGGTGCGACAGGGCCCGGCAGGCGCAGATCTTCGGGATGCAGACCATGGCGTGCGTCCCTGTTTCGAACGGTGTGGTCGAACTGGGTTCCACCGAGCCGATCTACCAGAGCTCCGATCTGATTAACGGAATTAGGGGGCTATTCAATTTCCATGAGCCGGAGATGGGATGCGGTGGTAGGGTTTTGAATAGCGAGAATGACCCGGTGTCGCTTTGGATCTGCGATCCGCCCGTCACGATGGAGATTAACGATCGTCCTATGACATTTCAGATAGAGAACCCCAGCTCGAGCAGTCTTACCGAAAGCCCCAGCACGATCTGCGCGATAAATGATCAGCAGAGCGATCAAAACCAGCAGCAGAATGAGGGGTTTTTCGCGAAAGAGTTGAACTTTGCGGAGTACGCGATTAATTCGAGTAGCAGGAGCAATAATGGAGATTCTCATCCTATGAAGCCAGAATCTATTGAAGTACTGAATTTCGGAGAGAGTGGGAGCGGAAGGTTGCTTTCGGGTCATTCACAGATCGCGGTTGCAGGGGAGACTGCGAAGAAGAAGAAGAGGTCGGCTACTTCAATCGGCAGCAATGAAGAGGAGATGATGTCCTTCACTTCTGGAGTGATTGTGCCCTCTTCAGGAATGTTGAAATCAGTCAGTGGAGCAGGGGATTCGGATCATTCAGATGTTGAAGCCTCAGTGGTCAAGGAAGCTGAGAGCAGCAAAGTCGTGGAACCTGAAAAGAGGCCGAGGAAGCGGGGTAGAAAACCTGCGAACGGGAGGGAGGAGCCTCTGAACCACGTCGAGGCGGAAAGGCAGAGGAGGGAGAAGCTTAATCAGAGGTTTTATGCCCTCAGGGCCGTGGTTCCGAATGTATCAAAGATGGACAAGGCTTCACTGCTCCAAGATGCGGTGTCCTATATCAAGGAGCTCAACACGAACCTACAAGCTGCAGAGTCTGATAAGGAGGATTTGCAGAAGCAGCTGGATGAACTAAAGAAGCGATCATCGGATAAAAAATGTATCCCGGTGGATCAAGATCGCAAGATGGCAAAACCTACGGGAAGTAGGTCCACTGGGGTGGCAATCGATGTGAAGATAATGGGTTGGGATGCGGTGGTTCGAGTAGAGAGCAGCCGGAAGGATCATCCTGCGGCAAGGTTAATGGTGGCTCTTCAAGAATTGAACTTGGAGTTGCAGCATGCTAGTGTTTCTGTGGTGAACGAGCTCATGATCCAGCAAGCCACAGTTAAGATGGGGAGTCAGTTGTACACCCAGGAGCAGCTCAAGGCAGCTCTATTGGCCGTAATCTGAGGATCTTTGAAGGATTTCGTTCAATGCAAGTCGGCATCGACTAGACAATGGAATTGAAGTTTCTCCATTGAAAGCGAGAACCTGCCCAATATTTTCAGGTTCCGGGTGGTGCGAACTCTTTGAACAATGGGCTTTGTTTAGTTGTGTGGTTGCTTCTGGTAGATTGAACCCCTAGATTGCAAGTTGAAGTAAATAGCCTAGTTCTAGCAGATAGCAATTTTTATTTCACGTTGATCTCCTGCCTGTCTTCGATGTAAATAGATGCTCCAAATTCGAAACTGATGGGGCCGTTTCCTTATCCTTTGTTGGCTTGTTCTGCCGTTTGTTGGGTTCAACCGAGATCATGTCTCTTGTACACCAAGCATCCTGTAATCAATGCGCAAGTGTGGCGCAATTAATTTAAAATTTGTCTTCCTGTCGAATTCCCGAGAGTCGATTTTGGTGAATCAAGGACTAGTATCATGATTGCGTGATGGTATTTGGGGATAGAAATTTTAAGATTGCTCATACTGCAACCTTCTGCATTGTGATATTTTGTTGAACTCTTCATGTGCCCTCGCATGATGTTGGGATGTCTGTAATTCCTTGTACAGAGATGTGCAAGTTAATGAGCATGTAAATAGTTTTTGGTCTATTGGAGTTTAACCATATTGATTCAATAAATTTTATTTGGTGGATTAGCATCATCTTTCATGGAATGAGAGTAACATAAGCATCAGCATGATTCCTCAGGCTTTGGCATGGTGACTTACGCGACCTCTCATTTCCTTTTCGAGGGATTCAGCGATTCATCCTTCCTGGACACATGACGAGAACTGCTGAGAAAGAAGATCTAACCACGGTACCGAACCAATTCAATTCGATGCACGGGTCACTGGTTTAAGGCAGTTTTAGGAAGCATCATCGGACGTTACAGAGCATAGGGTTCTTGTTAACCTGGTTTTCTGTCGCTCTCTTCACGGCCAAATCACGATTTCTGTCGTGGCTAATGCTCACGTCATTGTCAGAATGCACTCAGTTGATCTTTTCCCCTTTTTCTGCACCTTTTTCCCTATCCAAGACGAGAGAGCGATTAAGACAATAGGGCTTCCGGTGCTTTTTCGGTGGATGCATCGAAGCATTATTGCCACTGAAGTGTCCAGATGCAATGCCCTGGTGTGAAACGCTGAAACGTCCAGACGAAAAGGTTGAATTTTGACCTATGCTATGGGAGTGCAGATTCCATTACATTATCGCTTTGTGTCCTACAAATTCGAAAAATCGGAATCATGGTAGTGGAGAGCACCTGTGTTGTTTTTCGCATTATGGTAAAGAATAATGACATTGATAAATGTTATTCTTGAAATTTTAATTTGTTTAATGTAATCTTTGAATTTTAACCTAGTGTGTGGTGTCGTCTCTGAATTTTTAATCTATTCAATACAATCTCCAAACTTTCGGTATCGATTCAAATTAATCCCTAAATTACATAAGAATGTTAAATATTGTCTTTTCATTAATTCAGATACAGAAACAACACTAAACATTTTCATATAGTGAATAGATTATATTGAATATATATCAAAAATGCATTAATTGTATTGAACAAATTGAAATTTTGAAATGATACTATACATTATGTCAAAGTTCATAAATTATTTGTGTCGTTTCCCATTATAGGAATGACTGTTGGGAAGCTATCTAGATGGCCAAAAGAAAAGAAGTTAGGTACGAATCCAAAAATTCTAAATTGAGGCATGAGTTGTTTGCCACCTCTAAACTTTAAAGGGTTCAGCTCATTTCTAGGGATCAAAATGAATGCGAATCAATTGCAAAACAGCAAAAACAACCACAACAAACGACAACAAAGAATCATCTCGCTTTATCTTTTTCATCAAACTCTTCATAATTCTTAGGATCCCCTCTCCATTTTATCCTCTCTCCCACAATGCCTTCGCTCTCTTTTGCGTGAGAAAGTCTCATTCCTCTCCAATCGAGCCACCTTTTTTTTTTCCGTACGAGATTTTCCCCGCCTCTGCCACCGCCGCCGCGACCCATGAGCCTCAAGTGCCTCATCTGCCAAGGCGGGCATCGGACGAACTCCGACCTTGATTACCGATGCGCCCAAGAGATCAGGTGTTGCGATAAGCTATTCAGCATGACGGTCGAGAGGGCTTGGTCTGGCCCATTGACCCCATCACCTTATGAGCAGGTCAGGGGCGGGCCCCCGAAGAGCGCGAAGGGCCGGCACCACCGGCTGCACAGCTCCGGGCCCCTGGCTTTCGGCGGGAGCCGGGGTGCGGGGCCCGCGGGGGAGCCGAGGCTGGTCCGGAGCTGGGGGATGAGGAGGGATTGGAGCTTCGAGGACTTGAGACAGTGGAGGGACGGGAAGAGGCGAGACGAGACCCTGCTTCAATAAGCCCGCAAATCTCATGTTTTAGCTCTTCAGTTTTTTTTTTTTTTTTTTTTTTTTTTTTTCTCTCTTTCTTTCTTTCTTTCTTTTGGGTTGCCTCTTTGCTCTTTTCAGTGATGTGTTTAATGTGTTCAGTTGAAATGGAAAATGTTCCTTCGTTTTGGACCGACAATCCTAGAGAGATTCTCGCAAGAGAAAATACTCGCCATATGTGCTACAGAAGAAAAAATAACGATGAGAAATTTCTACAGCTACTCACATTAATGAATTCTATTTTTTGAAATATATGTCAATTATAAGAACCTAAGTATCCACTGTGAATACAGAAATCAATTTTCGAATTTAAATTGGAAAACATGAAGAGAGAGGAGGTTTACCGTGTTGGGCATGAAGAGTTTTTGTTGAATTTGAAAGATGACAAGTCGACGGTCATCAACATCAGAGATGCAGGTCAAATTCACCATCCGGCACACACATATGGAAATCACTTGACGTTCCCACAGCGCCCTATCAATTGCTACTATGGCGAGCATCTTTTACTCATGTCCACTCGTAAATTGACGTAATGTCCAACGATGTTGAATCAAGTAACAAAAAAAGGAATGGGTATTGAGATCAGGGAAGATGGAGCCGAGTAGACCTAGCCAATGACAACCGAACGAAAATTCTATTGTCTTGATTTCTTGATAAAGAAAATTCCACATCTTTTATATATATATAATTTCAAAACACATGCCAATGATTAAGTACATGCGAATTGCGAACAACGAAAAGCCCACCCGCGACAACAACTCGTGTGGCGCTAAGAACCACCGAATATTCCATGCGCGCTTATCTGAAATTTTCCGTTTTAGCTTCGCATGCTGAACTGATGAAGGATCGCCTTATGAGTCTAAGAAAATTGTTTTAATCCGCCGTTAAAACTCAACCGGGGTGGTGGCGCAGTTGGCTAGCGCGTAGGTCTCATAGCTTCTGAGTTATCCTGAGGTCGAGAGTTCGAGCCTCTCTCACCCCAGCACATCCTTTTTGAACTTCTTTTTTAAATTTTTTTGATAACATTCTCACTACCTGAGAGAGCTTTAAAGGGTGGTTTCTCTTTTAGAAAACCTAAATGCAACTGTGAATTAACAAAGATCCCATGTTTCGGAACAAAAAAAGAAAGTTACTCGATTGAAAATATCAAATTTTGATAAGATCACACGATCTTATGAGAGTGATGCCTGCGGCCCACCGTTAAGGATTTAGCTATTCTTTAAACCATTGAAAATGACAAAGCTTTGTCTTGTTTAGTTATTCTATGATCGACCGAGTGGATGGACGATGTTCGTGTATTACAGGATAATGGACAAAGCTCTGCACTGTCTTGCCTGCCTGGGAGGACACGTACGTTTCTTTTTGCTGTTGCGAGAAATTCTTCATCCGACTTTGGCTATTCAAATGTCTCAAAAAATCCCCCATGTTGGTCAAATATATTTTATATATGATTGAATTTTCACCGACCTTCCCATATGAAAGCTCCTTATTTTAATCAATTATGCCAAAGGGCTTCATCCAATGACTTCAAAACCTAGCTTTGTTGACTTTACTGCAAAGTTCGTCCAATCGGTTCCATCATGTAAATCATTAAGAAATCGATCGATAACGATGTGGATCTACCAAAACGGAACAAGGCAACGACTAGTTCGATCCCTTTGAACAACAATAAACTAGGGTTTACGTGGCCGATCCCACCCTTTTGCTCCGACCATGGCGCTGCGTGCTTGAAGTGAAACCGCGGCCAGATGAACACTTTCTGCTGGTTTTAATTTATTTCCCGTCTCCCCCCTCGCGTGCGAAACCCTAGAACGTGCTCGTGCTTCTTCGATCTTGTGGACGATGGCGTTGCCCTCCCTTCCCTTCTTTGAATACCAAAACGAAAGAAACGATGCGAGAAGCGGTCAAAAGTCTTGCGGGCCTGGAAGTGTCTTGCAAGGCAGGGTCGTTTTTCCTCCCCCAACAGACTTTTGAAATGTCAACATTTGACCACCCCCAAGAAGATAGAAAAAATAATTTGATTAGAGGCAGTTTGGCCATTGGCTTGTTGTCTCTTCAGCATGTAAATGGAAATTGAAGGGGAAGGGAAAAAAAAAAAAAAAAGAAGAAGAAGAGATGGGTTTTTTCGGATAGGGGAAGGCCTTGATCATAGCTTATGATGAGAAATTTAAGACCTTAGAATCATGAGGGAGAAAACAGAAGCAAAACATCATGAGAAAAATTGAGCCTGCGATGAGGACATGATGCACCATCCCGTTTTCGCATAAAACACTAGTCATAATGATATCAGCGTGCCCAACTTTGGACCATCTATGAAGTTTCTTGGCTAATCCGACCATCTTGGAATGAACTTCCTTGGGAACCCACGTTTTCTTTGTAACGAACCTAACAAACGATGCCAACTTGAGGCTAATAGTAATGCGATACTTATTATCTTTGGTGCACTTGGATCTTTTGCTGAAGCTCTCCGACGCAATTTTCTTCTTTTCGAATTGGTGGTAACCATTTGAGGATGGATATATTGATATTAATACATTCAACAGAGACTCTCTTATCTGATGTGAGACTTAGGAGGTCATAGCATTATGCTTGTCAAGCATACTATGTGAAAGCAAGTTAAAATTAAGATTCAATCATATACCCTTTTTCTGTTGTGTCGGATATGTCAACATACAAGCATTTTGTCCTACTATCAATCGGAAACCAAATGCGGACTAACAAAATGCATCTCGTCATAATTTCCTTCTATACTTGTAACCTCCAAGTGGACTATAGTCATCATAGATGGAGTTCATGAAAGATGTTAAAAGACTAATCCAACTCATTGATTAAAGTCACATGATTGCAACACTTAGACCAAGATTCACGGGAGCATTATGAACATATTTACACATTAAGAGTGGCTTTTATGAGAGAGAGGGAGAACAAAATGAACATTCATTAGTATTTTTTCCTTCATTTCATATGAGGAAAAATGACACAAATAATCTATAAAATTTGATCTAATATATAATGTCATCCCTAAACTAGATTCGTCCATAGATGACTTGAGTCCAATCATAAATGGTCTAACCCAAATAGATCCATTCAACTCGTTTAAACTCATTTCTACACAATGCAAATCTAGTAATTTATATCCAATCCGTATTACCAATATACTTCCATATTTTACCCCGTAAGTGAGCGTAGGATCGAATAAAAGCAATAGACCGAAGAGAAAGTCATAGAAATAGATTTGGTTCAAATAAGTTGTAAACTAATTTAACTCTAATATTATATTTATGATCTATTTAGTCAATATAACTAGCACGCTCGTAACCCATTTAATACTCATATAAGTTTTTTTTTTTTGGTAAAGTTAATACTCATATAAGTCAATAAATGAATTTTTGACTATTTTTGACCGGTCTATTTTGAACTCCAATTCAATGTTCAATGTATCCCTAAACTTTCAAACATCTTCATATAATCTTGCATTGAACATTTTCCTAAATATTAGGGATCATTCATGCTGCCATCACTTCGATACATTACGTGAGGGAGAGGACAGAGGGCAAAAACGGGGAGAGGCAGGGATCAGGTGGGTTCTCGAAATGTCATTCCTCGGGTCCACGGACCGCGTCAGGCGTTGACTCGGGAGGCCTTATTATTACAGAGGACTCGACACGACAACAGTGACCTTTGAAGTAAGGAGAATCTTCAAAAGACGGGAAGGAGAACAACTTTTTTTTTTTTGTCAAGAATCCGAAAGTGGGGGTGAAGGGAGGAGAAAATGGAAACAGCGGCGATGATTCCGTATGGTTTGACTGAGGAGGGGAGGGAAGGGAAGGATGAATACAAGTTCACCATGCGTAGCTTCGTCGCAAGCCGGTGGTGAATGGAGCTTCGACCCCACCAGGCGCACACCACGTCACGGCCTTACTCTCACACACCGTTGTTCCCATCTCTTTCGCCCACCTAAATTATCATTCATTTCGTTGTTGACCCTCTGTGCCTCTCTCTCTCTCTCTCTCTCTCTCACATCGTCTTCCCAATCCCATCTCTAGGGTTTCCCCTCCCACCCAGTTCTCTTTCTTCCCTCTGCTTCTGACTCTTTGGCACAGGCCCAGAAGTTATCTTCTTTTGGCCAATTGGAGACCCAAGAACCGTTCTTGATCCTCGCTTCTGGCTTCGGACGCAAGTGGGTCGTTGGAGTTTGGTCGAGTTCTTGTTGCTACCGCCGAGGCTAGAGGTTAGAATCTTGGTCGTGTTCCCTACTGATTCAGCTCTTAGTTTCCGGTTTTGGGTAGTGGGGATTTGGTTGTTGGGCTGGTGTTGTTGTTAGACTGGTGCTGTCTGGAGCTCAAGTTTGAATCTTTGCTTGTTGATTGGAGGGGAAGAGGTTCTTGGTGGGTGCTTCCGGTATGATCAATCTGATCAGTGAATACCCAGTGGAAATGCTCGGGCTTTGTGTGTTGTAGCCGTGTCTGTTGTGGGTTATGGATGTTTAAGCATCCCGGGAACGGGAGTTTGGTGAGGGATTGAGGAGCGCGTGTGTTTCTACTGATTGCGATATTGGGATCTTGAAAATGGACAACTCTAGGAACAGGCAGAATGATCATTTAGGTGTGAACAAGCTGGGCAAGAACATAAGGAAGAGCCCATTACACCAGCCGAATTTTGCCAATAACAATAACAACAACAACAACGCTGCTGCCGCCAACAACAACAACAACAACAACCACCCAAATAATGCTGCCAGGCAACAGCCGCAGCCTCAAGTTTACAACATCAGCAAGAACGATTTCCGTAGCATTGTTCAGCAATTGACAGGTTCCCCTTCGCAAGATCCCTTGCCTAGACCTCCCAACAATCCCCCCAAACCACAGAGCATGCGGCTGCAGAAGATCCGCCCACCACCCTTGGGGCCTATGAGCAGGCCCCATATCCCCCCTCCAGCTGCAGTCCCTGCGGCTCCCCCTCCAGTTCCCTACAACAACAGCTTCGCTAGGCCTCCTCAATATGGTCAACCATCGCCAACGCCTATGCCGCCTATGGAACCTCGGGACCCATTTATGCAGCACACAACCGAGTCTCCTATCTCTGCATACATGCGATACTTACAGACTTCAATGTTAGAACCTAGTCCGGCTGGAATCCAAGCTCCACCTCAGTTACCGCAGCAAGGTCCAGGTCAAGCTCAGAATCATCCACCACCAGCTGGTTTGCTTCACAATCCACCTGTCCCTCCACCAAGAATGAGTGGTCCGATGCCACCTATGCCAAATCTTCCTTCTCCTCAGATGAATGGTCCCGCACTGTTGCCCTCTCCGACTTCTCAATACCTCCTACCATCACCAAATGGTTACTTCAATTATTTGTCTCCAAGATCGCCGTATCCTTTGCTTTCGCCCGGGTTCCAGTTTCCTCCCCCTTTGACACCCAACTTTTCGTTTTCGCCGGCCGCTCAGACAGGGATTTTGGGCCCAGGTCCTCAGCCACCACCTTCACCTGGGCTGGCATTTCCGCTGTCTCCTTCAAGCTTCTTCGCACTCCCAAGCCCAAGGTGGAGGACGTAATACTTTCTGTTTTTTTGGTTGTTTTTGAGCAAAATTGCAGGCTCAAAGTTCCACGCTTAAGATCTTCGCAGTGATCGATCTGGTGCTTTAGCCATGTATACTATGGATTCATCCGCTTGCGGAAGTTTCCACTGTGAAAAATTTATGTACGATTGTCATGTAAGAGGGTCTGCGTCATTTGAAGTCCTTTTTGTGTATGTTCATTTTGTTCACTTTTGCCTGTATTGACACCCATTTTGTAGCTTTTTCTTTATTGCTGGTGACTTGGAAATAGTTACAGCTGCAAAAGTTCAATTTAGCCAGTGGACGAGTTCGCTTTAGGTGGTATAGGAAAATACATCATGCAAATGGCAATTTGCAGTGTGTAGCATAAAAGGCTGACTTCAATTGAAGGTAGGGTTTAGCTCCTGTACTGAGAAGAATTCCAGTCTTGTTGTAATAATACTGATATAGTCTTTGTCTCCATTTGATCTGCTCTTCTTTTGATTGGTCCATACCTCGAATTTTTATTGTTCTGTTGTTCTTATAATCCCCTTCATGGTAATTATGATTCCATGGTTCTTTCAAATGACTTGTTTTCTTGTCATCTTTCTGATTTCTAGCTTCCTACCGTTCTATTTTCATAGATATTTGCAAAATAAATAAGAGAATGTAGATGAACAATTCTTTAGCTTTCATCTGCAGTAACTGCAAGTAGGGGGAGGTGCAAGGTAGATGTTGGACTTGAAACCTCTGAGTTCTTGATCTGGGATAAACCGCCATTGGGCCAATGCCTTGCTCCTTCTTGTGTTCTTATCAGCGTAGAAATGAGTTATGTGAGCATTGAGATAGGTATCTCTATGTTGCATTAATGAAGAAAGGATAGACTCAAGGGTGAGAAACTAGCAATTATTGGTCTGCAGTGGTAGCAGTTCTAGCCAGCTCTGGCCACTCGAGCTTCTTAGAGCCCCACCGTGTCTGGAATGATTTGAACTGATTACTTGGCCTCCTTCAAGTGGAACTTCTTTCCTTGTGTTCAACTGATTTTGAGGATGCAAAGTTTGTTCTCATTTGACACTATGCATTGGCCATTCCATCTTGCTCTGTGGTGTTTAATGGGTTTGCTATAGTGGCTAGCTACTTCAAAGCTTCTGTTGTAGTATTGCCAACATGTTTAAGCGGATAGAAGATACTTCTATATCTAGTATCGATTGTGATTTTGTTAAATTTCTGGTGTACAAAGTATGTCTTCTGCTCCTGGATCTTTTTGCAAAATGAGTGCCTCCGCTGAGTGTGAGGCCTTGGCAGTGCTTCATGTCGAAATATGTAAACGTACCAAATCTGCTGGCTCTAACACATTGAGATGCAGTTTAAGCTTCGATATCTGTATGCTTACGTAGATAAATATCGCGAAGGGCATGGACTAGCTCGCAAGGAGTGCGTAGGCAATATGGATTTATATGTGTTTTGACGAGTCACAACTTTTCTCAGAAACTTTTGGTTCCAAGTCTTGTAAAGAGTTCGTTGTGCTGTTGTTTAGTGGTGAACTCGGCTGAGTGTCTGAGGCCATCATTTGCACCGACCAACGGTGCACGTACAACCGGGTGGTTTCTATCATTCATTCAAGTGATTAGGCTTCCGGGCTTTTGAACGGAAAGGCAGGGGAAGTTAAGATGTATCTCGGAACTAATCTTTTGACTAGTGCTCCTCAAACTAAGCCGATACGCAGCGGTTCCGCATGTTCTCATTTATCGCCGAGATCGGCATGCCCTACGAATTCAGCTTCTTAACTCGAGGAAGCCCGCGGCGAGTCCTGTGACTCTTCAGGGCACAGGAGAACCGAAATAACGATATCTTGCAATCGTATGCCAGCTCTGTATGCTCCAGCATGTAATGAGCAAGAA
The DNA here is from genome assembly GCA_014182555.1 of Eucalyptus erythrocorys. Lineage (NCBI taxonomy): Eukaryota > Viridiplantae > Streptophyta > Magnoliopsida > Myrtales > Myrtaceae > Eucalyptus > Eucalyptus erythrocorys. The sequence continues at coordinate 16,970,547 of CM024602.1, forward strand.
CGTTGCGCTGGCTTTGACTGAAGCTGATTCTTTAGGTTCAGCTCAATTCAGATGAACAGGTTTCGTGTGAACCGGGACCGCGGGTGGGTTGGTAAAATGCTTGCTTCTCTCTTTGAATGGATCGACGCCGGGGTGGCTTCAGGTTCCGTGACAGGAAGGACATGGCCAGTTGACCTTTAGCACGAGAGGATGATTCTGCGAATGATGCTTCTCACTCAGATCTCATATCCAGCCCTTTTCGTGGGCCGTGATTGTGGGTCTGTGGAGCCATAGGCTGGATTGGTCAGAGGAAGATGTTGACATTCGGCCTCCGTTGATTTCGCTAAAAATGAAATATATCGAAAATATTTTCTTAAAAATCATTATTTATATTACTTATAAAAATAAATGAATGAAAAATAATTACATGGTGCACAAAAATATCTAAACATATTTGTTGTCTAAATGGTAAAACACGCTTTTTCTTGTTGATTTTCACTTTTTTTCCATGTACTTGTCTAATTGGTAAGACACGCTTTTTCTCATTGATTTTCAATTTTTTCCATGTACTTGTTTTAACTTGCCGTATTGTAATCCTATGATATGCATCTTTGAAACTTTGTCCCGAAAAACAATTTTAGGCATTTTCAAATAAGTGGCAGCGCACTTGTTCTCTGATTTTATAAATTGCGGACATGACATGCTTCTATAAATTTTTTTTCTCATTATGTGCTTTATTTTTCATGAAAATAATGCGTACTTTAATCATTCAAAGTACATTTTCGTGGGCTCCCTATGTAATTAACTAATATTTACCCCCGCACCCTGTCGCAAAAACATACGCTCTGCGTCTAATATTACTTTTGGATTAAATAGTATTGATCATCATTTTTAAGAATTTTCTCAAGAGTTAAGGTGAGTAAATTTTTAAATCCTGGATAAGGATATGATCATAGTAGGTTAAATAGTTTATAGTCTATTTCATATTTTTAAAAGGGATACATTTCCTAGTTGCTGTCCTTTTTCGTTGAATAAGGTGAACTTTTTTTGCTAATATATTTTTTTGTAATGATTAGGCTATAAGATGAGTTGATTTAGTAGAGTATGCGTTCATTTTGCCTAAGAAGTATAAGGACAAAATAGTCAAAAAAAGTATGATTAGATTCATTTTTTTATTCTCTTCTCTTCTGCAACCATTCATAACTTAGCCAATTTCCTTTCCTTTTTTAGAAGCTAAGTTCAAAAATAACAATGAAATCAAATCCCTTCCAATCTTTTTTTTTTCCCTCTCTCTCCTTAGGTCAATATCCGAATTATTTATTTTCTAATTTTGAGCTTTCATCATTCGAGTCTTGAATGTAAACATCAATGTAACATCCATTATTGAAAGAGAAAATGACACAAATAGTCCCTAAATTTTGGCCTATTGCACAATGTCATCCTTAAACTTTTTATTTATTTAATATGACCCCAAAACTATTAGTAAATATTCAATAGTCAATCTAGTCCCTAAACTACATAAAAATATTTAATATTATTCTTTCATAATTCAAATTAATGGATCTAGTAATTCAGCTTCCAATCCATTAAGTTTGAACAATGGATAATAAAAAAAAATTACACATGTATTATACAAATAAGATAATCATGATCCACATCATCAAGTAAAGGTGGACATGTTCACACCCTAATTTTTTTCCTTTTCAAAATTAAATGGATATAAAGATATACACGTTAACTCATTATTTTTAATATACTAATCTATATCATCAAATAACAGTTTGATTCATTATTTGACCAAATCGAAAGACTACATTTTGAATACTTGCCAATAGTTCAAAGTTCACATCAAATAAATTAAAATTTAAGAATGAAATTACACATTAAACAAAAATTCATGAATCGATTATGTCGTTTTAGCTTCTTCAAATTAATCATTATTGTCTTCATTGGGTTTTCGTGCAATTAAACACATTTCGAGGGACGTGAGCAGAAACACAAATCCTTGTGGCTCACAAGGACGGTGAAAGGGAGAGATTTGGAGAGTGGCGCCTACAAGACAAAGCCCCCACAAAAAAGCAAATCTCTTTCCTCATTAATTGCCACCCCCTAAATCCCCTTAATAAGGCCACCCCATTGGCTAATCCAAGGCCTTTCTTTCTCCCTGGTGGGCCCCACCTGTTTGCTCTACAAAAGGGACCAATTGGGGGCTAAAGAGAAGGGGAAGAAAATTTGCAATTAAAACCTGGGGACAAGGAATCTTGCAAAAACCACCAATCAAAAGCCGGCTTCCGTAGCTTCTCACTTTATTGTTTAAGCAACAAGTTGGCAACTTGCGAAAACTTGCTTTGAATGGCCATTTCGCCAACCAAAGAGAAAAAAAATAAAAAAATAAAAAAGTGGGAAACAAGGAGGTCGCTTTCACTCAAGACTTTCCTTATCATGGGGTTAAGTGCTCTTCCCAAAAGTCTTCACGTGGTCTTCAATATTCAAATGTTCCCCCCTCTCTAAATCGACGATTGTTATAGTCATGTGAAAGATCTCCGATTGACCCTCTTCTATTTGTGCATTTAAACCCATCCCGATGTACCGAATCAAGTTCTAAAAGAATGACCGACGAGATTCACGCTAATTTTCGTCTCAAACAAATAACATGAACTCCATATATCTTTTTATCTACACCGCGATCAATCTTATCTAGTGAATTGGTTCGATTTTATTCAAAAGGCCGACAACGATGCGATTACTTTGTGCATTCTCTTTTTCTGTTGAGTATGATTTGCTTTGCGAGTAGGCAAATGGATATTTCAAAAGCATTGGACAGCCGTGGGAGAGACTCGTTTCGGCAACCACAAGAAGGAGGGTGGACCATCGGGAGGGCGCCCTCAAATTTGCCCTCACCTCACCAGCCCTCACCGTCCAATCAAAGCGATGAATAAGATTCGGAACTCCGCAGATGATGCGTTCAACCTTTTCTTGTCCAAGAAAGAAGCCTCTCTTCCATCCCTAGAAAACGCGAGCTCGCCATCAACGGCTGAAGCTACCTAACTCGACATGGTCCTCGACATTATGCACTTGCCCATGGAGGTCGAACGAACCGGGTCGATGACGAACAACGAAAGCGCTGCGCACTTAGCGCCGGTTTCAAAGCGAGAGATGCGAAGCGATGGCCATTCGCCCTCGTTGCATGTTAGACAAAACGAGTGGGGGAGAATGCGGACCGTGGGTCAGCATCAGCCGCAAAATGACATGGCTGGAAGTTGACAATCTGGGATAAGATTCCGAGAAGGTCTTTTTTAGCACCACTTTGGATAGTGTTCCTTGATTCATGTGCGGACCCCAGATCTCAGTAGCCGTGTCACAGATCTCTTCCCGCCCCCCACCCCGAGTCGCCCTATGCATGCAATGTGCACCACATCGCCGCCAGCTATCTAACATTGTCCGGAATCGAAAAGCACCTATATGCTTCGCTCCTGCCTAATTCGAGAATAGGCTCTTCCCTTCTTTCTCTCTCTTCTCCACGTTCTTTTCTATTGCCCGAGGGGGTCCATTCTTGTTATGGATAAGTCGATGTCCGACGTTAGACCAACGACTGCTGAGAACGAAGGGCCATGGAGGATGATGCATCAAGACATTGATTGACAAATCGAAGTATACACCTCGACCGGACCAATCATGTTTCTTGACGAGGAGGAAAATTTTTTTATTAAGGGGATAACGGCGGTTAGTTGGAGGAAGTGTTCACATTTGCCGGCTCTCGAGGACCTAGCTTAGCTTTATAAGATTTAGGCCGAGCAAGGAGTCGGGCGGTGCGAGGGCCCCTACCAACGGTTCGTCGGTTGAAGGTAGTGTCTGTCGTTGCGCAAGATGCGAGGCATCTTACAAACTAATAATGATCTCCAAGAGAGGAAGAAAAGAAAATTCAATTGATGATCAGAGACGCTGCAGCTCCAATCGTAAAGGACCCTTCTTCCTTCATGGACTTACGGTACAGGTGAACCCACCAAGCCCACCACAATCATATCAGCTCGTAATTCGAACATCTCTGATAGTCCTTCGGCCTCTCTCTCTCTCTCTCTCTCATTCGAACATCTCTGATATTCCTTCGGCCTCTCTCTCTCTCTCTCTCTCTCTCTCTCATGAACCTATGATGATTCCCCGAAATGGAAGAAGACGCGAGAAGAACTAAGGGACTTACCAGAAACAGACCCTTTTCTGAACGTCTTCTCGCCTTTCCAGCTTCCCTAGAAATTCCTTGCTACAAATGCTGCTGACCCAGATGATGATGTCTCTCTCTCTCTCTCTCTCTCTCTCTCTCTCTCTGTGTGACCGACAAGTGGCCAAGGAAGGAACATCAGTTTGAACCCACTGATTCTCTATTAGGGCGGTCTAGCAATTGAGCCTCCTTCAATGTCAGTGCTAACCCAGATCAACCAAATCAGCTCAACCGCGATGAGGAAACCATGAATGGTATCTCGTGTTATTAGTTCTGGACTTCTAGCCCACTTCACAGGCGAAAAGAGAGGAGGAAAGATTTAAACTTGACGGAAACATCCACATGCAATGTATAACTACAAATCTTTAAACCTACCCAAGAAGGTCAAACCCATGTTACAGCAGTTAAGAACATTTGTTTGGAGATTCTTACCCTAGCAACAAACGACAAGAACAAGAAACCACCAACATCATCACAACAGGAAAAGGGTTTAGAAAACAAGAAAAGTGAAGACCTCTAATAATCCAGATGATCTCGATTCTTGAGAGCTTCAATTGGTTACCACAGCGAGAAAAAATTTACAGAAACAAGCGACGAGAATATACCCTTTCAAGAACATTTCTGTACACATTGCATCACTCTTGACTAATCTAAAACCAAATCTGCATTGCCCTTTTGACTTGATCTTGATCTTGATCTTGATCCCTCTCACTAGACTTCTGCGGACGGAATCAGGCCCGTCTCGATCTCGCTCACACGTCTGTATAGGGAGAGAGGTCAAAAAGGGCAAACGAAAAGGGAGCTTCGCATCTCGTGAATCCCTTGTTCCAGAAAAAAAAAAATCACGGGGAAGAAAAGAGGGAACTATCGTGGGGGGAATCCTCTTTTTGATGTTGGCGCCTGAGCGCCCGCCGCGTCACTGCCGGTCACGAGCCATCCCCTCGGCGACGGACGCCAGCTTCTGCAGGTTCAGCTTCACGACGGTGTCGGCGAAGAGGCGCGTGTCCTCCTCCGTGTTCCCCTCCGGCACGTCCACCACGTACGACTCCATCACCGCCGTCCAGATCTCCTCCCCGCCGGCCCCGCCCCCGGCCCCCACCTCGTGCACCGTCGTCACCGACCGGTAGTTCCGCAGCCGGTGCTCGCCGCCGATGATGCTGAACCCGGCCACGTGGCGCTCGTCGTCGAGCACGTCCAGCCGCTCCGTGCTGGTGGAGGCCGGCAGGCCCGAGATGACGCTGACGTCGCGGGTCGACCCGACGGCGAGGCGGAAGTCCGGCGCCACGGAGCAGCTCTTGATGAAGTGCTTGTACACCTGGGGCCGGTCGAAGCGGCGGACGACGGACCAGACGGCGGCGCGCGGGGCCCGGACGCGCTGCGCCAGGAGGGAGGAGCACCGCCCCGGGCCGAGGCGGTAGGTGTGGAACTCGTGCACGGAGGGGGCCAGCGCCGCGAACTCCTCCGGCGCCAGCCCGGCGGGGACCTTCAGGTGGTGCGCCGTCGTCGTCGTGGCGGCGGTGGCGCGTTCTTGCGCTTCTTGAGAGGTCTCACCCTCGCCTTCCTCCATTCTTGAAAGAGCTCGTCTAGAGAGAGAAAGTAAGAGAGAGAAGGGTGGAACTGGGGGAATGAGGGAGAGAGGGGTTTTTGTTTTTATTTGGGTTTGGCTTTTGCTATTTTATATATACACACACATATATATGTATGTATATTATAAACTTATTTTCTTTTCTTTTTTCTCCATATTGCTGGTTCCCTTTTGTTTATTTGTTTGTTTATTTGAGGTGGTGGTTTGTAAAAATTATTAGGAGAAAATTATTTTTATAAAAAAAAAAAAAAAAGAATTGGGATTTTTGTGGGAGGTGGTGCTGGAAAAATGTCAACATGGCGAAGTGTACATGTGGTGGGTCGTGGCTCAGCTGCTCTTGCCACTCCTTGACACATCATCCTGAGTGGACTCTTGAGTTCTTTTTTCCTTTTTACTTTTTTATTTTATCATCTAAGTCCTTATTTTAATCCTTCGTTAAGCTCGCAAATAGGCTTTATTGTCTTTTAAAAATAACATCGATTTTAGGTCAATCCCGATGCCACCTCTAATTTTTCTTTACCTCGAAAAAAAAAACATCTCGACATTCGCGCTAGTCACAAAGTCCACTCATGTGTTCAAAAATCACCTCCACTAGGGACTTCAAGATTTGTAGTATCAAGAAGCTGTCATTGTCCATATAAAAATGAGGGTGTCGACGAAAATATGGATTCTAATTGTAGACCTTTAATTGGCCCTGTACTTATAGTTTTTTAAGAAATTAGTGGTGATTTTTCAAGATTTGTAGTATCAAGAAACTATCATTGTTCCATATAAAAATGAGAGTATTGACGAAAATGAGGATTTTGATTGTAGACCTTTAATAGGCCCAGTACTTATAGTTTTTAAAGAAATTAGTGGCGATTTTTGGATGCGTTAGTAGATCTGAAACTAGAGCAAAAGTTGAGAATTTCTTTTGAAAAAAAAAAAAAAAAGGATAGACCTGGAATCTAGTCTAAAGTATAGAGTTTTTAGGGAATTAGGTGTTTATACCCTTCAATTTAATTATTTGCGGACTAGGGGTTCATTTTCTTAAATAAATAAGTTTTGCAAATTCAAGAGGGGAAGGCTTCATCTACATATAATTTATCTACGTTGTCCAACGACGACGTAGTAAACAACAGTGTTTTGTACGACATACGTTTGACCTTATCTACATTTTACATTCACTTATCAAAATGGAATGTATCTGGACTGTATTGCACACAGTTTAATGTTTGCATGACATCTTAGATTAAAGTCGTATGGACCTACTGCAATCCATCTACGCTTCCACTGAAATTATTTAATCTCAGCAAATGCTTTGAATTAGTGAAAGCATTTGATAGCTCGATTGAATCATTATTATGTGACCTTTTTGGTGCATTTGCTTAAAAGATTGGTACTCTCAATGTAATCCGAGCGCCGGCCTTGATTGATGGATACCTAATTCGATAACGAAAGGTATTGAGCGGTTCCATTCGATTTTCAAAAGTATCAATAAGGCATGTATAAAAATACATGGGTTAATACCTTGAAAAATCCCAAACTGGTACACTTGTGACAAATTTACCCCAAACTATTTTTTTGACCATGAAAAACCTCAAACTATTACACCTGTGACAAATTTACCCCGACTAACTATAAAAAACCCTAAACTGGTACATTTATGACAAATTTACCCCAAACTAATTTATTCTACCACAAAAAACCTCAAATTAATAAATTTGTGACTAATATATCTCCCGCTAAATTAGATTAATACCACAAAAAAATCACAAAAATTGTAAATTGTGACAAATAGAGTGTAAAATCCCAAATTGGTATACCGGTTAATTATTACGTGTCATTTAACTTTATAATTTAACAAGAAAATTTAACTAAAACTAACATAGGGTAAATTTATCACTAGTGTACCAGTTTAGGGTAAATTTGTCAAAGATATACAAGTTTGGGGTTTTTGGTGGTCAAAAAAATAGTTTGGGGTAGATTTGTCACAGGTGTACCAGTTTGGGGTTTTTCAGGGTATTAACCCAAAATACATTAATAAGTCGTGCTTTTTTTTTTTCCCCCTTGTTGGAATTTTTTTTTTTTTTTTTGGTCGAACCCTTGTTGGAATGTTTAATAAGTGCTCCCATGCGCTCTATGTAATAAGACGTAACAAGGTCGAAGATGATGGGATTAATATTGAGCTCCGTCTTAATTTTATTTCTTCAAGTAAATTCACAGACACATTAGATGTGCGCTCCGCTTGTTTAACAGGAAAATAAATGATTTGAAAAATATATTCCTCAAAGATGACAGATCGTATTGCTTGAAATAATAAAATAATGAAAAGTGCTTTTATTACCGATAACAATTTATGTCTAAACATTTTAATAGGCAATGAGAATATTTTTCGCTCATTCATTTTTATAAGCAATACAAGTTATGCCTTTTCAATGAATTATTTTCTAAATTATTCGTTTTTCGCAAAACAAATAAAGGCTAGTATAAAAATGCTACAAAACATGGTAAAAATGCTTACAAAGTTAGTATGGTGCAATGTTGTGTCATTGAAATTTGGGATATTGATATAAATGGTTCTTGAACTTTCACCTAATATGTAACATGGTCCATAAATTTACCTCAATGTACAATATGGTCCTTGAAATTTTGATTTGTCTAATGTGGTCCTTGAATTTTTCATACATGTTCAATTTAATCCCCAGACTATATAAAAATATTCAATATTATTCTTCCATCAATTTAAAATTAGGTCGGAAATAATATTAAATATTTTGATACGGTCTAGGGACTAAATTGAACATGTAACAAATATTCACATTATATCATTGAACAATTTAAAAGTTTGGGGACTCTATTGTACATTGAATTAAAGTTCAAACACTATAATGAATAAATTAAAATTTTAAAATCACATTATATCATTTGCAACATTTTTCCTTGATTTGTGGTGCGTAAGTGCCTGTGCTTCTTGGTGGGCTCCACAATCTGAGGTGAGCAGAAAAGCTCGAAGCCCCGCTGGCAAAAATTTCCATATTCGAGGGACCCGTATGTCATGACGATTGGGCTTGATTGAGATGATGGACCGAAAAGGATGTTCGATGCAGAAGTTCCAAAGAGCCCAACTTACGTGCTATTTGAAAATACAGTTTTACCTTTGGACCACTTTACGTCTTCGCATCAATCATCCTCGAGTCTCCATTTACAAAAATGTCATTTTCTCCTCAGAGATGCGCATCCATAAATCCAAAGTCTTATACTCACCTAAAAGCACTCTAAGCCAATTAAAAACCACAAACACGTCCAAACCTTAAGCAATATGCCAAAATGAGTTTACTTGGAAAGACTATCTGGTATATTCAATGGCGGGTTTCTCTTAGAGGCATGCGAATGACATTTGCAACGATGGTGATATGTAAACAATCATTTCCTTAAAAGTGAAAAATGTATTTAGTGTTCCCCTAAAATGATCATTTTGCTCGACAGAGGATGGAAACACGACAAACGCCAACTCGTGTAATCTTCTCTTCTTGGTTGACTTAGGACTCCTGATTGGCATTATCGACGAGCATCGTGAAACTCCTTCCTCCCTTCCACTAGTAAAGCAATTTAATGATGGGAAGTAAACTCGATTTCTCTGATTAAGCATTCGTACTAACTAACCTCCAATCCTTCAAAACTTCTTTTTCAGCTCTAATGTGAAATGCCCTGGTCCGTAGATCACCCATGTAAATTGTACAAAGAAAAAGGTCATGAGCTCTAGTTTCTACATCCACACAGACAATATGCCCCTTCCTCTTCCTCCTCATAATTTAGCTTTGACGAGACGGGGGCCAAAGTCACTACCATATTCAAAGCCATTCGCCTAATGTTCAGATTGACGACAAACTCTAATTAGATAGAAGCACAAATATTTTGGCCGCGAATCATAAGCCTGCCAAAAAACCATCACTTCTACACACAAAGCAATTGAGCAAATCGCTACCTATGGGCAATGCTTTCTCATAAACTTGGTATCAAGCCAATGCACAATAGTATAAGGCTCGACAAAAAGCTCAGTTGTGTAACTGACAAAAAGGCGACATATCATTCTTTAAAGCAATACCTGTGCTACAAAATACTCTCTCAAACTGTCTTAGATCAAAGTAAATTCTTTATTTGTCTCCTGAAAAGAATTTCTTAAAAGCTGTCCTTCACATCCATTACACAATCGGGCGATAATGAGTCAGACTCCACTTCTCCAGGACTGAGAGGACCTGCAAATTAGAGGACTCTGTCTTGGAGATCATTTATGAAGGCGGACGCAAAGGAACTTAGCTTCTTTCCAGTCTCTCCCGCGATGTTCTTAATGGAAGAGATATCCTGCTGAGCCTGTGAAAATCAGAAGGCAAAAAACTAAACTTAGTACACACCCACCTGATTTAGCCAAAAAGAGAAACCAGAAACTAGTGGCAGATGAAAACTCAGATGAAATTCATGAAGACACAAAAGCTTATAGTAATTAAATTGGAGAAGCCAAAGAAATCGGAATGAGGTGGGGCGTGGGAACATGATTTTAATCAGAAGGTGTGGAACTTGGATCCCCCATCACAAGGATGGGACTACTGCTTCAATAGCTAGAAAGTGCCCAGGCCACATGAAGCCACATCCAAGTTGCAAATCTATACCTTGCAATTACGATTATATACCTTGCAATTAGGATTACAGTATATATTCCTTAAAAGTCAGCCCAAAGCCAGTACCACCATTAAATGACAAACACTACAGCATGGTAGAACATTACCTGGAAAGAGAGCCTGTTGATGAGGTCACTTGCAGAAACGTCCAGAGCAGAATCCGAACTGTTGCCAAAAAGATCAGCACTGGAGATGGCAGAGGAACTCTGTAACAACAAATAAAAAGAATGTATTACATCAATTACTGAATATTGGAGACCCTTGTCCATGGAACAAATTCATAGTTACCTCTTAATAGACCCAGAGTAGTTTCTAATACATCATGAGACTTCAGCATTAAGGTCCAGAGAAGTCATGTTAATGCAGAAGATGAAAAACAGTGACATCAATTTGGCATTCAGTAAAGTTGGCTTCTTCAGATGGTTACCACTAAGTAAACAGACACCAATAAACGTGTGATGTCTCCTATGATTATCCTTAAGACTAAAGGTTGTCATCAGAAGAGGAGCGTACCATTCTAATTTGTCCCAACACTAGTATGAACTTTGAAAATCAACACAAGATCAAGTCATATATATTTATTGTCACTCAATTTGCAGAAACAGTTATGAATAGGTCAGATGTATTTAAAAAAAAATCCTTAAGAGAATTATAAAGTGCACTCTGAAGTTATTCCCAAAGCCCATATGATCCTGCCAACTCTAGTTGCACCAACATAGGCCACTATCCCTCCCCCAAACTCTCTATCACAACTAATGCAATAATGGAGAAAGGCAAAACAAACCCCAAGAGGAAACATTTATGGGAGAAAAGCCACAAACAGATTAGGGAAGAAGTCACAATAAGCTAAATATAACACCAAAATTGGACACCACATTAGTAAACTATAACTCTGGTCAATGCACACACAGAAAAGACCAAAAAGGCTCCCCAAAATCCTTAAACAGGATGGGATGAAACCTTTCTTGTATCATTGGCCATATGTACAGTGTCCACAATGGTCGCAAAGTCGTGAGTATTAGTTTCCACTCACAATTGCAATTAATAAAATCCTTGTTCCTGTTTCCCTTATCTATGATGCATGTCAAAGAATAATATTCTAGGAAACAGCCAAAAAGGGTAATAGGCCCAGTCTCTCAAAGGGGGGAAAATGCCTTAGATGATAAAGGAAAGTCAAAACTGGTAATTTCTCAATGCAGGGCACATACAGAGAACTTCTGCAAGGTAACTTGGGCATTGAGGTCATTAGCTGTACTCTGGTCACCAAAAAATTGGGCTGATGAAATTGACTTTGCATTTGAGAACTTCTTCCTTGCTTCCTCAGATTCCTGGACCTAAAAATAGCAGTAACAGGAAATAACATCAACATATTGATAAGAAGGGTTTGTTGTAGCTGAAAATAGCATAATTGGATTACTAAACAAGGGTGTCACCACTAGCCATAAATAATTAACTAAACCAGCATGCATGAGAACTTATCAATGGAGTCGTTTTATCAAAAAAGCTAAAATGAAAACAAAAGAAAGTGACAATAGGAAATGAATAAGAGCAAGTCCATCAGCATGTCTTCAAGCATGGAAAAACTAGCACACGATTGACATACTACTTGTTCCCCATAAGAACCATGAGCAGAGTGTTTGATAGCTTTGCAAGTTTGGGATGACATATAAGCAGCTTAACTTAAACCGAACCAAGTACTTGTACTACCTGAGATTTTAAAGAATTAGAGCTTGCTTTCTTTGGAAAACCACTGTCCATTCCGAATTCAGCAAAGAAGTTCGACGACTTTGGTGGAGCTACATGATTAATCACATGTGTACCACCAGAACTCGTGTCTGATGACTGGACATTTTCTACATACTCAAATCGGGATCCAAAAGAAGGACTAGCCATTGAAGTGCTGCTAGCAGGAGTAGAAACTGCTGGGACAACTGGCTCTTCAGGCTTTTGCTCATATAAATTTTCACTTGGCTGCATGTGTGAGATGAGAACTCCAAAGTCAAGGAAAAGGCATATAAAAACATCAATGGACATTGTTTTCAACCTGCTTCTGAGATGAGCACCTAATGTCGATTTTAAACAGAGAATGCAGGTACCTTTGTTGTAAGCTTTCTAGCACCAAGGCCCCCAGTTTTTCCTGGCTTTTTGGCACCAAGGGGCTTCTTCACAGTAGTTGCCACAGTATGAGAAGTCCTGGGGGAAGCAGAGACTTCAGGCACTTCTTGCCTACCTAAAGAGCTTTCTTTTGGGGCTTCACTGATCTTAATATCAGGGAGTCCATTGGTTGCTTGGGATGACTGAGAAGCAACGGGAGATGATGGCAAACCCACATCTTCTGCCGCACTTTTGGCTACTTCTTTTGAAAGGAGTTGCCTGTATAACTCAGCAGCTCTTGATGTATATTTGGCCTCAATTTTGCCTCCATCAGTCCATCCATGTTGCTTGAAAAATACATGGGCACGGTTATTCCCCCCAAAGCTCATCATTTTCAATTGGTCAGGTGTCCACGAGTCTAAATTTGTGGACCTTCAATTGAAAAAACAACGTAAGCTTTCAACATCCTATTCTAAATTTCCGTAGCCACAATAGAAAGAACAACACAAATTTGTGGGGTCTAAATCACAAAGAAAGAATTTTCTAAGACTGAAACAGAGGATTGAAACAATTAAAGAACAGCCCAAAGGGTAAATACAACGTTAGAAGTAAGGACAAGAGCCAAAATAAATCAAGACCTGACACTGAACAAAGTGCTTAATCGAATTCACCGGTTTTAACTTGTTCTATCGAACGTTAGACTTGTATCCATTAAGATAAATGTAAAGTCTGCGCAAATATGGTAGGATACTATGTCATAGAAGTCTCCATCTCTGTCCTACACTTTTACTCCCTCATGACCTTGAAATTACAGCATTTCTCGATTCCTTTGTACCCTGTTCTCTCTTAATAAAGTATTAACGATTGTGACTGCAATTTTGGATGGCAAGCTTGTGCAGTTGTTGACATTCGATTATTTTAATTGTGTACATATGTAATCCCATAGCCTATTGGACAACTAGCCAAGTCATAAAGTGTATACCATATTACTGCTTCAACAGTGAAAGAAAATATTGCAAAGGCTTCAACACAAGCCTCCATTTGCTTTAGGTTTCCCGGGGGACTTTTGGCCTCAAAAGCCTCTTGAGATGCTGGGGTGCTTGGCAAGTTTTCCCAAGGGGTTTCCAGACAAATGCTGGCCTTGGGAAAACTGAAAGCCGATGCTCGTAAGAATCAGTATTGAGCTTCCAGCATTTGGCCAAATTCTAAAATTAGATTTTTTCTTCCAAAACCACCCTTACAAATTCGTTAGTTTTCCAGTTTTGCCCCTCTCTCTAACTGTTCATCTTTTCCATGCGACAGCAGCCAATGAAGCCAGATCTGGCCAGCGCCTAGGTCGTGAGACCTCAAGTGGCCCTCACCTGGGGCCGCACGCCCCTCGCAATATAGGCAATGGTCACCTAGGTTGTGCACTGCCTAGGTCGTGCGACCCTTGCCGAAAGTCGCTCAAGGTCGGGCAACCCCAGCCAACAGCAGCTGGCACCAAATCTAGCTCCCCCGCAGCCATTCGCCAAAGCCGGCAAAGGTTTAGGTTCTTTTTTTTAATTAAAAAAAATATAAAAACCATAGCAAAAGCCCATTGCAAAAGTTTTTTGCGAAACACCCATTAAATTCAAAGTCTATTTGCAAAGAGTTTTTACCAAAACACAATTTGCGTTCCCTCAAAAAGCTTTGGCTTTTGGCATTTGCGTTACACCCAAAGCCCAATTGCAAAGCTGAACCAAACGCATCCAAAACCAAGTGGCAAGTGCTAAATCTAGTTAAGGGTACAAGCATAAAAGCATGCACCAAGACAAGAATTAGGGTTGAAAATTACACATCCTAGAACAGACCTGACGATCCTTTTACTTGTGGGTAACACGATCTACTAATATCATCTACAATGAAGCTTGAACGAGTGCAGGGTAGCCACTCATCTAGGAGCGCAATGCGCTTAAGCGTTCAACTTTTCTAACCTCGACCTTTACGCGAATCAAAATTAGCAACCACTGAACACGAACCAGAAAAACCGAACCGAAAATTAGCTCCACTACCCTACCGACCCATCACGTCCACACGGCACAGCATGCAACATAAAATTTAAAAAAAAAAAAAAAAAAAAAAAAATCTTTGCGGAACCTAATATATACCACGCCGACCCGCAGAGACCGATCGCGTGACTAGCCGAATTGAGCCCCGGAAAAAACGGGGGCCGGGAGAATGCGGATTCGCGATCGGGGGAGGGGAACGCACCTGACGAAGCTGATGTGCACGCCGAGGCTGCGGTGCACCGCGGAGCAGTCGATGCATAGGAAGATCCCGTACGTCACGGAGGCCCAAGTCGGATTCTTCGCATTACAATCGAAACACATCTGACACAAAACAAAACAAAAAAAAAAAAAAAGGAGGGGGAAGAATTGTGAGGTCCCAAGAAAGAGAGGCGGGGAGAAATCGCTCGATCCGAGACCTCGGGAGATCCCGGAACGGGATCACCAGATCTGAGCCAGATCGAGGGAGGACGAGCTAACGGAACGCCGGAGAGGAAAGGAAGAGACGGCTGAAAAGGACGGACCTTGTTCTCCGATTTCGCCTTCAGTTTCCGGAAGACGGCGGCCTTGTCGGTGAAGCCATCGGACGCCATGGGAGGCGGAATCTAGCGAGCGAGCGGAGCGAGCGACGAAACGGAGGAAGAATTTCCGGCGAGGAGGAGGCGGCGGAGGAGGAGGAGGAATCAATGGAGGCGCTCGCTCGATCGATCGATCGACGGTGGTTCTCGCTCGCTCGCCTCCTCGGGGGAATCCGAATTTTGAAGAGACCGACGATTTTTTTTTTTTTTTTTCATGAATGTCTATACGATTTTAACTTATTTTTCCGGTCGGGTGGGCCAAAAAAAAAAAAAAAACTTGAAAAGTTAAAGTGACGGGAACGCCCTCGCTGCTCGGGGGCAGTTTGGGGAATTCGGGTTTGGTGGGCTGTGGTTGTCTGGTGGAGCTGTAGGATTGGTTGCGACGTCGCGGTTGTTGACAGCCGTTAACTGATGCCGATGGGCGGTCAAGATTACTTCACTGCAACTCCCCCGATCGTCGATCGTGATTACCGCCTCTCTGATTCCCTTACTTCTTCTTCTTCTGCGGGGCCCGCTTATTTCAACGCCCCTGCTGACTCGCCTTTTCTGTGGAATATTACTACACAGTAACAACAACAAGGACGGACACGCGCGCGCACGTGCGGAAAAACCAGAAAGACCATGGCGAAACTCCGGTACGGTGCGGAGTCGCGATCGATGATGAACGGAACAGGGCCAATTCGATCGGTAGCGTTTAGAATTCTAATGGTCAGGCAGGGTCTGTTGGGAAAATATGACCAATAGTTGGGAAGAGCAATAAAAATGGATTTTGAGTTATGATATTACTTTTTTTAATGATTATTTGTCCTCAAGATGTTATTAATAGTAGACTGTAATTTTAGTATTTCTTCAAAATCTCTTAAATAAAATAATTGAAAAATATGGTTATATTTTTTTGAAAGAAGACTTGATTAAGATTGATCTCAAAAATCAATGTACTTATCTCCATCTTTTGAACCAAGGCAACCCTTTGGAAAATACTGCAAAAATGGATAGATATGTTCTCAATGGTTATATTGAAATTATATAAAAATTGGGAATTAAAGAAATAATAAATAATCATAATTCTTTCGTGAATAGTTGTATTATTTCAATATGACGCTATGGTTAATTTTTTTATAAAAATTAATTCAATTTTTTCGATAAATAAAAAAAAATAATGATTATTGGTTAATGGCAAATTTATTTTACGTGTGCATTTTTATATATTTTTAATATGAGATGAGTCACCTCTTAATTTGTTTTATAGACCAACCAAGTGTGCCTCGCAAAAGGCTATATTTATTCGTCACCCACCGTGTTAAAATGCCAAAGAAAGATTTTATAGTCCGGTATAATGTGGATATGGTGTCCATCGAGTGTTGAACTACAATATTATTATCATTGCCGATCAGCTATCGGTGTTCTCATTTACGGGCTCACGATTGCATGACGACCCATCTTTTGTCTTTCCTTTATGGAACGAATAGCGATGTGCTTATTCCATTATTAACTCGCCATCTAATGAAATTTCGTCGTGGGTGGATCTAACGTTGAGAGGAAGGATTTCTAAGCGTCGGTTTTGCTCGATTGCGATGTGGGGAAAGTTAGATGGAAATGGGGCGACAAAGCGAACCATCGACGGCACCGAGTTCGTGGAGTGGACGCGTGGAATCTCGTCGAATTAGGCCGTCTACATGAGCCCAATACATCCAAACAGGAGCCCACTAAACGTTTGGGCTTGATATCTTGGACCGCGGGAGCAGGTGGGGTTGAGATGCTACCACCGAGCAAAGTCTCAATACGGATTCTCTGAGCGGATGACGAAGGGCTGTCGGGCCAAGGCTTTGGGCAGGCTTGATTGTCTTTTGTACTCTTCCCTTGTACTAGAGGTGTTAAATGGGTCAACAACCCATTTATGGACTCATTTATATTTAAATGGATCGTTAATGGGTTGAGCTTATTTTTTAAGGGACCCATTAATGGGTTTTAAAAATAAAATGACTAAATTACGTGGGTCTAATGGGTTTTTTCTGTACCCATTTAAGACCCATTGAAGAATAACCTAGTAACCCATGAGATCTGGCCGACGAGTTTACCCTACCCCTTTTCGCTTTTGATTCGCTGCCACCTCCATCGCCCGTCGCTGCTCACCGCCATTGCTTGCCCCCGCCTATCGTCGCCGCTCGCCGCCGCCCATCGTCGCCTCGTCGCCTCCTTCCACCGCCCATCGTCGCCTCGTCGCCTCCTTCCACCGCCCATCGTCGCCTTGTTGCTGCCCATCTCTAGTGGCCTAAGTTGTTTGACAACTCAATCGTCGTGGTGTCGCTCATCCTGCATGGTGGCGGAGGAAGCAGCGATATTTTTTCTCACGAATCCATCGAAAAGTGCACCCGAGGCCGTCGCGGAGAACAAGTGCAGTCGCTCCTTCCGAACCATCGACTTCAAAGGACTGGTTTTTCGGTGGGCACCAATCGACAAGTAAAATCAATTCAAATCGTGTCGAGTTTCGAACTTTTTAGTGTTCCGCTTGCTATAATTTCTTATCATGGACTTCGCCGAGGCGATCAGGGTTCCTGGGTTTGATCTATAGCGCACTAGACGATCACGAAAAATGAGGATATTCTCATGTGGAATTTTCACATGTTCACGTGATCTTCCAATAATGTTTGGGTTGCGGGGAATCCTGATTTATATGCTTTGCTTTCATCATCTCGACTGATTGGGTATGAGGCAAGTTGCGCCTTTTCAATCACTAGCAGGTCCTCCTCCATCTCTGTTTGGTTGTGCTGCTCTATGCTAAGGAATATTATGTTCCCTGTTCCATCTGTCTTTGTGATGTTCCAAGCTTGAGCAGGGATCACTCATGGAAGTCCTTTCTGCCGAGGGTTGTAACTTACATTAGATTAAGCATTTGTGCATTATTTATTCTGCAAAGAGCTTTCAATGTTGTTAGTTCTGGACCTACAAATTCCATGGGGAACAAGGACCTCAGTTCTCATAATCACCATGACTGTACTTGACTCTCTTGTTGGGCGAGTTAGATATGTTTGCCTCCATATTTGTATCGGGAAACATCAAATTGGGCAACGTTAGAGAAATCAACTCACCCGGGATTCCATAATTTTACCACTAGGCCCTATTTTGGGATGTGTATGATAACCATCTTGTTTATCTGATTTTCTATTTTCTGTTCTTGGAATCCATTTGATAATGCAATTTCATTTTTCAATTTTTGGGATAATTTTTAAGTCAAGAAATAAGTTTAGAATAGAAATAAGAAGTAAAAATGTTTCTACTTTTCTATTTTTGAAAGAGAAATAAGAAATAAAAACTTAATCGTCATTCGTCCTCATTACTAGTTAGTCACTCACCCACCCACAGTCACTTATCACCAGAGTCAATATGAGCAGATATCTTCACTGGCAAGGTAAACATATAATCAAAATGATGCTGCCTATGTTTTGCTCAATTTTATTGAGATAATCTCGAGGTAGCAATGCTTAGAGATATTAAGCAATGCTTAGATATTAAGCAATGTTTTGGTGTTGGACAACATTTGTTAGTTTAATGATCTGAACTTTTGTTCATTTTCTTGAGTGGGAAGTTTGTGCACTTGTGTCTTTACTATGTTTTGTGCTCTCTAAAGAAGGTAAGGATGAATTTGATGACTGCTGCAATTTTTCAATGTTCTAGTGAACAGAAGTTGCTCTTTCCTGTCTACTCCTGGAGTCATAGACGGAACGCTGTATTTTCTTCACAGGTTATACCCAAAGACATTGTACGATCCTAAAAAAATTAGCTACATAGGAAAAAACCTATATGGGATGAAATGGCTTATTGGCTTGCTTTTTTCTTTGGTCAGATTTTTTGATAGATGCTAGAGACTTGGGTTTTTCATTAACATCCATGTTCCATGTATGAATTCATTCTTTACCCTTTATGTTAAATTCATGACATGCAATCCTGAACTTGTTCTAATTCATGTTTTCTCCAACTAATTAGTTGACATGCCAAGAGATAACGAGGATCGAGAAGAATATTCAACTACGAAACAATTCGAGAGACGTAGAGTTGCATCCTTAGTTCATGAGGATGAGGAAGATAATTCCACTTGCTCTAAGCGTTCAAGAAAATGCACTTCGATTGTATGGTCTGAATTTGAAAAGTTCACAGATGGTGATGGCATGAAGAAGGCTAAATGTAAGTGGTGCGAAGTAACTTACACGGCTAACCATGGGACAAAAAACTTATTGCGTCATTTAGATATTTGTCCTAACCGAGAGGTTAATGTTGATGGTTCTATAGTACAATTTGACCAATGTGTGTTCAGAGATAAACTAGCAAGAGCAATAATCAAACACAATTATACACTCTTTTGTGGAGCATGAGGCTACTAGAGAGTTATTTAGTTACCTTAACCCTAATGTGAAGCACATTTCAAGACTTACAGCAAGAAGTGATGTGGTAAAAGTTTATGAAAAAGAGAAGGGAATTTTGAAATCCAAATTATTGTCTCTTTCAAGCCGAATATGTTTGACTTCTAACTTATGGACTTCTGTTACTACGGATGATTATATGACTGTCACTGCTCATCATATCAATGAGGATTGGGAATTGCATTCAAAAGTCTTATGTTTCTCCTATGTGCCACCTCCATATAGTGGTCCCATACTTTTAGAAAAATTATTGACTTTGTTAAGAGACTAGAGTAATGAGAGAAAGATTTTCAGCATCACTTTAGATAATGCATCATACAATGACAGCATGGTTGATATTTAGAGAAATACACCTTCTGTGAGATCCTCTTTGTTATGTGATGGACAGTTTTTTCATGTGCGTTGTGGTACACATGTTTTGAATCTTATTGTACAGGAAGGTTTAAAGGTTATCGATGGATCATTACATAATATTAGAGAAGCAATCAAGTATGTGAGGGCTACACAAGGGAGGAGAGTGAAATTTGCTAAATGTATATCGCAGTCATGCTTAAAGACTAGTAAAAAGGTACGCCAGGATGTGGCTACGAGATGGAATTCTACATACCTAATGCTTAAGGGTGCCATTTTCTTTGAATGTGCATTTTCACATTTGAAGTTAATTGACCATAACTTTGTCACATGTCCATCTTCTGAAGATTGGGTTAGAGAAAAGAAATGGATTAGAGAAAAGAAAATTGCTTTCTTGTTGAAACCATTTTATGATATTTCTACTTTGTTATCTGGAGTTAGATATCACACAACGAATTTATATTTTTATGGAGTATGGCAGATTCAGCTTCGTTTGATACAGGCAAGGGATACTGAGGATGAGGCTATTAGTTCTATGGCTAAGGCAATGCTCAGAAAGTTTGAAAAATATTAGAAGTGTTATAGTGTTGTCTTATCATTTGCTGTTATATTAGATCCTCGCTATAAGTTACACCTGTTAGAGTTTTGCTACTCAAAGTTGGATATGGATGATCATGTGGAATTTGTACGGGGCATTCAAGAAAAACTTTATACACTTTTTGATGAATATGTGACCTCTGTGTCTAGAGAATCAACTAGTCAAGGTAACATTTCAGTTGAAGACATCGATGAGAACATTGGGGATGACATTGATGAGTATGATGCATTTGAGAGTGAACACTTTGGATCACAATCTACTAAGTCACAATTGGATTTATATTTAGAGGAGAATAGGCTTGATAGAAAGAAGTTCCCGGATCTCAATGTCCTTGATTATTGGAAGACTCATTCTCATTGATATCCCGGGTTATCCCTCATGGCATGTGATATATTAAGCATTCCTGTCACTACCATTGCCTCAGAATCAGCCTTCAGCATTAGAGGACACATTTTAAATAAATATCGTAGTTCCATTTCCCCTGAAAGCGCAGAGGCTGAGCTGTGCACTAGAAATTGGTTATTTGGAGTTCCGCCTGAAGAAGATTTGGATGAAGAGTCTCTCATCATTGACTTTCAAGACTATTTGCATTAGGTACTTTTTTTTCATCTCATTCTTTTCGTTTGCTCATATGATTTAATACACTTGTCTTCATAATGATGTATTCTTGGTATACTTTGATGTGCAGTTAGAGCTGCAATATTTGGTGCATTATATATCATCCTTGGAAAGAGCAAAAAAGTCAACGAGTTTGTTTCGTGAAAAATAATTAAATTATAAATTATTTTTCTACAAAATGGTCTCGTAAGGGTGTGTAAAGGAATCGAAAATCACTCGCACTACTCGATACTGGATCACATTGACCCAGAACTAGCAGTTCATATGGGGACTGATCCGATTCCTAATTCCAATTTAGTAATAATAGTGGGTACCGGTCCAATTCCGAATGTGAGCATGGATCTACACATCCAGATTGGACCAATATATATATATATATATATATAGGTCCAATAATTGAAGTTTTCCAACCAATAAATGTACATATATATATTTGTAATACTGGATATTTTTAACTAATTTTGTCTCTCGGTTATAATAAGATTAACACCCTACTTTTTGTTCGTTGTAATAATTCATTTACTTGTTTTCTCGATCAAAACAAAATAAACAAATGGATAAGATGGAGGAGACCAATTGGAGATGTTCGTAGATGATGTGACGTTTTGTCGTCATGTTGCAAAATTAATAGCCAATAGCTTGTTTTAATAGTATAATTAGGTTTCTCCTTAATCATCCCTATTGCAGAAAGTGAGTGATCGAACAATATTATAGATAGAAGAATAAAATATATCAAACATGAGATTTATGTGATTCAATTGTAAAAACCCATGTTTATGGAGAAAGTAGCCACGAATTCATTATAATCAAGTGATATAATTGAAAGGGCTAGTATAAACACCTAAAGGGGGTGAATAGATGTATAAATTTTTTTCATAAGACTTAATAACATAGATTGCCTTTAGATAAATTCAAGACGTAGATGACTTAAAAACAATTCTTTAAAGCAATTAAGTAAAGCAACATATAAGATAAGGAATTTAGGGAAAGAGAATGAAAACACAAAGTTTATAGTGGTTCGGCTTAGTCCAAGCCTACGTCCACTCTTCCACGCTAACAACCCACTGGCTGAATTCTACTATAAATCAAAAGAGATTATACAGCACTTAATCTTCGACTTCCTTAGTGGAAAGTCTCAACTAGTCTCTTCGCACTATATGCTTATCTCTTCTGTATATAATTCAAGCTCACAGAATGAAAGATCAAGTAACTACAGAGATTCAAACTTTGACATTCTTCTTTTCAAGCACTCTCACGAAACAATTAAAAAGTCATCCTTATACACTCCTTCATGCCTTTATGACCGTTGGCACTTACCAAAGAAATTCTTCTAATCTTCCCGTTGGACAGAATGTGATCTTAAGTTGTTGATTGAATAGTGAAGAAACCTCATCAATCCTATTCGCCCATATAATTAGGATCTTGAGTTTCCATAAGTAGAATATTCCAAGTTTACTTGCCTTTCAAAAGATCATTCAAATCGTAGTAAGTTCCAATAAGAATAATCAATCATGTTGATGTTGTATCCAGCCATAAGGTCTTTCATAAACCATACGAATCGAATCCTCAAAGATAATCTGTCATCTAGATAGTTCTTCATTCTTCGTCTAGAACTGTTAGTGAGATCAGATTTTAAGTCTTGAGTTTGGTGATCTTTGGACTTTGACGACAGAGTCTTGAGTACTTCAGACTTTAACACATGAGTCTAGAAGTCTTCAGATGAGACTGATGGAAACGTTTTGTCAGCTTCAAAATAATAAAAAAGTTTTCTCCAATAATAACGGAGATTATATACTCGAGTCACTTAAACACTCTCAGTATTTCCCAAACCTTAATTACACCTAATAATGCACACAATATTTAAGTCCTACAATTCCTCGTGAAATAAGCTCTCAATCTCATGAAGAATTAAACGAATCTTACACACGATTTAATTGGCTACAAACACTTTAATTCTTGTATGTAATATGCCAAAGAAAGACCCACGAGACTCACTGCCAAGCACTCCTATCGATGCTTCAAGTTTTCTCTCTTTCTTTGGACATAGACGGCACACGACTGCATTTTGATCAACAACGACACGTCACTTTATCCACAAGCCAATAGAACAACTCATAAATTAAGTGAAGAATCTTTACCAAATCCAAGTGGGAGTCAACTTTTCAAGTTTCTTGTTTTGCTTTTTGACTGATAGGTTGTGGGAATTGATTTCCTTTTCCATTTTTCCTTTGACCCATGCTGACCGAGTCCAAGTCCAACACAAAGTCTATGTTGGACTTTACAATTTGAGAACAGAGACTCTGATTCTTATATGAAATAGCTTTAACAAACTCATTTTCATTCAAAACTGACTTATCTATTATAAATTGTCGCTTCAATGCCAAATAATTTCCATATTTTTGGGCATTCTTTATTCGGATCAAGTTTCGTACGATGGGCTCAAACTTGATATATATTTTAACAATCTTCACATTCACTTGATGTTTGAGCCAGGTCACAATTGGTTCGCTATAATTCAAACTCTGCCACTATTCTTTCATAGCCCCCAATAAGCTCCATTGCCACAAATATTTTCTAAGTCCAAGCCACACTTAAACTTCGTTATAATCGAGGAACTCATTAGAATACCAACTCCACATGCACTTTTAACTATTCTACTCCATAACGATTTTCTGACGCAATCTCCTTAACCGCAGATAAAACAAAACCATTATTGCATCCATATCTATTAGGAAATCGAATATGTACCTTGTCAATATCAATAGTTACAGCAACTATTGACTCTATAGGCTCTACCTCGTTACAAGCATCATATGTGTCGATTATCATGTTAGTACTTGTACATGCTATCTCAATAGTTTCTGGTTGCAACTTAGCCTCGAGCTAAGCACCGTTTAGATCCATATAAACATTACTATAATCACTCATAACCAAAAGTACTAGAAACTCATCAAATGTAACTTCTCTGCTGATAATAAGTAAATTAAATTCCGAGCACCACAACCGATAGCTCCGCTCACCTTGTGGAGAGCCTAGGAACATGCACTTTCGTACCATTCCATCGAGCTTACCATCACTAACTCTAATATAACATGGGTAACTAAATATTCTAAGAACATATTAATCAGTAATGTTACCCGACTACGCTTTTCCGGGAGTTTGACATCTAATCACAGTTTATGGGAATCTATTTATCAAGTAGCTTGTCATACTAAGCATATCTGCTAGGAATCTCCTGCTTATACCAACACTTTGCTCATCAATTCTATAATATTTGTGGTTCATTGGCATGAGTACGGTGTTTCACTATGCCTTCCTTTATGTAGAATTCATTTAACAGTTCTAAGCAAAGCTCCATGCTATTGTTAGTCCGCACCTACTTGATCGTCTTATCGTTCTCCTTTTTGATAGAAGCTATCAACTGCTTGATCCTAGCATCAACATTAAACTTGTGTCTAAGCATAAATACCCACATCTTCATTGAGTAGTCATCAACAACTATTAGCATTTATGCAACACTCTTCCTCAAAGGAAATCTCGATAAACTCCAAACATTTAAGTAAATTAACTTTGTGATTTCTATGGTTTCTTCAATAGTTGTACTGAACTGTACTTTCCACCGTTAATCTAAATCATAGTACCTGCATATTCGTTAAGAACATAACTGCATAACAGATTTGTTTTACTCAAAAACTTCAGGTTTCTTTCGTTAATATGCCCAAAACGCATATGCCACAATTTGAATTTTTGAACAGATGCATCCGACATTTCTTTAGCGAAATCTCTCATTGTCTAACCTTGAAATTTATATAGGCCACTATGTTTGATTCATTGCGTTATCACCAAAGCACCTCAAACAATTTTTAGAATTCCACATTCTGAAATATATCGATACCCAATTGAATCTAGAGCACTCAAATAAATCAAGTTCTTTTTCAATTCTAGAACATGCCTCACTCCAATCAACGTCATCACGGTACTATCATGTATTCTGATTTTAACATTGCCAACACCAACAACATCGCATTTGATGTTGTTTCTCAACTACACTTTATTATTATCATCCATCCGTTTATAAGTAGTAAACTAATTTTTATTTGATGTAGAATGAAATGATCAACTAGAATTCATAATTCATTCATCAAACGATGAATTATTAGTAAGAGACAAGACAGAATCAACATTCTCCGAATCACCATTAGCTACAGCTGCAACATCATATATTGTTCCCTTACCCTTCTCATTCTCCAACTTAAGGCAATTTCTTCTAAAATGCTTCCTCTTGCCATAGTTTCAACAGAAGCGCCACCAATTCTAGATTGACTGAATCTATTTATGTTTATATTACTCCTGCTAACACATGTACTAATTCTTCATCTATTTTCACCTACTAAAGCAGCAGATATAGTTTCACCATATTCTCTTCTATGGATGTCCTCACTTTGAATTAAACTTTGAACCAGGGGAATTACTAACAACAGTAATAATAGTATTACAATTATCAGGTAATGAGGATATTAGAATTGGAGCATATACCTCAGATATAAAGTCAATCTCAACTAAATTCAATTGACTACCGATCACATTGAATTTATTGATATAATCTACAACAAATGCACCTTCATTTATCTTTAAATTAAACATATATTGCATCAAATAAACCTTGTTGATTGCAAAGGACTTCTCGTACATATCTAACAGGGCTTTCATCAAATCAATAGTGGTTTTTTCTTTCATGATGTTAAACACAACGTTATGACACAGTCGAATAACACCCATAGCTTGTCTATCTAATAAATCCCAATCAACTTACTTCATAGTCTTTGGTTTTTCCCTATACAGTGGTAAGTGCAATTTCATATAGTAGTGATAATCTTCAATCTACATATCTCGAAAAACAAATCATTCCCATCAAATTTATCGATTCTCGCTTTTCCTTCTTCCATCTAAGGGTGAGCATGGTCCGAGTTGGGCTGGTCCACTCCCTAATCCTAGGACCAACTCGCATAGTGCTAGTCCTCAATTTTTTTTTGGACTGACAATCGACCCTATTGAGCTTGAGACCAAGGACCGGACCGACCCAATGGATTCGGTTTGGTTCCAGGGTTAACTTGTACTAACCGATAATTTTTTATTTTATTTTTTGTACTCCTTGAAAAAATGATTGAGAATCGGACTAACCCAATGGGTTCGGTCCAGTTTCAAGGTCAACTCAAGATTAACTAATAATTTTTTACTTCATTTTTTGTACTCTTTGAAAGGGTAACCAAGGACCGTACCAATCAAATGGGTTCAATGATGAGTGAGGTCAGTTAAGAAAGGCAAGCATTGAGGGTCAAGTGGGGTGAGCGCCGAACAAAATGAACATCAAATATTGAGCAGGGAGCAACAAGTCAAGCAAGCATCGAGCGGCAAGCGGCACGAGTGACCCAAAGCGAGCGAGGCGAGTGTCGCGTGTCGAGTAGAGAAGTTATTTCTTTCAATTTTGGTAAATTGAAGACTAAGATGACAAAAAAGACATAAGAGAACGAATACTAGAGAAAGATATCATAAGGAGCTGTTTATGCCTTTTTGGACGCCGTGAGGACTCCTCACAAAAACATTTTCCTCTTTCATAAATTATGACTATTAACACTGTAAAAGACATTAAAAATCTAAGTTATCAAAGGGTAATGTAAAATTACTCGAACTCCTCACTAAAGAGCTATTTAATGTTGTTGATGTCGTTTATTTTAAGATTTTCTCTATATAAAAAGATTATAAATAATATATTAGATACATACATACATACATACATACATATATATAGTCGGGGTGGATCCGGGTTGGACCGACCCAAAACTCTCAGGACCGAGAACCAACCCGCCAGTGCTAGTCCAAGAATTCAAGGACCAAGGACCGATCCAGTCTCCTTGGAAACCGGACTAGGACCGGTAGGGTTGGGCTGGTCCAAGGTCAGTCCAAGGTTGACCCTGGGTTGATGCTTACCCCTAACTAATACTTCTTAAAAAACCCATGAAAGCTAGTTTAATTGTGACAATTTAATCCTTGCGAAGGTTTGAAAACAAAACATTCAAAGAGCAATGTCTGATTCAAATACTTTTCGTTTCCCACTAAGATGATCACCAGCGTATTTGTGTGTCTTAGCTAAATCCTCTAGAATGAAATATAAAGGTTGATGGGTGTTTGCACAAAGAAAAACAGATAAATTTTGCAAGGCAAATCCACATGATTGAACAAACCTTGGTTTTCATTCTACATTTCACATCATTCAATAGTTGGATTATGAGTGACAACTCGCCGGCGAGTCAATATCCGCAAATCCAAGGAACGCAATGACATCCGGCATCCAGAATTTTGTCATGCCTGCCAAATTTTTTATGGATTGCTACCGTTGATTTGTGAACCTGAATGTAGTAGCACAGGTTACACATATTCTCTGTATTTCAATTGCATCCTATAGAAAGCATGCTAGCGGTGAGCACCCAAATTGTACACAAATGAAGAAAGAAAGAAAGAAAAGAAGAAGTACCTTGACTAAAAGGCCGACTGCAAGAGGAGATGTACAGTCCACTAAGCTGAGGGAACGAGCGAGTGACTAGAGTTTTCTTCTTCTTTCTACGTACTGAAAGAGGACATTACAAAAAAGCGACACACAAGTTCAACTACAAAATGGCAAAGCAACAGAGGAAGTAGAGCAAAGCAAGCAAAGGTGCAAGCAAGAAGAGAGAAACGCCAAAGGAACGAGCAAGCAACTAGGGTTTTCTTCTTCTTTCTGAGAGGGAAGATTACGAAAAAGCGACACACGAGTTCAACTACAGAAGTGATTCCCACCAGGTACTTACACACGTATGCCCCGCAACAAATAAACTCAACATCTGACATAATAGAAAGTAGGAGGCATATTTTAAGCATAGAAATTTCGATTTATCCTGCATGGTGACTAAGCGCACTCCAGTTTTTCTGTCATCAGCTGAGAACCATTTAATGACCCTGCAACAACTTGTGCCCCTCAGTCAATACACATTCGAGCATGGGGGTTTGGGGTAGGGACGATTTAATTTCACGAGTAGGTTTCGACTCTCATACCCTGTAAGGAGGCAGGACAAAAGTCTGAGAGTGAGAGTGAGAGTGAGAGTTAGAGTAGGAATAGAGTAGGACCGACGAAAAAAAAAAAATCAATACACAATCCAAAGCCAAACATGACTAAATCGATCATTTGCCGAACAAGCCCCCTAGAAGCCCCCAACACTACCAAACCCGCGATGAGGAGGAGGTTGCTCCTCCCTAAAGAAGGCAGAATCAACTCGTGTGGCACAAGACTCGCGATGCTACGCATCAATGGCGTGCATGCAAGCCAACATTACTGGATTTTAAGACCCATTTCGCGTGTTTCACACGTGCACAAAGAGGAGCATACCTCTTAACAATCGTACCCTCTCCCTCCTCCTCGAGCTTGCTTTGCCAACTAGGGTCAAGCCGTTAGAAATCTGCCTCATGGATTTGGAAAAGCTCCCCGTTTCGTCAGCTCAAATCGCAGCCAATTCCGAACTAGCTTGCGAAGAAGAAGAGGAGAAGGAGAGAGCGTGGGTGAAGAGAGAGAGTGAGTTGGCAGAGGCCGTCAGGGAGGGGAGACGTACAGTCAAGGGCGAAAATTTAAAAAAAAAAAAAAAAACAAGAAACTGTACGTCCAAATACCAGCTAAAGTCTGAAGACCCATATGTATACTCAAAGCGGCCTATATTCTGACAAGATGCAGGCTGATGGCCGACGTAGCACGAGATTTGCATGCAATTCATTTTGAAACGAAATGGGTTCCAATTTGCATCGGCCCACGTGCTGGCATGTGATGGGGTAACAAACCCCGGGATTGAAATTTGAATGAGTATGTTCGTTCATTAAAATTTTGTTGTGCCTATTTTCAATTAGGAAGGGTTGACATTTAACTAAGATGGTAAGTCAAGAGTTCATTTTAATATCACCAAAATTTCAATTTCTAGAATTACCCACTTCACGTATTGTATTTTCATAATGCATTTTCCTCAATTATAATTTCCTCAAACCAAATCATTTTATTTTATTTACTAAATTAAAACTTATTTTCTTCGTTGCTCCCCCTCTCCATTCTCGCCGTTTATTTTAAGGTTTTCTCTATATTAAAAAATTATAAATGATATATTTACCAAAAAAATTATAAATAATATTATATATATATATATATATATATATATATATATATATATATATATATTATATAGTCAGGGTTGGTCCGACCCAGAACTCTTAGGACCGATGACCAACCCGTATAGTGTTGATTTAGGAATTCTATGACCAAGGACCGACCTAGTCTCCCTAAGAACTGGACTATGACCGGCAGGGTTGGGTAGGTCCAGGGTCGGTCCAAGGTCGACCTTGGATTGATGCTTACCCCTACTTCCATCATCATTGATTCTCTTCAACTTAGCTAAGTCTGGCTCTGATACCAATTATTGCGGAAAGCAAGCGATTGAATAATAATATAGATAGAAGAAGAGAATATATCGAACAAAATATTTATGTGATTCAGTTATACATATTTAAGTCTACAGAGAGTAGCGATGAATCCTCTAAAGATCAAGTAATACAGTGGAGATTACATACTCGAGTCACTTAAATACTCTAAGTGTTTCCCAAGCCTCAATTACATCTAATAACACATACAGTGTTTAAGCCCTGCAAATCCTCATGAAATAATCTCTAAATCTCACAAAGAATTAAGCGAATCTTATGCAAGATTTAATCAACTATGAGCACTTGAATTCTTGTATGTAATTTGCCGAAGAAAGACCCATAAAACTCACTGCTAAGCACTTGTATCGGCACTTCAAGTTTTCTCTCTTTCTTTAGACGTAAACAACACACGACTATGCTTTGATCAACAACGGCGCATCATTGTATTTGCAAGCTAATAAAATAGCTCATATAATCAGTGAAGGATCTTTACCAAATCCAAGTGGGAGTCCATTTCTCTAATTTCCTGTTTTGCTTTCCGTGGACCAACTGGAAGTAGGAGTTATTTTCCTTTTCCATTCTTTCTATGACCCATGCTGACCGAGTCCAAGTCCAACACAAAGTCCATGTTGGACTTTTCAGTTTGAGAACAGAAACTCCGATTCTTATATGAAATATGCTTCAACAAACTCATGTCCATTCAAAACTAAACTTATACATTGTAAACCGTCACTTCAATGCCAAATAATTTTAATATTTTTCAGCATTCTTTATTCGAATTAGGTTTTATATGATAGGCTCAAACTTGAGATATATTTTACCAATCCCCGTGATTAAATTAGGTTGATGTTGTAAAAAGATGAATCAAACGATTAATAATTTCACGACACGCGAACCCCTGGAGTGCCAAAAGTTGGCACGAAAGGACACTTAAGTGCCAAAAGTTACGAAAGGTACACTTAAGTGCCAAAATCGGAGCAAAATGGATCACTTGAGTGCCAATCTGGCGAAAATCCGGCCAAAACACTGACGTGGCAATTTTCCGGCGAGACAAAAACAAAACGGCGTCGTTTTAATGTTGACGTGGAAAAAAATAATATAAAAATTAATTAAATTAAATTTAAAATTAAATTTATTTTAAACATTTAAAAAAACAATTTTTAATATTAAAATTTAAAAATTTTAAAAATTTTAAAAAATAAATAAATAAATAAATAAATGAGGGGGTTGGATACGGCCGAGGGTGGGCCCTCATTTACGCCGCCGCCGCCGCCTCGCCGGCGGCACCTTGGTGGGGGCAAGGGTCGGCGGGGGTCGTCGGGTCTGGCCGGGGGGCGACCCCGGCCGACCGGCGGCAAGGGCCCGCGAGCCCTCGCCGGATCGGGCGAGGGTCGGCGGCCCTCGCCCGGCCGGGCCAAGGGTCGCCGGCGGCGGGGTCGTTGGCGACCCTTGGCCCGGCCGGGCGAGGGTCGGCGAGGGCTTGCGGGCCCTCGTTGCCGGTCGGCCGGGGTCGCCGGCCCCGGCCGGGCTCGGCGACCCGGCCGACCCTTCCCCCGGCCGGGGCATCGAGCCCCTCCTTTTTTTTTTTTTTTTTTTTAAGTTTAAATCTAATTTTCTTGAATTTTTTAATATTAATATTAATATTTTTAAATATTTTAAGTAAATTTAGTTTTAAATTAAATTTAATTAATTTTTACATTAATTTATTGCCACGTCAACGCAAAAAACAGCGTTGTTTTTCACTATTTGGCCACATCGGCACGCAAAACGGCGTCGTTTTGCACTTATTTCGCCGGAAATTGTCCACGTCGCACTTTGGCCGAATTTTGGCGGAGTGGCACTTAAGTGTCCCATTTCTTTTGAATGTGGCACTTAAGTGTACCTTCGTAACTTTTGGCACTTAAATGTCCCTTCGTGCCAACTTTTAACACTTGAAGCGTTCTTCCGCCATAATTTCACTTTTGTGAAGGTTATGATTTTTAATGTAGAATTTAATTATGCACATGTTCCCAGTATTAGGAAACCCTAAGAGGACACACCATGCCCTTCAAATAAGTTAAGTTCCTAGTTAACAAGTATTGTCAATTCGTTCTACTTTATAGTTTTAAGTCCATGATCAAAATCATTGGTTTGCAATTCAACCCGCATTCAAGGCCGAACAAGCTTTAGTGTTTAATGTAAAAATTAGGTTCACCAGGATATTAATTAATAAATGCAATTTTATAGGGATTAGAGATCAATTCCAAAAATCCACCTGAGAATCGAATGGGACCAACAGTCAGGGCAATGGAACCAACAAGATGTTTCCGATTCCAATTTTTCATAACCAATCCTTAATGGGCTGTTTTCGGTTCCAAGGTGGTTCTTAGCCAAAGCTACAAACATCCATCTGGAGCATGCTCACCCCTATTAGGTCGTCTATATTGTTTAAAATAATTAGTTGGCGGAATATATTTATATTGTCAATGACAATTTAGATCCATTTAATTTTTTCTTTTTTGTGTAAGCAATACATGCGATCATTTTCTAAAAGAATATTTTCCAAATCATTCATATTTCGCGAAACAAACATATTTTTTGAGTTGTGATTCTTGGGCTTTGGTTTAGTACTCAATCACGTTTGCAAATGAGAAACGCGGATGATATGAATTTGGTCATTATTGTTATAGAAGCAAGATGGTATTGGAAAAGAGGAGAGATGGTAGATATGTGTAAATAAAATGAGATTTCACCTTCCATTTTGAGTTGTGCAGATCAGCAAGAGTGGTCTACTGCCCTCGTGAAGCAAATCGAGCGGCGGATTGGCTGGATAAAACACATGAAGCCAAAAAACTTCCTCTAAATTGAGTGAGCTACCCTCCTTTATCCTTCTTGGAAATTCTATATTCGGAATTTTATCCATCAATATCTTGTAAGACTTGTCTATTTCTATGAATGAATGCAACATCTACCTTTGATAAAAAATAAAAAAAAACCTTCCATTTTGAGAAAATTCCGTAAAAGGAAATGAGCAAATTATATTTTCCTCTTTTTCATGTCGAAATCATCTCAAACCACTTCATGGTCTCATTCCCAATTTGGATTTAGCTCTAACTTAGATGACTCTACGTTCAGCGTGTTCCCAACCCATTTTTCTAAATCATTTAAACCAAATTTCGCTTGATACCAATTACAATCCAACTGTGTCACAAATACTAATCATATTTAATCTATGTACAACGGAGCCCACGAGGTGATTTGATGTGAGAACATAAAACGCCATCGGCATTTTGAAACTACTCAAATTCAAGCTAATTACACATATCCATCTTGCTTTTTATTATCATCGAATCACCCATTTCCAAAAACACTAGATAATAACACGACCAATTGCTTAAAATCACGTTTTTTTTTTTTCCCTTATTCTAGATATTAAAAT
Organism: Eucalyptus erythrocorys; assembly: GCA_014182555.1. Taxonomy (NCBI): domain Eukaryota; kingdom Viridiplantae; phylum Streptophyta; class Magnoliopsida; order Myrtales; family Myrtaceae; genus Eucalyptus; species Eucalyptus erythrocorys. The sequence goes on from CM024602.1 coordinate 17,003,577, forward strand.
GATCAAATACCAGATCATCGATTCTCCATCAAAAACCGTTCATTTCCTTTCCATACACACGCACACATATAAAGAAAAAAAAAAAAAAGAGAAAAAGAAAAACGAAGCACGCGCGCGGTCCCGAAATCGCAAATCCCCGCACGCGCCGTGCGATTCAATCTTCTTCCATTTTTTGGGAAGCGAAAAGAAGGGGAAATTACGATGGCGGCTTCGTTTTCCCTCCCTTTTTGAAAACCCTCAAACCTCCGCTCCCTCCTTCCCCTCCTCCCTCCTTCCCCTCAAAAACCCCCAAATTCCTCCGCCAAAAACAAACCCTCGAAATTCCCCTCCCCCCCGGTCCGCGAAATCGCCGATCGCGCTCTCTCTCTCGCCCTCCGCCGCCCTCCGCCGCCGCAATTCGCCTCCGCCCCTCCGCCGCGCCGATGGCGGAGCTCCAGGCCCCCGAAACCCTAGCCTCCCCCGGCCCCCTCCTCCCCCGCCGGATCCTCGGCCCGTTCGAGGCGCCGTCCCCGCCCGACGGCCGCGAGCCGCCTCCTCCTGCGCCGAGCGACGGCGACGAGGAGGATGAGGAGGAGGAGGACGAGTCTTTTCCGGACGAGATGGAGGAGGACGGCCGCGCGCTGAGCCCGTACGCGACGGCGGACGAGGAGGAGGTGGAGAAGGAGTTCTCGCCGGAGGAGAACCGGTACTGCTGCTACAGGCGGCGCGAGCTGAGCTGGTGGTCGCCGTGGTACCCGCGGAGGCGGATGATCTGCGGCCCGCCCTTGCTTCTCCCGGCGCCCCCCGTCCCCGAGATCGTGCCTTCTGGAGTGGTGCGTCGCTCGGGTTCATATTTAGAAATTCGTTTTTCCTGTGATTTTTTCGGAGCGAGAGTTCGTTAGGATCTACGAGGCTCATTTCTGGAGCTCGAGTTTAATGCTGCGATTTGGTTTTCCTTTTTGTGTCGGAGTTGCTGCAGGGCGCAGGGCTTACTAATTTGGGGTTCACGTGCTTCTTGAATGCGGTTATGCAATGTCTCACTCATACTGTGCCGCTTGTCCAAGCGATCCGCGGCTTCGACCATGCCGATCAGTGCGATCGTAAGTTTTTATGGTCCGGTTCGTTTACTGCTTGATGCGGTGAATTTGTAATTCGTTTGAGTGGCCACTGAGCGGTTGCGGTTTTGGAGTTTTCAGGAGGCAAAGAGGGCTTCTGCGTCCTGTGCGTTCTGCGCAACCACATCGAACTCTGCATATCTTCTTCTGGCAGGATAGTTTCTCCATTCAAATTAGTCCACAATCTGAACAGTATCCTTTCCCTCCCGCTGTGTAGATGCTGCTTCTATGTTTCCCCCACTTTAGATATTGCTGCTAAAATATGGAAGGATATGTGGTCAGATCAATTGAATATTTAAATAAGTGGACTGCTTTATGCATAGCTCTCACTAATCTCAACATTCAAATTTGATCCTGTTGCTTCTTTTTATAAACAAAATGGTACAAACACTTTGTACCCTTAGTATTTAGCATATTTTGTTGCTGTGAAGCTGGAGCTGAGTCCACTTTCACAGTGGAAAGCTTAGCAATAATGAATTGTGGTACTGTGATTCTTGACTCGAGAGCACCAGATATATCTTCTGATTTTCAGAGGTATCAACAGGAAGATGCTCATGAATTTCAACAGGCCTTGTTGGATAGACTCGAAAGGTGCTGTTTAGATTCAAAAGCAGAGGATGAAGTGTCTGCAAGAAGCAATATTGTGGATCAGGTTTTTGGCGGTCGTCTTGTGAGCAAAGTATGGACAGGAATTTGCTCTTTATTGTCATTTTTCCTTTCGTCCTGAATGCAGTCTCGTTATAATTTGGTTGCTGACTCTGTACAATACTGTGTCTACTACAGCTACAATGCTGCAGTTGTGGACACTGCTCCTACACTTATGAGCCCCTTATTGACCTGAGTCTGGAGATTGAACATGTGGCCAACCTTTCAGCTGCTCTAGAATCTTTCACTAATGTAGAGAAGATCGAAGATCCCGAGACAAAGTTCAGATGTTCAAACTGCAATCAAGAAGTGTCGATGGAGAAGCAGCTTCAGCTGGATGAGGAACCCTCAGTTGCTGTATTCCATTTGAAGCGATTCAAGAGTGATGGTTTTAATGTTGAGAAGATAGATAAGCATGTGGATTTTCCTTTAGAGCTTGACCTGCAGCCTTATACTGGTGGCAGTCGGGATCATAATGTGAGTATTGGTTGACTATTCATGCTGACAAATTTTTTTAGCTAGGGTTTTGGTTGTCAGTTCTACTTAGTCCTTTTCCACTAACGAGTTCTGGTATTTTGGGTTTTACCTGAAGCGATGTCTTATACATGTCAGTTGAGTTTCATCATTAGGCCTGTTAACTTTATGGATGGGTATGCCTGACGCGATTTCTTACACATGTCAGTTAAGTTTCATCCTTAGGCCCGTTAACTTTGTGGATGGGTGGGTATGTTTAATAAGGACAGGATTATGAGAAACCTTGCATGACTTTGTAACATGTTGACTGGTTTGTGGACTTTTGTGTTGCTCTCACCTTGATTGTCAAGAGATGCTGATGGATGGTCCATTCATGAGCATGACTTTTTTTTGGGCGTTTTTTGTCAAATATATGTTATGCTATAGATAAGGCTTTCCAACTTCCAAGTATAAACCTTCAATTCTCTTGCTTACCATCTTTCTCTGTAATAGGTGGGAATCAAGTATCAACTCTATGCTGTTGTGGTGCATATCGGAATTTCACCCACTTCTGGGCATTATTTTAGCTTCGTTAGGTCTTCTCCTGGGACATGGCATAGGTTTGATGATGCTGAGGTACTTCATCATTCTCTTCATAAATTTAGTTTAGCTAACATTTGCTTCTTATATCCTCGATTCGTTTTTATTTTTGGCTTAAGTAGTATTAACTGTGAACTTTGCCAATCTGCTGCATTCACTCTAACCCAACTGGGGACAAAAAAGCAGATGTTCCTTTGGTCAAAATTGACCTTTGTTTTTCACCATTTGGAGAGAGTTGTACACTTCCTGAATTGATTAAATACAAAAAGGTCATGCAATCTTTTGCAGGTCCAGAAGGTCCAGGAGGATCTTGTGTTAGCTCAGGACGCCTACCTTCTATTTTACACAAAGCAGGGCACACCTTGGTTTTCTAGTTTGATGGAGGCACAGAAACCAAATTTAAATCCAGACTTGTCTGACGCGTCACCCACATCGGTGTTGGATAATCTGGATGCGCCTTGCACTTCATCCCCTGGCGTGGCTGATATTGACAAGCCCATATTTTGTGAACCTTCTCATGTTTCCGGTGAAGATGCCCCCTCATATCCTGGAAATGGTTCTGGGAATAATAGCTGTTGCGAAGTTACAGGTGGTGCCATAGTAGCCACTCTTCCGACATTCAATCAATATTTGGGGGAAAATGAGGTGGTTAATGACTCCAGAGATGACGTAGCCATGTTTGAGGCTCCTTTGAGTTCTGATGAGCGTAATTGTCATGGTGAAACTTCATTTAGTGGGAGGGGAGAATCCACAACCTCCTTTGGTGGGAACATCTGTGACCCTGAAAGTCAGGGTTTGGTGAACAATGATGGTTTTCGTCCTCTGACACCCATTCGATCTCCATCTCCCAGTCCCGCATCTCCAGATACTTATGCCAGGAAATTGTCAGGTAAGGGATGGTTGCTTTTCAACAAACTGCAGAAGATAAGAATAATTTGCTTCAATAAACTGCAGCACATGATCATCTGATTGATTCATTGTTTTCAGGAGCAAGTGATGGCAATTCGCATCTTCTGAAACCACATCGGGTGACTTGTAAACAACAATCGAGTAAAGCTTTGGACGATCCAAAGCGAAGGGAAGCTATTCGGTACATAAGGCAAATGCCTTCTTCAAGGGGTCTTAGATTGTACCAGGCTGTGCTGGGTCCGCAAAGTCCTGGTGTTTCGAAAAAGAAGATGGACAGAAGAAGAATGAGAGCATCTCCATGTAAGAGGACTAGCCCTCCAAGTGCTCGCCCCAGGTCTAGTCATGTGCACTCCGTTGCAGCTCGAACTCGTTGATAGCTTGGGTTGGGGTATTGACTGAGAGCTCTCTGACTTTGAAGGTGATGCCAAGTGGGCAAGGACCAAGTTTTCTTATTGTTCTTTGGTTATATGTTCTTTTTTGTTATGGAGACAGTAGGTTGCTCTATTTGGCATCTTATGTATATGCTAACTACTGCATTGGAAAACCAAAGTAGTTAAAAGTTTCATTTTGTCCCCTTTCTTCAGTTGGATATCACGAAGAGTTCTTATAGTTAATAATGGCGAGAATAACAAACGCATTAGATGTTGAATTTGGTCGAGTACATTGATCGTGTGGTTCCTTGAGCGGTGTACCACTGGCGAACGAGGCTCCTGCCCTTGTTAGTCCTGCTGAAAACAACTTAAGGTGCTAAATCGCAAGCATCGCGTGGATGCAAGTACCGTGCGTGGATGCAAGTACCGTGCACATGTGTAGTCCTGCGGTCTGGAATTTTTCATTTGCGATTATATTGATGGCAAAAACCAACTAAAACTCGTGCCTCCCTGGCAAAATTGCCATTTGCATATCAAAACCGAGAACTGAAACGAAGCTGCATACCTGTCGGAGCAGCTTGTCGAACAGGTAAAGCAGCTTGTCGAACAGATAAAACGAAGAGGGAAACTGGGGGAACTAATAAAAAAGGAATTTAAGTTCTTCATCCGACGTAAACACGAAATGAGACTACACATCCATGACTAGCAAGTACATCTTGCCTCGATACAACAGATTAATAAATTGACCAACCCTCTTCTTCATCGAATTAATCTGATTTTTGTAATTTATATGGCAAGAAAAGGCTTCCCTCTTCGCATGCAATAACCTTGTGAAAGCATCCTCAAGGAATGTAGCCACCGCCATGGCCGCCGCCTTCCCCACTACCAGCCAACCGCCACAAGCTGCTCCACCACTACCGTAGGCCCCTCCACCACCTCCGCCAGAGCCACCTCCAACACCTCCAACGTGTCCACCACCAGCTGCACCCCCACCAGCTCCTCCTCCGCTGCCATTTCCACCACCAGATGCTCCTCCAGCATACCCTGCTCCCCCTCCTTCTCCACTCCCTCCACCACCTCCATATCCACCAGCGCCGGCTCCTCCAGCACCGTAGCCACCGCCGGCACCACGTCCTTCTCCACCTCCATAACCTGCACCTCCAGCGCCGGATCCACCACCTCCTCCACCACCACTTCCACCTCCGCCTCCTCCAGCATAACCACCTGCACCGTATCCAGCACCACATCCTTCGCCACCCCCACTTCCGTATCCTGCGCCATGTGCGCCTCCTGCACCGTAAGCAGCTCTGCCGCCCTACCACCACCACTGCCACAACCTTGTCCTCCACCAGCTCCTCCATAGCCTCCGCCACCACCCTCTCCACTGCCACCACTGCTCGGATATACCGTCATGCCACCTACAGCTCCATAACCGCCGCCTCCCCCCATTCCACCTCCACCACCATAACCAACAACAACAGGAACGTGTCCCACCGTCTCAGGAAGAGTAAGGAGCTCTTCTGGCGGAACTTATGCCCAAACCAGACACTAGCACAAACATGGCAATGCAATAGAATTCGTGGGTAGCCATGGGAATGTGTGTTCAAATCCCACAAAATTGAGTTCAAAATGCAAGAACCGGGGAGGTATTTATAAGCAAATAGATGGGGTCCGAAAGCGTATTTTCACTGTGTAAAAGAGTGGTCGAAGTACATGGAAAGGAGAAGCCCCACGGAAAAATGGGCGGTCCAATACAAAGACAGACTCAAGTATCATTTCACTCTTCGCACACTCTGCTACTAGAAGACCTAATGCTCAGTATGGTTTTGCTGTCTCCCCTATTGGATTGTTATGATATATACCATGATGTACGTGGACTGTTTTGTCCATCCAAGTTTATGGTGTAAGCAAGTGTTAAATTACCTTATCCTTCACAAAGATTTACGAACCATCTTTAGATAGGATGGATATCTGACAAGGAATAATCCCTTTTCACACTTGTGGCTGAGAACACACCACTATGCGGGCATGTCTTAGAGTTCGTATACGTATGATGGTTGATGGTGTGCAATGACAATCAGCTATACTGAAGAATCTTGAGCACTTCTTGTATGATTGAATCTGCTGTATGTGGTTTATAATGCATTATATGCTCTCTTAAGGGTTTCACAGATGAACTTCAAGAGGAGATGATGATTGAGGATAGCGTACTGTCCAGTGCTATAGTCTTTCAAACTATTCATATATCTTTCTTCTGTATTAAAACCAAACTTGAATAAATCGCGAAAAAGTCTATGTTTCGAAACCTATGTTTGTTAATGATTCTGGAAGGAAGTTTTAAACCTTGCTAGTTAACTTTGTTCTCTTAAGCTGAATTGCAATCATCAGACCTACACTGATGGCATAGAAGAAAACGTAAATCTCACACATCGAGTAATGTCAGCAGTACAGCAAGTTGCCTGCTTAATGTTTTTCAAATCATGTGATGGATACTTGCATTGTTTAAATGATAATATATGCATAGGATTTGTGGATTCTGAAGTGGACCACATTGACTTGTAACATTAATCAATGTGGAGAATAAATATAGGAATTTTGTGCTGATCACAAACCAACACAGGAATCAGGATAGCTGATAATTGGAACATGGTTTTCATATAAGAGTCCTTTGCTTGTTACTGTACCTTAAGATCTGTCTCCATTAGCTCATGTAATCACATGAATAATTGCTTGTTTTATATTAGACCAGTGCAACAATTTGAGATTCAGCATTCTCGCAGCTTCTCAGTTACTGTTTTGGGAAATACAATGAGATCAACAGAAGTCAAATGGCATAAACCTATCTATGCAAAAAGATGCAAAAAATGCATCCACCATTCCTCCAATCCTATTGTGTTTGGGGAAAAGTTGTTTGATTCAAAATAATGGATGATACAGAAAAATAGATATGCATAATTAAAAGTTGGAAACCATAGTATGTCTATGTGTATGAAAAGGATGCAAATTGCATGGCTGGATGAATCTAGTATGAAGTTGATCTGCTATTCCTGTGGTGCTATTGTGATTGGGGCAAAAACAGTTGATTAAGTCAAACTAATGGATGATACTGAAAAAATAATCCAAAAAAATTTGACGGTAATCATGAAGGCGTTTATCAAGGCAACAAGTTTTAGCCCTCTTATGTGGCATTTAGGTAAGCCTTCCATGTGATGCAATCAATTAGTGTTCTCAGGTATGATGCTGCCATCCAACCAAGCATTTATCTTGTAACAACTTTATCTGATATAGAGGCATAGCATACAAAAGCAGTTGCAAAATGATATTATTCTCTACAGCAACAGTGCATCCATGTAAGAGGACTAACTCTGCGAGTGCTTGCCTCAGGTCTAGTCATGTGCACTCCGTTGCAGCTCGGACATGTTGATAGCTTGGGTTGGGGAATTTTGTCTGAGAGCTCTCTGCTGGACTTTTAAGCGGATGCCAAGTGTGCAAGGACCATCATCTCTTATTGTTCTTGGAACATGGCTTTATGTTCTTTTTGTTATGGAGACAGTAGGTTGCTCTATTTGGCATCTTACGTATATGCTAACTGCTGCATTGGAAAACCAAAGTTATTGAAGTTTCAAGCTGAGAAAAAGAACTTGCCCGTCCCTTTTCTATAGTTGAATATCACGAAGAGATCTTGGTTCAAGAACGTGAAATAACCAAAGCTTTAGATCCTGCATTTAATCGACTGCATTGATGGTGTAAATTCTAAAGCGGTACCACTGGTGGACGAAGCTCATGCCCTTGTTTGTCCTGCTGAAAGCAACTTCAGCTGCTAAATTGCAGGCATCACCTCAATGCAGGTGCTGCATAATTACTTAGGCTAGTCATTCGGGATTTTTCATTAAGGATAGAAGTTATGGAAGAAACTGAGAATAAGCTTGTGCCCAACCGGCAATATTGCTATTTGAATGTCATTCTTTGACTTCTGATTTTTTGGATGGTCTTGGTTTCATTTGCCACGGAAAGGCCACGGAAATGTAAATGCTGCATAAAGGTCCTGACCATTCTTGAACGGAAGCCTCTTGTGAGTGTAGCTTGTTGTAAAAGTGAAAGAAGATGGCAAATACGGAGAGCTAATAAAAAGAAATTTAAGTTCTTCATTCAACTTAAACGGGAAATGATTAGCAGATACATCTTGCCACGATACAATAGATTAATATGTCCTCTTCCTAACCAGATTAATCTTATTTTTGCGGTTGTTTTTGTGGCAAGAAAAGGCTTCTCTCTTAGCATGCAATGACCTTGTGAAAGCGTCCTCAAGGAATGTAGCCACCGCCATGGCCGCCACCTTCCCCGCCACCAGCACCACTGCCATAAGCTGCTCCACCGCCACCATAGGCCCCTCCACCACCTCCACCAGAGCCACCGCCACCGCCTCCGGCATGTCCACCAGCAGCAGCACCCCCACCAGCTCCTCCTCCACTGCCATATCCACCACCAGATGCTCCTCCAGCATAGCCTGCTCCCCCTCCTCCTCCACTCCCTCCACCACCTCCATATCCACCAGCACCGGCTCCTCCGGCACCATAGCCACCGCCGGCACCACCTCCTTCTCCGCCTCCATAGCCAGCACCTCCAGTGCTGGATCCACCACCTCCTCCACTACCACTTCCACCTCCGCCTCCTCCAGCATAACCACCTGCACCATATCCAGCACCACCTCCTTCGCCACCCCCACTTCCATATCCTGCGCCTTGCGTGCCTCCTGCACCATAAGCAGCTCCACCGCCACTACCGCTACCACCACCACCACCGCCACCATATCCTCCAGCAGCTCCTCCATAGCCTACGCCACCACCCTTTCCACCGCCACCACCACTTGCATATCCCGTTGCACCACCTACAGCTCCATAACCGCTGCCTCCCCCAGATCCACCTCCACCACCGTAACCGACAACAACAGGAACATGTCCCACTGTCTCAGGAAGAGTAAGAAGAGCTCTTCTGGCAGAACTTAAGCCTAGAACAGACACTAGCACAAACAAGGTAATGCAATAGAATTTGTGGGTAGCCATGGGAATGTGTGTTGAAATCCCACAACCTTGAGTTCGAAGTGCAAGAATTGGGCAGGTATATATAAGCATATCGATGGGGTCCAAAAGTGCGTTTTCACTGTTTAAAAAAGTGGTTGAAGCGCATGGAAAAGAGAAGCCCACAGAGCAATGGGTGGTCCAATACAGAGATAGACTCAAGTATCAGTTCACTCTTTGCACACTCTGCTAGCAGAAGACCTATTGTGCTTTTGCTGTCACCCATATTGGATCGTCATGATATGTACCACGATGTACATGCACTGTTTTGTCCATTTAATTTTATGGTGTAAGCAAGTGTTAAATTATCTTATCCTTCATAAAGATTTGTGAACGATCTTTAGGTAGGATGGACATCTGACAAGGAATAATCCCTTTTCACACCTGTGGCTGAAAACACACCACAATGTGTGCATGTATCAAAGTTTCTATACGTATGAAGGCTGATGGAGTGCAATGACACAATTGGCTAATACTGAAGAGATTCTGAGCACTTCTTGTATGATTGAATCTACTATATGTGGTTTCATAATGCATTATATGCTCTCTTAACGAGTTCACACATGACCTTCAAGAGGAGATGATCAAGGGGAGCGTACTGTCCAGAGCAATAGTCTTTCAAACTATTCATATATCTTTCTTCTGTTCTAAAACCAAGTATGAATGGATCATGAAAAGTCTATGTTTCAAAACCTACGTTTGTTAATGATTCTGGAAGGAAGTTTTAAACCTTGCTAATTAACTTTGTTCTCTTAAGTTGAATTGCAATAATCAGACCTACACTGATGGCGTAGAAGAAGACATATCTCACACATCGTGTCATCAGCTCATCAGCTCTTCAGTAATGTCAGCGATACAGCAAGTTGCCCACTTAATGTTTTTCGAATCCCATGATGGATACTTGCATCGTTTAAATGATTATTTATGCACAGGATTTATGGATTTTGAAGTGGACCACATTGCTTTGTCACACTAATTGATGTAGAGGATAAATATATGAATTTTGTGCTGATCGCAAACCTACTCAGATACCAAGATAGCTTTGATCAGAATTTGGTTTTCATGTGAGAGTCCTTTTCTTTTTATTGTAGCACAAAATTTGTCTCTATTAGCTCATTTGTTACATGAATAATGGCTTGTTTCGTATTAGACTGGTGCAATGATTTGAGATTGGCATTCTTGCTGATTGTCAGTCACTGTTTCGAAAAATACAATGAGATCAACAGAAATCAAATGGCATAAACTTATCTACATGAAAAGATGCAAAAATATGTCCACCATTCCTTCAATCCTATTGTGTTTGGGGAAACGTTGTTTTGTTCAAAATAATGAATGATCTGAAAAATAAATCAGCATAATGGAAAGTTGGAAACCATAGTATTTCTATGCATATGGAAAGGATGCAAATTGCATGGCTGGATGAATCCAGTATGAACCTGATTCACTGTTCCTGTAATTCTATTGTGATTCAAGAAAAATCAGTTAATTAAGTCAAACTAATGGATGATACTGATAAATAAATCAGATTAATGGAAAGATGGGAATCATGGAGTTGTAAGTTTTGATTCATCAAGGCGATGAGTTTAAACCATCCAATGTGGCCATTAGGTCAGCTTCCATGTGAAGCAATTAATTAGCGTTCTCCAGTGGGATTGTTCCATTTAACCAAGCATTTGTCTTAGTAACAACGTTAAGCTGATATAGAGGCATAGCATAATTAAGCAGTTGCAAAATGATATCATTCTCAACAGCAACAGTGCATACTTGTAAGAGGACTAGCCCTCCTAGTGCTCGCTACTGGTCTCGTCATGTGCAATCCTCTGTTGCAGCTTGGACTCATTGATAGCTTGGGTTGGGGGATTTGGCCAAGCGGGCTAGGACCATCTTCTCTTATCGTTCTTGGGAACTTGATTCAATGTCCTTTTTCTTATGGAGACAGCAGGTTGCTGTATACGGCATCTTATGTATAAGCTAACTCTCGCATTGGAAAACCAAAGTAATTCATGTTTTAAACTGCGAAAGAGAACTTGCCTGCCCCTTTTCTTCGGTCAGATATTGCGAAGAGTTCTTGGTTCATGATGGTGAGAATAACGAAAGCATTAGATGCTGAATCTGATCACCTGCATTAATCGTGTGGATCCCACACGGTTACCGCTGGCAGATGAAGCCCATGCCCTTGTTTGTCCTACTGAAAGCAGCTTCAGGTATCAAATTGCAAGCATTGTCTCAATGCAAGTGCCGCGCAATTACTGGGGCCCGTGATTCAGAATTTCTCATTGAGGATTGAGTTGATTGTAGAAAGCAAGAAAAGTTTGTCCACAACTGGCAATATAGCAATTTGAATATCACTATATTGACTTTTAATTTTTCGGATAGTCTTAGTTTCATTCGCCGCGCAAAGGTCTCAGGTTTGCAAATGCTGAATAAAGGTCCTGATCTTTCCTGAACTGAAGCCTTTTGGAGTAGCTTGTTGTGTAGGTGAGAAAAAGGCAAACTAGCGAGAGCTAATAAAGAGACTTTTAAGTTCTTCATTCAACTTAAACACGAAACGAAACACACATCCATGATTAGCAGGTACATCTTGCCTCGATACAGAAGATTAATAAATTGACCAGCCTCTTCTTAACCAAATTAATCTTATTTTTGCGGTTATTTATTTGGCAAGAAAAGGCTTTCCTCTTGGCATGCGATGACCTTGTCAAAGCATCCTCAAGGAATGTAGCCACCGCCATGGCCGCCACCTTCCCCACTACCAGAACCACCGCCATAGGCCCCTCCACCGCCACCATAGGCCCCTCCGCCGCCGCCGCCGCCAGAGCCGCCACCAGCGCCTCCAGCATGTCCACCAGCAGCAGCACCCCCACCAGCTCCTCCTCCACTGCCAGATCCACCACCAGATGCTCCCCCGGCATAACCTGCTCCCCCTCCTCCTCCACTCCCTCCACCACCTCCATACCCACCAGCACTGGCTCCTCCAGCACCATAGCCACCGCCCGCACCACCTCCTTCTCCACCTCCATAACCAGCACCTCCAGCACCGGATCCACCACCTCCTCCACCACCACTTCCACCTCCGCCTCCTCCAGCATAACCACCAGCACCATATCCGGCACCACCTCCTTCGCCACCCCCACTTCCATATCCCGCGCCATGTGAGCCTCCTGCACCAGAAGCAGCTCCACCGCCACTACCACCGCCACCACCACCACCTTGTCCTCCACCAGCTCCTCCATAGCCTGCGCCACCACCCTCTCCACCGCCACCACCGCTCACATATCCTGTCACACCACCTACAGCTCCATAACCGCCGCCTCCCCCTGATCCACCTCCACCACCATAACCAACAACAACAGGAACATGTCCCACTGTCGCAGGAAGGGTAAGAAGAGCTCTTCTCGCGGAACTTATGCCCAAACCAGACGCTAGCACAAACAAGGCAATGCAATAGAATTTGTAGGTAGCCATGGGAATATGTGTTCAAATCCCACAACTGTGAGTTCGAAATGCAAGAACAATGGAGGTATATATAGGCATCTCGATGGGGTCCAAAAGCGCGTTTTCACTGTGTAAAAGAGTGGTTGAAGCACATGGAAAAGAGAAGCCCCACAGAACAATGGGTGGTCCAATACAGAGACAAAGACTCAAGTATCACTTCACTCTTTGCACACTCTGCTCGTAGAAGACCTAATGCTTAGTGTGTGTTTGCTGTCTCCCACAGTGGATCGTCATAATACACACCATGATGTACATCCATTGTTTTGTCCATCCAAATCTATGGTGTGAGCAAGTGTTAATTACCTTATCCTTGATAAAGGTTTATGAACCAGCTCTAGATAGGATGGATACCTGACTAGGAATAATCCCTTTTCACACCTGTGGCTGAGAACAAACCACTATGCATGCATGTGTCAAGAGTTTTTACCTGTACGAAGGTTGTTGGAGTGCAATGATACCAGCCAATACTCACGAGTTGCTGAGCACTTCCAGAATGATTAAATCTACTGTATGAGGTTCCATAATGCACTTTATGCTCTCTTAACGAGTTCTCACATGAACTTCAAGGGGAGATGATGATCGAGGTAGCCTATTGTCCACAGCAAAACTCTTCCAAACTATTCATATATCTTTCTTCTTTTCTAAAATGAAACTTGAATGAATCATGAAAAAATCTACGTTTCAAAACCTTCTATTGTTAATGATTCTGGAAGGATGTTTAAACCTTGTTTGTAAACTTTGTGCTCTTAAGCTGAAGTGCAATCATCACCTCTACACTGATCGCGTTGACGAGGACATAAATCATGCATACAGTTGTTATTGTGATCGGTTCTTTCGTAATGTCAGCAGTACATCAAGTTATCTGCTTAATTTTTTTTTTAAAATCACATGATGGATAGTTGCACGCAAATCCTTGGCATGTGGGGTTGCATACAGAGGATTTGTGGTTTCTGAAGTGGACTGTTGGTTGCAACTTATGCAACCCCAAGATCTCCATAACCAGAACATGAGAAGAAGCAATTGTGAATAGAAGAATTGACGCACCTGATTTAGGATCCATTGTTCTTGAGCGGAAGCGGAGGAAACACAATGTTCCTTGCGCAAATCCTTCTCCTCTATTACCCTCCTGATCACTGGCTCAATGAGGCGGCCTCTCACAATTGACGTTAGAGTAACGTCCCTTAGGTGAGAATATGTGAGATTAGGGCTAGAGGAGAGACTTGAGCACTATTTATAGAGTTTCCGGCCGGTCCCCCTCATTATGGGCCGGGCTCAACTCGGCCCACACTAGCGAGTCCCATATAAGACTAATTAAGAAACCTTCTATCTCACCTAAGACCAAACCCCGTAAAACGGTAAACGTTAAACGGTAAATTACAATAACAATGTCAAAATAATTTGGTCCATAAATCAGGAAAACTCTTACATTCTCCCACTTGGACTATATTAATTGAAATTGTATTGTATGTGCGCACATTGGTCCGAGATAATTCTTAATAGTCAATCCTATCCCATAAAGCCTCCGACACCGAATCATGGCGGTAAGCGCATGTATACACACGAGCCTTCCATGGTCACAAGTGTTTTCAACTTTATTTGATATGGATTTAATATGGTAGTGTGGCAAATGGCTAACATCTCTCATAGAGAGATCCATTTGTCGTCACCATTCTCTTACTTAGGCGACACAAAAGTTTGTGCCACAAGAGAATGAAATTATGGTTCTAATGAACCCACATATGTCTTGTCCTTATGGTTAACCTTTTACAAGAACATATGCACAAGGCTAATAATGAATTGCCCCTAGCCTTCACTCAAGGTAATACCTTGAGAATGATAACAATATATATATATTCAACAAAATAATAAACCATTCAAAATATTGTATTGAATGCAAAAGTTGAAAAATATATATATATATATATATATATATATATCAAAACGTTACTAAATTGTAACAAATGCAGATATAAACTTTATTTCAAGGAAAAAATAAAATATAACTCCCACTAAATGACAGCATCCCAAGATGTTCCTAGGCCCATACTAAGGACATGTCGATCAAACACACATAGGCGTAGGCCTTTAGTTAGTGGATCTGCAATCATATCATCTGTAGAAACATAATTTACGTAACGTCACCATTCTCGCACCGATTCCTTTATAGTCAAAAACTTGACCTCCATGTGTTTAGACCCCTTGAGACTTCTGTTGTTGTTAATAAACAACACTGCAGAATTATTGTCACAATACGGTTGTATGGGTCTATCCACAAAATCAAAAACGATAACTCCCTAATGAGGTTCCGGAGCCAAATAGCCTCGAGTAGCGCTGTAAAACATGCTATGAACTCCGCTTGCATGGTAGAAGAAGATATGGATTTCTGTTTCTCGCTCTTCCATGATACTGCACCTCCTGCCAACATAAATATGTATCCTGTGGTTGACTTTTTGTCATCTTGACAACCAGCAAAATCTGCATTAGAATACCCTACTAGTTGCAAGTCAGGAACATGTCTGTAAATCAGCATATAATCCTTTGTTCTCTTTAAGTACCTTAAAACCTTCTTGGCAGCAACCCAGTGATCGTATCCTGGATTTGTCGATATCGCCTAGAAGCCCAACCGCAAAAGCAATATCGGCCTAGTGCAAACTTGAGCATACATGATACTTCCAAGCACACTAGCATAAGGTACATTCTTCATTTGAGCTTTCTCAAAATCTGAAACAGGACATTGTGAAAGACTCAATTTATCACCTTTAATAACGGGAGCAATTCTGATTTGCAGTCTTGCATACTGAATCTTTCCAAAATACGATCAATATATGCCCTTTGAGATAAGCCCAATGAACGGCATGAGCGATCCCTATGAATTTCAATGCCAAGAACAAAAGACGCCTCACCAAGGTCTTTCATATCAAAATTTTTCGATAACATCCGCTTTGTCTCATGCAAGTAAACCAATGTCACTACTTGCAAGCAAGATATCATCCACATAAAGTATGAGAAAAATATATTTTCTCCCCCTGACCTTGGTGTATATGCACTGATCTACTTTGTTCTCAATAAATCCACATGAAGTGACAACACTATGAAATTTGAAATACCACTTCTTAAAGTTGGAACCAGTGAGAACCTCAATAGTGACGGAGTTACCATTGACAGAAAAGGTGACTGAAAAACAGCAGCATATAACAATTAGCATCATGTGAGTATTGTGTACACAAGTACACATCCAGAGAGTTACATGCAAAATCACATAATCACCTTTGGGCAGAATACATGACATGCAATTGTACACTCCCACATGACAGCGGTCGGAGAATATATTCAAATCTTCGTGAATTCATCACCTTTGGGCGAGAAGAACCACTAAGACTAGACAATCCTCCACCACATCATCATGTATCCCTCCATGAGCTAATACATAATCACCTCCTTTGGGAGTATGACTATGCATTAGACCAAGAGACATCCCAGACAACATACGAGACAGAAATTTCTTAAACCCAATCAAATGTGCCACTTTGGCTGTCACAACTCAATTGAATCCTTGAAACTCTCTCATATCAGGGATATATTTATCTCACACACACCATATACATGTGATTTAATTGTAGTGATAGAGGCACATATCACTCAAATCACATAACATGCTAATTAATATGCCTTATGAATGAACAAAATAGCATACCTGTAACCCAGCACTTGTATTTCTAAAATCACAGAAAAATACAAGAAAAATACGCAAAAAATTCATTTAAAATACACGTATTTAGGGCTTTATATGCAATTTCACATCCATAAAATCATCAAACATATAAAATAAATATGCCACAAGATAGGAAATCCTCATACGAATCCAACGTCGCCAACCACTCGCCGAAAGGAAGCCCCACGCGCCCGCACGCGCCGCCTGAGTGCGCGGCGCGTGGGGCTCACGCGCCTGACGTCAAGCCGGCCATAAAACCGGTCCGACCGGTGACGGTCCGACCGGTTACCCGGTCCGACCGCCCGGTTACCCGGTCCAGCCGCCCAGCTGACCAGACCGGTCAACCGTTGACCGGGTCGGGTCGGACCGGGTCGGGTTGGACCCAGTCGGGTCGGACCCCTGGTCGGGTCGATCCGGTCGGTTCGGATCACGGGTCGGGTCGAAGCCCGGGTCGGGTCGGTCGGGTCGGGTCGGTCGCCGGCCGGTTCGGGTCGGCCGGCCTGCTGACGTCATGGGCTGTCCGCTGACGTCATCGGGTCAGCGACCGGGTCGGGTCGACCCGCGTTGCTGATGTCACCGTGACGTTAGCGGCACGTGTGACGCACGCATCGGGTCTGACCCGGGTCGCTGACGTCACGCCGACGTCGCCGGCCGCGTGGCGTGGCGCGCGCTCGTGTGGGCGCGTGCTCGACGCCCCCAGCGGCGTGTGGCCACGCGTTGGGGCGCGTGCGGCGTTCCACGGCGACGCGCTGCCGACGGTTTTCACCGTCTGATCGAGCCAAGTCCCAATTTGCAATTTAATTTGATTTTTTATTGATCTTTAAATCTCAAAAATCGCAAATTAGGGAAAAAATTATACTAATTAGGGTAAATCAGTATAATTTAGGGCAAATTCGTACAGATTAGGGTAAAACCAATTGCGTTCATATTCTAGGGTTATGGAGGCTCTGATACCACATTGTTGGTTGCAACTCATGCAACTCCAAGATCTCCATAACCAGAACATGAGAAGAAGCAATTGTGAATAGAAGAATTGACGCACCTGATTTAGGATCCATTGTTCTTGAGCGGAAGCGGAGGAAACACAATGTTCCTTGCGCAAATCCTTCTCCTCTATTACCCTCCCGATCACCGGCTCAATGAGGCGGCCTCTCACGATTGACGTTAGAGCAACGTCCCTTAGGTGAGAATATGTGAGATTAGGGCTAGAGGAGAGACTTGAGCACTATTTATAGAGTTTCCAGTGGTCCTCCTCATTACGGGCCAGGCTCAACTCGGCCCACACTAGCCAGTCCCATATAAGACTAATTAGGAAACCTTCTATCTCACCTAACACCAAACCCCGTAAAACGGTAAACGTTAAATGGTAAATTACAATAACAATGTCAAAATAATTTAGTCCATAAATCAGGAAAACTCTTACATGGATCAAAATAATTTAGTCCATAAATCAGGAAAACTCTTACATGGACTGCATTAATTTTGTAACACTAATCAATGTAGAGGATAAATATGTGAATCTGTGCTCTCATTGCAAACCTGCTCAGATATTGGGATGGCTGAAATGATAATATGGTTTTCATGGAAGAGTCCTTCGCTTGTTATTGTACCACAAGATCTGTCCTTTTTAGTCTCATTGATCAAATGAATTATTACCAGTTTCGCATGGGACCGGTGAAATAATTTGAGATTCAGCAGTTTCGCTGCTACCCAATAACTTGTTTCCAGTAATACAACGTGATCAATAGAAGTCAAATGGCATAAAATTATCCATAGGAAATGTTGCAAAATTGCATCCAGCATTTGGTTTAATCCTATTCTGTTTGGGGAAAAGTTTTCTGGTTAAATCAGAATAAGGGACCATACTGAAAAGTAAATCAGCATAATGAAAAGTTGGAAAGCATAGTTTATCTATGAATATGGAATGGATGTAGATTGCATGGCTTGACGACCCAGTGTGAAGTTGATCCACTTTTCCTGCAACGCTGTTGTGATTGAGGCAAAAATAGTTGGTTAAATCAAGCTTATCGATGATACCGAAAAATAAATCAAGCTTTGATTCATCGAGGCAATGAGTTTAAACCTTCCAATGAGGCTATTAGGTTAGACTTCCATGTGATGCAATCACTTGGTGTTCTCAAGTATGATTGTGCCATCCAGCCAAGCATTTATCTGTGTGACAACTTTAGCTGATATAGAGGCATAGCATACATTAGCAGTTGCCAAATGATGTGATTCTCCATAGCAACAGTGCAGGCACGTAGCAGCAACTTTTCACATAATATAGTATAAAGCAAAGAAGAAAACACCCATTAGAATGTGATCTCTTAAAACCAGTTCTCATGCATAATCCCACAAATCGACAAGACATATCTCATTTCAACTACATTATGGAATGATTATCCAGAGAGAGCCTCGATGTAGATTTTGTTAACATATCTTGTTAGATCTAATCCATAATAAAAAAAATAGATTGAGCAAACGGTTCATGAACCACCTACGAGAGGCTATATAGAAATATTTTATGACTTATGTATCGAATCTCCTTGCTCACATATGCATGCTCACATCCTATAATGTCCAGTGTACGTATATCTATACTGAGTTTAATTACAACATTACAACTCGAGAACAGATATGCTTGCTAAGTACCAATGTCTACTACTCCATTGCCATCAATTAGAACCTCAGCAAGATCCAATAAATCGGAGATGAGTTAAAAAGCGATCATACAAATTACCCCTTTCTCAATCTTTGGTGAGAACGAAAGATTGAATAACGCTGCGGAATCTCTACACCAGATCTGATTTAGCTCCACTGCTCCTTCTTTGGTTCTTTCTCTAATCACCCAACTCCATTTTGGGTCTTTAGTTAACTATACAACGCACGAAATGCGGCTTCTCTTTTTCACATTAAATCCATAATTGTGGGCACAAGTCTTATCCCTTTAGAATACTTGGCTAAACTATTTCTCCATTTGGGAAATCAAATTATAATAACAAGAGCTAGTGGAGGATCACATGCATGGTGGTCTTAGAGTCTACCGCCACCAACATTTGCTCTCACGAGAGTGGGACCAATTCCTTCTCATCTCGTGCGTTTCAGTGGTCACTTTTTTCCTTTCTTCACGCTCGGGAGGGAGGCCAAGTAGAACATTCTCTTCCCATTACATCACCTGTGGTGTCCACTAACATAATAATGTCGGTGTTTACTTTATTTTTATTTTTTATGGCCTCACCCAGATATTCCTCTTTGTGGAATCCAGATTTGATCTTTGAAATGGAAGCATATGAATATGAAGAGGAAAAAGACACATGTGAACTGAGATTCGTTTGCACTCCAAAATCTCAGTTTCTGGCTTATGATCTTTGTGTTTTCTTCTAACCACAGGCCTTATCGTCCTAAGTTAATCATTTTGTTTTGTTTCCAGTAGGATACTGTCCGACATTTGTTGTGATATCGGCTTTCTTGAAGTTAGTTGTCAAAGAACTTGAGCAATTACAATTCACTCATGAATCTGTCAAAACGGGGAGGAACAGATGGGAGCCAATAATGCACCATTGAAACTTAAGTAAATGCCTTCATGCTCATTCTGAAGTTCTCATCTTTTTATCAGCTCCTGATAAAAGTCATGCTCATACTGATCTCTCCTCTGCAGTGAACAGCAGATTTGAAGCCTTGTCCTGTAGTCCTGATTACATAGTTGGTATCAGTCAATCTGGTTTTGCGCAATTCAGTCATCAAACATCATTCGTTTGAGTGGCAAGGGCTTTTCAATGTTTTCAACTCAGGAATTGATGATTGTGGGGTTGATTCCTACCTTGAGGAACTCATATGTAAGTGGTGAGGGTCATGGCGGCAGGTGGCTGTGCTAGTTTTCCTCCATGTAGTCGGCCAATTATAGTGGGATACCAAGAAAAGATGAAAAATAGTTCGATTGCAGCGTGGTTACACGAATGACAACCCTGAGGTTTGTCGCATGTATCTGATGCTGTTGGCTCGGTCCGTCTCATGATAATACGATCCATGCCTGAATATATTCTGGAACACCCACCGGTAGGGGTGAGCGGTTCCAGGTTCCGGTTTGGTTCCGTCCGGAACCTGGAACCTACCCTTGGGTACATGTTCCTCAAAATAAGGAACCTGAAACCTACCCGTTAGAATCAAGAACCTGGAACCTACCCTGTCACAGGTTCCAGGGTCGGTTCCAGGTTCCAACAAGTTCTTTTTCTTTTTTTTTACCTTTTTCAGATTTGAATTATAACGTACGCGCATACTCTACGGTAACTTCCCACATCTTAGCAAACATACCAATGCCAAAATCTAACATGGTTGGTGAAAGACGGGAAAAAAATGCACATCAATCACAAGGAAGAGAGCAAAGCTTTAGAGGAAAAATAGCTCTTTTCTCAGTCTAGAAAAGGCAGTGAAACAACTCCAGAAGGTTTTCCTCTATCTCTACATATGGCCGTGAGATACTGCAACACCATCAAGGGAAATGATAGAATGGCCAAAATTAAAGACAGATACTTCCCTGTCATCACGATAGGACGTGGCGAGCCCACGAAGTTCTTTGTTGCGTTAAGATATCTCAGCCATCCTCCGTTTCTCAAGTTATTAGATGCAGCGGAATGGGAATTTGGATTTAATCAAGGCGTTCTTGTAATCCCCTGTGGACCAAGCGAGCTCCAAAGAATCCTATCATCAAGGGTGTAGATCAGGATCGACAAGTGCAGGTCAAATTCCAACAAGCAGGAGAGCAAATCCAATGAAATTACTCATACTTGTTGAAAATATATGTATATATAATATCTAGTAAAATATCATTCAAACAGTCTCATTGGCATGCATAAAAGAGTTTCAGAAAAAAATACATAGATTTCCTAAGGTCACATTAGAGTGAAGGGAAATTGTGAACACTGAACTGAGCGAGAGATCTGATTTGGGGCTTCTTTTGCACTTCGCCATCGAATCGTTCGTGGCCAGATCGATCTTCGAGGGCTTCAACTTCCCCAACCTCGGGCTCGTGAATGAGTTGTCGTCCATCGAGGAGTGCACTACCCAAGCCTTCTTCGACCAGTTCAAGAAGCTCAAGTCCGTCAGCCCCCCGAGCTTCATCGCGCGGAACCCGGGCTCGCCGTTGGCCAGGTTCGCCAAGGCCAAGTACCTGCAGTTCGTGCACGCGAAGCATAAGATTCTTACGCTACCTTCAGGAGGCCTTGCAAAAGAAACAGCCTGACAATCAACTATTCAACCAAATGGAACCAGTAAACCCCAGCAGAACCGAGTAATAGTGCATCTTTCTGCAATCTTCATTTTTTCCAAATTTTTGAGCAACTGTCAGTGTTGCTCATCTTAATTAGGCAAAGGAGCAATCTATCACTTGAGCAAAAATGCGGAGGAAAAGCTATTCTAAAAACTGAAAAGAGCAAAAATGTGGAGGAAAACCTACCGTCTTGTCGTCGATCAGCCGGTAGGCCCCCGCCGGAATCTCCAAGGGCATCCCGCGTCGCCCCCGACCGGATAGATGGAAGGAGAGAGAGAGTGGGGGTGCGACTGAGCTAGAGGTGGAGGTGGAGGCGGAGGCGGAGGTGAAGGGTGTGGAGTAAAGGCTCATTGGGGTGCTAGGCGAGCGGCGAGCTGCGTTGGGGCGGCTAGGCAAGCGAGCAGCCTCCACCGGGGGACGAGCGGCGACGTCGACGGTAAATGGCTGAGCGGCGAGGCGAGTACGAATCTGACGGCACCAACGGCGGCACGGACGGCGCGGTGAAGACCGCGGCGGTCGCGGCTCAACCCACGGCCAAGGGGGAAGAGCTCGGTTCTGGCGGAGGCGGTGGTGGTTCGGAGCAACGATGGCCCGGATGGCCGAGCAAACTGCACTGCTTTTGTCGATAGATTGACGTTAGAGGAGTCGCGCTTAGCCCCTGCACTGCTTTTGTCGAGCCACATGGTCCGATAAATATGAGAAAGTGAACTTGCCAGTACAATCTAAGGTGCGTTGCTACGTCAGGCGTAGGCTAGGATCGCAGAATCGACAAAAAGGTCCGCGGTGATTCAATTGTCGTGGATTCGAGCTTTTCGAGTTTTGTTCTTCTTCTCATACTTTATGAGAAACATGTAATAGTCACTAGTCCCCTCATGGACCTGATACAGTACATAGGTACAGAGTCAATGTTGTGCTCCCACCAAAAGAGTCCTTCAACTTAGTGTGTCCCAAAGAGTGGGACTACGAACACCGAATGCCCAGCACAAATGTTAGCGGGTGTCAACACATAGCACAAACGTCTCGTGCTGCGTCACCAGTTAAGTTCTGCAGAAAAATTGTCGTTTGCAATTGGCGAAACGGCCAATATATGGGGCCTTGCCAGAAAACACGGTATGGTAGTGGTTGTAGTAGTAACTACCTCAATTTATCAGTAGTCTTTTCAATGTGCTAGTAGAACTGTGCTAGTAAATTCCTAAGAAGAACGACCAAAGCACATGGGACTGAACAATTTCCATGGACAAGAAAAGCCAATCTCATCACAACAAAACATGAAGGTCAGCCAACAGGAGCTTAGATAATTCTTCTCAGTTTTTACAAGCTTCACTTCTATCCACAAACATAGTGTTGTTATCGCAACCATTTACTTATATTATGTCATGAAGCAGGGCAATCGGTCAAGAGATGCATGCATTTGAATCAAAACAAACCTGAGAGCCTCGGAATATGCTTGCTTAAGTTGCTTGATTGATGCCCATGGCTCCGCCTGTAAATTGGTTTTTCAAGAAAGAAAATGACAGGAAGAGAAACACCACGTTAATCGCTCACATCTGCCAATGATCAAGGCAACGGCACCACTGGAATGGAGACGCTTAGTCAAGATTTCAGACACAAAAGTACTTGCAACTAGAAATAATGCAAAATGGCCTTTTTTTTTCTGCTGCAGCATGAGAATCTGACGATACCCATAGCAAGTACGTTGATCAGTTAAAGGAAACAATTAGAATCGATATGATTCAACTCTAACTGCATTGAGGAGGGAATCGACATGTTGAATTTCTGCTATGTTGGCCACAGGGTATATCGAACAGATTCTGATGAAGGTTTAAGGATCTCAAGAAGTCATTAGTGTGGGAATTGAGTGATGCGACGGCAACAAAGATGAATGTCCAGTGCTTGGTGATATCGGACAAAGAGGCAGCAAAAAATAGGCTCTCCTGATTAAATATTTGGATGATAGAGTAACGGGGCAAGGAAACTCTCCATGACACCTTCCAAATTCATTCTCCTTTCACTCCGTCTTGGTTTGGAGGAAGGGAACAGAAAATAAACGCCATTGTAATTCATCTAGAGGAGCAACGTTGTAAGAACAGAACTACATTCCATGGAAATACTGCTAATCAAATGACATAACCAGACACCATTGATCCAAACACGCTGTTCTTCTTCTTCTTCTTCTTCTTTTCCTTTTCCACTTTTGTTTTCAGTCAGAATTTAGTCTTGAACCCCTGCTATAACATTGCACCAGGAATGTCTATAAAGCAAAATTGATAGGATGACTTCGGTGCCCATGAGGTCAGAACATCTGGGCTTGTTCCAGACCACTTTCAGTCCCTGTTAAATTTACAGAAAGCAGCTGCTCTGCACCAAATCATCATTCTCAATTTGTCATTACCACATGTTACAGAGTTCGATTTTGCAGGGCTCAAAATTTATTTATTTTTTTGGTGGAAATTGCAGGGCTCAATTTGTTAAGCAGCAAACAAACAAAGAAACACAAACCATTCCTATGCACGTATTGCCAAGAGACAAAGAAGCAAAAAAAGAAAAAAATAAATAAAAACCAGCCTGAAGATAATATATATATAGAATAAACAAAACATAATCACCTTAATTAGAAGAAGAAGACACGAAGGCATTGTTTGGTAACCATCCAAACAGTGCATGATTCTGATTTTTTGTTCCCAGAATCAGTTTGGGAACAGAATCGCGTTTGGTAAATTTTTGTTCTCGAAATCAGTTTTGGCAAGAATTGAGAATTAAAAAAAAAAAAATGTGATTCTCCTTCCGAGAATCAAAAAAGAATCAAAACAGTGAAACTTTTCTTCTTCCCTTCGCCATCCCGCAATCGCCGCTCGTCGCCGTCCGCCGCTCGCTACCGTCCGTTGCCGCTCGCCGCCGCTTGCCGACCGCTGGTCCAGCAAGCTCGCTGGAGGCTTGCCAAGCCAGGACGAGGTCCGGCGAGCTCGCTGGAGGTGAGCCTAGCCACCGGCGAGCTTGCCAGAGGCAAGCCCAGCCACCGGTGAGGCTCGGTCTCGCCAGTGGCCAGGCGGGTCTCGTCGAGGTTGGGCGAGGCTCGCCTGGCCACCGACGGGGCTCGCCTAGCCTGTCGGTGGCCGGGCGAGGCTCGCCTAGCCCCACCGGTGGCTAGGTGAGCCTCACCCGGCCCCGGTGAGGCTCGCCCGGTTCCATCGGTGGCCGAGGTGGGCCTCGCGCAACCCTGCGAGGCCGGCCCGGCCACCGGCCGAGGCTCGGCCGACGAGGGCTGGCTCGCCAAGGGCCGGCGATGCTCCGGTGAGGTCGTTGGCCCTCGTTCGGCCGATCACCGGTCTGGCAACCGGCCACAAGAACAAGAAGAAGAATAGGAGAAAAATGAAAAAAAAAAAAAAAAAAAAAAAAAAAAGGAAAAAAAGTAAAAAAGAAATTATTTAAAAATTAAAAGAAATTGATTTGGAACAGAATCAATAAACACGTTATCAAACGTAATTCTATTTTAGAATTAGAAATTCTCGGACGGAGTTACCAAACACATTCTTTTACTCATAATCAGTTCCCGGGAACATAATAAAAAATAACTATTTCTTGTCAGAATCAATTCCCAGGAACAGAATCATTATCAAATGCACCCGAACTCTCTCACCCCCTCCACAAAGCTCCAACCCTTTCGGCCGCTCCGACCTCCTCACGTACTCGCCCGTGCACTCGCGCGTGTACTCGCTCATACCCACCTCCCCTCTCCTCCGCCACAACCCCTCCTCGAAGCTTGCGTGCACGAAGTATGCCTCCACCTCCACCAACCCGCCGCCGTTGCCCTCGACCTCCACCTTTACGAGCAGCCGCTCGTAGTGGCCGTGCCTGACGCCCTCCAGCTCATTGACCTGGGCAAGCCCATGGGGGGAGACGGAGAAGAGCTCGCCTCGGACGCGGTGGCCCCGGCCGGGGAGGTGGACGAGGAAGGGGATGTCGAAGGGGCCGAGGACGATTGGGTGTGGGAGGTGGGTGGTGTGGGGGCCAACGGAGGCGGCGTCGCCGGCGAGGATGAGGTCCTCCATGAGCGGGTGGTTCGGGAATCCCCGCTTCAGCGTGCCGTACGTGAATATCAGCGAGCGGTGGTGGTGGTGGTGGTGGTCGCCGGCCATCGTTGTCGCCATTGAAGCATGCAGCGCACGCCATGAAATGAGGATTGACTTTTGAGTCGAGATTGGACGATTATGGGCCGAAACATGGGCCGGATTTTGGGCCCGATGATATGGGATTGCGAGGCCTAAGCTGTACGAAACAATACTGTCAAGTATCCATATTACTAAAATTTAGCCATATATAACCTAATCAATGAGAATCCTTATCCACTCACTCACCCAGTCTAAGCTCTTCATATAAATATGTTTTCTGGAGAAAATTTGAGAAGTAAATTAACACAATAAAAGAATGTTAGCAAATAAAATAAAGATGTAAAAAAAAAAAACTAAAGATTTAAATAGTTATAAAGAGCTAGAAAGGTATGCATGTGTTGTGATGACACATGCTCTTAAAACATATTTTATTGATCCAAGTCAGATTAATTCATTTTCAGTTGCAAAATCCATTAAAACCCATAATTACGAGGCATATATGTTATCAACTACCCTCTTTTTCTTTATATTTCGCCCTCTTATGGGGTCACAAGGTGGCGCATTCGGACCAACGTCAATACCTTGGGAGAGACTAAGCTAACTAGCACGAAACCTCAATACCATAAGCCCCCATTTACAACGTATTAGCAAACGTGTATTTTGAACTTTCAACCTTGACGATGAAGGAGAGACTCTTAACCAACGCAACTGCCCGCGGTTGGGTTAGATATTTTACTTCTTAAAATTAGAAAATATATACAACTTACATAGATGAAATAGATATGATTGCTATTGTAGTTGATGATTATGACAATTTTCAAAATATAAGTTTCATGAATAACTTTGTTATGGTATTTTACGACCCTTTTTACAGTAAGTCAATGGGGTCACTGCATGACTACACACATGGTGGCAATCTCACCAATGAGTTCTTTTCTGGGTTTTGCTGGCATAATGGTATTTAACTTATTGTCAAAATAATAGCTTACGGTAAGTAATAAATTTTTCAAGAAGTGCACTCCATAACAATTTATAATAATTTGTTATTTGATTTTTTGTGATTTAGAACTGATTATTATTCTTATGGTATATTAAAAATTGTCATCCAATCATTTTTCTTAACTTTTCGATCAAGTGGATGATTACGAGTCTGATAAGACTTCCCACTGCCCTCTCCTGCGAAAGCATTCCCTTTCCTTCACCGCCCTAGCGACCGACTCTGAGACTTTTCCCTTCGAGACGGCCTTTGCGCGACCGATCCAGATCCGAGTCTCGCATGTTCGGCTCTAGTATGGAAGCAGCACCGGCAAGAAGGCGGAGGTCCGCCAGGTAAAGTAGTCCAAGGCCAAGAAAAGTGGGTCCGGAAGGATGGAACCGGACGTGATATAAGCCACCCTCACGTTTTCAGGACACAAAATCTATCTGGGCCCGACGCAATCCTGGCCATTTGGGAATTTGGAAAGCACGCCGTTGGAGTATTTCACGTTCGTTGGGGGTAGCCCTTTGAGTCGACAGACGGTGTCGTCTCCGATGTTTACCGCCGACGTTGTGGGATTGCACGTGCTCCACATTACCATGCCCGGATCGATGAGGATGACAAAGGGCGGCCGAGTTCGCATAATCTGGCCAGATTCTTAGCTTTGTACAATGGATCGAATTCGTTATGATGAGTTATGTCCACAACTCAATCTCGTTTGAAAGACGGACGAACATCATCCTCACCGTGACAAAAACGTCAATCCCGCGTTTGTATATCGGCATGAGAGCAAAAACGGAAAAGCAAAAATACCAGAGAGAAAATAGATTGAAAGCCTTTTGATGCCCAACTTTTTGATCTGATGCACCCTGCGTGTGGCGTTGGAGCAATATAGCATGGGATTTGCTATTAAGTCCATCGAGCAACAAGATGCATGGAAGCATGGTCACGGGTTTTCTGTTCTACATAGAACAATATAATTTGAGGATAGTATGTGATGTTGAACAAGGAATGGTAAGTTTTGGGCTACTCTTAGACGTTGGAAAAGTATTAAAAAAAAGTGATAAATCTATTATACATGTGTCAATTTAATTCTAAACTTTTTAAAATTTTGCTAATTGGGTTTATCAGGCCAATTTAGGCTAAGAATTGTAAATGCAGACGCTAGCGGTTCTAAATGACATGACTAGCACATAGATTTTTTTAATACTTTATATATATATATATATATATATATATATTAATTTCCTTTTTTTTTTAAACACACATCCATAATTAAAAGATACATCTTGCCTCGATACAGAAGATTAATAAATTGACCAGCCTCTTCTTAACCAAATTAATCTTATTTTTGCGGTTATTTATTTGGCAAGAAAAGGCTTTCCTCTTGGCATGCAATGACCTTGTCAAAGCATCCTCAAGGAACGTAGCCACCGCCATGGCCGCCACCTTCCCCGCTCCCAGAACCACCGCCACCATAGGCCCCGCCACCGCCGCCGCCAAAGCTGCCGCCGCCGCCTCCAGCATGTCCACCAGCAGCAGCTGTAAGAGTTTTCCTGATTTATGGACTAAATTATTTTGACATTGTTATTGTAATTTACCGTTTAACGTTTACCGTTTTACGGGGTTTGGTCTTAGGTGAGATAGAAGGTTTCCTAATTAGTCTTATATGGGACTGGCTAGTGTGGGCCGAGTTGAGCTTGGCCCGTAATGAGGGGGACTGGCTGGAAACTCTATAAATAGTGCTCAAGTCTCTCTTCTAGCCCTAATCTCACATATTCTCACCTAAGGGGCGTTGCTCTAACGTCAATCGTGAGAGGCCGCCTCATTGAGCCAGTGATCAGGAGGGTAATAGAGGAGAAGGATTTGCGCAAGGAACATTGTGTTTCCTCCGCTTCCGCTCAAGAACAATGGATCCTAAATCAAAGTGCGTCAATCCTTCTATTCACAATTGCTTCTTCTCATGTTCGGTCATGGAGATCTTGGGGTTGCATGAGTTGCAACCTACATGTGGTATCAGAGCCTCTATAACCCTAGAACATGAACGCAATTGGTTTTGCCCTAATCTCTACGAATTTGCCCTAAATTATACTGATTTGCCCTAATTAGTATGATTTTTTGCCCTAATTTGCGATTTTCGAGATTTTAAGTTTAATAAAAATCAAATTAAATTGCAAATTGGGACTCGGCTCGACGAGACGGTGAAAACCGTCGGCGGCGCGTCGCCGTGGGACGCCGCACGCACCCCCACGCGCTGCTGGGGGCGTCGAGCACACGCCCACGCGCGGGGCGTGCGTCGCACGCGGCCGCTGACGTCAGCGACCCAGGTCAGACCCGATGCGTGCGTCGCACGTGCCGCTAACGTCACGGTGACATCAGCAACGCGGGTCGACCCGACCCGGTCGCTGACCCGATGACGTCAGCGGACTGCCCATGACGTCAGCAGGCCGGCCGACCCGAACCGGCGACCGACCCGACCAGAGATCCGACCCGACCCGTGATCCGAACCGACCCGGGATCCGACCCGACCCGGTCCGACCCGACCCGGTCAACGGTTGATCGGTCCGGTTAGCCGGTCGGACCGGGTGGCTGGACCGGGCGGTCGGACCGGGTAACCGGTCGGACCGGTTTTATGGCCGGCTTGACGTCAGGCGCGTGAGCCCCACGCGCCGCGCACTGAGGCGGCGCGTGCGGGCGCGTGGGGCCTCCTTTCGGCGAGTGCTCGGCGGCGTTGGATTCGTATGAGAATTTCCTATCTTGTGGCATATTTATTTTATATGTTTGATGATTTTATGGATGTGAAATTGCATATAAAGCCCTAAATACGTGTATTTTAAGTGAATTTTTTGCGTATTTTTCTTGTATTTTTCTGTGATTATGGAAATACAAGTCTTTGGGTTCTGGTATGCTATTTTGTTCATTCATAAGGCAGATTAATTAGCATGTTATGTGATTTGAGTGATATGTGCCTCTATCACTACAATTAAATCACATGTATATGGTGTGTGTGAGATAAATATATCCCTGATATGAGAGAGTTTCAAGGATTCAATTGAGTTGTGACCGCCAAAGTGGCACACTTGATTGGGTTTAAGAAATTTCTGTCTCGTATGTTGTGCAGGATGTCTCCCTGGTCTAATGCATAGTCATACTCCCAAAGGAGGTGATTATGTATTAGCTCTGGAGGGATACATGATGATGTGGTGGAGGATTGTCTAGTCTTAGTGGTTCTTCCGCCCAAAGGTGATGAATTCACGAAGATTTGAATATATTCTCCCGACCGTCATGTGGGAGTGTACAATTGCATGTCATGTATTCTGCCCAAAGGTGATTATGTGATTTTGCATGTAACTCTCTGGATGTGTACTTGAGTACACAATACTCACATGATGCTAATTGTTATATACTGCTGTTTTTCAGTCACCTTTTCTGTCAATGGTAACTCCGTCACTATTGAGGTTCTCACTGGTTCCAACTTTAAGAAGTGGAAAGAAGATTTTCTGTTTGCCATGGAGATGACAGATGTTCATTTGGCTCTTACTGCTGATCGACCAGCAGCCATTACTGCTGAGAGTACAGAGGATCAGAAAGCACACTTTACTGCCTGGGAAAAGAGCAATAGAATTTGCTTGCTGTCTATGAAGCGTTCAATTCAGGAGCACTTGAAAAATGGTTTGCCTGCGAACTGCACTGTTAGGCAACTGATGGAAGCTTTGGTGGCTAGGTACCTTGTGTCATCTAATGCTGAGATAGGGACACACATTCATACACTGTTTACCATGAAGTATGATGGTTCTAGTGGGGTAAGAGATTATATTCTGAGAATGGTTGATTTGCAGATCAAGCTTCAGGCTCTCAATGTTGCCATTCCCACTACCCGCATCGTGCATCAAGCTTTAAACACTCCCTCCTGATTTTGGGATTATCAAGACTAATTATAGTTCCCAAGATGAAGCCTGGTCGAGTTAATGAACTGATTTCTAGGGTGGTGGCGAGAGGAAGAGAAATTGAAGAAAGACAAAGGGCACATTGCTCTTTATACTTCAAGTTTTGCCACTGATAAGGATAAGAGTGTGAAGAATTATACTCAGAAGAGAAATTCTGATGCAGCTGGGCCTTCCAATGGTAAAGGAAATTCTGAATGTGCTGGTCCTTCTAACAGTGTTGGTCCTTCTAACAATATGGGTCCTAAGAAAACATTCCCTAGAAAGAGGGGTGTTTTTTGCTACTTTTGTAGGGAGAGAGGACATGTAAAGAAGGACTGCAAAAGGTTTAAGGATTGGTTGTCTAACAGAAACAAGAAGAGTGAGCCTAAAGGTAATGATTCATTGGCATTAGTTTATGAATCCAATCTATCTGAAGTTCCGACTAATTCATGGTGGCTAGATAGTGGTGCAACTAACCATGTTGTGTTTACCATACGGGGTTCATAAACGAAGGACGCCAAATCGGGATGAATCAAAGCTCACTATTGGAAACAACATTGGAGTTGATGTCGAGTTCGTGGGAGATGTTGTTTTGGTTTTGGATTCTGGTTTTAGGATGATGTTAAGGAATACTTTTTACGTATCTTCATTTAGGCGGAATTTAATTTTTGTGTCTTGTTTGGACATGAGTGGATACTCTTTTGAGATAAAGAGTAATGCTATTGCCATCTTTTATGATTCCAATAAGATTGGGTGTTGCAATTTATCCAATGGATTATATCGATTGAGTTTATGTCCCAAGGACATGTATGTTGCATATTCAGCTGAAAAAGGTGTTTCCAAAAGGCCTCTATCTAAGGAACAGTCTTATACATTGTGGCATAAACGACTTGGTCACATATCCAAAGAAAGAGTAGAAAGGCTTGTTAAGGCTGACATTCTACCTACTCTTAAAGGTGATCAAGAGACTTGTGTAGACTATTGTAGAGGTAAGATGACGAAAATAAAGAAGAAATCAGCTGTTCGAAGTTCTGGCTTGTTGGAGATTATTCACACTGATATTAGTGGGCCATACACAGCTACTTTATGCAGAAACTTTTATTTCATCACATTAATTGATGACTATTCCCGATATGGATACTTATATTTGATTAAAGAAAAGTCCGAGTCCCTTGACAAATTCAAGATTTTCGGACTGAAGTGGAAAAACAAGTTGGGAAAAGTTATAAAGATTGTCGATCTCGATCGTAGTGGTAAGTATTATGGTAGGCACGGTGATGCTGGACAACTTAAAGGGCCGTTTGCCAAATACTTACGGGATTCCGGGGATAGTAGGTCGGTTTACTATGCCCGGAAGTCCGAACAAAACGGCGTAGCTGAAAGGCACAATCGAACTCTTATGGACATGATGAGAAGTATGATTAGTAGGACCAATTTACCTACTTTTCTATGGGGTGAAGCTTTGAAAACAGCTCTCTACATTCTTAATCGTGTTCCTAGTAAAGCGGTTCCATTGACTCCTTTTGAGTTGTGGACTGGACGTAAACCTAGTCTGAATCATTTTAGAGTTTGGGGACGTCCAGCAGAGGTGAAGTTATATAATCCTACATTGAATAAGCTGGATTCCAAAACTACACGATGTTATTTTGTGTCTTACCCAGATCATTCAAAGGGGTATCCGTTTTACAACCCCAATGGGGGTACAAGAATTGTGGAATCTCAGACTGCAAAGTTTCTTGAATTTGATGTAGCTGAAAAGGGTAGCTGTTCACAAACTTCTGAAGATAATAGTATGGTGGGGATTACTTTGGATCCTCATCTCATCTGTGCGCACAATTTTGGATCCTCTTGTGCCACAAAATGAACCTGTTGTGGCTCAAGATCCCATTGTTGAGATAGTTCCCGATGCAATTCCTCAAGCTCCTCAAGTTCGAATGAGGTTGAAGTAGCTCCACTCGGAAGATCCGCTAGGGAAAGACGTTCGCTATTCCACCAGACTATGTGGTCTACCTAGGAAAGCATGATTATGATATTGGCTGTGTTGTTGATCCAAGTCACTTATAAGGATGCTATCTCATGTCCTCAATCGGATTTGTGGCTAGATGCGATGAAAGATGAGATGCAATCTATGAAACACAATGGTGTTTGGGAGCTTGTTGAATTACTTGGAGGTTGCAAACCTATTGGCTGCAAATGGGTATTCAAGACTAAAAAGGATTCCAAAGGAAAGATTGAAAAGTTTAAGGCCAGACTGGTGGCTAAGGGTTTCACTCAAAGAGAAGGAATAGATTATGAAGCAACATTTTCTTCAGTTTCTTCTAAAGATTCCTTTAGAGTGATCTTGGCATTGGTAGCTCATTTTGATATGGAGTTACACCAGATGGATGTTAAGACCGCATTTCTTAATGGAGACCTCAATGAGGAGGTTTATATGGTGCAACCCGAGGGCTTTTGGTTGATGACTTAGGTAAGCTTGTTTGTAGATTGAAGAAGTCTATTTATAACCTTAAACAAGCTTCTAGACAGTGGTATTTCAAATTTCATAGTGTTGTCACTTCATGTGGATTTATTGAGAACAAAGTAGATCAAAGTGCATATACACCAAGGTCGGGGAGAAAATATATTTTTCTCATACTTTATGTGGATGATATCTTGCTTGCAAGTAGTGACATTGGTTTACTTGCATGAGACAAAGCGGATGTTATCGAAAAATTTTGATATGAAAGACCTTGGTGAGGCATCTTTTGTTCTTGGCATTGAGATTCATAGGGATCGCTCATGCCGTTCATTGGGCTTATCTCAAAGGGCATATATTGATCGTATTTTGGAAAGATTCAAGTATGCAAGATTGCAAATCAGGAATTGCTCCCGTTATTAAAGGTGATAAATTGAGTCTTTCACAATGTCCTGTTTCAGATTTTGAGAAAGCTCAAATGAAGAATGTACCTTATGCTAGTGTGCTTGGAAGTATCATGTATGCTCAAGTTTGCACTAGGCCGATATTGCTTTTGCGGTTGGGCTTCTAGGCGGATATCGACAAATCCAGGATACGATCACCGGGTTGCTGCCAAGAAGGTTTTAAGGTACTTAAAGAGAACAAAGGATTATATGCTGATTTATAGACATGTTCCTGACTTGCAACTAGTAGAGTATTCTGATGCAGATTTTGCTGGTTGTCAAGATGACAAAAAGTCAACCACATGATACATATTTATGTTGGCAGGAGGTGCAGTATCATGGAAGAGCGAGAAACAGAAATCCATATCTTCTTCTACCATGCAAGCGGAGTTCATAGCATGTTTTACAGCAGCTACTCAGGCTATTTGGCTCCAGGAACCTCATTAGGGAGTTATCAGTTTTTGATTTTGTGGATCGACCCATACGGCTGTATTGTGACAATAATTCTGCGGTGTTGTTTATTAACAACAAATGAAGTCTCAAGGGGTCTAAACACATGGAGGTCAAGTTTTTGACTATAAAGGAATCGTGCGAGAATGGTGACGTTGCTGTAGATTATGTTTCTACAGATGATATGATTGCAGATCCACTAACTAAAGGCCTACGCCCATGTGTGTTTGATCGACATGTCCTTAGTATGGGCCTAGGAGCATCTTGGGATGCTGTCATTTAGTGGGAGTTATATTTTATTTTTCCTTGAAATAAAGTTTATATCTGCATTTGTTACAATTTAATAATGTTTTGATATATATATATATATATATATATATATATATATATATATTTCAACTTTTGCATTCAATACAATATTTTGAATGGTTTGTTATTTTGTTGAATATATATATATTGTTATCATTCTCAAGGTATTACCTTGAGTGAAGGCTAGGGGCAATTCATTATTAGCCTTGTGCATATGTTCATGTAAAACGTTAACCATAAGGACAAGACATATGTGGGTTCATTAGAACCATAATTTCATTCTCTTGTGGCACAAACTTTTGTGTCGCCTAAGTAAGAGAATGGTGATCGACAAATGGATCTCTCTATGAGAGATGTTAGCCATTTGCCACACTACCATATTGAATCCATATCAAATAAAGTTGAAAACACTTGTGACCATGGAAGGCTCGTGTGTATACATGCGATTACCGCCATGATTCGGTGTTGGAGGCTTTATGGGATAGGATTGACTATTAAGAATTATCTCGGACCAATGTGCGCACATACAATACAATTTCAATTAATATAGTCCAAGTGGGAGAATGTAAGAGTTTTCCGATTTATGGACTAAATTATTTTGACATTGTTATTGTAATTTACCGTTTAACGTTTACCGTTTTACGGGGTTTGGTCTTAGGTGAGATAGAAGGTTTTTAATTAGTCTTATATGGGACTGGCTAGTGTGGGCCGAGTTGAGCCTGGCCCGTAATGAGGGGGACTGGCTGGAAACTCTATAAATAGTGCTCAAGTCTCTCCTCTAGCCCTAATCTCACATATTCTCACCTAAGGGGCGTTGCTCTAACGTCAATCGTGAGAGGCCGCCTCATTGAGCCGTGATCGGGAGGGTAATAGAGGAGAAGGATTTGCGCAAGGAACATTGTGTTTCCTCCGCTTCCGCTCAAGAACAATGGATCCTAAATCAGGTGCGTCAATCCTTCTATTCACAATTGCTTCTTCTCATGTTTTGGTCATGGAGATCTTGGGGTTGCATGAGTTGCAACCTACAGCAGCACCCCCACCAGCTCCTCCTCCACTGCCAGATCCGCCACCAGATGCTCCCCCGGCATAACCTGCTCCCCCTCCTCCTCCACTCCCTCCACCACCTCCATACCCACCAGCACCGGCTCCTCCAGCACCATAGCCATCGCCTGCACCACCTCCTTCTCCGCCTCCATAACCAGCACCTCTAGCGCCTGTTCCACCACCTCCTTCACCACCACTTCCACCTCCTCCTCCTCCAGCATAACCACCAGCACCATATCCGGCACCACCTCCTTCGCCACCCCCACTTCCATATCCTGCGCCATGCGCGCCTCCTGCACCGGAAGCAGCTCCACCGCCACTACCACTGCCACCGCCACCACCTTGTCCTCCACCAGCTCCTCCATAGCCTGCGCCACCACCCTTTCCACTGCCACCACCGCTCGCACATCCTGTCACACCACCTACAGCTCCATAACCGCCGCCTCCCCCTGATCCACCTCCACCACCATAACCAACAACAACAGAACATGTCCCACTCGTCGCAGAAGGGTATGAAGAGCTCTTCTGGCGGAACTTATGCCCAAACCAGACGCTAGCACAAACAAGGCAATGCAATAGAATTTGTAGGTAGCCATGGGAATGTGTGTTCAAATCCCACAACTGTGAGTTCGAAATGCAAGAACAATGGAGGTATATATAGGCATCTCGATGGGGTCCAAAAGCGCGTTTTCACTGTGTAAAAGAGTGGTTGAAGCACATGGAAAAGAGAAGCCCCACAGAACAATGGGTGGTCCAATACAGAGACAAAGACTCAAGTATCACTTCACTCTTTGCACACTCTGCTCGTAGAAGACCTAATGCTTAGTGTGTGTTTGCTGTCTTCCACATTGGATCGTCATAGTACACACCATGATGTACATCCATTGTTTTGTCCATCCAAATCTATGGTGTAAGCAAGTGTTAATTACCTTGTCCTTCATAAAAGTTTATGAACCAGCTCTAGATAGGACGGATACCTGACTAGGAATAATCCCTTTTCACACCTGTGGCTGAGAACAACCCACAATGCATGCATGTGTCAAGAGTTTTTACCTGTACGAAGGTTGTTGGAGTGCAATGACACCATCAGCTAATACTCACGAGTTGCTGAGCACTTCTAGAATGATTAAATCTACTGTATGAGGTTCCATAATGCACTTTATGCTCTCTTAACGAGTTCTCACATGAACTTCAAGAGGAGATGATGATTGAAGTAGCCTATTGTCCACAGCAAAACTCTTCCAAACTATTCATATATCTTTCTTCTTTTCTAAGATGAAACTTGAATGAGTCATCAAAAAGTCTACGTTTCAAAACCTTCATTTGTTAATGATTCTGCAAGGATGTTTAAACCTTGTTTGTAAACTTTGTTCTCTTAAGCTGAAACGCAATCATCATTTCTACACTGATCGCGTTGACGAGGACATAAATCATGCATACAGTTGCCATTGTGATCGGTTCTTTCGTAACGTCAACAGTATATCAAGTTATCCGCTCAATCTTTTTTTCAAATCACATGATGGATAGTTGCACGAAAATCCTTCACATGTGTCCACATGTGGGTTTGCATACAGAGGATTTGTGGTTTCTGAAGTGGACTGCATTGATTTTGTAACACTAATCAATGTAGAGGATAAATATGTGAATTTGTGCTCTCATTGCAAACCTGCTCAGATATTGGGATGGCTGAAATTATAATATGGTTTTCATGGGAGAGTCCTTTGGTTGTTATCGTACCACAAGATCTGTCTTTTTTTAGTCTCATTGATCAAATGGCATAAAACCATCCATAGGAAATGATGCAAAATTGCATCCAGCATTTGGTTTAATCCTATTGTGTTTGGGGAAAAGTTGTCTGGTTAAATGAGAATAAAGGACCATACTGAAAAATAAATCAGCATAATGAAAAGTTGGAAAGCATAGTTTATCTATGAAAATAGAATGGATGTAAATTGCAAGGCTTGACGACCCAGTGTGAAGTTGATCCACTTTTCCTGCAATGCTGTTGTGATTGAGGTGAAAATAATTGGTTAAATCAAGCTTATCGATGATACCGAAAAATAAATCAGAATAATGGAAAGATATGAACCACGAAGCTTTGGTTCATCGAGGCAATGAGTTTAAACCCTCCAATGAGGGTATTAGTTTAGACTTCCATGTGATACAATCTCTTGGTGTTCTCAAGTATGATTGTGCCATCCAACCAAGCATTTATCTGTGTGACAACTTTAGCCGATATAGAGGCATAGCATGCATAAGCAGTTGCCAAATGATGTGATTCTCCATAGCAACAGTGCAGGCATGTAGCAGCAGCTTTTCACCTACTATAGTACAAAGCAAAGAAGAAAACACCCATTAGAATGTGATCTCTTAAAACCAGTTCTCATGCATAATCCCACAAGTCGACAAGACATATCTCATGTCAACTACATTATGGAAAATTAAAGCTACAAACCTCACCAGAATGATCCTCAGTGGAAATCCATTACCTCCAGGAATGATTATCCAGAGAGAGCCTCAATGTAGATTTTGTTAACATATCTTGTCACATCTAATCCATAATAAAAAAAAATAGATCGAGCAAACGCTTCATGACCACCTAAGAGAGGCTATACAGCAAAATTTTATGACTTACGTATCGAATCTCCTTGCTCACATATGCATGCTGACATCCTATAATGCCCAGTGTAGGTATATCTATACTGAGTTTAATTACAACATTACAAATCGAGAACAGATATGCTTGCTAAGTACCAATGTCTACTACTCCATTGCCATCAATTAGAACCTTAGCAAGATCCAATAAATTGGAGATGGGTTAAAAAGCGATCATACAAATTACCCCTTTCTCAATCTTTGGTAAGAAAGAAAGATTGAATAACGCTGCGGAATCTCTATACCAGATCTGATTTAGCTCCACTGCTCCTTCTCTGGTTCTTTCTGTAATCACCCAACTCCATTTTGGGTCTTTAGTTGACTATACAACGCACGCAATGCGGCTTCTCTTTTTCACATTAAATCCATAATTGTAGGCACAAGTCTTATCCTTTTAGAAAACTTGGCTAAACTATTTCTCCATATGGGAAATAAAATTATAATAACAAGAGCTAGTGGAGGATCGCATGCATAGTGGTCTTAGAGTCTACCGCCACCAACATTTGCTCTCACGAGAGTGGGACCAGTTCCTTCTCATCTCGTGCGTTTCAGTGGTCACCTTTTTCCTTTCTTCACGCTCGGGAGGGAGGCCAAGTAGAACATTCTCTTCCCATTACATCACCTGTGATGTCCACTAACATAATAATGTCGGTGTTCACTTTATTTTTATTTTTTATGGCCACACCCAGATATTCCTCTTTGTGGAATCCAGATTTGATCTTTGAAATGGAAGCATATGAATATGAAGAGGAAAAAGACACATGTGAACTAAGACTCGTTTGCACTTCAAAATCTCAGTTTCTGGCTTATGATCTTTGTGTTTTCTTCTAACCACAGGCCTTATCGTCCTACGTTAATCATTTTGTTTTGTTTCCAGTAGGATACTGTACGACATTTGTTGTGACATCGGCTTTGTTGAAGTTAGTTGTCAAAGAACTTGAGCAATTACAATTCATTCATGAATCTGTCGAAATGGGGAGGAACAGATGGGAGCCAATAATGCACCATTGAAACCTTAAGTAAATGCCTTCATGCTCATTCTGAAGTTCTCATCTTTTTATCAGCTCCTGATAAAAGTCATGCTCATACTGATCTCTCCTCTGCAGTGAACAGCAGATTTGAAGCCTTGTCCTGTAGTCCTGATTACATAGTTGTTATCAGTCAATCTGGTTTTGCGCAATTCAGTCGTCAAACATCATTCGTTTGCGTGGCAAGGGCTTTTCAATGTTTTCAACTCAGGAATTGATGATTGTGGGGTTGATTCCTACCTTGAGGAACTCATATGTAAGTGGTGAGGGTCATGGCGGCAGGTGGCTGTGCTAGTTTTCCTCCATGTAGTCGGCCAATTATAGTGGGATACCAAGAAAAGATGCAAAATAGTTCGATTGCAGCGTGGTTACACGAATGACAACCCTGAGGTTTGTCGCATGTATCTGAAGCTGTTGGCTTGGTCCGTCTCATGATACATACGATCCATGCCTGAATATATTCTGGAACACCCACCGGTTCCAGGTCGTAGATAGATTGATGTTAGAGGAGTCGCGCTTAGCCCCTGCACTGCTTTTGTCGAGCCACACGGTCCGATAAATATGAGAAAGTGAACTTGCCAGTACAATCTAAGGTGCGTTGCTATGTCAGGTGTGGGCTAGGATCGCAGAATCGACAAAAAGGTCCGTGGTGATTCAATTGCTGTGGATTCGAGCTTTTCGAGTTTTGTTCTTCTTCTCATACTTTATGAGAAACATGTAATAGTCACTAGTCCCCTCATGGACCTGATACAGTATATAGGTACAGAGTCAATGTTGTGCCCCCACCAAAAGAGTCCTTCAACTTAGTGTGTCCCAAAGAGTGGGACTACGAACACCGAATGCCCAGCACAAATGTTAGCGGGTGTCAACGCATAGCACAAACGTCTCGTGCTGCGTCACCAGTTAAGTTCTGCAGAAAAATTGTCGTTTGCACTTGGCGAAACGGTCAATATATGGGGCCTTGCCAGAAAACACGGTATGGTAGTGGTTGTAGTAGTAACTACCTCAATTTATCAGTAGTCTTTTCAATGTGCTACTATAACTGTGCTAGTATATTCCTAAGAAGAACAAGCAAAGCACATGGGACTGAACAATTTCCATGGACAAGAAAACCAATCTCACTACAACAAAACATTAAGGTCAGCCAACAGGAGCTTAGATAATTCTTCTCAGTTTTTACAAGCTTCACTTCTATCCACAAACATAGTGTTGTTATCGTAACTATTTACTTATATTATGTCATGAAGCAGGGCAATCGGTCAAGAGATGCATGCATTTGAATCAAAAACAAACCTGAGAGCCTTGGAATATGCTTTCTTAAGTTGCTTGATTGATGCCCATGGCTCCGCCTGTAAATTGGTTTTTCAAGAAAGAAAATGACAGGAAGAGAAACACCACGTTAATCGCTCACATCTGCCAATGATCAAGGCAACGGCACTACTGGAATGGAGACGCTTAGTCAAGATTTCAGACACAAAAGTACTTGCAACTAGAAATAATGCAAAATGGCCTTTTTTTTTTCTGCTGCAGCATGAGAATCTGACGATGCCCATAGCAAGTACGTTGATCAGTTATAGGAAACAATTAGAATCGATATGATTCAACTCTAACTGCACTGAGGAGGGAATCGACATGTTGAATTTCTGCTATGTCAGCCAATATCCTGGAGGTTTTAGATAAAATCCAAATGCCACAGGCCACAGGGTATATCAAACAGATTCTGCTGAAGGTTTAAGGATCTCAAGAAGTCATTAGTGTGGGCATTGAGTGAT
Organism: Eucalyptus erythrocorys; assembly: GCA_014182555.1. NCBI lineage: Eukaryota > Viridiplantae > Streptophyta > Magnoliopsida > Myrtales > Myrtaceae > Eucalyptus > Eucalyptus erythrocorys. The sequence goes on from CM024602.1 coordinate 17,044,367, forward strand.
GCGATGGCAACAAAGATGAATGTCCAGTGCTTGGTGATATCGGACAAAGAGGCAGCAAAAAATAGGCTCTCCTGATTAAATATTTGGATGATAGAGTAACGGGGCAAGGAAACTCTCCATGACACCTTCCAAATTCATTCTCCTTTCACTCCGTCTTGGTTTGGAGGAAGGGAACAGAAAATAAACGCCATTGTAATTCATCTAGAGGAGCAACATTGTAAGAACAGAACTACATTCCGTGGAAATACTGCTAATCAAATGACATAACCAGACACCATTGATCCAAACACGCTGTCCTTCTTCTTCTTCTTCTTCTTCTTCTTCTTCTTCTTCTTCTTCTTCTTCTTCTTTTTTCCTTTTCCACTTTTGTTTTCAGTCAGAATTTAGTCTTGAACCCCTGCTATAACATTGCACCAGGAATGTCTATAAAGCAAAATTGATAGGATGACTTCGGTGCCCATGAGGTCAGAACATCTGGGCTTGTTCCAGACCACTTTCAGTCCCTGTTAAATTTACAGAAAGCAGCTGCTCTGCACCAAATCATCATTCTCAATTTGTCATTACCACAAGTTACAGAGTTCGATTTTGCAGGGCTCAAAATTTATTTATTTTTTTGGTGGAAATTGCAGGGCTCAATTTGTTAAGCAGCAAACAAACAAAGAAACACAAACTATTCCTATGCACGTATTGCCAAGAGACAAAGAAGCAAAAAAAGAAAAAAATAAATAAAAACCAGCCTGAAGATAATATATATATATATATATTTATATATATATATATATATATATATTTATATAATAGAATAAACAAAACATAATCACCTTAATTAGAAGAAGACACGAAGGCATTGTTTGGTACCCATCCAAACAGTGCCTGATTCTGATTTTTTGTTCCCAGAATCAATTTGGAAACAGAATTGCGTTTAGTAAAATTTTTGTTTCCGGAATCGGTTTTGGACAAGAATTGAGAATTAAAAAAAAAAAAAGTGTGATTCTCGGTCCGAGAATCAAAAAAGAATCAAAATAGTGAAACTCTTCTTCTTCCTTTTCGCCATCCCGCAACCGCCGCCTGTTGCCGTTTGCCGCCGCTTGTGCGCCGTCTGTTGCCAGTCGCCGGAGGCTTGCTAGGCCAGGACGAGGTCCGGCGAGCTTGCCGAAGGTGAGCCCATCCACTAGTGAGGCTCAGCCTTGCCAGTGGCCAGGCAGGCCTCGTCGAGGCTGGGTGAGGCTCGCCTGGCCACTGACGAGGCTCGCCTAGCCTGGCGGGTGGCCGGGCGAGCCTCACCCAACCCCGGTAAGGCCCGTCGTACACCAACAAGGCTCGCCCAGCCCCCCGGGTGGCCAAGAGTGCCTCGCCCAGTCCCGTTGGTGGCCGGGCGGGCCTCGCACAGCCCGGCGAGGCCGGCTTGGCCACCAGCGAGGCTCGGCCGACGAGGGCTGGCCTCGCCGAGGGCCGGTGACGCTTCGGTGAGGTCGTCGGCCCTTCTTCGGCCAATTGCCAGTCCGGCAATCGGCCACAAGAAGAAGAAGAAGAATAGGAGAAAAAGGAAAAAAGAAAAGAAGAAAAGGAAAAGAAAAGAAAAAGTAAAAAAGTAAAAAAAGTTATTTAAAAATTAAAAGAAATTGATTTGAAATATAATCAATAAACACGTTATCAAACGCAATTCTATTCTAGAATCAGAAATTTTGGACAGTTACTAAAGGCGTTCTTTTACTCATAATCAGTTACCGGGAATAGAATAAAAAATAACTATTTCTTGTCAAAATCAGTTCCTGGAACAGAATCGTTACTAAATGCGTCCAAACTCTCTCACCCCCTCCACAAAGCTCCAACCCTTTCGGCTGCTCCGACCTCCTCACGTACTCACCCGTGCACTCGCGTGTGTACTCGCTCATACCCACCTCCTCTCTCCTCCGCCACAACCCCTCCCCGAAGCTCGCGTGTGCGAAGTACGCCTCCGCCTCCACCAACCCGCCGCCGCTGCCCTCGACCTCCACCTTTACGGGCAGCCGCTCGTAGTGGCCGCGCCCGACGCCTTCCAGCTCGTCGACCCGGGCGAGCCCGTGGCGGGAGACGGAGAAGAGCTCGCCTCGGACACGGTGGCCCCGGCCAGGGAGGTGGATGAGGAAGGGGGGGCCTAAGGACGAGTGGGTGTGGGAGGTGGGTGGCGTGGGGGCCGAGGGAGGCGGCGTCGCCGGCGAGGATGAGGTCCTCCATGAGCGGGTGGTTCGGGAATCCCCGCTTCAGCGTGCGGTACGTGAATATCAGCGAGCGGTGGTGGTGGTGGTGGTGGTCGCCGGCCATCGTTGTCGCCATTGAAGCATGCAGTGCACGCCATGAAATGAGGATTGACTTTTGAGTCGAGATCGGATGATTATGGGCCGAAACATGGGCCGGATTTTGGGCCCGATGATATGGGATTGCGAGGCCTAAGCTGTACGAAACAATACTGTCAAGTATCCATATTACTAAAATTTAGCCATGTATAACCTAATCAATGAGAATCCTTATCCACTCACTCACCCAGTCTAAACTCTTCATATAAATATGTTTTCTGGAGAAAATTTGAGAAGTAAATTAACACAATAAAAGAATGTTAGCAAATAAAATAAAGATGTAAAAAAAAAAAAACTAAAGATTTAAATAGTTATAAAGAACTAGAAAGGTATGCATGTGTTGTGATGACACACGCTCTTAAAACATATTTTATTGATCCAAGTCACGTTAATTCATTTTCAGTTGCAAAATTCATTAAAACCCATAATTACGAGGCATATATGTTATCAACTACCCTTTTTTTCTTTATATTTCGTCTCGAGCCCTCTTATGGGGTCACAAGTCCCTAGTAGTGCCCGGTGGCACATTTGAACCAACGTCAAACCTCAACACCATGGCCCTCCATTTACAACGCATTAGCAAACGTGGGTTTTGAACTTTCAACCTCAACGATGAAGAAGAGACTCTTAACCAACGCAGCTGCCCGCGGTTGGGTTAGATATTTTACTTCTTGAAATTAGATAATATATACAACTTACATAGATGAAATAGATATGATTGCTATTGTAGCTAATGATTATGACAATATTCAAAATATAAGTTTCATGAATAACCTTGTTATGGTATTTTACGACCCTTTTTACAGCAAGTCAATGGGGTCACCGCATGACTACACACATGGTGGCAATCTCACCAATGAGTTCTTTTCTGGGTTTTGCTGGCATAATGGTATTTAAGTTATCGTCAAAATAACAGCTTACGGTAAGTAATACATTCTTCAAGAAGTGCACTCCATAATAATTTATAATAATTTGTTATTTGATTTTTTGTGATTTAGAACTGATTATTACTCTCACGGTAGATTAAAAACTGTCATCCAATCATTTTTCTTATCTTTTCGATCAAGTGGATGATTACGAGCCTGGTAAGACTTCCCATTGCTCTCCCCTGCGAAAGCATTCCCTTTCCTTCACCGCCCTAGCGACCAACTCTGAGACTTTTCCCTTCGAGATGGCCTCTGCGCGACCGATCCGGATCCGAGTCTCGCATGTTCGGCTCTAGTATGGAAGCAGCACCGGCAAGAAGGCGGAGGTCCGCCAGGCAAAGTAGTCCAAGGCCAAGAAAAGTGGGTCCGGAAGGATGGAACCGGACGTGATATAAGCCACCCTCACGTTTTCAAACTGGACACAAAATCCATCTGGGCCCAACGCAATCCCGGCCATTTGGGAATTTGGAAAGCACGCCATTGGAGGATTTCACGTTCGTTGGGGATTGCACGTGCTCCACATTACCATGCTCGGATCGATGAGGATGACAAATGGGCTCCTGGTTCGCATAAACTGGCCAGATTCTTAGCTTTGTACAATGGATCGAATTCGTTATGATGAGTTATGTCCACAACTCAATCTCGTTTGAAAGACGGACGAACATCATCCTCACCGTGACAAAAATGTCAATACCGCGTTTGTATATCGGCATGAGAGCAAAAACGGAAATACAAAAATACCAGAGAGAGAAAATAGATTGAAAGCCTTTTGATGCCCAACTTTTTGATCTGATGCACCCTGCGTGTGGCGTTGGAGCAATATTGGGTGGGATTTGCTATTAAGTCCATCGAGCAACAAGATGCATGGAAGCATGTGGTCACGGGTTTTCCATTCTACATAGAACAATATAATTTGAGGATAGTATGTGATGTTGAACAAGGAAAAATAAGTTTTGGGCTACTCTTAGACTTTGGAAAAGTATTAAAAAAAAAAGTGATAAATCTATTATACATGTGTCAATTTAATTTTAAAATTTTTAAAATTTTGCTAATTGGATTCATTCCGCCAAGTTAGGCTAAGAATTATAAATGCAAATGCTAGCAGTCCTAAATGATATGACTAGCACATAGATTTTTAATACTTTTATATATATATATATATATATATATATATATATATATTAATTTCCTTTTTTTTTAAACACACATCCATGATTAGCAGATACATCTTGCCTCGATACAGAAGATTAATAAATTGACCGGCCTCTTCTTAACCAAACTAATCTTATTTTTGCGGTTATTTATTTGGCAAGAAAAGGCTTTCCTCTTGGCATGCAATGACCTTGTCAAAGCATCCTCAAGGAATGTAGCCACCGCCATGGCCGCCACCTTCCCCGCTACCAGAACCACCGCCATAGGCCCCTCCACCGCCACCATAGGCCCCTCCACCGCCACCGCCAGAGCCACCGCCGCCGCCTCCAGCATGCCCACCAGCAGCAGCACCCCCACCAGCTCCTCCTCCACTGCCAGATCCACCACCAGATGCTCCCCCGGCATAACCTGCTCCCCCTCCTCCTCCACTCCCTCCACCACCTCCATACCCACCAGCACCGGCTCCTCCAGCACCATAGCCACCGCCGGCACCACCTCCTTCTCCGCCTCCATAACCAGCACCTCCAGCGCCGGATCCACCACCTCCTCCACCACCACTTCCACCTCCGCCTCCTCCAGCATAACCACCAGCACCATATCCGGCACCACCTCCTTTGCCACCCCCACTTCCGTATCCTGCGCCATGCGCACCTCCTGCACCGGAAGCAGCTCCACCGCCACTACCACCGCCACCACCACCACCTTGTCCTCCACCAGCTCCTCCATAGCCTGCGCCACCACCCTTTCCACTGCCACCACCGCTCGCATATCCTGTCACACCACCTACAGCTCCATAACCGCCGCCTCCCCCTGATCCACCTCCACCACCATAACCAACAACAACAGGAACATGTCCCACTGTCGCAGGAAGGGTAAGAAGAGCTCTCCTGGCGGAACTTATGCCCAAACCAGACGCTAGCACAAACAAGGCAATGCAATAGAATTTGTAGGTAGCCATGGGAATGTGTGTTCAAATCCCACAACTGTGAGTTCGAAATGGAAGAACAATGGAGGTATATATAGGCATCTCGATGGGGTCCAAAAGCGCGTTTTCACTGTGTAAAAGAGTGGTTGAAGCACATGGAAAAGAGAAGCCCCACAGAACAATGGGTGGTCCAATACAGAGACAAAGACTCAAGTATCACTTCACTCTTTGCACACTCTGCTCGTAGAAGACCTAATGCTTAGTGTGTGTTTGCTGTCTTCCACATTGGATCGTCATAGTACATACCATGATGTACATCCATTGTTTTGTCCATCCAAATCTAAGGTGTAAGCAAGTGTTAATTACCTTGTCCTGCACAAAGGCTTATGAACCAGCTCTAGATAGGATGGATACCTGACTAGGAATAATCCCTTTTCACACCTGTGGCTGAGAACAAACCACAATGCATGCATGTGTCAAGAGTTTTTACCTGTACGAAGGTTGTTGGAGTGCAATGACACCATCAGCTAATACTCACGAGTTGCTGAGCACTTCCAGAATGATTAAATCTACTGTATGAGGTTCCACAATGCACTTTATGCTCTCTTAACGAGTTCTCACATGAACTTCAAGGGGAGATGATGATTGAAGTAGCTTATTGTCCACAGCAAAACTCTTCCAAACTATTCATATATCTTTCTTCTTTTCTAAGATGAAACTTGAATGAGTCATCAAAGAGTCTACGTTTCAAAACCTTCATTTGTTAATGATTCTGGAAGGATGTTTAAACATTGTTTGTAAACTTTTTTCTCTTAAGCTGAAATGCAATCATCACATCTACACTGACCGCGTTGAAGAGGACATAAATCAAGCATACACTTGCTATTGTGATCCGTTCTTTTGTAATGTCAGCAGTACATCAAGTTATCTGCTCAATTTTTTTTTCAAATCACATGATGGATAGTTGCACGAAAATCCTCCACATGTGGGTTTGCTCACAGAGGATTTGTGGTTTCTGAAGTGGACTGCATTGATTTTGCAACACTAATCAATGTAGAGGATAAATATGTGAATCTGTGCTCTCATTGCAAACCTGCTCCGATATTGGGATGGCTGAAATGATAATATGGTTTTCATGGAAGAGTCCTTTGCTTGTTATCGTTCCACAAGATCTGTCTTTTTTTAGTCTCATTGATCAAATGAATAATTACCAGTTTCGTACGGGACCGGTGCAATGATTTGAGATTCAGCAGTTTTGCTGCTACCCAATAACTTGTTTCCAGTTATACAACGAGATCGATAGAAGTCAAATGGCATAAAACCATCCATAGGAAATGATGCAAAATTGCATCCAGCATTCGGTTTAATCCTATTGTGTTTGGGGAAAAGTTGTCTGGTTAAATGAGAATAACGGACCATACTGAAAAATAAATCAGCATAATGAAAAGTTGGAAAGCATAGTTTATCTATGAATATGGAATGGATGTAAATTGCAAGGCTTGACGACCCAGTGTGAAGTTGATCCACTTTTCCTGCAACGATGTTGTGATTGAGGCGAAAATAGTTGGTTAAATCAAGCTTATCGAAGATACCGAAAAATAAATCAGAATAATGGAAAGATATGAACCACGAAGCTTTGATTCATCGAGGCAATGAGTTTAAACCCTCCAATGAGACTATTAGGTTAGACTTTCATGTGATACAATCACTTTGTGTTCTCAAGTATGTTTGTGCCATCCAACCAAGCATTTATCTGTGTGACAACTTTAGCTGATATAGAGGCATAGCATGCATAAGCAGTAGGAGATTCTCTAAGCAGTAGCCAAATGATGTGACTCTCCATAGCAACAGTGCAGGCATGTAGCAGCAGCTTTTCACCTAATATAGTACAAAGCAAAGAAGAAGACACCCATTAGAATGTGATCTCTTAAGACCAGTTCTCATGCATAATCCCACAAATCGACAAGACATATCACATGTCGACTACATTATGGAAAAATAAAACTACAAACCTCACCAGAATGATAGTGAAAATCCATTACCTCCAAAAATGATTATCCAGAGAGAGCCTCGATGTAGATTTTGTTATCATAACTTGTCAAATCTAATCCATAATAAAAATATAGATTGAGCAAACGGTTCATGACCACCTAGGAGAGGCTATACAGCAAAATTTTATGACTTATGTATCGAGTCTCCTTGCTCCCATATGCATGCTCACATCCTATAATGCCCAGCATAGGTATATCTATACTGAGCTTAATTACAACATTACAAATCAAGAACATATATGCTTGCTAAGTACCAATGTCTACTACTCAATTGCCATCAATTAGAACCTTAGCAAGATCCAATAAATAGGAGATGAGTTAAAAAGCGATCATACAAATTACCCCTTTCTCAATCTTTGGTGAGAAAGAAAGATTGAATAACACTGCGGAATCTCTATACCAGATCTGATTTAGCTCCACTGCTCCTTCTTTGGTTCTTTCTCTAATCACCCAACTCCCTTTTGGGTCTTTAGTTAACTATACAACGCACGAAATGCGGCTTCTCTTTTTCACATTAAATCCATAAATTGTGGGCACAAGTCTTATCCTTTTAGAAAACTTGGCTAAACTATTTCTCCATTTGGGAAATCAAATTATAATAACAAGAGCTAGTGGAGGATCACATGCATGGTGGTCTTAGAGTCTACCGCCACCAACATTTGCTCTCACGAGAGTGGGACCAATTCCTTCTCATCTCGTGCGTTTCAGTGGTCACTTTTTTCCTTTCTTCACGCTCGGGAGGGAGGCCAAGTAGAACAATCTCTTCCCATTACATCACCTGTGATGTCCACTAACATAATAATGTCGGTGTTCACTTTATTTTTATTTTTTATGGCCACACCCAGATATTCCTCTTTGTGGAATCCAGATTTGATCTTTGAAATGGAAGCATATGAATATGAAGAGGAAAAAGACACATGTGAACTACGACTCGTTTGCACTTCAAAATCTCAGTTTCTGGCTTATGATCTTTGTGTTTTCTTCTAACCACTGGCCTTATCGTCCCAAGTTTATCATTTTGTTTTGTTTCCAGTAGGATACTGTCCGACATTTGTTGTGATATCGGCTTTCTTGAAGTTAGTTGTCAAAGAACTTGAGCAATTACAATTCATTCATGAATCTGTCGAAATGGGGAGGAACAGATGGGAGCCAATGCTGCACCATTGAAACCTTAAGTAAATGCCTTCATGCTCATTCTGAAGTTCTCATCTTTCTGTCAGGTCCTGATAAAAGGCATGCTCATACAGATCTCTCCTCTGCAGTGAACAGCAGATTTGAAGCCTTGTCCTGTAGTCCTGATTACGTAGTTGGTATCAGTCGATCTGGTTTTGCGTAATTCAGTCATTGAACATCATTCGTTTGAGTGGCAAGGGCCTTTCAACGTTTTCGGCTCAGGAATTGATGATTGTGGGGTTGATTCCTACCTTGAGGAACTCATATGTAAGTGGTGAGGGTCACGGCGGCAGGTGGCTGTGCTAGTTTTCCTCCATGTAGTCGGCCAATTATAGTGGGATACCAACAAAAGATGAAAAAAAGTTCGATTGCAGCGTGGTTCCACGAATGACAACCCTGAGGTTTGTCGCATGTAGATTGAAGTTGTTGGGTTGGTCGGCTCATGATACATCCGATCCATGCCTGAATATTTTCTGGAGCACCCACAGTTTCCAGGTCGGAGGTAGATTGATGTTAGAGGAGTGGCACTTAGCCCCCGCACTCCTTTTGTCGTGCCACAGTCCAATAAATATGAGAAAGTGAACTTGCCAGTACACTCTAAGGTGCGTTGCTACGTCAGGCGTGGGCTAGCATCGCAGAATCGATAAAAAGGTCTCTGGTGATTCAATTGTCGTGGATTCGAGCTTTTCGAGTTTTGTTCTTCTCGTACTTCATGAGAAACATATAATAGTCAGTAGTCCCCCCATGGACCTGATACAGTACATAGGAACAGAGTCAATGTTATGCCCCCACCAAAAGAGTCCTTCAACTTAGCGTGTCCCAAAGAGTGGAACTACGAACACCGAATGCCCCAGCACAAATGTTAGCGGGTGTCAACCTTTATACATAGCACAACTACCTCCTATTGCATCACTAGTTAAGTTCTGCAGAAAAATTGTCGTTTGCAATTGGCGAAACAGCCAATATATGGGGCCTTGCCAGGAAACACGGTATGGTAGTGGTTGTAGTAGTAACTACCTCAATTTATCAGTAGTCTTTTCAATGTGCTACTATAACTGTGCTAGTATATTCCTAAGAAGAACGACCAAAGCACATGAGACTGAACAATTTCCATGGACGAGAAAACCAATCTCAGTACAACAAAACATGAAGGTCAACCAACAGGAGCTTAGATAATTCTTCTCAGTTTTTACAAGCTTCACTTCTATCCACAAACATAGTGTTGTTATCGAAACTATTTACTTATATTATGTCGTGAAGCAGGGCAATCGGTCAAGAGATGCATGCATTTGAATCTAACAAACCCGAGAGCCTCCGAATATAATTATTGCTGGTGGAATTGGAGGAGAGAATAGAGGGGTTGTGGATAGAATTAGATAGTAGGGAGCAAAGGGATATTCCAACGTAAAAGAGAAAAGGAAAAGTTTCAAGAATAATGTGTTAAGCACATTGTCGTGATAAACACAATCTCAATATGTTCAAAGAATCTTTACTGAATCTCATTTTCCAATGAGTTCCACAGAATGCATTCCCACGAAAGAGAGAGAAAAGAATTGGCAGAATCATGAAGTCTTTATGTTCTTTTACTTTGCATGAAGCTTCAGTTGTGATCAGGGAGAGTCTGAAATGGTGAAATCGCTACAATGTTCTCTCCTGGGCAAGACAAGTAAGTTAGAAGGCTCTTGTTCCTTCACATGTGGGCTGCCTTAAGTTGCTCGATTGACGCCCATGTCGCTGCCTGTAAATTGGTTCTTCAAGAAAGAGAATGACAGGAAGAGAAACACCATGTTAATCGCTCACATCTGCCAATGATCAAGGCAACGGCACTACTTGAATGGAGACACTTAGTCAAGACTTCAGACAGAAAAGTACTTGCAACTAGAAATAATGCAAGATGGCCATTTTTTTTCTGCTGCAGCATGAGAATCTGATGATACCCATAGCAAGTACGTTGATCAGTTAAAGGAAACAATTAGAATCGATATGATTCAACTCTAACTGCATTGAGGAGGGAATCGACATGTTGAATTTCTGCTATGTCAGCCAATATCCTGGAGGTTTTAGATAAAATCCAAATGCCACAGGCCACAGGGTATATCAAACAGATTCTGATGAAGGTTTAAGGATCTCAAGAAGTCATTAGTGTGGGCATTGAGTGATGCGATGGCAACAAAGATGAATGTCCAGTGCTTGGTGATATCGGACAAAGAGACAGCAAAAAATAGGCTCTCCCGATTAAGTGCACATAGACTTCTTGATTAAAGTGATGGATAATAGAGTAACGGGCCAAGGAAACTCTCCATGACACCTTCCAAATTCACTCTCCTTTCACTCCGTCTTGGTTTGGAGGAAGGGAACAGAAAATGAAGGCCATGGTAATTCATCTAGAGGAGCAACATTTTAAGAACAGAACTACATTCCATGGAAATACTGCTAATCAAATGACATAACCAGACACCATTGATCCAAACATGCTGTTTTTTTTCTTTTTTTCCTTTTCCACTTTTGTTTTCAGTCAGAAAAGAGTCTTGAACCCCTGCTATCACATTGCACCAGGAATGTCTATAAAGCAAAATTGATAGGATGACTTCGGTGCCCATGAGGCCAGAGCATCTGGGCTTGTTCCAGACCACTTTCAGTCTCTGTTCAACTTAGAGAAAGCAGCTGCTCTGCACTAAATCATCATTCTCAATTTGTCAGTTACTCAACAACTTATTTGCCTCACGACCTCATGATCAGAGTTACCCCAAGTTACAGAGTTCGACCTTGCAGGGCTAAAAAAAAAAAAAAAAAATTAGGTCGAAATTGCAGGGCTCAATTTGTTAAGCAGCAAACAAACAAACAAACACAAACCATTCCTATGCACGGATTGCCTAGAGAAGAAAGAAGCCAAAAATAAAAAACCAGCGTGAAGACTTCACGAAATGAGAGAGAGATATATATATAAAGAATAAACAAAACAAAATCACCTCAATCAGAAGAAGAAGACACGAACTCTCTCACCCCCTCCACAAAGCTCCAACCTTTCGGCCTCTCCGACCTCCTCACGTACTCGCCCGCGCATTCGCGCGTGTACTCGCTCATACCCACCTCCCCTCTCCTCCGCCACAGCCCCTCCCCGAAGCTCGCGTGCGCGAAGTACGCCTCCGCCTCCGCCTCCACCAACCCGCCGCCGCCCTCGCCGCCCTCGCCGCCCCCCTCGGCCTCCACCTTTACGGGCAGCCGCTCGTAGTGGCCGCGCCCGACGCCCTCCAGCTCGTCGACCCGGGCGAGCCCGCGGGGGGAGACGGAGAAGAGCTCGCCCTGGACGCGGTGGCCCCGGCCGGGGAGTTTGACGAGGAAGGGGATGCCGAAGGGGCCGAGGACGAGCGGGTGCGGGAGGTGGGTGGCGTGGGGGCCGAGGGAGGCGGCGTCGCCGGCGAGGATGAGGTCCTCCATGAGCGGGTGGTTCGGGAATCCCCGCTTCAGCGTGCCGTACGTGAATATCAGCGAGCGGTGGTGGTGGTGGTCGCCGGCCATCGTTGTCGCCATTGAAGCATGTAGTGCACGCCATGAGATGAGGATTGACTTTGGAGTCGAGATCGGACGATTATGGGCCGAAACATGGGCCGAATTTTGGGCCCGATGATATGGGATTGCGAGGCCTAAGCTGTACGAAACAATACCGTGACCCCACCGTGATTTAGGCAATGAAGTTCGGATTCCTGGCTAGGCCCTGTAAAACGGGTTGGACGGATCGGGTTTGGATCACGTCAAAAAATGATCAAACCTAATCACGTCAAAAAATGATCAAACCTAAATTGACCCGTTTAGCTCATATTTATCATTCTTTACGCACTAGAATTTCAGCGATTCATATTTGACCTTAGATCCAATCATACCCAACCCGATCTATGTTACGAAAACTTATTTATATTTAACCCAATCAATGAGAACTCTTATCCACTCATTCACCTAATTTAAGCTCTTCATGTGAATATGTTCGTCGGAGGAAATTTGAGAAGTAAATTATCATAAAAAAGAAAATGTTAGTAAATGAAATAAAGACCGTAAAAAAATCTAAAGATTGAAATAGTTATAAAGAACTGGAAAAGGACACATGTGTTGTGATGAAACATGCTCTTAAATCATATATTATTGATCCGAGTCAGGTTAATTCTTTTTTAGTTCCGAAATTCATTTAAACCCATGACTATGATGCATGTATGTTATCAACGATTTATATATATTTGCTTTACTCTTTCTAATTTTTTATGCATTTTGATATTTCGCTTCTTGAAATTAGAGAAAAAAAAAAAGCTTAAACAATCGAAATAAATATGAATGCTACTGTAGCTGATGATTATGATTATTTTCAAAATATAAGTTTCATGAGTACCCCAATTATGGTATTTTACGACTCCTTTTTAAAACAAGTCAGATGGGGTTATTGCAAGCCTACACACATGATGGCAATCTCACCAGTAGATTCTTTTCTGGACTTTGCTAGCGTGATAATGGTTGAGTTATCGTGAGAATAACAACTCGTTATAAGCCACGAATTCTTAAAAGAGTGGACTCTATAATAATTTATAATTATTCATTATTTGATTTTTTATAATCAAGAATTGATTGTTATTTTCATAATAGATTGAAAACTATCACTAAATCATTTATCTTCTTTTTCAGATCACGTGGACGATTATGAGCCTCATAAGACTTCACACTGCCTTCCGCTGCGAAAGCCCCCCTTTCCTTCGCCGCCCTAGTGATCGACTCTTGAGTCTTTTCCCTTCGACATGGCCTCGGCGCGACTGATCCCGGATCCGAGCCCAAAAGGCGGTCCTCTCGAGAGCTGGCTCCCGCAAGTTTGGCTCTAGTATTGAACCGGCGCCGGCAAGAAGGCGGAGGTCCGCGAGGTAAAGAAGTCCAAGGCCAAAAAAAAGTGGGTCCGGAAAGATGGAACTGGACGTGATATAAGCCACCCCCACGTTTTCAACCTGGACACAAAATCTATCTGGGCCCAACGCAATCCTGGCCATCTGAGATTTTTTTCTTTTTTCTTGGTCGTGGCCATTTGGGAATTTGGAAAGCACGCCATCGGGAGGATTTCACGTTCGTTGGGTGTAGCCCTTTGAGTCGACAGACGGTGTCGTCTCCGATGTTTACCGCCGACGTTGTGGGATTTCACGTGCTCCACATTGCCATGCCCGGATCGATGAGGATGACAAAGGGGCGCCAAGTTTGCATGAACTGGCCAGATTCTTAGCTTTGTACAGTGGATCGAATTCGCTTTGATGAGTTATGTCCACAACTCAATCTCCTTTGAAAGACGGAACGGAACATCATCCTCACCATGACAAAAACGTCAATACCGCGTTTGTATATCAGCACGAGAGCAAAAACGAAAAAACAAAAAAAAAAAAAAAAAAAACAGAGAGAAAATGGATTGAAAGCTTTCTGATGCCCAAGTTTTTGATCTGATGTACCCTGCGTGTCGCGTTGGAGCAATATAGTGCCGGTGGGACTTGCTATGACGTCCATCGAGCAATAGGATGCACGGAAGCATGTGGTCGCGGGTTTTCTGCTCTGCAGTAGAACAATATAATTTGAACGTAGCATGAGATGTCGAGCCACGAATAGAAAATTCTCCGCTACTCTTAGATTTGGGAAAAGTAAAAAAAAAAAAAAAAAAAGTCATAAATATATTATAAATTTGTCGATTTAATTCTAAATTTTTAACATTTTACTAACTAGGTTCATCCAGCCAATTTAAGTTGAAAATGGTTAATGGGGACGATGGCAGTCTTATAAGGCATGACTAGCACATGGATTTTTTACTACTTTTTAATATATTTTTTTATTTTTCATAATTTTCTTTTTTAATTCCCTTTTTCTTTTTGCTATTCCACCGACAGAAAGAGTAGGAAAAAAAAAAAAAGAAAGGAAAAAATTTTAAAAAAATTATAAAATATCCATGTCAATGTCAACTATGTCATGTAAGACTATTAGTATTCATGTCAATAATTTACAGCTTAAATTAGTTAAATAGGTTCACTTAACAAAATATGAAAAGGTTTGAAACTAAAATTAATAAAATTAAAAGATTTATAATTAAATTGATATCAATATGATAGATTTAAGACTTTCTAGATGATTTTTCTTATTGGATCTTCCCATTATTAAGATATCGAAGTTCTACCATGCTCACTTAAAAGCGATACTTAGGGGATCGGGAATTTGCTCTTTAGAAGCGATCGAGAGAGAGAGACGGGGTTCCTATCAAATGTTGGAAGACGTGTAGCGTTAAAAGGGAAGAAAAGACAGACAATGAGATCCGAATCTCGGCCTGTTGTTGTATCAACGTGGTGTTGTCCAAAGAATGGCCTCAAAATGTGTGGATCGGAGACAGCGCCATCCGAAGCCTTTGCCATAATCAAGACATTAGAAAACTTCGTATTCTTTAGGACCACTCGCGCCGTGCATGCGATGCATTCATCGTAAATCCAAGCCAGTTTACAACTGAGGCAGGTAGGCTATAGATTAGATGCATTTTCCGCCTACTGAACGATATCTACAACTATTTGCTGCTACTAACGCATACATAGAGTTTAAAGCTGAGTGGAATTTGCTTACTCTTCAATTGGCGTCTTGACATGGATTTGATAGAGATGTCAATACCTAGCCATTTCACTCGTTGGCATATATAGACATGAAGATCAGTCTCGTCATTTTCATCCTTGAAAAATTTAAGCTAGACCTAATTCCCTACTCTCATTATACTTTCCCCTAAACTATCGTTAAATGCTATTGTCCTTGACCGCTTAAACGCAGCTACCAATTAATAATCAACGTTGGATCATAGAAATCTACCTCGGGGAGAAAGAAGGGCGGGGGAGAAGAGGGGAATTGAAATATTCTCTGATACACCTAACTTGTCCAGGGAGTGGTGAGGAAGACATCAATCTGAGTTTTACATGAAATTCCACAACTCAAAACGTATATCAGATTGGAAATACTCCACGCATCAAGCAGTGGAGGGGCGGCGGCAGCAGCGGCAGCCACGGAGAAATGTATTTTCCATCGAGTTTGGTCTCTCAGTGGTGATGAAAGCGACGAAACTCTTGTTTCATCCCTCCGTGGCCTGGTTGATGGCGACGAAATCGGTTTCCATCGCAGGGGAGAGTATCAACAAAGACGAAACTATTTTCGTCGACAGAAAAGTTCGCCGTCGTGATCCTCACTTTCCGGTGGCGACGCTGATTGCACAGTGCGGGACAAGATTTCTCGAGAATAGACAGACACTGTACATTCCATTCTTTGGAGTTCGAAAGCCGACGACTGACCTCGGGAACTTCATTGATCCTACGAGGTTCATCCCCTAGAAGCCCTCATCGTGCTCTCCCCTTGTCTCCCCTCCTTTTGGGTCATCCCAAGATCGGAACTCTCGAGGCACCCAAGCTCTCCCAGCATAATCGGAGACGCTTTCGCTCGAATAACTGCAGGCATGCAATTCGTCTAGGCACGTTGGGAATGCTCGACCTCTTGGAAACCCTACGAACTTGTCGATTCAGTGAACGGCGGATCTTTGAATTACGGTCGCGCTGGCCAAGTGAAACTAATGCAACTTGACATATAATCATCGATCCCTGCATTCGGAAGATGCATTGCTTGATAACAGCGCTCGAAACCTTCATGTGCAAGAAATGCCATAGCGCAAACCGTGGAAGATTGAGAAGGTTTTGAAGAAAATCTCAAGGGACGCATCAACATCATGTCTTGAACAAGTCATGTCTCTGCAACATAGAGGATTAACTTCTGAGGAGAACTTCTCATCACTTCCGTGCAGACTTATGAACTCTGATAAATCTTTTCTTCAATGTCGTTAGGGATATCAACCGACTAATCATTCACCAAGAGCTATAGTATTAGGCCCTAAATTTCTGAACTGTGATTATGAGACGGCATGAAGGTCCAAACTCATAAACATTTAGTCTAATGTTAATTTTATTTTTCTTAGTTCTTAAATTCATATCTTTCAAGCAAAAGACCAGGATGGTTTCTTGGGGATTGGGACAAACAATGTGCTAAGAAATCAGCGTACTGATTTGCTTCTCGAGGACACCACACAAACTTTGTAAATCTGCAAAATCATGGGACGGTATCTGAATAGGAGGTCCAGTACGGTATGACATTTCTTTAAAGTTCTTGCACTGCATATCTAAGGTTATAAATAATATTTCTCTTTTATCTATCTTTGAACGCTAAGAGGGGATGCTGATAAAACCAGCAACGGAGAACCGCCATTAATTCATCATAAAAACTTCTCATAGAGCTGCGCGGCATAAAATCTGACAATTGAAGAGAAGGAGATCCATATTTGCCAGAGCCTCTAATATGATCTATAGATTACGATGCACATAATTTCGCAACCAGCTATTAGTGAAAAAGGAAAAAAAAAAAAAAAAAACGCTAATGTCAAATCTGTCGGTCTCCCTCTCTCGCTCCTATTGTCAATGGGTTTCGGGCCTGTGTGAGCACCATCAATCACTGTCAATGAGTTAGCTGTTATCGGCGACGCCAAGATCTGTCTATTTCAGGCACATGATATGGAGTTTGACGCTCTTGCGTGGACGATGGAGCCCATCGTCATGGCAGGCACCTTCATGTCATTGCGAACAAGCCAGATTGCTTCCATGGTGCTTTGCGAGAGAGAGAGAGAGGGAGAGAGATTAGGACCTTTAATGAGGTGTTGCTTGCTCGTATGGTGACGGGGACTTTTCGTTAGAGAAAAAGGAAAACTAGACCCCACTGGCTCACAAGGAGCGGCATGCATCGAGCCAAAATAGTAGTCCGACCTCAAACGATAAGCTCGTCCCTACTTACACCTAATTTCTACTCCGACATCACTCTTTCTTCTTGACGATACACAATGCTTTGAGTCTAGAACAAGTTACAACTTTACAACTCGACATGCTATGGAATGCAGAAGAGTAAGATATATTCAATTTTTGTTGGTTATACATCAGAAACCACGAAAGCAAGATATAATCAGTTATTTGTTGGGAGTATAGATTAGTTTTGCCATATAGTACCACGTTGATTACAAGATTCCATGAGATAAACATCGAATCTATTATTAGCTCCGATGTCATTTGAGCCTATTAACATATCCAATTTGACATACTTTCACTAAAAAGCTTAAGTGAAATAAGTTAAAAAAATATTTAGGATATATTAACTGCTCCAAACAAATTCTAAAAATGTAACTCACACACCCGTGCATCTCAACACCATTGCCTAAGATATTTGACAGGCACATTATGTTGCGTGTGATGAGTCCATCGATCAGAGAATTCATTGTTCCTTTTCTTGAAATGGAACAAGATAGCATATGATAATTGAGATGCTGTTCTTGTAGCTTGTCGTAGGAAACATGGTTCTACTGCAAGTGCGTACTAACCAAATCATTGTCATGTACGTCTTTCTATCAATTTGCCCGATTTCCGTGGACCCAAATTCTAGCAATGTGCATCCAGTTCAATTCAATATGGGAATCGGATGGCTGGTGTCGGTAACGAGAATTTAATACAGGCCCCATTTCAGTTCCAAAATCGGACTTGTCGGTTCTATTCGGATGAATGCTGACCACAATATTTTAGCAAGCAATTTAGTTCTTCCAAAGAGAAAAAATAAACCATCTTCTAACATGGTTTTGGAGCACGACAATAGTTCAGATACTGCACTCCGAACAACCACTCCCATTGTTATCATGCATGCTCCCCTTGTGTATCCATTTACAATCCTCGTCCCACCAATCGATGCGATCAAGTTTGCATTTTACGTCTTTTGAATAAAACCTATCTCGTTCCTTTTGGGAACTTCAAAAAAAAAAAAAAAAAGTCTTAGATTTATAGAAGAACCGGTTGCACACTCTCCATCGAAGAATCCATCATTTTGCTTAGGTTTTGTTGAGAAAAAGGTAAAATTTGCCGTTGCACTTTCTAAAAAATTAGAACTTTTTGTCAATTGCAGTTTTTAATAGAAAGTGAGTAGCGGACTTTTCTTTTTTACTTATTTAATGTCTTAAAAGGTGTTTTGCATTCCAATAGCAAGGTGGAATGTCTATAGATAGATAGATACAGCCTATAGATATAGATAGAAAGATGGAGAAGTAAAGAACTGAACGAATGCGATATATTACGTTAAACTCAAACTAGGTCATGAGAACCCCGTTTTTAAATTTCCAAAAAAGGTTTCAGCGCCGAGGCACCGGGCCCCGATCCTAATCGGCCGCCCACGTGTAGGGTCGGCAGAGGCGACACGAGGGTTATCCCGAATTTGGGGTTTGCCGCCGTGGGGTGGGGCCCACTCGGGGAGAGGGAGGGGGAGGAGCAGCGCATGTGGGGGAATGTCCCACGGTACACGTGAAGATGTCGTCATCGCATTTGGTCGCACCTATAAAAGCGGTTTGCTTTTGGAAAAGTCTTTTGTCGTTGGATGTTTCGGACGTCTCAACTCCTCCTCCTCCTCCTCCCCCACACGCTCTTTTTGGGACATGCGATTTTTTTGGCCCCTAGAGAACTGACCGTGACATAACACACACCCACACATATATGTTTGTGTGTGTGTGTGTGAAATATACTTCACTTATGGTGTTCAACATCGAGGGCTAATACCGGATGCAAAAGCCCCTGTATAAGATAATCGTGAGTTTGTGCTTTTATTGTGGAATTATTCTAGGACGTTTTCGTTCTTTCGTGTGTTTCTATTCGACACATGATGTATTATTGATTTTTCGAGTCGTTAAGTACAAGCAATTTTTTGTTTGAGATGCTCACTTTGGAGTTGACATGCATCAATAAGATTAGTGAACATTTCATGGCCTGGAGTTGCCTATCTATAATGCGTTTCTCCATCGTGACGAACTTATGTAATTCCTTTTTTAAATAACCGAATCAATAACCTTCATGATTAAAAAGTTGGTTTAAAACATGAATTAGTAGATGACCCGTCTACATTGGTGCAAAAAGATTAACGATGCATGTAGAGTGATTTGTGTCTCTAGTTATAACTTAATCTTAATATCATGACACGGACATTTTGATTGTTTTCTAACTCAAAGTACCTTAAACTTTCATGGTATATGAATATTGTCACTTAAATTTGTATGAAATTCTTCACAATTTTCTGAGATTTCAATAATACTTTAAATTGTGGCTTGATGATGCAAAGATACTTTTTACTTTTAATTTAGTGTAAAGAAACACATCCTGAATAAATAAAAAAAGAAGAAGATGAGTCCCACATGCATTAGCAAATCATGAGGAGGTTATCTCCAAACGCACTTTCTCACTATAAATTCGAAATTCCATGTAACGTTCTATATCTCGTGTATCTTGAGTGGGGTAGCGCATTTGTTTTTTTTAATTTCGTCTTCTTGAGCTAGATTTTGGCCACCTAAAACCAGCATAAAAAAGAATTCAAATAGTGAATTATCCCGGTTTGCTTATATAATCATGTGTGTCTATTTTACTTTTATCATATGAAACGCGCTATAAATTCGATCGCCTCTTTCGCAACCATTCAACATGACGTGCATCGGTCGGAACCTTTGTCAGCTAAATGAAAACCAATACCAATTCAACGAGACTTATGATGTCTCGAGCTGATCATCGATTAGTCGACGAGTGCGGGGAATTTTCTAAGACGCTACCACTATTCATGAACCCCTAAAAAGATAGTGACAAGGGAGAAGAACAGGAAAAAGAGGACAAAAGGACCACCGACTTTCTGCAGCTAAGATTTCACAGAAACTTTTTATTTATTGACTTTTGTAGACGTTTGATCCAAGAGCCACAACCCACATAATACGTATATGTCGTCTCTTGAGAAGCAAAATACATTCACATGTTTTCGCCATTATAATAGATTTTCATTTGATACACGATTGTGCGAGAAATAAATATTTTGAATAAGATTAGAGAGCTTATATGAATAAAATCTTTTAATCTTGATAAATGAATTCATTGCGTATGTAGACGAGAGTTTCATTCTATGGCCGCCCGCGTCAGAGATACTTCACATGGCCTATGTTCCACGATGGACCGGTTGGGGGCAATTTCCTGGCAATTTCAAGAGCCTGGCAACCCAAATTTTAAAAGGGTTCTCGCTAAAAGTACACAACTTTCGGCTCAGCTTCTCATTTTAGAAAAATCGATCCAAATCATTTAGAATATACTTGACGACATATATAAAAGTCAAGCTCTTCACAGATCATGCACGGACAAATGCTTTTCGTTTTCAAGTACCCAAGAAAAAATTATTCAATCAATCTTAAACTTTTTGACTTCGTCAATTTAGTCTGAAGTCTTTGTGCAAAATTGTAATGTAGTCATTCCAATCAATTTTGTCATAAACTACCAACGCAATGATTTAGTTATCACTACTCGTCCTACATGACACACTATCACGTTAATGATTTTCAACAAAATTTAACCGGAAAGACTATATTGAAACCCTGCGTAAAGATTTAGGATTGAATCGATATTTATTTAGTTGATTTAAGGCTGGTTGGACAATCCCCGAGTATCCAACAAAAAAAAAATTGACAATGGCATGAATAAGTCCATAAGTCGATTCAATCTGTCATTAAAATATTAACTTCCTTTTTAGGGTCTTGGGCACTGTGGCAGTGGATTAGTGGGGTGTCCCCTAAAAGCAGTATTTCGCTTTTAAGCCTAACCAACGTGGTGGTTGATTACATTTCGCTAAACACCAGGATTCCTGTCCATATGTTTTGGCTGCACGAGTCTCGTCTTTTCGGTCCTTCCATCATATTGACCGGGTGCAATGTTTGTGTTGCCTAAGGTCTAACTTATCCAGCCGAAAGGGTAGCCCCAGGATCATATAAGTCCAATGCACATGCAGCCATTTCGCCCCATGTCATCATGGTCGCCACTATTCTTGGAAAGAGATTCGATCGCTTGAGTTAGTTCAACTTCACAGACAAGACACGTTGATTCGTTCTGATTTAAACCCATCTTCTCCTTGTAATTCGCCTCCTACCCGAGATGATCAGCTGTCGATCCATTACCGGGTCGCTGCTTTCTAGCACGTGTTCATACTGAGGAATCGCCTTGAGTGCCTCTTGCCTAATCGGATAATGTCCTTTTTGTTTGGCTGGGATGGGCAGGTCTTCCACGTAAAGTCGAACTTAGTTGATTCGCGGTTGGCCACGTTTTCACAATCAAGACTCGAACCCAACACCCGATCGTGGGAACACTCCCCCTAGGCGATGCGTCTTGGGTTTTAATTCGATCCCAAAAAGAAAGAAAGAAATCGGGAATTTTCCAAAGCACCATTATTGACACTGAATCGCCAACCATGTCCAAATATTCCTCCTTCCCCCTCTTTTGATTTTTCTCCCGTTTAGGGGTAGGGTTTGGTGGTGTCGTTTTGCTCCATGTCAACCCAACAAAAACCGGAAAAGAGCTGTTACCCACGTTGGCAACTTGGCGTCCTGATTAATTTTACGCTAAGACGAATTGAAAACCAAAAGAAAAGCGCCGTACATGTTGTGAGGAAAAAAAGAATTAGATCGGACAGTTAAGATCGCCGAACCCTAGCGTCCCGAACCTGATTAAACTAAAGGAGAAGAGATTCTCCGGCAATTATTTAGAGGGCTTATTCTTTTACGGTCACCTATATACGATTAAATTACTGACCAAAAGTTAGAAGGTTAGTCTTTCTACATGTGCAAGGTCGCAGCAAGTCTCCGAAATAGATTACGCTTTCACACATTAAAAACCAGAAACGACGTTTCCAGGTGTGCAACAGGTGCTGAAAGATTCCGCCGAGACATCAAGTTTTCAATGGAATGGAATGCTTTGGCTTTGGTCAAACCGATGTCCGAAACGCGCTGTCGTTTTCAGCTCCTTCGTATTCGTGGCCAATCCTCTCGCATATTGGTCGGTAAAAATCACATGCTCCCTGAGCCATCATTGGTCTCGCATTGCTTATTGAATTGTCCATCGTCCCATCGAAAAGCAAAAAGCAAAAAATAAAAATAAAAATAAAAATGGAGATGTTAAATTAAATTATATATTTCCTCACGGGTCCTTACGGATTTTTTAAAATAATTTTTGCTTGTAGGAAAAGTCATGGTTCTAGAAGCTTAAAGTCAAATGACGTTATTTGACCAGTCGGTAACTGACTTCCAGGAAGTACAGCTCTTCTTCGCTTTAAGAAAAGATTTACCATCTCTCAAGAAAGCTTTTTGATCCTAATGTCTTAAATTCTGGGGAAAGGATCGAGCAAGACATGCGGCCAAGCCCGCCATTATTCACTAGTCGATGACGCGACAGCAATATCTAAATGGAAATCTACTATTGACCGAAACAAATCCTAATCATGTGTGCATGTCCAAACGAAACGGAGTCCTTATCAAGAACGGCCCTCGGTCGCGGAGGGAAACCCCTTCTTTTTCCTGCTCGGTTGGAGGCTTTCAAGTTCGGGTCACGCTCTCTCGTCAATCATATCATGATCATTAGTCCCATCCCCCCACATAAGAACACATCAGAACAACAGATTGAAAGGGAAAGAAAAGTAGATAATCAATTATTACGTTCCGAAGATTAGATCAAGGGGGAGGTGCTGATCCGAGCTCTAAAGCCACATGATGGGGCATTAAATCAAGGTGCGCTGTGCTTCTTTTTATCTGGGGGTGGGAACTGAAATCTGGCCAAGATCTTCCACAGAAACTCAAGTGGGTGGGGACGCCTTTTTGGAGGCTCGCGTCAATCAATCGGATGGGACATCCTCACATCATTTGCATCCGATTGTCAAACCATGAAGGGGGCCCCGGCCACGTTAAAAAGAAGTAATTTTTTTTCATTTGGAAATCATGCCCACGAATGCTTTAGAGACCCAACGGATCGGATGTACTTGTTAACGAGATCCTGCAATCTAATAGAGTAATCGAGGCGTAATTTGGCTTTAATCACAGCCGCATAATGTGCACTGGTAGCCGTCCAGCCGACCCCATTTATCTCACCCTCGCCGGTGAAGACTTTTCCATGCGTGAATGCGCCGAACCCACCTTTGCACCCAGTGAAAAAGCTGGACCGTCCAAACCGACCCTTTTTCAAGTAACTGGAAAACTCAGCAATCAATGCAACTCCCTGAGCAGCATACGGGCTTTTAGGCATAGATTTTAAGTCTGGAACTCGGATACTTTGGTTGGATACGTCAATCTTCCCACGAAAAGCTAGAAGAAAAAGCCGCTTGAATCTGGTGGATGTAAGACCGCTTCCCACGAAAAGCTAGAAGAAAAAGCCGCTTGAATGTGGTGGATGTAAGACCGCACATGGATGGATTCACCAAATCCATATACATGATCACATGTCGGGAACGATGCATCCATCTTCATCCAGCGAGGATCCATATTCTTTTAACTTCAGTTTCAGACATAGAAACATGCAAATTTCAAACAACAGAATACGAGAGAGAGAGAGAGAGAGAGAGAGAGAGAGAGAGAGAGTATGTGCATGGTACAATTACAATCAGTTGATGAATTTCTCGATAAATCTGACGTCGACCCTTCATGGGTTTTATTCTTATACACCAAGTACCGTAAATCCCACTAGTTCTAAGCTTATCAGTGATCGTCGGCTGAAAAAATCTCTAGAAGATGAAGGCAGAACCGGACGAAGTGAAGTGAAACGAAAACGTTATTGCCTTTGCCTTTGGGATTTTCGATTTCTACGTGTACTGTTAGCATCACGGATACAATAGAATACAACCCACGACAGCAGCATCGCTCGTTCAAAAACTCAGTATTATGTATGCAGGAAATTTTCATGCGACTCGATATTCAACCTCTGTACAACGGCGACCGCTCCTGGCCCACCACCTTCGTCATCTTCGTCTGCCGGAACACCTTCATCGGGCTCGGGAAATGCCAGCTCCTCCCCTTCGCCGGCGCGGCCCCTCCGCCGACGCCGCCGAGCGGGTTCGACCCCACCGCCACCGACCTCGACTTCCTCATCATCGTCGCCCTCTCCGCCGCCGCGTCGTCGTAGTCGCCTCCGCACGCGCGCTCCGCGGCCTCGGCTCCGGCGCCGGGTCCGGCTCTCCTGCTCTTGTCTCTCCGGAACAGGCCGAAGAACGACGGCGTCCGGTGCGGCGAGTCCGCGGGTCGCTGGCGGCGGCCGCCTTCGTCCCCGTCACCATCGGCGTCCAGGTCCCTCACGAACTTCGACCGCGACCGGAAGAAGGAGACGGCGACGGAGCGGGAGCGGCGGAACGAGGGCTCGGAGTCGATGAGGTTGGAGACCTTCCCGACGGCGGCCCCGGCCGGCTCGCCGGCGAAGAACCGCGAGAACGAGGACGAGGACGAGGACGAGGAGGAGTTGAGGGAGGCGCAGCAGCTGCAGGGGCGGAGGTTGGCGCAGTCAGGGCATAGGCCGTCGAGCCTCTCGCGGAGGCACTTGGGGCAGATGCCGCTGCGGCGGCGCCGCGTGGGGTGCTTCGCGCACTTCCACACCTCCTCCTCGTCCACGTACATCGCCGCCGCCGCCGCCGCCATTTCTTCCACCGCCACCTCTTCCCCCTCCGGCCTTCTCCTCGGGGTTCCTCGATTCGTCGACCTCTGTCGGCGGGTCGTTAACAGCGCCTGCTTGCCCTTTTGCCTGCCGAATTCTGCTTTGGACCTTCTGCTCCTGTGCTGCGAGTCCTTGTGATCTTTTGCTGCGTGGTGTCTTCTTCTTCGACCGTGCGGGGTGGAGGTTTATAAGAGGAGGAGGAAGATTATGTTGACCAGGGTTGCGGAAATGAGAAGCACGCGAGTTAACCGTGGTTAGGTCGTCCCGGGGTTACGGATTGGCAGGCGTTGGATTCTGGGTGAAAACCCGGGCGGCTCGAACGACGACGCGTTTTGCGAGCCCCCCTTCTTTCTCCATTTTCTCTTTTCCTTCCTTTTCTTCATTCTTTCTTTATTTTATTTTGTTTTATTTTATTTTTATTTCGATTTCGGTTCTTTTCGTCGTCGTCAGAGTTCAGCGCAGCGAAGCGAGATTGACTGGATTCGGGGTCGAATTTACGGAAATGCCACGCGGGTTCGATTACCTGTTGGTCCGACCGTTCACACGTGCGGGGCTGGTGACGGACCGACGGTGAAATCTGAACAGGGGAGGCTAAAGGAAAGGGCGGGACCAGATTTTTGCCGAGCTAACGGACCGGACATGGGGTCACATCTCAGGCACGTGCCTGGTTCTCCTCCGTTGTTCAAGCCGCTCGAGTTTTAGTACGTGCCCTCTTGATCAGGTCACTTCAATGACAAAGCTTTCGGCTTATTATTCCCCCAAGTTCACCTAAGTTTTGGTCCGACATTCATCCTGGGTTACGCTCGTTGAGCCGGACCAACGGCCCGCTTGTCCATAACTTAGTTTCCATGCGATAAAAGCTCGAGAATCGCTTAAGAAAGCCTGACACGAGGCGGGTATCCCCCAACCGAAATTTATAGAGCTATATCATTATACTATGCGCGATATTTTATGGAGTAAGAAGGGCTTAGTAACTCTCGAGTGGTGCGTCGTCATGATGGCAAATCGACCGACGTTGAATTTTCCCAAATCTCGGTCCACCGGAAGGAATTTCAACGACCCGATTTTTATTAATAAAACGAGTGGAGCGTCAGGAGAGCAGAGCGGAGTCAAAAAGGTGAGGAAGAAAAAAAAACTCGCGAAGAGGGGGATAGGGAGGGGGACTTTGGCTGTTCCTGTCAACCGCCCCCGCGACAATTCCTGGTTGTGAAATGGTCCTTTTCACAAGGAATGCAACGCAAAACCCATGGCGCGCATCGCATGTAAAATCTTTTTGCTGAAATTAAGGTTGGGTCCACGGAGGAAATGGGAATTTTCTTTTGTTAATTTTCTGACCCTCAACTTTCTTCTAGAAAACTTTGCTTTTGGGGTGGGGGGGTCAAAGAGCGCACAAATTTGACGAGGTCACTTCAGCTTCGGCCGGGGACGCGCCGTCCGCGTTCTGAATCTCCGGCGAGGAACGGGCTCGTCAAGATTGAATGATCTTTGCTCATCGTTCCTCTCCTCGTCTTTCCTGTCGAACTAGTCAGACCGTTCCTGGACATACTAAAAGCACGCGTCGCGTCCTTAGGGCTCGAGGACGATGACGTGCTTTGGCGAGTATAGCGATCACTCCTACCTATGAAAGGCTAGCAAGATCTTCCGGAATTTTGAGCATAGGAATTGTCGAGATCAGGTGTCATTGCCTAGGGTATGGACTATCATATAATTAAAGGATGAGAAAGGGTGACTGTCATCGGTGAGCCCCTTGACGTTACTATGGAAGTGATCTATTCAACGTCGGAATGGGCAATTCAAACCATAACTACTACTCATTTCGACTAAACCCGAGAGGCCCATCACCACTGCCCATTCATATGTAAATTGGTATGAAGCATGAATTAATCATACATTTGTTAAGAGGTTAAATTTACGATGCAAATGTATCTTAACTTTTCGGAGATTGAGGAGCAAAAGAGGAGGCTCCAAATCATCTAAGATTAAGCCTCATTCAATTTAGCTAATTAAGGGTGATAAGTTTTGGGGTGAGTAGGTTCTAGATCTGAAACCTAAAATCCTCCCTACTAGAACTGATTCTTTACGGCAAAAATAATATGAGTAACAGAAAAATTCAAAATAAAAGTTGAACAAGGGTGAGCAAGCAAAGGCGAGTTAAGAATAATGAAGGCGAGCCTCAAGTGAGGCAGCAAGGAGGGTGAGCCTGAGAGAGAGAGAGAGAGAGAGAGAGAGAGAGAGAGAGAGAGAGAGATGCAGTATCTGAGTGAGGTTGGAGAGAGTAATGAAAAAGATAGAGATGGAGAAAGAGATGCTTAGAGAAAAACTTGGGCTTTTAGGTTTATGAAGTGTTTCCAAATTCGATCCGTTAGATCCAGTTCCTGAAGGGTTCTTCACCCGTGCTAGTGGGAACTAGGGATAGGGGTGATTCTTCATAGTATTGAGAATTCAACTGGTTCTAACAATAACTTGAAACCAAATTGCTTTTCAAGATAGTTCGATCTGGTATTTAGGTAGAACCTGTCCAATTGCGTAGCCTTATGGCTAGCTACCTCAATGGTGACATTGACTTGAATGGAAGTTAAATTAACGCTCTTGAGCACATGTCCGTCTTCCCCCTAGTTCATATAGGGATGGCGTCTTGTGCTTATCCCTTAAGGTATATGCAAACCACGACTCTGGCCATATTAACAATCGAGGTGTATTACTTTCACACTAGTTATAACTCATTCCAACGTGGATTGAATGAAGAATTACGTGAACATCGCCGATATAAATTAATCTCAATCTATCATTCTCTATGACAAGGACCCTGATGTTAAAGCAAATGATATGAAGCGCTGATTCCTAAAAAAATCAATGGATTGACAATATCCACATGATACGATAAAAAATCTGGAGCCAAATCATGAATTAGACGGAAAACTTTAAGTCAAAACTAGCAGGCAATGATCATCACTTTTCTAGAAACCAGCAAAATCACATATAACTTGATTTAAATAGCCAAATTGTCAAGTATCAATAGAATTGAGATTAGGGTTATTTCGTTTGGAGGACTGTTTCAAAGTCCAAGCACAGACGAGCGCCCGATAAATACCGCCGCGTGCATTAATGGAGTCAAAATAGGGTGTGGTTTGTCTGTACAGAGTGTCAAATGAAGCGTGCTGCTGCTCTTCTTCTCAGCAAAAATTGCTCCGGACAGAATCATTCGAATCATTAAACGACGTGGACCGGCGGTCTGATTTCCGCGTACGGTTACTTGTGTAGACTAGATAAATTAATTGTTAATGTTGGAGTGGAAAATGTCAGCACAGGCTTGGTCTTCCTGTGGCTGCTGCCAAAAACGAGTGTCAATTGGATTAGATAAATGTGCAGAGAATTTATGAATGAATGAGATCGGTCGTCCTTCCCTGCCCCTTTGATTGATTACTTCCTTTGAAGGGCAGACTCTCCTTGATTAGCGGGCAATAACTAGTGCGCAGGGACGACTCCGCGTCGAAACTCAAGAGGAGAAAACCTTAATTGACCGAAAGAAAATTGTGACTCTTTTTCTTCTTTATATTTCCTTCGGACTGAAAAAAAAAAAAAAAAAAAAAAAAAAAAAAAAAACCTCCAAAAAATTATCCAAAAAATTGTGAACTTATTGTGTTTTGACTAATTCAATTCTAATCTTTTCTAACGTATCAATTTGGTTATAAATATTTTCACGTTTTGCCAATTGAGTTCATTCATCTGATTTTAATCAAAAATCGTTGATGTGAATGTCGATAGTACCACATAAAATAGCCGGCATTGATGTGGACATTTCTTTTTTATAATTTTCTTTCTTTCTTTTCTTTTTTTTTTCCCTAGTAAGTATGGCAATAGTTGCCGATCGACCCTCGATGGTCACATGCAATGGTCGAGCAAACCTCGCTAATCATAAGTGAGGGCCCGCAACCCTCATTGATCACTAAGCAAGGGCCACCACCCTCACTCGAGGTTGGTGAGGGCTTTGCAGCTGGCAAGGGTTGGCCAATGCCCCTCATAGGGCTTAGAAGAAAAAAAATAGAAAGAAAAAAATCATAAAAATTACAAAAATTGTCCATATTAGCGCTGGTTATACCACATAAAACAGTTGACGTCCACATCAATAATTTCCAATTAAAATTGGCAAAATGTGAAAAATAAATATTACTTAATTGATAAAATTGAAAAATTGAAAAATTAATCTGCCAAAGTATAATAAGTTTAGAATTTTTTGGATCGTCTACCCGAATTTTGATCACGCAAATATCGGTCCCCTCCTTTCTCTCTCGCTTTGCGCACTATTTTTCTTACATTTTATCAAATGAAATTTTATTATAGTAAGTCGTTGTCACTTAATAATTCACGCGGATTGATGGATATATATACAATGGATGCGCCTGAGAGGTTGTCTAGTTTTTTTTTTTTTTGGTTAGGTGAGGCTGTCTAGTTTGACATACACCAAATTAGTCATATTTAAATTTCTTTTTCAACCAAAATGAGAGGACTTCTCAATATTTTATAAAAAAGCCTTTGAAAAGATTTGGGGTGACGTATGGTGACATGAAGATTTTTAAAAAATAATAATAATTAAGGTGTTCCGACATTATAATTCCATGTTTTTGTGTCTTCTATGGCTTCCATTAGGGGCATATATGGGCCAGCGTAGGGCTCAAACAAGCCCAGAGGTCCATTTTGGGCTCTAAAGTGGTCTTTCAGTTCATTACCTTGTGGGCTCGTAGGTTGTCTATCCGACCCGAAATAGGAAACAGAATTTGGGCCTTTCGACATTTGATTTCTCCAGATTTAGGGATTTCGTTCCTCTGAAACTAGTGGGATTTACGTCGTTGTATAGAGCAATGTACCTAGTCAACCACATGATGCGATAGGTGAACAATTGAACATCGCGACCCGATGTGATAAGGGGAGCCAAACATTAGTTACGCTCGAGAGTCTAATTGAGTTTGTCGTCACATATCCTGTCATCCAACAGCATAAAACTTGTACGACCAAAATTCATCGTTACGTGCATCATATTCATAGGCCGGAATACATTGAGCAACCCCCATCATCTTTCTTCCAAAATAAATTGACAATTTTTGATAGAGAAATCTCCCAAATAAAAAGAAAAGGAAAAGGGAAAGGAAAGGAAAAAAATCGGGTCGCCGTGCTCCACTCGCCATCCCTTTCTGACGATGCGCATGCAATCGAATTATTGAAGCACGTCGCACAAAATTCCAAAACTCGGTGTGATCCGAACGAAAGATCAGATGACGTCGAGGTCGACGCGGATTGAGCACTTGCCCCTCCGCGCAAGTTCATCCGTGTCGTCCAAGAATTTCCCGGCACTGGACCCAAAATTCCACAACCTTTTTCTTATCTTCTTGGTCAACTGTACGACTCATAATGCAACCGAGTGAAGTGGCTCTCTTGCTTCCGCACAATTTCATGGCAACTTACCTCTCTCCTCTTATGTAATGAGGCGTACGAAAGCACGCGTCATTGGATCAGATCACATCAGACCAGAGGGGAAGGGAGGGAACATTATAAGCTTTATTCGCGCTTGAATAGCCTTTGCTGACACTAAAGATAGATTCCAAAAAATTGGAACTAGAAATCGCTGGTTAATTTCAACGATCCAATTTTCAAGTGGGTTTGCAAAACCAATCAAAATGTCTCAACTTCATAAGAGGCTTGAAACTTGAGACAAGTGATGAGGTTGAAGGCGATCAAAAGCAAGAGTGATAGAGGGAGCAACAAGGGCGGAGACGATCTAGAGCAAAAGTGGCAGGGATTGACAAGGTCGGAGGCTATCGAGAGCAAGAGTGAAAGAGAGAGGCGAGGGCACGAGATGAGCGACGCGAAAAACAGAGATTGACTACATATAAATTAAAACTTAAAAAATTATGTATGTATCAATTTGATTCGGAAGGGCGAGTGAACAGTTCCAACAGATTCAACTCAATCGGCGAGTCTGAGTACGAAGGTCTTGTCGAGCAGAGCACGATAGAATCTTGTTCCCATCCGATCCGCATGAGAAAGAGAGCAATCGTGGGACAAGCGAGCACTCCCAACATAAAAAAGCTAATGGGGAAAGCGCCGTGTTCGTGGGAGCGAGGTCTTCGGGCCGAGAATATCGTGAAATCGGTGGTGGATGGTGGGCACGGGGCGGTACACGGTGGTCCTGCGTCTTGACCTCGGGGGAACCGCCCGCCGTGTTCGCGGGAGTCGGGAGTCAATCTTGCAGTTCCCACCGGGGCAGCTCCTTCCGCGCAACTTTTGCTGGTCTTGGTCGCGTTTGGCGTGCGTTGACCTGCCACTTTCGGGAAGCTTCGCTGTTGACTCGAAAAGGACGGGAGGGGGAGGGGGAGGGGCAAGAAGGTAAAATAATATGCGATTTCCCCTTCGGAGCTTCGGAGCGTCGCCCGGGTTTACTGCCACTCTCCGAATCCGCGTAAAAATCTGACGATGGTGTACCGATACCACCTAATTTAAGGAACACTGACGACCTTTTACTCCGGGGCTTTTCTTATGTCCGGCGTGACCCCGAAAATCCGGGTCACGTGACTGATGGCTCTAGCATCTGGCCACGCGTGTGGTTGAAATCTTGTACGGGAGATTTGGACCGCCTACATGTCTAAATCCAAGAGGAGGGATGGACTACGATTTAAGGATTTATGTTTCGAAAAACTTTAAATTTATACACATATGATAAATTTATCATTAATTAATTTTTAATTAGATTAATTAAACATTTTAAATTGATATACTGATGACAAATTATCTCAAATTAATTTTTGGACCATGAAAAGTCACAAACAAGATAAAATATCAAATTAGCTATGCCCTTCGACCGACACATGTCCTCTCGACTTTATTACAAAATGTATCAATTTGGGGATTTTTATAGTAAAAAAATTAATTTAAGATAAATTTGTTATAAACATACTAATTTGAAATTTTTGATAATAAAAAAATTAATTTGAGATAAATTTGTTATAAATATACCAATTTGAAATTTTTGATAATAAAAAAATTAATTTAAGATAAATTTGATTATCTATACTAGATAGATAATGCACAAATCTCCACTCCTTATGCAGACACATATATGATAATATGCAATAAAAAAATTAATTTGAGATAAATTTATTTTAGACAATCTATGTATATGCTAGGCAGATAATGGACAAATCTCCACTCCTTATGGACACGCACATATACGATAATCTGCCTCCCACTACCCGAGTTTATTAACAAGTGGTCGAGATAAGCATGATTTCGAGTTTGATTGAAAGCACTTCGGCCCACTACGGACATCGCCCTCCTCCTCTCTCTTAAATCTCTTTTTTTCACGAACGACGTTAAATCGGTACCCAAAAGTCATCGGGAACAAGTTGGTCACGTCGACGTGCGCTTTTATCCTCCATTTTCTCCACATAACAAAATTCCACATTGAGGATTTCCGGGTCGCATTATTTTCTCCCACCTAACTCATTATGCGCCCGCAATTGGAAAATGTCGAAATCACATGAAGCAATAATTCATCGGACCTCGTCCGCAATCCTATTTTCTTCACGGCGGAATCGATGGCTGTCGACGCCACGGAGCATCCCTCGCGACGGGGCTGCGGAAGAAGTTATTATTGTTTGCGAGAGCATGGCGGTATGTATGTACATGAGCTTTGTCCATATGCCTAACCAGAGGGGGAAGGAGCCGCACGTGCTTTGATGCGTACAAGCACGTGCCGGCGAAAAGAATATGGGACCCGTGGGCGATGGAGAAACCCAACTTGTCCTCCTTTTCATATATTCTTGAAATTAAATATCTGAAAATGAAATTCCAGAAGCGACGAGGTCACGGTTAATGAAAGAATCGGAGAATCTTTATTGAGAGGAGATTTAGGATGCTCTCTCTCCATGGAAAAAA
Organism: Eucalyptus erythrocorys; assembly: GCA_014182555.1. Classification (NCBI taxonomy): domain Eukaryota; kingdom Viridiplantae; phylum Streptophyta; class Magnoliopsida; order Myrtales; family Myrtaceae; genus Eucalyptus; species Eucalyptus erythrocorys. The sequence continues at coordinate 17,077,442 of CM024602.1, forward strand.
TATTATTATTCTGGATGCGAAATTAACAGCACACGACGAATATAATTCTTGACCAAATGCGGATTCGGCCATATCTTCGTTCAATTTTTTTTTTTTTATCAGTCTTTGTGTTTTCGGCATTTTAATTATAGGGTAAGCGTGTACGCATAAAGGAGAAAGTAAGATCATGTATAAGGATATAAATAAATGGTCAAAAGTTCGATTGACTTGGCAAATAAGCGTGAAACTCGACCCGTGCATGAGAAGGGTGATCTCGATTTGAATTCAAAAAAGGGGTTTGGAATTTCGGAATTCGAAAGAGGGTTCGATCGATCGCTTTTGAAACTACAATTCACGCATTTGTTCGATTTTGCAAAACCATAATGTATGTTAATGTGACCCGTACGGGTTTGACGAAATTCGGATCTTTTTGTCAAAAGCTCAAGATTGAAAATAACTTTTAGATTCGGTTCATACATAGAGATGTGACTCGAATCGGTCATGCGGGCCAGCTTTCTTCCTCCCAATCCTATGACATCTCTAGATTAAGCCACTCAATGTATTGCTCACTTTGATCAATGTTATATCAAATCCCACGGTTTCATCCTTTAACGTATAAGCAAGTACTTAATCACCGTTCCTAGTAGCCCTCTAACCCGAGTTTACTTAATAGTGGAGTTTTAAAGTAAAGTTTGCTGTTATGTCAAAAAATATCTTCGAGAGTTAATTATAATTTTCATTTGTGTATATATATAATTTTATTATTTCTCTTCCTCGGTTCATTTTTAACCCCATTGGTCATCCTAAAAGTTTATCAGGAGTCGCTCTTTGTCTAAACCCTATAATCCTAGCTACCACTCCCCATCCTCCTTTGACCAAGTAGTTATAAATCCGGTCATAGTCTAACCATCCACGCTAGGCCACAACTAGAACGCCCGAGGAGGTATTCACGAGAAATTACTTCGCGAAAGATGCGCCATCTTTATTTATTTCCGTACTTAAATGATGGACTAAGAATAAAAAAGCAGGTATGTCCGTATCGATCAAGGGATCAATTGGATTCGCAGGTAAGCAAAAGGGAGGGCTCAATTATAGAATGTAGCCAGAAGGCCACCAAATCCCTGAAGTTTCAAAGAACTTTCTGCTGCGCAAAAGCTTCCTTTTCACTCGAAAGATAGGATGGGGGAATCCTCGCTCGACAAAAAAAGGCCACGCGAGGTAGGGCAGAGATCCGAAGCTGATTCATCATCGCTTAGGCAGTAAGGAATTCGACGACATTGACAAACACGTTCGTCCCCCCTCGCTAGTCGTTTCTGTATTTAGATTCCGAAATCCGTAAGGACATGATCTATGCCGCGGTACAATGACTGCGCGCCAAACCCAGTAAAAGCCGCCCGCGATCCGGCGGCCCTCGACCGACCGGAGCGGCATCTCGTACCGTTTCGTCTCCACGGTCGGTCGTGGCTCGCCCTTGTGCCGATCGATAAGGTCGAAATACGCCAAGAACACGTGATTCTCGCATAAAGCGTTCCTCGGCCCCCTCGTTGTTTTGAGACGATGACGATGCGGCCGGAAAAGTTGTTGCGACGTGCTAGTCCCGAGAATTCTGGGCGTGTTGATTTTCGCCTTCGCTGGCTGGGACCGAAGCCTTCGTCGTGGCACGCGCACGTGTCGGACAAACAGAGGAGGACAGAAGCGGCGTGATCAAAACCGAGGTGAGATGAGAATCAAAACCAAGGTTTCCTTGCTTCTCCACCAGTGGCGGTTCCTATTTGCTAAGTTATCACATCATCATAGCGTGAAAGCAGAAAGTCCCGAACTAGGAATTTTCTTCGAGCGTGCCATTCAACTAGTCCACTAAGTTTTCACTAAAAGCATGCAACTTAGCTGACTATATGCCAACATTGTCAAACCTGATCTAAATGGGGTTGTAAGACAAGTTTTTCAATTTGCCCTTTCGATAGGAAATTGTCTCTCTTTGCGAATTGTCTTTGCCCTTCTCTCGAGGATCTTCTCGATTTCAAAACGTCCGCACACATATAAAGAGCATATGATTATGACATCGCGTTAAAATGTGGGATCATTATTAACCAGTGAAAGGAGATCATATAAATAGAAATTTTACGAACGAGCAATATTCGATGCTTTAATATTGATGAATCACGAGCATACTGTCCATTTATATCGATCCTGCTCGAGAAACACAACAACAAAGATTAAAACGACATAAGCGAATCCGTAGGCAGGACACATTGGAAGGGAAACTTGGGATCAAAGGCAAGGATTAACAAAGAAATCACCAAAACATGAGGGCTACATGGGAAAATGAAGCCGAACATCATCTGGCAAATGGAGAGCCGCCACGTGGCTACGGAGGCCTGGTCGCTGTCTTGAAAACCAATTATCGAGTTTAATAATGAATAGATAAGTAATTAAGGCGTTAATTGGCCAATAATGAGAGGGAATATATGATTAAAGAATATGGGTGGTGGAAATTCTGTATAATATACGAGATAAGACTGAGATTGAACCCACTCCGATACAGGGAAAAAGAAAAGAGTATAGAAAAGCAGCGGAGAGGGCGAGTTCCTTGCCCCAGACGCATCTCTTCCAGGTTCGGGGTCGGATTTAGGCTCGTGGGAGACTTTGAGCAGATAAGAACGACCATGCCTGTCCTTTTCTCTGTCTCTCTCCCCCTCTCTCTCTCTCTCTCTCCATTTCCTTTCTTCTACAAGAACCCATCCTCCCTCTTTATCCCGCTGTTTCTCTCACTAACGCGACCCTCTAGTTTGCTCTTTTAAGTTCTCTCGAGAGAGAGCAAGGACCCATTCTACACCTCCGGGCACGCCCCTCTCTCCTTCTTCTCTCCCTCTCTCCCTCTCTCTCTCTCTTGCTCTCTCTGCTGTTTCGGTGAAAAACAGAGCGCTCTGATGCAGCATTTCAAGCTGGCGATCGAGAACCAGGACAGCGCTGTGTGGGAAATCAAGCCTAAGAACAGGCGAATCATGGTACGGGTTCGTTGCCTTTCTCTGCATTCCTCTCGTCCTTGGCGTTCTCGATGCGTCTTGTCATTTCGGGTTGTGATCAAAATCGTATCTTTTTAAGCTTCAAGAATGACGGCGTCCTCTGTCATCAACCCCCCTGTTCTTCTCTGCTCCTGACTTTATGCTCTCGACCGTTCCTCAATTGCTTTTTTTCGCGTTCCATTGAATGTTCGTCTGTTGTCGATTTCTCGCTGACCAATGGGGGAGTTTTGATGGATTGAAATGGGTATGACGATCGTGCTCTGTTTTGGTTGTGCCTGAGCAGGGCGGCGGAGGTCCCGACGAAGACGACAACAATAGGTGGCCACAATGGTTGAAGCCTCTGCTGAAAGAGAGCTTCTTCGTGCAATGCAAGATACACGCGGATTCTCACAAGAGCGAGTGCAACATGTTTTGCTTGGACTGCGTCAATGGCCCTCTCTGCTCTCTCTGCCTCGCTTCTCACAAGGATCATCGCACAATACAGGTACCCCAAATCATCTCCTAAAATTGTTCTCTGTTCCACTATTACAGATTCTGCTCCTTTATTAGTTTGAGCAGTACTATTTCATTCTTTCCGGTCAAACTTTCTTTATTTCACTTTTCTTGTTTGTGGAAATGTGAATTTCCCCTGTTTTTGCCTTAGCCGTTTTCTCCAATTTCAACTCTAGCCAACTGTTTTTTTGAGGAAAAATAATTCAACAAAGGCGTGCACTTCCTCAAAAAAGTAAACTTTCTGTTGTTGGATCCTCCTCGAGCATTGCATAGTCAATCTATCTTCAATTATCAATGTGTAGCTGAGAATGCCAAACATTGAAACCTCCCAAACCCATTCTCATAACCTCCGAGTTTCATCTGAAATCGTAACGAATTCGTGGTCTTTTGTGCGACATCAACAGATAAGGAGGTCGTCGTACCATGATGTCATCAGAGTCTCGGAGATACAGAAGGTATTGGACATCACAGGGGTTCAGACCTACATCATCAACAGCGCGAGGGTCGTCTTCTTGAACGAGCGGCCTCAGCCCAGGCCTGGCAAAGGCGTCACCAACACTTGCGAGGTGTGCGATCGAAGCCTCCTCGATTCCTTCCGGTTCTGCTCTCTGGGCTGCAAGGTAATAATCTCGAGTCCCCTGTTGCTCTTCTCTCATTTCCTTCTTCTCTTCCCCATTTTTGCCCCTTGATACCCTAGAAAAATCTCGACAGAAATTGGGAAGTAGAAATGCGGTCATTACCCTGAATATTGAAGAAAACTATGAGCACTTTTTTCTCCATTTTTCCAAATTTGTAGACTTCAACTACCACCAGTCGAAAGAAAGAAAACATTGATGGTGGAAAAGAGAATCCTTTTCAAATATCAAGAACCGATTCTCTCGATGAGACTGATCAGTCGCGAGTCCTGCGACCAATCTTTGAGTAATGTGATGTCCAACCATATCGATCGATGTAAATTTCGCTCAAGAATTTTAGTTGAGCGCGTCCACGATTCAACAGTAATCACCCAATTGTCTGGTTTAACTACAAAGTTTGACTCCCCCCGCAATTGCCCAAGCTTTAAGTCCCTGTCCTTATTCAAAGGTCATTTTCTTACTTTTTCTTTCCGGACTTATTTAATGAAATACTGCAATTGACGCGTTGTTTGGTTTCAAACTCCATGAATGGACAGATTGTGGGGACATCGAAGAATTTCGTGAAGGAGAAGAGGAACCTCAAGAGGTCGTCAATGGTGTCTGATGACGACTCGGAGGACTCGTACAGCAGCAGCAGCCGGCCCGCTGGTGCCGGCGGCCATGGGGGGCGGCGCAGGGCGAGCAAGAAGGTCCAGAGCTTCAGCCCGTCGACGCCCCCTGCGACGGCCCCGAGTTTTCGGATCGCCAAGCGGAGGAAGGGGATTCCCCACCGATCCCCGACCGGTGGATTCGTCATAGAATATTAAAGCCCCACTGATGATGATGGTCGTAACTTTAGAAGGAACGTAATAGGCCCCCCACTCTGGTCTTCGGTCGTTTTTAACTTAAAGCCGTATGTATATAGAAGAAGAAGATGAAGGAAGCATGTCGAAAGACGGTAGGAAGGGGCAGGAAAACAGGAAGCAAATAAGGAAAATAAACGCCGGCGGCTGTAATGGCGAAGTGGTAAAAAAAAAAAACTGTCGGATGAAGCAGGAAACATCATGTGATTATATATGGGTTGCTTTCTTTTCTTTCGTTTCTGGTTGTTTTTTTAGAGTGGTTGATGTGTAAAACATAAGTTTTGGCAGAAGATGTATATAAGGTGGTTGTTGTGTAGGCGGAGGATGCGTACGCAGCTCCCCAGCAGTGAAGTACTTATGCTAAAAAAAAAACCAAAACGAAAGAGCTTGTGATCTCGTGCTGTGATATATTGTAAATCCTGTTAGCTTCCATTTTTGGAATCTTCCTGTTTTCTTTTTGCCCCCTCCCGAGGGAACGTCGCTGTTGGCCGGTGGCCGGTGGCAGGTGGCCGGTGGCAGGTGGCGATTGGAGCCACTACCGGCCGCGGCGGGTCCCACGGCGGCCGGACGTGTGGAACAGGGGTGGGACAAAAGGAAGAAGGGTCGGCCGTGTAGGCTTTTGCTCTGCTGCGTCTTTGGGGATGGGGAATGGCCATTGGCCGCCATAAAAAAAGGTCTGACGGGGGGAGGTGACTTCTGGAGTCTTGTGGCGTAAATGATTTTGCAGGTTGCAGCGGGTCAGAAACGGAATTTAAGTAGGTCCTTTCTAGGGCAAACTCTTATTAGTACGTCGTGATCCGTATTTTCCTTGGAAAGATTTTATACCGGAGGAAAGGAAAGGGGGTGGAACTTCAGAGCGCATTTATTTTCGACACAACATTTGCTCAACTTCCTTTCCGATCTTAAGATATAATCTGACCTCTAAAGAACTGCCGAGTAACAGAGACCAAGTAAACGTGTTACGCGATGCGCGTCGCTATTTGAGATAGTGACCAAATAGGAAAAAGAACAATAATATCACGAGTAGGTAATTTTGTTTTTCGGTTTTCCAATCAAGTGCATGAACATTTTCTATTCAATCAGGTACTTTAACTATTCATTAACTCGATTAAGAAATTGCGAGATATTATGTGATTTTGTTGATGCAATTTACTTTATCTTTTCTTGGCAAAGATTTACTTGGCAAAAATTAAGCCAGTTGTCAACTAACTTGTCTACTAAGTAAAAATTATGTCATCACACTTTAAGTATATCAGCTAATGAGCAGGGAAAACATGCCAGTTTAAACGATCTTGGTCATCCAATCCATCTAATATGGTCCTATTGACATGATATCATTTTAAGAGGTTACATTGGATTTCGATATAGACAGATTTGATTATTTATCGGCCTAGGTGCCCAATTCGGCTTGTTTCATCCACAATTGCAAACGGAGTCCTCACATCGAATCATTGGAAAAGTTAAGGTATTTAATCGAGCATAAAAATAAAATTACATATTAACAAGCAAAATTTCAGCTACTTCCAATCGCCATTCCCCCTAAAGAAGAGTTATTTTTCCCCAGTTGACCCCACTCGAAGTGGGTAGACATGAAAATGGCAGGTCCAACATTAATGGTTCCAAGTGGAGTAGATCAAACATAGGTGAAGTATCTTTTTCCAAAGTCTTATCTCGTTCTTGCCCGGTTCATGGGCATTCACTTCGATCGACCTGTATCTGTCATGTCACCTTCGTTGCCCAAAACCACAAGAAGGCACGCTTTTTCTCGACACAAATCTCGTGCGAAGAAGTCATCTTTAATTCCGGACATGTGCCGAGGTAAACACGTTTGTCTAGGTTTTGGTGAGGAGCAGCATTCGTCGCCCATATGAAACATGTGCTTCCTGACTGTTGTTGTTCACATCATAGCCCCGCGACCCTGAAATCGGTACGGTCCAATCATTTCTGAAAATTTTGGTAATTTTGGATAAATTATTTTTTGACTTTTCACTATTTAAAAAACGGAAAGATTGATAGATTTATGAAAATACTTTTTGATATGGTGAAGACAACATTAAGATAAATAACTTTTCTTTATCGCAAGAATGAAATCTTTCTTTGAAATTGTCAAATAGATGAAAATTAATAATTTTTCTTAGACATAATTTATGTGAAAAATATTTTACTTTATCATGATTTTATTAGTGAAACAAATGCACCAATTATTTAGAATGAAAATCCGTGGCCAATTAACTTAATCAATCCATTTATTGGTTTTGTTTAGACTGTGAATCAACGTTAGTAGCTTTTATCTATTGTTGATCTTGAAAGCTTGTTTGGCCTAATGTCCACAATCTAGCTGATCTAGATGGAAACAACCACACACATACACAAAAAAAAAAAAAAAGATTTTTGGTGGAATTTTTAAATTGCTCATACCATCATCTGTGACGAAAACTATCAGTAACATCGACAAGAGCGCAATCCATATTTTTTGAAAACTACCTTAGATCGTTTCGAGTTGCAAAATGGATAGAACCAAAAGGTCTTGCTCCGTCGCTTCAAAGAGTCATAGCTCTTAACCAACCATGTTGAAAATCTACACATCGAGTCTTGACTCGGTAATTGCATAGCCGGTTTAGATTTCATGCCTTTTCCTCCGAATATAATGATACCTCCGCAACAGCACGGCACACGAGGAATCAAATTGTAACCGCATTTCGCACGCTATCTGTGTTCATAAAAGTTAGGAGGGATGCTCCAGTATCAAAATTCCAATGTGGCATGCCCAATTCTAGGATTTCACCTTTTTCTTATGTGGAAGGTGGCCACAATGAGGAGCAGCCACTACGGAAAAAAGGAAAGTGGGGTAAGGATGTGGATCTCACTCCCATCCTAGGTGCTTCTCAAGTTGTGACTTATCTCCTCCTTGGCTTTCCCATTCCAAAAATGTCATCATCCTCCACCTTTTTTTAAAAAGAAAAAATTATAATTTACTCCCAAATAAAATAGAAAAATAAATACCACTAATAAAAAAATTGGACATTTGCACCGCGTTTTCCTGACCAATACGTGTGCTCGATCATGGCCCTCTTTCTCCTTGATTCTGCGCCCTCCACCTGTCCTCTTCCCCCCAAATGTGGGGCCCGGCTTGGTCGACTTTGCTATGCCGTGACGTCATTTTGTTGGTTTCCGCATGCCGAAGTCTCCTATTAGATGATGTCATGTGAACTCCCAAAACAATAATAATGATAATGATAATAAAAGGCCGCACCTTTCACGCCCACCCGCCCATGGCGATCCATGTACCATTCTTTTAAGGTTTTCCCCAACGCCATGGAAGGCACCAACATCTAACCTAATTTGCTATTCCTGTAGGGCAGCATTAAATTATGCTAGCAATGCCACATGAGGGCCCTTCTCGAATTGCCCGAACTCGGCTCAACTTGCTCGTCTGCTCTCTCTCTCGATGGCAAAGGGTCGAATCCAATACAACCCGTCCCCAAAAAGATCTTCCTCGATCAGATGACAAGTGATTATTCAATGAATTCAGCCAAGATGTTAGAATGTATGATTGAAATTTTGAAGTGACGGGTTTTACGTGACTATTGTCTAATTGGATAGTCCGAACTCATTTCAATATAGCTCGTAAAAGTCTCATGTTCTCAGCCGACCGACCTACCTATGTTGTATTGTTAGGGCATGACCGCCACATGAAGACAAAAGCATGATGTGAAGTGGGGATGAGTATGAACCCGAGGAGGCACCAGCCACTTTATATAGACTATTGCCAAAGCGAAGGTAAAATCTTTATAATGACGCCAAGCTCAGTTCAACTCTCTCTCTCTCTCTCTCTACCGTTGGCCGCCGCCCCCCTTGACACATTTTCCCCTCCATTAAAGACGAAACGATCGGTTGCTGTAAAGCCCCCCAACTTGGGGGGGCCTGCTTGGACATGATGTTCGCTTCCTTGGACTCACGTATGAATAATAAAGAGGAAAAGAGGGAAAGATGGAAAGAAGAAAAGGTGGAGCGAGAGGATCAGAACAAGGGGGGAATCGACCATGATTGTTGCCGGGATCGCTTTCGGTTCTGTATCGTGCAGTACCGTCTTGACCCCGACTTAGAAGAGATATTTTTGAAGGGAGGCGGCCTATGGCTAATCGCTATTTGCTTGACCCACCTCTCGGTTCGAGTGCCCGGTCGAGGGAACATGTCGACACGGTTTGGTGATTGCATCGTCCCGATCCGGGAAGGCGAGCGCTGGAGCCAGGGATGGAGGATACGCAAGAAATCGTTTTTCTCTTGTGACATAAACCGAGACGTTATGTGACTCTCGCAGTACTTTTGGTCTTTGAAGTTGAACCGCAAGCCGATAGGAGGTGTTATGAATTGACTGATCCAGAAGAGTTGGGGGACGAATTTGAAACTGGGGGTGTCGCTTGCCTTAAGAGGTCTTCGCCCGACAAAGAATTCGTTCCTTCGCGAATGTTTTTGGGGTTGTGTGAATTCGCCCTAGAGCAGAAAGTCTGTTGTTCCCTCTAAAAAATTCCAAATAAAGAACTGAAGTCTGAGTTAAACTCGTTGTCAAAAGTCAAAATCATAAATTTAGATGTGAAACGGGGTTGATCGTGCAACCGTACATGATTAGAACCCGAAAGACATCCAATCACAAAAAATTTATGATCACTAGAATGACACCAAACACGCCTTTTGGAAAGCGGAGATGGTCCTTTGCTAAGGGGAAAAGAGCTGCACGGCCACTGAGAAATCGCCTTTAGCGAGGCCATCTAAGGATTAATGCGGGCATCGTTTTCAGCCTCATTCGTGGAGGCAAAGATGGCACGGACCACCTGCACAGCCAATGAATTGCAGATACACGGAGGCAGTTGTGCACAAGGGCATGGGACAAGTGGAACTTTCGGAGGATCTTGTGTGCTGTGCTTAACCACAAAATGGAAGCACTCTCGGACAAACCGGAAAGTTAGATCGAGAAGCTCTATCGATGATGTGATGGACAAAATTAATGTCCAAACTCGATACGATTCACCTTAGTTTTTAAGGCGGTGCCCCTCTTTTCTTGAACTCTGATTATGTGGTTCATGGTAAGATGAGTCGTAATTGAATTTGACGTGTTGATGCGGGTGATTCGATTGGGAGTCATCATTTGTACTTTAATCGATCCAGCAGTAGTCATAGTTTGAGCTTATCTATCCCCAACGATTCGACGAATGAAGAGCAACTTAGTTCAGTACCCATCAATTTCTGGGACGTCATTGTCTCTTTCTTGAGTCCTTGAGATATTTTGAGATGCCAAGCACTGAATTCGAACTCGAATGCCTCAAGTCGAGAAAATTCATTGTCCCCCTGCAAGATTCTGAATATGATTTTGGTGGGTCTGCCTTGTGTTTGGCCGTTCCAAGATCATTGTCGACCGTTACATCTGTTGCCTTTGGTTGGCCAGAAATTAACTATTGAAAAAATGTATATCTTTTTTTTTTTTTTTTTTTTTTTTCTAGGATTAGAATCCCTTAGAAGGATGAGTCGCCCAGAATTCTTTGCGTAGTCAATGAAAAAACTGTGGCTTAACTTAGGAAGATAACATCAATTTTTTAATTATTCAAATTATTTTCAGAACACAATTAGAATCCAACAGCTTGAGCTGAGATCCATGCAGTCGACCCAAGTCCTTGATGCCTAAATCTAGGCGGTGATTGCATTTGAGACACTTTCTCAAATGCGTGTCTTATAATTTTCTCATAACATCACAAAATGGCTGTCGTATTATGTACAATATACAACAATATATACAGAAAAATAACTTTTCTTGAAAATAAGCTCTTATAAAGATATTTTTCAATACAGTTTATTTTTGGTGAAACAGAAGGGCACAGCTCTAGCCTATCTTGCCCCTCTTCGGTTTCTTTAGCTTGGTGCTCATTTCTGCTTCTATCACTTGAGGAATTTCTCATCATTGGCTTCTGATTGGTGACTCCAACGTTCAGCAATCGCCTGAGGATTTCTTTCTTTCTTTCTTTCTTTTTTTGGTACTAATCTTTTGGGCCTTAAGAGACGCCACTAATGTTGGGCTTTAGCCCATATTTGCCCATGAGCTTTTAAAAGGAATTTCAACGGGCTTTTTGCACTCGTTTACGGTCTAAATTCTGGTGTTTTGGGTTTATGTTTGAAGATTGAATTCACATTGGACTTCTCTCTAAGCCATTTAGCCTGTCAAGGTCTTCTTTCGGAAAAATCGAAATTGGATTCGGCCCAAAATCCCGGATTCTGAAATTGCGTATTTTGTTGGCTTTATTATATAAACTCATATAGGTGTCAACATATTCATTTGCTCAAAATACCAACAGAAGTACAATTCTGCTAGATTTCGAGCCTTGACATACGAAAGGTTCCTGAACAGAAGTACTAGAGGTTCATCAACTATTACAAAATGTTCAAAAAAGTCACCTAACTTTTTTATGTGCAAAAGAATCCTTAAACTACAAGCTTTTCTTTCGAATTCACCCTCCTGTTAAAAGCCGGCCATTAAATATTGATGTGGCCATTAAATGTCAATCTATCATTTTACACAATACATCGTTAGTGCCATATTAACAAAACATATACACTTTCTATTTTGGAAAACAAAAAATTTAAAAAAGAAAAGAAAAAGACTAGAAAATCTTAGGCTGCGTTTCGTCGTCAGAATTTTTAGACAAGATTGGACTAGATATGATACCATTAGAAATCCAAGAATTTCTTCATATCCTCTACACTATTTTGTGAGTTACAGATTTAAAATCGGATATTCTCATATCCTATCCTATTCACTGTTTTGTGAACTACAGATTTAAAGTCGGATGTTTTCATTAACAATTATATTCTTGAAAAAAAAAATTAGGAATGCACAAACTAACATATTAGATTATATCAAAATCATCCAAACAATTTTTTCTTTTTCAAATCAACAGATTCTCATAAAATCAATCCATGATTATGTATTATATGCAAAATGCATAAATAATCAAAAAGTGATATTGCGTATGCTAATATGATATGAGTCAATTAAGACTAACATGAGAGCATTAAAAATATGAATGGATAAGAAGCCAGATCATTCGTCAATACCGGCATAGTTCTTTATATCCAATGTTCTTAGTAAGTTGCACGAGGAAAATTATATATTCAAATTTACATTGCACATTGCGAGGAAAAACTAATTTTGTATTATTCAATAAAATTTAATATATATACATCAAAATAAACCCTAAAAGTGGTAAAGACCCGTCTACCCTTCGTACTTCTAACACTCCCCCTCAAGCTGAAACATAAATATTAATCATGCCCTGCTTGTTACAAATATATTATATCCTCCCATTACCCAAATATTTAGTGAAGATGATTGCAAGTTGTTTGCTCGTTTGAATATGTTTGGGAAGAATTACTCCACTCTGCGACTTCTCTTGGATAAAATGACAATCAACCTTAATGTGTTTTGTTCCCTCATGAAACATGGGGTTAGAAGCTATATGCACTGTAGCTTTATTATTGCACCATAAAGTCATGGGTATTAAATCTTTAAAGCCTAACTCAGTCAATAACTGTCGAATCCACACTAGTTCACATGTCACTTGTGCCATGGCTCTATATCATGACTCAGCATTGAAGCGGGCAACAACACTCTGTTTCTTACTTTTCCGTGATACTAGATTTCCTTCGACCAAGGTACAACACCCAGTAGTTGATTTTCTATCATCTAGAGATCCAGCCTAATCAGCATTAAAAAATTCCTTCAACTCTGAGATGACCATGGTTTTGGTAGACAATTCCTTTCCTCGGAGTTTTCTTCAAATAACTCAATATTCGAATAACTGCATCCCAATGAGATGTACAAGGGGAAGACAAAAACTAGCTTACCATACTAACAGGAAAAGCAATGTATGGTCGAGTAACTTTGAGATAATTCAGCTTACCTACCAGTCTTCTATATCTCTCAGGATTATTAAGAATTTCTCATCCATCAGCAACAAGTTTAACCCCTTGTTCACTGGGTGAATCAAGAGGCTTTGATCCCAACATACTTGTCTTAGTGAGCAAATCCAAGACATATTTTCACTATGACAGAACAATTCATTTTTGTGATTGCGCCACTTTAATTCCTAGGAAATATTTCAATTTTCCTAAGTCCTTAGTTTGAAACTATTGCTGAAGATAGGTTTTGAGCTCCGCTATACCAACTAAGTCATCTCCCATAATGATAATATCATCAACATACACAATCAAGAATAGTTTGCCTCCCCCTGATTGTTTATAAAAGAAAGAATGATCATTTTCACATCTTGACAGCCCAAAAGATAGTACAACCTTAGAAAATCTTTCAAACCATGCTTGCAGATTATTTTAAACCATATAAAGACTTTTTTAATTTGCAAATCAGTCCAGACTTCCCCTGAGTAACAAATCACGGAGGTTGCTCCATATAAACTTTTTCATAAAGAGTGTCATGTAAGAAAGCATTATTGACATCAAGCTGAAACAAAGACTAGTTATATGTTGCAGTAAGAGAGATCAAAATACGAATAGAAGTAAGTTTGGCAACATGAGAAAAAATGTCTAGATAGTTAACCCCATACACCTTAGCATACCCTTTAGCAACAAGTCTTGCATTTCAATGAGTAAGAGAACCATCGGAGTTAACTTTTACAACATATACCCATCGACAACTAATAGCAATTTTGCCTAGAGGAAGGGGTACTAAGTCCCAAGTTTGATTAATCTCAAGAACCTTTAATTCTTCTTCCATTGCTGTCCTCTAGCTAGACCTTTGTAATGCCTTGGCGATGAACTTGGGGACAGGATATTGTTCAATAGTAGTTAAAAAAGCTCGAAAAATAAGAGACATAGAAGAGTGTGAAATAAAATTTGTAATAGAATGATGAGTACAAGTACGTGTACCTTTGCGATGAGCAATAGGAAGATCAAGATTAGATACAAGAGGAGGGTTAGCTAATAGCAGATCTGGAACAGAAGATGACGTAGTAGTGACAGGAGGAGCGGGGGGAGCAGCAGCGACACGAGGATGTCGAGCATAAACTTGGAGAGGAGGTGGTTCCTTTGTAGATACTGATGAAACAGTTGAAATAGTTGACCGAATGCTGGTCACATACAAGTCTCCATCCAATTCAGACACAATAATTAGAAAATCATGATAAGGAGTGGATTTAAAAAATGAAATATTAGCTGTAATAAAATATTTTCTCAGTAATGGAAAATAACAGCGATATCCCTTTTGAGTGCGGGAATAACCTATAAACATACACTTGATTGCATTAGGATCAAGTTTTGATACTCCAGGTCGATGATCACAAACAAAACAGACACGACCAAAAATACGGGGTGGTAGGACAAACAGTGGCTCATTAGAAAACAAAGTAGAAAAAAGGAATATCACCTTGCAGAACAAAAGAGGGCATGCAATTAATGAGATAACATGCAGTTAGAATAGCATCGGACCAAAAGGTTTTGGGGACCTTCATCTCAAATAACATGGATCTAGGTAACTTCCAATAAATGCCTATTTTTTCTTTTAGCAACACTATTCTATTGTGGAATATTAGGACAGGAAGATTCATGGATCATACCATATTGAGTCATAAAGTCAAAAAAAGATGTGGAAAAGTACTCCTTAGCATTATCAAAACGTAGAACTTTAACATGCACGCCAAATTGAGTATAAATTTCATATATAAATGCATGAAAAATAGAAAATAATTCTAAACGATCTTTCATTATGTATAACCAAGTAACTTCGGAATAGTCATCAACAAAAGTAACAAAATATCTTGAACCCAAATTAGAAACCACATGACATGGACCCCAAATATCTTAATAAACTAACAAAAAAGGAGATGCTGCTCGTTTAATGACTCGAGATGTATAACTTACACGATGTAATTTGCCAAGTTGGCATGACTCGCATTCTAAACTAGAAAGAGATTGAAAACTAGAATCCAACTTTTGAAGACTATGTAGAGAATGATGACTAAGACGGCAATGGATTTGATGTGGGGACGCGACACTTATGCAAGCAATTGAAGGAGCATCTTCAAGTACATACAACCCCCTACCTCACATCCTCTACCAATCGTCTTCTTCGTAGCCAGATCTTGGAAAAATACAAGAATCAGGATAAAATGTTACTAAACACTGAAAGTTTTTGGTTAATTTACTAACAGATATGAGGTTGAACGGAAATTATAGAAGATAAAGCACTGAGGACAACGGCAATGAAGGAGTTGGATTAATTGTGTCAATTCCCTTAACATGTGTAGATGATCCATTGGCTAGAGTAACTATGGACGAAGATGAAAAAAGAGAGGAAAATATACCTGAAAGACTTGACATGTGATCAAAAGCCCCTGAATCAATGATCCAATGACGAGAAGTAGCCGAAAGGTATACGATAGCATTACCCGTCTGTACCAAAGTAGTAGTGGAAGAAACAAACTGTGAGATTTGAAACTGATTGTACCGAGCATATTTCTCATCAGACATAACCACTACCTTGCCTTCAAAGGACTGTGGAGTAGAGTCAATATTAGAAGTCGTATTTGCGAACTGATGCTGCTGCCCTGGTCTCCCATGTAACTTGTAACAAAATTTCTAGATATGACCAAGTTTGCCACAATAATGACAAATTCATGTAGTCCCCGAGTTATCAGTAGATATGTGAAATTGTCCATAAAGATGCTGATGACCTCGACCTCTCCCTGTTCCTATGTCTCGGCTTCCTCCTCTGCCACCACACTCACTATATCCGTCATGGTTTCCTCCATCACTCTTATTACCACTACCAGTTCGAGTTTAGGACACAAGAGCTTAACTTCCCACCATAGATGTAGTATCCTAAGAATACTTGAAGAACTCAAGCAAACTATCTATGAGTAATGCAATATTCTCTCCTCCAAGAATCTGAGACCTAACAGTTTTAATATTCAGAACCAAGGCCTCCTAAGAATCCCATTACAGCCAATTGTTCTCTCTAACGTTGCATTTGTTGAACATCAGCTGAAATAGAGATAACAACATTCAACTCCTCACACATTCTCTTAAAATCCACAAAGTACTGCGTAATGAAACGCCCATTTCTTTCAAACCAATAAAACTCTTGCAATAACTCATAAATCCATGATAAGTTATTTTGACCAGAATATAACACATTCACATACTCCCACAGTTTTTTGACTGTATCAATATGAGTTACCAAGTCAACTACATTACTCTCAGTAGAATTTAGCATTTGACCAAGAATAAGTGCATCAACAGCATCCCAAGTTACATCATCTCTGGGCTTAGACTCAGTTAAATGTCTATGTTGATTCCTACCTGTCAAAGTAAGCTACACGATTTTCTTCCATTGGTGGAAATTAGCACTACCTTCAAGCTTCTTATTAGTAATTAAATTAGACAAAGAGGAAATCACCTCAATCATCACAGCATTATTCTTCTCAGGATCTACTTTAATTGGACTCTTCAAGGGATCGCCCATTTTCCAAATAATAATAAGAAAATTCTGACCTTAGCTTCCATCAAACAACTTAGCCTTAATAATTTAATAACCCAATATTACCTCGCACAAAAAACTCCACCACTCGTATGAAGTAACAGAAGCTACCATAATTTGCGGATCATCAAATATAAAAAAAAAAAAAAAAAAAAAAAAAAAAGCTCGAGAGTACAAATAACGCACCGTACCCAAGCAATAGCTATTTTGCTTCATCACAAGTCTTGAATCAAATAATCAGCCAAAACATTGAGGTCTCTTTCTCGGCAACTTAAAATTCTAACCCGCAAAAGCATCTTCTCCCATGAAAACACCTCAAAACCCAAGCTTGGTGTGGTGTCAGTCCTTGCTCTTCACATTGTCCCTAATGGTGTTGTTGATCTCCTACGAATTCAGTGAGTTAGTGACCAGAAAACAACAGCCCATCAAGTCGCACAAGTCGCGTGAGCAGCGCAAAGGAGTTGAGTGAGCGAGTCGCGCGAGGGAGCAACACAACAGAAGCGAGAGAAAGAGAAGGGGAATGTTTCACGGTGACAAGCCAGGGCGGCGATAGCCAATTATTCCAACTAGTCAACGGTGGCGAGTAGCTGCTCCGTCATCTAGGGTTAAGCCCTAGGCTCTAATACCATGTGAGGAAAAACTAATTTTGTATTATTCAATAAATTTTAATATATATACATCAAAATAAACCCTAAAAGTGGTAAAGACCCGTTTACTATTCGTACTTCTAACACACATATTACTAAGCCAATAGACAATAAGATATGAGATCCGATTTTATACATTCAAAATAAAAATATATGTAATGTTCGCAATACAAAAAGTTTAATTATAATCACGAGATCTGTTTTTAAGATTTTGTGGATAAAGAGTCTATCCTCGAAAGTAGTAAAAGCACTACCAGAGCTCCGTCAACAAACATATTGAGGAAAAATGCATTATTAAATTGAATTTAACCACTATCTGAGACAAACTTCAACATAAGAAACGCAACACACTCTTAAAGGTCTCGAACAAGACTCAATATGACTATGGAGGGATTACACAAGAAATAACATCTTTAAAAAACATATGATTCCAATAAATAGCAAAAAGAACATTGTTTGATGTTCCGAATCCGTTGCGACTCATCACCACTCATTTTCTTCTCTCATGTCTTGGAGAAGTAGTTCCACAAATACCTTCCTGTTATCTCCTTGAAACCTCAAAAAAAAGATGAATATTCTCAAGATCCTTCACAAATTTTCAACATAATTTTATTCTTCCCGTTGTACCTAGAGGCATTTGAAAAAACTGCTCATTGATTTTTCGCTTGTCATTATTCAAATTCTTAGCATGTCCAATATGGCTAGCGATCATCTCTATCCTCTCGTTTGCTTTTTCCAAGAACAAGCCAAAGATTCCTCCTATCTCAACCAACCCAGCAGCCCATTTGTCATTTGCTTTAGCCATTTTTTCTTCTTGAAGAATCAAAAGAAGATGATAATGGCGATGAATTTTGACTTATACTATTAGTCGCCACATCGTCATTAATTTCACATTCTTTATGATCTACACAACATGAGCTTTTAAAGGGTCTTCATTGAGATTTCCTTTGGCACAATCTTTTCCAAATATGGCTGCTAGTCGATCATACTGAGGGAAAGACTTCCCTCTTAAAGAATCAGCTCCTAGGTATACTTACAAAAAAAAATATTATTTTCTAAAATACGAAACAATTTTAAGAAGAAACAAATGAGAATAAGTGACACAAATCTTACAATATTTTCACCAATTATCTTCCAAATGAATATTAATACAATGCTTTTCATGATCCCACCCAAAGTCACTTTGATCCTTCAAATACAACTTTGTCAAGTTTTTCATCTTCAACTCTATATGAGGATTATCCTTAAAATTGGAACTAGGGAATTTTTCTTCAAACCACTTCTCTAATATAATTATATAACCACTTTTGAAGCCGTTATCGGCTTTTATTCCTCGTGCAACTAGTTCTTCATGACAATCTAAAAGTGCATTTTCTTCATCTATTATCTATACACGTCAGTCTCTCTTTGTCCCCCTTTCTTGAGTTTGATGAAATCACTACGATCCATTCCTAAATATCTTGTTTAAATTTTAGATAATTTAATCATAGAAAATAGCATGGTAGAGAAAATATAATGATAGAAACAACATAGTACTAAATATTTAAAATGATGAAGCCATAAAACAAACATTAACCATGGAAAATACGTCTCAATAATGAGAAACTAGCATGATATTACACATGTCTAATAGAAAGGAAGAAATAAAAACATAATACAACACAAGTCTTGTAACAATGGGAAACAAATGAATTTTTTAAATCATATCAAACCATACAACTCCTCCATGTCCTCGACTTGCATTCCACTAATTAAACATTTGTATTGCCAAATTTTGCCTCATGTCGTCCGATGATTTAATGGTTCAACAACATCAATTGTTTCCACATACTCAATAGTGTTAGCAACTTCATCTATTTGTGCCTTCGATTGCATCAATAGCCGTTTCTCTTCTTATCAAGTTGTGTAAAAGGCAGCAAGCTAGGCAACAAGCTATGATTATTTGATCTTGTGTTCTAATTGAATAAAAAGATGGACTCCTAAAAATAGCATCTTAACTTAAATAAACCAAAATATCTTTCTATAACATTTCTAGCCTGAGAATGCTTTATGTTGAAGTACTTCTCAAGGGAATTTGGCGTACATTGTCCATTTGGATAGGTGATGTTAAGTATCATAAGGAGGAAGAAAGCCCTCCCTATTTGAGTATCCAGCATCTACAAGATAATAATTACCTAATAACAAATGATAATGTTATTAATTGTCTTGGAATTGTCAAAACCTACATGCCAAAGAATGTAACATATTGATAAAGGCTTATCTTACCAATAGAAATCTTTAAATCATTGGGTTTAACTAAAGTATCTCGAAGTACTTTGAGCCTTCCCATCTCGGTAAAACATAAAAAAATCTCATGTCATGTGAACAAACTCCTAACATATTGGTTGCTATCTCACCCTTTTTATTTCAATACCTTGGTTTCTCAACCTCCGGAACATGTATCCTAATGTATGTTCCATCTAATGCTCCTAAGTAACCCTAAAAACATGAAACTAATGAAATAATTTTATCTTTAAAGTATTAAATTAATCCATGTAATAGCTTAATAAACATATCTTAAACCATTTCCATCTCTCGTCAATACATTCATCTAGAACTGGTTCTGGTGAGACAAGAAGCACACTATGCATTCTTATCACTACACTTAAAACTAAGTTAAAATACCAACTTATTATTTCCCCGGACCTCATAAATCTAAACTTAATGACATGATTTTTTTTCACATAATGGGCAAGTAAATGTAAAAATATTGACATTTGTTCTTTAATAGTCACAAGTTCATCTTCTTTTAACCCACCAATTGTACGTGCCAACTCGCATAGTAAAGTAAATGTACATCTACCCATTCTAAGTTGTTCTACACAATTCAAGTCATTGTTGTTAATGAGGTGATCAAGGTGATCTAAACGAGCTTGTCTTCTATCAAATGTGCAATCCTTCAATATACGATTACGGTTGTACCTTTCAGCAGCAGTGGACACCACGATCATATATATCATACACAGAAGCAACATTTGTAGATTCATCTCCTCTAATATCAGAATGTTAAAAATTTCCTCTCTATCATCATGATCCTTTTCTAACGAGGAAAAAAAAATAATATTGGACAAGTGCAAATTCACAGATTATATGATAACAAAATCATCCAATAAAATATCCTTTTCGAATCAACTTATAGTACTTCAAATTTAAAATGACAAAACCATAATTCAAACATTATAATATTGAAAAAGAAAAAGATCAGGAGCGGTGACATTTTATTCATCAATCCTGCTCCACCAATGGAATCCATATTTTCATACACCTTGAATTGGTGTAGATGCAACTAATTGGATTAGAGTAATGACATTGAGCTACCACTTGCAAATCCTACTATGGCCTCTCTCCAAACCAAAAAAAAAAAAAAATAGTCCATCATAAGTTTTCCTTTATATACAGGAAACAAATGTCATGACTTGCATGAGCTGAGAGGAATGATGCTAGCAAAATCCAAAGCTAGTTCATTCAAAATTCTTTATTTTGGTGGGAATTTCACTTTGCATCATCAAGTTTTAAAAACACCACATTACATACTCCACCTTAAACTAATGAATGGAAAGAGATTATCCCAAAATGGAGGAAGCGGGATCGGATACATTGCCCCAAAATAATGTGAAAATTAGGAATCGTAGGTCAGTTACATAACAACTCCTATGGTCAAAAAGGATTTTCTAAATTAACACAATTGGGTAGAATTCAATGCACCACACAACAGCTTATTGGTTCCTCCAATGAAATGGATCAAATCACTACCCTTGAACCAGTTGCCTATGCATTTTCAATTTGAGACCCGAAAGTCAATGCCCTTGTCTACCTAATTTATTTAAGTCGCACTGAAGAGATAATATGACCATAAGCACCCCAACCCCCACGCTCAAATGCAAAGAAGGGGAAAAAAAAAAAAAAAAAAAAAAAGCAAGCCTTAGTGAAAAAAAAAAAAAAAAGTAATTCAAACCAATTTAGTGATGTTACCAAAAAGAAGGTGAGAATGCACCACTTTAAAATCTTAATTTCATGTGATAACCTAGCAAACTATAAGTTAGAATTACTTAGAGTGGAAGCAAATATAGGACAGAAAAGCCAATCACTGAATAAACATACAAATTTGCTCACCATGAAAAATAGGTGCCACAAAAAAGAAGGTGAGAATGCACCACTTTTTGTTCCCCGGAATAAACGTTTGGTAACGTCGAGTTGTTTTTTTACCGGGAACAAAAAATGGGGAAATTTCACTATTGCATAAATTTAGAAAAACTGAAAATAAGTTAGAATTACTTAGAGTGGAAGCAAATATACCGCACCGCCCGCCCATCGGCCGCCACCTCTGCGGCCGATGGCCGGCGGTCGACGGAAAAGCCAATCACCGAGCGGCGAATAATTGCCATCCTCTCGGCCAACAAAAATAAAAACAAATAAATATCGTTTTTTTATTTCTATTCTTTTTCTATTTCTAGAGTAGAAATTTTGTGTAGTTACCAAACGGGTTTTTGAAAAATAGGTCCCCATAGAAAAGCATAATTACAATTTAGACTACTAAGATTTCATTTCCAAGAACAAGTTCTCCTATCAACCAGCAAAAAAGCCAATAGAATTGCAATTATGACCTGCGTAAGCCCAAAACAGATAGGAAGCAGGAAAACAATCCACAGCCAACCTCAAGGCTATTGTAGAAGTCAATGTTAGAGAGAGAGAGAGAGAGAGAGAGAGAGAGAGAGAGAGAGAGAGAGCATGATTATTTACCTTCACAAATTCGTTGCTTTCGTAAAATTTCTATGTGAACAGGTAGCAAGTCTTCTACGTCAATACTTTGGAAATGGAGGAGTTGGGGTTGTCTAGGCAAATGGAGGAGAAGAAAAGACAAGTGTAGGGTTTTATGTTTCAGATAAAAGAAATCTTATCCGACCTTATCCCACATATCCTAAACGGTTATCAAATACGAGATAGGATAAAACATATCCTATCTTAACTTTTATTCGGTCGACCAAACACAGCCTTAAGATTCAAGCATGGAAAGCTACAACTAAGGGGCTAACGTCCCTCCCAAACTTGGGTGAAATCCTCCGCCACCTTCGCGCTAAACGAGAAAAGATGACAAGGGTAGAACCTATGAGAATCTATCCGATTTTAGGTTCATAGGTCCCAAGTTTCAAAAATTGGAGAACCTATTTCAACGGGTAACTTTTAGGTTTTTGGTTGATGAAACCTAGAACCTGGAATCTATAACTTGTAATCTAGAACTTAGAAAAAGCTTTTATATTTTTCTTGGTATATATCTTTACGCAATCCGATAGTATTCCATACATTCGATGGTAAGTGTATAATTTAAAAACACTAGTCTAAATTTCCATTTATGACTGAGAATTTTATTTTATCAATGTTTCATGTTTTTCATGTGTTTAAATAAAAGTTATGATCAATGAATTATGGCAAAAATGGTGGTCATCAGAAGTTATAGTTCACTATAATCATTTAATTAATAATACAGATATGGGTACATCCTGGAACTAATAAAAATGATGGACAATCAAACCCATTTCTCCTAAACCCGTGACATAGTGGGTTTTAAGTTAAAAAAAAAAATGAAAAACTTATTCTATTGGGTAAGTTTAAGGTACCAGGCAGAATCTATGCAAAACTTGGAACAATTCACCCTTAGTAAGGAGAGATGCATTTCCATATGGCACAAATTTGAGGGTTGATAATTTTATTGGTCTATATGGGGGAGGGATGCCCTCAATACAATTACTAGTGGAGGTATGCAAAACAGATCCTTTGAACCAGACCAAAGAGTTATCCGCTAGCTCTCCATTTTCGATTTTATTTTTTTTTTTTTTTATGTTTTTCCCGTCACGAAGCTTCTCATGTTTTTCCCTTTTCCTATCTGCCGATGTCATCGAAACCATTGGCCATTTCCGGATTAGGTCCATGGATTCTTGGGTTTGGTTTGTCTACATGCTAGGATGTTGCTATGCCTTTTCAACTAAAAGTTTGAATTTTTGGAAGCTTTTGACAACAAACTTAGGGTATTTATATGGTTGAGGATTTGATTGGTCTTGTTGCAGAAATGGATGATCGAATATGTATGCATAATGAAAGAATTAGGGAAATAAATCGGATATCAAATTTATACATGATTATATCGATGTGGTCTATGATGTGAATAATAATATTATGAGATTTCATGGATAGAGCAATGGAACAAATATAACAACCATATTCGCTTTAGTTAAACACTCTTTGATGGTTACCAACCTCCAATTACGTATCTTGATCTTGCACGATGTTTAACCTCACTATTTCAATTTGTTAAGAATAGATCACACAATTGTTAAGGGCTAAAACTCATCCTATGACAACTCATCACAAATAAGTATACACATACAAACACACGAGAAAGCCCATGTCAATTGAGAGTCCATCTTAGACTCATTCTCTTCTTGACTCCAAAAGTCCCTCTTCTACCATTTACCGATGATGGGCTTCCAGCGACCGACAAGTGGACCAGCGAGCAGTGGGTGGGTAGGCGGCAAACAGTAACAAGAGTAAACGATGAAAAGAGTTTTTGTTCTAGAAATAAAAAAGTTCAAAATTTTAATTTTGATTTCTTTTTCAAGTCTATTTTTAAAAATAAAAGCTTGTTCTAGAAATAAAAAAATAAAATTACGTTTCCAAATGAATTTATGTTTTAAATTGACTCTCGTAAATAGAAAAATAATAAAAATATAGAAACATAATGATTATCATATGTGTCTAAGCGAAGTTGTCAGTCCCACGACCTCGACTCTCTTTTTCTCTCTCTAAGGACCCAATTGCCAAAAAACAATACCGAGGGGTCTGATCGAACAATTTTGTAACGTTTCGGGTACCCCAAATGTGAAAGTTCCCGTCTAAGATCCGACCCGACTTAAAAGGCGGATTCGGGTCATCCACTCATTGAATCGGATCCGGATCGGAGCGACGGCCTGAAACCGGGCCCCCCCGCCGCATCGCGCCGCCGCATCACGACCGCAGAAGGAAACCAGCGAAAGAATCGAACTTGTCGACGACGACGACGACGACGATGACTCAGCTTCAAAATATCTCTGTCAATCCCGCTCCTTATCCTCTTTCTCCTCCTCCCCAAGCCGCTGGCAATGGCGACCCTCGAGACCGCGCTCTCCATCTTCTCCGGACGATCGTCGTCGTCATCGTCGTCTCCTTTCCACTCCCGCTCCCCTGCGCGCGCCAAGCCGCCGCCGGGTTCCCTCAAGCTTCGGTTTTCTCCGGCGACTCCGCCTCCGCGGCCGTCGAGCTCGCTCCGCGGGCGGCTTCTTCTTCGTCTTCTTCTTCGCGTGCCTCGCGACGAGCGAACCGGGAAACCATGCCTCGGGCCGTGCTTCGCGGTCCAAGAAATGGCGGCCGAGAGCGAGGCCGAGGCCGAGGCCGACGAGGAAACCCAGGAGCAGAACATCAAGAAGAAGCTCTACGTGGTCAATTTGCCCTGGTCGCTCTCCGTTCAAGACATCAAGAACCTGTTTGGCCAGTGTGGCACTGTCAAAGACGTCGAGGTTTTGTGTTTTTCTTTTGCTCTTTTCATTCCAATGTCATCTCTTTCTATTCGTGGGCTTGTTCTTGTTTCTTCTCTTCTTTCAGTTTGAAACTGAACTGGAGTAGGTCTGCGTTTCAGATTATAAAGCAGAAGGATGGGAGAAGCAGAGGGTTTGCTTTCGTGACGATGTCTTCAGGGGAAGAAGCTCAGGCTGTCGTTGAGAAATTCGATTCATTTGTGAGTTGTTGCGACGTTTTTGGTCTTTAGCTTGACCATGTTGCGATTCCTCTGATGTTGAAGCTTCTCTTTGTATATGCACTCATACCCTCTTAGTAACTTTGCCTGTAAAATCTGAGAAATGACTTTGAATTGAGAAGATCACTGCGTGGTCAAGGAGTTTCCTTGAAGATAATGGATGCAGATCATGTTTTCGGTTTAATGTGCACTATTCTTGTTATGTTGAGGTGACCCGATCATTTCTATGAGCGTGTTTTCAGCTATAATTTGCACCCTGCTCGTGTTGTGTTCAGCTATAGATTGCATTAGTCTTGAAGTCAGATAGCTGCAAACTGAATAGTCGCTTTGTGAAGAAAATATAACCTCCTTTTGAATTTAGTTTCACACATGGTAAGTTCACTTCCTTATATTGGATGTGTTGATGCAGGAAGTCTCTGGGAGGATTATCAGAGTAGAGTTTGCAAAGAGATTTAGGAGACCTCCTCCTCCGCCTCCACCTAATGCTCCCCCTGCTAAGGAGACCCGTCACAAGCTTTATGTGTCTAATCTAGCTTGGAAAGCTAGATCAACCCATCTTCGAGAATTGTTTTCAGAGAACTTTAATCCCGTGTCGAGTAGAGTGGTCTTTGAAAGCCCTTCTGGTAGATCTGCCGGCTATGGATTTGTGTCGTTTGCCACAAGGGAGGAAGCTGGGGCAGCAATTTCTGCATTGGATGGAAAGGTAATGCCTGAGCAAAATATTTGAATAGTATGGTTTGCTAATTGTTGTCTATGTGCAGATAGTATATTTCATGACAGCAACAACTGGTCCACTTGGGCATCATATTCATGGAAGCTGCTTTATATAGCAATCATTGTTCCTTGAAATGTCATTTAAGTGCATTCTGTAAGTAACTAATTAGATATATGTGGTAAATAATCTACTCATGACCAGAAAGATATGCTCCTCAAATTTGTCCTTAGACTTAGCCAGAAATGGAATATCAAGTAAATATACAAAGTCGTCCCAGGAGAGTAGGGTAGATATAAAGACTATGCCTTTCCTGAGGACATTTGCCAGCCCTTTTACATGTAAAACTACTCATAAGCATACCACCAGGTTTATAATGATTTTTTACGTGGCCGTAATTGAGGGCAGTGAGCTGATATCTGAGACCATAGAAGTGTCTTGATATTGAAATGTGGATGATTTGTAACATTGAAGAGCATTTAACTTAGTAACTGAAAGACCAGTTTATCTGGATTTTGTGTCCTTCCAGTCTTTGCTGGAGATAGAAAATAAATGAATGTACCATTTTTTTTCCCTTTTGTATTTTTTGTTTTATGAACTCTTTATATGATAGTCGTTACCCAAAAAAAAAAAAAAAAAAAAAAAAAAAAAAACTCTTTATATGATAGATCACGCCTGTTGCTTTAGCCATTGTCCCACCGGATTAGCTCGGTGCCTGGTCATGTAGTCATAAGCGTATGAACAAGTGAATAGCATGTAAAGATTCAGGCATACATAGATGATGGTAACCAGTTCCCTAAGTAATGTTAGCTGTTCTTTTGATTTGGACTTATGATATGAACTCTTTCCTCTGGCAGGAATTGATGGGTCGTCCACTTCGTCTAAAATTTAGCGAGAGAAATCCTGCCGAATCTGAAAGTGGAAATGAAGGGGAGGGAACTTCCGAGGGTCAGCCTGATAACTCATGAACTGCGCTGCTAATGTGACATTCAAAGATCATCATACATCTCTTGCGAATATAGGACAGAATTTCCTTCATCTGTGCATTTTATAGACTCATCCAATCTTGTATGGAAATGTTGCTCAAGAGAAGTTGCGATTCTTTAGTGTTTCCTACTTTCTTTTGCTTACTTTAACAACTTAAGCTGGGATCAGGGCAGTGCAGATTCCTCTATTCTATACCGGATTTGTTTGTAAATCACATGAATTTTTTTTTTTGGTGAAGATAAATCACATGAATTTTGGTTCTTCGATGTAAGGAGATCCTGTACGCTGGAACTTGGCCATCTTTTTAGTCAGAGTGTAGATTTGGCGGCAATTTTGACATTCTAATGGAATCATCTTTGCTCGAATGTTTTGATCTTGCAGTGATTACTTGTTCCTTCGGAATTATTGGAGAAGTACCCTAGGAAAATTTTGTTTTGTGAGGCAATTTGTCTTGTCCTAAGGCAGTCGCACCAAATAATCAAAGCTCCTTTCAGATCTCCTTCTTTAATGGCAGGATAAGATTAGATAGCAGTGAAATCAAATAGACATTATGTGGGGCAGAAGTTGAATGGTTGAGGTGTAGGACTGCAATATAGTACAGATGGATCCAAACCTGGCTTTCATTTTCGCACGCATCCTCTATCCATTCTCTCATGCGTCTTCTTTTTTTCTACCCCTACTTTTTGACAATTTGGTTGAATTATTTTCCTGATTCGTGGTTTCTGTTCCATGAGCTAAATTAACATAATAAATTTCATGTCATCATTCTAATCAATACTGACTTTTAGTTATAGCCATTTGAATTTTATTGTGTGTTTTTTCTCTTAGTGAACCTCTTATGTAGACATATTTTGATGTCACAAACTTCTCCTGCTCTCTCCTTTGTTTAGCCACTTTGATCCCATACTTGTTGATTGATGACCTGGAACCCTTATCTGTTACTGTAATCCTAAGAATTTCATGTACTTGTTTGGCATCCATTTAATTTCGATCATCTTATGCTATTAATGGTTATTTGTTGTTTGGCGAACACTGGTTTGTTGTTGCCAGATATAATTTTATTGTGTAGAGAGACTCGAATTTACACACACAGATATTTCGGTTTGCTTTTAGGTTACGAACTGAGGTTGGATCTCGTGTCATAGTGGCAATCGCAATCAACCACAGTGTCACCACTTGATTAATACACAGATTTCTTCTTTCTCTGGTCCATGTAATTGCAAAAATTGTGCACCGGTCTTTTTTGTTCTGGGAAAAAAACGAGCATCGAAAATTTTCGAATGGTTGATGGGGTGTGGGTTGTATGCCATTATGCAATTCCATGGACATCAGAGAATCAAAATGAATTTTTGATTCCTCTGAGCAGGAGCTTCTGTCAGGCATTGGGATTTGAATGTACTTCTGCAAAAGAATGAGCACAGTTGCGCTGCTTCTCACTCTTCATCTTGCATTCCCAGGAGCCACATAAAAGAGCACAATTTTTTAGGGTTTCCGTTCCTTGGAGAACCGAAAAAGCAGTGTTGGTGACTGCACCGACGACTTTATCAAGGTTGCTGTTGACCGATTATAGAAGAGTTTTTCCACTTTATTTGGCGCTTTACTTTGATTTGCTTTGACTAAAACTTTTTCTTTGCTTGCCAAGATGTTGTCCGCTCTCTGGTGATCTCTCTTGTTAAAATGGCTAGGGGGGGGGCTTAATGGTCAAGACAGATACCCCCTTTTTTATGTGGCTTTCGTCAATTTCAAGTTTGATAGCGTCTGCAAATCCCGCTGCCTTGGCTTCCTACAGTTGTTCAGACCTGGTCCCAAAAGGCAAATCTTGGAGTTGGGGCATGAGGGTATCAATCATTGGGATGAGTAGTGTTGCCTTTCACGAGTTTTTGTATGGAGGCTTCGATTATCACTATTCGATGCATGTGAGTCTGATACATTTAATTATTGTGAATATGATCAGTGTCATGTGAGGCCATACGATCTAGCAATTCGAATGTGCCAAGCATGTGCAAGCAATAGCCTATTACATTTTAAGTCTTTGTACGTCTACCAACCCAAACATCCTTGTCTTACGAAAGTGACGAAACTACAGTACAAATGCGCAGAAATAGGAGATGGAATCTGTTAAGACTACAGTTGTTCTGTTGATATTTTTTTAATCAGATATTTATTTCTAGAGGGCCCTAAGCAAGAATTGCAGATGCTTGCTTGCACTCTCCTTTTGGCTGGTACAACTGCCTTGACGGCACTTATTATCAACTGGAGCAAGATAGTCTGTCAATCTTGGTACACGTTCAAGTCTATCGATTGGTACTGGTCGTTTCCAATTCCGTGCATGCACGAAGAGATTTGATATGATAAATTACATATTGGTTTCAGCTGGCTTCGGACAAGCAAATCGAAAAGCATCGATCGCTTCAATAAGATCTTAACCATCAATGCTTTCGGTCAACAACAAAACCAATATATGCCCAAGAAGAAAAGAGAAAACCAAAAGAAAACAAAAGCTGAAGAAAAGAGAATGAGGTTGAACAAGAAAAGATAAAGGAGGAACGGAAGTGAACCCTCACTATAGACCACTTCCCTCTTCAACTTCACATCTCTCTTTTTTTCACTGCTTTCCACGCTTCTCCCTGTTGTCTCCTTTTTCATCACCACCTCCTGACTTTCTTTGTTTTTTGTCTCTTTGAACAAAGTTTCATTCCCACACATATAATCTCGCCCTGTACTCGCCCATTCTTGCCAGCCTTAACCTACAGAGCTTCTCCCACAAGCCAAATCATCAGTTTCTTTTGCAGCTCCTATCTCATTTCTGATCAAGAACCTACCATCAGAAAGCCTTCCAATCCACACCCACTTCTCAGGTAAAGCTTTTCTCCATCAACTTTTATCTTCAAATCCCATTTAAGTCTGAAATGTAAAAAACTTTCTTGAATTTGCAGTGTCCTTAACCTACAGACGCTCTCCTGATATTCCCGAGTCTTCTTTTACAGGATTAGAAGTGTCATCTCGAGTTAAAGCCATATATCAGAACCTCTTTAGCTTCTCATGGGATCTGTGGGAAACCCAAAAACTTGGGTGCCATTCACATATACAAACACAAGAGACTGTTCACAGGGCTTTTGCAGTTCATACTGTCCACAATGGTGTTACATCGTCTTCCCGCCACCACTGCCGCCGCTCAATTTCTCAGATAGAAACTCCGGTCCTAGACTCTCCCCTCTTGTGATTGCAGTAATTGGAATCATGGCGAGCGCTCTCCTACTCGTGAGTTACTATGCCTTAATTTCGAAGTACTGTGGCAACACCGAGAATAGGAGGAGAGACGACCAGGAGCCCAATGTACAATTAGAAGATGATCACAACCCGGCGGTCCACGAGCCATGGCAGATTGAGACAATTGGATTGGACGAGGCGGTGATCAAGTCAATCACAGTGTGCAAGTACAGGAAAGGTGTGGGTTTGATCGAAGGGACTTGCTCGGTTTGTCTCAGTGAGTTCGACGAGGACGAAAGCATAAGGCTTTTGCCCAAATGCACACACGCGTTTCACATCCCGTGTATCGATACATGGCTCAAGTCCCACTCTTCTTGCCCCCTGTGTCGTTCCGACATAGTTTTTGTCAGTGCTTCGCCGGTTCAATTACCTTCTCTGGCAGCTGAAAGTTATCTAGGCGACAGTAATCATTCTTCGGTGGGAAGCCAACAGGTAACTGAAAGTTCAGCTGATGCACAAAATTCAGAAAGGCTTGAAAAGGAAGAGGAAATAGCAAGCGTAAATCCTGCAACTCGTAAGAGACCCTTTCGAGTTTTTAGTGATCTGGGGTGCTGGGAGAACAGGCACACTGTAATTGAGATAGGTGATGAAGGTGTCAGACGGATAACAAGATCCATTTCAATGGATCATTCATGTCACCGGGTTACGGTTGCTGATGTGATTCTTCACCCAGAAGAAGAAGGCCTTCCTGTCGAAAAATTCTTCAGTGATGCAGGATCATCAGAGCCTTCATTAGGAGAGTTAAACAGGTCTGGCCGCACTAGAAAGCTCTTGGATTGTCTGATAGGTCCGGCCTCGATGAAAAGATCGTTTTCAAGCGGGAGATTGCTGCTGGGCAGACAAGGAAATGTAAAATCTGCAACCATTCCTAATTGATAATCTTCTCAAGATAGAGTCTAAGTGAGTCGTCGATTAGCTCTACTCTGCCTTAAGTAAAATTTTAATGGTCATGACATTGTGTTAATTCATTTCACCTGGTTAAACATAATATGGAGATCCGACCACAGGAGGAAATTTTGCAGAGAGGATGTGCCTCCATATGAAATCTACTTTATTTATTTTACTTTCTGTCATGACCTTTCGGGTGATTCACATTTCTGCTACCTGAATTAGTCCGTCGATGCACACAATATCTAGACAACGAACTGCAATGGATATTTTAAATTCAGCCAACTTTGTTGATGAACCAATGTAGTCATTCAGATAAAGAGATTCATGATCATTTTATTGTTTGGATTTTGAGAGAGGAAGATTTGAGTCATCTTTTTGTACCAGATTCTTTTTATAGCCATTGCAACAGTTCTTGTCATTCTTTTGCCGAGAAGGAGACAGGCGGCAACGCAAAAAACCCTGGACATTCAGATAATTCAACCTCCATTACCTATACGATAGAGATAAGTGGCAACGGTACATGTACGTCTACAGGCACAGAATCCTAGTCTTTTCGATTTCTTCCTAAATCAAACCGTCAATAGTTTTCCTTTTCCCATATCAATCTGATGAAGGTTGAACTTCAGGAACTATCTTCCGAGCACGACCCACCTGTTGCCCAAATTTTCCGCATAAACGAGCTTCAGGTCATGATCCCACATTGCCATGGCTTCATCCGTGGCTAAATTTTTAGAAAAAATTCTCCTACGCAACGAGGTAGCTTTTCAGGATGATCTACTGCTATGTTTTCAGGTTTCGCAGCACGTATCTGTACTATCTTCCTATTCCTAATCAAAACAGGTAAGATGCTCGAGCAATCCATGTCGCTCGGCCTTCGATAATTCCACTAGGGAAACGAGGCAGGAAAAGACACCCTACAATTCGAAACCAAAAACTTTTCATTCTCGTGGCTGATGCATCGAGTGGCCCAGGACGTGATCGAATCCACCGTTGCTCATCATGTCTTCGTGATCGGAGAACTCCCCGAAAGTTATGCAGCTTCCGGTGTGTCCCCTGTGAATTTGGACCCTCACGTTGTCCCGCAACTTCAACATGTACTTGTCCTCGTCTACTTTATTCCTAGCTATCGAATGCCCCGTCGAGTGCGACCGCGGGAACTTCTCGGTCTTGCAATGCTCTTGTTCTGTAATGACGACAGGATCGGTACTCCCCCCTCTGTATTCCTCGTCCTCGCCTTCCTTGATATCGATGCTGACCGCGCCCTGAAAAGAAGCCTCCTCATGTTCGCGGATGCTTCCCATGGCATTATCCTGAGGAACCGCGACGACCGGACGCATCTCCGACAGCTTGCTCAGGGGCAAGTCGAGGTTCCCCCGGCAGACGGGGCACGTCTTGTGGGACGTGAGCCAGAGATCGATGCACTCCTCATGAAACACGTGGTAGCAGACCGTCAGGAGGCGGAGGACGCTCTCGTCCTCGAACTCCGCCAGGCAGATGGCGCACTCCAACCCGCACTTCTCGTGCCGGAAGTCCTTGATGGCCGAGTACACGAAGGTCGGGAAGGCCTGCATGAGCGAGGGGTCGAGGCCGTCGCCGGCACCCCGGCCCGCGGTGCCCATCTGGTTCCCGGAGGGGCCCTGCCTCAGGCTCCAGGGGCTGAACAGGTTCTCGAAGAAGCACCGGCAGAAGAAGATGGAGAAGAACCCGACGAAGAAGAAGACGAGGAGAACGACTGTGAGGATGATGGTGATGGGCGGGGATGCGTAGGACGTCTCTAGGGAGGCGGGCGGGGCCGACATTGCCGGGGAGGAGGGAGGTGGTGCGCGGCCGGAGATGGGTTCGTTCCGGCCTCGGCTCTGCGCATGGGACGAGAAGAAAGGAGGGGGGATGGGAAAGGCCAACGGGCGGTGGTTTGGAGAGAGTTTTTACAGTGACTGTTGTGGGGCTGATGTTTAAGGGGGAAGTTAGGACGAGAGGGACAGGAACAGAGAGAAACGAGGAGGGAATTTGGGCAGGGAGGGGGGGATTGGATTTGCTTAATTTGGTGGGAGGGGACGTGGCGAGGTTGGTTTGATGTCCATGGCAGGGATTGATCTTAGCGATGGAGCGAGTCGCTTGTGGGAGAGGTTGGGGCTCTTTTTGTGGGGTGCGTGCCGAGGTTTTGCTTCGGCCACAAGACAAAAACCTCAACCCCCGATCGATGCATGTCGTGTTCTGTTCTGTATCGAAGGAGGAGTCGAGGGGGACTACGTGAGTTGGTGTGGATTCTCGTTTGGTGTCGTCGGGGCACGGGGGTAAATCGAGGGATGGACGATGGGGACCATCTCGCTTGAAAATCACTTTTAGTGATCACTATGGTCCTGTCGAAAACCTCGCTATATGGCAAAGTAATTTGGAATTTGAAACGGTTAGTTTTTTATGCGGCCCATATTCAAGACCAACTTATTTAACCAAGAAGATTTGTGCACATTCAAGATCAATGACATTCTCATTGATAAATCTAATATTGATCCATTTTTCACTTTGTCATTTCCTATGCATCGAAACTTGCATCAAGACACTTTGAGATGGTCATAAAAATTGAAAATGTTGTACATTTACTAGCTTCTAAGTTCTATGTACATTAATGACTATTAGTTTCTAGGCTTGCTACTCTTTTGCTCTTCTTTCATTTTATTAGAAAGAGTGATCAAATCTGTATAAAAGATAAACTTAATTTGATTAATAAATTTGCTTAATGCAATTCCCTCGAACCTTGAAGAGTTCAAATCCCTTGAAAACTTAAAAGAGTTTTCACTCCGTCCTTAAAGGATCGGGGCTTTTAAAGTCTGCATCCTTGAAGAGTTGTAGTTATCAATCTCGAAAAATTGATGCTATTTAATTTCTTGAGGGCCTAGAAGAGCAACCATTGAAGTTCTTGTCCTTTTTTCATTCTGTCCAATCCGGTTTTGTCCACTTCCATAAAAAATCAACAAGCATTGAGAAAATTCAAAATACAAAAATTGTAGATCTTCGAGTCTCCATTCTTTTACCTTTGCAACCAGATCATTCTCATTTGAATCGACAAAGTTATACTTATTTTCCCGAGCTAGCACAGAATAGAAATTCCCACTTATTTTGTGACCTAATTTTTACATGTATAAATCACTCTCCAGATCTTATCATCTGAGTAGCCAACCTTGGGTTACATCAATTTTTGATAGAAACCTTCATAATTAATATATAGATCCACAATGTCTCTCCACAATGTCATTCAACTCTGGGAAAAAGTCAGTGAAAAAAGAGAAACAAAAAACTGACGTGCTCGACTCGACTCGACCCGCCAATTGCGCATTGATGAATATGTTCAGACTTAGAAGAATGAAAACTTTTTAATCAATTACCCGAACACTCTCATCTTGTTTCTGTCAGATTATATATATGGAAAAGACAAAACGGGTTGTCCATTTGAAAGAAAAACAGAGGAGAGGAAGACCCATTGAACTTGAAGCAGCAGCCCACTATAGCAGCAGGGCAGCCCGGCCTCAAGCCTTCCTCTAATTCTCCCTCCCACGTCTGAAAGTTCACGCCTTTCTCATGTCATCTAGAGTTCAATCGCTCTCCCATTTCTCTTTGGTTGAGAGTAATTTCACGATCGATTCTTCTTCGTTCGCCTTCCCAACTTACTGATTTCGTCTCTGCTATCCTCTCGAATTGAGTGATCCGTCTTCCGAGCCTCTCGCGTTTCACGCTCACCACCTGTTCGACGACTTGCCTCAGAGACATTAGCATTGTTTCCGAGTTACGTGTAGCTCGATACGTTGAGACGGTGACGTGGCTGCCGATCCGCCTCCGTCCCGGCTCGCGGCGATCGACCCTCGATCCGAAACCATGGCCACCGCGTCCTCCCCCTCCGCCGCCACCGGCCCGCCAAACCCACCGCCGCAGGGGCTGATCATCTCGGCCACCGAGCACATCCGCGGTTTCCTCTCGTCGGCGTCCCGAGACCCGAGCCTCTCGGGGCAGCTCCGGGACCTGGCCTCCGATCTCTCCTCGCGAGCCAATTTGCCTTACAAGTCGATCCGGGAAATCTGGTTCGCGTCTAGCCCGGAGACCCGGCCGGGTTTAGCGTGCCTGCTCTCCGGGTCGCACTTCGTCTTCACCAGCCCCAAGCCCAGAGAGAAGGTACTGTAGCTTGATTTGGGCGCTGTTGATGCGCGTGACATGATATGGAAATTGATGGTCTTTGTGCTTTTCGCGTGTTCAGGAGTGCGAATTACTGTGAAGAAAGCTTGCGTCTTGCTTATGTTTTACTACGTTGGTGTTAGAATTTTGATCAAAATTAGCTGCTTAATTAGGGTGATTGTGTGAAGATGTTGATCTTTCTTGTGATTGCATGCCAAGAGATCCAAAATCAGTGATTGGGTGAATAATTGGGGGTGAAATCGGTAGTTATAATAAAGCTTTAGATGGTTGATGGCTCTGTATAGTGCTTCTAGCATATGAATTGCGACTTTGATTAGATATTATGTAACGATATCTGTGATTGCTGATACTGATAAAACCAAATATAGGCGAATCTGTGAAGAACTTTAGAATTTTTCATTGGTTTATTATGTAGGTGTTGGCTCTAAACTAAGATTTAGCTGATAAATGGCTTCGTTTGATAGGGCATAGCCTGTTTTGTGATGATCTGTTTTTTTGGTTGAATTATAGAGTGAAGAGTTGAAGGCGAGATTGAGGAAGCTTTCCGAGATGGCAGAAAAGAAAGCGTACGAGGAGCTCGTGAAAGACATTACCCCCAAGAAAGACACCTATGAGCCCTTCTCTTCCTACAAAGATCAACTTGGGTTTGGTAATGATCATCTCTGCATCTCTTTTGATTTGAGTGAATGGGGGTTGGGGCAGAGGGATGGTTGATTAATCCTTGAAGTCAGAGATACGGTGGCTGTTCAGTCCAGTGATGTAGCAATATAGCTACTCCATCTCACTTGCTTCCTGTTAACTATGCCTGTTCTCTTTTCCATATGAGATTTCTTGATTAGAAGCAAACGTGTTTATTCAATCACTTCCTAGGAACAAATGTGCATGTGTATTGTAAAAACCACAAGTGTTTACCCCCATGACCCAGTAATGCCACTTGGCGGGTTGCCAATATTTTCATGAGGAATATGGTTATTTATTCCTGCGCATGTGCATCATGGTTTGCATAGTTTGTTTCAACACATCTGCATCACGATACCTACATAACTTTCGGAAACATGGTAATTTGTCTCTTTGCAGGCTTACATGTTGTGCTTATAATGTTCACTGGATATTTGGTCGGATATGCCGCATTCAGAGCGTTATTCGGCCACAGCCCTGCAATGGTATGTAAAAAACGACCATCATGGATTCTTATGCATTCTAGTTCTTATAATGTTGTGCTTATAATGTTCACTGGATATTTGCCTTGTCGCATGTATTTTCTCTAAAAAGCAATTTCTCTGTTTCTTATCCTACTTACGAGGAACGTGTAATGTCCAGAATGCTGCTGGTGGAATTCTTGGATTGGTATGTGGAATGCTTTTGGAGACCCTTCTTTTCATAATTAGGACTTCAAATCAGGATTTGAGACCTCCATCTTCTGCTTCAAGGACAAAAAAGAATCAATGAGATTTGCTTCGTCAAGCCAAATAGGTTAGCCATCTAATTGACTCCTCTTGCCGATGCTTGTCATGTGGATGCGAAGCAAGCGCTTGTACCAGTAGGGCTCCATATGGCTCCTCATATGCAACTACACTGAGAGCTTGGTGGATTGCATCTTCATGATTGAAGTGCTCTGTGGCGCATGACCAAATTGGGTCCTCGGCTTAAGGTTCACCTTTCCTTCTCGAGCTTCCAAAGCATCTGAAAGCCAAGGCCTCTTCAAGCTTAAAGCATGCTTCCTTGTACTGAAGTCAGATTCCATGCTAAAGGTTGTTGCGCAGTAGTCTTTTGATCTTCAAATTGACTAGGAGCTAAGATGAACTGTTGTTAGTTGCTGAATGCCGAATAACCCACTTCATTATTATATGGCCCTCGTGGTGAATTATTTTCTTATACTCGTCTATATGCTTATGATCACGTCCTCATGAGCCAATCCGTTCATTTCTGGAAAGCAGGGTGGGACCTTCCTATGAAAAATGACAGGAAGTGCAGGCTCTAAAGGACAAAATTAGGAGACGTGCTTGATGATGAAGAACGGAATCTACTAGTTTCTCTTTTTTGGTATTAAGACAAGGGTTAATACCCTGAAAAACCCTAAACTGGTACACATGTGACAAATTTATCCCAAACTATTTTTTTGACCACCAAAAACCCCAAACTTGTATACCTTTGACAAATTTACCCTAAACTGGTACACTTGTGACAAATTTACCCTCTGTTAGTTTTAGTTAACTTGTGACAAATTTACCCTCTGTTAGTTTTAGTTAAATTTTCTTGTTAAATTATAAAGTTAAATGACACGTGACAATTGACTGTTATGGCAATTTGGGATTTTACATTCTATTTGTCACAGTTTACAATTGTTGTAATTTTTTTCTAGTATTAATCTAATTTAGCGGGGGTATATTAGTCACAAATTTACCAATTTGAGGTTTTTTTTGGTCGAATAAATTAGTTTGGGGTAAATTTGTCATAAATGTACCAATTTAGGGTTTTTTATAATTAGTCGGGGTAAATTTGTCACAGGTGTATCAGTTTGGGGTTTTTCATGGTCAAAAAAATAGTTTGGGGTAAATTTGTTACAAATATATCAGTTTGGGGTTTTTCAAGGTATTAACCCTTAAGACAAAGGCGAGTACGATATAGAGATTGTTTCTCTCTCTCTCTCTCGGTCCGTGATTAGCGGAGTAACTTAAAATTGTAATTTAGGTTGGGATGCGGTTTATCTATCCAGTCGTCGTGCAGGCACGAGCCTTCTTTGGACGCGTGGTATGCATAGCATGACAAGCCTATTTTTACAAGCATATTAAATTAAAACAAAAGAAATTATTGGGATTTGATTTAGGAGTTCATCCATTTCGTGCAAATTATGAATTATCCACTTCGAAACCACAATGACTTGAAATTTCTAAATCGTTGTTGCGTAAGGTAGCTGCCCACCAATTAAGCTTTATAAGGGATCTGTTCATGGGAATGACTCTTAGAATATTACTTGCATTCAAAAGAAGTCTCCCCACAAATACCATTAAATAAAGGCGTCACTCGTTAAAATTAATATACAAATTTCATTTATCAAAGGATGTGATGATTTTGAAGCATCGAATATGTTGAGCTTATTGAAATATCGACTTGTAACTCATCACATCAATTGAATTTGGACTTATTTCATTGTCTTTAGCATTACTCAAAGAACTTTCTTAATTATTTTTTGGCAAGTCTTCATTGTTGAAGGCCAAATGCTAGCCACTTGACCTTTGGATGCTACATCACTCATGATGGGTTGAGAAACGAACTTTCGCATTCCTGAACTCAATCCCATTTCGCCATGTCTCTCTACTTTATTTTAACTCCATTTGTTTTCACAAAAAAACAATGATTTAAAAAACATATCGCTTGAAATAATTACGTTCTAAATAATATCTTCACCATGTCAATTAAATTTATATCCAAATATTTTTTAATCAATAAAATTATATTTGGCTCGTTCATTGTTTTAAAGTCGTTTACATTGCTTAGGTTTGAGTATTTCGATGTTTTGAAAAGAAGTTCATGTGCCCTCAGTTCCTTAGCCAAAGGGAGGCTTCTAGGAAAGGACACTGTTTTTGTCGTTTTGGTGGGGGATGCATCATGCACAGAAATGGGATCGACAAATGCATAAGCTGAAAATAAGGGGGGAAAAAGCGAGCGCGCACACGTGAAATCACATGTCGAGCATTGACGTGGTGTCCGGACATTGGCAACTCGCATGTTAGCTTCACATGCCGAAACGTCTTTCCCCATCCTCATCCCCGACCCCCATCAAACATCCCCTTCTCGCAGTTGACGGGCCGCGCAGGGAGGCGGGGTGAACCTCGTAATTCGGTGGTTTAGTGTTGATCTCTTCAATTTAGGGCTCATTCCTGTCGCCCTTTTCCTTCTTAATTTCCTTTGTGATTGCTCTTCCTGATGCTTGTAAAGCTGCAGCGCTTAGTTTCTTAATTTGGCGTCTCGCTTAGAGGGTCAACAAAATGGATATGATTCGATATGTGACTTAAAAATTGTGTCGACCTTGACATGATATAGTTTTGATTGAACTTTCTATAAACATCAAGGTCTCTAACCTTATATTTATCTAAGATCACTTGGAACGTGAAGAATCGTTACGTGTGTGTGGAAAGTTCAAGCGCGCGAAAATAGAAATGGGATTTTTTTCATCCCATTGATGTCAAGATGAAAAATGAGAAAGTATTGCATGCATTTATTATATCGTTAATGCATTGTCAACAATCAATCAAAATCAATGTTAAAAAGCCCAACTCGAGAATTTAAATTAATAGGTCGAGAAATCTGGTGGAACTTTTTAACTAATTAATGATAGTGAAACTTTCTCTTTCACTTAAAGTGATTACCAACAACCCAACAATTTTCCTTCACACATTAAGCCCTATCCGACCAAGGCTCGCATGTGATCATTGGACTTAAACTTGTTGCTAATTGGGATTCAGATATTATACTAAAAAATTCAAATCCAAAAGTTTGAATTAATAAATGCAAAAAAATGTACATATGACTTATTTTCAAATAATGTGAGATGATATTTTAGTAACTGATTTACAATTAACGAAAGGCGGTATCACGTACATTGTAAACGATGCTAGTACAAACGATCCAATTGGCGGGATCTACTGATCCGTTGTTTCAACGCACCAAAATACTTTTTAGTTTCTAAGCTTCGAGCACACAAATTAATCCGCACGATCAGCGTACGAGAGCACTCCAGTCCTTGTCCTATGCTCCACGTATCGCAGACAAGTCACCAGGTTCGCGCGCGCCCCCTCGACACGTGTCCACCTCTCGTTCCACCAGCTCCGCCTCCTCCCCATTAAATTAAAACTCGCTCCCCCCCAGCGCCGACGACTGCCCCGGGCACGGCCGCCATCACGTGCGCGCCCCTCGCACGTGTCGCCATCTCCTCCGTCCCCGCATCGGAGAAGTCAACCCGGTCGCCCCATCGCACGGCTCTCCGTCACCTTTATATGCCCCGAACCCTCCACTCTGCACTTCCCACGCAAAATCTCGTCAAAGCTCTCTCCAGAAGGATCATCACAGCACTGCAAAAGTAGAGATAAACGAAAGCCATGGAAGCCGCGCTGATGAGGACCGGCTCCATCACGTCGCCGGCGGCGGCGATTCTCACGAGCTCCCCGTCCCTCGCGCTGCTCCGGCAGGACTCGCTCGCCGCCGGCGGGAAGTTCTCCCCCGACAGGCTCGCCCCGGGGTCGCCCAGGCTCTCGCTCCATCTGGGGATGAACCGCCGGAGCGGATCCCCGAGCGGATCCCCCGGGGGGAGCCGGATCCGGCGCGCCCTGTCCGAGAGCGACGTGATCGCGCCGCTGAGCAGGCTGAGCGGCGCCGGGTCTCTTTCCTTTCCGGCGAGGATCCCGGAGGAGGAATGCGGATCGCCGGCGCTCGGCGGATGCGCCGACGGCGTGGGGCGCTCCGGGGCGTGGCCGGGGATCGGGATCCCGCTGGAGGAGCTGGGGGTCTTTGGTGGCGGGATCGGAGGCGGAAGCGACTTCGGCGGCGACGGCTCCGATCGCTCCGGCAGCAACGGCGGCTATGGCGGCGGATTCGGCGACCGGCGGAGCATCGGCGATCACTACCAGGAGATGCTGAAGTCGAGCCCCGGGGATTCTCTGTTGCTGAGGAACTACGGCAAGTACTTGCACGAGGTACTTTTGAGAACTGAAAGATCTCGCCGATTCGCAGTCACCGCCGGCGCCTCTCGAGCTCCATCCTCAGCATCTAACGATCGCTAACCATTTTCTCTCTGTTTTCTTCTTTTTCCTGTTAAAAGGTGGAGGGAGACGCAGCGAGAGCCGAGGAGTACTACGGGAGAGCGATTCTCGCGAGTCCCGGTGACGGAGAGGTGCTGTCGCTGTACGGGAAGCTGATCTGGGAGACGCAGAGAGACGAGGGCAGAGCCAAATCCTACTTCGACCAAGCCGTTCTCGCGTCACCAGACGACAGGTACTCCTCCCGACGAATCTCAAAACTTTTCTTCGTGCTCTCGCGATGATGCATCGTCCATCGAAATTTACTGATCTGATCTCGGTTGGCGCGCGCTTGTGGATGGTCATGCAGCACGGTGCTGGGGTCGTACGCGCGGTTCTTGTGGGAATCGGAGGAGGAAGACGACGACGAAGATGACGACGTTGGTGCGGAGGAAGCCGCGAAGTTGCCGGCGATGGTGGCCGCTTTTTAGCGCGAATTCCCCGAGCGGATTTTGAAAAAAGACTGAGCTTGATTCAGCGTCGACTGCAGAGCAAGAATACGTTTCTTGAATGGTAACCCGAGATTTTTGCGGAATTTAATCTTCCATAATAAAAGATAATCTGACAATAATAAAAGCAAAGCGGGGCCTGAGTAATGAAGGTCTGATGGCGATCATGATCTGTATATTGTAATGACTATGATCTCCGGTTTGCAGCCTGTACGGCAAAAAACGCTAATCCCCGTCGTCGTGGTCTGTGGTTTGTGCCTTGTCTGATGGCGGTTTCGTGTTCTCAAATGTAAATTTCGAACTGATAATATAGCTTGTTCGGATTTAATTACGATGATACGAATCGAAATGGACTTTTTGCTTGGTTGCCCTCGAATGTATAAATTACTCCGGGATCACGATGCTTTCTTTGAATCGATCTAGTGTGTAATATGGGATGTAAACCCAAATCTTTAATTCGTTTTCTTGACAGGTCGGGTGGTTCGTGGGTTTCTTGATTTTTTCATTCCAGGCGTGAATGGGTTACGAAAATAAAGCCCCATCTGGATTAGGGGTAAAGGAGATTAGAGATAGACCCATTTCGGTAACCAAAATGAAATATATGCGGAAAATAGATGATCTAAACTTTTTTTTTAAAAAGATTGATCGTATCGCTTACTGAAATAAATGAATGAAAAATATTTTCATATCCTATAAAGACATTTAGACATAAATTATTGTTAATAATGATAATATTTTTCATTAATTCATTATTTTAAACGATGTAAATTATATATTTAAAAAATTCAAATTAATGATTCTTTATGAAAAAACGGAGTACAAAAACTAAGGAATATGAACCTTATCAAGAAAAAATTAGAAAACCTTACCAAAAAAACTAAGGAATATGAAAAGTAAGGAAGAAGGCCTTGACCGAAGAACACAGGAAGAAGACAGCATTGGGGTGAACTTAATTTTAGAGGATATGGGAGTGGCTAGTTCATGATATGCTTCGTCGACGTTGATTTTCTGATATACCTTAAGAAATTGGTTCAAAACAATATTTCAAGTTTCTTTCTGAAAATTATTTAAATTGGTGAGCTTAACAAATTTTAAGAAGACAACAGCGTGCTGAAAATCAGGCTGTTTCTGCCTTACGATGTTTCAATTTTCCTGATGAATAATTCATTTTTTTTCTTAAAATATATTTCCAAAATACAAGGCAAATACAATTTCATGAACTAAGAAAATTTCATTGAATTTTGTCTCACAAAACTTGAAATAAACACAAGTCGGTTGATTGTAGCGAAGGAGTTGAGATGGTTTAATTTAGTGGGCATGGATTTTAATGAGTTGAATTGAATATAGATCAATTCAGTTATAAAGGTTTATTTATATTTAATGGGATAGATCTGTTTTCCGCTTGTCCCAAACTTGACCCGACCCATCCTTTTGATGCTTCTATTTCTATCACGTGTTCTTTTGAAGTTACTTGGTTATATAGAGTTATGTTCACTAGTGAAGTGCTTAAATTACAAGATGGCGATACTTGTATGTCAATAACATATATG
Source organism: Eucalyptus erythrocorys (assembly GCA_014182555.1). Lineage (NCBI taxonomy): Eukaryota > Viridiplantae > Streptophyta > Magnoliopsida > Myrtales > Myrtaceae > Eucalyptus > Eucalyptus erythrocorys. Next base: position 17,120,263 of record CM024602.1, read on the forward strand.
ATAAGTTGATAAATTACTTCAAGTCGGTATTCATATGCTAACCTACAAAATCGTCAACATAGGTATTCTTGCTCATGCACCACGAGAAGTCCTAGTCCACGAACTGACCCGACCCGGTCACCGAGCTTCCTCATCTACCTGGTGAGTCGGTCCATGCAGTTGCCTATTATAGAGGCAATAATTTAAGAAGAAAAATTGCTAAGCCTTGAGCCCAGATCGCGCCGGGTTGGATGTTTTTAAACCGACCCCCAAATCCAACCCGACGGGCTCGTTTAACGTGCCTGGACATGAATAAATGCTTTCATGCGACGGTCATCATTTCAAACGGAGCTCGATGCCAACGGGGTTTTATTTTATTTTTATTTTTTTGGGGCTTGTAATGTCAACGAAATTAAACGGTCTGTTTCCTTGTGTTATAGCGTTGCTTTATCTTGAAGAAATGGGAACATTAAACATTGAGAAATACACGGAAGATAAAACGTCGGATTTAATAGTACATTGTCGGCCAAAGAAAATGTTTCTTGCACGTGGTTTGCCAATCCAGGCGCACGTAATTAATTAGAATCGGCTAACCATTAGAATTTGGAACTCCATGATATATTTATTACTGGTAACAAGCCAAGTCAGCTTCAAAAATGATGTAAATTATTGATTTAAACTATTTAATTTGATCAATTTAATTTTAAAGTTTTTGCATTTATACCAATTAAATCAATTTGATAAATTTTTACTCGAAAATTGATGACATAAACGTTAATCATTTTACATGATACGAATGACATTGAATTGGCCAAATTCATAGTTTTCATTTTCATTTTATTATTATTATTATTTTTTTTTTTTGGTGGTCGACGAGGGTCGTCCATGACCCTCACCCGGGCCATTGTGAGGCACAAGCAAGAATTGCCAAACCCTCAGCAGAGGCTACAAGGGTTGTTCTTGCCGAGGTCATGAGGGTTGTGCCCTTATTAAATCGTGTTACGTAAAACGACTAACGTCAATGTAGACGATTTATGACTAATCAATTGGCACAAAACTAAGATATTTGTGATTAAATTTGTCTAATTGAATGGTTTATGCCTGAGTTAATACAAATAGAATAAATTTATAAATTTTTTGCTACTTTCCATTTGTTGCCGGTGTTATTTACAAGTCTTCGTCACTTTCCTTTCTATTGAATGTACCATATAATATGTTTTCTTTTCTTTTCACAAATTGGCACGGAAATGCGAGTGGGGAAGGAAAAAGTTTTCAAGTTTGTGGGAAGAGAGATAATTAAATATTTGGATGATGGTAAGATGATATGCATTTGCATCTAGTTGTTGGAAGATAAGTTACTTATGAGATTAGTTGACCATTGCCCCAACTATTTAAATTACGAGTTATAACATATCATAGTATTATAATACAATTGATTCTATCAGAACCTTCATATGTCTTTGTAGATATCTAGATTCAACCCTCCCTTATAAATTATAAATTGTCACCTAAGAGAAAGTTATTGACATATGAGCATATTAATATTGTAGATAGATCGTCGCAAGGGAACTACATATTATGGTTGCTTTTGCAACTTTTATCACAATGAAGATTTATATACATCATAATTTGAGCAATACAATTGCATATATAACTTGATTTATTTTCACCTTCAAAATAGAAAAATATTTGCCCACAAGAATAATATATATATATATATATATATATATATCATGTATATTAAGGCATTCAATGTGCATTAAACATCATATATAAACAAAAAACTTATTGTTGGGCTTGGCCCTAGCCCCTAGGGCGGCCCATCTGATGAGGTCGCCGTCTTGAAATTGAATCAAAAAAGGAAATAAAAATACTTTTCTTCTTCGCCAAAACGGTCTTCAACTTTATCAAATTTCCGATTTTTGCCCCCTCCTCTCCTCCCTCCAAAATCGCACCACCTAGGGTTACCAGGCATCCCTTTCCTCGCGTCCGAGAAGCAGCACATTGCTGTCCGATTCCGGCGCCGGTCCGAGGACGATGGGGAAGAAGAAGCCCAAGGACCCGGAAAACCCTCTCCAGAAAGACGATATCTTGGCTCCGCCGGACGTTTTTAAATCCATTTTCGGAGAAATCCCCGAGCAAAACGTCGCCGGCTCCATCTTCTCCGCCGACAACCCCTTCAAGAGGAAGCACCAGGAATTGGGACAGCCTTTCGGCGCTTCCGTCGACGGCGACGAAGACGGAGCGTCCGCGAGCGTCGAGAAGAAGAAGAAGAAGAAGAAGAGGAAGGTGGAGGAAGAGCCGGAGCTAGAACAAGAGCCCGAGAGGAGCTTGTCCGAGGACAAGAAGCCGAAAGAATCGGAGAAGGAATCCAGGAAGTCCAAGAAAGGAGCTTCCGAGGTGGGCTCTGGTTCCGACGTTGATTCCGAGACGGAGATATCGAAGAAGGTGAAATTGGGCAGTCAAGCTGGTGGCTTGGCGGATGGCAACGGGGAAGGCGAGGAATCGAATGTGAAGGAAAAGGAGAAGAGGAAAAAGAGGAAGAGAGATGAGCTTGAGAGGGTCTACGAATCTGAGAAGTATGGGGAAGCAGAAGAGGAAGAAGCCAACGGTCGAGTTGGAGAGAAGGTCGTGGGGAAGAAGAGGAAGAAAGCCGATGACCCGGCGGATGCGTTGGCTTCGAAAGATGGATATGATGATGAGAGCAAGCTGTTGAGAACTGTGTTTGTTGGGAACTTGCCTCTGAAAATAAAAAAGAAGGCTTTGATGAAGGAATTTAGCAAGTTTGGAGAGGTAGAATCGGCGAGGATTCGGTCCGTGCCGATCCTGGATGTGAGTGTGCTCTTGTGGAACCTTATGCTTAACATGCTGCTTAGATTGTTCTTCTTTGTCTGATGAATGCTGTTCTGTGTTTTTCCAGACCAAAATACCGAGGAAGGGAGCTATATTGAAGAAGAAGATCAATGATGCCATTGACTGGTATGATAACATCGCGAATATCTTCGAGTTTTTTTGTTTTCCTTTTCTTCTGTTTACGAGTATACTATGATCGTTCCAAAGTATGTTACCATATTGACTCCACTTAATTTTGTGTTACTTGTCTATCAGTTTCCTTGATGATAAAATGGCATTGTGCGAAACATCTTTTATGTTGTTTTTTTATGACAAATCATCAACTGCCTTTCTCAGTTATATTTTTACTCTACATTGGTGATGTGGAGAGTTTGGATGGATGCCTATACTAGATGGCTTCTTGTTCTACATATTGCTTGTTTGAAATTACAGCCAGTCCCTCATCAAATGGATGTCTTCTGTTTAATTTGGTGCATTGTTCTGTAAACTTTTTATATTTATGGCAATCTACTTTTATTGCAGTGTTAATGCTTACGTTGTTTTCAAGACAGAAGAGTCAGCTCTTGCATCTTTGGCCCATAACATGGCAGAGGTAAGTTTACCTTCAAACAATTTATTTTTTGTGGGGTGGGATGGAAAACGGATTGGCCTATCAGCACCAGCATGATTGGCGTCAAAGGGTCAACTTGTAGGAAATATCTTTTTACATTCCTGAAAAAGAGGCTTTGCTTACGTCTTTGAAATTATTGTAGGTTGGAGGAAACCACATCCGAGTGGACAGAGCCTGTCCTCCTCGCAAGAAATTGAAGGGAGAGACTTCTCCAATTTATGACAACAAGAGGACAGTTTTTGTGGGTAATCTCCCATTTGATGTAAAGGTAATGATCTCATGCTTATGCCTGAATGTGGGAAGGTTCACAAATAGTGGTTGCTGTAGCTGTTACTTTGTAGTTATATTAATGCGTTTTCCCTATATTCTGCAGGATGAAGAACTCTATCGGTTATTTTCTAACATCAACAATATGGGGTCCGGCATTGAAGCTGTTCGGGTTATCAGAGATCCTCATACAAGTGTGGGAAAGGGTATTGCTTATGTCTTGTTTAAGACGAGGGTAAGTTTCTTGTGTTATTCCTTTATGGTTGATATTGTGTCCCAATTTTTGCCTATTATCAGATAGCTCTCATCTGGGAAAATGGGGTCCCCTTTTTTATGTCTTGTAGTTTTCTTCTCTACCTTAAATGCACTGTGGTTTTATTTTAAATCTTTTCTAGCATGATTTGTGGTTTTTTTGCTTAAAATGTTATTTGGTTAGATTGATGATGTTAATTGTATCCAATGACTATCTTATAATGTTTTTTTTGCTGAAGAATGTGCCGTCTTTTCAGTATCTACTTGTTTATTCCCCAGTATCCTGAAGTCCTCATAACATACAAATTGTTGATAGCTTAATGCGACAGCATCGTTGACTGGGCAGGCTCTAAAGCTAGTAGAAATGCTGTATTGCATTGTCAATCGTTAATGTGATGTAAGATTTAACAAGGTTATGGCCGCTAAGAGGGTATATTGACCTGACCCATATCTCTGTGCAAAGACCAAGCAAATAGTCTTTTGTTGGCTGAAGTAGTGGAAACCATCTTATTGAGTTTGGATGCTAGAAGGGTAGAAACCCAAATAGAATGTTGAAGATGCCAAAACCTCCAAATTCTTCAGAGTTTTCTCTTGTTGTCTTTGTAGTATTGCCACTCATCTAAAGTGTGCTTCTGCCTTGTAGGATGCTGCAAATCTGGTTGCCAAGAAGCGAAATATGAAGCTTCGAGATCGAGAATTAAGACTTTCCCATGCCAAGCCAAATATGACCCCGTCTAAGAGAACTGACCATTCATCCGCAGTTGATGCAAATCACTCTGCGAAGAAGCTTGCTGGGGATTCAAGGACCCCAAACGGAGTTAACAGAGCAAATACGAAATTATCAACCTCTTACCAGGGATTGCAGGCAAGCAAAGGTACCTCCGTGAAGAAATTCGCTAAAGGAATACGAACACTGAAGCCCAAGAAGGAGAGCATGAAGAAGGAACCGGTTGCAGGAGGAAGGTTGAAGAAAAGACCAGCAGTGGCCGCGAGGAAGGTGAGGCAAATGGCAAAGCAGGAAATTGGTGCTTCTGAACATACTGCAAAGAAACGGAAGATGGATAGCAGGACTCCGGAGATCTCGCACCAGAAGAACAAGAAGTTCAAGAAATCGCACTGAATTCCTCCAAAATAATTAGTTTACTGGCTTCTTGGGTCCGGTATTTGGGAACTAATGCTATTGTTACCCAAAAAAAAAAAAAGTTGTACCTTTCTCGGTTTGTATAACAGTTTGTATTCTTTCTTTCTTTGGCAAAATTATATTTACAGTGGGTAGCACGGTCGTTTGGATGGACTCGTCTTTCAGTTTATGTTGTTGAACAATGATCATCAGCATTCTCTTCATTGTTGGCAGGAGAATTAGAGGCAGATCATCGAATGAAAGTATAGCTCGTTTGCATCCTAGTGTTTCGATATCGATCTACATCGATCAACTCAGAAGCATGGTGTGGTTAGCGAGGGTGCATCTTGATTCGAAAGGGACCCATCTCAACCGATGGTCAACAACTTCACCAATTAGGTGTAACTAATACAATGCTCACCACCAAAAAGAGTGTTATTTCATAACTGCAGGTGGTCATTTGATATTTTGTTCCTCCTAAAGTAAATGGTTGCCTGTTTTAGAAGTAATTCCCACCTAGCAAAAACTAGATCACATGATGTCCCGCAGCCGCACGAAAGCACTCTAGAATCCATTCCTTCCAGATCAATACGGCATTCAAGAATATGTAGAATTAATACTGATTTAAATGACAATGTTGCAACACCTGCTCAAGGTGACCAAGAGATCGTGCGGATCCTCACGACGATGCAATGATGATAATACGTTGGCTCTTTTTCAGGCTGCAAATTAGCATTTGGTCATTTGATAAGGAAGTGCCAAAAAAATTAAATGCGGGATTGAGATTATCTAACGCACAAGCTACAAATCATCCAGTTTAACATAAATATACAGCAGTCGGCCATATCTTCCAGCATCAGTCTAGAACATTATAAGGATCCTTATGGTATCAAGATGTCTTTATGAAAGGACACACAGTTTGCTCCAAGCTAGAAATGCCCGAATCAGCTTTTACAATCCCCCCAGCCCCCTGTCAACCATTAAAACCGACGTCACTCTGTGGCTGTGGCTGAGTCGAAGATCGCATCATGCTTTTCCTGATTGTTTAAAGTGGCTGCAGATTTCAACCTTGTTAAGGCACAGAAATAGCAACAGCCGTACTTGGATTGTGGTTATATGTACAGTGGACGTGGAACGAGACAGCTAGCCTTGGAAGCTTAAGCCAGCAATGACTATGATTCGCTCTTGCCCATCAGCGTGGGGGTGATTGAGAGAACTCCAATGAAGAAGAGTGTAGCAATTGATTGGAAATCATAGAGATCCCTAACGGATCGCAGATCTCCTAGAGCAATCCCAGCCTGAGAAAAGAGGGAAACCATGAGTCTTGCAATACATTGTTCTCTTTTTGACCAAAGTGACTATTTATCTTGAAGATAGCTGGTTTTCTTGCTTCTTCTTTTATTTTTTTCCCCTTGAAGCGTCATGGCAACACTAACATGAGTCTGACTATATATCCATGTGCACTTATTAACAAGCACTTATTATGCAGATTATTTGTCGACAATTGTTATTTTTCCCTCAAAATGCAGGCCGTCTCTTAAACAGTAATGTGGCAGTTAATAAGCATACCCGGACAGTAACATAAGCAGCAGGTATGAGCCCAATGACCGTCGCCAGTAAGAAAGTGTGGTAAGGTACATTAACTATGGGGGAAGCAAAATTTATGAATGTGTTGGGCAGGGTTGGTGTAACCCTCAAGAAGAGCATGTAGTTCAATAGCCGCTCTTTTCTCTTTGCCACCTGCAATTGAAAAAGGAAACAAAATTGGTCGAATTTGTGAATGTGCATAATTGAAGACACATGGACTTGCTTGGTCCATAACCAGAACTAAGAAATCCATGAAATCTTTGCAACTAACCTGAGCTTGGAAAAAAAGCAGCTTATCAGGCCACAAAGAGAAGATAATGGGCCGTCCAATCAGTTTAGATAGGAAATAGCATGAAGAAGCTCCTGCAGTGGCAGTGAAGACGACAAGAGCTACACCTTTGAAAACACCAAACAGAGCTCCAGCAAGTAAAGACATGAAAACCGTTCCCGGAATCATGAAAGTCTGCATGAATATGTAGACCATGCAGTAACCGACAAGGACCTGCAGTGTATAGTCACTTGTGTAGCCCTCAAGATTGTCTCTGCAGAAATGAATGCCCAACACATAAGACTTGAGACTCATACCCATTGACATTGCACTATTATTTTGAAAAGGTAATAATGGAAGGAAGAGTCAGAGGAGTTGGTCACGAAAAAGTATGGGCAAGGAGCAAACATGATACGTAAACAAGCAGCTTATTTACCAAAGAGCATGTTGTTTTTTTTTTCTCGATAGATCTTTTTGCCAAAGTTTTTTGTCAAAAAAAGAAAAAGAAAAAGAAAAGAGAGAAAAAAAAAGAGCACATTAGCAGACTCAAGATACTCCAATCCAACTCAGTGAATCTGACATCAATAGGCAACACACTCTCAACATGAATCTCCTGCTCGAAGAATTTTGAATCATGTATCTTTCTGGTTGTGAACAGAAAGTGGACATTCTCAGGTCAAATGAACTTCCACGGGAAAAAATCATACAAATCGAGTTACTTTATCATAAATCCTGAAAGGAACGTTCTGTGATCGAAGAATAAGTGAATCACAAAAGTTCTAGAAAGCGAGCAGATTAACAGACGGGTCGAGAAGCTAAATGCTGCATGCAAAGCCATTACCTCTAGACGCCCAATGGTCAAGACAAGAGAAACTTAACAGCTAAGCAAAATGCATTAAATTAAGATTACAGGTTCACTCCCAGACAACCCAATTACAAACAAGAAGATGAAAACAAACACCAGCGAAACCAAAGGAATTCCGTACCTATCGTCTTCATCGAACAATTTGGCAACTAACGTCTGAGGCTGTTAACGTATCAAAAACTCAAATTTATTTGGTAGCAGAAAAATGGTTAAACTGTCTTTCAAAGCTGTATTAATAGGTGCGAAAAAGGAACATTTAGCTAAACACCGACCAGATTGCACGAATCATCTGGTAAAAAAAAAAAAAAAAAATACCCTAATCGAGAATACAAATAGTACCGCCACAAGAATCTCATCTCAGAAATCAAATTACATTACTTCGATCTCGGCGCGTGTAGCTCAAACCATAATCTCACCAACCACGCAAACTCAGATTAAGGACTCCCATCGAATCAAAAGGCAAGAACTTTAACCTCCAAACGAGGGAAACAAAAATTCCCAGATCGTCCCAAAGCCCTAGAGAAAAAGGGGATCAATCGGGAAAACACGTTACCGGAGAATCTGGAGATCCTCGAGGCTGCGGGGCAACCGGAGGAAGCTGTAGTCCGAGGCGGGCATGGTGAGGTACACGCCGGCGAGCCCGAGGGCGAACCCGGCGACGACCATGGCCGCCATTGCCACCTCCCAGGAGCTCAGCGGGAACTTGGAAGAACCCACCTTCACCTTCGCGCCCGCGTCCTTGTCCATCGCTGTCGCCGCCGCCCGCGCCTCCCTCTCTCTCCCCGTAAAGGTCCGAACTTTCCTCACCTTTCCCCCGGTTTCTCTCGGTTTTCCTCCGTTTTCCGGGAAAGGAGGGAGGGGGGGAGAGAAAATGGGTAGGCGCGAGAAAGAGATTCGCTCCTTCTGCTTTGCTTCCGGGACACCTCTCTCTTGCTCTGGGGATCTAATTATGGAGAGAGAGAGAGAGAAGAGGGAGGAATATTCGCTGGCCAAGTGCCGAGACGCAGAAGAAGACAAGATATTCCGTTAATTACGTGCTCCGTATATTAAAGCAAAATCGCATTTGAGCATTTCATAAGGATATTATTATTATTATTACTATCACTATTATTATTAAAATATTTTTTTTGACCCAGGGAACCCCGCACGGCCGGATGCCGGGAGTAAACCACTTAACGACACGCGTCTTACCCACCACACACGTGCCACTGGGATGAGTCCCACTGCGATGCGCGGGGTTTCGAATCCCTCCCCTTCGTAAGGGGAGGAGGGACAGCCAAAGCCCAACCGCGCCAGGATAAGTGGTATTATTAAAGTATTTTGTACCATAAATGTATATATTTTTTATAAAGAGATTTAGTGTCTCGGCATTTTCAAAGATTGATGGACCAATCTACCGCCGTTGCGTAGAGTGGGCGAGTCTTCAATGACTCCTTTTTAGGTGGGTGTTTTTTTCCAAGAATAATTAATATGGTGACACATCATCATCCTTCAAAACAAGGAGATCAAAATTGTTTGTGCCCATAAATGTTCTTTTTTCCTTTTCGCCGATAATATTAATAGCCATAAGGTCAAAAGCATGCATAATAAAATTAATTACCAAATCCACGCTAAATTCATTGTACTTCTAATTCGGCCCTGACAATTTAATCATACATCTTAACGCGAAATTTGAATATTAATTACTGACGTGATGATTATCCTAAGTGACATGTTAACATGGATAGTTTTATTGGGATCTATCATTTTGCATTGATAATCATTTTAGTGTTTTTCGACGTTAATTAATTGGAATGATTATATTATAACTTCTCGTAAGGATTTTATGATTATATTATTAGAATTAGAAAATTGATGATTGAATTTACATCTATGTGATATGAAAAAAGAAAAAAAAAAAAAAAAACATGGATAAACGGTAAAACAAACGTCGCCCTCGTTAAAACCAGAAAAGATAAATAGACGGGATGAAAATTAGAAACTGGTTTGACGTGTTCGCCGAAGTTGCGGGACCTGTCTACATATTTTAATTTTATTGTAACGAAAGAGAATTTATCAAAATTAATAGAGACAGCGACAGGTGCGGCCACGAATTGCACGTGACGGGTATGAACGCATCGCCGCCGCGTGTGGAGAGACATCAGACAATCGTGGCCGTACGTTTCCAGCAAAAACATGAAAAAAACCCTGTCGTGTTATGTCATGTGCAACTAACCCCAGTTGTTCCCAACCCAACTAATATCTCAACGCATCCCCATCAGATGTCCTGTTGCGCCACGTGGATAATCTCTCTTTATTTTCCGTAATTATTAAAATCCGCTCTTGTCGTCTTCCTCGTGAAGCCATTAAAAATACACGGAGATCTTTTTTTTTCCTGTTTTTTCTTTTTCATTTTTTTTTAACGACATGTTCTCTTTCGGATATTCGGATATTTTTTAGGGAATATGTCGGTCGATCTTGAGGAGCACCGCAGCGGCCTTGTCCTCAAATTACGTAAGCTCCGTAATCGCCCAATCGATTGCATCGCTTAGAAAACGAGCTTCGGTTCATCAAACCGGAAGCTAATTTAAGAGCGCACGACAAGCTGGTGATTTTATCGGATTTTGGAACCAGAAATCCTTATCTGGATGTGTGCATTCTATCGGATTTGAATAAATTAATTTTCCGTCGCACAAGTGTCTTACGCATGCGGTTCCCTTCCAAACTTGGCGAGCACATAAAATCACTCATATGTGCATGGTGAAAATTGACATGATTGATCTTAATCTTTAGCTCAATATTCAATATTATTCATAACATTTTTATTTATTCAATATGATTATTAAATTATTGATAAATGTTTGATTGAAATTTTACCGTTTGTTCAAACAACAAATTGAAGCTTATCTGATGATATAGATTATTATAAGCTTAGCTGGATTTTCAAAATTAACAAGTTGATATATCCATCTACTTTGAAAAATGAAATTTAACTCAAGGATGTCAATTGATTGGAGATGAATACCTCACGTGGACAATTCATGTGTAACCATTATATTTTTTGTTCGCCAATCAAACTTAATGGATTAGAAGTCATATCAACATATTTCATTAAGTTGAATTAAAAAATGAATGGTATTAAATATTTTCATATAATTCATGAATTACATTGAATTTTTACTAATAGATTAAAGACCACATTGAACCTATTAAAAACTTTAAAAACACACTACACATCGAGTTAAAATTTAAAAACCGTCCGTGTCGATTTTTCAATTTGAGCCATCTCTTTTGAATGGACTGGTAACAACTGGAGAACAGCAAGTGATAAGGAAAGAAAGGTGGAATCTACTCATTCATCTTGAAATCTATCAGCAGCGACTTGCCGTCTGGGAGACTCCAAAGCAATAGCGGAAGGAAAGCCACGAGCCTCGCCAGGCCCAAGAAAGGACGGCCCACGGTGGGGTTGGGATTCCATGGCCCAATGGGCCCAAGTTCAGCCTATCCGGATATTAGCTGCGACGAGAGACAGCCGCTGCTGCTCATCGTGGGGTACCGACTGAAGGGAAGATGGCTTCGCGATGATGGCGCTTTGCTGTGCAATCTGTCCTCCAGGATTTGATGTCGCGGCTCGTTTCCAGCCATAGTTGATAACATCGGGTTTACATATGCACAAGCCAGGAGCGAGGACATCATGGAAGTGATTCGGGGATTATCTGTTCGTGCATCAAACGACACGAATGGACTTAATTTGATGCGTGGAAGTTGATACAAGATACAATCGGATAGATGCACCACAATTGGTGTCTGGGAGCCATGACGTATGGAATCATCTTTTAAGTAACCCATGCTTGATTTAATGTGGACCTCGCTATTTTGAAATCATCGACTTGAGTTAATGAGTCGAGCTCCAATATCATGCATACTTGATAGGAGCGTGTAAGAGAACTGATGACTGTTTGGACTACTCTAAATCGGACTAAATCGGCTTATAATTGGCGATTCCAAAGAGGACCAGCCCAATTCCCGATTCTAGGTGTCCACCTAGGTCGAACTGATGTATATATAATTTTTAAAAAATTTTAAGTTTAATTTATAAAAATTCATTGCATTGGAAGAACTCTTACTCTTCGATGTAATGATAAAAAGGATACCCCAAAACCGTGCCTCAAAATTTCCTTACCAAGCTACAACCTTTCAAATCAAAACACCTAGTTTCCATTGCTTCTCTCCATCACTCACCTCATTCATCTTGCGGCCTTGCCTCCATCTCTCCCTCTCGCTCTCGATGGCTTTTGGTCTCGTCAATCCCTCTCGCTCTAGATTGTCTCCAACCTCGTCACTCTCTCTATCACTCTCAATTCCGATGGCCTTCAAATAGTCCAACTCCTAAGTGGGTCCATAAAATCAATGAGCGGTTCTCGATTTCAAAGTGGATGCCACCCACCCATTGAAAAACCAATCACCCCTATCATCCGAAAAGTACAAGTCTCATTGGTGCGTGTAACGAAAATGAGCACGTTTCCTTCATGCAGAAATACTGATCGTTGGCTCCAGCGGAGAAATTGGCATGGGGCGACGCGACCCCACCACTACCCAATGGGCAAAAGCAAAAAAATCTCTCGTCATCGGTCATCCATTCGCCATCGCGGAATCGGCTCAGATTTGAGACACGATTCCCCCACCATTTTCACACGGAAATAGCTGACTCCTCTCCCCACTCACTGCACCGTCTAAATTCCGACCACGTGTCGAGCTTGCCCACTTCTGGAGAAAAAATAACGACGGCGAAATTTCCACATCTATACGACTGATATTTGAGAAAATCTGTTATTCCTGGTGATTTTTTACCTCCCAGGAACGGCAAGTGATGTTGACTGAAAGTGCAGAAGAAGAAGACAATGCAGAGAAAGCAAAAGACGATTGTCCCGCCTTGTGATTATGACCTTTGCGGTTCGGGAATGCGAAGACTTTATATGAACGATGGTGGCCTGCCATGGGGGCTGTCTTTCCAGCCAATTGCCAAGTTGGGGCAAGTATGTTCCAACATACAGAATCGCTTTCCACTGTTCCGTGCAAGAACAAAAGGGGAAAAAATAAAAATTGACAGGACCCGAAAAAGATACTAAAAGTAATGTCACTGACGTTGAAGCAAATCTTAATTAAAATCTTCGGTGGTCAAGTCGATTCATGAAAATTGCTGTTTTTGGGGCCGATACACCTGCCCCTCCAAGCCTGCCAATGTCCACCACACGCATGCTGAGATTAGACGTGAGTAAGTTGTTCAAAAGATTCTCATTCATGTATCTATCACGTCATATTTATATTCTTTCATTTTTCTCGATCGAAGCTACATTATCCGAAAAATCAGGTTGGATGGATTATTTACACGAATATTCAAGCAGAACGTATTAGAGTGGTCCCAATTTTTTGGGGCACCGCCGAGTGGATTTGGCATCTCTCTTTTTATAGAATTAACGTTGGAACCTATCGAATTTTAAGAATGTTAGGGGCGAATCCATGGAGGGGCGAATCCATGGAGGGACGAGGAGGTCCCCCCCTCCCCATCGTTATCAACCTCCGAAAGTGGGACGACGACTCCCGAGTCAACGCGATCACGACCGTCTGATCTCTAGATTCCCCCCTACTCCCTATCCTTTTTCATACCTTTTGCGGCGCGAATCCGCACGATCGCCCTTGAGAACGCGCCACGTGTGCGCAGCCCCGACGGGGCCCACGACCTCCCTTCCGATCCAGCCCGCGGCGGCCGAGAGCGAGCTAAACCATGGTTAGGATGCGGGCCGCGTCTCCGCCTTACCCCAAACCTAACCCTAGTCCACTCCAACCCATATATAAATACCCGCGCCCCTTCGCTTTGACTCGGCCCCATTGCATGGTTCGGTTTCGAATCCTCGGGAAGTTCAAACCTCGAAGGGCGAATTTTCCCATCCGCCGCGACGCCGCGCCGCGCCGCCGAATCCCTAGTCGGAGCTCCGCCGCCGCCGTTTGCGGACACCGCTCCTACTCCCCCCGCGTGCCGCCGCCGCCGCCTTCCTCTCGCGCTCCGGCCGCAGGACCTCCGGGGGAGGGAATTGGCCCTCCTGTATGTGAGCTCCGGCGAGGAATCTGGCGGCCGTCGGGATCGGCGCTGAGGGCGGGGCGGCGCAGCAGGCGCGGGGCATGGCGGAGGGCAGGTTCCGCGTGGGCTACGCGCTCCTGCCGAAGAAGCGGAAGAGCTTCATCCAGGACTCGCTCGTCGCGCTCGCCGCGTCCCGCGGGGTCGATCTCGTGAGGATCGACGCCGAGCGGCGGCTCGTCGACCAGGGGCCCTTCGACTGCGTCCTCCACAAGCTGTACGGTGAGGACTGGAGGCGCCAATTGGAGGAGTTCACGGCGAGGAACCCTAATGCGCTGGTCCTGGATTCGCCGGACGCGATCGAGAGGCTCCACAACCGCATTTCCATGCTCCAGGTCGTGTCGGAGCTCCGGGTCGAGAGCGAGAGCGAGTCGTTCGGGATCCCGAACCAGATTGTGATCTACGACAAGGAGAGGCTGTTCGATATGCATGCACGGGAGTCGCTGAAGTTCCCGGTGATTGCGAAACCCTTGGTCGCCGACGGGAGCGCCAAATCGCACAAGATGGCGCTCGTTTATAACCACGAAGGGCTGCACAAGCTCAAACCGCCTATTGTGCTGCAGGAGTTTGTGAATCACGGTGGGGTCATATTCAAAGTCTATGTCGTCGGCGAGTATGTGAAATGCGTGAAGCGCAAGTCCTTGCCTGATGTTACAGAGGATAAGCTGGGGTCTGTCCAGGGGAGTATGTCGTTCTCGCAGGTGTCCAATTTGACAACGCAGGAAAAGAATGACGATAAGTATTATAGGTTGATGCATTTGGAGGACGCCGAGATGCCGCCTCAGAGTTTTATGACGGAGATCGCAAAGGGCTTGAGGCGGGCCATGAAGTTGAATTTGTTTAACTTTGATGTGATAAGGGATGCCAGAAATGGTCACCGATACTTGGTTATTGACATTAATTATTTCCCTGGATACGCAAAGATGCCCAATTACGAGCCTGTTTTGACTGATTTTTTCTGCGAATTAGCCCAAAAGTCGGGGAAGGATCTGGCGAAGTGCTCTGGCAAGGAGGATTGCCCTGAGAAGAGCAAGTTTTGATGTTCGAACCGTGCAGAGTTGTGACAAGAAGGTGAGGAAATTTGTGAGTAATGCTTGGGGTGGTGATGGGGATGATGGTGGCCTTCCAATTTCGCCTCAATCAAGGCTGGCACAGTGCGTAGAAGACCCATGAACAACGAACTGCTTGCTCGTTCCTCTGATCAATTTGTGCTGCTGGAAACAGGTCCACTTCGGGAGGCCTTTTGCTGATTGGTTACTGAAGTTGTTCGCACCTTTTAGATGGATTTTGGACAGCGGTGAATAAGTAGCCATATCTTGACTTCTAGTTCAAGCTTCTTGACGATCAAATGTGCGTACTCTGTTGATCTTGTATATTCCATCAATGTTTCTCTGCAGATAGGTAGTCTTTTAAGATACTTCGGAGATTTTAGGGAAAAGTTCTATTTGGAATTTTTCTTGCACAGAACTTGTTTAGTGTCATCTTTTGGCTAACCAATGAATTTTGCTTTTCCTTCAATGATTTGTATTTCTAGTTTCATTGATATTCTTTAAGTAAAGTCTGTTTTGATTTGCTTCTCAGCTGGGATAGCACTGATGCTTATTAATTCTTCCTAATTGGTTCAACATTTGTCCATGTTATAATTGCTGTGATGATAATTAAGCCCCTAAGTGGTAAGAGCTAGTCGACAATATTTCCTTTGGCATCCTTGGTGTCATCGAAAGGAAATATTTTATTTACTCAATGTAAAGTTTCTGGATTTTCTCAATTTTTTGTATTTGACATAGCATTTCATTAATTTTGTGCCTTGCATGCATTATATCTCGCTTGCGCTCTTCTTTAATTGCACTCGATACTATCTGCTTCTTTTTGTTGGAAAAAATTCCAATAAAGGACACTGGAGAATGCTATGGCCACTGCTTGCTTTGGCTTTTGATTGGATATAGGGTATTTCTAATCGATGGAAATGTGCAAGCAGTTGCATGATTAGTTTGTTGCTTCCATACTAATAAGGCATAACGTGGAATTATCCGTTGTACAGAAGCAGATTATCTCTCTTATTTTCAAATATCAATCACTGGTTGCCATATTGATATACTGTTGCCATTTATGGAATTAGGATAGTTAAGTTTGACAGAGCCATTGGGTTGTTCTGTGTCTTCTGGAGTGACTACCGTTATTTCCCTAGGATCGCTGCCCAATAAATGCAGTGGTATGAATTTGTGCTGTTGGAATGCTCACTCCGCATTAGATAAGATGGTTCCATAGGCCAGCTGCATCATATCGGATAATTGGATGGTATGATCACAACATGCCCCATTAATTTCTCTCATCTCATAATGAGCTTGAATAGGCAAGTATGCTGTGTTCAGTGTTAAGTCCAAAATGGTGGACTTGATTGTCCAATGACGCTTTAGGTAATAAAGTCGACACGGTTGACGTTACAGTTCTCTGGATGCTTGTACACGTCATCTGATTGTTATTGTTCAGATGGCTGGGCATGGTTTAGGTAGAATCTAGTGGCATGTCTGGAGAAGTTTAGTTTTACGCTTTGGAAGAGTTCACTTTAATAGGAATACTAGATTGTGGAGAAAAGAGCTTGGACATAGAGAAATAATATTCAAGATCTTTGTCAAAAAGGAGTAGAGTTTCTCAAAGGGAAAATAGTGGGCAAAATCAGACTTCATACACAGGAAATTGATTCAATGATATCTCAATCAGAGACTTTGTGAAAATATGTATGAATGGTTAAGAATGGCTGCTTGTTTAGTATCTGCTCCTAACCCATGCTTTAAGTCAGTTCTGGGAAGGCCTTTGTGCTTATGTCTAAGCCTTTATGTTATATTCGAGTTCCAACTAGAACTTTCCTGGAGAGATACCAATGGAGAATTCACTTAAATGAATTTGACATCGATTCACTTAGCAGATTGTTTCGTGGGAGCCCCAACTCTTTGCTCACAACCTGTTTGTAATGTGTTTTCCTTGTATGGCTGAGTAAAGATGTGTTTTGGGATTCTGGTCATGATGTTACACTGAATGGTAGAGGAAACCGGCCACACCTGCAGGTCACAAACTTGACACTTGTCTCAAGTTTTCCAAGATGCGTACAGTGCTGGTCTATGGTCTCGGCATCATGGTCTGATGGACAGACCTGTTTGACTTCCTAGTTGCTCAGGCTGATGATTTGGCAACAGTCCACTCTTGCAGGTAAGCAGGTTTTGTTGTTGCATGTTGAATACATGGATGATGGATAAGGGCAATGCTAAATGAAGTAACATTATTCTATGGATTATTACGCTATCTGCACTTTCTAGTGAGGTTCCAGTGTCGGAGATATCTGTCATTTGCCACTTTGTTTGGTATAAATTTCGTCATAATTAGCTGAGGAAATGAAAAGATTCAATGCAAGGTGGCGAGTCAATCTGATACTTAGAGCTTCCTCACTAGCGGGTGCTTCAGTTATGTCTCGAACCGAGAGGTCCCTTTTTGCACTGCACAACTTGGATTGCTAGAAAGCAAAACAAATCCCCTTCATTTTAGAAGGGAGAATTTCACAAGAATGAATATCATAAGCATCTACGTCATCAGAAATACCGAGGCCTCACAGTGTCATTGTAGCTGTCATTGTTCTGTTCTCTTGAGGGTCTTTCAGGCCCCAAAAGATCCATTGGCGATGACTGCAGCCGGCAGGAGATGAGGGTTAAGGTGAAAGAAACTTGACATCCTTACAGATTGGAGAAGTTCAGATGATAAGGAGAGAAGCCAGGGTGTAGCTAACGGAATGTTCTAGGACTGCTGCCTCAATGCCGCTCAAGCTAAACTCGATGTTCAGCAGCTATATGCATTACAGGTTATGGGTTTTAGCACGTTACCAAATAGAACTAGTAATTTACGGAATTCCCTCACTCTGAAATTGCATTAATCTCACTGCATAATCACCAATCGCTGAACTGAATTCTAATTGACGGAACCGGGAGGGCAAAAATCAAATGGGATAGTGACCTAAAGCTGGTTACCTTTTGTCATTTGAGTCCTTTGGATAGCCACGTCGGACGGAAAATTCATAGCGGTTTTTTTTTTCTTTTTTGGTAAAAAAAAATTCATAGCAGTTTTGTTCTCTCGGTTTTTGCCAAAAATGTGGCATTGACGTGGCTCCACATGGATGGCACGACAGAAAAAAGTGAAATAAAAAGAGACGCACAAAGATAGAGAGAGGGGTCGGTCGAGAGGGAGGAGGCCGCGAGCGATGGGTGGCAACCTCTGGCAGAATACCTCAACTCGTGATGTCATTAATTCAAATCAGGCCAAATAACTCACTTTCGGCAGAACAGTCTTTAGCAAACCAAATTCTCTATGTGCCAATCAGGCAAGTTGGACACCCCCAACACCATGCACAAGTCACATCTTTAGCAGCCTGGAAGTAAGAAAGGGACTCATATAAACATCAGCCATCATTTTCAGCAACTACAAATGAGCCGACCCTTGTGCCTCCACTCCTACCCAGAGAAGGGCAGAAATGAGCAATTTAGTCCCAGGGTGTGACGAACTGGCCCTTTGAATCTTTTCCTAGGTGTAGTCTAATGGGTCAAAATGCAGGACCAACAGCTTTACTCAACAGAAGGGACAAACCGTGGTGTGATCAGATACTGATGTGTAGCTGAATTAAATTTTCTTTGGAGGGGCGTATGAATCACTGGTGTTCTTCCTCAGTTTATATCTGTCTATATATATATTCAGACTACGCATCATGCCCATCCACCTCTGGTTTCACAAAGAACTCCACATAAGCAATTCGACTGGGTTGTTGATAGCCAGAAGCGCTGTGTTGGTGCACAGCAGAAGATCTTGCAACCGAAACTAAGTGCTGAACTTTCAGCATTCCGCCTCTCCCAATGGTCAACTTGCTTCCTCTGTTATCTTTAGTGACGTTGCTTGGTAAATTTGAAGTCGTCGCACGGAGAAACTTGTACTTATACCTATCCATGCAGTTGTTGTAATATGGACGCTATTAGAAGCGAGAAAGTGACAATAGCAAGAAATGCATCTAAGTACTTAAAAATGCAGAAATCCATATCAGACCTGTGGGACACTGCATGGTCGCAGTGGAATGCAATCAGGAGATCGGTATTTGCATAATACATGAATTCTATCTGCAGAACATGGTACTTTGTAAGAGTGTGTGCAAGTACTGTTAGTCATTCTAAACTAGCATCCTCATACATTAACCCATACTGCACCTGCAAATCTCCATGACCTTCGCCTTTAAACGTAACAGAAGGAGGTGCCGGTTGTAAAGTGATCTGGACACCTGATCCTGGCCATTCGAGATCATCAATGGCTTCTTTCAATGCTGCAGACTGCAGATAGAAAACCTCTAATTTCAATATTTCAATTATTTTGACAGCAACAACATTCCAGAACTCACAATTGCCTATCAAGAAACTCGACATATCGCATTTACCATCCTGGACACCACTAGGAAAACCATTTCATTTCTCTCCAAGGAATCGTTCATCAGAAAAAAAGGGAATAAAACCAACCATTGAATGCTTAAAATAACAGGTTCCTAATTAGGCATCAGCAAAAATGTAATTCAGAGACGGAGCATGGAAAGGACATAAATTAATTACTGTGGGAGGAGAGAGAGGGGGGATGGGGGCCGGTTGCTGGTGATATTCCTAACAGAGGAATGCATAGGAGATGATACCCTGACGGTGAAACTGAGGGGTGAACTTCCCGCAGGCTCAAAGTCATAGTCCCATGAAATTGTTTCAGGGATCCTCGTCCTGATCTCAGCATAGATGCAAGCATCGAGCGAATCAATAGACCTAACATTACATCAAAGAGGTGATGAGGTTATCTTGATAATAAGCAAATCAGATCCATAAATCAGATGTAAATCCTATTCTGATCCTTCCACTAGACCTGGAAAAGAACATGGCGTGTAAAATGGCTGCAAGAGTGACAATATTGATGTGGGAAAAAGAGAACGAGAGGAAAGGCACAGATGCATTCATGCCATCGTCACTTCCTGCGTATCCATGCCTCTAGTAGACAACCACTGAGGATATCACATAACAAAATCCGAGAATGATATTCGAAAGAAAGTGTAAAGAACAATAAAACAGATGAGAAATCATTTTTCCGGGTTAGTTTGAAATTGAATGGAAAAACGATCAGCTCGTGGACCTCATTTCTAAGCCCCTCCTCGCTCACTGATAAGCCTAGATAAGATGAATGTCTAGTAAAGTTATGCCCTTGGATGGCATTAATCATCATCCATCCAAACCCATCCCCATTCAGCATAGGGAGATTACAAATAGCATTACATACTTGAGGAGAAGCTGCATGTCGGGCCCTGGATACCGCATCTCGATCGTGTTGGAATGTCCGGGAACCGAGAAAGTGCTCAAGCAATCGACAAAGAGGCCCAAACCCACGCCGAACCGAGGCCGCCCTTGCGCGCGATAATCATAATGGATAAACAGCTACAATACAGGAGCAGAGCGACGAAAGATATCAATTCCACGCGGAACCACATTTTCACCATGTTCGGCGCTGAAGGAAACAGATGCATACAAAACCACGCCAATACAAGATTCCGAGCACCACGCAATCGAGAAAATGTTCCTCAGAAGCATCCAGCCATTCACTATCAAGCACGCCGGGCACACGGAAAAGGAAAAAGCAAAAATTTCGCATTTTTCAAAGCAAATCAAATACGGATCAGCAAGTGCTCGTCTTGTTTGCCGAGATCAATTCCGAATTCCGCATGATACTGAACAGTGAATACCTCGCGCTGCAGGTAAACCTTGGCTTGAAGGCAGCCGCTATCCTCGACGATCAGAACGACGCCGTGCTCCGACACTTCGACGACCGCATCCTGACCGGATCAATCAATCGGAACAAAAAATCGTCAGCGGAAACCCCAAGAAAACCCTAAGCTCGAGTTCAGTGGGTTCGAAAGCAGAGGAGTGTTCGGTTAGAAAGAGGAGGTGCTGAGGAGTTCGAGGGAGGAGAGACCTGGTGGCGCTTCCAGCGGACGGAGGAGAGGGCGTCGACGATGCCTTGGACGTTGTCGAGGTGGCAGACGAGGTCCGCCGCCGCCTCCTCCGCCGCCGCCGTCGCCGGCGAGCTCATCTCCCTCGCTCGCGCGCGCTCTAATTTCGCGCCCAAATTCGCCTTCCGCCGAAAGCCGGCTAAGCGCAAAATATATATTTTGGGGAATTTTTTATTTTGCGCTCCATAGTTTTAGCCCTCTCTCAATAGCGCCCCCGTGTTTCTAGTTGTCTTCGTTTTGGTCCTTTGGATGCTCTTTGAGAAGTCACTCGTTGAATTTTCCCGAAAAAATTTAACTATTGGTCAAGATCTTGAAAGAATAGAAATTCCATTTATGGATTTGTGTGCATTTTGAAATTTCTAAGAATCGCAAGATTTAAAAAAATATGAAGAGTCATAATGAATAGAGAATAGATGGTATGAGTGTGTTACTCGTTTCATTGGTAATTGATTTCTTATTCATCTCAAGTTGTGATTATGATTTTATTTTTGCATTTCGTTTATTTCGCGAAAAATAATTTATTTAAAAATGTTTTTCTCTAAAAAATTTATAAACAAAAAATATTTTTATCGCTCATGAAAACGTTTAAACATAAATTATTATTGATAATGAAAATATTATTTATTGATTAATTATTTCAAAGTACACAAACAATCATTTTTAAGAGAAATTTTTTTCCAAATTATTTATTTTCCAAATGGAGTCTCATTGTTACCACGCTTTGGCTTGTGCTCATGTGGCTTAACGATCTTGGACGAGTGGAAGAGGGGATTCGGGGGTCTCCCTTGCGGTGATGAAATTCGGAAATAGTGCAGAATGCCAAAAAAAAGAATGGAATGATGGGAGCAAATTGGAATGTACCTACAAGATTTGGACATGGGACTGAAAGCAAAGTAACTTCATTGTCCACCGGGGCCTTTTCCGGTCGCCGAGATACTGGACCGCTTCGCGCCTTTCTAACGTCCATGTCGGTTTCCTTGTCCGCGCGAACAAAATCGTTTCTCTCCTTCTTCTTCCTTCTGCTGCTGCTTCTTTCTTCTTCTTCTTCTTCTTCTTCTTCCTTCTGCTCTTCTCCTCCTCCTCCTCCTCCTCCTTCTCCTTCCTTCTGCTTCTTCTTCTTCTTCTTCTTCTTCTCCTTCTCTCTCTCGCTCTATGGAAATGGACGCTGCCAACGACAGCGTCGGAGACTCTCAGCAGGGGAGGGGCCGCCTCCAGCTCCGATGAATAATCCCGGCAACAGCGTGCCGCCGCCGCCGCCGCCGCTCCTCCTGAGCAAGACGTACGAGATCGTGGACGACCCGGCAACGGGCGCGGCTGTCTCGTGGGGCCCTGGCGACAGCAGCTTCGTGGTGTGGAATTCGCCAGAGTTTGCCCGGGACCTCCTGCCCAAGTTCTTCAAGCACAACAACTTCTTCAGCTTCGTCAGGCAGCTCAACGCTTATGTACGCACTTATTCAGTTTCTTTGTTCTGGGTTTTCGTGAAGTTTGCCTCTTTCTTTTCTTTCCCCCGGTTCTCATAGGATGGGTTGGGTTTGGAGTGTTGAAATAGGATCTTTTGTTTGGTTTTGCTTGTGTGCGTGGTTAGCTAAGAACTATGACCATTGCCCTGTGTTTGTCCATTTTGCTTATTTAGCATTTCCTGGTGTGTATAGGTGGTCATTTTTTGTTGAGAGTGGTGAGAACAATCTAGGACTATGGCATTTTTCTGCTTCTAGTGTTTGTAGACGCGGTCTTAGGTGAACTGATGGGAAAAATTCTTAAGTGGGAAGTTGACGAACTGTGTCGGGACATGCATATTTGCTAGTTCTTCTCTCTGCTTTTCTCAGCAAACAAATGGAGCAGAAGGTTGATTAATTGGAAAAGTAAAGAGATCGTGAAACTGTTCCTTCGACCTGAGTTTAAGGTTGCTAAGTTAGGCTTCTTAATTCATTACTTAGCTACGTGCAGCAAAAAGCCTGGACATGCCTTTTGCTTTTCCCTTCTCAAGAGGGATATGTGATATTGCCGCTACGAGGATCTATTATTTCGGGTTATTTTCCGCATAATTCGGTGTGATTCTTCATTGTTTCAAAATCGCTTGATGGGCACTTAACCTCTCGTTGTCTGCTTTCACCCCTTTTTCCCCTCACAGTGTTGGTTCTATGGTGAGGTTGGTTCACTCTGACCTGGAGGTTTCAGCTTTTAGTCACAAAAATTGCTGTCCGAAAGCATGCAAGTGTGTTCGTTCCAAAAAAAAAAAAGAAGCATGCAAGTGTGCACAGTGTGCACTCCCTAAAGTCCCCATGATTGTGGGCCTTGTATACCACGACACTGTATTGCCTCGGCACGTCCTTTGCATGCAACCTATTAATTCAGATATTGCTTTTCTTCATAATTTTGGAAGTATTTTTTTAATCATTGCTTCATCCCCAACTAGTACAGCTATAGTACTCTGCTGCATCTGTCAAACAAGGTTTCAGAAAAGTCGATCCAGATTGGTGGGAGTTTCCCAATGAGGGCTTATGGAGGGGTCAGGATTGCGACCCTCCGGGGAATGAACCTTTTGAATGATAAAAATGAATGATTCCACTATATATGTGTGTGTGGTCCCATTATAAAGCTGAGTGTATGACATGGAATGGGACTTGATATTACAGTTTGACCCTATGATCGAGATTTGCTTATCCTGGATGTGTTGCACTTAACCTATTAAGACTGCATTTGCCATCACACTGAAGGATTTCATGATCTTGATGCATGCTTATTCTTTAATTATTTGTTTTTGTCTACCAAACTTGAATCTGGATATTAATGGTAATGCTTGATATAGATTGATGAATTTTTTACTGCTGAGTGGTTGTACTCACTCCGTTTGGGGACTAACATTTCAGATTAAAAAATGCATTTGTTACCTGTCGCACGTGGCACTTTTATGGCATCCCTATTGATGTTAAGTGCTCGTATACGGAGCACATTTGTGTTGGTGTATGGGGATTGGTATTCGTTCGCGTTCGAGTTTTGGTCATATATGATGTGGGTCTATCTGATGGCCCGGTGATCCAAGAGTTCCTGTCAGTGCATGTTCAACGCGACGGGATCATGATGGGGATGCTGCCACCGCCGCCAGCCGATGGACCGGGGGCTGGGTGTGACCTGGTGCGATGGGTAGCAGATGACACTTTTTGGATAGCCGACACTAGATGATGGACCATTGTACATGACTGCTGTGAGGTCAGGTACTTTTGGTTATAGCCGAGCTTAGTAAAGTCTTGGCCTTTTGATGTACCGACTCTTAATGTCCGATCAAATTATGTAAATAAAAGTGGTTTGGCTCTAACATGTGTGTGTGTGTGTGTGTGTGAAATATGTAGTTGGTGTGCATTGCATTGTATTATTTAGCTTGAAAATGGGTTAGGGAGATGTCGAATATGCTTTTGTTATATGAACTGCGCTGGGACCAATATCCTAACGGTTCGGGGGCCGATCGAGGGGTGTCACAGCGTGACCTAAGTCCTGGGGGCTTATATTATCTCAATCGGTCCCAGCGCAGTTCATATAACGGAAGCATATTCGACATCTCCCTAACCCATTTTCAAGGTAAATAATACAATGCAATGCACACCAACTACACATTTCATACATTTATATATATATATATATATTATGTATGTTAGAGCCGAACCACTTTTATTTACATAATTTGATCGGACATCAAGAGTCGGTACATCAAAAGGCCAAGGCTTTACTAAGCTCGGCTATAACCAAAAGTACTCGACCCCATAGCAGTCATGTACAACGGTCCATCATCTAGTGTCGGCTATTCAAAAAGTGTCATCTGCTACCCATCGCACCAGGTCACACCTAGCCCGGTCCATCGGCTGGCGGCGGTGGCAACATCCCCATCATGATCCCGTCGCATCGAACATGCACTAACAGGAACTCTTGGATCACGGGACCATCAGATAGACCCACATCATACATGACCAAAACTCGAACGCAAACGAAGACCAATCCCCGTACACCAACACAAATGTGCTCCGTACACAAGCACTCAACATCAATAGGGACGCCATAAAAGTGCCACATGCGACAGGTAACAAATGCATCTTTTAATCTAAAATGTTAGTCCCCAAAAGGGCTGAGTACAACCACTCAGCAGTAAAAGATTCATCAATCTATATCAAGCATTGCCATTAATATCCAGATTCAAGTATGGTAGACAAAAACAAATAATTAAAGAATAAGCATGCGTCAAGATCATGAAATCCTTCAATGTGATGGCAAATGTAGTCTTAATAGGTCAAGTGCAACATATCCAGGATAAGCTGGAGCGAATCACACCTCCAGGCATCTTGCACCTCACTTGGCATCACGAGGAACCTTGAGAGCCTCCCATGAAAATGGTTACCCTGGCCATCCGAAATTACGTACTGACTAGCATACTACCGGACATCCCGAAACTCCCGGGGAAAAACCTTTGGCATTTAGCCATTTAAGGCCACCGGGCATCCACAAGGCATTGACTTGCTCGATCCTTTGGGCATCTTGACTCCCAGGGAAAATCATTGACCCGAAGGTCCAACACTGATAGTTCACATCTTGATTTCCATTAATATGTTCCATGCTATGACATAGATGTTCATATGAGTTTTCAATGAGATCTCCAATGTTAAATGATATATCAAATGCCAAACAAAACATCATGTCCAATAACACTCAAGATGCATTTATCTTTTAAAACGAGTTAAGCAAATTCGGAGTAAAACTGCTCAAAATTCCAGAATGCATGCTTTCAGTAGAAATTTCGAAATAATCATCAAATGACCTTGAAAAATTCTGAAATTTTAACACGTGATAGATGAGATTTAATGGAGAAACTTTCATGAAGGATACTAAATCAAATTCGTAGTGTATAAAGGGTGACAGTCCACCGTTTCCTTAAAATTTCCCTGCAGCAATTTCCAGCTTTAACATTTTCGTAGAAAAATCGTTTCATGGTTCAGACCTTGTCCATTTATTCTAAATTTTTGATATGTTGTACCTACAGGTGTACTCTCCAACTTTCATTTAGAAATCGAAGTCAAATTTTGGCTAAAAAATTACAGAAAAATCAAAAAGTCACCGAGGGTCACACTGTCCTTTACAAAACAGCCCACTAATCTAACAAAAATTTTTCCTACTCCTTGAATTTCGACCTCCAACATCCACAATCAAATGTATACAGGTGTGTTACATTATAACACAGCCTTATCACTTCCAAAAATCCTCCATAGTCAGATCTTTAAATTCTTGTTCCATCTCAAAATTCAAAATCCACAATGCATGCCCTGTTTTTACCTAGTTTTCTTGATCTAGCTTCATCTTTCATATCCAAAATCCAACATGCAGCTCTAGAATTTCACCTTTCTCACATCTACCAACTCTTCACTAGATAATAACAATAAGCAAAACATAGAATGAAGAACTTCTACTTGCCTTAAACCTTTCTACTCGATTGTTGGCCAAAAATAGGGATTCGGGTATCGCGGCTTGGTCCAAACAGCGATGGCGATCGGCGGCGTCAACGGCGGCAGTTAGGACACGGTGGAAGACAGTCCTCTTCTTCCTCCCTCGCGGCTCACGCCCGTACGCCCGCTCACCCTCTCTTTCGATCTCTCACTCGACCCTCTCTCCCTCTCACTTGCTCGATTCACTCCCTTTCTCTCTCTGCCCTTCAATTCTGAAACCCCCTCCCTTTTTGTTTGCTAAAATGGCTAGCAATCATTAGATTTTGCGTGCAAGAGACACTTAGCTCCAAGAGGAAGACAAGTGGCTTCATAGAATGAACAAGTGGAGGCAATCAAAGACAAGTGTTGGATGGCAGCCCCCATTTTCTTGGTCCGGTCAACATTCTTGAGGGGCTCTTTGGGCTTGATTGGGCCCAAAATTTTGGGCCCAAAGTCCTTAAAATAAAAGCCCAAAAATTTTTTTTTTTTTTTTCAGCGTTTGGTTCCCACCGAAATTAATTTAACATCCCCATAATCAAATTGTTTCATATACAAGGATATAATCGAAATTCTTGCATGCTGTCCAACATCCTCAAAAATTTTATTTTTTAAATTTCAGCACACATATTCCTTACAAAAGACCAAATTCCATCCTCTCGGTTCAAAAATAAAATATTAATCAATCATAGTCCAAAGATTTTCTCTTGTTGCATGGTTGATCAATCCATTGCTTAACATACTATGCCAATCTGACAAATAAACAAATACAGATGACTACCCGTCATTTAAACTATTGCTATAGTTCGATAATACCTTTATCGATTGGTCACGACCGTCACCTGTCCGAGGATCGTTGAAATTCTTGGATGTCACAATTATTCCCTCCTTAGAGAATTTCGTCCTCGAAATTAGACATTACCTATATCTCTTTAAACAAGTGAGGGTATCTTTCCCTCATCTTCTTAGGAATATAAATAGGCGGAAACCTGCTCATGGATGCCGTCATCAACTGACCCAGCGATCACATAGTAAATCGGCCAGTGATTGTGTGGAGGTTGGAAAATTCGGGCTTGAGGAAGAGGTTGAGAGGCTCAAAAGAGACGAGAATGTGCCTACGCAGGAGATTGTAAGGTCAAGGATACAACAGCAGGCTACAAATAAGCAATTACAAGCGACGTTCAAATGCCTTCATGGGATGGAGCTGCGCAGCAGCAGATGATGTCATTCCTGGCAAAGGCTGTTCAGAGCTCTTTTGGCTAAGTTCATACAACAGCAGAATGAGAACAACAGACAAAAAACTGAAGGCAACAAAAAGCGCAGGCTTAAGCAGGATGACGTGTCTGAGAATGAGGATATCGTTGCTTCAGATGGACAGATTAATAGATATCACCCTCCGATGAACGAGGCATCTAAGGTTATGCTACGGCAGATCAGGACTGGATACTTCTTATCCATTAGAATCTTGTGATTTTACATCAGACAGTTTCCTGACCAGTGATGGTTTATCTTTATTGAACAGCGGGAGTTATTGAAGTCACATATTTGGAGCAACGCTGCAGGAGGCACCACAGACTTCAGAGCATTTATTATATATACCTATAGCATCAGTTGTCTCAGGTGACAGGCCCTCTATAGTGCGACAGGAGATTGTCAGGCCGTCTTAATTGGTAAGGGAGATGTGATTTTGCCTTAGCTTTATCCATTGCCAGATGTGACGCAAGATCCGATTCCAGATACTGGTGGTGAGGGTAAAGCAGAAGCTGATTCGGGAACCGGTGCTTTCATGGATCCAGATTCATTCAATGCATCCATATCAATAGATACTGATGATCTCTCTCCAGATCCTGACATTGATGCTTTGCTGGAGAATTCTTCCCTTTGGGATGATTTGCTCGTACAAAGCTCAGTGCTTGGGAAGATTAAGTCAACTTTAACAGGAGAATATGTGCAGCCAGTGGAGAATGGATGGAACAAAGCTCAGCACATGGATCAGCTCATGCAACAAATGGGCCTTCTGACATCTGATAACAAACGGGAATGATCTTGATCGGGATTTTTAGAGTGGCCTTCTCATTGTCCAAGATTAATTTCGACGACAAAGCAAGAAGATAAGCATTCGGGTTTCTCTTTTAGGGCAGTTTTTAGCACCCGTTAAGTCATCCCTTTCACTTCTGTTCTTGCAGGCCCATTGTCAGCTGTAATACTCGGTGCAGTTTCGGTGGCGGATATATGCGTACTTTGGGCTTCTTCCTGGCGCCCTCCTGTTAGAGATATGGTCTAAAGTGGCTCTGGGATTTCGATGGATGCTGGCTGTTTTTCATATGATAGTTACGCATAAGCTTCTGATTAGTTACTGAAGTTTTTTCTTCATGTTTTTTCTAATCATAATTTCTTTAGTTGAGGAGCACCTTTTATTTCAATTAGAACCACATGATGTTGTTGAATCCTCGAGTGAATTCCAGTTACCTGGAAAACTGAATCTCATTTAAATGTCTGTATAATGTAGTTCTGTCAAATTGGAAACTTTCTTTCGATAGTATTGATTCTGAAGTCAAACCATTATGCTAATAACTTAACAGTCTATGAACAAATGAATGAATAACTTGAGTGTGCCACAGTGCCACAGGAATTAACTGGAAAAGAACATTATTATGCACACCAAAACACGTAATTTCAGCGGATATTCATCAGGAACAACAAATTCTGTGTCTGCCTTAATCCTCTCAATGTGAGCTGCAGTCAGGTTAATCTTCAAACCTCATCACCACTCCAGTTGTTCTTAGCTTTAGGACCTGTAGGCCCTTCCTCCCCTAACAACTCGCTTGGCAGACTCTTCACCACACTATCAAATTCCGATTTAAGCTTTCCAGGCAATACTTGCTCCACCTTCTCTAACTCCTCTGTAGTATCATAAGTAATCTTAGGACCCCATTCCCTTAGATAGTTGACCCATGGTGGCGAACTTATAGATGTACTCGGATAGTCAGCAGCAATAAGTGAGTGTGCAACTCCTGTGTCCACGACCATTTTGCTCTTGGCAGTATCGTTCCTGATCCCGATTCCTCCAGTGCCCTGTAAAACTAGCCCCGGCTTTGGGTACGAAGCATGACCGTTCAAGGAAGCATAGGCCACAAATCTGTTTCCACTCTGGAACTCCAACTCAGAAGCATTGACCCAAGTTCCACTGCTGTGCTGTGCGAAATAGACCTCCCACAGCTCACCAGTGAAATTGCTGATCCTCAAGGTCACATGCTCCCAATCACCAACATGTTCACCTATCTTCCCCAATGGGATGGTGATCAACTCTACCTTTGCCCTAGCCGCGCCATTGAAAGGGTAGAACAGCCATAGTGCTATGTCCGTGAACGTTGCGCCATACATGGGTTTAACGTGCGCATAAGCTTGGAAGCTCTGTAAGTCTCCTTTCTTTACCCTCTCTTTGGCTGCTTCGTCCTTCGGGAGGTCCAGCCAGTAGGCACCGTCATTTGAGCCGCCTAGTGGGAGGTTTGAACCGTTGGGTTCGACTGCAACCGGGTTTGACTCATCTCCCCTTTTATATAACAGAGCCCCGTTGCTGAAAAACCAGTTGACTGAAGACGGCAAGTAGGTTTCGTCAGGATGGAAGTACACAAACGGAGAGTAAGCTTGAAATAGTGCCTGAAGCTGGCTAGTGTTAGGCATGGAGGATGTATAGTTGGGGTTATTGGTCTTCAAACATGACAGAGCAGGAGAGGAATCATTCGCACCATTTTGGGCTAGGAAAGTACCAACAGATACGCCCAAAGCTCGTGTTCCTCTATTTGCCGGTCTCAAGCTATACACATTGAAACTGCTCGTGTCGCTCGACTTGTCAGGCCCCCAAATCCACGAATCTGTTTCGCACTGGTCAGTGAAGTCCAATCGAACGCATCGGATTTTGTCGAGGGGTGGCTTCTCTGGCGAGCTCGTAACCACTTGTCCCACGGCTCTATAACCTTCGGGGGGCACGGGAAGCCAGATGTAGCCATTCCCGTCTTGCTTAATTTTCAAGGACTCACTACTCCAAACCAGAGTGTAATCTGTTGGCTTTCGAAGAGCTCCACCTGACCCATCCTTCCCAGCAAGAACCCATCCATTAAGAAGCTTGTTGTTAGCTTGTCCATAGCAAGCAAGCATGAAGAATCCCTCCGGTAGTTTCGAAGGCTCGAAGAATGTCGCACCGAGATTGTCCGGTCCTCCCTCATGAGCAGCCCAAACTTTGTTCAGAGATGATACTCGGGAAACCACTAGTCCTCCAAGGTCGATAGTACCAAGTGCAAAACCTGTGCCTGCTCAAGCGAGTACGAAGTAACAAACCGCTCATCTAGATGTCCACGTTTACACATTCGCTGTGAGCAGAAAAATTTCTAAAAGTGTTAAATGGAAGAAGAAGATTTACCGTGTGGCCAAGTTGGCAATGGCGAAGGAAGCTTGAAAGCGGTCTCAATGGGAGAAGCATCTTTTCTTCGCGAACTCGCCATCGACGAGAGAGTGATGCAATTGATGCAATTTCCCATCGTAGAGTCAAGGATGATCGACAATCGACAATTGAGTCCGACTGTCTTAACGAGATATGATATTATATAGTGGATGCTGAGATGCTGAGTTGCCGAGAGGATGATGCTGAGAGGCAAGAAGCATATTCTGTTTGTACGATAAATACGAGATGCAAGACTAGGGACCACCCTTAAAGAGAACCTCCGGAGGATGTGTCGTGCAAGGGAGTAATTGATCACCGGAGAATGCTTCCGCAACCACGTTCAACTTCTCTTCGACTTCAAGAAGTCGATTTTGGATTTGCCTGCTTAAAAAGGATATTTCTAGTCTTGTATAAATTCCGCCACCCCCTACTTGCTGCAGAATTTCGTAACTCGTCTGCTCATAGCTCTCTGCTCGGTCCTACAACGGGTCATCATTGATGGGTTTTAGGTTGGGTGAGTCTTGCAAATCATTCCTTCCGCTTGATTATGATCCAAGAAACTCCACGGAACAAGGAGACGTGAAGAATCCAATGTCGAAAGCGACAGAGGAAAGCGAAATTACGCCGAAGCAGTGACTCTCAAATCAAAGAAGAGGGCAAACAAAAAATGGTTGCTGCTGACTTCCCCAACTTGCGTGCAATCAAGTTCAAACCATTCGCGTGATGCAGGTTGGACAAATGATATAGCTTGCCGAACGGAAAGCTGCATTCTAACATTGCCAGTGACTAGTATAGTTCGTTACCTCCGTTGGTTCTTACGTATTAAAATTCGCCTCTTCGCATGCGATGCAGATGGGCATTTTTTTTTTTTTTTTTTTTTTTTTTTGAGGATGCTGACGGGCATTTTTCACCATGCAAAAGCTGTCTGCTTAGCTCATTGTATTAACACATGAAAAACATGCAAATATTGTATGGCTGAATTTCCGTTTATTTGAAGCATCGTTAATTAGGTAGGCACCGAAAATGTATGTGCTCATCTGTAGCTCGTGTTGATTTTAATCGTTTCACTACATCTGACAGCAATTCTATCAAATGCGTGCGGATTCAGCAAGGGAAGTGTTTGATCTCTGTTGCACAATACCCATATAGATGTACACAGAACCGGAAAGTCACAGGTAGAAAAAAGAAATATCGTAGAAACAACTCAGGTACATAAATTCCCTTTAGTTATCACTCACCATAAGACCAGAAAAGAATTAATTAATCTCATTTTTCAAAAAGACAGGAAAAATTATACAACATACCACTGCACGCAGAGTCCGAGACCCACATTCAAGACCCGAACAACGATGAAAGCAATACCCACGCATCCAACTCCGGAAAGCCACAGGAAAGAAGAAAGGGGGAATAAAAAGGAGCCCAAGACAAAAGCTGATACATATATATACGCCAAATGAGATTGGGAGGCTGACAATCCATTCAACCACGGAGTTGCACAGAGGCCACAATTAGAGAGACGTGCAGGGTGATGTCCACCTTGTTACTGCCTTCTGAAGCAGATCAGTAGGGTTTGCACAACATACTACCAGGATTACTAAATCCCGATTAAGCTGCAAGTACTATGATCACAATGAGGAGCACAATCCCAAATATCACCAGAAGCAAACAAGCCTGCATGGCAATAGAATTAAAGTTAAGATAATATCATGCATCTCAGCAGTACACTTGGTGAGGATCACAAGATTGTTTTTGTCAGCACAAGCGGCTGCATGCGCTGACAGGAAAAATATAGGCTACATATAGTAGCAGGTGGTGAGTGCAATAGCATCATCCATTCAGAAAGATGAGATAAGCAGAACTTAGAACAAATATGCTGTAGTATCTATATAGAAAATGGCCATCTAATATATGAGCTATTAGAGAACTGAGATCAGATGAAAGACCATGTCAGAGGATGCCCCACTATAGTACTCTAGAGCATCAAAAAGACTACAGGAAAATCATAGGCTATGTATGGTAGCAGGTGGCAAGTGCAATAGCATCTTAAAGTATGATAGGCAAAGCAAGATTGCTATCATGAATTACCAGAGATGAATTTGACCGTTGAGTCTTTGCTGCTTTCACGAGATGGGTCTTTCCCTGAGAAGTTGCAGCCTGAGCATTATCAATGTGTGAGCCAATATCATCTGCAGCGATCAATTGGTCAAGATTCATTAGTCAACCAGGCCATAAAACTAAGAAGTCCAGGATCCCAAGAAATCACAATAGCTTACCGATAATGGTCCCTTGCTCATGAACCAAGACGGCAAGATCTTTAAATATTTCATTCACCTCGCCAATTTGACTCTGAATTTCTTGAATTCCCTGTTCTCTTTCCTCAATAATAGCCTCATTGAAGGTGATCTCGTTATCCAACAGCACGGCTTCTTGTCTACAAGATAGGTGACAATATTATTTAAAAATTTTGCTGCACTGAAAAGCATCTCAAGTGTTGCACAATATAGCTAGTAAAAAAATGATTTACCACAAAAAACTAAATGATGAGTATTTTTCTTCGATATCAAAATTGCAGCATTTCAATTTTGTGTCTTTCAACATAGATCCACTTGTGCTAGATGCTAACAAGAATATATCAAGACTAGCATATTCTATAATCAAATGACATCATGTCACTAGAGGAAATTTTGTGAGATGATCAGGCAGAGCAAACCTAAAAGGAAAAGAAGACACAGTGCTGATGAGCCAATACAGAACCCCATAAAAGCATCATAAAGCGTATGCAGTACTTACAAGTTACATCGATGACTTCATCAGATCAAAACATCCATGAACCAAACAGTATGGCTTTACGCATTGACATAAGAAAGCGGTAAAACAAATCGAGAAAAATTTGCAGATATAACCTTCTGGATTCAACTAGAAGGGCCTGCTGTTCTGGACTCGTATCTGAACTGACATCAATCTCACTGGCTGTGTAGCTGCATCCACAAACATGAAATAGCTCATATAATCTAGTAGTGTGTGGCAGGTCTAGGGAAAAGGCATTAAAAAAGCGGGAGTAAAAGTAATTGCTATTTCTTGCACAGAAAATCTACCCCTTGTTCATGATCTGCAGTCAGTTAGTTGCAATAAATTTAAGATGGAGTTAGAAAATTAAAGGAAAAAATGAAAACACCTACCACTTATTCATGATCTGCAGTCAGTCAGTCGCAATACATTTTAGATGGAAATAGGAATTTAAAAAGAAAAAGAAAGAAAAGAAGAAACCGAAAGATCTTACAGAATGAATCACCCTGGAATAGTTACCTCGAAGGAAGTACCGCCTGGGGAACGAACGGTGCATATGCTGTTTCTCTCTCAGCTGCAAGCCGTTGAGCCTTCTGAAACTCTTTAAGAACCGCCTGAAAATCTTTTGCCAGTTTGGCATCTGCAATCTTCTTGCTGGCCTGCAGGCAATGAAAGATACTTGATTTTCCATCTTAACATTCGAATGGAATCAAACACTTATATGCCCAAGTACCCAGCACCCCAACCAATGATTTCCAACTGCTCGATAATGAAGATAGGTAATTAGGACAATGGATGTCCGATCAAGTATCATTAATTCGTTCATTCCATCGATGAAGCAATCAAGCGAACTTACGCTAACTCCAGCATGATGATCTGTCTCACTAGCTTGTTTAAGCTTGGCCGATGTATCCTTCACCAACTGTCCAATATGTAGCCTTGTCTTGTGCCTGCAGATTCCAAGAAAAACCAAGAAGGCTGCTTTAGCTCGCAAGAAATGCCGGGCAACGAAGCAACCAATGCCGAATTGGCTTCAGACAGCGGTTTCGAAATCATCAAACCACAGCTTAGGACTGTCCGAAACGATGAATCGCACGATAAGCACACACGTTTCCGCACGCATAAACATCCTACTCCTCTTCTATCCAAGCGGGCGACGAATTCAACCGAAAGCTCACGCGCAATCACGCTCACGATCCGTCAAACCAACCCCCACAACCCCGGCGCCACACCACATTACCAGAATCCGACGCAATTTAACGATCAATTCAAGACACTCTCGCCGCGGCGGCACGGCGGCGTCGACCGCCGGACGCCGCCGGAATCGTTGCAAGAATTTCGAACGGACGGGACAGGAAGGAGGGGGCGGGACTCACAGCTTCTCGCGGAGCTCGGGGGTGTCCTTGGGCGTGCCGAGGGTGTTGACGAGGCGCTGGAAGGTGTTGACGGCGGTGTTGATCTGGAAGACGCCGGAGACGACGGCCTGCGTGGCGTCCTGCCGGCCGCCATTGTTGAGCAGCTCCCCGCGCCTCGACCCTCCCGGGCCGCGGCCGGCCTCGAGATCCTGGAAGCTCATCCTCTACTCCTCCTCCTCCACCACCACCACCACCACCACCCGCGGCGGCCGCCCTCCCACGCGCCGCTCCCAACCCCCCCAGGAATCTCGACCGGGCGAAATCGAGAGTACGAGGAGAGAGAGAGAGAGATCCCCGCGCCTCGTTCGTTCTCAGAGAAATTGAGGAAATTTCCGATTGGGAATCGGCGCGGAACCGGACAATTTAGATGCTCATCAAGAGCCGCGAATTCAGGGGCGGGGACAGAGGTTTTCGTCGATGCAAGTCTGCAATTTCGATCGAGAGAGAGAGAGAGAGAGTGACGTATGAAGCGATGGTGAGGTGGAATTTTCCCCTTTTTTTATATTTTGGTCCGGTGGGTTTTTGCGGTCTTCGGTGGAAGGGATCGCTCTTTCGCCGGCAAAAGTGATGCGGACAGCGTGGGGAGGGGACACGTGTGTGGTGGAGATGGGGCGGGTGGTTCCCCACGTCTTTTGTTCGGGTGCTCATTAAGCCCGACGGATGGTGTCCTCGGGATTGGGCCCCCCTGTCGAAGTGGAGTCGTCGAGGCGGGGGGGAAGAAAAACGACTTCTTTAATTCTTGGATCGAGAAAATTCGGAATCGGAATCGAAATATTGAAATCGAATTAGACGTGTACGGTTATGGCTACGCGTATCTCGTCTTGCAAAAGTTAGAATGGAATTCGGACGATGAAGAATCGAGAAAAGGCTTTGCACTAACGAAACGTGCCGGAGAATCGCACTAATCTGCCCCCCCTAGCTCTTTAATCCTGATTCGCGCGCAACTCGTCTAGGGACGTTTCGGACAATTCGGATTCCTTTTCAATTAAAAGGTGCCACCTTTTTTCAACCTCATTCGTTGTGGCCATCCGGAACATTGGAAAAATCAGATTTGCAAAATTCAAACTCCTCGTGCCATTCCATTCCAAATCCCAAAATTCAGGCTCAAACTTTTTGGCCCAAATCGGAATCAATCCTATGAAGCCCAAAGCCCATCTGAGTTTCCTTCGTTTTTTCAAGCTCCTCCTTTTTCCTGGCGAATGATTCCACCGTTGCTGGGCAAAACAGGGGTCAGAACCGAATCGGGTCGATTTCTACCCTTTCAATCTCGGACCGGCAAAATCCTCCGGCGTCGTCAGCTGTTCAGCCGTTTCTCTGGGGTGCTCGGTAAGAGTTCTCATCCTGTCACCTCGAAAAATCGTTTCCTTTGTCTGCGATTTTTGTGGGCGTGGCTATCGAGACCCACTTGCAATTTCCATCGAATCGGCAAAACTCGGCAACTGAATGGGGATGGAACCTCGAGAGTTGGGCAACGGAGGTTTTTTTCCGTAGAAATTTGGGTTTCTTCATTGAAAGAACGCAAGTGCTTGCGGAGGAGAGACGTGGGTTGGTGATCGGGCAGAGAATGGCTAATTTCTTTGGATCTTGAACGCTGGTTTTGACCGTGAGAAAGCGCATTTCGTTGGGATTGTCATGTGGGTGTTGGAAAAAGAAGTTATTGGTAGCTGAATTGCTTGAGGAGTCATGTTTTGCGTCTTTGCCCTGTAATAGTGTTCTGGTTAGGTTAGTGTGGCCCTTCTTAGCTTTATGTGGGTTTATGATGTCTCAAAATTCAGGGTGAGAAAGAGAAAGTAAACTCTATACATGATAGATCAGACCTTCGCAGCGTAGTCTAGGTCAGGAACTCAGGATGTAGAAGGTGATGCTTGCTGAAAGCTAACTGCTCTCCTCAAGCAGTGATCGAAGTTTGTAAGATTGTATTGATTGTATAAAGATGGAATTGGATATTTTCCCTTGTCCTCACAAAAGTTAAAATACCCGGTTTTGCGTCTCCCGGGATTTCGACATTGCATACGTTGATTCCACAACGACCCAATCAGACTTCTGGAGAAAAAAGAATGAATTGATTATACTTGAATGCATTTGGTTTTCTGTTTCTTCAGAGGTTGGTCCGCAGTTTGACAGGCTATCGGTTAACAACTCATTGTGCCTGAAATATATCTGCTCTTTACTGTGAAAGTAATTTTCTTTGAGGAGGGAATATATGCACTCACCATCGCATCTTCTTTTCTTTTGTAGCTCGAGGTTAGGGGCATGCGAAATGGAACTGGCAGACAGAGCAGTGGGGTTTCTGTTAACACTTGTTAGCTTGTCCATATTCACTTACTACACCTTTTGGGTCATCATTCTGGTAAGCACATCTGACTTGTAATTTCTGGATTTGTTGATCTGCTTATATTGAGGATCTCCAAATTTCGTCATGCTCATATGCATCCATCTGTTTTGTTTTCCAGCCTTTTGTGGATAGTGATCAC
This sequence comes from Eucalyptus erythrocorys, assembly GCA_014182555.1. Classification (NCBI taxonomy): domain Eukaryota; kingdom Viridiplantae; phylum Streptophyta; class Magnoliopsida; order Myrtales; family Myrtaceae; genus Eucalyptus; species Eucalyptus erythrocorys. The sequence goes on from CM024602.1 coordinate 17,157,818, forward strand.
TTCGTCCACCAGTACTTTCTACCACAGGAATATGCGATACTCATACCCGTTTTCGCAGGCGTCGTGCTCTTATGCTTCTTATGTGTGTTCATTGGGTTTGTGATGCTCAAACCAAAAAAGAAGAAAGCATAGTGACCCATATTGATAGTTCCCTTTCTGTTTGGCCTAACACTACCACATGCTGATTCTGTAATTAGTTATTTTTCTCTGGATTTGATGTAATGAGGAACATGTGGATTGATACTTCTTGTGATGGATCGTTAACTGGAAGAGGATTTTTGCTGGGTAATTGGATTCCTATAATTTCAAAGACTTGTGTATTGATCTATATCTTCTCCATTAGCATCAACGGAACCATCGTTGATCAACCATCGTTTTGTCAAGTTCTTTCGATGTGAAGAGATGTTCTATTCTTCATCAATCAGAGGAAAATGGAAGGCCTGATGACTATTGTTAGGCACTACAGGACCGGGAACAACTACTTGCAACTTCTAGCGAAACGCATGCAGCTCGTCTATGATCCCTGCAAGGCTGCATTATTTGAAACCATGATGTCCTGTTTCTACCATAGAATGAATTGGTCCAGCTATCCATCTTGTTCATATTTTCCTCTGAAAGGAAGTGAGCGCATGCACTACATGCAATATTGCTTTTCCTTCGAAGTCTGTATTCCATTATCAATCAAGTTTTTATATGAATCTATCTGATTTGCTACTTTCGAATGTTATTCCAAGTGAAAACCTCGCAACTCAAGATTCTCAAATTGGCATATTGAAATGTAGATTCATCCTCATGCAGAAAGTGGACACCATGGATCGAAATAACGCCTCATTTGCTGCATACTCATATTAGCTAGCAGGAAAGGGAGTGATTGCGATGGTCCCGCAAACGTGACAAAAACCAGGGCAAGAGGTCTGGAAAAACCCGGTTCAACTTCAGACAATATCTTGTTCTTGAACATGGGAACCTAGTTAAAATGATTTGCAAAGCAGTCAAATTGAGTATTAAAACTTTGAAACATAAATCACGGCAAGCATCATAACCGCAGCGCTTACGGATTTGATTTCGACGACACCCAAATCGTCCTCCATCCTACATTCTAGACTCCCTGCCTCATCTGAATGATCTCAAGAAAAGCAATAGATACAGCATAACTAGCATGGAATAGAAATTAACAGACAATCCCATTGAGCCCGGAGGCAAAAGCACCCCAGTTCCTAATTATGCCCAGGAATTATCAAAGGCAGCCGACGTGATTGCTTGCGAGAACTCCCGAAAACTAATCCTGCCATCCCCGTCCGTGTCGGCCTCCTTGATCATTCCCGTCAGCTCATCCGGGGTGAGCGCGTGGCCAAGCCTCGCCATCGAGTGCGCCAGCTCGACTGCCGTGATGAACCCGTTCCCGTCCCTGTCGAACATCCGGAAGAGCTGCTTCAGCTGCTCCTCCGTGTACGGCGACTTGGCCGGCAGGAGCTCCGGCGACACAAGGGCCACAAACTCGGAGAACTCCACCAGGCCGTTGCTGTTGGTGTCGGCCTTCTGGATGAGCGCCTCGAGCTGCTCGGGGCTCGGCTTCAGGCCGAGCGAGCGAAGGAGCGACCCGAGCTCGAGCTGCGTCAAGCTCCCGTCCTTGTTCCGGTCGAAGGAGCGGAAGATCTCGCGCAGCTCGGCGATCTGCCCGTCGTCCAGCTTCACCGACTCCTTGTTGCTCATACTGGGATGGCGAACAGGTTCCAAGTTTCAATCTTTCGACTCTATACCGCTTAGATATATGTATATACGTCGAAATTTCAACTAACAAACACGGAAAATGACGTTTCCGGATCTGAAAGAACTCTGTATCTTGAACTGGACGCCGTTTCGCCTGGATTCACGCGAACCCCATTTTCTGTCTTCAAGAATCAACCCTGCATGGCGTCTCACGGGACAAACGATCTTTCTTTCTCCCTCTGGGATCTCGGGACGTCTGCCTGAATGAAAATGCTCCAAACTAGCAACGAGCCACGAAGCCAAAACACGGGACGAATCCGAAACGAAGGATGCGGCCTGCAGAAGCGGCGGAAGTTTTCATCGACTGAGCACGACGCTACCAGTGAATTGCTGCTGCAGCACTATAAATCTACGAGCACGGGCGTGGTATCGGATTGACTGAAGAACACTCTCGACGCGGACGCGCCTCCGAAGATCGGATGGCGTTTCTGGTTTTGAATGGATCAACGTTTCGATCCCAAGAAAATCAAGAAATGAAGGAGGAAAAAGTAAAAGTCAACAGCAGGGGAGAGAGAGAAAGTTCAGAAGACGCGGCAAGGGAGGCGCCCACTCCGTGATTGGTGGACCTTACCCTTTTGATGTGGTCGTCATCCTTGGGATTCTCCCAACCACTTCGCACTAAATTTTATGATGTCGCTCAGTTTTTCACTCAAAAAGAAAAAAATTCAGTACCATGAATATTCCAAATAGGAAAACTTGCCCCTGCGTATCGATCCGAAATTAATTTCCATCAACAGAAAAATCCAAACGGGATAAACATCGCACGTTTGATTCGAATTAATTTTCACCTCACAGAAGATTACGATCCGTTGCCTGCATATAACAAAATAGACACCGTATTCTTGATTGGAATCTACCATCTATTAGCAATATCTCCTGTGCTTCATTAAAATGCATAAATCTCACCAGAACACGGTAGATAAATCTAGCACCCATGCATTTTAATGGAGTGTCAGTTTGAGATTTTATTGGTACTAAAATTAATTTGAGGGTGCAGCACGTATATCGATTTGAAATTTTTGGTAAAACCAAATATAATTCGGGTGAAACTCTCATGAAGTACTAATATTTGGTATGTCATGAGATATCCATGAAAGATTTTTATCTGTATTAATTCTCATTGTCTTACTTTTCGATTCACAGTGGCTCTCAACAGCAAGTGAACCTGATAAAGTCAACTTTTTTACCCTAGTGCATACTTGCTTAATCCTTGCCATCATCTCTTGAAAATTTACCAATTCTTCCGAGAATTTCTAGGAAGATAAGAAGGAACAAGGTTATCCGACTCCGGCGAGAATTTAGCGGTCTAGATCTCGGTGCAAAGTTGGAGGCGAGGCCTCCGGTTATTATTAGTCCTGAGCAAACATCACTTTCCCTATTTCCTAGGAATAATAACCGCTCATGCCATGACAAATTTGCCTTCCAAGTGAAGAGGTTTGAATTAAAGTAGCATTCAAAAGATTCAAAGCCGTCCCAAGACCGCTGCTTTTCCAAGTTGACATGAAAGGGCATTTGGAATCACTCCTCCATTCGCCCTCCTGACTTCCATTCAAATCTGCCAAAGTAAATACATCACAAACTAGAGACGGCACTTGACTTCCCTTCAAATTTGGGCTATGTACTTATGGATATTGTTGAGAACATCGTACGCTGTATAGTTACACAATGGCAAATAATCTTACTCTCACCTCTGCATCCGTCCCAATCTCTCAACGAGTATGAGTCCACGACTAATTCACAAGTTTTAGCACCAGTTCGACTCTGTGGATATCTATGTTCGTTGATAATAACAACAAGCAAGAGAAAATCCACGAAATCCTTTTTTCCTATACCCCGATAAATGGTGTCTGCTTACTAATTCAAAAGAGGACTCCCTTCTTTGACGAGCACGAAGAGACCGCCGTCCCCTCGGGATATCCTCATATCCTTGTCGAGGTATGTGATGAGAAGCCAGGAGCGGGTCCTCTCGCCTGGAATTGGAAGCTTAAGTGGTGGCTGACCAGAAATGGCACGTGACAGGCTTGCCACGGCTTCCTGCAGGGGACTGATAGACTGCTGCACTGGCATGAGATTTATGTTCTGCCCAAAGAGATTCACACTTTCTGGGAGATCAATGGTCGGCTTTATCTCAGGAGGTTGGAAGGTCCCTTCCTTGAATTCAACCTGCACAAAGTTGAATCATATCTGAGCATTTTCACACACATATACCTAGCAACTTTCAACATGCAGGTAATAAGGTGATATGAGAGAGAGGGAGAGAGAGACTATTTCATGTTAGGAACATTGATTCACTAAGAAGGCATCTCCTGGATTCACTGCCTAAGCCCTAGACAAATTAGTAACCTTTGCAGATGCATTTGAAATGATTTCTTAGAAAATAGTAACTTTGCACCGATTATTTAATCATACTTCCCAGCCTACAAGTTCCTCCACCATTCAAATTCAACACGTCAAATGTCTAGAGTCCCGCAACGGAGAATTCCCGTAAATGAAACAGGAATAACATGAGAAAGCTGGAGATGTCACATCAGTTGGATCCTCGAAGCAATTCAACTACTGAATTTTCAGTTTCTGTAGAAGCAAAAGCCCTGTAAAAGATTCTCATTTGTAGAGTATGCCATTCAGCAGCAGACAAGAATTACCTGAATCCTTGAGGGACTTCTTATCTCAAAAGCCGCAGATGCACTGAATGAGAGAGTAGCAAAGGGGCTGGATAGTGTGGTGGAGTTCACAATTGTTAGGTTACTGGTATCGACAGATTGGCTTATCCTTTCAACTTTCAGGAGAGGCAATGACCCCGCAGCTAGAAGAGGCAGGAGCTCGGAGGAAGCCGTGTACCTGATCAAGTGGAAAGAATGTTAAGTAGTGACTAGCGGTTCTTTTCATCATTATCTTCTGGCAGAGCAAGATCAACAATTTTACAAAATATACAAAATATTGAAAACTGAATTAGATGTGAACTTGAAATATCATTGTGGTGAGAGCTCTATGAAGCCAAAATCAATGGTTTGGTAAAAACGAAAGGAAAAACCAATAATTTAGCTTTATATATATATATATATATATATATATATATATATATATATATATATATATATATTTAAAGACTCAGCTAAGGTGCCATCAAATTACTATAAAGGAAGGGAAACTATTTCCTCTGACAGGACAAGAGACTTCATTTACAGATCATCAAATTAAGTTGCTTTCATGAATATAGTCAATGTTTAATCCTCATTAAACCTTCAGATGGGAATAATGCGCTATGTCAGTGCTTCCAGTTAGAGTATCGACACAGCTAACAAGAATTAACCGATTTAGTATCACCTTTAGAGCAAAATTCCAACAATAGAAGTCAATTTTAATGAGAAAATTCACAACAATAAAGTGTAAACAAACAAGCATAAATTCAAATTTCAGTAACTCTCTCCAACAAGGGAAAAATTCAAGCAAAGCAAGTTTTCCAGACACAAAACTACGAGGCACTTTACCATAGAAATATCAGCAGGTCATTACACATTCTTTTTTCTATTTTTTTCACACTGAAATGTGTGCCAGCTTCTGACCAAAAAAAAGAGAAAGAGAGAGAAGGGTGTTCCAACTTTAGTTAAACTAAAATGATGAGCACCCCCCTCTATGCACGACCTCCCGTAGTTCGACTGATCATGAAACCTCCCCCTAATTTAGATATACACCAACATCAATACCTCAAGAACCAATCAAATTGACAACTACTTCAATCGATAGAATTGAAAATATGACACAAGAGGATTCTCTTTTCTGCGACTTCTGATGACTAAAATCCATAAAACCACAACATAAAGAAGGGGTTTCATCACATGAATACTCCGAGGTGTATTATGTATAGACCAATTAACTTCAAAGAGGCATCTGCGCAAGCAAATGTCTCGATTTTCGGCTATAGCACATGATCTGTTCAATGATCGCCTGTTCTTAAATCTTGGCAGGCACTCGAGGCCCACCGCCCCTATTGATACGCGACAGATTATTCCATCAAACGTTGAGTTGCTAGAAGACGAGAAGCATACGACAAATACAATGAGCTGCATGCATAAAGTGATTAGAACAGTAATGGGAGAACGCCTGAAATGTACAGTCCGTCCAGTGACATTGGCGAAACAGGAATTAAGATCCGCCGCAACTCCTAATGCGATCGCGAAATGGACAACTGAAAGCTTACACAGTTGATAAAACAGCACGATGTATTCACAGCAGTGATACACAGATAACAAAAAGACACTAAATTTATCGCAATTAAGCAAGCTTTTAAAACTTACACCAAGACCCAGTTGCCATCCAGCAGCCCCGCGGCGTCCACCGGCGCCGGCGTCGGGTTCGCCGCCTCTAGCTGGTTCACCAGCTCCAGCACCTCCGCCCTCACCTCCTGCCCGGACCGGAACCCGAATTCCGTCCCGTACACCGTGTCCACCAAGGCTCGCTTCAAATCCCCGACCTTATCCACCTCCTCCTCGACCGCCGCCGCCGCCTCGCCCTGAGCCGAAGGGGTCCCGTTAACCCCCGCCACTTCCTCGACGCCGCCGGCGCCGCCCCACTCGTCGTCCTCCCTCGGAGGGTCCGAATCGGAGAGCTTCGAGTACGACGCCGCCTCGGCCTCGGCCTCGGGGCCGGCCTTCTCGCCCCACTCGTCGGTGATGTTGGCCGGCGAGGAGTCGGGCTCGGGGGCGTCGGAGGAGGAGAGGGAGGAGCGGGCGAGGGTGAGGGGAGGGAACCTTCTGGAAGCGTAGGCGTGCGGGGGCCTGACGGGGAAGGAGGCGGCGGGGAGCCGGTGGCCGCGGCGGTTGATGGAGAACGGGGAGGAAGGTTGCGACGCGAGGGAGAAGAGCGCCATTTTCGCCCGCTGCTGCTCTGCAACTCGTTCGTGCTCTCGATCTGTCCAGTGTTTTTGCTGAGATTTTTTATTTTTTTGTCAGTCCTCGGTTTAGCCGCGTCTCGATAAATGAAAAAAATAAATTAGAAAATGGGGGAGAGGAAATTTTTGTGTTCAGTTTTTTTTTTATGACTTCTTGATATTTTCACCATGCGAATAGGAGAATTTTTAATTATGGAATCAGCTTTGGATATTCTTTTTTGCGCAATTAAATGAATCCCCTTTTTTGTCAGAATTAAATCCATAACATGTCAATTTGGAAGATCGGTCATTTCACCATGATAATCGGGCATGATCAGGTCGTTTTAATCACATAATCCCGTCAGATTTCACTACTATAAAATGTAATGATAAATAAGTTAGACACATGGTACATTTTAAATCTTTATATGCGAGCACATATGCTATTATCGCTAAATTAGATTGCACGGGTTGAATCATAAAGTAAAACGGCGAGTTCATGTTTTGATACTTGATTCATAAATTGAATCGACATCGCTCTAAAACGTAATGAGTGATTTAAATGAACATGCAATGTGCAATATATATGTCTCTCTTGATCTAGAGTTTAATTTTAGATTTGGATGTCTTTTATCCCGATTTAGATTTAGATCTGAGATTTATAAGGTGTGTTTTGTGCTCTTTTAACTTGTTGGTGTTGTTAACCATTGGGATTTACCCCATTGACCATCCTTCCAACATGAAAGGGAGGGGTAAGGGGTTTGAATTCCCATTTTTTCGGGGGATTTGGGTGGAGACGAGTAAGTTTTGGGAGTGGGTTTTGACTCCCACGCCCTGTAGGAGACAAGCCAAAAATCTGAGAGTAGAAATAACGTAGGATCGACAAAAAAAAAAAAATTATTAGTGTTATTCTTGTTATCTTTATATAGTGATAGCGCAAGGACATAGAACATAGGCGTGCACCAAAAGAATAATTCATAGAGAATAAAGACACAAACACCTTGGGAAGGGAAATATTTGACGCGTGCTTGTCATTGATGACGATACAATATTCGATGATCAACTATCGATTGTGCTTTGATACTATAATAAATTCGCCTTTATAGGAAGAACCTATCTTTATAGATTGTACCAAGTCGATTAATTTTTCAACTTTACTTGCCCTATGAGATTTGGCCTCTTTATCTTAAAGTTAGGTACCTTTCTTTTGAATGAGATGAAAATATTTCCCTTCTGACTAGAAAAAAAAAATTCAATCAATTTTATGCCTCCGAATTGACGGGATCCAATCTGATCCTTGTTTATTGGACAAACAGAGGCCCAATGAAAAGCCCAATTTCAAAGCCTTAGCCAATGGGCTGAGGCGGGACGGACACGAGGATCTGGCCATGGAATTAATGAAACGTCTCTTACTAGATTCACTGAAAGGTCCATGACAACATCGACTTGGGCTTTGGTAAAAATAAAAAATAAATGGGCCTCTGTGATGTCATAATGTCCATCACCTCCCGTTACTATAAAACACACCAAAAAAAAGAGAAGGGGAAAACGCCTATAAAACTTGCTTCCTTAAGTGGACTTAATTACGCTCGCGATGGAGTGCTCTCCCTACTGCTCGAGTAGTCTTCATCTACCAGCTGGGTAGATTCGCCCTCGAATCTTCGAGCTCTCCCTCCGATTTTGGAGCTTCTCTTTTCCCCTTTTGATCCCGTCTCTTTGAGGTTCTCGTAGACCCCTCTTGGAGCCCCCTTCCGAAACCCGAATACTCCAGTAAAAAGCCTGTAGCCTTCCCGAAAACCGAAACCCTAGTCCTGTCACACAAATCCCATCATAAACAGGCAGGAGCCCCCTTCGATCCAGAACCCAGCTTTAATCTGCATCAAGATGGAAGAAATGCCAGATGAGGAACGGAGACTAGCAGCTCTCTGCAAGAGCTTGGGCAACCTATGGAACGCTGTAGATATTGTTGATATACCAGGTGAAATCTCTCCTGAGAAGCTTATAGAATGCAGAAAAACTCTATTTGGCCGTTTTTATACCAACCCAGACATCCATCTCCCTTCTTTTGTTACTGCTATGAAGAAATCTTGGCGAACAGACAGATTTACCTGTGCAATGCTAGAACCGGGTTTTTTCTCTTTCTCCTTCCACCTGGAAGCTGAGAAGCAGAGGATCCTTGAATCGGGGCTTTGGTGTTTTTCTAGCAACCTCCTTGTCCTTAAACAGTGCGATCCAGACACTCTAGAGTTTTGCTATGACTTTCACCACTGTGACTTCTGGATACACTTTATTGGCTTACCATATGGAAGAGTTACTTATGATGTAGTCCAAAAGCTTGCTTCAAGGCTTGGGGAAGTTGTCGAGGTAAAGCTGGAGGAGAAAGGCAACAGTAGTTACAAAGTGGGAAAAGCCAGAGTAAATTTAAACTTAGCTAATCCCCTGAAAACTGGTGTGCTGATTAATCTGGACAGCAAGCGTCTATGGGTTGAATTTAAATACAAACAGTTACCTTATTATTGCTTCTCTTGCGGCCGGATTGGCCATTATGCCAAGGAATGCACTGAAATACCTTATAAGGATTTAGGGTTGGAAGAAAACCTACCTGCTCGCTGTGGAAGTTGGTTGAAAGCTGAGGTGCGCTCACTAAGCCCATATGGAAAAATATTTTATGGACAAGTGGAATTCCCCCCCTGAAGAAGTCGATGTAGTACCTGAAACACAATTTTCCCCTGAGCCTGTCAATGAACAGCCTGTTCCAACCTTGCCTGCGATTCCAAATTGCAATACAGAAACAGGGGCCACAGATGCTTACCAGCCTCCTATGAAACTCATCTTGGTCGAAGAAAAGAAGCCCCAGAAAAGGGGAAGCTACTGCATTGATGAAGAAACAGCCTTGATCATCCGTGAGGAAGCAATGAAGGAAGATTATGCACGGATTGACGCCCCTCATTCTGCAAAGCTGAAAGGGAAATGTGTGAAGGCGACTACATCCAAAAAAGGTAAAAGATTCTGTCCATACGGTGCACAATCAACTAAACAGCATGCTGTGGAAAACACTCAGCTAGTGGAAACCCCCATAAGGGTGGTTGGGAATTCTGATCAATGGGCTTTGGTGGCTAGCCCTAATAAGCCACCAAACAACCCATGAAGCTTCTGAGTTAGAATTGTCAGGGGCTGGGCAACCCCCTGACATTCCAGGCTCTCAGAGCCATTGTGACTCAAGAAAGGCCCAACTTAGTTTTTCTCATGGAAACAAAGAACCAAGAACAGAAAGTGCTTAACTTAAAACGGAGGTTAAGATTTAAATACAGCTTCATAGTTAATCCAGAAGGTATAGCAGGGGGCTTAGCTCTTTTTTGGGATGACCAGCTGAATGTCTCGATTCACTCTTACTCTGCTGCTGCCATATATACTCAGTGCTGCCTGCAAGAAAGAAATCGGAGAATGAATATCATTTTCCTGCATGCCCCTAATGAATTCAGAGAGAGGTTGTCACTATGGAACCAAATCTATTCAAGCTAGTATACATTATAATCTACCCTGGTTGTGTTTGGACGATTTCAATGAAATTCTCTACCGCTGGGAAAAAGTAGGTACGAAAAGAGCTAAATCATATCGACTAACTGCTTTCAGAGACTTTATAGACAAATGCTCCCTGATGGACCTGGAATGCAAAGGATGCTGCTTTACATGGTCAAACAAGCGTGAAGGAGAAAACCTTGTGAAGCAATGGCTAGATAGAGCACTGTGCTCAATGGAGTGGAGAATCAATCACCCTGAAGCTGAATGCACAGCCCTCCCAGCGATTGGGTCGGACCATACTCCCCTACTGCTATCTCTGACCAAGCCTAAATACAAGTATAGAAAACAGTTTAAATATGAAGCCTACTGGGCTGAAGATGGGGAATGTAAAAGCATAGTGAGAACTACCTGGACAAATCCAGATTTACAGGATTTAAGTGTGGCTGAAAAACTGCAGCATCTTCAGTATCGATTGACAGCATGGAGCAAGTCAAAATTCGGAAATGCAAAGAAGAGGATCAACTGGTTGAAAGGAGAACTTCAAAATCTGATGAATAGTACACAAAACAATGAAGAGGCTTACCAGGTCAAAAAACTAACTCAAGAAATAGATCAGCTCTGGAATTAGGAGGAATTGTATTGGGGAATGAGATCCAGGATAAGCTGGTTACGATGGGGCGATAAAAATACCCGGTTCTTCCATGCCACCACAATCCAAAGGAGATGTCGTAACCACATTACTATGCTGCAAAATGACACAGGAGCATGGGTCAGAGAGGATCAACAGTTAAAAGCAATGACTGAAGCATATTTTAAAAATCTATACACCACAGTCGGCTCTCGGGATTGGCAACCGATTTTGCAACTTATTCCAAATTCAGTTGATGATAAAATGAATAGAACTTTAGTTGCCCTACTTACAATGGAGGAAGTCCATTGAGCAATGCTGCAGTTAGGAGCTCTGAAGGCTCCTGGCCCTGATGGTTTTTATGGTATGTTCTTCAGAGAAAACTAGGATGCTCTCTCCCAAGACATTTTCCAAGAGATGCAACTTCTTTTCAGCTCAGGTACGTTGAATCCTGAAATCAACAGCACCCTTATTACATTGATACCTAAAGTTCCACATCCTGAAAAACTTGAACAGTACCGACCCATAAGCCTATGCAACTTTCTCTATAAAATTATCTCAAAAGTACTTACTAACAGACTTAAACCTCTTCTTCCCCAAATTATAGCAGAGGAACAAAGTGCATTTGTGGAAGGCAGGCAAATCCAGGATAATATCATGATTGTACAGGAGGTGTTACATAAACTATGCAACAGCAACAGGAAAAGGAAGTTTCGGGCTATTCTGAAATTGGACATGCAAAAGGCATATGATTGTATTGAGTGGGATTTCCTTAAAGCATGCCTAAGTAAAATGGGGTTCTGTGATTTATGGGTGAATTGGATTATGCAATGTATAACTACAGTTAGTTTCAGCATAAAATTCAATGGGGAGCCCTTACCTGCTTTCAAACCTTCCAAAGGGTTAAGACAAGGAGACCCCCTCTCACCCTACCTCTTTATCCTGGTGGCCAATGTCCTCTCTATTATGATAAAGAAAGCCATTTAGGAGGGTACACTCACAGGCATTAGATTAAATAGAAACTGCCCTACTCTTTCTCACCTCCTGTTTGTTGATGATTCGATATTCTTCTTGCATGGCACTTTGGTGGAGTGTCAAAATCTGGCTGAAATTCTTCATCGATACTGTTATGCCTCCGGGCAGGCTATCAACCTGAACAAGTCGGGAATATACTTTAGTAAGGGTTGTCCTGTCACCTTCAAGAGTAATATGACAACAACTCTCAGAGTGCCAGAAATCACAAAAACAAGTAAATACCTGGGTATCCCTTCAGACTGGGGCAATTCCAAGAAAGATATGTTTGCGTGGATTCTGGCCAGGGTGGACTCCAAACTGAATAGCTGGAAGGAAGCCTCTTATCTAAAGCAGGAAAAGAAATTCTCATTAAAGCAGTCATACAGGCTATCCCTCAATATGTAATGTCCATCTATAAAATTCCCCTATCAATCTGCAGAGCAATTGAGAAAAAGGCAGCAGCTTTCTGGTGGAAAAACAATGATAAAAAGGCAGGCATCCACTAGAAAAAGTAGGAACTGTTGAAAACAAGAAAAGACATAGGGGGTTTGGGTTTTAAAGATTTGCATGATTTTAATATAGCAATGTTGGCCAAGCAGGTGTGGAGAATTATAAAACATCCAGACTCTATGATATTTAAACTTATGAAGGGATTGTATTTCTCACATTGCGACATCTGGACAGCTGGAAAAGGCTCCCATCCCTCATGGGGCTGGCAGAGCATCATCACGGCTAGGGACTCCATCGCACCTCAGCTCATATACAAGATCGGAAATGGAAAAACAATATCAATCAGAGGGGATCGTTGGCTAAGAAGCGGTTTAATAGGAGGCCAAGCAATAGAGAATGAACCAATCACAGTTGCAGAGCTTATTACTCAACCAGAAGGTACGTGGAATGTAAACACACTTTCTTTCATGTTCAATGAACGCAGAATTCAGGAAATACTCGCAACTTCCATTGGAGGACCAAACGAGGAAGATAAACTACTCTGGATGTACACTAAATCAGGGGAGTATTCAGTAAAGAGTGGATATTTTATATTTCGAGAAGCATCAAATAGGCCACAGAACCTACATGCATCATCTTCATACACGGCAAACCCACAAATATGGAAATATATTTGTCAATCCCTAATCCCCCCCAAAGTAAAATTCTTCCTCCGGAATGTATGCAATAATGCCCTAGCCACATCAGAAAACCTCCATCACAGAAACCTTATACCCTCCCCTTTATGCCTTATTTGCAAACAAGAGGTTGAAACAATCGAACATACCCTTCTTCTCTGTCCATGGACTCGAGAAGCATGGAGCTCAGCCCCCTTCCACTTGCAAATTCCACGGTTTGGCCTCACACGGGTGGAAGAATGGCTCTACAACATCCAACAAGACCCTGTTAAAAGCAGCAATTTTGAATCGATAGGGGTCCTGATGTGGAGTATATGGAAAGAACGAAATAATTTCATCTTCAACCATCAACAGCCGCAACCGAAGCCCACAGTCTACAGAACAATAGCTCTCACCGAAAGCTTCTGTACAGCAAATCGAACAGCTCCCGAACAGAGAAAGAAGACCGACTTACCTCAGATCTGGCGTCCTCCTCCCTAGGGAACGATTCTCTTCAACCTGGACGCCTCTTTCCTCCCAGATCTAGAGATCGACGCGCCCCCTGGCTCGATTACAGCCACTGCAATGCACCGAGCTGTTGTAGCCTGCGTCGGGCGTGACCACCATGGCCAGCTGGTGGACGGATTTGCAAGAATCGTTCACGCCTCTTCGGTCCTTCACGCGGAAGCTCTGGCGTTGGAACAAACCCTAGCTTTCATAGAAGAGCGACAGCTTCTCTCTCCTCAGGTACGAATCGACTGTCTTCAACTAGTTAAAGTCTTCAACTCTTCAACTGAAATCCCTTCAGAAGCCGACACACCCCCATGGGAAATTGAAGAGATCGTGGGCCGGGCCAGAGACACAATTAGAAGAATACCAGGTCTTCAATTAGCCCACTGCAGCCGTCCAACAAATCGAGTTGCCGACTGGCTTTCCAAGGTCTGCCGAAATGATGCACTCCCATCAAATTGGCTTTCCCACCCTCCCCTTGCCCTTCTAGACTTATTATGCATTGATGTTCTTGGTGTAAACTCCTTTAATCAATAATAGCATCGTCTAAGTAATTTCCAATCAAAAAAAAAAAAAACGGAATGGTGAGTTGGCCAAAAAAAAAAAAAGGAAAGAAGAAGCAACTTAAGAAAGGACAAGAGGACCAGGGTGATTCTAATCTTAAGGGGCTTTCGCCATTGAATCGAAAAACAACTCTCAACAGTCCAAATCCAAATTCGTCAAACTATTAAAATTTATTGCATTTTAATCCAATGATGAAAGACTTGGGAAGTACAATACCTTCTCGGGGCCATAGACTTACTTGATAAAGGCATGTCAAGGCTCTAGAGGGCCTTTCAAGCACCAATCACATCAATCATACCACTCTATGTTGTCGTGTTCACACGATCAATCTTCAATGCTAGTGAGGAGTATTAAAGACTATGACTGACACTTTTGACTTGTGTGTTACATGTCATGTCACACTCATGAGGATAGTTGTCCAAAAATTCCAAAACCTATCATATTATAACGAATTTAATTATAAATATTTCAATTCTATCAATTTAGTTTTAAACATTTTGAATTTTGATGATTTGTTAATTTAGTCTTAGACTTCTCAGTTATGTCAATTTAATTATAAACCTTTTAAAGTTTTGCGAATATGAATAATTGATCGAAATGATTATATTGATAAGTTTTCAAAAATTATAAGGTTGAATTGAAAAAACCTGAAAAGGTTTAAAACGAAATAGGCAAGTGTTAAAAGGTTCAAGACTGAATTGACCATTATATATTTTGGACAATTTCCTCGTAGCTCATGATCCTTGAGCAAGTGGAGTACATCGTTGAATCCAAGGTGCTAGTGTTGAGGTGGTCATGAAGCGACCCGTTGTCATTTGTTTGTTGCGCTCCACATCCGCAAGTGATATAGTTGAGGCGACGATCGGATGCTCCTAAAATGCTTTTAGTAGGAAGAAACAACGCAGGTTCTTGGAGATGGTGTACTATCACACGATATAAATTTCAAAGACGAATTTCCATGTGACTAACACGTATAAATTTCATAATACAATCAACTAGTAAGAAAAGTCAATTCCCGCGTATGGATCCACACATCTCAATTGTAAATTATCAACAAGTTGTTCCCTAAGTAGAGTGACACAAATTTTACCTTTTTTTCAATGTTCAACGGTCTCGTTCTAATGTTACCTTTGAAATTCGAATGCCATTCATCGAAACAACCACTATTAGAATTCTCGTGACATCCTACTCGATCGCAATAGGACTAGGGGTTACATTATTGCCGTCCAATAAGATTTAGACGTCGTGATGCCATTGGAAAAATCTTGCTGTGTCTCAGCAGAGGACATGTTCTCACAGTAACTACTCAATTGGTACTTGCCACTTCATAAATTAGGATGACGAGAAAGAAGAAACGCCTTCCTCGTAAAGCGTATGTGACAGTTACCATCTTGCATTAAAGGAAATTCAAGACGAAGATTCAATTATTAGGCTCCGCTTCTTTCGTGAAAATTCATTAAATTTAAAAATACTTTCCTAACTTTAATCATTATTATTTTTTACAACTCATGCCTATACATTTTTGTTAATTATGAAAATATTCTCTATACTTCTTTCCCTAAAAATTATAAATGATCAAAATTAGGAAAATTTTTAGATTATTAATTTTCCGTGAAACTAATGGAGCTTTGTTAATGCGTTATTGGATCCATTAGGTAAAAATTTTACCTTCGAGGGAGTGGCGGAGGCAGGCGATGGAGGCAACTTGGAGGCGAGCGGTGGAGGCGGGCGGCGGACGCAAGCGGCGGAGGTGGGTGACGGAGCTTGTCGACCTTCAAGGGAGAGGCGGAGGGGAGCCTCAGAGGTGGGCAACGGAGGCGACTCGGAGGCGAGCCACGGCGGCGAGTGGCAGAGGTGGGTCGAAAATGGGTCACTAACGAAGAGTAGCTGTCTATGTTTTTAAGGTTTTGAAAATGAGTCGAAAATTGATTAGAACATGTGATCCATTTTCAACTCATATAGAATTGAATTCAAAACACTTTAACCCATTTTAGCCAGGTCATTTCATCTTCATAACCTATATTCAACCAATTAGTGAAAAATATGGGTCCAAAAATGGGTTCATGACCCGTTTTGCCATCTATAAAATCGAGTTACATTATGGGGTGTCAAAGTGTTGGGAAAAAATAAAATAATATTCGTGGAGAAGACCTAGATAATTTTTCCCGCTACTATTTCTGTGCAAATTAAATAGGATAAAGTATTAAATGAAAAACAGTAAAGATGAAGAAAAAATAACACCAGAATTTTAACGTGGAAAACCCTCCAAGGTGAAGGGAAAAACCACGGGACCGTAGTCCACTTCAAAACTTCCACTATGATAAATAATGGAATACAACTTCACCCAAAGGTGGATCTCTCGCTGTCTTCAATTTATGGTTCTGAACCTCTCACAAACTGGATAACTCACTCAAAGATAACTCTCTTTCTTGGAAGAAGAAAACTGTTTCTTCCACTGCGCTGCTCTGATTGTCTTGCTTGTGTCTCTCCTTCTCCGTTGAGGAGGACTCCTATTTATAGGAGGGAAAGCAATTGTACAATTGGAATTGTAAGATACAAAATCACATAGATTTCTCATAATCTCTCGTGATTTTGTATATATGAGAATATCACTTTGATTTCTTTCCCAGACTCCCTTGATCTTCTGGATGTGGAAGACCACATTGATTTATCTCCCGATCTCTTTTGATATTTCCTTTTTCTTTTACACACTCACTACAAATATACATAATTGCATTGGCCTCTCCAATTGGGAGTGACCTACTCAACAAATCTCCCCCTCACGAGCAATTTGGAGAAGGTGTTCGACAGGCTTGCATCTTCACTGTAGATAGAGATTTTATCATCATATCTGAGCTGTTGTCGTCAGTGTGTATCTTCTTTAGCTGTAGGGCTTTTTCTTCCAACACATCACGTATCCAATGATATCTGATGTCAATGTGTTTGGATCGGGAGTGGAAAGTTGCATTTTTGCTGAGATGTATTGCGCTTTGACTATCTGAATACAAGATATACTCCTCTTGGTTGTGGCCCACTTCTTGTAGAAACTTCTTCATCCACAAGAGTTCTTTACATGCTTCCGTTATCGCAATATACTCGCTTCAGCACTAGATAGGGCAACACATTTTTGTAGTCGAGACTACCATGAAACCGCTCCCCGCAAAAGTCATTAGGTATCCCGATGTAGACTTTCTTGAGTCCACGTCCCCGCCATGTCTCGAATCCGAAAAACCTTCTAACAAAGTTTTACCATCACCAAAGCATATACAGTTATTAGAAGTACCTCGAAGATACCGAATATCCATTTGATTGCTGCCCAATGTTCCTTACCGGGATTGGATAGAAATACGCTTACCACACCAACCGCATAGGCGATATCAGGCCTCGTGCATACTATTACGTATATTAGACTACCAACCGCTGATGCATAGAGGACTTTTTCCATTTCCTTCTTTTCTATCTCACCTTTTGGGCACTGCTCTAAGCTGAGTTTGAAATGATTTGCAAGTGGAGAACAAACTGCTTTGGATTTATTCATATTAAATCTTTCAAGAACTTTATTAACATACCGTTCTTGAGATAACCAGAGTTTACGATTCTGCCTGTCTAGCAATATTTCCATCCCAAGAATTTGTTTTGCGGGTCCCAAATCCTTCATCGCAAAGCACTTGCTTAATTCCTTCTTTAAGTTCTTGATCTTGCTTTTATCCTGACCAACAATTAGCATGTCATCAACGTAAAGCAAAAGGATGAGGAAATTACCATCAGTAAATTTCTTGACGAAAACACAGTGATCAGCGATGGTTTTGTTGAACCCATTTTCTTCCATGAAGGAATCAAATTTTCTGTACCACTGTCTTGGTGCCTGCTTGAGCCCATAAAGACTCTTCCTCAATCTACACACAAGATTTTCTTTGCCTTTGATTTTGAAACCTTCCAGCTGATCCATGTAGATCTCCTCATTTAGATCTCCATGTAAAAACGCGGTCTTCACGTCAAGTTGCTCAACCTCTAAGTTCAAGCTTGCTGCCAAGCCAAGGACAACTCGAATAGAGGACATTTTAACTACAGGAGAAAATACCTCATCGAAGTCGATATCTTTCTTCTGAGCGAATCCCTTCACAACCAACCTTGCTTTGTATCGTGGCTGTGAGTTACCTTCTTCGTCTTTAATCCGAACACCCACTTGTTTTTGAGAGCTTTTATTCCTTGTGGTAACTTGACTAAATCATAAGTGTGATTTTCGTCTAAGGATTTCATCTCCTCCTGCATAGCTTTTAACCACTCCTCTTTATGCTCGTGTAATACAGCTTCTTGGTAGTTCTCTGGTTCTCCCCGTCAGTGAGCATCACGTACTCATTGGGAGAATATCTACGACTAGATTGTCGTTCACGAGTTGATCTCCTCAATTGAGGTTCTGATGGGACCTGTTCAACAATTGGTTCAAGTTCAGTTGAAGTAGTCTTACCTTCAATCCTTGATTCAGCTTGCTTGTTGATAGGAGGAATGACTGGGCCAAGATCAACTGGGTATTCGTCTGTTGATGGAGATTTCTTGTGCTTCTCGAAGTCCTCGATTGTCTAATCTTCAAGAAATACCACATCCCTGCTTCTGACTATCTTCCGGTTAACGGGATTCCAGAATTTGTAGCCAAATTCTTCATGTGCATACCCCAAAAAAATACATTGCTTTGATTTCCCATCAAGCTTTGATCTCTCATCCCTTGGAATGTGGACAAATGCTCTACAGCCGAACACCTTCAAGTGGCCATAAGAAACATTTTTACCAGTCCAGACACTTTCTGGTATATCACCGTTAAGTGGAGCTGAATGTGATAGGTTGATTAAATCAACTGCCGTCCTCATTACGTCACCCCAAAAGTGGTTTGGTAGCTTTGCGTTGGATAGCATGCATCTAATTTTTTCACATATGGTTCTGTTTATCCGCTCTGTGACACCGTTGTGTTGAGGTGTTTTTGGTACGGATCTTTCTAGTTTGATCCCAAGATTTTTGCAATAATCTTCAAATGGTCCTCAATATTCGCCACCGTTGTCTGAGCGTACACACTTCAATCGCTTGCCTGTTTCTCTTTCAACCTTCATATGAAATTGCTTGAAGATTTCCTGCACTTGATCTTTAGTTTTCAAGGCAAATGCCCACACCTTTCTAGAGTGGTCATCAATAAAAGTTACAAAATAAAGCGCACCTCCAAGTGTCCTACTTTGCATTGTGCATACATCAGTATGTATCAAATCTAAAATTTCAGCTTTTCTAGATGGTGGGGAATTGTGAAATGCTACTCTATGTTGTTTTCCCATAATGCAGTCAACACAAGTATTCAACGGTGTACCTTTTATTCCAGGTAGAAGTTGCTTTCTAGTGAGAATCTTAAGTCCTTTCTCACTCATGTGTCCAAGTCGCTTATGCCATAACTCGGTGGTGACACCTTTTCCGGTTACATTCACCTCTCCTATACACTGCTTGAATTGAGTGATATAGAGAGAGTTAATCTTTTCTTCTTTGGCTACCACCAAATTACCTTTAGTGAGCTTCCATTTTCCATCACTAAAGAAATTGATGTAGCCTTCGTCATCAAGCTTGCCGGCAAATATAAGATTGTGGCGTATGTCCGGAACATGTCTCACATCTTTGAGTAGTAGCCTACATCCAACATTAGTCTCCAAATAAATATTACCCATACCAATAATTTTGGACGTACCTTCATTTCCCATCTTTACAAGTCCAAAATTGCTAGTGGTGTAAGATGTGAAAAGATCTTGATGAGCCGTGACATGGTAGGATGCGCCAGAATCAACTACCCAAGTCCAATCTTGGGATGCAAGATTAATGGAATCATCACTTTGAATAATGATTACCTCATCGCAATATTTGTGTCATTCGTCCGGTTCTCGTTAGCTTTGTTGACGTTATGACTTTTTGATTTTTCCGCCTTTAGCTTTCTGCATTCTCGGATGAAGTGTCCCAATTTACCACAATGATGGCACTTCTTGTCTCGTCTGTAGTTAGATTGGGACCTTCCTCGTTGCTAATTCCGGAAGTTTCGGCTTTTGCTTCTCCCTCTCCGTTCTTGATTTTCTTGTCGATTAATGACAAGAGCCTCGGACTCAGGGTTGACTCCACTTTCTTTTCGCCGGGATTCTTCATTCAACATTCTATCTTTTACCACGTCCATGGTAAGCTTGCCGTCAGGAGCCGAGTTGCTGACCGACACAACAAGTGTGTCCCAGCTATTTGGCAAAGAGCTAAGCAACAGTAATGCCTGCAATTCATCATCTAATGTCATTTTCATAGAATTGAGTTGGTCTACTATACCTTGGAACTCGCTCATATGTTCCGAAACACCGCTCCCATCTTTGTATTTCAGATTCACGAGCCGCTGCATGTGATTTGCTTTATTTTGCGCCGTTGTTCTTGCGTACATTTTCTCTAATTTTTGCCAAAGAACACCAGCATCATGTTCATTAGCAAAATTTTGAAAAATGCTCTTATCAATCCATTGTCGGATTTGAGTGACACACTTCCGATTGAGCACCATCCATTCGCTTTCAGACATTGTCGTTGGTTTGCCACCGAAGACGATGCCGGTTTGGCTTCGCTGCAGGATCGAGACTCCTCGGACGCCGGGTACCTGGTACCTCCATCGGTATCACAATTGGCCTCCAAAGATCTTTGATGTATAGCAGATCCTCCATATTTGGTTTCCAAATTGCATAATTGAACGTAGTCAATTTTATCATATTGCCAAAATTTTCCTCCATTTAATTCTGCACAGAAAAATAATGTATATATAGAGCAACCTTGCTCTGATACCACTTGTTGGGAAAAAATAAAATAATATTCGTGGAGAAGACCCAGATAATTTTTCCCGCTACTATTTCTGTGCAAATTAAATAGGATAAAGTATTAAATGAAAAATAGTAAAGATGAAGAGAAAATAACACCAGAATTTTAACGTGGAAAACCCTCTAAGGTGAAAGGAAAAACCACGGGACCGTAGTCCACTTCAAAACTTCCACTATGATAAATAATGGAATACAACTTCACCCAAAGGTGGATCTCTTGCTGTCTTCAATTTGTGGATCTGAACCTCTCACAAACTGGATAACTCACTCAAAGATAACTCTCTTTCTTGGAAGAAGAAAACTGTTTCTTCCACTGCGCTGCTCTGATTGTCTTGCTTGTGTCTCTCCTTCTCCGTTGAGGAGGACTCCTATTTATAGGAGGGAAAGTAATTGTACAATTGGAATTGTACGATACAAAATCACATAGATTTCCCCTAATCTCTCGTGATTTTGTATATATGAGAATATCACTTTGATTTCTTTCCCAGACTTCCTTGATCTTCTGGATGTGGAAGATCACGTTGATTTATCTCCCGATCTCTTTTGATATTTTCTTTTTCTTTTACACACTCACTACAATATATATATATACATAATTGCATTGGCCTCTCCAATTGGGAGTGACCTACTCAACACAAAGGAGGGGGAGGAGCGAGCGAGGGTAAGGGGTGGGAGCCCTCCGGTGGCCTAAAGGAGGAAGGCTGCAGCGGGGGAGGTGGCGGGGAGCTTGTGGCTGCGGCGGTCGATGGAGAACAAGGAGGAAGGCTGCGACGCGAGGGAGAAGAGCGCCATTTTCGCCGCCGCTGCTCCGCAACTCGTTCGTGCTCTCGATCTGGCCACTATTTTTGCTGAGACTTTTTTTTTTTTTTTTTTTTTTTGGGTCATTCCTCGGTTTAGCAGCTCCTCGATAAATAAAAAATATTACAAAAAGGAGGAGGGGAAGTTTTTGTGTTCAGTTTTTTTTTTCCCGATTTCTTGAGATTTTCACCCTGCAAATAAGAGAATTATTATACGTGGAATTGGCTTCGGATACTCTTTTTTTGTGCAATTAATTCAATCACTCGTCAATTTGAAAGATTGGTCATTTCGCCACGAAAAGGCCACTCCAATTATGTAGTCTTGCTAGGTTCTATGCTTGGTTTCACTCCTATAAAATGCGACGACAGATAAGTGAGATGCGTTCATTATACATTCTAGACATTGACATGTGAGCATAAATATTATCACCGCCAAATTAAATTGCACAATCAAATCGGAAAGTAAAACGGTGGGCTCATGTTTTGATACCCAACTTGTAAATTGAACTGACATCTCTTTAAAAAACATATGAGCGATTAAATTGGGCACGCAATATGCAATATATATCTATCTCAATCTATACATATCTATGTTTGTAGAATAAGCAAATCTTTACACTGTACTAAATTGATTCATTTTTTAAATTTACTTGCTTTGTGGGATTGACATTTTTATCTTGAAGGCATGTGCATCTCTTCTATTGAAATGAAAATTTTCCTTCCAACCAAAAAAAAAAAAAGAAGAAGAAGATCTGCAATATATATGTAATGAGATTGGTTGGTATTTCTAAATCAATTTTATCGCCATGAATCGACGAGATCCAATCCGATCCTTGTTTATTAGACTATCAGAGGCCCAATTTCAAAGCCTTAGCGAATGGGCCGAGGCGGGACGGACACGTGGATCTGGCCATCGAATTAATAAAACATCTCTCGCTAGATTCATTAAATGGGCCATAACAACATCGACTTCGGCTTCGGTAAAAAGAAATTAAATGGGCCTCTCTATGATTTTATCATGTCTATTACCTCCCGTTACCATAAATCACCCTCCCCCCAAAAAAAAAGGCTTATATAACGAAATGGTGAGTTGGCAAAATAAAAGTGGAAAGAAGAAGCATCTAAAGAAAGGACAAGAGAACAAGAAAATGGTTTTAAGTCACGACAAAGGCGAGGTGATTCTAATCTTCGAGGACTTTTGCCATTAAATCGAAAAGCAACTCTCAATTGTTCAGATCGAGATTCATCTAATAACGTTCATTGCATTTTAATCCAACAATGAAAGATTTGGAAGGCACAATACCTCCTTGGGGCCATAGACTCACTTGATAGAGGCCTGTCGAGGATGTAGAGGGCCTTTCAAGCACTACCATTTTGGTCTTCTTTTTCTCATACGTTGTCGTGTTCACACGATCAATCTTTAATGCTAGTAAGGAGTGTTAAAGACTAGGAGTATCACTTTGACTTACATGTTACATGTGATGTCATCAGTTGCTCATGGTGATAGGTGATCCTAATCTTCGGGGACCTTTGCCATTAAATCGAAAAGCAACTCTCGATTGTTCAGATCGAGATTCATCGAACGGTTAAGGTTCATTGCATTTTAATCCAACAATGAAAGATTTGGAAGGCGCAATACCTCCTTAAGGCCATAGACTCACTTGATAGAGGCCTGTCGAGGATCTAGAGGGCCTTTCAATCACTACTCACATTAGTCATACCATTTTGGTCTTCTTTTTTCTCACATTTTGTCGTGTTCACACGATCAATCTTTAATGCTAGGGAGGAGTGTTAAAGACTAGGAGTACCACTTTGACTTACATGTTACATGTCATGTCATCGGTTGCTCATGGGGATAATTATTAAAAAATTCCTAAACTTATCATATTGCAGCAAATTCAATTATATCAATTTAGTTATAAATCTTTTGACAATTTATTAATTTAGTCATAAATCTTTCAATTATGTCGATTTAGTTTTAAACCTTTTGAACTATTGTCCATATAGATAATTGGTCGAAAGGATTATATTAATAAATTTTCAAAAGTTGTAGAGCTGAATTGACAAATCGTGAAAAAAGGTTTAAAATGAAATAGGCAAATTGTCAAAGGTTCAAGACTAAATTGGCCGCCGTATATTTTGGATTATTTTCTTGTTGCTCATGATTCATGAGCAGGTAGAGTAAATTGTTAAATCTAGGTATAGGTTTCGACTCCTATACCTGCATGAAAATGGGCAAAAGTCTGAGAGTATGTGTTAGAATAGGAATAGAGTAAAATTGATAAAAAACAAAGGTGACCTGCTATTATTTGTTTGTTGCGCACCGCATTTGCAAATGATACGGTCAAGGTGATGATTAGATGCTCTCAAAAAGCTTTTAGTAGGAAAAAACAACAATCTTTTGAAGAGGGTATACAATACAAATTTCAAAGACGAATTTCTATGTGACTAACAAGTATAAATTTCAGACATCACATGAACGATTAGTAAGAAAGTCATTTTTCAAAATTCATACATATGAATCCACACATCTCGATTGTAAACTATCAAAAAGTTGTTCCATAAGCGGCACAGTACAAATTTTACTTTTTTTCCAATGTTCAACGGTCTCGTTCTAATGTTACCTTTGAAATTTGGATGCCACTTATCGAAACAATCACTATTAGAAATCTTGTAACGTCTTACTCGATCGCACTATGAGTAGGGGTTGCATTGTTGCCGTCTAATAATATTTGGACGTCGCAATGCCATTGGATAAATCTCACTGTGCCTTAACATAAGGACATGTTCTCACAATAACTGCTCAATCGGTACCTGCCACTTCATAAACTAGGGCGACGAGAAAGAAAAAATGCGTCCCTTGTAAAGTGTACGTCATAGTTACCATCATGCATTAAAGGAAATTCAAGACAAACATTTAATTATTAGGCTTTGCTTGTTTCGTGAAAGTTCATCAGATTTGAAAATATTTCCCTAACTTTAATCGTTGTTATCTTTTACAATTCATGCCTATAAATTTTTGTTAATTATGAAAATATTTTCTATTACTTCTTTTCCTAAGAGTTATAAATAATCAACATTAGGAATTTCTTTAGATCATTGATTTTTTGTGAAATTAATGGAGCTTTGCTCTTATGTTATTATATCTGTTACTTAAAAATGAGTTACATTATGGGTTTGTGACCCATTTTGACATGTATGCCCGCCATTTTACAAATTAGGATGATTGCAATGTTACATTAAATTGTTATTGTAGAAAAAGGTTTGATTCTTGCTATGAGTGTTGTGTAAGAGTTTTCCTTTAATGTGGACTAAATTAATTGACATTGTTATTTACCGTTTAACCTTTACCGTTTTACGGGGTTTGGTCGAAGGTGAGATAGAAGGTTTCTTAATTAGTCTAATATGGAGCTGGCTAGTGTGGGCCGAGTTGAGCTTGGCCCGTAAGGAGGGGGACTGGTTGGAAACTCTATAAATAGTGTTGAAGTCTCTCCTCTAACCCTAACCTCATATATCCTCACCTAAGGGACATTATTCTAACGTCAATCGTGAGGGGCCGCCTCATTGAGCCAGTGATACGGAGGGCGACAGAGGAGAAGGATTTGATGTGTGGATAAACCCCTTAATGTGTGGGCAATCCCTTTCCGCTTCTACTTTCAAGAACGAGATCCTAAAACAAGTGCGTTAATCTTCTACTCTTTGGATGTGTGTTCTTGTTCTAATTATGGAGATCTTGGTGTTGCGCAATTTGCGTCCTACATGTTGAGCTTTTATGTTATTTGATCCATTTCGAAACACACAACACAATCCTTGACAAGATATATAGGAAGAGGATTCGGTACCACGTGATTGGCTCCATTTGTTTTTCGGAAAACGAATAGCTTGGACAATAATTCCTCGAAAATGATCACCGGTATTTTTTGAAATAATTTAATCGATGGAAATTATTTTAGTTATTAACAATAATTTATATTTATATATTTTCATAGATGATGAAAATATTTTTCATTTAGTTATCTCTATAAGTGATACAAATCATATTTTTTTAAGAAAATACCTTCTAAATCATTTATTTTTTGCAAGATTATTTATTTTAAATATACATCAGTAAGGAGAAATAGTCAAGATAACAAGTACAAGGAACAGCACGAATGCACTGTAACCCAGCCCACCAGACAAATCTACTGTATCAAGACTTCTTTTAACGCGAAATTAATCGTATTATCAGTACGTTTGCTGCCATACAGTGGCGAAATCTGGATTTTGGGGTCTCAGATTCTTATGGTAAGTACGTGTCTGGAGTGGTCCTTCCTCTCCTGTGCAAACGGCTCGAAAGAGATTTTGACTCCACTGTTGGATTACCTGACATGTTGAATCGATTAATTTTTTTTTTCCCTTGGCAATAAAGTTTTATTACTTGTTACACTCGATGATGATGATTAAATAAAATACCATACCAGCAAAATAAAGAGACGTATTCAGATTAAAATTAAGGTAAGATAAGATAACGTGAGATTTAAAATCCTTCAAATATCTCTGAATCGTAGAAATTCCAATCACATATTTGGTTTAATCCAAGATAGGATTAAAAAATTGTGAAAATTTCAATTGCCCAGCTCAAGCTCTTTAGCAACTCGTTAAACTCGCTCCCTTTAGCTCCTGAGGTTCGTATCCTTTGCGGCCAACTTTGACAAATCCATCACCATCTCCACCTCCAGGCCGTAGTCCTTGGTCAGCTTTACTGCGTTGAAGGGGAATTGGACAACAGTGAAGACAAGCCGCCGGGGAAGGCGGTGGGTCGGCCAATCTAGTAAATGAGGTAGTAGCGGCGAGGCAATGGTGAAGGGTGGCGACGAGGCAGGTGGACACTACGCGCAAACTTGGGTGTCGAGGGGCGGGGAGGAGGTGGACAGACATCTACCGATGGAAGTGGATGGCATTGAGGTAGCGATTAATGAGGGGTACACAACTATGTAGTAGATCATGATGATAGATTCAAATTTTTCTATGGTGATAGTCATGTGACATATAATTTCTCATTTTCACTGTTAGTCTTGTGAACGCGATTGACAATTGCACGGTGATCAGAAATGACAACGATCGACTATCGCGAGGGCGGCTCTTACGTGGTGATCGGCAAAGCAGATGTGACATTTCATTGTTCGAAGATAATTGTTATTTGTTAAATTAGTTTTAATTTTTTTATCTAATCCGAAGGAATTAACATTTGATTAGATATTTTGTTATCTTATATGGGGTTGCCAAACACAACCTTATGGACATAAAATTAGTTAAAAGCCAAGTAGAAGGGACCATTGGCTACATTTTTTAGGTAGAAAACTTGATCATAGAGGCGGACTTATATATATATATATATATAAAATCATGTTGCACTCTGTAACATACCTAATAAGATCGACTTGGATTCGGCTCCCCCACTTGGATCACGTTTTATGCTTTGAGCTCTCCTTGCTAGGCATGCTTTCATTTGGGGCGGTCAGTGTCATGATTCCGTTCTGAAAAAATCATTAGTTCGTACCCTAAAATTTTAAAGGAAGAACATCCTTTTTTAACTTTCAAAATATTGATCCCACATATACGTAAAATAATTTAGTGCGACGAGAATTAGAAAATAAATAGTTCATTTGGTTCCTCACAGACTTTTTTTAGAAAAAATGAAAAATCTCCTAATGTATATATAGAGTTCATCAACGTTGCCGTAGGACACTTGTTAAATGACCAGGACATAGGAAATCCGATGTCTTCAATGCACTGTCTATTTCGTATCCTCTATAATTGATCTTCGGAAGATTAAAACCATGCATAGTACGTCCTGGAAACTCATAATTTTACACAAATAGTAGAATGACAATAAAAATCAGTAGTTCATGCCTGGGGACGACCCAGTACTATCGGAATTTATGTCCCGCTAAAACACTAATTCCATTCCCTTTCCTTTGTCAGTGCGTTTTAAGGCAATTTGGCAAGTTCCTCCGCTTGTGCCCAGGGAATCGATTGTAACTGCCTAAGGATGCGTTTGGTAACGTTTCTGTTAAAAAATTACTTCTGTGAACATAAATTAAAAAAAGTATTTCTGCTCCGGGAAACAATTTTTGAACAAAATAACGTGTTTGGTAAATTTATTCCAGAAATAGAAAAAGAACATAAACACGTTTGGTAAATTTATATTATTTTTGTATTTTTTTAATTTTAAAATATTTTTATTTTATTTTTCCTATTTTCTTTCTTATTTTTCTTATTTTTCTTATTTGTTTTTCCTTTTTTTCTTCTTTTGGCTAGTTGTCGGCCTCGGCCATAGCCGGTGACCGACCGACGAGGGCCGGCAACCTCATCTAGCCACGACGAGGTTGAGCGTGACTATAGCTAGGTGAGGCTGGGCCTCGCCTTGGCTGGGCGAGCTCGGCCTTGCCAGATCTGGGTGAGATCGAGCTCACCTAGGTCGGCGTGAGGCGAGCTCAGCCAAGGCAAGGCCGAGCCTCACCGGGGGCCAGCAACGCTCCGGTGAGGTCGCCGGCTAAAGTAAAAAGAAAGAAAAAAGAGAGAAGAAAATAAATGAGAGAGAAAATCTATTCTTAAAATTTGTTATTGTTTCTGTTTCAAATGCATTTTTAGGAATAAAAAGATAGATTTGGAATAAAAACGCAAACAAATATGTTTATGTTCTTTTTTTTGTTCCTTGGAATAAAAAAATAAAAATTTTATTTGAATACAGAAATAAATAATATTAACAAACAGGGCCTAAGCTTCTTATAATAATGGATATGATATTTCTTGGTTAGGCCGCTGAAAATCATTTAATTGATTGGACTGAAAGGAGTTGGTCAAAGTTTTTTTTTTTTTTTTTTTGGTCAGAGAGTTGGTCAAAGTTTGATCAGAAGAGGATAACCTCTTCAGAAAATCCACATCATTTCACATAACTCAAATCTAATCACTTCCCCCTCCCTCAAAATTTTTTTTTTTGTCAGTTTCCCCCTCCCTAAATTCGGAAGCCTAGAAACATCGTTCACAGCCGTTGCACTCCTAATAAAGGCCATCCCGATTCGTCTCTATGACTAAACGAGATAGAGAGATCAAAATATTTCAACTCATGTTGTCTTGTCTCATTAATACGAGTCTAATTGATTCAATTAAGCAATTTTTTTGCATTTTCCTACTTTTAAAATTTCTAACATTGAGAGCTGAATGAGTCCACAGAGAATAAGATTGTGTGTTTGTTCCTTCTCTTCTCTTCGATTTCACTTAGGTTTTTACCCCCCTCTTTCCCCGAATTTGCTTTTCGCCACCTACCTTCTTCCAAAGTCGACTGTTTTTATTTTCCGTGTCATTGTCAATGGATAGGTGTCTCGTAAAAGACGTGGGTCAAATCAAATGAATTATGTGAGTCTGTGCATTTCTATAAAAATTGCGAGTCCCACGAGGCAAAATTGTAGCGATCTGGAAGTGAAATTTCGGACTCTTTTTCTATGATTTGGTAAAATTCAATAAATGATAGTAAATTTGCCAACTGTGCCATCAATAAATGGTGGGAAATTTTATGATCGGTTATGTTTTAATAAGTACCAACTTAATTACATTTAAACCTTGCTAATAATTGTGTTATTGTGATAAGGCTATTGTGACTATTCGAAATTTTACCCGACTCATGTCGAAATTATCAATTCCATATTTATCAACTTATATACGGGTGGCGCAGTTGGCTTTGGGCCTCCTCCCCCTCACGAAGGGGAGGGGTTCGAAACCCCAGCGCGTCGCAGGGTGACTTACCTGGTGGCACGTGTGTGGTGGCTAGCACATGTCGCCCCCCGGTGGTTTACTCGATTCCGGCCGTGCGGGGTTCCCGGGTCACAAAAAAAAAAAAAAAAAAAAAAAAACTTATATCATAATTGAATTTTCACTATCGTTATTGAAGTTTGATAGTGTTTTTTATTTGCAACTATTGTAAATATCTAAAAACTTACCAATTCTCATTTGATATTATCAATGTCCATAGTGGACCAGCGTAGATGCTACCAACCTAGCTATTAATTTTACTATGGCCACCAGTGAAGAAATGATTCAATCAGTTCTGAACATATTGTATGGATGTTAATTCAATTCTAAACATTTTAATTTTGTCAATATAATCATAAACTTTTACACAAAATTCTAGTATAATCAGTCGGGTCAGTTTTTGTTGAAAATCGCTAACGTGGCGGTGCATCCTATGGGACAGCCGACGATGACCGGACCGTCATATTAGCGATTTCCATGCAATAATTGTTTTTCTTGCATCCTTCACAAAGTGAGCAACTACCTATACTAAGTAATTGGAAAACTATACTTCCAATCAAAGGAGAATCAATTATGTAACTCTTATAATCTCATAATTATTTCTATTTGCAACGAATTGTCATATTTATGCACTTTCTAATTGTTATTTAGGGTATGATTTAGGAAAGTAAACGTAGCCGATATGCAATCAGGAATAAAGGCACCGAAGTTGTGTGGCGCTGGCTTGTCCGATTTTCATCTAACAGGCCCAGACCTTGTTCTATTTTCTGGCTAGCCATTGATTGATTGCCTACCTTAGAATGAATTGGCAGAGATGATCTGGACCTGGTGTCTCTTTCTCGTGCTTATTCTGTCAGCAGTGGAGAGAAACTCGCTCTCACTTCTTCTTTGAACATCACTCTTCTGCTCAAGTATGGTGCGAAGTCATGCTCTGTCAGTAGGATTTCTGGAAATTGGCGAGTTGATCTTCCTTGGATTCTGCAAGTAGGGAGAAGGGCAAGGAGCTGCGGAAAGCATCGGCGAAGTCCCTTCGGAGTGCTTGCATAATGCTTTGCTTCATCATTAAGTTGCTGCATCTGTGGAGGAGAAGACCCTTCGCTTCGATTAGATTACCCAGAAAGCATCGTCTCGAGGGCTGTTGCCAGCAAGAAGAGAGTGGGTTGCATCAGATCTCCATAGGGGGTCTGTTTTCTGATCCGAATGTTCGTCTCCGAATGTTCAAGTCCTTCCTATATGGAGTGCTTGCTTGTTGTTTATGTCTTCGTTTTAAGTTGCAGATTGCTGCATGCTTAGGGTTTGTAACAACGTTTCGTTAGATTGCTATGTCGGACTCACCCATCTTCAAAAGTATGCGATTCAACAACTTACTTATACCAAACAACGAAAATGCCATGCTAACGACTAAAAATGAGTTATAACGTGAAAACGTGACATTTTCAAATATCATTAGAATTGACTTGTTTATACATTTATGTTGTGCAACATGCGAAGTCACCCCGTAGAAAATAAAGGGGAAACCAAACCGGGCTAAGCCGGGTGAAGGACGCGTAAAAATCAATTCATGCAGGTAAAAATCGCCCGTAAAATAAAAAAAGTACTCCCTTCTTGCACTCCAGCTATTGCGAGTTCACTCTTCACGCGGCAAAAGGACAGAGACCCAACGCTCTCTCTGAGAGAGAGAGAGAGAGGGGGGAATGGGGTTTGACTTTGATTTTTATTACCGGACCATCGAAACGCTCGCCCGGCCATCGAGGGAGCGCCACGTGTGACGAAACGGCGACCAGTGGATTAATTGTGCGTGGATCGGTTTCGCTTCGTCAAAGCGAAACGAGAGAGAGAGACGAAACGAGAGAGAGAGAGAGAGAGAGAGAGGAAAAGGCCATAAATGATGACTCAACCCCACCCATTTATTGCGTCAACACGAAGACGAACCCCACCCTCTCCCTCCCTCCCCCTCTCTGTACACTGTTTCTGCTGAATTTTAGTGCCCAAGCAGCAAACAAAGACCGAAGAGGAAGAGGAGGAAGAAAAGGGTAAATATGTTTCCTCTCTTTCTCTTCAAGTTACAGTCTATCTCTCTCTCTCCCTGCGTTTCGGAATGCACACCGACACTTGCTGTGCCCATGGTGCGCTTACGTTCTTACTCGAAAAGAAGGGAAAATGATATTTTTCTCTGGTTTTGCCTCTTTTTTTTTTTTCTTTTTCCCTTCGTTTTCTTATCCTTCTCGTTTTCTTCCTTGTAAAGTGCACTTGAAAGGTATGGTGGTTTCGGGACTCGGCCATCGGACTTGAAGCTCTTCGCGATCTTTCGTGTTCTGGGTTTTGACTCGAACGCGGAAACCCAGCGTCCCAGGTATGGAAAGTAATTATGATTTCGAACCTCATCTTTCCAGGGGATTAATGCGGGACAAGAAAAGGAGAGATGCACTGTCTTCTTCTTCTTTGCATTTTGCACCAACTGTTTCAGCTTCCTAATTTTCTCCTCTTTTTGCTGGAAAATACTCATGAATATGAATACCCATTTCTCAGTTTAACCTAGCTCCACGAAAGGGGTGTTCTTTTGCCCTCCTTATCCTTCGCTCAGCGGGCTCTCGATCTCTCTGCATTTTTGTGTACAGGGGATGTCCAGTTGAATAGAAAGAGGAAAGAGGACTCCGAAGGGTTTTGAACACAGCGCTTCTCTATTCTTGGTGTGTATTTACGTTTGGGAGGGAACAAGAAAAATCAAGAGAGAGCAAAGATGTTTGGAGATTGCCAGGTGATGTCATCCATGGGAGGGACTGGTATTTCCGCCGAGTCCCTCTTCTCGTCGCCCATCCGAAACCCTAACTTTGACTTCATGTCGAGCTTGCCCTTCAACGCCTTCGCTCCGGTCATTCCTGTCAGTTTAAAACTCTCTCTCTCTCCCCCCGCACCTCGGAAATATATGTAGCGGTTCTAAAAGCCGACTAGTACTTTCGTCGCTGACACGTTGCGCTACTCATTTTCGATCTTTTGTAGAAAGAAGAGTTTAATGGAATGCTGGGAGGGAGCAGCAACAGCAAGGAGGAGATGGTGGACAGTGGAGGGTCGGGGAGTGAGCATTTCTTGGAAGAGAAGTCGTCGGCGAACGAGCTATTAGATCAAGACGGCGGCGATCAAGATCAGCCTCCTAACAAGAAGAAGCGTTACCATCGACACACCGCTCGTCAGATCCAAGAAATGGAAGCGTACGACTTTTTTCTTTTTTATTTTAAGACGTATACGCGCTACACATGCCCCCCCTCTCTCTCTCTCTCTCTCGCGCATGCAAAAGGTCATGTACCCCTTTTCAGATCACTTTTTGGCTCCATTTTCCGACTCGTTTCTTCCTCAAAGTCAAAATTTTCATGCATGTAGCTAGTTTATTACAAGTACATATGCTTGTCATCTCATGTTACTTCTTGCATTCAAATATTCTAAGCAAATTATTTGTGCTTTATTTAGAACCTGCACGTTTCGCCCATCCCCTAAGATTTCGGAGATCTTGAATATTTTTCTCTTCCTCACTTTTGCAATTTTTTTTGGATAAGATCATTATTGTTGTATAAAGTGTTTTTTCCCCTTTTTAAAATGTGTTACAGATTGTTTAAGGAATGTCCTCATCCGGACGACAAGCAGAGGATGAGGCTGAGCCAGGAGCTCGGGCTCAAGCCTCGCCAGGTCAAGTTCTGGTTCCAAAACCGGCGAACCCAAATGAAGGTTTGTGCGCGTGTTTCTGTCTGTGTCTGTGGGAGCTTCTCTGGCTGATATATATGTGCGATCTTTCTCTTCCCTCTTGAAGTTTCAAAACCCTAACTGATAATGCGACCGGGTCATTATGAGCCATTATTGAGCTTGCTCTCACTATGTTGCGTAGCTCGTAGAAGCAAGGAAAAAAGAACAATCCTTTCGATGACGGGTTCATTATTTGTAGTCCTCTTCCCCCCAACATACTACAACGCATACACCACAATAAATGTTAGCTGCTGCTGCAATAAAAACCCAACCTGTACAGAGTAAATGCTTTGTCAACTTCTAGGGTTCCTGGGAGAAAAAGATGTTGTCTAATGTTGCTAACATTGTATCACGAGCCAATGGAGTGTTCCTAGCTTTATACAATTGGCTGATGTATAGTTATGGTTCTAAAAAGCAACATTAGCTTGGTGATGTATGGGCCCGTAGTCTGTAACTAAACATAGCCGCGAAATACATGATCATGCACTGTCTCTCCCTCTCTGCTTGGGGGCATTGTGTTGAAGTGCATTCCCTCTATATATGGATACTTAACTTCGCTTCAGTCAATTACTGCTCTTTAGCGAGTTTTCTTTTTGGATGACAATGTGTAGGCACAACAAGACCGAGCTGATAACGTGATACTGAGGGCCGAGAACGATAATCTGAAGAGTGAGAATTACAGGCTTCAAGCGGCCTTGCGCAACATAGTGTGTCCTAATTGTGGAGGCCCAGGGATGCTGGGAGAGATGGGCTTTGATGAGCAGCAGCTTCGCATCGAAAATGCTCGACTAAAGGAGGAGGTAACATTATTGCTTAGCTGGCAATTGGCATACTTATGAACATAAGAGTTGCCTCATGACTTCTACAATCCTAAGGGGAATATATGTTAATGATGCCTTCTTTTTCATTTTGAAAATCAATGGCAACAGTTGGAACGCGTGTGCTGTCTAGCTTCACGGTACAGTGGCCAACAAATACAATCAATTCCAGTGCTGCCGCCACTGTCTCTTTTACCGCCATCACTCGACTTGGAGATGACCATCTACCCACCGAGGCACTTTCCGGAAGCCATGTCCTCTTGCTCAGACATCATGCCCATGCCTTTGTTGCCGCAAGACACTCCACACCACTTGGCCGATGGCCTCATACTCATGGAAGATGAAAAAGCACTTGCCCTAGAGCTCGCCATGTCCTCCATGGAGGAACTCTCGAAAATGTGCCTCGCGACCGAGCCCCTTTGGGTCCAGAGCAGCGAGAGCGGAAAGGTAGTGCTCAATTTCGAGGTGCATGCGCGGTTGTTCCCATGGCCATTGAACAATAATCTCAAGCAAAACTCGGACGAGCTTAGCAAAGAAGCTAGTAGAGACAGTGCTGTTGTTATCATGAATAGCATTACTCTGGTTAATGCGTTCATGGATGCTGTAAGTCTTATTTGCTGTATAATATTTTTGAACTGTACATGTACGTGGTGTTTTGTTACGGTTACATTCTCATGGATTATAATGCCTTGTCTATTCACGCTATATCGTTGTTAAACTTCTTAATCTTGAAAGTTGAAACAATAATGTATCTTTTTGCCAGAGCAAGTGGATGGACTTGTTTCCCACCATTGTTTCTAGGGCAAAAAATATTCAAGTCATAGCATCAGGCGTCTCAGGTCATGCAAGTGGCTCTCTTCACCTGGTAATTGACTATTTTAACTAACTTCTTTTCCCTTTGCCATACCTTGCACATTAGGTAATTACACCAAGATTTATTTCCTTCCATTTCATCATGTTTAATTTGGACAAACTTCAATGAAAAAGTTTTCATCCTGAAATATTTCAAGGAATTGAATTCTGAATTGTATAAATCACATGTATTACTGTATCATTCACCGACAAAATCTTGAGCTTTCAATGTGCACAATTGATTTTGTCTGTGTATCGCTTTTGTTATGTTAAAAGAACTGCATTTTTTTCTTTTGGTCGATTAGATGTATGCAGAATTGCAAGTTCTTTCACCGATGGTACCGACACGAGAGACATACTTCCTTCGTTATTGCCAACAAAATGTGGATGAGGGAAGTTGGGCGATTGTTGATTTTCCCATGGACGGCCTTCACAACAATCTCGCTCCACCACCTTCTTTGCCCAGATACATCAGACGACCTTCCGGTTGCGTCATTCAAGACATGCCTAATGGCTACTCAAGGGTAAGTCCTACCTAACAGCTATACATCTGTACACATACTCCTATTGATTATTATTGTTAAAATGACCGTCAATGCCAATATAGCACAATCAGAAGTTCGCATCTAGATTATAATTACATAAGGATCTGAAGATTGAGCAACATAGTTGGTGATTGATATGGTTCGTTTTGTTCAGGTGACCTGGGTCGAGCATGCAGAGATTGAGGAGAAAGTGGGGCACCCACTGTTTAGTCAGTTTGTGAAGTGCGGCATGGCATTTGGAGCACATCGGTGGTTGGCGGTCTTGCAAAGACAGTGTGAGAGGGTCGCCAGCCTCATGGCCAGAAACATATCCGATCTCGGAGGTTCTTTAAATTTATCTTCATCTTATGATAAACTTGAAGCATTTTTTATCTTCATACATATCAGTAGGATCTCGATAAGAGAATATTAAGTGTTCATCCTGGTTAAGTCCCCCAAAGGCAAGATCATTTTCCAAGACATACGATGAGACAGGAATGAAGGGAAAAGTAAAGAATCTGGATTCTGTAACCTAAGTTTTGTAGTAAGCCTGCCATGAACTTTGGGATGGGATTGGCTAATTTCATGTGTTCCGTCGATGACCTCTCTTATTAAGAGAATTTGATTAGGAAACTTGAGTGTGAAATTAGGTGGAAAAATCTGAATTCGCAAATGTTAACGATGCTGGCTATTTTGGATCGATGTAGTGATACCATCTCCGGAGGCAAGGAAGAACCTGATGAGGTTGGCTCAGAGGATGGTAAGGACATTCAGCACCAACATCAGCACCTCTGGTGGCCAATCATGGACGGCGCTATCAGACTCCTCCGACAACACCATCCGCATCACCACCAGGAAAATCACCGAGCCCGGTCAGCCCAACGGCGTTGTCCTCGCCGCTGTATCCACAACCTGGCTTCCCTACCCCCACCACCATGTCTTCGAACTCCTGAAGGACGAGCGCCGCCGATCTCAGGTCCTTTATTTTGATTAAATCACTTATGCTTTCGTTTTCGACGCATATTTTATATAAACTTAATTGCAATTGCGAGCATACCATAATTGTGACTGACTCCTAATTGGCTTTGTGGCATTTCAGCTAGATGTGCTTTCAAATGGGAATTCTTTGCAAGAGGTGGCTCACATTGCGAATGGTTCTCACCCTGGAAATTGCATCTCTCTCCTTCGCATCAATGTGAGCAACACTATCAATTAATTACAAGTTTTTTTACTGGCATTCGGCTGTCGAATCATTTATATTTAACGTCTTTCGTAACACATACACAAATATTTAGTTAGGCGTTCATGTTATAGCTATTTTAAGTTTTAGATCATATGAATTCACAAGTTCTTTTCACAAAGGGGCATGATAATATCCAACTATGCAATGCAGGTGGCGAGCAATTCGTCGCAACATGTGGAGCTAATGCTTCAGGAGAGCTGCACCGACACCTCCGGTAGCCTCGTCGTCTACTCCACCATCGACGTTGACTCCATCCAGCTCGCGATGAATGGCGAGGACCCTTCCCACCTCCCTCTCCTCCCTATCGGCTTCTCCATCGTCCCCTTCGGGTCTGAGTCACCCGGATCTGACTCCGGCACCAATGACTACCTGGGGCTCGACGCTTGCCCTCAAGGCGACGGTTGCCTCCTGACAGTGGGGCTCCAAGTCCTCGCCAGCACAATCCCGACAGCCAAGCTCAGTCTCTCCAGCGTGAACGCCATCAACAACCACCTCTGCACGGCGGTCCACCAAATCACCGCTGCCCTCGCCAGTAGCTCCAGCAACGGCAATTCTCCCCCAGCCCCTGGCAATGTCCCCGAGCTGGCGGTGGGTCCGTGCCCCGACCCTACCGATGCTGAGCAAATCAGTGCTTAGCTAATTATCGCAGAATTACACCCCCAAAAAGGATTAGTCCTTTAGCATGAAGGGGGTTCGGGGAATGAAGAGAGGGGGGGACATCATGGGTAAACTACTCGGGGCAAGAAGCTAAGGTAAGTAAGAAGAACGAGATCAGAAGGGTGGTCAAGCAGGGAAGGTTCATCTTCATTTTGTTGGTTTCTTTTTTGGAGAGACTAATGTTGTTGTTGTTGAACTTAGGTGGGGGGGTGGGTTTGAATTTTTCATTCCATTTCGTTCTTTTTAGGGGGCAGATTTCAGTTAGGAACTATGGTGTGTAGCAACAGCAGCAGCAGCTGCTGCTGCTGGAGTAGTAGGGGACAAAACCTTTGAAAACAATGGGTGGTAAGGAGGAGTCAAGAGCGCACCAGAGATTGACCCCCGTCGCTTTGCTCCGCCGCGGTGAGGTGGGTGGGGGATTGAATGCCCCCCCCTCTTGGGCCTCCTCGCCGGTCGAGCAAAGTGGGGGGGTGGTTGGTTCGGGAATTGACTCCTGTCGGCCCATTCTGGCTTTTCGTGCTTTCAATTCAACGCAAATTCAATGCTTTCTGAACTCGTGTTTTCTCCGTTCCCTCCCTCAACGCTAGGACCTCCTCCTCTGCTTCTTGACGAAGAGTGTATAGATCATTTTACGTGACCAGATGAATGCGCACGTAAACCCCGCGATCGATCCCAGGTCGAGGGCGTGTAACACTTAGCATGGCCACGTGAGTTCGAGTTTCCGGTCGGTATACGATTGAGGGAATGCGCTTGGCATTTCGGGCCTGGACTCGTCGGATCTTTGCAGTGGATTCTCTCTCTTTTTTCTATCAAATATTTTTTCAGGCCTGAGCCCACAGCTTTTGTAATTTTCTCGAGCGTCGAAGAATCACGATCGCAGTGAGGTCCCCACGGGACGCGATTGGTGGAGACGAAGATGACGAGGGCGTCAAGCAAATGTTCAGTGGCGAACCCGTGACGAGGTTCGCGCGTTCTGCCGAGTGATTTTTTCTTCCAACGTAAAATAAAATCTGCAATGTCCCTCGCTCCACGCAGTCAACGACGTGGAGCCCGAGCTTCTGCACCGGGCCGGAAGGGCCGGGTCCTGCAATCCCCTTCCGCCCGCTCTGGACGGTCCTCGTCGGCTTCTGTGAATCGAAACATTCGCCATCTAAACGAAACAAGTACATGCTCGTTTAGGCTTTTGTCACGCTAATCCTCGGATTACCCAATCATTAATGTCGATCCAGGTTTCCAACTTCAAATTTTCGCAAGGGATGCCTAGGAAATTTTGACGACTTTTGACAACTGCAACATCCCTTCCAGAAGGAAACCACACCGGGAAGAAAACTCCAGTTGCCATCGAATCGAATCGAATCGAATCCTTCCGTTCTGCCAATCGTTCTACAGCACGTGCGCTCAATCGAATCTGCGTATAGGGGCGGATTGACCGGGTCTAAAAGAGGCTATAAAAGGTCGCAATTTGGACTCGTTCAAAAAGGCCGAAAGAGAGAGGAAGAAGAGGGGAGAAGATGACGTTGAAATTCAACCGGTTGAAGTCTCCGGTCTTCGCCTAACCCCACCTCCACCACCGTCGTTATTTAATACGTCCGGTCAAAGCACGACCAGAGCGAAACAACCCCTCCTTTCTCGTCGTCTTCCGGCACCACTCAGCACTTCTAAACGAAATTTCATTTTATTTTATTCCATTTCGACACGACGACGGACCCGACTCGTTCCGTGAAGAGCAAGGGAAAATCACGAGGACGACTTCCCGGTTTCAGCCCCGACTCGTGCCTAGACGTTGGCGGTTACCCTTCCATTCTGGGGAAATCCCATGTGAACCGGGGGGCGCCAACAGGTTGACCAGGATCGGGATCTAGGACAGATCCCAACTAGAATGCTACCAATCTAACGGCAATGTCAGAACCCATGATGCATCTCGAGTTGGAGAGCAACTCCTCCAGAGACCACCAACTCGTCATCTAACCCAATCGAAACCCAAGGTTCGGAATCACCCAGCTGGTTTCGGCGTTGTTGCGTTCTCAACTTTCCTCGTAAAATTAGATTTTAGTGAAGGTTAAAAGTTTCATTCACTAACGTTTCCGTTCTTGGGAATAATTTTTATTCATAAATAATTCGCTTTTTTTTTCGTCTCTTCTTTCAATAACAAAGAAGTAGTTGTCTTTTTCCAGTTTTGGGGAGTAAAAGAACAGAAAAATAGAAAAAGGGGATGATTTTAAGTGGGGGTAAACATATTCCACACAAGTTTCACCTAAAACCTAACAGTTTTCTAGAATTTAAAACTTATCTTACATGTTTTAAAACCTCAAACCCACCATATCGTAGTTTTTAGGATTAGGTTTATGAGGTTTCCGATTCTGCTTACCTATAAAATGAAATTTACGTGTGAAAATAGATATTTTAATTTTTGAAACTTAGAACTTATTATATACATCTCGTAATTTGAAACCGAATAAGTTCCCATTAGTTTGACTATTCGGTTTCATACGTGGAGAACAACGCAAGGTATAATAACTAGAAGAGCCTGGAAACCTGAAAAGTGAGACACCACCGCAATGCAACATCGAATATAGTATGCGGCAAAAGGGGACTGCCAATTGGAAGGCGGATGCGTGGTTTTCGACCATCCGCGCGGGGGGCGCTAGAAGACGGGCCGCGCTGACGTGTCACGGAATCCCGAGATGCAATTCCCCTTTCTCGCAATATGAACATAGAGGGAAAAAAAAAGGGGGATAAAGTTTCGAAATTAAAGAATGGAAAGATTTTCGACAGGCGAAAGCGACAGGAAAATGAAGATACCAAATCTTTTTCATGCGGTGTGTACACACATCCACGCTGTAATGGGAATTATCCTTTTATTTTATTTTATTTTATTTTATTTTATATTTAGCGCAGCACTTTTGGGGGCGACCAGCTGGCCTCTTCTAAGTAGCAAACAAACAAAAAAAATCAAAAAACGGGGGTGAATCTTTTATAGTCAGGCATTAGGCACAGGATGAATGATGGTACGATATAAATCAAAAAACGGGGGTGAATCTTTTATAGTCAGGCATTAGGCACAGGATGAATGATGGTACGATATATACCTTCAGGGCGTCAAAACGTGGTGACTTCTTCGCCAACCCACTGGAGATTTGATATTTTTATTTTTTATTATTTCCCCATCATTTTTTTTTTGTTTCGTAATTTATTTTAATGATTATTTCTTTTGAGGGGGAGGTGTTCTTTTTTATATTTCGGCTACCGGCAAATTCGAGTGGAGAAGTTGGTCGCGGCTCTTTGTAATTTTCCCACTGCTCTTTCCCTCTTCTTTTCTTTCTTCTTTTTTTTCTGTCGTCGGCAGGATGACGTGGCGGCTTCCTCGGCCACGAACTCCTCTTCCACCCTCCTCCTCCTCCTCCCGTTTCCCTGGGCAAACGACGGCTTTCCGTTCAAAGATGCGCATGTGAACTGGAGGAGAAGGAGCGATGGCGATGGCGATGGCGATGGCGAATCGTCCGCTTTGCTTTTTCTCTTTAGGTCTTCGTGAGGTGGAGACGGAAACAAGAAAAGGGTCAACCAATGGGGCATGGTGAGCAACTTCTTCTTGGAAAAAGTTGTAAGTGGCAAGGATTCAAAGGATTTCGGGTCTCATGGCGGCTGACGAAACTCGAGCCTATAGGTCGAAAGAGTGGCTGAAGATCGTTCCGTGTTCTTTCCTCTCTAACCGTGTGGAAAGGGGCAATCGGCATGGACGGTCCATTTTTAGCCTTGTTTTCACCATCATGATCAAATATTTGATTTAAACTGTAGTTATTACCCTAATGACGAAGAGGTTACGATGATGGGTTAGTGAATTCATCGTGCCATGGGATGGCCAATCCGAAATGTCGTGCACGTGGTTGAATTGACTAGACATTGAATTTTCCCAATAAGGAGAAATAAGTTATGTTCATGAACTTCTTTTCCACTCTAATCCTGAAAAGTTGTGTGATTTAAAATAAACTTATGCAGTTTGGGAATGAGGGCTTTGATTGATAAGATAAAAAAAGAATCCACTTCCTCCCTATATGCCTATATCCACGAC
This sequence comes from Eucalyptus erythrocorys, assembly GCA_014182555.1. Lineage (NCBI taxonomy): Eukaryota > Viridiplantae > Streptophyta > Magnoliopsida > Myrtales > Myrtaceae > Eucalyptus > Eucalyptus erythrocorys. The sequence continues at coordinate 17,199,148 of CM024602.1, forward strand.
AGGACATGCCACGAGAATCACACCCTGCAAAGGTTGGACAAAAGGGGGGTCGGGGCATCCCCTTTCGTGATTCTCGTTTGGAGGCAGCACATCGTCATCTCCAATTCCATTCCCTCGTCGTGCTGCAAACCAATCGAGACTTCCCGAGGCGGAGAACCGACGCGCGTCCGCCCGCCCTTTTCCTCATTAAATATGCATATATTTGATTTGAGCAGATACACTTTTTACCTTTCGAGCTTGCGAAAGCTTGGAGCAAAATGGCGGGCGGCGGCTAAGGTCAAAGGTTACCCTACTTTCGGTAAGATTCTAAATTTGCGGACCGGCCTTTCCCGTCGGACGGTGTGAATTCGAGAGAGTTGTCGATTTCTCTCTCGCAATTCCAGCTTTTGCCGAAACTCGTACACGTATGCAAACAGCTCGCGTCCCGGATTGGGATTCGCTGAACTTGGTACCTTGTGAAAACGAAACGAGCCGACGCCCCTCGCAGCCTTTCTTTTCGAGCACGTGCTACTTGTTCTGGTTACGTAATTGAATTATTTTTGACTAATTATATTTATCTTCTTCCCCCACGAAAATTTGAAGTGGCACGCAATAGTATTGAATGTTTTTTTTTTTTCTTTCCTTAGAAGGGCTTTTCTCTATTGATGAGTCATCACCTCGTCAGGGTGCTTCTATGTCGTCTGTCTTGATATAATTACAGGCACTGTTTATACGACGGTTCAAATCTCATATTGAAATGTGAAATTTCTATAATTGTCGGTAATTTTCTCTTATAGGGGCGAGAGGGGCAGTTTGAATGTTGTATTGAGACCCGGAATTTTTGTATAGAAACAATTTTGTTGGATCGCTCAATATATGAAATTTCTACATTTTTTTCTTGATATAATTACGGGCATTTTGTACGATAGTTCGAATCTTGTATGAGAATCCAAAATTTATATAATTACATGCACTTTTCTTCATCGAGGTGATATCATAATCGCGTTTGTTCAATTGATTGACTCTGTCTTACTTCTTTATTATTAAAACCAAGAGACATAGGATCAAACTCGATCTTGATTCCACTATCGGCTAATCGTTCTGACTAGCCTAACGTGCTGAAAAAAAAGCGATGTAAATCCCAAAGTTCATGTACGGGGCAAGGAAGACAACTCAAACCCTGTATCGAAATTCAAAATTTTATATAAAAATAATTCCCGTTGGATTATAGATAAGTGAAGAATAAACGAATATTTGATCGCATATCGCGAGTTAAAATACGTGCGTGTCACAATAATATAAATTTGCATTAATTCTTTGGTTTGTTAAACGCCTAATAATTGGGTTACCAAACAATTAGGAAATATGAGTAGAAGCATATAAGCATACGCAACCCAATCATTAAATCTCATGTGAGCACATGCGTTAAGTCAACGTCCCGATTTAATCAAACGGTCTATTCATTAGTCACCATAATTCCCCCCGACTAATCAGGAACAAAAACAAGATTCCTTTGTCTTTTAATCAAGGTGATGAATTGACTTATGAGACATGACAAGAAGAGCTCCCGTGATCCATTATATCATTTTTGTATAATCCTGAGCTCTAATCATTTAAAGAGAAAATCATCTTAAAATAATTACTTATATCGCTCGAAATGATTACCCAATGAAAATACAAGCATGGCCATCCCACTTTAGGGACGGTGCCCGTCTTTGAATCTCAGCCGCAGTCGTAGTCGGTCTGCCGGGATGTACGAACCTTGTTGCCGACGTGATGTGCAGTACACAACTACACGCTCTTTCATATAATGTGTAGGGGCAACTCATGTAAAAAGTCAACGAGGAGTGCATCCCCGTTGAAAAGGCAGTAACTGTCTCCATGTGGTCGAGCTATGTTTTGCTTTTTCTTTTTCTCTTGTTTTTTGAGTTTCTTTTAGAGATAATTTATTTGAGTCGTTGACTTCATATTTGAATTATACGGCCTCGATAAGTAAATAAAAAATATATGGGAAATTTTGCTCTGGTGCAATGCCATGTAGTTCGAAAAAATAGAGGCGTTATTCAATTGTTTTATATATCACAATTAATGCGAGAGCCATCAGAACCTTCCAAATTCATTTTTTTAAATAGCTTGAATTAATGTTTAGTTTTAATATCTAATTTTATGCTTAGTTTTTAAATTCAATTTCGATGGATGGATAAAAGAATATTCGGCTGGTCTCGAAGCCACCTGGCTCAGGTTAATTGGCATCCACGGCACTGAAATCATCACATGGAAAAAGAGCCACGAACAGGGGATTGTATTAAGAACAATCATCAAAGTTAGAGGCGGAAGTTTACCTAGTTCTTGTCTACAAAGACGCCCCCGAATCATTGTGTTCCTACCTAAATCCCTAGCCAGGAATATGTTGTCCTCATGCATCAATTATAAATCAGGAAAAAACTTCAAAAGCATCCTCACTTTTGGCTCCACGAATCAAACCCCGTCCTACTTAAAGAACCTTCATTACTTTTGAGATTTCATTTCTAATTGAATCCAATGTCGGTCACGATTTCATATCACCACGGCATTGAGCTCGATGCCATAATTGAGTTCGATGTTTGAGCCGAAACCTCCTAGATATGATTGAGCTCAAGGCTCACCATCCTTGATCCAAGCTTGGCATAAAAGGGAGAGGAGAGAGGCACCGATTGAGAGCGACCAACGTTGGCATGCAAGGGTATCGCCACTGTCGATGATAAAGTCAAAGTGAACAATGCTTGGTATTCCAAGTCCTTTTCAAGTGGGGGTTGCTCTTATGAAAACTCAAATTGCAGGAGTTCCAAAAGCGATAAGCCTATTTAATGTGGGGTGTCGGAAATTTCGCGAAGCATTCACAAAATAATTTCCCGAGATTAATGAGACCCCTTTCTTTTGTGGGGGGAAGGGGGATCATTAATTAAAGAGCTCAAAGATAACTTAATTATAGAAACCTGTCCACATGTCCAGCACCCCGGGGAGACCACGTTTCCTGATCAAGACATCACTGGAGCACCTGGCTTAGAAAATTTCGTTTTCCAGGATCACCAACTCCCTCTCCCCTCCCTCTTTTTACTTATAGAAACACTAATCATCGAAGCTGTCGTTTCGGAGGCCTGCTGATTGGTGGGGGATTATTATAAATGTCACGGCTTTGATCCGTGAAGGGAAATGATTGTGTCCCTCGCGAAAAAGGGGCGTTGGACATATGTGCGGGATAGCTACTCCTCAGCAGATTCCCCGAAGGGCTTAGTTGTATTTTTATGCGGACAGGATGGCAGCATAAGGGGATTGGATAAGGAGGGGGGTTTTAGTGACATGATTGAATTGTTAAATAGAGCAAAATGGGTTAGGTGGCTCGAGGGTTTTCAGATTGGAGGGGAGCAGCGATGTGCTGTAAAGCCTTGTTCGACTCGTGCGTTTGGCAATACGCGTTCGGAAGTCGGGCTACCTAAAAAACACCACATGGGATTATATGGAGATGGTCGAAAAGCCATCATAAGTATGGAGGTGTTACAACCGGCAACGCCTCTTTTCACAGCCGAAACCGTTGGAAGAAAGTTGGACCAACCCAACACTTTATCCGGTAGAGATAAAGAGATGCACTAGTTTTAGGAAGTTTGGTATTTTCAAGAAAAAGTTCTCCCACGTTACAATTATATTGTCTTGTCTATACGAGTATTGACTAAATCGTTCTCTTTCAAAGTCTACCCAATATGAATACCATTGACCTCATGAGGAGGAAAATATCATAATAAATTAAACACGGCAGAAATTGTCGCCGTGATAGATGTAATTATTGCAATGTATGCCTATATACGTAGCACTTACTACCGAAAAAATTGATTGCTAGACTAATATACTACAAAGTCAATGGAAAAAGTAGTTGTAGTGGAGTAGCATGTAGGTAAGCACTTGCAAGAATTATGGAAATCGCATGATCTATTCATGTCATTACATTGGCCAGCAAATGACACTCGTGACACCACTCGACTCTCATATATTTTTTTGTTCATTTTATCCAATCAAATTGACGCATTGCTTTTTTTTTTCGCTATTTCTGTCGAAATCAATAGCTCTCATTTTCTTCAATTGGTCCAATCCAAGAGACAACCCGCTTTTTGCCCCGCATGAGGGGCACCACGCTGGTCAACCCCCATTCCCATGATCGTCACCGCATGCCCCATTTGCCGGTCCATACATCATCCCCAAAGACAAAAACCATAAAAAAATAAAATAAAATCCTGCGCCACAATATTGTCATGATAAGATCAGCCTATAGAAACGACACAAGCGGATATTCTTTTAGCGCTAAATGCGACTTATATGAATACTCGATCGGATGCATCGTATAGTAAGAAAAATGTTTCAAAATGCTCATCCATTTTTTTTTTTTGGAGGATCAAAATACGCATTGATTAGTCAAATAAATGAGGATTAATATTACAAAAATTCCAAACTAGTACATCTTTAATAAATTTATCATAAATTAATTATTTGACCATAAAAAATCCAAAATTAATATGTTTGTTACAAATTTACTTTAAAATTAATTTTTTGATAAAAAAAATTTCAAACTGATATACTCGTGATAAGTGTTATAAAAAACTTAATATTAGTACACTTATGATAAATTTACTTTAAAATAATTTTTGGCCACAAAAATTATACTCATGACAAGTTTGCCACAAACTAATTTTTCATCATTGAAATTCTTACTGACCAAAAAAAAAAAAAATCATTGAAATTCTGGAACTAATACATTTATGATGCTAATTTTCATTGAATTAGATTAATATTACAAAATCCACAAAATTGGTATGAAAAGTAAAACTCGAGAATAATATATCTGTTAATTGTCACGTGTCAGTCAACTTAGTAATTTCATGGTAGAATATAATGGAGTCTAAGAGATTGTAAACTTATCATAGGTATACTAATTTCGTGGTCTTTTATGATTAAAAGTAAATTAATGATAAATTTATAATATATTCATTTTAAATTTATAGTCCGCGCCAATTTGGGCAATAAGTTTGGGCACGAGCTGGGACAGCGAACGCTACGGTAAAGTGGGAGGGTCCCTTCTAACCTTGGGTTGCCTTTTTTCCCGATGAGCTTCGCTTTTGGAATTTATAAAAATTCCCGGAAACAGAGGAGGGGGTCGTACGTACCAACCCAGGCGCCCCCACCTAACTTCGATTTCGGGAGAGCTTCGTTTTAACTTCTTCCCGTCCTACTACCAGTTACCACATCCCTTCCTTCCCCGGGGCCAAATGGCGTCGTAGCTATAGCTATAAGTAGAGCCCCTTCGTAGGGCTGGCTTTTTGCCTCGGGAAATCCTCCCCCACGTCTTCGAAACCGGGTTTGACTGTTAACCATTTTTGGCACTCGTTTTCTTTCCCCCCTTTCGCTTTCGTTTCCCCGTCTTTCCTGCGTGTCCGGACATGACCGTCGTCATCATCAATGCGCTCCCATAACTCCACCACCTGCACCCGTCACATCCCCACCGTAAATGCCTTCGCTTCCTCCCTTTCCCTTTTCCTTTTTTTTTTTAAAATTTTCTTGGGTTCTGTTGTCAAGTACTTTTGAGTTTCTGACTGAATATTTGAACCAGAAAGTTTTCAATGTTCCAAAAACACGTTTTTTTGGGTTAATATTATGAAAGATTTCAAATTATTATATTTATATTAAAGTTACTTTAAATTAATTTTTGAATCACAAAAATCCTCAAACTGATATATATACCAAATAAATTTTTGAATTATCAAAAACTCCAAAGTAATACATATGTAATTAATTTATCCAAAATTAATATAGATTTTCATGAGAATTTACCATATTAATTAAGTTATATAATTCAATTAAAAAAATTTCAAGGTCAAATCTAATGAAAGTGGACGCTAGGTAAATTTATTATGAGTGTAATTTGGAGTAAATTTGACTTAAAAATTATTTTGTAACAAATTTGTGTTACCAAAAAAAAATTATTTTGTATTAAATTTGTCATCAATATATTAATTTAAGATTTTTTACGTAATATTTTTAACTTTTTTTCTTTGCTTATGGTCTCAACTGATCCATGATTCACATCAAATCCTTTCCTATTGACTAAATGGGTGGTTCTGTCTTTTTCACAAAGTCGAATGAAAATAGCCATGATTTTGAACCGAATGAAATGCTCAAGTTATCATAGCATCAACTTTGAAAAATGGCGAACCCTTTTGGACGAGGGACTTTATTCCGGCTGCGATTTGGGTCAAGGCGATGGCTTTAACCTGATTGCTCTAAAATTACATCAAACCATCTAATCCGAAAGAAAAAAACAAGAAATCACCCCGAATTATTACACCGCCACTAATTAAAGCGGCGAAAACGAAGAGACGGATTTTTGATTCTAGCAAAAGTCCGTTTCTCCGAAGCAGTGGTCCAAAAGGAAAAAAGGGACCAAAGTCCCTGTCCCCAACCCCCACCCCAAAAAAAAGAAAAAAAAAACAAAGAGAACAAAAATTGCCCAAAACGCGACGAAAGGCATTCGGGTGATTACGAAACCCTCGGCAGGCATTATTGTCATTTCGGGAACTTTCGCGAAGCCGAATCTTTAGCTGTACTTCTCCCCTCCCTGCGAAGCCACCCGCGCAGCTCGACGCTGTTTCCTAGGGCGCGCTTTTCCCGTGGGCCGAGCCGAATTACGGAAATACCCCCGACATGGACACGTCCCGGAAAATAAATTCGGATTAATAAAAAAAAAGAGAAAGAAAATTCAGGGGGAGCCGCGCCGAACACGGAAGTGGCGCGTGAAGTTTTGACTCGGCGCGGAAGTCGAGCCGCCAAGTGGGGCTCCAAAAAGTTCCCGACGCGCCGAGCCTCGCTGTCGCTGACCGGTTCCGCGGCTAATCATTAGACCAACCTCCACGTAACGAAAAAGGAGAAACCGCCCATCCTCCCCTGGAGAGGGGGAAAAAGCTCGTGCCCCTCGCCCAATCGCGTCTGGAGAGAGAAGGGGCGGGGGGTGGGGGAGGCGTTGACCGGCGACCGGGTCCGCCGGTCGTTTCGGGCTCGCGCGCCTCGCGAGGAGTGCGGACGTGGCGCCCGCCCCCTCGCGAGTCCGTAACCGCCCACCTACCGAAGGAAGGCGCGCGCGCGGCTCTCGCTCGCATGGAAAAGTGCTCTCCCTCCTCCCGAAACCGCCGGCCTCCGTGGGGCCGCCACGTGTTTTCTCTCCTTTCGAAGCGAGCGAGTGAGCACCACGTGTCGGCCAGCGCGTGGCCCTCCAGTCGCGCGCGGCCACGTTACGGGTGGGGTGGGGGGTTCGTTCGCTGGCAATCACGGAGAGGAGGGGAGGGCCCGGAAATGCCGGGACTGCCCTCGGCCAGCAGTGTTTCTTTTTTCTTTTTTTCCTTTTTCAAATGATGAAATTCGTGATGGCTTAAAACCCGCAAAAAAATAATCATCTTCCCTTATTAGCCAAATTCAGTCAATCCCTAAAGTGCTGAATTTTTCAATGTCCAATAAGTCGGTGAGCAAATCCATTATTATTTAAATCTGAAATTCGACACAAATTGAAAATCATGTTAATAATACCATGACACAACATGAAACGATAATATTTAAATCATGATAGCTAGTTTTTAAAATGTAAAAAGATTTACAAAGTGTGGGATGGTGGCACCGATTAAATAATCAGATAAGTAACTAATACCGTGATTCGTAAGATACGGAATGTCCCCACGACAAGCAGAGCACTAATATTTTGGAAAACCGAATCTTTCTTACCGAGTTTGTGCCGTAAGAGCCTCGATTTGGGGAGGGATAATATCGTCATTTCGTCGAAAGGGGAGGGCTAACTAACTAGGAAGGTAAGCGAAAGGGAAGGGGGCTGGGGGCTTCGTTACGGGTCAGCGGTTCTCAACGGCGAAGTACACCGGGGCGGTTATGTGAATCCGTCGTCCGACGCGAGGGAGGAGGAGGAGGAGGGGGCGGTCAAGATTCTGCCGCCCCGTTGAACCGATCAAAAAGCCGCGGGGCGAGGAAGGAAAAAAGATTGGACGGTCGGATTATTCCCACTCGGCACCGTCGCGTCGTTACGCCGCACGTGATTATTCGCCCGCCCCCCTCCCTCCCGCCCCCCTTCCCTTCCATCCACTTTCCTTTTTTTTTCTCTGACCGAAACAGGAGACCCCACGCCCCTCTCCGTTCCTCCGTTTACCCCTCTTCGATAACACCGTCCACGCGATTTGCCCAAAACGCCCCTCCGTTCCCCCCGAATCCACGGCGGCCCCCTCGCGGGGAGGGGGCGGGATAACGGGGCCCGCCCAGGGGCCGAATGGTCATTTCAGGCCGTAGGGCTGGCAAACGGGGTTTTTTTTTTTTTTTTCCTTCCCTTTTCCTTTTTTGTTTTTTCTTTTGGGGTCACGATGCGCGTTCTGGCCGGCAAGGCGTTTGGTTGAACCAACCTAACAACCACCACTTTCCTTCACGCACTCCCACTCTTTATCTCAATAATAAAAAAAGTGAATAAACCATTAAAAAAATAATGCTTTTTTTTCTCTCTCTCTGGTTTTTTTTTTTTTTTTTTTTTTGACGAGGAGACTCTTGTAGAGTGAGATGAAACTTCCTCACCCAAAAAAGAAATATATATATATTTTTTGGCAGCAGAAAAGCAGTTCCATTGCGCAGTATATAAAACTATAAATTATCGAAGCAGCGCTCTTTTTCGGTTTCCCAAAGCCTCCTCCTTTTCTCTGCTTTTTAGTTTTCCTCCACTGTTCTCTCCCTCCAATTTCTATTTTTCGCCTTCCCCTTTATTCTTAAATTTCTTTTCGCCAATAATATTTCCGCCGGCGAACCTCCCCCTCCCCCTTCCCGCCGGCGGCCTCTCTCCCAGCGGCGAACGCCGCCACCCCCCCGCCCCCCGCCCGTGGAGCCGCTCGGTTCCTCCGCCATTGGCAGCACGCCTAGGATTCCCGGACGAATTTCTCGGCCCCGTTGGGGGAGGAATGCCCCGGATCTCCGCGCCCGCGACGGTGAGCTTGCGTCCGTAGCGGTTCGGGCGGGGAATGTGGCGAGGCTGAGGCCTTCTCGAGGCGCGCGGTGGATTCGTTGAGGCCGGGATCGTGATCTAGGGTTTGTTTTCCTTGGCGTTTGATCTCGGTTTCGGTCGTTGGCCGTTTGTTCCGGCGAGGCTTGTGAAGCACGGAGGCCCGCAGGTACCGTCCCCGTGATGAGATGGTAAGTCAATCATCCTTTTTTATTTTATTTTTTATTTTTATGTTTTTTTTCCCTCTCTTCTGTTTGCGGTTTGCATTACGAGATTTGTTTCTTCTTCTGGACGAAATTTTACGGGCTTCCATTCTTCCATTCGCGGTCCAGATCCTGGGCTGATGCTTTTTTTCAACCGGAAGAAACGGATTTTCTCTTGAATTTCTGCATTCACAGTGGATTTTTTGGGAAATTTCCGTCACGAATTCCCGTTCCTGGTAAATTTCTCGTAGTCCGTCTGATCTGTGGAAATTCAAATGCGCCTCAGGAGTCCCCGGAAATTATTTTGACTAATTAATAATTAGGACTCAATGATAAACCGCGAACATGTAATTTCCTCGCTTTTTATTTTTATTTCTATTTTTGTTTTTAATGGGAAAAACGGTTTCCTGAAACCTGTCATTTTCCGTGGAAATATTCTCTTTCTGGGAAAGTATTGCGCGTTTACCTGATATTTGCCCAGGAAGCGCACCAAGAATGCCTCCGGAGATGCGATTTTTGGTTATACCGCGTTAGAATTTCAGTTGAATTTGCTCTCTTTAGGGACCCATCAATGTGGAAGGCGCGACAGATCACTGTGGAGGGTGCAGAACTGATGGGTTTGACCAGTCCCGTGTTTTAGACGGGTAGTTTTGAGATGACGCGATTATACCTTTCCCCCTTTGTCTTACGGCCGGCCAATTCCATATCATTCGGTGAGAATGAAGTGGTGGTATCGGTCTCGTCAATATCGGGTGGCCGTGCTTCACTGAATCGAAGTTGTCCTTCACGTCTCACCATGTTTTTCGGTGTGTATAAAACTGACAATTTTTCCCTGGAGACGTGGATTTTGGGACGGGTTTGGGTTTTGGCTTTTTCGACGTATGTGCTCCTTCAGGGAAAGCTAGTGGGCATTTTTCAGGATTTGACTGGGTATTTAGTCATTTTGTAGGCAATGTGAGAGATGGCTTTGGTGTTTGACTGGTTATGAAAATATTTTTCATCGCACTCCATGACTTCACTCTAAATGGCCATTTTGGGCTCACATTGACTTTTACTTGGAACTAATTGATGAGTATGCATAACTAGTAGAATTTTTGTGTCTGACATGATTCCTTTGCTATTTTCGTAACTGTATTAACTACATTGGTTTTTTCTGTTATTTCCTGAAGCTCATGACTTAAGGTTAGAATGTGACTATTTTGTTCCCCATTCAATGTCTAGATTGCGGTCTTGGCACTTCTGCTCCTGGTATAAAGTGGCGTGTGATTGGTTTTCCCATCACTATTTGATTGCGCATTCCTTTTTAATTAATCTAGTTAGCATGAGGTCTTGATTCTCCAAATTGTTGCTTTTTCTCTTTAAGAGGCCCCAATAGATTGATTTTTTGGGCTTGGTTTTGATTTTCCCATTCGTCCAGTTTCTGCATGTACGCTTACCCTTTCTTCAATCAGGTGGAAGGAAGGGGTTGTCAATCTAGAGAAATTACAAATGCTTTGGAGTTCCTGAAGCGTAAAAGGCTTCAGAGAATGAAAACTCAAAGTGTCATGGAGACTGATGGTCTGGTTAATGTAATGAATAGAAGTGGAGGAGATGCATTGAGAGTTCCAGCTTCATGTGGTGTGAGAATACATGGTAATCCCAATTCACTTCATCCATCACATGGGGCTTCAACTGGGAAGGATGCCTTTTCAAAGCGGAAGGTAGAAAAGTTCTGTATGGATGATTTAGACTGGACCGACCAAATTCCAGAGTGTCCTGTTTACTATCCAACAAAGGAGGAGTTTGAGGATCCTCTAGTTTACCTGCAAAAGATTGCTCCAAACGCTTCAAGATATGGTAAATTGCTTGGACAACTTGTACTTAGTCTGAATTTTTCTAATTGGGATGTTGCGAAATGTAGTTGTTTGTGGAAGGGCATATTCATTTCTACCTCATTATTGCATAGGTCTTACATAATCAGAATGTGAACATATGAATGGACATTTTTTATGGAAAGTCCTGTTGTGTTGTTGTGAAATTAACATGATTAAAGTGAGATGGTAACACAATTCAGCTTGCATGCCATGTATGTAGTTGTGGGTAGCTTCTTTCCATCAGCTCCTCTATCTGGTACTGTCGGCTGAAATGAGTTTCTTTGGGCGGAAACTGGTCCATTTAGATTCTTATGGCTGCGTTCAGCAGCATTTCTTTTTTCTGTAAGCTTTAAATGCGCAGATGCAACATATGTTAGGTGGAATGGTTCGAATTTGATATTCACTTGACATGGTACTTTAAATTTTCAATGAAGATGGAAAAGGTCGGAAATTGGAGGTGAATCGAGAGAAAGCAGTGTTGTTATTCTAGTATCGGGATCTGAAAACATGTAATCATGAATGTATCGGCGAATGCTAGTTGTGTTCAGATTTGCTGTCTTGGCTTGTCGTCGTGTGGACTGGAGATCTGCTTATGGTGCAAAATAACTCCACTGTGGACGATCAAGATACTATGAAGGTTTTGAAATGAAGAATCACCAGCACTAATTGTGTTGGAATACTAAGGATCATAAAATGCTTGTCATATGATGTACCTCCCACATTACATTTGTCTTATTAGTGCATTTGTTGTTAGATGATGAGGAAATGGTTATTATACTATGTAATCAGAACAGAATGGTAGACTGAAAGATGCCTGATAGAGATGGAATATATTTCATATTATTTATTGATCACCGGACTTAATACGAAGTGGCTAGAGAGAGGATTAGGTGCGTGCATCATATGTTTCTCGTAAAGTCATGCTGTGCAATGTCATTATATTTTTGGATGAATTATTTGTAGCTCGGCACCTTAAAGTAGCATGCGTAAAAAGCTATTATGAAGATGTAGGGAATGGCTGGTTCAACCTGAAATATAATTGTCAAGTTGTGTGCAGAATGTACTGGAATTGGGAATGTTTTCTTTTTTTTTTTTTGGTCGAATGGATTGGGAATGTGAATATTGCAAAAAGTGTCGTGTGCTCGATATTTGTCTTATCCTTGGAAGCAATAAATATCCAGGTGTGCAACTTATCAGTGTAATGGATGTACTTTATTTGCATCAAGCAGTAACATAGAAATTATATTGTCACAAGCTGCTTTAACATGGAAGTCATGGTGTCAAATTTATTACTTAAAAGTCCTTTGTAATCCTGTTTTCTTTGCCATGAATTTTGGAATTTGTATTCTATTGTTCTCTTACCACATCTGTGCTAATCTGCTAGGTATATGCAAAATTATTTCTCCTTTAAGTGCTTCTGTCCCTGCTGGGGTTGTATTGACAAGGGAGAAAGCATCATTCAAATTCACGACTAGAGTACAACCTCTTCGTTTGGCTGAGTGGGATTCTGACGACAGGGTCACCTTTTTCATGAGTGGAAGGTCATTTTTCTTGTAATGCTGAATAATGTTTACCTGATCATTTCTCTGTCCGTTGCTCTCTCTGCTGATGAGTACATATTTGCATTCAGGAATTATTCTTTTCGGGACTTTGAGAAGATGGCAAACAAGGTTTTCTTGCGAAGATATCAAAGTGTTGGATGTCTTCCACCCACATTCATGGAAAAGGAATTTTGGCAAGAAATTGCTTGCGGAAAGATGGAAGCTGTTGAATATGCTTGTGATGTTGATGGTAGTGCCTTCTCATCTTCTGACACCGATCAACTCGGAAGTAGTAAATGGAACTTGAAGGTGAGGATCTAATTTTTGCTTGCTATCTCTTAATCTTTTTCTTTAAACCTTTAATGCTGTGTTTTCTATTTATAGCATATTTAGTGATGTTTGATGACACAGCTGGCGAGCCAGAAGTTATCTTGTGTATTGCAAGTCATCATTCTCTTCTATATAGTTGGTGTCCTGATAGATTGAAGACACTCTGCATGCTTCTAGGCTTGGTCTATCTAGTTTCACTCATAACTTCATTTCTGTTTTGACTTCAGAATCTCTCACGCCTGCCCAAGTCTGTTTTACGTCTGCTGGAAACTGCAATTCCGGTACCAGTTTAGCTTACCTTCTTCTTTCTCATCTTTATATCTATTACCCTCTGGTCCTCATGCATGGTGATTATTCCAGGGAGTGACTGATCCCATGCTTTACATCGGAATGCTCTTTAGTATGTTTGCATGGCACGTGGAAGATCACTACTTGTACAGGTATAAATAATGGTTAATGCTTCAGCATTTTGGCATAACTCCTTCCTTAGTTTTCTGAGCATCGTCTTTTGAATTTTTGCCCCTTTACTAACATCTTCTTCACCTTTTGCTTGCAGTATCAATTATCACCACTGTGGAGCTTCTAAAACTTGGTATGGAGTTCCTGGTCATGCAGCTTTGGATTTCGAAAAGGTAGTTAGGGAGCATGTTTATACCACTGATATTCTATCTGCCAATGGTGAGGATGGAGCTTTTGACTTACTTTTGGGAAAAACAACTCTATTTCCCCCAAATATTTTGTTAGAACATGACGTCCCAGTCTTCAAAGCAGTTCAGAAGCCTGGGGAGTTTGTTGTAACGTTCCCACGAGCATATCATGCAGGATTTAGCCATGGTAAGATTTTGTAATAACTTAGCTTGATTTGACGCATAATTAGACAGTTGTGTCCCTGGCTCTCCCTCACGGACATGCGCTCGTGTGCACACGTGGAAGTGCTCGTGCATGTGCATGTGCATGTTTGCACCTACGTATTTGATGCATGCATTGAGCAGAGAAAAAGAACTCTTAGCTTAATCTTGCATGGGTTTTCTTTCATTTGATTTTGCAAGTTGCACTAATAGGTCTGCAACTATTTAGGTTTCAATTGTGGCGAGGCAGTGAACTTTGCACTTGGTGATTGGTTTCCTCTTGGAGCCATAGCTAGCAAGCGCTATGCACTTCTAAACAGGGTGCCGTTGCTGCCTCATGAAGAGCTCCTCTGTAAAGAAGCAATGCTTCTCTATGCAAGCGGAGAACTTGGAGATTTAGACTACTCTTCTTCACACTTGGCGTCACACCACAGTATACAGATTTCTTTTGTGAAGCTGATGCGCTTTCAGCATCGTGCTCGCTGGGGCTTAAGGAAATCAAGGGCACGGGCTGGCGTAATACCAGTTTCACATGGAACAGTTATATGTAGTCTATGCAAGCGCGACTGCTATGTAGCATATTTCAACTGTGCCTGTCATCTCCATCTCGTTTGCCTGCGTCATGGTACTCTTTGCTTCTTCATCATTGCTTTTGGCTGAAGAGTTCCTCTTTCTTGTTTTCTGATTATAAATGGCTTATTGCAATTGCCAATGATTTCTTCAGATATTGAATCAATAAAATCTCCGTGTGGAAGCAATTATACAATCTTTGTGAGGGATGATATATTAGAACTGGAGGCAGCAGCCAAGAAGTTTGAGCAGGATGAGCAGATATTGGAGGATATCCGTCGGGATAAAGGCAGTGATAAAGAATTGTTTTCTATTCCAAATTTATTTGATGACAGTTATAACGAGAGATACATCCCTTATTGTGACATTCATCCACTTTCTCTAGATGCTAATGAGTCACCAGAGTTGGATTGTATTGAGAGAGAACCCGAACTTAATTGTGGAAGAAGAGATTTGGAACCTGAAATGCATCAACCATACCTCTCCTCAGTTCATCCAACTCATTCAAATTCTATGCTGGCTCAAAGCTCATCTATTTTTGACAATGTAAGATTCAGATATCAATTGCCGCATCTTTTATCTCACATAATGTATAGTTTAGGAAGTCACAGATGAGCTTGCTTTGTGACTTTTGGTGTTAGAACATGATTTTTGAACTTTTTTTTAGGTCTTGGCTCTCTGATGTTTATTCTGGTAATTATCATGTGCAGAATGCGGGGCATCATGTTTTTGAGAAGCCAATTCTTAACCCTGACAAACTTTCTGAAAATCTGTCTCGCAATGCATATGAATCGTCTGTCTTCCCTTTGTCATGTGATGATTGCACGAGTGCCGATCAGGATAGACTCCACGACTCAGCGAGGAGGCCATTTTCTGGTCAATATAGCGATGACTCTGATACTGAGATATTCAGAGTTAAACGACGTTCGTCTATGAAAGCGGAGAAGAGGAGTAGGCATGATTCTTTGCCCTTGCAGCATTCTGGACACCAGGTGTAGTTTCGGGCTCTAGTGCAACTTTTTGTTGAAAAGTGTCGTCTTTGCTATTCTTTCCTGTTGTTTGTTGTTGTGTTGTTTTTACTGTCTTCAAGTTATAATGTAAGAGTGTTTTTTTGACTGTTGAAAGTAAGGATAGGTCTTGATACATTTTATTTGGTTGATTAGTTTGCCTCAAACTGTAATAATTCATTTGTTGAGTGTAGCTTAGAAATAAACAACTAGCCATACTGATTCGGAGATTAGTATTGAAGTTCTTCGTGGAGCAACTGCATGCCTTTTGGGGTTAAGATGCTTTCTTTTAGAGTCACTTTTTGGTTTCAATTTTATTTATCTCTAGATCGCTGGCATGTTCTCTCCAGCCTTAAAGATTTTGTACAGGCTTTCTACATTTGCTTAAATCCGCTTATATCAAAATGTAGATGTTCATTTTTGCTAATCATTGCCCGAGGCACAGATAAGTGAGGTCTTCATGTGTTGGTGGCACTGTTCTTTGTTAACGTCAATATCTCGAATGGTGTTTTGAAGTAGCTTGTCATACCATCTAACTTGGATTATGCATTACCTTTATACATGTTTTCAACCACCTCTCTTTTAATGTCATGAATCCTCATAACCTAAATTTGCTCCAAAATATTATAAATTATTAGCTTGCCCACATTCTTAAGCTGAAACTGTTGTTACTTTTGCTCATGCTATGACTCACAAGTTCATAACTTCTATCGATGTCTCTTGGTGTTGATGCTGTCTTGAGTTCAGAATAGCGATAATGCTGGACACCAACATTTAACATTTGCCTCCTGGCTCGTGTGTGTAAATGCAGGGATTGAAGCGATTGAGAAAACAACAGTCTGACCGTGGGCAGTTGATGCAGTCACATTGTTACAGGTCTGATGAAGCAAGATATGGCGTTGGTGCATCTGCTATTCACAGGGAAACCCCAGGAACCAGTGCCAGGGACAGGTTAGCTAAAGGATCTTCTGTAAGATCTATTAAGTTTAAGAGATTGTCTAATGAGGAATTAACGAACAAGGCCGAATGCCAAGCAAAGGATAGATTCCAATATGACTTGGGAAAGCCCATGAGTGAATCTCCCCCTTTAGAGATTGGTCCAAAGCGCCTTAAAGTTAGATGCCCATCGTCATCAGGGTCAGAGCGAAGATTGGATTGAAGTTTAGGTTTGGACTCAGAAAAGTTTAGGTCTCTGTAAAGCAAAGGAGAAATTTGGTCTCACCTTACTCTGCAGCACATTCTAGAGCCTGACTCCGCTAACATTTGTTTCTCTAATGGGGTTCTAACGACACAGAAGAAGATTGATTTGGGAGCAGCAAGAACAGATTAACCTCAATTAGGATAAAAATTCAAATTCTTTGTGCAAGCCTCGTAAATGGGAGGCGATGCACCGAATGACGATTCTTGGGTTTCTCAGGCCGGGGGTTGTTATTGCTTCTTGGGCAGGGGAACCTTCCAGCACAGCTCAAAGTTGGATTGGCGTTTTAATTTTTAGTTGATGTATATTTTGCTTCTAATCCAGATATGTTTCTTTTTTTTGGGTCGAGGGAAATTGGCCTCGGCCACTGTTCCCTACGATTAACATGCTGCTTCCCCCCTGGTCGGTTCTTTGATTCTTTCTGTACCCTTTTATTTTCATGGCAATGGGTCGTTGTATGCTGGACAACATGAATAAGTTGTAGAGAAATGTCTTCTCTCTCCTCAATGTGAAGATGATTCTCTTGTTCTCATGGTGCTTTTTCTGTATATTTTTGCTTCTAGAACTGCCAACTGGGGTAGGTAACTCTTCTTTTGGTGGTGGTGGTGGCAGTGTTTGTCCTTATGTTTTAAGCTTAATCATGGAGAAACTCCTATCAGATCCGTGTTCATGGACCGTACTCGGTCAAAACTGTCGGGGACACCACCTTCAACCATTGTTAACCACCGGAGTGTTTTGTCTTTCATCTTCTGACCGAAAGAGAAAAGCTACTTCAACCCTTAGTGACCCGCTCAAGGCCTTTTCCTTACTTGGGCTTTCTGTTATCAACGTTTATAGGGCCGCTCCACCTCACAAAACTCCGACTCCAAGGCCTCAGGTCAACAGAAGCCCGCGACTCATCATGCTTCGTTCTCTTTACTCCTGAATATCGAGGATATGGCGACGTCCACGAATTGGCTAGTTACTGCCCGTCTCAGTGGTCAACTAACGTTCAATAACCATCGCGGGCGAAAAGGCCGAAACTATGCAGGTTTACATGATCTCTCCATAAGAGTGCTCAAAACATTCTCAAAGCTCATGTCACGTTCAACATTCTATCGCGTGCATCTTTGCCAAAGAGGGAGAGGGAAAGGGAGATTTCTCCTACTTTAGTCAGTAGGTGGGACCAGCGATCCAACTGTGAACCTTGACCTTCTTGACACAAGCACCCTATTCTGATGTGACCTCGATTTTCCTGTGCGTGAAAAGTTCCTTGTAGGACCGGACCCCTCTCCATCAATAATTCCCCCCAAAACCTTTGTGTTCCAAGAAGAGAATAAAAAGATTAGTGTGGAATCGGAGCAAAAAAAGCGTAGCCAACAAAGAAAATTACGGGACAAGAGAAAAAGGAACAAAAAACCAAATCATGTTAATGGGTTCTTGTCATAATCTTCTCTCTCTCTCTCTCTCTCTCTAACTCTCACTCTCACTTTCCAGCAAATGATCTCTCCGGATTTGTAGGGCACTAACGGGTCACACTTATTCCGAGTCTCCATGAAAGATCCTGTCTGTTCCTCCTCTTTTTTCGTTCTTTGTTTCTTGTCCTTGAAATTAAGGATCTGATTACCCACTTTTAGCTCATGGGAGGGAATATCGAATGCAAGGAATTGAGCACTTGCCGCTTTTCGAGCCTTGTCCGTGTGAGTTCTGCTTCGACGGCCGTCCCCCTTTACTCGATTTCGAGCGTGTTTGATCACGAGTTCCCAAGCATATTATTGTTTCACAAATGGGAAAGGGTCGCCCGGCTCTTTATTACTCTTTCTAGTTATTCAAAAGGGGTCAGTAGATATGGGGGAATATCATCGAAGAGCTCTCCACTAATTATATGCTCCCCATTCCTAAGTGACATCCTTTATCCTGATTAGGCATTTAAAAAAGAAATGGACAGCTTGCCTCGATCAAGAAGCTTCCGTTTTGCACTGATATCATCCACAGTTCTCGATTTTGTTTTTTTTGGAAGTATAATTAACATATACATATTGCATTATAAGTCGAGCGGTACTGATTGACAAAGTATTGAAACACATGTTATTAGGTTGAATTCCGACGTCTTGTCTCCCACATTTTTTTTTTTTTTTGGGGTAAAGGTCTCATCTCCCACATTTCGTACCGTTTAGTTGTAATATCTCGAAATATATTAGAGGGAGTGTGTCAAGAGATACTATTTACAGGGAATTGACGAATGTTTGACATAATCAATAGATTTTTCATGTCATTGAGTAGATACTACTTGACGTGGTAGATAACCCCTTATTTGATCACGTTTTTAGGAGTCTACGACCTCTTGAGTGTTGAATCGACGAGTCACTCATCATCCTTTTAAGCTCGCATATCGAAAAATATATTAGGAGATTCCAGATAATCAACTTTAGATTGCCTAATTTGGTCATTAAATTTTATAACAATATGGCACTCCTACACCACCTAATTCAATATCTAGACCCCTTTTTAAGTTAGATCTCGATTACGAACGCATAGGCACCTAATTCATTATCTAAAAAGATGCCCCGTTAGTTAATAATGCACCTTCTCTACCTGCATCCTTTGTCGGCAAATTGCTGCTATACATCGCCTGCGGGAAAACAAAGATTTAGAGCAGTAGATGCTAAGAAATGGCAAATTAGCAAGTCTTCAGATTCTTCCAAGCTAGTTATCATTTATTACGTAGTTAGCATTCTTAGAATCGTGCATACCCTAATTCCGAGATACGAGGAATATGTAAATAGTCATAAAGTCTACTGTTAGACTAAAGAAGAATTGTCAAGATTATGCTTCTATATATGGGGTAAAACGATGGAGTATTTTATCGAACACCTAGACAAACCAACTCCGCACTCTCGGAACATTGACATTATCGGTTACTTTCGTTGCTTCCAATACTGTCGGCACCCCTAGGAGAACATTATAGGACGTTTCTCTCTCTAGCACTTACTACAGCCTTTCACCAAAATGCCATTATGCTAAGAAAACCCTCGGGAGAATTTCTTGGAAATTGAATAATGCAGTCTAAATTGTCTTCGCATTTCAGAGGTTCTTGTTCGCAAGTGATTATAATTGATGGTAACGCGAAAATCTTCCCTTCTCTACCATGCAGATCCCCATGGCATCATCTAGTTTATCACACATAGTCAGTAGTAGGCGAAATTCTGAAGAAAACAACCTAGTGGACCCCCAATTTCTTGTGCTTCCAAAATTACAATAATTACATCCTGAACTTCTGATACATAGTAGCTAACGATGGACGGAACTTTTTCCTTTTTCTGATAGGAGGAAGGACTAACTGGTAGAATGTGTGACTGATTGACCCAGTTACGATATCATAAGATTCCAATACGTGGGTATTCTCTCTCATATTAGTTAATGGACTCCACTATTTTATAAAGACGAGTGAATATGAATAAGGTGTTTGTTTAAAGGGAAGAAGCCATAAAAAAATCCAAAATTATGTCCGCTATGACACGTTTAATCAAATTTTTTTGATAATATAAATAACCCCAAACTTGATGAGTATGATAAATTTACTCCAAACATTTTCTTGTAACACTAAAAGCCCTAAACGTGTATTTGTATGACATATTTACCTTAAAATGTGGGATAAATGTATTACATGAGTACAAAATTGAGATTTTTAGTGTCACAAAAAAATAATTTGGGGTAAATATATCATGCGGGTTTGGAATTTTGTGTCACAAAAGACAAAAAAGAATAAATATGTGACATGGGTACAAATTTGGATATTTTAGTGTTACAAAAATTTTTTAGGGTAAATGTGTAACAGTAAGCATAATTCAGGGTTTACAGTGGTTTTTTCGCTTGTTTAAATGGTAAGATGGTTTGCTCCGCTCCTTTGATTTGAGTTCAATAATTTTGTTAAGAGCATTTCGGGAGTGAAATGCTGAATGCGTCATGTCGGTACGAGGGAGTGCATACCTAAAATTGCTTAGGAAGTTGCACTAGTCGAGCCGAGCAAAAACTGGCCCGGCACCACTTGAATGCTAAGCAAAGAAGAAAAAGGTGTGTGAATAAAGTGAGAGATTAAGACGCGGCTGTATCTTAACTTCAATACCCCTAGGATGGAACCTTTTCTTGGGCCAGACCACAAGAAGGTAATTCCATAATGTCAACTTGGATGACCTATCTTTTATAGGACATTAGAATTGGGATAATCTGATAAATTGAAAAACGGAATTAGGAGACCATTTACCACTGGATGAATATATTTCTACAATTACAAAATCTTCTCCCACAACCACTTCAAATTTTACATCTTAAATGGACAAATTTATTCTTGAAAGCTCATTCAAAATCTCCATGAAGATTCTTGAGTAATAGGAAGGCATGAATGTCGCCCAAAATGGAGTATAGAATCAGAGAATTGGGGCTTACCTCTTTTTGCTTCTATTTTTTCCTTAGAATCTAATTCTGCTTCTCCTTTCCTTCTAACCCTTTCCATTTACTGTTAGATATTTGTTGTCTTTAACTCTGTCTTCTTTTGCTCTTTTTCATTTGTTATCCGATCCTTTTTGAAGGTGAAGCTCAAGCTGGAGGTCATCTTTTATTCTAATCTTTTTAGATATGGAGATGATAGCTAAAATCTGAACGATTAAAAAACTAAGTTTAAAGCTCATGAACTTGTATCTTATGTAATTTTTGAAAGAAATTTAGTATCAAGATAAGTGGATGTTTCTAACGGAATCATTTTCGTTATTTTTCTCGACGAGTTTTTTATTTTATTTTTTGTAAAATATATCTTATTGTTCAGAAATAGTGAATTTCTAAGGCTGAAAAAAATAATTAAGAATTGTAATTGTGCTATGCCTTGGTTATAAGTTTTTTTATAAGATAATGAGTTTCGAAAGAAAGAAATAAAGCTATCGTATATAACTCGTATAAATCATATCTAATCAAAATTAACTTCTGAAAACTCAGAGTTACAGCATTTATTCATATTGATGTTATTACCTTAAGGAACTTTCTATAGGTGAACAACACCACAGTTTTCAGTTTCTTATTAATTTAGTAAATGAATTATTCATATAGAAACATATACCTATCTGAAATAGAATGAATATTTCTAGTAGTCCTTTACATTTAATTTCATTGTCTCTTACACTTGGTGGATTTCTTTATCAGGTGCAATTCTTTCACTCAACTACATAAAATCTACCTAAGATTCTGTAGCGGAAGAAAGAAAAAGGTAAGTTCGAACTTCTCTGTTTATGTTTATTCTATCAGAAGTTATATTTGCCTTCTTACTTTTGAAGGACACACAACTAAATTCTAGTTGGGTCGGTTAACTAGGGCAAAATTGGTCCAAGCAAACTATAGTGTTCGAAATTGTTCCCGAAGTGCATCGGCGGTGACTCATTTAATCACATGGGCTGTTGTAGTCGACGCTCAAATAGCAGTACGTCGCGTCACTTAAAAATACTGATCTACGAACCGGTTGAAACGGATCTGGCATCTTGTGGCGAAGACAACGGGAGGGTTCCACCTTTTACCATGCTTTGATTTCGGAAGGTGGGTCTACCTAGGCGTTTAGCATTGTTACCTCACTGACTCCATATATATCAGGCTCACGAAAGTTATGGTTGAGTCATTTTGACCGGCTGCTAAAAGGGGAGAAGCCTGTGGGGGACCTGGACCTCCAGGTTATCGACAAGAGAGCGCCGTTGCTTGAAGAAGAGCTTTCTGGTACAGTTTGGTGGGTACGCGACATGACATTAGGGAAAAAGCTAATCCTCACCAATACTCCTACAGATGTCGGCTAAGAGAGCCTAGGAAAAAACTTCTGTCTTCGCCCCTCCCATCGAGCACGAAGACTGTTCATTCTGCTTTCAGTACAGATAATTAATGAGATGGACAAATCCAGTCGCGGTACAAGAAAACGTGTGGAGTCCATATCACTTGTCGACTTCTCTTATGCTGTTAAATGGAGACGACGTTGTTTAAAACCGTGTTGATTCATCGTACCGGACTAGAGTTTACGCGTTCTAGTGCGGCGACATTATGCTTCATTGACTTTTTGTGAGTTCTCCCTCCCTTCTTTTCCTCATATGCAATTCGAGCAACACCATTGCTCCTAAAAACAGTTTAAAATTGGTTAGGGTGGTAAGAAATTTCTAGCTCGAGGGTTGAATGCCACCCTTTCAAATTTCATTGATTATGGGGCACATTACTTTGGTTAAGGCACTCTGTAATAGGCCCAAGATTTAAACTTAACTAGTTCATGAGTTTGTAGGATGTCTCATGAGCTTTCAAGTATTCAAGTATATGCCTTCGCCCTCATGGATTGTCCGAAGTGGAGGTATCAAAGTGAATCTCGAGTAATTGACAAACATAAGCACCAAACCTTTGACGACAAATCTTGGGAACACTAACTCAGGGAGTCATCTGACCTCCCTCCATGCAAGCCAAAAGAGCATGTGGATTAGCTCTTTTTCACTTTTTAATTTTCTTTTTTTTGTGCTTCTTCTAGTGCCTTTTTGCCCAAAAGAAATAAATATAAAAGAGGGGCTCCCTTCACTTTAGGGCCGCTCGAACGACTCTGTAATTCTTGGAACAATAATCCAAGAAGTGTGTCAGTGAAGTGGGCATGTCATCTTACGATGAGATGACTTTTGCATAGTGACTGAGAACCTTTTATGGATACCCCCCTTCTTATGCTTCCAATATAAGTTGCTACGCATAATCGATTATGTTAACAAAAGTATAGGTAATCACAACATGCTTTTCAACGTCTTTAATTGGAAGGGAAGTTTAATTTGTGTGACCCGGGAGAAAATATAATCCCTCAAATCACAAAGTTGGACAATTGAATAAATAGATAAATAAAAATTTACTTTTTATGGTAAATTTAATCCCTCAAAATTTACTTTTTATGGTCGTTTAGAAGAAGGAGTGACTATTAGGATAATGTGAAAAGTACATCATTTGATCACTACTATGTCATTGAAAAAAGGACTCTATTCATAATTTTAAGTCTCAAACTGTGGTCTAATGAACTCAAGAAGACACCTATAGACTACAAATGAATAAATTACACATCAAGATAAGAATGATATGTTGTACTTCTTTTTCCTATTTTTATATGGAGATATGTTACTCCAACAATATCGTGCTAGCTTCAAAAAATTACAGGATTCTTTCCAATGTTTTTTTGTTAAATTACAAAGAGAACCTGTTGGAATATATATGTTGAATCCATCAAAAGGCTATCTTTTCCTCCAATAGGGAGGAAACTTCCTCCAATCACCAATCTAATTGATGAGTCACAAGTTCTGAACATCATTCACTTACAAAATTATATATATAGATGGCTATACTCATAGTTGTCACCCACAAATTAGACGGCTAAGAGGCCTTTAATGAATTATCACCACATCTGTTTAGTATGCATTTTCTCCCAATCGGAGTGGACTACCAAATTCTACTCGAAAGGTCCAATGAAATGTATTTTGGGAGGATGATGTAGT
Source organism: Eucalyptus erythrocorys (assembly GCA_014182555.1). NCBI lineage: Eukaryota > Viridiplantae > Streptophyta > Magnoliopsida > Myrtales > Myrtaceae > Eucalyptus > Eucalyptus erythrocorys. Next base: position 17,223,249 of record CM024602.1, read on the forward strand.
CATAGATGCTTTCGAAGCCAACAAGGGGTGAGAAAACACACACACACACACACACATACACACACTTGATAACATTTAGCAATTCAATTGATTGGTTAATTTGTCTAGAAGTTCACTTAACCACTTGTGTTAATAGAAACCTACCTAATATTTTCCATGCATGGCTGAAAACTGAAATAATGCATGACATAGCTAGAATTGGGCTGCAGGATGTTGAGCGGAACTGACTGTGAATCTGTGGTAGCATGTTGAACTAGCGATGGTGGCAATGGGATCGACAGTGATGTGGCAACTGTGGTTGAGGTCATGGTGGAGCGGTTCTGGTTTTCTGCAAATGGAGTGATGGCGAAAGAAGGCGGTGGCGGCCATGGTCCTGCATATGGTTGCGGAAGCGGAGAAGGTGGTAATGGTGGCCGATGGTTAGGGCAGCCTTCGGCTAGCTAGTACTCCATCTTTCACGACAGTGATGGTATTCTAAAGGAGACGGGGGGCCGGAGGTGAAAATACTGATCATATATTTATTGGGCGGCTATCATGATGGCAATGTCAGATATAAAGAATATCTTGAAATGTAATTTCTAATGTTAAAAGCTAGCTATAGTCTTACTCAGCCTTCATATTTGAGAAGGCTTATCGAATACCGGATGAAACTTATGGATCTATTGTCAAAGGCATGGCACTAGTTGTGTTAAATCTAAATAAGATGATTATTTATGGGCAATATATACCCTAATCCATTTGATGCTTTTGAGGAGAACAACTCTTTTCGATTGATAAAATTGAAAAATAATGCTAAAAATTTAGGCATCAAATATCAAATACCAAAATATTCACATGATGGAATGTAAATAAAATTTGTTTGATAATAGATGAAATTTATATATTAAAAATTATTAATTTCTCAGAAATATAGAATAGTTGACATTGAACAAATTGCTCAATCAATTCTAAATTTATTGTACGGATATAGTCTTTTTGATGAAAATTAATTGGAATGACTATATTGGTGTGATTATTTAACACACGATGTCCAATCCAAGATTCCTCAATTTCAAAGAATTAGAAGCTTTTATAACAAAGGCAAGTTCAAGCTCTCGAGGGACAAATGCAAACAGGAAAGGTATATTGCGGTTAAAATGCCCTTTTTCTCCTCCAAGGGAAACGAGAGCGAAATAACTGAGGAGTGAAAAGCAATCAAACAAAGTCACTTGTTTCTTAACTTTTTCTTCCTCAGCCTTTTCATCCTTTTCTTAAATACCTTAGTACCATACTCCCACGTCCACACAACAAAAACCCCTCTCTCTTTCTCTCTCTAGCCCCTCAAGTGTCATTTTCTAACATATACTTCACACAATATCCAACCATTCACTTCGTACCTTGTCGATTTCTCCTCTCTCTCCCTCTCAATCGCCCTCATCTCTAACCTCTCTGCAACTGCTCCTCAAATTGATCAAAACCCCCCCATTTGAACTCCCCACAAGGAATTGAACTCTCCCAAAATCGCCATCGTGTTCCAATCCAAGAACCGTACTCGCGAGTTTGCATCTTTCTCATCCTAGAGCATCACAACAGCCGAAAGGAGAGACCCCGGGCACGTTTCGGTCGCATAAGGATGGAGCTCTTCCCGGCACAGCCTGACTTATCGCTGCAAATAAGCCCTCCCAACAGCAAACCCACCTCGACATGGAGGAGATCAACAGATCAAGAAGAGGCCAACTTGAGCTTCTGGAAGAAGGCCTTGGACTCTAGGAGCTCCCTCTCCTCCATGTCGAAACCCGACGCTCGCCCCGAACTCTCTCCGTCGTCGGCCACCCTGTTCCCTGGGTCCGGACCCGACACTCATCCTCTCCTCCAGAAACGAAGCAGCAACAGCCTCGTCCATCGTTTTCAAGAAAAGAACCACAAAACTGTTTATCAGCAGCATCTGCAACACAATCCGCTTGGCCAAGAGGTCGGCACGTTGAGACCCATCAGAGGAATCCCGCTATACCAAAACACTTCTTTTCCATTTTCTCATCATCAACAGCAACAGCCTCTTGAAGTTATTGCCAATTCTTCACTCTCTTCCCTGGCTAATAACGCTGCCATGAGCCGTTCGAGTTCTAATAGATTCCACTCTCACGGCTTGGTGCGGTCGAGGCTCGCGTCGAGGTTCCCCGGGCCCAAACGCAGCACAAGGGCTCCTCGGATGCGGTGGACCACCACGCTTCATGCCCGGTTCGTCCACGCCGTCGAGCTGTTGGGCGGCCATGAAAGTAGGTTAAATATTCATCTTCTCTGCCTCATTTTTTTCTCAGTTGAAAGGCCAAGTTCATCACTTTTCGGGTTAATCTACAAAGCAAAGTGATTCTTCCTCATCCCTAAACACTCGAATCCTTGATAATCAACGCGCACCATTAGTCTCCTTTCGTTTATGAAAACAAGCTTAAATTTCTTATATTGCTTCCGTTCCCATTGGAATTTGCTGCTAGTAACAATTTCGGAGACGTCACGAAAAAGACAAGCGCCTATATATAAATACTCATTATGTTTCGATTTTGTTTTTTTTGGTTTCTTTTTTGTTGTGGGGTTTAGGAGCAACACCGAAGTCGGTTCTTGAGTTAATGGATGTGAAAGATCTCACCTTGGCGCATGTGAAATCTCATTTACAGGTACTACTACCTAAAGACACAAACCTTCTTTAATAATTAATTTACCTCTGATATTATTGTCGAATATTTCTCTTCTCTCTCTCTTCACGTTTTTCTTTTGTCGCATTATGGGAATTAAAGTCATATATTACACTTGCTTTGACTCGTGTTTGCTTTTTCGAGGCATGCACTTGTTTGCAGTTTGTAGAAAGGTTGCTTGTAGTTTCTGAACTTGTTATTTACTGCCCTACATTGTTATGCACCGCGGAGGGAGGTGTTCAATGCATTTATCAAATTCCAATACCCTGCAATTTTTCTTTTTTTTGGCCCCTTCTTTTTCCCCTACATCTAATGGTCCTCCACGCTCATGCACAGCTTTTCCCCTTTGGAAGAGTGAAACCACCACGTAAGCTAAAGAGTTTGTGTCTTCCGAGAGAGAGAGAGAGAGAGAGAGAGAGAGAGAGAGAGAGAGAGAGAACAGTACGACAAAGCCGAGTAATTTGCGAAGGCGTTTCGTCAGTCCGCTGTCATCGTTTTTGTCCGAACCTATCCACGGTGAGAATGTGCAATGAATTTCTTCTTACTTTTTGAAATTACATAGTAGGTTTTGTGCAAATATTGGCTTTTGGGAACTAGACAAAGACTAAAATTCCATGCACAAAGCCCGAGATTTGGAATGCAGAACACCATCATTTCTTAATTATATGTTCATCATTTGGATGGATCTAGCCACAGTGGAATTCAACTATGGTTAGTCAGTACAGGTTCAGTACGTTCTGGACTACAAAATCATATGATGTGTAGAACAAATGACCGTGCAGTCGTCTTACTTGCCTCGTCCCGGTAACTATATAATTGGCTTTTGCACTGGTCAAAAAGTAGGAAGTATATACATGGCTCTTGACATTTTGCAACTGAATTTGCCAATGACCTTTTCAGTTTTTTTTTTTTGGCCGGTAAATTTGCTATTAACCCTTTCATTCACATTGATTAGCTCAATTAAGCACCCGTGAAGATGGAAATCTTGTGATGGCTGGTTCTGTTGATAAATTGAAGAGCAGAACTCATGCATGGTTTATCTACTTTCTGTTGATCCAATATGGGTCCTATAGAATTTGAAAGACGTGTTCGATTTGAGCTATTAATACCACATGCAATTAATATTCCCATAAAACGTGTTAATCACTTACTTTTCCTAGCCAGAATAGTCCTTGTTTATTATTTAGAGAAAAACTATGAATACTGAATCTGTATTAGTTTTATTTACCATAAGACATAATTACTGCTCTCAAGAGATACTTGTTGATATTTTTGTGAAGAGAATGTGTTGCATTTCGATGATGAACTGTAATTTGTGGAGACAGATGTATAGAACCGTGAAGACGACCGATAAGACAGCTGCTTCTTCAGGTATCCACAAATTTCTTTATGTATTGATTTTGATTCGAAATGAACCGGAACTATTGATGAGCCATCTAGGAATCTTTAATTTGACATTTTGTAGGACAATCTGAAGTGCTTGATAATGCATCATCTGGAGATACCTCGGAAGATTTGGTGTTCGAGATTGGCAACTCAAGAGGGCCTGAGACATCGATTCAACAAGGAGAACCCAATAATCAAGAAAAGGATTACTATGCCCTAAATTGGAGCAAATCAGCAAGGTGAACACTCACTAGGCAAATGGCATCGCAATACCTTAATACTTACTGTCAGGGGCCTCAGTTCATGCATGACCAGCATCTTAATCCATCTAAAGAGAATTACATTTAACAAACCGAAATATTTTGGCATAAAAGTGTAACTAACTTTAGTTTCAGAGGATTATCTACAGTTTAAGTAGGCATCAGTTGCATTGGATGGATGGCAGAGACTGAGCATTGCATATTTAAGAAATAGGACTCAGATTCAAACAGCAAACAGAAAGAACAAAATCCCTTCATCACTGCTATGTGCTTCGATGTCCAAACCAGGAAGAGAGGAACTTCAATGATGGCGCAATGATTTGTTTCCCATCATCATTCGCGTGTGACATGGAGATGGAGTAAGATACAGCATTAACTCTCCCATCATTCCAAGAAATGATTCCCACTTGACAAGATCTGCCTAAAGAATATAACGAAGACATCTTTTTCTTTTGGATTTTGTGGGCACTCTCATATGTAAGGGGATACAAACTGATTGGTGGCCCACGCACTTGGTAGTCAAAAAGGATGTATCCATGGATGGACCCATTCGTGGAAATTCGGGAGCTAAAAATTATGCCCTAAATATGAACCCATTTGTAGAAAACTTTGGTGCTAGAAGTTCGTGTCCTTGGTGCTTTGCATCTTTGTGTCGTCACTAATCAGCTATTTGATTTGGCAACTGGCCATTGGACTATCACGTGGGTGGGTTTCAACTTTAATTCTCCTTTTCTGAATCAAGACAATAATGTGTGAAAAGGGGAGGAGCTCGCAAGAAAGATCTGTTTTCTCAAGTGATTCTTGCTTTTTCTCTTGCATGGCCTCCACTGATTGGACATAGTTTCTCGAGTCTCAAACATGTTTGGTTGGTTTCTAACAGGGAAGCCTGGAAGCAAGGGAAATTACCGGAGGATGATTTCATAGGAAATTGCGCAACATACGTTGAGGTACCAAATTCTGGCACTTGCTTTCCCTAAATGCCCCCTCTTTGTATACGAAGTTTGCTTTTTTCTCTTGTAATAGGTTGGTCTCATCTTTAAAGGTGACATCTTTGATTCTCTCTCTCTCTCTCTCTCTCTCTCTCTCTCTCTCTCTCTCTCTCTCTCTCTTTCTTTTCTTCTTACGTTTCCTGCTGACAATCAAGAGTTGCTTCGTCACATGAACTTGTCCCTAGGATTTTCAAATACTCTCTGCAATTTTTTCTTTTGTTGCTATTCCTCAATAAGTAGTCTTTTATTCCCTGAGACACAGTGTCCTTTTTATTCCTACCTTCACGCACTTCCCTTTTGCCCATGAAGTTTTTGCCTTTTTTCACTTCCTGCAGGAAGATCGTAATGCAAAGTGTTTAAGCAACGAAAGAATATCAGATGTGAACTCACCGAATCTTTCAGGGACAAGCAATAACATGAAGCCCAATCTGGAGTTCACATTGGGAAGATCATCTTCACATTGATTGCTTTTCTTCTTTTTCTTTTTTTTGTTTTTTCTCTCTCCTGTGCACTACTCATTTTGAAATCATTATACCTATTAAGGGTACTGCTCTGTGTAGAGAACCAGGTGCCGGCTCAGAAAATCAGAGTGAAAAAGAAAGGAGAGAGAGGGAGAGAGAAAGAGAAGAAAAGTGAAAAGGAGAGAGAAAGGAAAAGAGAAAAAAAAGTGAGGAGAAAAAGAGAGAGAAGGAGACAAACAATGACAGAAAGCAGAAGAAAAGCAAGAAACGATGGGGAAAAGCAAGTCCTGCCTTTCTAATTCATCTACTATGAAACCCTTCTGTGGGAGCATCCAAATCAAAGGCATCATATTCCTACGTAGATATGAAACCTAATTGGTTTAGTTTGTCTCCCACTAAGAGAGAGAGAGAGAGAGAGAGAGAGAGAGAGAGAGAGAGAGAGAGAGATCTAACCATCAATAATGATGAGCATAGAAAGATCCTTTGTGGTAATTGTAGTATGTCTTGATGGACCGTTGTCACACATGCTTGGAAAAACTTTCCAGGCTAAACTTTTTTACTGTGGATCAAGCAGTCTAAGCTATTTGACCCATGTGGTGCCCACATTTCTGGTATCATTCGATTCATAGTGAAATGATATATTTTCTGTGTTTGTGAATGAAAGATAGGCAATGGGAGAGAATTCCTTTGTCATATATATATATATTGTTACTTGTGTATGGTTGATAATAAAAAGTTATAAATGTAAATAACGTGAACTCTATTGTTGTCAAGAAACCCGAAACCCGAGCACAGGTCTTATTGCGTGATCCGCGAATTCAGTAAATTGGCTTAATTTAGACCCTGATGGAAGAATGAGTAGTCGAAGAACTTTGTGCTTCTGTTATCGAAAGATCTCTCTAACAGTTTGCTCCTACTTAGCAAATGGTAGCAAAATAAGTATCCTTTATCTAAAGAAAAAGAAGTAATTGACTAAGCAAATAGCTTTTTTTACTAGTTTTTAATGCAATAGCACCATCTTGTCTTCCATGATACACTACTACCATACTCAATCTCTACAACTGAAGCAACAGAAAGAAAGATGAGAATGGAATGAATCACACCATAGAGAAAAAAAACACAAGGAAAAGAGGAAAATGTCACTACCTTTTTGCTTCTGCGTTGAGTGCTATTTAGGGTTTGCACGTAGGCGGGCCAAAAGAAAGACTAGAGAGTGCATTGAGCGCGTCAAAAGACGGAAGCAACTCTCGCTTTCAGTATTTCTGATTTGGTCCTGGCAAGCGGGCTCCATTACGGCTGAACCGAAGGGGGTAAAAAAATCGTTTGTCGTTTTTCGGGTTACTTACCCTGCAATATTTCACCTGCATGCGGTGCTTAACGTAAGCGAATGACGCTATATCTATAAACCCACCAAAGAAGAACGCGAGTGCGAATGACTACTTCGGACTTTTGTCTGAATTAACCGTGCCAAACTCGTACTTGGGAAATTACAGAGCATACGATGTTTGACCGGAAATGACACATGGTGGCTCCTCCTTTAGCAGTGGCGTCTTGACTGGGGCGAGATGAATTCACTAGAAACTCCACAACTCTCTCTCTCTCTCTCTCTCTCCCCACCGTCGGAGCAATAATTCCCCATTCATCATGCAATTTGTTCTTTTGACCTCACTTGCCAGTTGCCAGAATAAAGTCTGTCTAATGCGCGCATATATAGGCCTTATACCCAGAAAACCTCCACCTTTTAGCTATTCTTCCAATTCTATCTTTTGTCTCGTTAAAAAAAACTTTCAACTTTAAGTTCATTTCCAATTCTACCCTAACTTTTTTACTCATAAAAAGTCATTAATTTTAGCTCCAATACCAATTCTACCATGAACTTTTTTTTTTTTTTTGGTAACGGCCATGAACTTTTATTTTGTCTCATGAAAAATCCCAACTTTACGTCTAGTTTCAATTTTACTTTTTTTTTTTTTTTTTTTTAAATCTCATTAATAATCACCAAATTTTAACGGAGTTTCAAATTTGCCTCTATTAACGCTCCATCAATATTGCCATTTGTGATTTTGCGTTTGGTCTTTGATCTCTCGTGTGTGGGAATGTTCCATTTCTCGGGGTTGGAGAGCTTGCACTTGGGACAGCTCGTGGATGAGAGTTTTCTATCTCTCGGTTGTCAACGAGAAATTTTGGACGTAGGGAAAATGGGGGTAGGTTTGTGACTCAAGTAAAAATTTGTGATTTTTTATGAGAATGTAAAAATTGTAGGGTAAAATTGGGATTGGAATGTAAAATTGAGGATTTTTCATAGGACAAAAAATGTTTTAGTACAAATTTGGAACATAACTTAAAGTTCGAGTTTTTTTATGAGAAAAAGATAAGTTAAGGATACAATTAAAATTTGATCTAAAGTTTGAGGTTTTTAATGAAATAAAAGATAGAATTGGAATAAGAATTAGAGATTTTGTACAATGTTTCTCGAAACATAGGAGGTTGAGTCAAGTCAAGAAAGCACAGGAATTTTACGAGAAAAATGCATTCTTCTAGGAATATTTTTCTATATGTGTGCGCGTGCATATATATAGTAAATTTGTATATACATGACGATGCTTGTGCCACGTTTCAGTTGGACTTTCTGATTGCATATGGGTATTGGTAGCTTTTTGCAATAATTGCCGCATCATTACTACCCACTCTTCCTCAGTTTAGAGAGAGAGAGAGACAGCTCCGAATGAGATTCGGGGAAATGGAGTTTTGACTTTGACCCACACTCCAGCTCAATCCACCTTTTTCCATCAGATTCAATTTCATTCTGCATGTACACTAAATATTTATTTTAAAACTCTATCTGCCAAATAAATTTTGTCGGTACGTGCCTTTCTGATATTGAATACGCACGGCTTGCTTTGAATGCCTACGCCTAGTCTGCTGCATATTATTCAACATACACCGACTGTGCAGTTCCATCTGGATGTACCTAACGTTGCTTTTCCTCTAAAATGTCGCTTAGCTCTTCGATCACAGCTGTAACGTACTCGAGACATTTTCGACATAGCATCGAACTTTCGCAATGCACTTGATCGAACTATATATGTTGAGCATCTACTAACCTTTCCTTTTCACAAACCTTTTTATTGTCTCGACCCAGTTCAAAATACTCGATCAGCAATCCTAAACTTCCACGAGAAACACACGCCGAACGAAAACATCATGAATGGCCATGCTTCAACCTAGCATGAGAACGAGATCGACGGGCTCCTATACGTACATTTAGAGTCTATCTCTGGAAGTAACTTTTTTTCTCAATGACAATTACATTTGGAGAGTTACCATCCACGAGAAAACGACTGGAGAATAAGCTCGTACCAGGTCGGATTGAAAGGAGGAACAATAAGGGAATAGAGCAGCTAGGGGGACCTATGCGGGTGGCCTCTAGCGAGCGCGAAGGAGCTGTTCCTGTCAAAGCGGGCGCTAGGAGACAATAATGCGGTAGGGAGAGAGAGAGAGAGAGAGAGAGAGAGATGGGGGATGCGTACAAGGGCAATTGAAGTCGCTCACCTACATCGTGATAATCGCAATGGGAAAAGGCGGTTGGCCCACACGCCATCGCTTCAAAGGGCGCACAGGAACCGGCCACGAGCTATGACCCCGTACCCATGGAAGCGGCCAGCAAAGGGAGTTAATGAAGACACTTGCTCGTCGCTGTCATCCCGAGCTTTGACAGGACATGCAGCCCGGTAGGGCTTTAATGTAGGCCACGGCCGAACACCTTTCTTAATTTCCAGGATTACACGTCGCTTGATGCCGACAACATGTGCCACCAGAAACGTTAGGTTTTCGCGTCGGATTTCCTATTCAACGTGTAACCTTTCAAAGGGCAAGTCACGTTAGCCATGTCCAGTTATAGACGGAAATGCCCTTATATTTCATGTGAATTCATGCTAAAAAGACCATTCTCTCCCTCTCTTTCATCGTGTTTGCCGAGGAGGTTGCCATCTCAGGCAACCTTAGATTTCGATTGGGGAAAGGAGGGGGACATCGTCGTGGTCGGTGGAGAAGGCCGCTTAATGAGTAAAATTATGGCCGACGATGGTGAAGCGCGACCAACTATTTGAGTGTCAATTTCTACCAATAGTTATTCAAAAATCTTGTACATCATATTCGGATGACCTGCTTTAGACATGATTGGAGGAGGTAGACTTGATCAACAAGCTTAATTGGGCCAAGGATAACTCGACAAAACTATCGAGACCGTGTATTTTCTTTGGCCAATAACTCACTGAGCACTAATTCCTACTACTAATCTAATAAATAGCATATGAAAACAATGAATGTTTGGTAAGGGGTGTCCTATTCAATCTACGATGTACAGTCAAATTATTACATACATAATTTCTTCCGTCCATAAAATAAATGATGGGGGTCCACTCACTAGCTTCATCTTGACATTTAGGGTTCGGTGGGGGTGGTAGAGTGGGATCATGGACTATTTGCTCGAATAGTTGCTCTCATATCCTACTAGATGCAATGCCAATGTTGCATCGAAATAATGCAAGTATGGACATATGTTCCTTCGGACCCTCGGCTAATAGCATAGAGTAGGTTGAATAAGAACTTCCTATCACGAGGGGGAAAAAAACAAGTTTGATAGATCTACACCTACTTGCTTTTTTCAAAATTCATGCTCAATTCCCACCCCCTATCATGCCAATAATGACAATAATTGTGTCGATTTGCAATTTGGCCTCGGGAAATCCGCTGTAGCTCCTACCAAGAGACGAGTCTGCGTACACATAATAGCTAGGAAGAAGGAGCGATAAAGCTTTCGAGCCTCCGAGAGAACTTAAAAATGAACCTTCACAGACTAACCCAATCGAGTACACATGTTGCATGTCCAATGGTTTGCCAAATCCATCATTGTCAAATAAAAAAAAATGATGAATTAAGGTAGGAATGTAAGTTTGTCGTCTATAACATCGAAAACGTGTGGACAAAATTTTGTCACCGACTACTGACTGCGGATGACATTGATGCGCAAGTTTCGCAATGCGGGTATCTTTTGAAATCACATTGCGGAGGATGAATAGAATCTTTCCTCATTTTAACGCACCAAATCCTAATTGACGAAGAAAACCCAAGCCCAAGCTCTCAAGTCCATTAACCTAAAGCTAATGATTAATTAAGCTCCAAGCTTAAGCTTGAACGGCCTGATCAAGTATAAATTGTCAGAGGCTGAGCTCCATCGTGAAGAATTATAACCTTCCAATATTTCTTCCACTTTCGCTTCTCAGCTATTGCTCCACTTTTTTAAACCTGAATTATTTAAAAACCTTCGGCTTCAACAGATGTGAATAACAATCTTATATGTTCAATCCAAAATAAGGAAGAGGGATTTTGTAATATATCCGCCACTGTGATATTGGGGAATTATCGAATTAGTTCCAAACCTTTTGTGCGGATACCAATTTAATCCTGAAATTTCCAATCTTGCTAATTTAATCCTAAATCTTTTTGTAAAATTAAAACGTAGACCTCCCAATTAATTTTCCCTTGACGTGCGGTCAGAGGTGACTAGACTGCCACAAACCATATGTTACCTTGAGTCGAGGTCACTTGCACGAGCCAAGAATTGAACCGATTTCATGGACTTGTCGGGTGTCTTTAATAGATATCTAGATAGTTGGATTTCCATATCCCTCCTCCTAATTCATCGAAAATGTTTTTAGGCTTCGGCCCGGCTAGGGCACTAGTGAAAGGAACGCGTGTCCGTTTCGAGCCTCGTCTAGGCATAAGGGCCATAGACACCCGTCTCCATCTATCTCCACCGCTGTCGACTCGGGAATGTCAAGAAGGAAAATTATTCACCCCCATCATGACACCATCATTCAAACCTCGGCCCCACCGTCCCAACACGTGTCGGGACCGCACCGCCCTCGATGTGGACCCCTCGTGCCGGCCGCGCGGCCGTCCGATTCGTTGAGGTCTGAGGGGAAGGAGTCTCTGCTGCCGTTGGGAAAGCGACTGCTAAGGGGGAGGAGCGGACGGCCGCGCCTCCCCCTGTAGAAATCCTCTCGCGAAATTTCGCAGCAGCTGCTTCGAGCAGAGCTCGAGGGCTCTCTTTTTACGCATGGAAAGATGAGGAAAAAGAAGGTAGGTTCGCAGTGGGGCCCCGGCTGCGAAGTAAACTAAAACTAAAATCGCCTCCGGCGGCATTGACTGCTGACCAGCATTTCACTTTCGTAGTTTAGGAGGCAGCAGCGGAGAATGAGTCAAAAGGGCAAAAGAGTCGGGGGGGCAGCGATTGCTCCATGATTGACGCTTACCTGAAACGTTGCACCGATCCGGGTCTCGTTTGTCTGTTTCGTTCTTCTACTTTTTCACGTCTGAGGGTGACGTTATTGCTCGTCGATTCTGGTTAAAAACATTTCATGGTGAGATTCTTTTTTTTTTTAAGTCGGTCCAGGCCCGTCTAGGGCGCTACTTTTTTGGCTCTTATGCTCCTTTCACAGGAATCTTTCTTGCGTTTTATAACCAGCTATAGAGGACTTTTAAATCCTCGGATTCGTGCTGTCCCTTGCTCTTTTCCCATCTTCAAGATTTATATCTGATTCAACACGTTTTGGTTTGCTATCCTAGTGAATAACCCAGAGAGAGACCCTCCAAGCCCTGCGTTTTGAAAGCTTCATCTCTCTTCTGAGAAAGCGAAGACTGTCCCAAAAACTCATGGCAAAAGACGCGATCATGGAAGGAGTAGAATATCATATTTGTGCTCCTCTGTGATGGAGAGAGGTGAAACAGCCCTTCTAAGCATTATGGGCAGGAGTCATGGGGAGACTCACCTGCTTATGAGGAAGAGCTTCGGTGAGTTATCAAAGATGGATTTCACAAGACGCAAAATCAAAGCTATGGCCTCATATCCGTAACACCCGCGAAAGATGTGAAGTCTTCACTTGTAAGGTTTTGTCCCCTACTAGGATCTCAAGACCACTCTGCAGCTGTCAAATAAGGCAAAACAACAGGAGGATAGGAAGCATGAGAAAAATATAATGCTTAGTTCAGCATAGTTGACGAGAAAATCCGGAGTTTTAACACCTCAAATCAGCATGAAAGCGGCAATTCCAAAAGTCAAGGCCTCTCCAATTTCAACAAGCACTTTATCCAATCTAATTAACTAGATCTTTGTAGGAAATTTATGAAACTATACACAAGTTTTGACCTGCAGAAACTATTGCTACCAAAAGATTTGGGGAAAAGATAACATTCACTTAATGTCGACGCATTCGCAGAACCAAGCACTCGTGATCCCATCATCAAACATCTTGCAAGGATTGCAAAAAGGCCTCCACACCAAGATGAGGACAATCAACATCCAGCAGGGCCTCCTGCTTTCTGCTCCCCCTCACTCTTCGAAGGAGTCTGCAAACAGCCAATGAGACAATCAATTACTCATCAGGCGATGTCAATGAGAGACAGTGACAAGTGAAAATAGAGTTGGATCTGAAATGAGACCAAAAAAGCTAATGACATTCTCTCCAATATAACATAATATTTTGCCATTTTGATGAATTTTCTCAAGTGATTAAAGTGAAACAGTCCATAAAAACCATCACCAACAATGCACCAACCAAAGAAGTGAGATGCATGAATGCACGTAACATTTCAATTGATCCAAGTAGCAGTACTTAGAAGTTGCTCCAAATGGAGTGAAAATCTAAAGTTGTGAGCAGAGGTACCTTGCACTGAAGACCGGTTATAGTTGATCTCAATAAATCATCACCAACTATAAGTCTCAACTTCTTGACAAAATCGTCCCGCGTAATCTTCCTTGCCTGGTATTAAAAAGAACCATCAGTTTGATTGGCCAAAACAATACCCATAATGTCGAAAAAAGAAGACATTGCTACAATTGTGCATACCCTGAACAGGTTATAGTGATTATGCACCAATTCCATGTCTTTATGAGTAACTTTGTCAGAAATAGCAGCAAACAACATAGGAAAAGGCATCCAGGGGGATCTAGGAGTCTTAGGAGCGCTGGAACCTATTGTAGGAGCTTTCCCCTCCTGTTCCACAATGTCTGAAGGTGGATGACTACTACTTTCCTGCAATTGACAGGAAGGAAATTGGAAAAAATTGTATGCAATTTGAAAAAGATATGACTAAAAGTTGCAGCAGACCAGACTTCCTAACAACAGGGCAAGAAGACTATACTCATAAGAAACAGTCATTGTAGAAAAATATCCAAAATGCTTTAATTCACATCTGAACTTCCTGATACCTCTTGTAGTACGATCTTAATTATTTATCTTAACATTTCCACTTCATATTCATCTTATGCAAATTCGTGCATATGCTCTTTCAACATCTTTAATCATTAATCAAGGGAATCTTTGCATCATACTCAATAATGGTCAATGCAAGACGGCCACCATAAGCAGTGGCAAGCTACTAAAGCAAGAGGCATAAACTCTCCATCACCCTGTCCTATTGGGAAAAAGTATTTTTGGGAGAAAGTATTTTAAGCGCTAGCTACACAGCCCATATGACGCGATTGACCAATCATGTTGTCTGCATGTAATGCTTGTCATCCTGCACAATACTTGGTGATAACTCATTTTTTTAATGGAATATTGCACCACATGCACTGCCATGGTGTAACCGTCACATGGAATGCCCTCTCGTCCTATTAGTGCTGACTAGAAGTAGCCATCAACTACAAGCACATAGCAATGTACTCTTAACTGCCACGGCAAATGAACAGGTAATTTCTAATATTTAGGATTCCTTCACACACAAATAAAGATTTTCAAAAGAAAAGAAAAATGAAAGTTACAACACATTGCCAATCATCTAGCAAACCACAGTATCCAACGCAGGAAAAAAAAATGGCAAATAAACAACATATTTGAGACCCTTACTGAGTCAACTGCAGAAGAGTCTGTTTGAGGCTCCTGGAAAGACCTTGTAACCCTCAACGCAGTATGGTTACTCCTAGTTCCAATCAGATCTCCTGCATACACAACAATATTGGGGCTAAAGTGCAGCAAATACATACTAAAACACTTGCAAAAAGACATGACTAACTGAGTCATCCAATCAGTAGTTGAACTGATGATCAATCTCCTGAATGAATGAGGCCCATTGAACAATTGACATCAACATATGAAAGGACAAGGCCTCGCTACTAAAACATCAACTTCAAAAATCTCTTCATCCAAGATAGGTTGAGTCTGTGAAGATGATATCTGGACATCAAGATCAACTTCTGATGTTCCATCGGACAGATGACCAATAACATAATTGGCATGTTGTACATGATAAGCGTTAGCGAAAGAGATGACCAACGAATTAATAAAAAACTCTTCAAGGAATAAGATATCACCTTCGGGTTTCAATGTGACCTTGAAGCTAATAACATATTCTGGATAAATGTGGGTATTCATGTTCATAGGCCAGACTACATAACGTGTGGGTTTTTGAAGATCATCTACTCCATTATCAAAGCCCTCGCCACTTGGATAACACTGCGTAGATCCAGGATGTACAACCTCCATATTTCCCATTATTACACGGCAAAGCACCATATGTCGAACTCCATTTTCGTCAACATCACAATTATTTGCACTGAGAACAAATCAAAAGTTGAAACGTCTATATAGGTCAAGAAATAAACCTAAATGAAATCAAAGACGAAAAGAAAAGAATTACCATAAATAAAAACTGGAAAGGTACAGGATAAATGTATTGTGCGCACAACCAATTTGTTCTTTTTTCCTGTTGTTCTTTTTCCTTTATTTCTTTATTCTTTATTCTTTTTTTTTTTTTTTGGGGGGGGGGGGGGAGGGAGGGGTTTATGTTAGTTTATTGCATCAACAATGGTTCAGCACTTGAGAAATTAAATATTTTATTTTTGTAAGAATTGACTATTACAAAAAATATGCCTATCATGGTTAAAACACAAGGGCAATAGCTAATCCATGACTTGCATTTTGACTACTTCCCTTGCAGTCCTAAGACCGGAAGATGCTTTGTCTGTGCTAATAGTTCTTATTCACATTAAAAAAAAAAATTCAAATGCCCAGTGGTTAAAATTATCTAAAGCCCATCAAGATTTGAATTTTCAACTTTTCTTTCCAGTGTGTTTTCCCCAGGGAAAGAAGTATAAAATGTTGCTTCCGGTATAGGAATTTAATTGTGTAATGTGTGCACGAGTATGTGATCATTGTGTGTAGATGCATCCATATCAGCTGCTGCACTTTGATAACATATTTGCTGCTGATATCGAAAGAAGATATCCACCTGATCTGAATATAGTTTGCATCTGCAAGCTGCACACCACTGCCATAAGTGGGCTTACTTATCAGTGCTCCACAATTTCCAAGCCCATATGTCATAAGTGTGGGCAACATCCCCTTTGGAATGGCAAGCCAAGCGTACTTAATATTCGCAGTTCCCCGGCGTTTCTCAGTTATCTCAATTTGCTTCTGGAAAAGCTCTAATTGATCTCGCATTGGTTCAATTGAGCAGGGGGACAAATTAAGAATGTCCACAGCAGTAGGGCCCACGCCTGTGAGGAACATCTTCCTCACTGTTTCAGAATCCAGTTTCCCACCGTCATGTTTTATCCTAGAGGCCACTTCTACCTCCATCTGCTTGTTCTCGCCGACAGTTTCAACCAAGTTCACTTGGTGTTTCCTGTCACAGCTATCTTCAACTTCCATAAACATTTGTTCAATAGCTGATTTCTGGATTTGCTTGTTGGGAGTGGTTGACTCACCACTACATTCCTTTAGCTTAAATTGATCTAGGCCACTTATATCAATCTCGAGTTGCAGCTTCAATTCGCAAGGCCCATCCCCATGCATAGGCTCTGGTAGATCAAAGCATTTATGTTGACAGCACTCGCTGGCAAAGGTTTCTGGAAAAAAGAAGCTACCAGCTTCATCAATCCACGCAATAGGTTGCTGTACATTACTTTCCAAGTCTAGTCGAAACATGTGCAAGAAATCTAGCAGAAAATGATCACCACCAAAATTCACCTCTATGGCGGCCTTCTTCTTGCTCAGATCCTCCTTGATCATGCCAATTAGAGTCTGGGGGAAATCAGTCCAGTCACCATTTTGATAATACATCAAACGTTGTGGAACCCCACTTTTCATGAAACTATAATAGTATCTAGCGATAGATTTTCCAAAAGGAGACAGACAGCTGGCAGTGCTTTTGAAGCCATCAACTTTCCTTCGTTTTCCGTGCTTATTAGTAGCTGATATATCGCAGGAGCGCGGAACCTTGGGAGCTACATCAGCAATTGCGATTGCTCGCTTACGCTTCAATTGGAGCGAGATTCTTTTCTTACCATCACTATCCAATACCTTTCCGATTTCGGCTTGCATTTCTATCTGCTTGTACTAGATCAATCACTATCGATGAGTTCAAGTTCGAATGCAAAACAAACTTGTACAGCAAGTTGTCAAAATAGCCTGGTTCGGGTGCACCTCAGAGCAACCTTGGCACTGGAGATTGCAGGAGAGACCTGGAAAAGTTAAATGAGTCAGAAACTAACTTTTTCTACCGACAACAAAAAGATGCCCTGTCTGCAAACACGCTATATATGCAAAGATGAACTCATCTTATTTGAATATTTCGGAATACATCTGTTAAGCATCACTTCAGCCGAACAAATTCAAACCCGCGAAAAGCAAAATAAACACCTTCCCATCTATATCACAAGGTACAGCTTGATAAGATTGAAATCAAAAGACAAAACATACCAAGTGTGAGTACTAAAGTCCATTATGCGCGGAATCATCGTCTCAATATCCATTGCGATTGTATTAACAGAAGCAGTAATTGTATTAACAGAAGAAGTCATCCCCTCTGATTGCTGTAACGCTTTAAAAATTCGACAGCCCCTACAACACCTGCGATCAATAAGCTCCATTAACATACCAAACCACAACTCAAATTCCAGCATGCATCTTGTTCTTAAAAACCTCACAAAAGTTACAAATCAAAGGTATGGACACCAAACGAACTCAAAAGTCCCAAAAATTTTATAATATTACTGGACTAAAGTCCAATGGCTCCTAGCTTTCCGCAAAAACCCTATCGCTTTCCAAATCGCTCCCAGTTTGTGCGAACAAAATCAGGCGGCCACAAAAAGATCCACTGAAACATGCTCAAAACTAAGCAGAACCGCCGGATCTAGCTCAGATTTCTCCCAATTGCCACCGACAATCCCCGAAGGTTTAGAAAACCTAAAAAGCAGATGCGCAAAACGAAATTTCAACCACAAGGTACGGATTTCATCGAGGGAAAAGGTACTTACACGAAAACCGTAAGACAAAAAACAAAGCAATCGGCTCCGATCTGCTCTGAATCAACCCGTACCACCAAAAAAAACACAGAGCGCTGATTAAAACCGTTAGGCCTATCTGACGAGATAATAGCCAAAGCAAAAACAACAACAAACCCTTCAATCTCATGAAGATTGACGACCAAACCTCCAATTCCATGAGAGATCGGCAGTACAAGGCAGGCGATCTAGCTTACCAGAAAACAAACAAACGATAACTGGCCGTAACCGAGGTTCGATAGGTCGGACCGCCGGGACGCCGCCGGAGATTGGCGGCGGAACCCTAGATCGGGAGAGCACGGGAGGGCAAAGGGAGGGGAGGAAGCAGTGGACGGAGACGACGCCGTTAAGCGACGGGCGGCATGAACAGCATCCAGGAGCCAGCAGCTAAACGGCGTGAGCCTGGATCGGCGACCTCGCGAGGGATTTCATCGTCCCCGAAAGCGTGTCCAAAGGCGGTGTTCTTACGTGTGTGAAAAGCAAACCGTCGCTTTCAGAGAGCACCCCAAAATTGAATTATTAGAGCTGGGGGTGGGGTCCGCTTTTGATACCGTGACTCGCACGGCACGGCGCGTGCCTCACTGCCCGCCCCTGATTGGACGGCCCACCCGGCGGGCCCCGGTTGACTTTTCAAACCATGCGTCGTGCCGCGTTCTGATTGGGGGACGGGATTTCTCCCGGTTTCCCGATTTTTTTTTTCTCGGTGGCGGTTGAGGGTCACGCGTCACGCGTGGGCGTCGATGATTCCTCTGACTTGATTTTCGGGTCCGGGTCATGAAAGGTAACCACATCTGACCAGGAGGGCCGAATCGCAATTTCGTGATTCCCAAGGGTCAATCGTGGAAATAAGAGATGGGTGGTGGGGCCCGGTAAAGGAAAGTGGGAGGGAAAAGATAAGATTGCCTGACGTGTCGTCATCCGCACCTTCCTTATAAAGCTACTTTCTTTTTTCTTTTTTTAATAGAGAGAGAGAGCGAGAGAGCGTTTGCGTGGGGCCCACGAAAAGAGAGGAGCAGGCCCAAGACCAAAAGCAAAAAAACGCGATGAGAGAAAGTGGGGCCCAAAGCAAGGGAAGCGGTCGGTAACGGACGTTGAAAGCCGTGAAAGGAAAAGCGGACGGGAAGGAAAGCCCACCCCCCCAATCAGCGAGCCTGCGTTGACTTTTTGTTCGGGCATTGTTGACCGATGAGTTCCGACCTGAATCACCGTCTCGGTCATTGTAAAATCGATTTGGACGTCCTGTTTGTCGAGAAAGTAAGGATGGTATCGCTGTCACGGGCCTGGACCTTTACTTTCCCAAGTCGTCACTCCAACGTATGTGTGCCTGTTTGAATTTTCAAAAGCTCGCTCGGAGAAATTGTTCAAGATGCGAAACGATATGTGTCCACGAGTGACACGTATTGATGGGTCTCTTATCGCGCTTTTATTAATTTAGTTCTAGACCTTCCAATATTGTCAGTTGAGTTCTAGATATTTTCAAGTTTTGTCGATTTAGTCCATTCAGTCAATTTTAGTCGAAAATCGTTGATGTTGGACTACTTAGGGAGGGGAAGGAAAAAGGGAAAATAATAAAAAGTGGAGAAAATAAAAAAAGTTAAAAATATTAACAATATTATTAAAAATTGTCGATATTAATAATTTTCGGCACCTTTCGAAATTTCAAATTCACACCCTGGCTGAGAAAGACTCGAGATATGAACTGACACGTCCACGAGTGACAAGAATGAGCGGTCTATAAAACGTAAGGGAAATTATCTGAAAAATTTTAAACCTATCATATTTTTGTCAATTTGATCCAAAAATTTTAATTTTGCGAGTTTATTATTTAGACATTTTCAAGTTTTGCTGATTGGATTTATTCGGCAAATTTTGGCCGGAAATCATTGATGTGAAAATATCATTTTGCCAACTGGGCTGTTGAGGGCCAATGGCCGGTGGAGGTCGGTCAAGGGAATAAGAGAAAAGGAAAGAAGAAAAAGAAAAAGAATAGAAAAGGGGAAAAGAAGAAAAGAAGGAAAAGTGAAGCACCAAAAAAGTAAAAAATAAATTGAAAAATAGTTAAAAATTATTAAAAATTATTCATGTAACCAATTCCCGTCCGTCGGACAAACTCAATTGGCAAAAAATAAAATAAGTTAAGGACTTTATTCAAAAAAATTAAAAATCTTTTAAGATTTTTTGAATAATTTTTCATATATATATATATATATATGAAAGAGGGTTTC
Source organism: Eucalyptus erythrocorys (assembly GCA_014182555.1). Taxonomy (NCBI): domain Eukaryota; kingdom Viridiplantae; phylum Streptophyta; class Magnoliopsida; order Myrtales; family Myrtaceae; genus Eucalyptus; species Eucalyptus erythrocorys. The sequence continues at coordinate 17,243,588 of CM024602.1, forward strand.
TTGCGATTCCGATGGCTAATCAGCATCGGATGCAAGTTCCAAGCGTTGAGAGGACGAATAACTGATGGCGAAGTTCAACTTTTGCGTCCCCGTGCTTTAAAAAATATGATGTCGACCCCCGAATTTGTCGCACGCGCGCCGCTTTTGCGGATGCCGAAACTTCGCATCGGGTTCCCACGGCAACAACAATTTGCTTACAATAATATCTTAAGACTTTGGGGTTGACGAGTGGCGGGTGGAGGTGGAGGTGATAGCTGGAAATGGCACCTCCCCCAGATGGCAAAACGCCGCAAACACCAGATCGATCGGCACACAAGACTCGGAGCTTTCTCGGGTAGTTTCGTTCCCAAGTGTCACGAGCGGCGAAATTGCGGGCTCTCCAAGTATCAAAAAAGTCTTTCTTCAGAGTCGTTGAAAATGAGGGCTTTTGAGTTTATTCTCCCTAGGATCCGATTCTAGAGACGTAGGACTTAGCATTTTGGTTAAAGAAATTCCGGGAACCTTCTCTAGCGACCGTTCCTTGGCGCTCGCTCTGTATTATGCTCGGGAGAAGGCTTCAGCTTCAAGGAGCTCTGGTTCTGCTGACGAGCCTCCTCGAGACAGTCTTTCCCGGTTTAATTCCTCATCAAGCAATATGTCTGGCTCGATGCCATCGTTGCTACCGTTTTCTTAGGCTTCGTTTGATAACGTTTTTATTTCTCTCAATTTTTGTTTCCGAAACAAAAGAAGAATAAAAATCCCTTTGATAACGTCTAATAGAAAAGTGGTCAGGAAATAGATTTGGAACAGAAACGAGAAGTACAAAAAAGTAACCTATTGTTTCGAGAATAATTTCTAGATATAAGTTATTCTCTTTTTTTCTTTTCTTCTTCTCTGTCAACTACCACCCCCCACTGCCACCTATCGTCGGCTGACTGTCGCCTACCGCTGCTCGACGCCACTCACTAGTTGGTTGACCACTATTGATCGTCGCTTGTTGATCACCAATTGCTGCTGCTGTTGATCGCCGATTGGTGACCGTCGCCACCGCTGCTGATCGCTGATGCCACTGCTCATCAGTTGATCGACTGCCGTTGTCGATTGACCACTAGTGTCAATCGTCGCCGCCGCCACCGACCGATAGCTGATTGTAGCAATCAGTGGAGGCGATCAGCATCGTCAACGGTGACCGCGGCTAGCGACAACGGTTGGCGGTAGTAAGAAAGATTATGAAAAAAATTAAAATTTTTGTATAATTATCAAATACGTTCTTTTATTGAGATATTATTGCGAGAAATAGAAATAAAAAAATTATATTTGAAAAAAATTATTTCCCCAAATAAAAACATTATCAAACGGACCTGTAGACTTCCCCTTTCGACTTTCTGGCTTGTCGAGCAAGTTTCGCCGTGTGACACGAGCAATTGATTAGCTAGGGAAAAATTTCTAAGGACACATCTACATCTTCTGGACTTTAGAAGTCCTGCTATTGCCCGTTCAAGGGAGAATTGTTCTTAGTCCAACTATGTGCCAATTGATGTCATTCAGTACTCGATTAAGGAAAATAATTCATTTGACGTGACCCGCGCACCTACTTTTGCTTGCTGAGGTGATGTGCGGTTTTAATTGGATGCAAGAATTGGTGGTACCTCGTCAGTTGTCAAATATCTGATGATGGAATCTGGAAAGAGAAAGATGCATAGTGCTTTTATCGTTTCGACAAGGGACGGATGCACCAACTCTGCTTAAACTTGAAGCTATCGCTCTTCCTGTCGAAGAACAGCAACATTCGGTTCAATAGGGCTACGAACTGGAATCCATTGAACCGTAAGTTTCTCATTATCGAGAGACAAGCACATCTTCGCGAGGGAAATCTTGACCAAAAGATGTTCGAAACAGCTTGCTATCTTGTATTGATGACTCGGGTCGCCAAATATACCTGATCTCTCGAATGCTCACTAACAATAACACGTCCTCCCGCTAACAGTGGATATCTCATGCACGAACAAGCAGGTTATCGGGTTCATGACCGTCAGATACAAACTTTTACGATGCATTGCGCCGGGGTCAAGAGCTTCATACACTGATAATATCTAAAAGAACCATGTGTTTGAACCTTTACCCCACTAACACGCATAGAAAAAGGAGGTCAGAGAAAACCTGTGCCTGCACTGTAAATTTATTGGAAACCAGTATACCGAACTCACCACAGAATGGCCCCCGCTTTAGGCAATGCTTTGTCTATGGGACCTGCCTGTACTACATGGGACTTCACACTTTAACTTTTGCTGCAGCTTCCTTAATCTGTTCGATTGTGAAGATTCCGAAAACATCGTCATCACTTACAGCATCGATTACCGCTAGCGCTACGTCATCGACACTAACTGGTGGAGCCAAAAAAATATCGGATGCTGGGAGAGAGCTTAGAGGTTTGGTAAAGTTTTCCACAGCCTGCAAAATTCTCTCCAGTGGCTCACCAATAAAGTCGAGAGGAATCTCAATGCCATCTACCCTCCTTTTTCCGTATATGAAACCCGGTCTCAAGACAACACCTGAAGCGAAGGAAGCATTCACATCAGTCTGTTGCAGCTGGTAGCCATGATCAAATTAATAATCCATCCTGACCACTCTTCTTTAAACTTTATAAAGGGCCGTTCATCATTAGCTTGCCCACACATTTAATGAAAAGTTGCTGTAAGATTCTCCATAATTGAATTTTAGTTAGGGAAATTCATCATTTTAAAAAGAAGCTGTAGCCCAAGATTAGGGCAATGCCTACATATATGAATTCCTCAGGGGCTCTTCTTTGCTTGTTACTTCTCTTAATTCCAGGGACACTGTTCACCAGATCTGTATAGGTAACGTTTACTACGCCATAATCAAAACATATAGTTGATTTTGTCAAGGACAATTTAGTTAGCAATACTATGTCCATCTATGTGACAAATATCCCTGTAGAAGACACATGTCTCATATTACCTGCGTTTGGATACTTGGAGAGGACTTCTGATTCGGCTTTTCTCTTTCCAGTGAAGTATCCAGAAGAAAGAAGAAAAGGTGGCAAGTTGTAGTCATGGACGGAGATGAGGACGAATTTCGGAACACCTGCAAGAATGAAAAGGAGAGAATATCATGTCAAATTTGAAATTAGAGGATGCGCTGCAGTGCATCAAGGGTCCTCATCCATCACATCTCTTTCGGGAAACTAGAGCCAGTTCCTAAAGCCAAGACTAGCATGATTAACTAATGAACTAAGTAGCGTTGTCTACAACTTCTCACCAAAATCCTTTGCAGCATTCACAGCGACAACGTTGGCCTCCCCGTTGATCCTCTGCATCTGCTCTTCACTACCAAAACCACCAAGGGTTGAAACCACAGCAGTTGCCCCAACTAAAACTTCATCCCAGTTGGCATAGAAAACATCTCCTACAGGGAGATACATTAAGTAATCAGTAATTGAGAGTAAGCTACTGAGCATGTGACATTCTCCTCCATGTGTGCACAAGTGCCATATAATAAGCACACGAGTCCCTCAGTAACAGCTCCATAGCCACTCAGAGAGCCAATCATCAACATCTAGCAGAAGCCTACACAGTCTATTCCAAGAAATTAGCCATGGGGATGCACAGAATGCAAGAAAACTCTGCATCATTGCATCAACTCTAGCCAGCAGCAGCCCCAGAACTTGAGCACAGCCTGATTCTCAGAACTTTCAACCATAATTTGCAGTAAAATTCAGTTTTAGTATTACTATCTCCATAACATCATTCTGAGAATCACCTAGAAGACAAAAGTTAACATAATTTCTTTTGGCCAAGAAGATGAAACAATTGACAACATTTTAAGGAAGCATAAGGAAGAAATACTGTAAATACTGTAAAGCAAATAACCGGAAATTCGTAAGACATGAATAATGCACAAGAATTTATATCTTCCTAGATAGACTGATGTGTTGCTCAAAATCGTATAACTTTCAAGACCTGCTAACTGAACAACTACAGCATATATTAAGATCTATCAGAAATTTCATTGCAACCTCCAAGATTTCTTTCAAGGGAAAAGGAGGGAAAGAAATACATTTCCTTTGAAGCAAGGAGGCCGAATAAGGAAAAAAAAAAATTGGCATAATGAAGAACTGTTCAAGCATTCTGAGATGAGTTTCTAATAGAAGTTCACCTTCACTGTGATAAAGCATCTAAAACTCATACTTGAATTAAAGTTCAAACAGAAAGACCAAAAGACATGCCTGAAGCCCATGTAACCTGATCAACCCAAGAACCTGGGTAAGTAGGTCGTCCGGACCTGCAAAAGTAAATATACATATATATGTTAGAAGTATAAAGGATAAAGTGGTTTTAGGACCTTTAGGGCTTATTTTGATGTATATATTGAACTTTATTGAATAATAGAATACTTTTCTCTTTCACATGGTATCAAAGCAAGGTTCTTAAACTTAGTAGACCGAGCAACCACTTCCCGCCATTGATCACTCGCCGGAATACGTTACCGGCACCATGACTTGCATCCGAATCCGTCTTCTTCTCTCGCATCTCTCTCTCTCTCTCTGTCTCTCTGTCTCTCTCTCTCTCTCGACCCCCTTCATGCAGTCATGTGCAACCTCTCTCACGCAACCCTCTTGCGCGACATTGCGCCATGGTCTGTTATCTCCTTGGCTCTTCTCACTTGGCCCCCACAAAGCTATGCAATAGAATTTGGCTTTTTGGATCTGTTTGCATGGCTATGTGAGATCTTCTCGGCTTCCTCAGCCACTTTGCTTCGGCCAGGTTAGGATTTCATGACTTTTTTAATCTATTGACTGTGGCTTTTGGCATGTTCTTGCATGGATTTTGATGAGGGAAGGAATCACAGAGAAGTTCTTGAGTCGGTGCTAGTGATCTCGAGATTGACGCTCTAATTTGTGGGTTCGGGTTAGGGCTCTTCTTTTGGGTAATTGAAATCTTGGGTGTCGCAGAATTTTTTGAAATTTTGCATTATTGAATTGTTGAGGCTGAATTGTTGGAAGGAAAGTATCGTGAAAACTTTCTTATTATTAGCATAGACACTTAATTGAGTCTAAACCCACAAATGATGCAACTTGGAATGAATTGGCATACGTATTCTTGGTCAGATGTTAAACTCCATGGAGAGTAATGTAGTTGATGTAGTAACTCACATTGACACGGTTAGAGAAATGTGGGAGTATCTAGACATATTATAATTTGGTCAAAATAACACGTCGTGAATTTATGAACTATCACAGGAGTTTAACCAATTTGAGAGGAAGGGATATTCTATTACGCAATACTTTGCTGATTCTAAGAGAATATATAAGGAGTTAAATGATGTTCTACCTATTTTAGCCAATATTCGGCAAATGCAACTTTAGAGAGAACAATTAGCTGTAATGAGAATTTTAGGAGGTCGTGGCCCTGAATGTGAAGCTATTAGATCACAAATTCTTGGAGAAGAGACTATTGCATCATTCACATACACATTTGCTCTGGTTCTTCAGGTATCTTGTGAGTCTTATCAGGGTACATTTATAGTAGACAATTCAGCTCTTGTGTCCCAGTCTTGAACTACTAGTGGAAGTAAGAGTGATGGAGGAAACTGTGGAGGATATAATGGATGTGGGGGAGGTTGAGGCACAAGAATGGGGAGAGGCCAAAGTCAACGGAACAATAATGAAGAATCTCACGTGTCTTCTGATACCTCAAGGGCCACATGGACATGTCATTACTGTAGCAAACCTAGTCATATTCAAAAATTTTGTTATAAGCTACATGGAAGACCAGGGTAGAAACAACAGTTTGCGAATATTACATCTGGTGCTAACTCTTCTCGACAGTCTTTTGAAGGCAAGGTAATTGTTATCTCTAAGGAGGAATTTGCTCAATACAACCAATTTCAGACAGGTCATGCCACCACATTGCATGAAGAATTATATGTGACCACCATTCGATCAACTGCTCCAACTATTTCAACATTATTTCCACAAGTTCCATCTCCTTTCCAAGTTTATACTTGATGTGCAGCTACTGCTCTCCCCTTCCTCCTATCACTACTATGTCATTTTCTACTCCAGATCTGATCTTAGCTGACCCTTCTCCCTCCTCTTGCATCTGATCTTAATCTTCTTATTGCTCATTGCAAAGGTACATGTGCTTGTACTCAATATTCTACTGCAATATCTCATACTCTTCTGCACCTCCATTTTGGCTCTTTTTGCCTATTGTTGAACAATATCCCATTCTTAAGTCTGTAGCTAAGGCATCACAAAATTCTAACTGAAGGACGGTAATGAAAGGAAAATTAAAGGCTCTTCAAATTAATCAAACTTGGGATTCGATACCTCTTCCTTTAGGCAAAATTGCTATTGGCTGTCAATGGGTATCTACTATAAAAGTCAATCCTAATGGTTCTCTTGCTTGTTTAAAAGTAAGGCTTATTGCCAAAAGATATGCTCAGGTGTATAGGATTAACTATTTGGATACTTTTTCTCCTGTCGCCAGACTTACTTCGGTTTGAATTTGATCACTCTTATTGCCACATATAACTGGCCTTTGTTTTAGCTTGATATTAAGAATGCTTTCTTACATGGTACTCTTAATAAGAAAGTTTACGCGGAGCAACCTATAAGGTTTGTTGCTCAGGGAGAGTCTAGGAAACTAGTTTGCAAATTAAAAAAGTCTTTATATGATTTGAAGCAATCCCCATGAGCATGGTTTGGAAGATTTTCTAAGGTTGTGCTTTCTTTTGGATTATTTAGATGTGGAAATGATCACTCTTTCTTTTATAAATAGTCAGGAGGCAAACTGTTCTTGATTGTGTACATTGATGATATTATCATCACAGGAGATGACTTGATTGGTACAATTGAACTAAAGATCTATCTTCAGCAACAATTTCAGACTAAAAAATTAGGAAAGTTGAAGTATTTTGTAGGAATTGAAGTTGCACAATCAAAAAAATGTATTCTTTTGTCACATTGAAAATATGTCCTGGATTTGCTTACTGAAATAACTATGTTGGGATCACAGTCTCTAGATTTGTCCATGGAACAAGGGGTTAAACTGGCGGCTGAGGAAGAACGGCTTCTTGATAATCCTGAGAGATAAAGACGACAGGTAGGTAAGCTGAACTATCTCATAGTTACTCCTCCAAATATTGCCTTTCTAGTTAGTGTGGTAAGCCGATTTTTGTCTTTTCCTCGTATATCTCACTCATCCAGATATTGCCTCTCGATAAAGGAATTGTTTACCAAAACCATGATCATAACAGAGTTTAAGGATTTTTTGATGCTGATTGGATAGGGCCTCCAAATGATGGGAGGTCAACCACTGGCTATTGCACCCTGGTTGGAGGAAATCTACTATTATGGAAGAGTAAGAAATAGAGTATTGTTGCCCGTTCTAGTGCTAAATCAGAATATAGAGTAATGGCACGAATGATGTGTGGATCTAGCAATTATTGACTGAGTTAGGCTTTAAAGCTTTAGTACCCATCATTCTATGGTGTGTTAATAAAAGCTACAGTGTCTATAGCTTCCAACCCCATGTTTCATGAGAGAACAAAACATATTAAGGTTGACTGTCATTTAATTCGAAAGAAGTTGTAGAGTAGATTGATCCTTCTCAACCACATTCGAACTGGTGAACAACTTACAGATGTTTTTACTAAACCTCTATGTAAGGGGAGGATAGATTATATTTGTAACAAGCTGGGCATGATTAATATTTATGCTCCAGCTTGAGGGGAAGTGTTAGAAGTATAACGGCTAAAGTAGTCATTAGGACCTTTAGGGCTTATTTTGATATATATATTGAATTTTATTAAATAATACAAGATACTTTTCCCTTTCACAATATATACACTTCAAACTAGGTTCTATAGGAAAACAATCAGCTCCACCAAATTAAGACAACAAATGTCTTGACAAGATAATTGACTCTTAATCTGTCATTGGCCGATTATTAGAATTGGGAACTGCTCACCAGCAGATCCATCTATAGTTTTCCCACTTTTATAGAATAGTTCTCTCACCTGCTCAAGCTAACGACCTCTATCCCCTTGGATACAGCAGCCTTACAAATTGCAGAGCCAACAAATCCGCTGCCTCCTAGAACTACAACCTACCAATAGAAGATTCACTGTGATAATGCCATTGTTATATGTAGGCAACAAGAGCACAAGCTAACAACTTATGAAATGTAGGTTCAAGTCTGACGAGTTCATACCCGTTCAGTCTTCACATCAGCCACAACATCTATTGTAGCAGATTTTGAGTCATTGCTTACACCAGCTTCTGCATAGCTGCAGTTTACTCTAAACCTGCAAAACCCATAGTCATACTCAACATATAAGTACATTACTTCGAGTCTCAATCCGTGGAAAATAACTGAAGGAAGTATGTCCAAGAAATGGAAATGGAAGGAGATGATACACCGACATGAGGCATGGCATGATGCATAACAGAAGTAGACAAGGCAGTCTAGACTCTGGAGGCTGTGCTAATGCATAGCAAAAGTAGATGTGACGATTCATTCTACTGTACAACATAAGGAAACAATGACTGTCCACGGTCCGAGCGCAAAAAAACTGCTAGGGCCATTAAAACTCCTTTTCATAATGCCGAACCAACACGACCCAGCTTATCGCCTCAGAAATTTTTGTCTTAAATGTCACGAACTCAGGACAAGACACTGTGCCATTTCATAGTGCTGGTAGGAATTACTGGTAGGAATGCTCACAACACTCCCTCGGAGATCCTCCCCCGACTATCGTTGCTCGAATTCCTCGTTCGATCGAAACCATAAATTGAAAGAAGCGCCCGTTGCCTTCCCCGTCACAAATTTGATTTGAACAGCACCTCAAACCATAAAAAAGCTCCCATTTTGATATACACAGCTCTCGATTAGTCCCCCCCAAAACGGGGGCGCCTCAACCCCTTCGAATTTCGCGTTTTGGAGCAGAGGCGACCAATCTCTCTCTCGCTCTCTCTCTCTCCATAAAACATGATAACAGCCACAATCAATGCAACAAGACTCCGAAAACGCCTCATCAGTACCCCTGATCGCACTGAATAGAGCACGCGAGTACTGCACGGAAGATAACCCGAGCGAATTCGAGAATTCCAGAGCGAAAAACGAAAGTTCGCGAGAAAGAGGAGGAGCTCACCGGGCTCTGGGAACGGAGAGGGAGCGAGCCGGGAAGGAAGCGCGGGCGACGGAGGAGGGCGGGGGCCTGGAAATGGCGGCTAACGAAGAGAACGACGTCATTTCTCCTCTGCAACCTGGTGGCCGACGAGTAGGAGGCGGACTAGGACCACTCGATCCTCGAGACCCCCCCTGACAACGACGACGATGTCGAAGAAGAAGAAGAGAGACGGGGAGGAGACTTGCCGTCTCGTCTGGTTCTTTATGCGGTTTTTGCTGAATTTGTGACGAGCGATGGACGTGAAACAATTTTCGTGAAAATTGAGGGGGGAAACGTTCAGCCACTCGGGAGTTGGGCTTTAGGAATCTCCGAAGTCCGGCCGATTTTTTTATTCAATAATAAATGTTTCGAAGCGGCTTTCTATGGCGTAAATGCCACGAAAAACAATTAAAAATATATCATGATACCATTATCTTCAGTTTTTTTATGTTGTCACAAACCTCACAAAATTTCGTGGATATGATTTGGAATTTTCTTTTTTTGTAGTAGCAACCCTCGTCCATTTATCCAGGCCGACATATGTTTTTAAAAACTTTGTTTTCAGCGCAAATTTTAAATAAAATTTTAGTTTTGGGTCTTTTCAAAATGTACATATTGCTCCATTCTCCTCTTAAAAAAAAAAAGATTTGAATTTTATTTTCACTGCCAATTCTTCAGTCATGAGAGACACGTGTGACTTTCTAAATTTGCATTTCGAGACGTGTTCGAGCCTTGTCCCATCATTACCGAGCACCTAAGGGCGAGGAAGAAGCGATTCTAGCAAACGACCAAACATGGCTCTGTTCTATCAAATACTTCCATAAACAGGCCATGTTCTCTTGCGCTTGGAGACAATCACTAGCTGCAGACAACCACTAGTTTTTTTTGGGCTTGTTTAGTAATATTTTTGTTTCGATGTGTAAGAAAACAAGAATTGAGAAGATAGACGCTGAGACAAACGATTCCAATCGGGAGGAAAGAAGCTCAAAGGGAGAGATTTTGAGAGAATTCTAATTGTATTGTCTATATTCTCTGTATTACAATCTGATGTACTACCTTTGAATTATATTACAATGAAAAAGAATAAATGGAATTTAATTATCCTGTCAATCAATCTAATGATCGGATCGATTCTAATTTGATCTCGTACAAAAATAAATCGATCATAATTGATCTCAAAATCTCTGTCAAATCTTCGTCAAGCCGCATATTTCTCAACACTCCCCCTCAAGCTGGTGGCTTAAAAATGTCTAAGACACCTAGCTTGTTTAGTAAATATGTGTGATGTCTTTGACACAAAGGTTTGGTGAAGATATCTGCGCAGTCATTCTGCTTTGTTCCAATCCCTTTGGCTTCAATGATTCCTTCCAAGATCTTATCCTGTGTAAAGTGGCAGTCCACTTCTATATGCTTGGTTCTTTCATGTACAATAGGATTTCTTTGCAAGCTTGAGAGTCGCATCATTGTCACGAGAATAATTTGGTTGCCCCTTGCACCTGTATTCCAAGATCCTTGAGGAGACCCCATACCCATACCATCGACAAGTAGTCTTGGCCATGGCTCGATATTCTCGTCGGCGAGAGGACAAAGATACTGTGGGGCTGTCTCTTGGTCTTCCATGAGAGTAATGAATCTCCCAATTTGATACAAGATATCCGTCACCGATCTTCGACTCATGGGACAAGTTGCATAGTTCGCATCGCAATATGTCGTCATCTCCATGTTGCATTTTCTTGACAATAGAATCCCAAGTCCTGGACACTTCTTTAGGTACTTGAGGACCTTAAATGCAACATTCGGATGTGATTGTTTCGGATTTGTGCATAAATTGACTGAGAGTCTGTACTGCATAAGAGATGTCTGGTCTGGTCATCGTCAGATATATAAGCTTTCCGACGAGCCTTTGATAGTTGGAAGGATCTTCTAATTTGGGATCATCATCTTGAGATGTTGCTTTGTCATATTCTGCGGAAGTCAATTTGGTATTTTGCTCGATGGGAATAGCGGCCGGTTTACACCCCGATAGTCCCGCTTCGAGATGATTTCCAATATGAACTTCCGCCGACCGAGCGAGATCCCTTGTTCGGATCGAGCAATCTCAATGCCAAGAAAGTACTTAGGTGCTCCTAAGTCTTTAATGTGAAAGGTTCCATGTAGATATTCCTTGAAACTTTCTATGGCGGCTTTATCATTTCCCATAATGAGAATGTCATCAACATATATCATTAAATAAATTGATGACGTACCTGCGGTTCCGTGTGAATAGGGCATAATCATGTTTGGACCGTTTGAAACCCGCCGTTGTAAGGGCGTTGGCAAATTTTGCATACCACTGTCCGGAAGCTTGCTTCAAACCATACGAGGATTTTCGGAGGCGACATACTCTATTCTCCCCTGTCTTCGTAATCCCAGGGCGAGGTCCATGTAAATCTCCTCATCCAAGTCACCATGGAGAAAGGCATTATGCACATCCATTTGATGTAAAGACCAGTCATGAATTGCAAAGCGAGAAATGTGAGAAATGACCGAACCGTGACATCTTTGGCCACAGGTGAGAATGTCTCATGGTAATCAAATCCCTCCGTTGAGTGTATCCTTTAGCAACCAGCCGTGCTTTATACCTTTCAACGGAACCATCAGCCCGATATTTTATTTTGTATACCCATTTACAGCCAATGGGTCTACGATTATGTGGCAAGGGAACTAGATCCCAAATCTTGTTATCAACCAAGGCTTGTAGTTCTGCCTCCATGGCCCTTTGCCACCGAGGATCAGTAGAAGCTTCATCATAACTAGCAGGTTCTTTATCTTCAAATAAACGGCTTACACAACATCTATGCTCTGGAGACAAATTATGAAAGGAAACATAAGAGGAGATTGGGTATTTGATACGGGCGATTGAAAGCGGCGCATACATAATCCTTAGTCCATGTTGGAGGCCGTGTAGCTCTACCAGAACGTCTTGGAGGATTAGCTTGTGATGAAGATGTCATTTCGCCAGAAGGAATGGATGAGGTATTTTGACAGTCTTCATCAGTGGAATGATATTCCGGTGAATTTCCGAAATGTCCTCGGACACTTGATTGTCATCGACGCCGATGCTTCCATAGGGGTGCTACGCGTTCTTTGGAGGAGGAAAGATCGGAAGTTGGCACTTGCTATATAAATCGAATTTTGAAATTCTGTCTCATCTCTTGTTTGAAGATAATTTGGGGTGCTTGGATCTTTTCGAGGACGGTCTTTCTTCAAATGGAAAGATGTTTTCATGGAAGATAACGTCCCGCTAACAAGGAACTCCTTTGTGGATAATTCAAGAAGACGATATCCTTTCGAAAGTTAGGATATCCCATAAATACACGGTGTCGAGCGCGAGGATCCATCTTGTCCCGAGGCCCCAAATTTGCAGCATAACACAAGCATCCGAATACTCTAAGATGTGTCTGTTCAGGTGCCTTGCCAAACAACAATTCAAAAGGTGTTTTGCCATTGAGAATCCGAGTAGGCATTCTATTTATGAGATAGGTCATTTGTAAGGACACATTCTCCCCAATATTCATCGGGAATAGCGCTTGAAATTTTAAAGCTCGGGCCACTTCCGGGAGATGTCGGTGCTTGCGCTCAACTACCCCATTCTCGCCGAGGGGTGTATACACAAGTGCTTTCATGTTGAATCCCGTGGGATGAGAACAACAATTTGCAATCATGATTGAAAAATTCCCTTCCATTGTCAGTGCGAATCCTCTTAATTGTTTTTTCGAATTGATTTTTCGAAAAAACAATGAATGTTTTTAAATGAGAATAAGCCTGTCCTTTAGATTGCATTAAGAAGATCCATGTTGCACGGGAATGATCATCTACTATGGTGAGAAAAAAACGAGACCCGTCATGATTGGCAGTGTGATACGGACCCCATACATCCACATGGATTAGTGAAAAAATTTCACTAGCACGAGTATTTTGAGAAGGGAAGGGTGCACGTGACTGTTTAGCGAGAGGACATATGGGACATAGGGAGTAAGGAAATGAACTACTATGGCCCATTCTTAAATGAGAGATAAAATCCTTTCCATGACTGGTTGAATTACACAATGAATGTTTGAGGAAATTACTGGAAAAATGGAAATTACTTGGGAAATTTGTCCAGAAAAAAAGTCCTTCTGAGAGTCCGCCCAAGCCCATCGGTCCGCCGGTCGAAAGGGCCCGAAAGAGACAAGTATCGGCATCGAATAATACCCGGCATGAGTTTTCCTTGCAAACCCTTGATACGAGATAAGATTAAATTTGAATTACGGAACATAAAGAACGTTCTCAAGGATAACTTGGTCACTAAGATTTACTTGTCCCTGTCACGAGTCACATATGTGATATTTCCGTTAGGTAATTGAACGGAGAAAGGGAAATTGAATCCCTCATTTATCTCGTGAATAAACCTTTATCACAAATTATGTGATCGCTTGCTCGAATCGATAATCCATGATTTCGGCAATTGAATTAATTTTGCAATGTGTAATACCCGTGAAACTTGTTCCTTTATTGGAAGTATCCAATTTCTACATGGCTTGCATCAATTGTTGATATTGATGATAGGAAACCGGCTGATCAGTTTGTGCCCTGTGGGTCCAGTTACTTGATAAGCTGCTGAGATTCTTTTTTCTTTTTCTCCGGGCTTTCCGTGTAATTTCCAGCAGCTGTCAATAACATGATTAGTCCGTTTACAATAATCGCAAAATAATTTTCCTTTTCCCTTAAAATTCGGTCTAAAACCCTTTGCTGACGTGGCATAAATATGACCGTCCACTCCTTTGGCCGAGGACTCATATCCACTGTCGGATCCATCCGCGCCCTCAAAGCCGTGAGGACCGTCCGATCCATACAAAAAATCTCGGCCACGATCTAGGCCGTTGGATGCTTGGCCACGATCTGAGCCGTCAGATCCTCGCGACGAATCTCGGCCGCTCATGGGTTCCCTTTAAGCGAGCCTGTCCCCGCAAACCCTAAGGCATTCCGCCTCTCCTTCTCTCGATTTAGGGTTTTCGAGAGAACCCTCTCGTCGTTGGCCGTGAGCTGCGAGCGCGATTCCGTTCTTTGTTCTCGCCCTGTTCCGTCGACGCGAGACGCCGGCTCTCTTCCCGAATCGCCAATTGGTAGATTCGTCCGATTGGAGGGACTGGATCCATGGCCAGAATCTGTGAACGAAAGGTATTGTAAGTCTCGTTCAATATTAGCAAAAAACGAGTAACCTTTTCCCTTTCCTTGATGGATCGGTATCGGTTGAGCATGGACTCCGGTCCCTCGAGTTTTTCTTCTCGCTTCCAACTCGTTCCATAGAGACGAGAGCTTGTTGAAGCAAGCCGTGACCGTCATGTTTCCTTGCCCGAGATTACCGAGTTCCGCATGATTGAGAAAATTTTTGCACGGTCAAGTTTACCGTACATCTCTCTAATGTTTTCCCACATTTTTGAGCATCTTCTCGTGGGTGGTAAACCGGCCGAAACCTCGGTGAGAGGCAGTTTCAATCCACGTTCGTATGAGTCGGTTGGATTTTCTCCAATGGCGGGCTAGACGCTCGTACGTGGGTGCAGTGCACCCGTCGAGGAAGCCGTCTTTGTCCTTCGTAGCCAACGCACGCCTGGAATTCCCGTGACCACCTCGAGTAGTTCTCGTGCCGTAAGTTGGTGACCGATCAATTTCGGTTACGGGGCCGTCGGGTCCGGAGACGAACAGGGGGTCGCCGGATTCCGGGCGTCCGATGAACAGAGTCCCTGGATACGGCATAAAACCGGGCGAAAATCCCGGGTAAGGATTTGTTCCTGTATTCGGATCGTTCGACCAGGGCGAGATTCCCGGGTAGGGATTTGTTCCCGTACCCGGATTGTTATTACCCGTATTGTGACTGGTCGGATATGGATTTGTTCCATTACTCGACCCGTCGAAGGATTGGCTCCGACGCAGATCCGGCGGTCATGCTTGCCCCACTTGTGGTGGTGGCCGCCGCCGGTCCGGGACAGAGAACCATGGCCCCGGGAAATCCCGGGCAATGATGCATTTTGGCCGGCTCCGAACAACCAAGGGTTGAAAACGGCCACCGGTAAGGATGGCCTATCATCGGCCGAGTCGAGATGGGTTGCCCAGCATTTGACTCGAGCCAAAAAATTTTGACCATCTTCAACTCGTGCGGGTTGCTCTTGAGATCCGATTATACTGCCGATGGATTCGGTGTCTCTGCTTTTTTCGCAAATTGCCCGGATTCCCATCCCGCGGATTTGCCATGGTGAGTAATGAATTCTTCTTTTGAGTGTAACCCTAATGCTCGAATATGTTCGTTTTTGCGGGTGCTTCGCGAACGAATGAGAATGTGGGCGAGAGGGTTAGAACGAGAAGAAGATGAGATGCGGAAGCTAGGTTCGAGAATTAGATGCTCTGATACCATGCAAGAAAACAAGAATTGAGAAGATAGACGCTGAGACAAACGATTCCAATCGGGAGGAAAGAAGCTCAAAGGGAGAGATTTTGAGAGAATTCTAATTGTATTGTCTATCTTCTCGTATTACAATCGATGTACTACCTTTGAATTATATTACAATGAAAAAGAATAAATGGAATTTAATTATCCTGTCAATCAATCTAATGATCGAGATCGATTCTAATTTGATATGTACAAAAATAAATCGATCATAATTGATCTCAAAATCTCTGTCAAATCTTTCGTCAAGCCGCATATTTCTCAACATTTCGATGAATAATTTTTTTTAAAAAATAGTATTTTTTTTATTTCCTAGAATAATTTCTAAGTAAAACAATGCGCTTAAAACAACATAAAATTTATATTCTAAAAATAGAACAATAATATGAATGCATTTGATATTAATAATTTTTTTTACCATAAAATTTATTGTAATTTTTAATAATTTTCTTTTTTTCTCTCTTTTTCTCATCTTTTTTTCTAGCGGTAGTCAATGATTGGTGGCGATAGAAGGCTAGCAATTGATGATGACAGTGGGTTGCGGCGGTGGCTAGTAGCCAACAGTAGCGAAAGGCGGCGAGCGGCGAGGAAGAAAAAAAGAAAAAAAGAAAAAAAGAAAAAAAGAAAAAAAATGAATTTTTTTAAAAATTGTTTCCGGAAACAAGAAACTACTTTTTTCTATTTCTTATTTCTATTTCAAATATATTCCATGACCATTTTTCTCTTCTGGAGAGTAAAACAATGAATTGATATTACCAAATGGATTTTTATTCTTATTCTACTCTAGGAAGCAAAAGAATAGAAAAACAAAAAAAATAGAGTGTTGTCATGCTTGCCCTTAGTTGATGATATTCAAGCTTTTCTCCAATATGAACAACCAAGTGGGCCTCTAGATTGAGTGCCTCCAAACCCAACGAGCTCAAAACATTATAGGCCCATGGAACAAAGCATTCTATGGTGTGAACACCCGTCCCTTTTTTAATTAGCCGGTAGATTAGGAATATGTCCTAGAGAAGTAGGGTGTGTTTGATAACGATTCTGCTCCTGGGAATATATTCCAATCATGAATGATTCTTATTTATTCTATTCCCAAGAACAATTTCTAAACATTTTAAGTTGTTTGATAACTGTCCAAAATTTATGATTCTGGAATAAAATTACGTTTAGTACTGTGTTCATTGATTCTATTCAAAATCAATTTCTTTTAATTTTTAAATAATTTATTTACTTTTTTACTTTTTTTTTTTTCCTTTTCTCTTATTCTTCTTATTCTTCTTCTTATGACCGGTCGCTAAACCGGTGATCGACTAGACAAGGGCCGGCGACCTCAGCGGAGCGTCGCTAATCCTCGTTAGCCAAGCCTTGCTGGCAATTGGGCAAGGCTCGCCTAGCCTCGTTGAGGCTCGGCCTCACCGGGGTTGGGTGAGGCTGCCCGGCCATTAGCGGGGCTAGGCGAGGCTTGCCTGGCCACTAGTGAGGATCACCCAACCCCGCCGAGGCTCAACCTTGCCGGTGGCTAAGCTTGCCTCCGATGAGCTCACTAGACTGATTGCCGACGACCAACGATGGCGAATGGTGGCCAACGGCAACGGATAGCAACCGCGGGATAGCGGTTGATGAAGAAGAAGATTAAGAGAAAAGGGAAGAAGAATAGTTGGTTTTGATTTTTAGATTTGTTAGGAACAAAAATCAACTTTTTTTATTTATTCTTGATTCTCGTTTCTAAATTTACTTAGGAAACAAAAAAATAAAAATTTATTTCCAAGAACAAAAATTTTATCAAACATGATTCTATTCCAAAACTACTTTTGGAAACAAAAAATTAGAATCGGGTATTGTTTGGATGATTACCAAACAACCCCTTAGTTTATCGGAATTTTGATCTAAATCACAAAAAAAAAAAAAAAAAAAAAAAAAAAAAGATTGCAATTGGAATTAGATTATAGTTTTTACCT
Organism: Eucalyptus erythrocorys; assembly: GCA_014182555.1. Taxonomy (NCBI): domain Eukaryota; kingdom Viridiplantae; phylum Streptophyta; class Magnoliopsida; order Myrtales; family Myrtaceae; genus Eucalyptus; species Eucalyptus erythrocorys. The sequence continues at coordinate 17,261,180 of CM024602.1, forward strand.
TGATTTGGTGAGAAATTGTTATCGTTATTGATGCTCCATTTATTTTACGGAAAATGAATGATTTGAAAAGTGTTTTTCAAAAAATGGTCATTTTTATTATTTATAAAAATGAAAATGATTGCAAAATATTTTTATTATTTACGAAAATATTTAAATATAAATTGTTGTTTATAATGAAAATGTTTTCCATTGATTAATTATTTCGAGTAATACAATAGATTAATTGTTCAGAAAATATTTTCTAAATCATGAATTTTTTTTTTTAAGCAAACGGAATCTAAGTTCACCAAAATAAAGAAGTTTAACTAAATGAAAAATAAAAGCTTGAGAAACACAAGTAGTTACTTACCCTTTAACAATGTAGTGAAGATGGAAGGCATAAGGGAAAATTGCACAAATGATACATGAACTTTAGCCTATCGTGCAATGCGATCTTTGGATTTTTAATTTGTTTGATTTGGCCCTGAATTTAGTTAAATGTGCAATGTCATCCCTCAATTTTTAATTAGAGATATGTTTACTAGAATTTTTAAAACTTGTCACGAAAGTGTAATCAAATCCTAAAACTTGAAAAAAGTATAATCAAGCCCTTAAATTTGTCAAATTGGTTAATCGAGTTCTTCAGTTAATTTTATCCAATTTGACTAGTAGAAAAAACTAACATGGCTTTTTTAAATATTTTCTTTCTCCTACGTGGCAATGACGAGGCTAAATCATGAAACAAAGACTAAAATGACGTTGTTTTCATATCAATGTAATTTTTAATACTAATTTGATTAAATTAGATTTTATAAATATTTTTTTTTTTTTTTTTTAAAGTCAGGCAATTAGGGCTACAAACCCTTGGCGTCGCCATCCCACCATAGCTAGAATAGGTTAGTGGCCCCTACTAACTATCTCCTACCCTTGGTAGCCTCTAGGAAATGGTGGGATGGCAGCGGCGTTCTCCCTTTTTATTATTTATTTTTAAATTCATCTTTTTTAAAAATTTTAATTTTAATTATATTTGTACAAAAATAATAAGTCACGTCAATTTTTTCGTTAGTCAAATTGGACGGAATTAATGAAATAACTTGATTGAATAAATTTGATAAATTTTAGAACTCAATTGTACTTTTTGTAAGTTTTAGGATTTAATTGTACTTTCATGACAAGTTTTGAAACTTCTAATGAATATATCCCTTTTTAAGTCATTCAATTTGATCCTTGAAACTTTGGTATATATTTAATTTAGTTCATAAACTATATAAAATTTTTCAATATTGTCTTTGAACTTGAATTGATGGAAGGATAATATTGGACATTTTCATATGGTCTAAGAATTAGATTCAATATTTACAAAAAATTTAGAGACTACACTAAATGTATTGAAAATTCAAGGAGGACAATGAACTTTAGATTAAAGTTCAAAAACCGCATTAAACAAATAAAAAGTTCATAAAATCACATTATATATTGAGCCAAACTTCTGATATCATTTGCAAATTACTCCAATGAACAAAGGTCCACGACTTCAAATCGGGCTAGTCTATGAGCTATTTGGTATTAATTCGATTTGGTTTTTCAGTCAAACTTTTTAGTTTTTCGTTTCTTGGATCTCCGTAGCAAAAGGGGACCAAAAAAAAAAAAGTTTCAAGTGGCCTTTATAACCACTCGCGTGCTTTTGCATTTTGCTCTCCGGAAGAAGAAAAGAAACATCGACCTAGTCCTATGAGAGCATGAATGATTGTTGAGGCAAGAGAAGGCTTGAACAAGGTGTAGGTCTGACTCTAGGATGACGTGGGGTCAAGAATGAACTGAATCCTACATCGCCTATTTGTGGTGAGGTAGAGTGCCTTATATATAATGGCATTTGTCCTAATTTGCAATGAAGCTCACTTAAGGCGCCATGTTGTGCTAGAGCGATAAAGTCGTGAGGGCGAGCATTGCTATTATTGAAGATATAAAACAAAGCAGTAAACAGGAAGTTCAAGCTGAAGCAAAACTAAGGCAAGCTGAAGCAGAGCAAGCCGAAGCAAAGCAAAACAAGCTAAGGCAAGCTGAAGCAGAGCAAAGCTGAAGAAGAGCAAAACAAGATAAGGCACTCGAAGCAGCAATACAAACTTGAAGAACTGATAATTAGCTTATCAGCTGCAAGAAGTCAAGATTAAAGAATTCAAACCTAGAAAGAAGGAGTAGACCCTTGCACGTGTAACAAGCTGCAAGCTCCAGTGTTCTGCAACCAATAGTTTGTTGTGTTGTTGTTATTTCTGTTAAAAGAAGAGACTCAGGTTGTTAATAGCTATAGTATATAAGGGAACTCTTGAGATAGAAGAAGAAGTATGCTGAACTAAAATTCCTCTCTAGTTTCTTTCTTTGAAGTCTTTTCTCAAACACCTTCTCTACATCATTGTATCTACTCGAGAGGGCTTGCTTTGTACAGAATGATTCAGCATCAATGAAGCAAAGTTTCACAGGTGCTGTTACCTGTTTTGATTCTTCTCAGATGTTACCTATTTTCGATTCTTCTCAGCTATGAGGTAGTAGGACCCAGAGCGAACAATATGGGCGCGGAGGCCTTGTACCCCAAAGGAGGCCTTTTGTTGGGGGAAGCTCATAGGAGCAAAATCATGCAAGTTTCAGTGCAAAACGGAGAATATCGTTGTAAGTGGGGTCTAGGCTTAACAGCTCATGCTGCGACTCCAAAGAATCTCCATGTCTCTCTCTATCTCTCTCTGTGGAACGAAATTTACCTTACTGCCAGTTGCTTTGCCCGCCAAACCATCGATCTATATATGGCCTTCGCGATCTCCACAGCTCTGATTTAGGTAAGGCGTTAGCCTAGCGCTACATTTTCACGAGCGTCGGTTTTTGGGTTCGGTGAGTTGAATGTGTAATCGCAGGAAGTAGGTTTGATTCCGCTTCTTTTCTTTGGAGAGATTTGGGGTGTTAACGCTTGTTTCCTCTGGAGGAAAGTGGTGAGAGCGAGTGAAATTGATCTTGTTGTTCCTTTTTGAGGGAATGTTTTCCGTGTCGAAGCTTGTAATCTGGGAAAAATGAGCTTTTGGTCCATCTTATAAAGGAGAAGGGTTAACTTAGAACTAGGATTCGGGATGGATGTGCATAGACTACTCAGGCCTTTCACAGGAAGTCCCCGTGCCAGTCGTAGTTGCGAGTTAGTCCATGTCACAAGATGGGTCACTCGGACTGGATGCTGAGGAAAGGTGTAAGGTGGGTTTGCGGTCGGTATTGGTTCCGAAAGGAACGTCAATACTTCGATTTTCCAATAGGTGCATACGAGAAACTTCAATAGTCATGGATTTTGGACGCTTATCTTGTCTTCTGACGCACTCCGCGAACTTTGATCCCGGGAGGGAGACGAGGGCTTTTTGTTGGGGCCAAGTTGACGGAAATGAACTAAAGGGAATTTAGTTGACCAAGATCGGCAGAATCTGACTGCAAGTGACCACTCAATTAAGAATCAGATTTACTTTATTCACGGGGATAGTGATTCGTGTTTAATTCCACATGCTCGTAAAGAACAATGGAGATCAATCGGACAGCAAAAGGGAACGAAGATTTTTCTAAAACAGCCTTTAGATTTTTGTAATTTAAATATGCTGAACTTTAGTTTACATGACAAACAGGGAAAAGATGATCCATGATGCAGTTCAATTGACTATGATGAAGACATAAATACTGAAGTGGGGATAATTCCATATATTCCGATTCTTAGATAAGTCTATGAAATCAATTGTTGATTTCTGATTCTAATTTTTCGAAACCGATCTTCAATGGGCAGTTCTTAATTCTAGGATGGAAATCATCTATAAATCGATCACCCCTATCTACCTTCAAACAACAGACCATGGCTCGTTGATTCCATTTTCACATTCTCTAGGTTTTCTCTTCATTTTGACATTTTGTACTTGGCCCCAAGTGGCAATGGTGGGGAGACAAGATGATGCGCTTTCGAATCACCATGCATGTGATTAATTAGTGGAACTAAAAGATCACCGCATCTCAAATCCGGAGAAAGCGTGCTCCCCGTCCTTCAGGGTCCAAAGCAAACGGATCGATTGTCGTCAACGCAACGGTCCTTTCCTTTTTCCTCAAGACGAGCAGAGAAAGCCAGGACGAGACAAAAGAGGAGCACGAAAAGTCAAAAAAGGCTGCATTTATTAAAAGCCGAAAGTCGCAGTGAAAGACCGGAACATCAATTTCCACGCAAGAAATTTGAATAAAAGAAGAAGCCAACAATGTCTCTTTCTTTTATCGTCTCTCCTCCCTCCCTTCAAATTTCGAAATTCAAAAGAGCTCCTACATCCTCCAACGTTCGACATTGTCCCCCCCCCCCTTCTTTTCTTGGTCGTTGTTAAAACGACCCCATTTCTCTCTCCGCTCCCTGCAGAGCTTCACTTTCTTGTCTCTTCTTCTTCTTCTTCCGCACGATGTTGTTCAGCTCGAGCCACGGGTAGCGCTCCGTCCGGGCCGTTAGCCCTCCGAGTTTTCAGCTGCTGCTGCTTTCACTTCAGGGGTGTTGCTCTGAGCTGAGGGTAAGCTTTTCGCACGCTCGTTTCTCCTTTTCGATTTGGGTGTGGGCCGAGGTTCTCGTGCTTACTGCTTGGTCGGTGTGCGTCTCGTCGTTGACGGTGCGCCCCTCCGTAGTTCTTACTGTTTTTAGCATACTCCTGTTGATGGTGATCGCGAGTGAAAAACGACTGCTTTTTTCGACGCGATGTCTTGACGAGCTGTGGAAGAATATCTTCCCTTCTCGTAATTCAGCGAGATGATGAGATAAAACAGAAGCTTTATTAGGAAAGGTTTGAATTCGAAGCCACGACACGATGCAATGTTGTCACTCTGAACTGATTAGTGCTGATGCTTGTAATATTGTCGCAACTCGGGGCGCCGCTCCGTAGTTCTTACTGTTTTAGCATACTCTTGTTGATTGGGATCTCGAGTGAAAGCGACTGCTTTGTTGGTAGTTGCTCGACGCGATATCGCGTCGAGCTGTGGAAGAATATCTTTCCTTCTTGTAATTCAGCGAGATGATGAGAAAAAAAGAGAAGCTTTATTAGGAATGGTTCGAATTCGAAGACACGACTCGATGCAATGTTGTCACTCTGAACTGTTTAGTGCTGATGCTTGTAATATTGTCACAACTCAGGGCGCCGCTCCGTAGTTCTTACCGTTTCAGCATACTCTTGTTGTTGGTGATCTCGAGTGAAAAGCTGACTGTTTTGTTTGTCTGTCGTTCGACGTGATATCATGACGAGCTGTGGAAGAATATCTTCCCTTCTCGTAATTCAGCGAGATGATTGGAAAAAAAAAAAAAAAAAAAAAAAAAAAACAGAGAGGCTTTAGGAATAGTTCGAATTCGAAGCCACACAACTCGATACAAAATTGTCACTTTGAAATGATTAGTGCTGAGGTTTGTAGTTTATTTCTGGTAACTCAATGATGTTGTTCTCTGCATAAGATGCTCTGCTCGCAAGAGGTCACTTTCTAAATCATTATAAGACTCTGCTCAGGAGTGCGAGGGGCTCTTTTAACATTTCCTGATGCAATTCCAGGCTCTTGTAGTAGGACCGAGATGGATACCGGAGTTCACATGAGAAGAATGAGCACGCCCGGGATCCGACAAGTGAATAACTCCAGGGATGATGCCGACAGCGTGGTCAGCAGTGCTGAGTTCGCTAGCTACACGGTCCACATACCCCCCACGCCGGAGTACCAACCGATGTACATGTCAATCGAGACTTCGAACGCCGAGAAAGTTGAGGACCTGTACGCGTCGAACTCGCTCTTCACAGGAGGGTACAACCGCGCCACCCGCTCCTTTCTGAAGGAGAAGATGACCGACTCCGTGTCGAACCACCCTCAGATGGCAGGCGCGAATGGGTCGATGTGCGAAATACCCGGGTGCGACGCGAAGATCATGAGGGACGAGCGAGGAGAAGACATCGTCCCCTGCGACTGCGACTTCAAGATATGCAGGGACTGTTTCAGGGATGCGGTGAGAGGCGGAGATGTGATTTGCTTGGGGTGCAAGGAGCCTTACAAGGGGCTGGACATGGGCGAGCCCGAGATGAACGACGGGCGGCGGGTATCTTCCAGCGGGATGTCAAAGAGGGAGCGGAGGATGTCCATGATCAAATCGAGGATGTCGCTGAAGAGGTCGGAAATGGATGACTTCGATCATAGGAACTGGCTCTTCGAAACCAAGGGGAGCTACGGATATGGGAACGCGATGTGGCCTAAAGAGGACGTCGATGGAGACTACGATGGTTACGGTAACCCTCAAGTGCTCCATGACAAAAAGTGGAGGCCCCTTACTCGCAAGGTCAATGTCTCCACAAAAATCCTTAGTCCCTACAGGTACACTCTCTTGTGCCTCTGTTCTGCTGAAGTTTGCTTCTTTGGCTGAAATTTTTCACTGGGTGAAGTTCCAAAATATATGGTCATGTTAACAGAGGGAAATGAAGGCATTTGTGATCTGACACTTTGTCAAAGTACGTTGTAGCACTTACTGTAATTGGTGAATAATTTGCATAATGACCCTATTTATATTTAGTAGTATCGCCGTTATTTTTCTCTAAAAAGGTTGTCTTTCTGGCAATGTGATTCTTAGTCCAGCATGTTGCTGCTTCTGAAGTTGTCAGTTACCTAAATCTGGATTAGTAGTACATTTCTGATTGATTTTTACCACGGTTGACATGCCATATCGCTCAAATGGGATCATATTTTCTTCAAAGTTTAGAAGACCTTAAGCTATGCTTTAAGGCCTTCTTTTTGCTGCCGAGTTGGCAAGCATTCTCATCGGCCTATCGTGAAATTTCTTTCTTCAGGCTCTTGATTTTCCTCCGAATTATTGCTCTGGCACTACTTTTGATGTGGCGGATTAAGCATCCTAATGAAGATGCGATGTGGTTGTGGGCGATGTCTGTGGTTTGCGAGACATGGTTTGGATTCTCATGGCTGCTTGACCAACTTCCGAAACTCTGTCCTATTAATCGCACTACTGACCTTGGTGCTCTGAAGATGAAGTTTGAAACTCCTTCTCCTACCAACCCTACTGGAAAATGTGATCTCCCGGGTATCGATATCTTTGTGTCCACCGCTGATCCGGAGAAGGAACCACCTCTTGTCACTGCAAACACAATTCTGTCTATATTGGCAGCTGACTATCCTGTTGAGAAGCTCGCATGTTATGTGTCCGATGATGGAGGCGCACTCTTAACCTTTGAGGCAATGGCAGAAGCCGCAAGCTTTGCCAATCTGTGGGTCCCATTTTGCCGTAAGCATGGAATTGAACCCAGGAATCCAGAATCTTACTTCAGTCTAAAGAGAGATCCCTACAAAGACAAGGTCCGACAGGATTTTGTTAAGGATCGTAGGCGGGTTAAGCGTGAGTATGATGAATTTAAGGTTCGGATCAATGGCCTTTCCAATTCGATACGGCGACGTTCTGATGCTTACAATGCTTGCGAGGAGATAAAAGCTGCGAAGCTGCAGAACAAAAATGAATCCGGTGAAGGAGTGGAGAGTTTGAAGATTCCTAAAGCTACTTGGATGACTGATGGAACTCACTGGCCAGGCACCTGGACTGTTCCTGCAGCTGAACACTCACGGGGAGATCATGCAAGCATCATACAGGTATGACTTGACTAATAAACGGTTCTGAGTGCTTCAGATTGATTTGTTCACAATCTTGATTGTATGAATTGCAGGTAATGCTGAAACCTCCAAGTGACGAACCATTGGGAGGTGCAGAATCAACATCACCTATTGATCTAGCTGAAGTTGACATTCGTCTTCCCATGCTGGTCTATATATCTCGTGAAAAGCGTCCTGGTTATGATCACAACAAGAAAGCCGGGGCTATGAATGCACTTGTTCGAGCCTCAGCCATTATGTCTAATGGCCCCTTCATTCTAAACCTTGACTGCGACCATTACATATACAATTCGCAAGCAATGAGAGAAGGCATGTGTTTCATGATGGACCGAGGCGGAGATCGCATCTGTTATGTCCAGTTCCCACAGAGGTTTGAAGGAATAGACCCATCTGATCGATATGCCAATCACAACACCGTCTTTTTTGATGTCAACATGCGTGCTCTTGATGGTTTACAAGGTCCAGTTTATGTTGGAACTGGATGCCTCTTTCGTCGCACTGCTTTATATGGCTTTGACCCACCTCGAGTCAAAGAACATGGGGGCTGTTTTAGCCAGATCTTCAAGCGACATCGATCAGCTGCCACTGTTGCTTCTACCCCTGAAGTTTCCCCCGTTGAAAATCACTTTCTTGGTATGGGAGATTCTGGCCAGGAAGAAGTGAATCTTATCCCTAATAAGTTTGGAAATTCAGTCCTCTTTGTCGAATCTATTCGCATAGCTGAATTTCAAGGTCGGCCGCTCGCTGATGATCCATCTGTCAAAAATGGGCGGCCACCTGGTGCTCTTACTATTCCTAGGCAGCTTCTTGATGCACCGACTGTTGCTGAGGCAATCAGTGTCGTCTCATGCTGGTATGAAGATAAAACTGAATGGGGCCAACGAATTGGCTGGATATACGGGTCTGTCACAGAAGATGTGGTCACAGGATATAGAATGCACAACCGAGGATGGAGATCTATTTATTGTGTCACCAAGAGGGATGCTTTCCGTGGGACTGCGCCTATTAATCTCACTGATCGGCTTCACCAGGTTCTTAGATGGGCAACTGGTTCGGTGGAAATATTCTTCTCCCGTAATAATGCACTTCTAGCCAGCAGAAGGATGAAGTTTTTGCAAAGGATTGCTTATATGAACGTTGGGCTCTACCCTTTCACTTCCATTTTCCTAGTTGTCTATTGCTTTCTTCCAGCACTATCCCTCTTCTCTGGTCAGTTCATAGTTCAGTCCCTTGATGTTACTTTTCTGACTTATCTCCTAGCAATCACTGTTACCCTTTGCATCCTGGCAATGCTTGAGATCAAATGGTCTGGGATCGAATTGGAAGAATGGTGGAGAAACGAACAATTCTGGTTGATCGGAGGGACGAGTGCTCATCTTGCTGCCGTGATACAAGGATTGCTGAAGGTGATTGCTGGGATCGAGATCTCCTTCACCCTGACATCGAAATCAGCCGGTGATGAGAATGACGACGAGTTCGCGGAGCTCTACTTATTCAAATGGACATCGCTGATGATACTTCCGATCACAATCATGCTGACCAACTTGATTGCGATCGCGGTGGCAGTCTGTCGGACGATATACAGCATCATACCTCAGTGGAGCCGACTGATGGGAGGCGTGTTCTTCAGCTTCTGGGTCCTCGCTCATCTCTATCCTTTCGCCAAAGGGCTCATGGGGAAGAGAGGGAGGACGCCAACGATCGTGTACGTTTGGTCAGGCCTCATAGCCATCACCATTTCTCTCCTTTGGGTGTCTATCAAACCTCCAGCAGGTAACAATCAAATTGGAGGACCCTTCCAGCTGTGGTAGTCGTTCAAGTCATCTTGGATTACTCTGGCTTCATCAGACTCTTTGTTTCTGCTGGAGGGACAACTTTTGGTGTCCCTATGTTGACGATGGTACATGCTCGTTACTTGGTGTAGTTATTCTTGTTTTGAGTTCGAACCTTAAGTCTGTCTTTTGGAAAGGTTTCCAGCATTTATGTCAGCAGCCATTTCCATTTCACTCTTTTATGTTGCAATATAGAGCTAAAAACACAGAACCAAAATCGCCAATGGGATCTATTGCGTCTCTCCCTGCAGACACCTTGAATAGCCGAATCCTTAGGATCGAAAATTACAAGGAAAATATAAATTGGATCTTATGGTCTCACGTAAGAAACTCAGGGGTATGTGATCGGAGTGCAACTTACAAGAACATGTAACCTTACAAAGAAGGTACAAAATGCATGAACGTTTGGTAAGGATCCCCATTAATTTAGCTGGAGAACAGCCATATTGGGACTACCATCGCTCAATTAGAATATATTCCCTCCAACTAGAGGCAAATTGAAATCTATCTTTAGAGATTATTTAATCAAGGCAACCGTACACATATCCACACAAAGAATGAAAAGAATATATTCACGGACCAAACTATATCATTACCTCAATTATTTCCACAAATTTCTTTAAGAGAAAGTGAAGCAAATTTACATATATGATGATTGTATGACCCATCACATAGAGGCCTGATGATTATCAGAGACCGACGCGGCTGGGATCCGCTCCCTCCGCCTTGACCGGCGCTTGTGGCTGCCGCCGAACTTGAGCCTCCCAGTGTCTTTGAACCGTGCCTTCTCCGATGGGATGATCACGCACTCTGGCGGCGGGACGGGGTACCGCAGAGTGTCGTAGCAGTAGGAGTAGTACATGTACCGCTCACGGAACCGGCGCATGGCACGGCGCTGGGACGATGTGATGGTGGTGAAGTCCCTGGCCTCAAGCTGGGCGTCCTTCGCATGGCAGCCCTTGGCCGGGAGTTGCCGGATCGGGTCGGCCATGCAGCCCTCGAGGACGAGGTCCTTGAACTCAGACACAAATGGTGCGTACTTGTAATTGACTTTGTATCGGCCACCGGAGGTCGCCCAGTCGGAGGCGTCCCAAATGGTGGCGTAGAGGGACATGGGCTTCGATGGGAAGTCACCACCCATTGCCTCACTTTTCACTATCTCTCTAATGGGCACTTCATCCACGAAAAATCTGTAAAAAGGAGAAAATTTACACCAAATTGTTTATTAATAACGAGAGATAATTACAAGATTAGGGAAGATATCATGTGTTATCTTTGGTATGAAAGCTAGGATTGTGCACGTACACACAAGCATGAAAATTCTCCAAACGTGTAGTTTGTTTGCCAGCTAGGGAATATCTAATTATGGGAATAACGTAGGCAGAGTGCAGAAAAGTTCGGCGGCAATTCCTGTCAAAGGAATTTATGGGAAAACGGCGTGAGGGACTTTCTCTAAAGTAAGCCTAAGCTACGAGATTAATTAGCACTTGTGGCCCATCTCTCCTTAATGGTCAAAAATTCGATCTTCTCACTGCCATGAAAACTTGAGCACGTTACCGACCCAAAAAAAATTGAGCATGGCGGTCCTAGAAAGTATAGAGCTTTCCCCATCTCTCCTTAAAGGTCAAAATTCGAACTTTTCACTGCCATGAAAACTTAAGAATGGTGGTCCTAGTTGTAGAGCCCATCTCTCCTTAATGGTCAAAATTCGATCTTTTCAACTGCCATGAAAACTTGAACATGGTGGTCCTAGAAAGTACAGAGCTTTCCCATTTTCTGATAGAACCTAAGACATTGGAACAGCTTCGCCGCTGGCCCAATTCGAGCAGCTGAGAGAAGGAAATTTCTACGTTTCTTTTAGAAGGAAGGGTAGGTGGAGAGAGACTCACATGATCTTGTTGGGGGTCCAGAGGATGCTGTAGCGATGGTATTCCTTGGTGGGATCGAACCAGAGCGTGTACCGCTCTTCCCTCCCGCGGCTCGTGCTCCCGTTCCCGTAGACGTTGGTCTGAAACCTCCATGGCTTGCCCCTTATGTTGCCCAGGAACTCTATGTCCAGCTCGTCGTGCGTCTTCTCGAACACGTCGCCGTTCGACGTCTGCACACACGCACGCGCACACGCAATCAATCAACGCGTAAACGCGCGCACGTTCTAATAAAGAAGGCGTAGATTAGGAGAACCCGTGATACTAATTGAGCCCGATTAATTTTCCTTATTAGTGCCTCATTAATGGCGGAGATGATTCGGAGAAAGAGGAGTTTCCATTTCCGTTTTCGGCGACACGCTCCCGTTGATTTCGCGCGATTCGGAACGACGCGTTTCTGAATTTTCGTTCCTCCGGTCCCCCCCGAAATCCCGGATTCATCCCCGGAAAAATAGATGATCGGAAGACGAAAGAATCGAACGAAACTCACATAGAAGGCGACGACGACGCCGGCGGTGTAGTCGGACGGCAACTTGATCTTCGCGCTGAAGAACCCATGTTGATACATATCGGAAGAAATGAACCCGGATCCTGAAAACATTAAAAAAAAGGAAAAAAAAAAAAAAAAACCAATGAGAAAACGAGGAGGACGACGATGAGTCTGAATATCACTATTGTAGGCGAAGTCAACGAGATCATCGCATGATCATGCACAGATAGTTTAACCCCGCATGTCGATGCGCATGTCGCATGTGCGCGTCGTGACTCTACAGAGACACAGAGAGGCAGGCGGGCGGAGAGACACGCACCGGTGAAGCGGTCGAGGAGGATGCGGACGCCGTCGCCGGCGGCGGAGCGGACGACGTTGCCGTCGCCGAAGAGAGGCCGGTAGCCCTCGTCGAAGGAGATGGGGGAGACGTCGAAGGCGGCATCCGACGCGGAAATGAAGCAGGAGAAGATGAAGATGGGGAGGAGGGAGAGAGAAAAATAGGAAGATGGTGGGTAGAGAGAGAAGCGACGGGAACGAGGAATAGGATGATGATCCATGGCTTTCGTCTTTGAGACTCTTTCTCTCTCTGTCTCCTCCGTCCCGCGGCCTTTGCTTTCTGTCGAAGCGTTCGGCCTGGTTTATATATGGTCGCCCCATGCCAGCACGCACAGCTGGAATTTTTCCAATTCATGGGATGGCGGATTTGAATATTTTTTGGTTCAGCAGGTAGGGTTTTTGGGCGTCGTTTTATATGACGGAAATGCCCTCGTTTAATCAGGACTTATTAAGATTTCAGTTCGGTCACCTACTAAATCATGCACAATAATACTCCATGATGGAAAAGGTACATGGCTCTTGAACTATCATGGTCAGGTGTGATATCGACTTGGCTTATGTTTAACTCTTATTTACGTCAGGAGACTGAATATATATAAGAAATCATATGAAAAGTCTTTTATATTTGTGAATCGGGAAACAATATCAATTTGGGAAATATAGGTTAATGCAATATTGAAAAAGCAAGCATCACGCGTTAGCAAAAATGATAGAATTTGTGCTGATCTCGTTACTCTGAGTGACTTATGACAGACGAACATGTTCTGAAATGGTATGAACTTTTCTAGTCCTAAGCTCTTTTTTTTCCCCCTTCTTTCCTCTTCCCTTCATTCAATTCTGCATGATGGGTTCGTTCGCTCGTTCGAACCTACCGAAGATGCCAAGTTGGAAATACCATAATTAGCAAAAGAAAAAGGTGGGTTGGAGCTGCCATGTCATGGCACGGTCGCCCAACTCAACATGGCGGATGAGCTAGAGGATTTTTTGCTGGTGCGTTGACAACTGTGGAGCACGTACACATGGAAGGTAAGACAACTAGAGATGACGGCGCAAAGACGTCGTCCGTGCCAAGATTTCTCTTCCATGAACATGAGCAAGTGACCATGATATGTCATGTGGGGGAATAGCAACTGGCGTTTTCACTTTAAGAAAAGACAGGCACCACCCTCTCAATCATACACGAGTTTCTTTAATCGGTTCTCGCGTCCGATGGATGGCCACTTCTCGAGAAGCTTGCTGTACCAGTTCGGTTGCACCAGCTTCTTTGATACCCTTCTGTTTAAATCTTGCATGCGAATAAAGAATTAGGTCATTGTCATTCACGAGAGGACACTGGGTTAGGGTGATTTGTTTGTGGACCGCAACTTGTCCTCACGCGAGCATGACCGGACGCCACCCTTTTATTTAAAATTTTTCCCCTTGTATAATTATTTGCCCTTTCCCCCTTATCATCTCGTTCAATCACATGTCATCAGAATCGGCTCGTGAGATAGGGACTGATGAGTCAGTTCTATTTCGGTTCTTATCTATATTTTGATCAAAAAAGAAGAAAGGACGGCTAAAAATACCCAAAACTCATCTTTGACAAGTAATAATAATTATAGCTTAAATTCCTTTTTATCTCTCTAAGCTTACTCAGACAATACTGAGAAAGGGAAAAAAAAAACAAAATAAAAAGAGATTTGAAGAAAAAGAATCATTGAATCCTTTATCGAGACGGAGTATTTTCACCCTGAATAGTGAATCGGTATGAATGTTGTGTATATCTCCGGGATAAGTGCATTAGAAGTCCTAAAATTTATCATGAAAATGCAATTAAGTCCTAAAACTTTCAAAAAGTGCAATTAAGTCCTAAAATTTATTACGAAAGTTCAATAAAGTCCTAAAACTTTCAAAAGATTCAATAAAGTTCTAAAACTTGTCTCGAAAATGCAACCAAGTCATAAAACTTGTCTCAAAAGTGCAACCAAGTCTTAAAACTTTCTAAAAGTGCAATCAATGGAAGGACTTAGATTGAACCATTTTGATAAGTTTTAGAACTTGATTGCACTTTGTGACAAGTTTTAGGACTTAATTGTACTTTTTGAAAGTTTTAGGACTTAATTGCATTTTCATAACAAATTTTAGGACTTCCAATGCACTTATTCCGTATATATCCTTTTTGTTTAGAATTGCTTGCGTGAGAATGATGTCATGGTCAATAGAATTTGCAAGTAAACACATACAATAAGGATTCAAGATTCGGATGACATTTGGAAAAAATTTGAGCTTTTACATTGATCAAAAAATCAATTAGGGTTGATGATGGTAATGAGCAGGTTAGCTTGCAATTACAAGTCACATAGTCTATAAATTCCCGCCAGGTTGGATTGAATCAATCAATCCAACATCATCCATCATTGGGGATCAGTCAATGTCCTCTGGGATCTTAGAGCAAGATATCAAGCAGGTTCAGTTATGTGAATTGGCCAATGGAGAGGAAGGTCAAAGGCACCCAAATTTCTGTATTCTAAGCGCGCATTATTGATGTTTAAAAGCGGTATCATTTAGTGCTACAAAAGGATTACTTCTTAATCATTTGAGGAATCGTCGGAACCAAGCCAAGCATGGCTTTGAGGCCGGCAATGGTTATATGCCTATCTTTCTCTTTCTAGGTTGACCAAGACAGAAATATAATAATAACGAAATAATGATGTTACCAATGAAATTAAAAAAATCAAAAGGGTGGATGAAAAAAACTTGTGAATGATGAGTTTGGTTTGGAATAAGAATCAAAGAATTCGGTAAAAAACAGGTGGCGGTAGGCGGGCGCCTTGTGTACAGAAAGGGAAATATTGAATTATTTAGAAGTGGTTAGAGGCGTGCGGGAACAAGTCTTGTAATTGCGAGGGGGATGCGAGGGCATTGAAGGGAATTCGGATATTGTTGAATATTCAGGGGTATTTTCTTGTGTGCGGATTGTTGGAAATCTTCTTCATCCGTGGGGCCGAAAGACGGAGGCCCGAGTCCAACGGCGGCGGTCTTATGGACACGTAGTCATCGCCGTGAGCTCATGTTTGATTTTGGGGTTCATAGCCCAAAGACCAGCGAGATGACCTTTTGCCTTTTTTTGGCATTAACAAATAGGAAAGGAGTTCAATTTTTGCTTACCCTTGAAGATATCAAAATAGTATATATAGTTTTCAAGAAACCATCACAAATCTCGGATTGAAAGAAGGGTGGGAATCATAAACAACAAAATAAATATGTAATAATTTTGAACAGCTAAGTAATGATTAGGGGTGATCGGATCCAGGATGGATAGAGTCTAGATATATACCTTGTATCCAACCCTGTTATAATTGGTTCTTCTTTTTTGAACTCTGTATCCGATGCTATTTGTATTGGACCTTGTAGCCGATCTACTCTGTTTTTCCAGTTTGGTTCCAGAGTCAACCCTGTTTTTATTGGAACCTGTTTTGCAATTTTTTAATATCCTATACGATTTCGAATTTTATATTAATACGCGAGAAAATAACATAATACTCCTAATTTGTATCGAAACATTAAGCACTTGTAATGAATTTTTGATTAAATAAAAAATTAAGGATCCACCAGGCTAATTAAGAATTAGCAATAAACATGGATCTAATATTAATCTTATTTCCACAACTACTACATGAAGCTACTCATTTATGCAAGTATAACTCCTCCTATAAAAGAGAAATTAGGTGAGCCCATCCATGTGGTACACAAAAATTTGCTGGAGACGAACACCATCCATTTGTCGGACGGTGTGAGAGGGAGCCAATGAGGGAGGGAAGCAAGTGAGGAGGAGGAATGATGAAGGAGAAGCGCCGTGCGTGTTTGAGAGAGTCAAGAGGAAAAATACCTTGTGATTGCGGGAGTAAGAGTAGAAATAAGGGGAAAAAAATAGGGTTTTGGACTTATACTTACAAAACCGGTTTCAAAATCGATCAGCGAACCGGTTTTTGGGTGGGTAATCAATCAGACCCGGTTCCCGGACCGGTTTAAACCGGTTCCGAATTTTGAGAACCAGTTCCGGAACTAATTTCAACAGGAACCGATTCCCGACCTTGTTTTCCGGGTGGGCCGGTCCGATTTTCGAGTATACCTGGTTTGGTTGCACACCTCTCATAACGGTTGGGTGATAAACTTAATTTGGTAACTAAATTAAGTTTGATGGTATGTTATAAGCGTGAGTAGCCCTGAAGGTGGGTAATTTACTTAGATAAAAGATAATAAATTTTGTAAGCGATAATTATACCGAAAGTTCTAAAATTTATCAGAAAATTATAATTGAATTATAAAACTTATAAAAAGTACAATCAAGTCATAATACTCTCAAATTTTTGCAATCAAGTTATTTTATTAACTTTATCCAACTTGGTTGACGAAAAATACTGACGTGATTTTTTAAAATATTTTTTCTCTTATATGTGCTAAGTAGCACTGACACCGACACATAACCCGTGATATGACACAATATGCCGACACGTCATTTAAAAAAAATGAAAATTTCGACACGTTGGGATACTTTATATATTAAATGTATATTTATACATATATGATAAATTATCAATTTCATGACTATTTTAATCAAATTAATTTAATTCAAATTTAAAAAATAACTAAATAATAAAAATGAGTCTATAATGAATTTACACTAAAAACATTAACTTACCATTTGTTAATATCATTCATTATTTCAATTTGACAAATTCAATTCCATTCCAATAATTCATAGAATTTGGAGGAAAAAAATAAATAATCCACATTCTGGACTTGCTTGTTAGAGCGTGTTGGAAGAAAAGAGAAAAAACAAACATGGAGTGAATTGTGTGTCATAGGAAATGAGAGTCAAAAGAGAAAATAAGACTAGATTTTTCTTGTTTCCCATTTTATTATTTGTTATCTTTTTACATATTTACAATTTGACTTATCATTTATTGAAAATTTTTAAAATTGACCATATGCGTGTCGGAATCATGTGTGTCCGATTCCAAACTCGCATGATAGAATTTTGAATTTGCATGTCAAAGAGTGTGAGGAGAGTTGTTTCCGACACCTATTAACTAAGTGCTAAAATGAGAAATAACATGAAACATAATGCTAAAATGATATTATTTTGTTCTAAATCTAAAATTTGATACAAATTTTATTTAAATTAAATTAAAAATAAGCTATGAGAAAAGGGAAGACGTGAGAAATCGACAATGAGGGCTGTCTCGCCACCGCTGCCCCACCATCACCGGGAATGGCTAGCTACCCTCACCTATGCTTGTGGTTGGGGAGCATCACTAGCCACTAGCTGGGGCCCAATGACCTTTGTTGGCCGCCCCTACCTTTGCCGTCCCTTCGTAGCAATGGGGAGGCAGCAAAGATTGTTGCCCTCATTGCTTGGTTTCTCACATCCATTTTTCTTATTTAGCTTATTTTTTTAATTTAAATTGAATAAAATTTATATTAAAAATCATATTTAGATCAAAATAATGTGGTTTTAGTCATATCATTGCAACATAAGATAGAAAAAGTAATAAAAAAAGTGACATCGGCATTTTCTATTAATCAAGTTGGATAAAGTAAATGAAATAACTCAATTGCATCAATTTGATAAATTTTAGGAATTGATTGCACTTTTTACAGGCTTTATGACTCAATTGAATTTTCATAATAAATTTTAGGACTTTCTGTGCACTTATCCTAATTTTAAAAAAATGTTTATAATTTGACCGACCAAAAAAAAAATGTTGATAATTTAAGTATAACCAAATAGACATTGATAAGTTTTTTAGACAAGAGTTGGTAAATAAGTTGAAGAAAAATTGATAGGTCGCTCAAATTAATTATGTTAATATGATTTAAGATGGTCCACTTCAAATGTTAGAAAGTCATGTAAATAAAAGTCAGTAAATTACAAGGAGCATTGGCCATTTATAAATAATTATGTAGACATTAGTACTTAACTCAAATAAAAGTTGGTATATTTTAAAATTTGTTAAGTTATGGGGCAGATATAACAAGTTATAATATTAGAAAAGACAGTAATTTAAAAACAAGTAAAAAGACGTTGGTAGGTAACTAAATCGGAGAAAAGTAGGTAGGCACTTATATAAGAGTTGTAAACTTATAACACTGGTGAGTTAGACAAATAAAACATAGCAAGTTATTAGAAAATCTATTAAAAACAACTATATGAACATTGATAATTAACTCAAATAAGAGTTAGTGACAAAATATTGTAAAAAATCTAAATTGGAGAAACATTGATAGATCATCCCCATTAAGATCTATAACACGAGAACTGAAAACTTAAAATATCGATTAATTACACAAATGACAATTAGTGAGTTCTTAGAAAGTTGAAAAGTAATGGTTAATAAAATAAGTGTCGTAAAGTAATTCAAATAAATTGGTAAGCTAAAATTAATTAATAACTAAATGGAAAAAATGTTTGTAAGTTACTCAAATTAAAGTTGGTAATCCTATATAAGAGTTGTAAACTAACAAAATGTAATAAGATAGGTAAATAAAAGTTCGTAACCTATACAAAGAGTTGGTAGTTTGAAAACGACCCAAAAGACATCAAGTAATTCAAATAAAAGTTAGTAACCTAAAATTTATGGATACTTAATTTTTTTTAAAAATTATTGACAAGTCATAACATTTAAGTGAATAATATTATTAAAGTTGATAAATTTAATTCGCTGGTAGTTTACGTGAGTGAAAATTAAATAATGACTTCTTATGAAAGTATCAAGTAACCGAAATAATTATCTATTATCCCCAGAAGTTGATAACGTCTTACATAAGTTCCTCTTATCATTGAATTTGGTCGAAAAACTTCAACGTTTACTAAGATTATTTAAAAACGAAGTGTATATTTCTATTGGGCTTTTTTTTTTTTTTTTTTTTTTTTTTAACTCTTGTTGACTTCTAATGACTCTCACTAAGTTAAATTGATCATATATCGTCATTTGCTGGTCCCACCATCGATTGAAAATTACTTCTCATCTTTCGTTTTCCTTTTCTTTGATTTCAATTTTACTAGAAGTCTCCCTATGCTCCTCTCAAATAATATTTATTAAGGTCGAATATAGGTCCATTATTGATTTAAGATTTTTATCTTTTTTTTTTTGGTTCCTTCTTCCTTTTCCCTCAATTTAGGTAGAAAATATCACGTAGTACTCTAGTGCCGACTTAGCAAAAAATTATTTTATTTATCTTATGACACGTGTCGCATGCGAGCCCATCTATTATTCATGATTTCCTCCTCTTTCTTCCCTCTCTCCTCATCATTCTCTCTCCTCTATGGCACTTGCTTTTCATCTCTCTCTTTTTTTTCCTTGTGCCCAATGGCCGTGGAGCTCGAGCCTAAGGCTCCGACCACCATGGCCACAGAGCTTGACCTCAAGTAACTAAGGTCACGAGCTCGAAATACGGTAATCATGGTTGCGAAGACTGCTTTGACCTCAACCTCTAGGCTCAAGCCCCGATCCATGTCCTCGAGTGTCTCAATCTAGTGGCCATGGGTAGGAGTTCAAAGATCGAGCCACCATGATCATGAGCTTGAAGCTCAAGTGGTCGTTTTCATGAGCTTTAGGCTGAGATTGAAACTCAAGCGGCCAAGGCTACTCCAAACTCAAGGTTCAAAGTCGAGCTCCATGGCCAAAGCAATCATGAGCCTCGAGCTCGAGCTCTAACCATGGCGTTGTCAAAGGAAGGAAGGAAAGCAAGTGCTAAACAAAGAAGATTGAAGGAAAGAGAAGATGAGGAAAAAGTGAGAGAGAGGGGGGGAGAGTAACAGAAGAAAGTGGAGAAAGGAAGATTTATGTAAGGTGGGCTTGACGCAACACATGTCGCATTATGAATGGATTAATATTTTGCTGATTTTTGGGTACCCTATATTTTCTCCCATCTAGGACGAAACTGATGTCCTTTATGGAAAACAGTTCATTCGATAGACAACTTACTAGTTATTTGTGTTAATAAGGATGCGCATAATAATTATTTTATTTTTGTTCCATAACTATTTTTTTATTCTAGATTTATTGTGAAATAGAAATTCGTTTGGTAAAACTGTTTAATTTATCTCTTTATGGAATAGATTTCTACTTCAAAAATAAGTTTGGAACAGTAAATCAAAAGTGAAATTTTTTACTTTTCTATTTCTGAAACAAAAATGAGAAATAAAAACTATTCTCATTATTTGTTTTCGCTATTAGTTGGTTGCTCATCCGTCATCGTCAACGGTTGCCATTCGTCATCTGTTGCCACTACTGTCAACTGTCTCCGTCGCCGCCACTATCGCCGATCGTCTCCGTTGTCGCCAGTCGTCAACTGCTACTGACCGTTGTCGCCACATCTGAAAGAGAGAAATTTTGTGTCGTTATCAAACACGTTTTTTTGCTTAACGCGTATGACAAAATTTATATTTCTCTATTTCTCTGTCTTTCTATTCCCTGGAACAGGCTTAGAACAGAAATCCGTTTGGTAACGCAATTGCACTTTTCTATTTCTAGAATGGATTTCTATTTCAAAAATAGATTTGGAGCAAAAATCAGAATTTAAAGTTTTTAGCCTTTCTATTTCTAGAATATAAATGAGAAATCAAAATTTTTTTCATCATTCATTTTTGTCGCCCACTTGCCGCCGGTGGGATGCCGGATGCCTGCCGCCAATTGCCAGTTGCCAGCCATGCCAGACGCCCAAGTTATTGGCTGCTTATTACCAATCATTAGACGCTGGAGGCTCATCACCAACCATTGGATGTTTGTTGATGATCGTCTGCCGCTCGCCACTAACCGCCGGATGTCGGCCACCAGCCACCTGCCGTTGGACTCTAGCCACTGGCCACCTGCCGTCGGCCTCCTGTTGCCGGACTTCGGATGTTAGACGTCAGACGTCAGACGTCGAACTTTGAACATTGGACGTTGGTTGCCGATCGCCGGACTCCGGTGTTGGACTCTAAACTTTGGCCGCTCGCCACTGGTCACGGACTTGGCGTCGAACACCGAATGTTGGAATTCGGACTTCGACTACCCGCCGTCGGTCATCGGACACCGAACACCAATTGCCGAATGTCGGATTTCGGCCACTGGACGTTGGTCGTTGCCGCTCTTAGAAATAAAAATTTTATTCTATTATGAAACTAATTTTTATTTTAGAAATAAAGATTTTGAATTGTTATCAAACACGTTTATTTACTCAAAAACTTGTCTATGGAACAGAAATCAAGGAATCAATTTCTTGCCTGTTTCAGAAATTTTATCATGCACGCCCTTAGGAAGTCATTCAATAATAGAAATAGAAAAATCTTTTTTTTTTAAATCAATTTTTGATCATAATGATTATCATTTGCACCCTATGTTACTAGTTAATGGGCTGTTCTAGGCAATTGTTATTTAGAACGATCATTCTTTTAAAAATAACGTATGTACAAGTAAGAGTGAAAAGAATAATTGATTAGTTGTAGTCTGCATTTTCTTTAATTAGAACTATAATACGTATCATTATTTTATAATTCCTGTATTTTAACTGTTGACCTTTTATTTTATTCAGTGAATCAAATAATCTGATTTTACGAACAAAGAAAAACATATATGTCCCTCTTTGATCTTTTAATAGAGATAACATAACTTAAAATAAGATGTCTCTACAATATATATTATTCAAAAGATCCCCTCGCTTTAGAAAATTTCCTGGTAAAGTTTCACATGAACTTATTGACGTGATCGATTGCTCTTTTCCATTCACATTTTCATCATCAATAAATACATTTAAGTAATTTGAGTCATTTTGAATATTACTTTCTATAGGGACTCCAGTGTAAAAACAAAAACACCACGAAAGATGAGTAATTGGTGTTACATACATCAACCCCATATTCAATTTTTAAGTAAATTCTCATAAATTTTTATGGGAAATCTAATCCGAAAAATTCGAGGAGAATCTAAGGGATATAAAGTGAGTAAATTTGGAAATAAAACTACTTCTTTTTTACTATGACATATGATTGGTGCCTGCTTAGATTAGAGAATTAATTGAACTCTCATTCAGTGGACTATGGATAATAAGTTCAGAAGAAGACAAGTAGGAAAAATTGACATGAATGAGTATGGAAGAAGCAGCTTAGGTGAAAAAGAAAATTGTTATGGAGGTGAGTAAGTAGTTTTGTCTTAAATCAAAAGTGGAACCCATAGGTAGAGGTGTCAATGAGTCGAGTCATTCAAATCTTTAAGATACTTGACCCGACCTGAAACAAATGGGGTTGTGCTCTACCTGACTCGACCCGATACCCAAAACACATATATATCCCAAGTCGTCAGGTTGATTCGAATCTCTCTCTCTCTTTCTCTTCTTTTTGCTGTGCAATTTATTTATATTGCTTTGAGTTGTTGCTATCAAAGAAAACAGTAATATCATCCACTTCTCACATATCCTTTATTTATATTAGTTAACTTGATTTTCAAAATCAATAATTTGGCATAACTTTTAGGGAAAATTCCAAGTAAGGGTTTGAAATAAGGTCATTTTCTCAAATAAGGGTCCGAAATGAATTTCGTCTCAAATAATGATTTGAAGTGGCCATTTTGTCTCAAATAAGGGCCTAATAAGCTTGCCGGGTGGCGAGCACTTAATTTTTCCGATGACTGAAATGGGGGCATTTTTGCCCATAACAAAATTTGGATAAATATTAAAAAGAAAAAGACTAAAAGAAATATGAGATCGGCACCTTCTCTAGAAAACTCTCAAATTGCTCGGTTTCTTCGTCCCTTCTTCAATGCCACGAAGGTCCAATTAATCAAATTTGCAAAATTAGTTATTGATATTGGTAGGGTTTTCTTGCTTCTTTTTCCTTCTTTTTTCTTTTTGTATTAATTTTAGGGTTAATACCTTAAAAAACCCCAAACTGGTACACCCGTGACAAATTTACCCCAAACTAATTTTTTGACCATGAAAAACCCCAAAACCGGTATACCCGTGACAAATTTACCCCGATTAACAAAAAAAAAAAACCCTAAACCGGTACATTTATGACAAATTTACCCTAAACTAATTTATTCGACCGCAAAAACTCCATACCGGTAAATTTGTGACAAATATACCCTTCGCTAAATTGGATTAATACAAAAAGAATTACAAAAATTGTAAACTGTAAAAAACGGAATGTAAAATCCGAAATTGGTATATTAATCAACTCTCACGTGTCATTTAACTTAATAATTTAACAATAAAATTTAATAAAAACTAACAGAGGGTAAATTTGTCACAAATGTACCAGTTTGGGGTAAATTTGTCAAAGTTATACCAGTTTGGGGTTTTTGATGGTCAAAAAAATAGTTTGGGATAAATTTGTCACAGGTGTACCAGTTTAGGGTTTTTCAAGGTATTAACCCTTAATTTTACATGGGATTAGTTCTTGAATTTCTACAGAAGAACGCCGAATTGAAAAAAGTTTCATGCATAATCCTCTGAAACCATTCAAATTCAGCTCGGGCAAAGGTGAATGGAGAGACCCAGCTCTGTTTTGGGCATCATCCCAACTATTACTTTCCACCTCGATTGATATTCCCACAAGGACAAACACATGCTTATGGACAGACTTTCTGCAAAAGATAAATAAATGTAGAAGGATTGAAAGCAGAAAGAAAAACGCAAGCTCAAGTTCCACCACCTCTCGCTTTTGCTCCCCACGACTACCCACGGCCATTTGCCACCCCAGTCACCCCACACGAGCACGGGTAGTCGCCGGCATCATCTCCGGCGGACCCAAACCAAGAGTTCCCTAGTTTGTGGCCATCCCGAAAGACTGCAGATCAGTAACTGAAATTTGCGCATCATCTTCACTTCGATTAAGCCAAAACATTTCTGGTAAGCCCCAGTCGTCTCTGTTTCTTCGAGTTACGAGCGTAAGCTGAACCCTATGGAATTCACATTCTGTTTCCTTGGTGGAGGTTTTGTTGGTGGAATTAAGGTTTTGAAGGTTGCTTTTCCCGGGTGGAATGTCCTGAGTCGAAATGACTTGGAGATATGTTTCTAACCTTATCATATTTTGTGAGAGTTTACCGGTTTGATTAGAGTTTCTGGAGTCAGATGTTTGACTTTGGGGCTTGAGGTGATGACGGAGCGAGGGAGAAACTAGGGTGTGCAGAGAAAACGTCCGCGTGAGGACTAAAAAGGACGCCCCCGCGATCGATACTGGAATGGCTTGGACGAAGAAGAAGATGAGCAGGAAGAAGGAAAAATAAGGGAAAACAAAAAACAAAAAGAAATTCTTATGACAAAAACACCCTTAATTTGGCTGCCGGAAAAATCAAGTGCTTATTGCTAGTGACCTCAGGTCTTTATTTGAGACAAAGCGATCATTTTAGGCCCCTATATAGGACAAAGTCCACTTTAAATCTCCATTTCAGAAAATAACCTAATTTTAGGCCTTTATTTAAAAATTTCCCTAATTTTTATTTTATCTTTTGAAAAAAATGACTTTGCATTTCATATTTTTTAAAAGATTTATCTTTTAACATAACTATTTAGCTTTATCTTTGACACAAGACGAGTACTCAACTAATGAGTATTGAGCTTCAGATTAGGAATTTTAAGATTTTCATTTTTCTTAATTTTTTAGTTGGAAATATTTCTTAAAAATTAAATATATATTTACATATTATTAGCTTGGTTTAGGTGGGTGGGTAGGCGGTTCCACACCTAGAACTAGGAACCGTCGGTTCCAACATATTGGAATGGAGAACTAGACCAATTTCTTTGGAAATTGCTAATTTCGGTTCGATTCCAATCAAGTTTCAAGCGGTTCTTGATTCTTTTACACACCTCTACTTTATGTTGTTACTATAAAATAAAACAATAATATCATCCACTTCCGCGTATCCTTTATTTATATTAGTTGTCTTGATTTTCGAAATCAATAATTTGCCTTAGTTTTTATTTTAACCTTTTAGCTTTATCTTTTAAGAAAATGACTTTGTGTTCTACGTTTTTTTAAGAGATTTCTCTCATCAATCTACACATTTGCGTTTTGGTGGCCTTTATGGGCCTATTTTTTAGCTTCTTTTTTAAATAAAAAAAAGAATTTCATGAAGACAAAATATCAAATAAAATAGAATAGAATTATCGAGGAAACTTGTGAGATGTGGTCATGGTGTGGTTATCTAGTATATTTGTGGGTTCTTCCACTCAGACATAAGGCAAATCAATGCTGTTCATCAATCCATCATCTGAGATGTTCACCCTGATGGAACCAGCCCTTTAACCATCAGTCATTCGGGCTAAAGCAAGCGAGGCTATTGTTCTATAGTTGATTCATGGAAGTTCATGTTTTAAATTATCTGCCCAACTTTCATTTACATTGGTAATGATTTATCTTTGTAGTTGGTCGCATCATTGGATGTATTGATTTTGTGGATGAACTTCACATATCTAAAAGCATTATTAACTTTGCTCACTCTTAATGACACACAAATCTCTCCGTCATTTTATACAATGTAATTAATATTCTCTTTTCGTATGTAACTTGTGAATAAATGAGTTGTGCATGAACAATACTTCATATGTGGCGCATACCTTAAAAAGATCACGCAAGTGAGAGAGAAGCGAAAAAAAGAAAGAAAAAAAGAAACCCAACTTGACCTAAAGAATTATACAAATTCCGTCACTTATTACCCAAGCTAAATGAGATCCAAACCAAAAATACTCGACAAATTTGGGTTGGGTCGGTACGGGTCGGGTAATTTTCACTCCCATGGCCAAGAATGACATTGTCGATAGAGTCCCAAAAGTCGGGTAGAAAAAGCGTTATTAAACTAGATTGGGAATTCGACCAAAAAAAAAAAAAACTAGATTGGGAAATTTTGACAAAAAAAAAAATTAGATTGGGAAATTAGAACAAAAAAAGAAAGTACTAGATTGGGAAAATTTCGCCAAAAAAAGAAAAAAAAAAGAAAATGAGATTGGGAAAAAGAAAAAGAAAATGAAAATAAAGCAAACTCCTGTGCAGCGCAGAACCCCTGATCTGAAATGCAGAAACCCTTCGTCTCCTCCTCCGCGTCGCTCTAGCCTGGCCCCAGCGTCACCGTCGGCTCCTCGCAAGCAAGGATGGGCACCGAAACGGAGGACGAAACGGAGGCGAGGCGAGAAGCCGTGCTCCTCCAATCGCTGGCGGAGAACAAGTTCAAGGCCTCCAACCTCAAGTCCGCCCTCAAGTACGCCCGCCGCGCCCACCGCCTCTGCCCCTCCGTCGACGGCCTCGACGGCATGGTCGCCGCCCTCGCCGTCCTCGACAACGCCGCCCGCTCCCCGCCCGAGTACTACAAGATCCTCCAGGCGGAGCCCTTCGCCCACGCCAACGCCATCAAGAAGCAGTACAAGCGGCTCGCCCTCGCCCTCCACCCCGACAAGAATCCCGGGTCGTGGTCCGAGGAGGCGTTCAAGGTCGTGGGCGAGGCGTTCCAGTTCCTGTCCGACAGGGTCAGGAGGAAGGAGTACGATGTCGGGTTGCGGGTCAGGATGCAGGAGGCGGCCGTGGAGGGAATGGGTGCGGCGGAGACGTTCTGGACCGCGTGCTCGCGGTGCCGGCTGCTGCACAAGTTCGAGAGGAAGTACTTGGGGCATAGCTTGGTCTGTCCTAGCTGTAGGAAGAGTTTTAAGGCCGTGGAGGTCGAGGGAGGCGGCGAGGGGTCGAAGGGTGGAGTTGGGCGTGAGGGATCGAAGCGAAAGGCGGGTGGTGTCCGTGTGGGTGCTAAGAGGAAGGCGAGTAGTGAGGGCAGGATGAGGGATGCCAAGTTGAAGGAGAAAGTGGGTGGTGGAGGTGTAATTAAGGGCGGTGATCCTGGTGGCGGAAGTGGCAAGTGGGGTGGGGGGAGAATTGGTGTATATGTAGGTGGTAAGAAGAAGGTGAGTGGTGAGGACAGGATGAGGGATGTCAAGTTGAAGAAGAAAGTGGGTGGTGGTGGTGGTGAAATATCGAATGGCAATCGTGGTGATGGAAGTGGCGGGTGGGGCGCAGGGAGAATTGGTGTCTATGTAGGTGCTAAGAAGAAGGTGAGTAGTCAGGACAGGATGAGAGATGTCAGGTCGAAGGAGAAAGTTGGTGGTGGTGGTGGTGATATAGAGGGTTCGGATGTCGATCATGGTGGCGGAAGTGGCGGGTGGGGTGCAGGGAGAATCGGTGTCTATGTAGGTGCTAAGAAGAAGGGGAGTAGTGAGGACAGAATGAGGGATGTCAAGTTGAACAAGAAAGTGGGTGGTGGCGGTGAAATAGAGGCTTCGAATGGCGATCGTGGCGGTGGAAGTGGCGAATGGGGTGGAGGTAGATTGAGGAGGAGAGAAACGAGGGCAAGAACAAGTACAATTACAGAAGTAGTGAAACAGCCAAAGAAGAAAGGAGAAAGAACTGAGGAGGAAATGATGACATTGGCAGAAATGCAGTTGGCAGTGAATAAAAAGATCAACAAGGGAAAAATGAAATTAAAAGGGAAGGAGATTGAGAAAGAGAAAGAGAAGGAGAAAGAGAAGGAGCAGGTAGAGAAGGATGATGGAGGAAAGAAGGCAGAGGATGATGCTGAGGATAGAAGAAAGGTTTCAAAGAAGGATGGTGCTTCTGAAGTTGAATCAACTCATGGAATCTCAAAGAGAACTGGAGCTTCGGCAGTTGAGATAAGATATTCAAGGAGGAGTAGGACTTCAGGTATTAAGAGGCAAAGTCATTCAGAAAGAAGAGATGGTTCAGAAGTTGAGATGCAAATAACCCTTCCGAAAAAGAGAGCAACCTTGGAGCATGAGAAATCAGAGGGTTCAAAGAGTAAGGATTTGGAGGCAAGAGATGGTTCGGAAGTTGAGATGCAAATAACCATTCCGAAAAAGAGAGCAAACTTAGAGCATGAGAAATCGAGGGGTTCAAAGAGCAGGGATTTGGAGGCAAGAGATGGTTCGGAAGTTGAGATGCAAATAACCATTCCGAAAAAGAGAGCAAACTTACGGCATGTGAAATCAAGGAGATCAAAGAGTACGGATTTGGAGGCTATGATGGTCGTGGATTCAGACTTCTATGATTTTGATAAGGACAGAGTAGAAAGGAGCTTTAAGAAAGGGCAAGTGTGGGCTGTCTATGACGACATTGACGGACAGCCAAGGCATTATGGTTTGGTAAATGAAGTTATATGCATTAATCCGTTTGAGGTTAGACTTAGTTGGTTAGATGTACATTATAGCATGGTCCAGGATCTAGTTGGACAGGAGCAATTGGGTTTTCATCTATCCTGTGGGAGATTTAAGGTTGCTCAAGAAACGATTGTGAAGTCTCTGAATATATTCTCACATGTGGTTGATTGCGAAAGGGCTGCCCGGGAAATCTACAGGATTTACCCAAAGAAGGGTTCAGTGTGGGCAGTCTTCAAGGAGGGGGCTTTGGATGCCGAAAGGAGAAATCTTTCAAACCGGGACGAATGCTGCTATGATATTGTCATCTGTTTAACCACCTATAGTGAAGTGCATGGTTTGAGCATGGCATACCTTGAGAAGGTGGATGGATTTAAGACTGTATTCCAGAGAAGAGAGATTGGACTGCATGCTATCAGGTGGCTTGAAAAGGATGGAGTCGATCAGTTTTCACATCAGATTCCTGCCCAGAGGCTTTCTGGGAGTGACGTGCCAGATGGTTTGAAAGAGTGTTGGGAGCTCGACCCCGCTTCCCTTCCTCCACATTTCCTGACCACGCAGTCACGGAGGCTGCATATAATGCCATGTGCTTCTTAATATCTATCTCTACTTTCACTGATGTGGATCTTTTAGATATATATTGTGATGACATCTTGTTCTAAGGAACATTGTCCGCCCTGGCTTGTGATGCATAGTCAAATAGTACAATGAGAAAATCTGTAAATCATTCAGAGATTGTTTATGCTGTTTACATGAACTTGTTTTAGAATTCCTAATTGCAGCCAAATTAATCCTCCACTTGTTAAATGACATAGTAGAGGGTAAAAGCCTTTTGTTGTTTTGTGTATATAGCTTCATGATCGAGCTCATCATTCTCAAGCAATATGAATAGTACCATTCTGAAAGATTGGTTGTCTCATTATGAATACATGCGCTGTCGACTCTAGGGCTCATGTTTGGAGTTCTTCGGCCATAAACTCAGAGGATCGTTTAACCTCCAATGAACCAGTTCACAAGCGACAAATTGAGCTTGACAAAATTTCAAGCTTCTTCGGGAATTTCTTATTGAGGCACCGTGGATTCCCGAAAGGCGAACATTAAAGTTCCAATCTCGACATCTGATTCAGTTGCAGAGTGAACTAGGACTCTGTTTCACTGTGCTATTTTGACCGTCGCTTCTTAGTTTTCGTCTGAGGGGGCATGCACACGCTCCTGGGGAGAAGAGTAGTCTCTCATCACGCTTGCCACTAGTTCCTCACAGATCTAACGAGCCATGAACTTACTTCATCGCGGGCAATCTCTCCTGCACTAATCTAAGGACGATCCCTTCTCAAAGAAGTCAATTCCTCGAAACTCCATCGTATCATGATCGAAGAATGAGAAAATCGCCTGCGACATTGGGTTGTTAGCATTTTTCAGTTCTCCTTTGAAACTGTTTAGCGCGGCTCTGCGTATGCTGCATCATACATTTTCACTTAACGTTATTTCAAGACAATGAGATTATCTCGTTACTCTGCCTTCATTTTTAAAAGCTGAAAAGGCGCAAAGTCAGCTCCTTTATACGACCTGGGATCGACGCCGTCGACAGCAAGTTCACCATGCTCAACCCCCGGTTCGAGGCTCGTATCTCGCTAAGGTTGTAGGACGTTTTCGGCCATGGTCATTTTCTGGACGGTGGATGTCCGGTGCCAAGACATCCTCGTCCCCTCCGAGCCTCTGAGCCCGCGCTCTCGCGGCCGCCGTCGTCATTGATCCCTACCAGACCATGAAGAGAATAAGCTCGAGCTATCTGCAGGCGGAGCGAACCGTGCTGCGGCTCCTCCACGGCCGCGAGACCCGGACACGGCTCACCCAGATCCACGCCTACTTCCTCCGCCACGGCCTCGACCAGTCCAACCAAGTCCTCGCGCACTTCGTCTCCGTCTGCGGCTCCCTCAACCGGATGCCCCACGCCGCGCGCGTCTTCGCCCAGGCCCACTACCCGAACGTCATCCTCTTCAACGCCATGATCAAGGGCCACTCCCTCTGCGGACCCTTCGAGCGTTGTCTGGACCTGTTCTCCGCCATGAAGGGCCGCGGCATCTGGCCCGACGAGTACACCTTTGCGCCTCTGCTCAAGAGT
The DNA here is from genome assembly GCA_014182555.1 of Eucalyptus erythrocorys. Taxonomy (NCBI): domain Eukaryota; kingdom Viridiplantae; phylum Streptophyta; class Magnoliopsida; order Myrtales; family Myrtaceae; genus Eucalyptus; species Eucalyptus erythrocorys. The sequence continues at coordinate 17,291,717 of CM024602.1, forward strand.
TGCTCGAGCCTCGGGGACCTGAGGCTCGGGAGGGGCTTGCACAGGGATGTGCTTGTTGCTGGGTTTGTGCGTTTTGCTTCGATTCAGATCGGGTTGGTCGAGCTATATGCAGGATGTGCTGAAATGGGGGATGCACAGAAGGTGTTTGATGAGATGCTTCATAGGGAAGTGATTGTTTGGAACTTGATGGTTCGTGGGTTTTGTAGAGCTGGCGATGTCGAGATGGGTTTGGAGGTTTTTCAGAGAATGAGTGAGCGGAATGTTGCTTCCTGGAATACGATAATTTCTTGCTTGGGGCAGAGTGGGAGGGATAGGGAAGCTCTGGAGCTTTTCGATGAGATGCGAAAGCTGGGTTTCGAGCCAGATGAGGTAACGGTTGTCAGTTTGTTGCCTGTGTGTGCTCGTTTGGGTGCGGTGGATGCGGGGCAACAGATTGAATCCTATGCTGAGTCGAGCAGGCTTCTCAAGGATTTCATCTCCGTTGGAAATGCAATCATCGATTTCTATTGTAAGAGTGGAGATATGGAGGCTTCTTTGCGGAAGTTCAGGGAAATGCCAAGGAAGAATGTGGTATCATTTAATACCATGATCACGGGCATGGCATTTAATGGAAAGGATCGACAAGGAGTCGAGTTATTTGAGGAGATGGCGACAGAAGGCGTGATTCCTAATGATGCTACTTTTGTCGGTGTCTTGACTTGCTGTAGTCACGCAGGTATGGTGGACAGAGCGCGAGAACTGTTTGCTTCTATGAGCACGGATCACCAAATTGAGCCGAAGCTTGAGCATTATGGTTGTATGGTCGACCTATTAGGACGCAGCGGATGCGTGAGAGAGGCTTTTGACTTGATCAGTAAAATGCCTATGACGCCAAATGCCGCGCTATGGGGCTCAGTGCTCAGTGCTTGCCGTACCCATGGGGATATGGAGCTCGCAGAACTCACTGTTAAAGAGCTGATTAACCTTGAACCTTGGAATTCGGGTAATTATGTATTGTTATCAAACTTATACGCAGAAGCGGGGAGATGGAATGAGGTAGAGAAAGTAAGAGTCCAGATGAGAGGACGCTGCGTTCACAAAGTACCCGGCTACAGTGCTGTTGGATAATAAGGAGATCTCATTCTTAATGCTGATCCTCAATCAGTGAGCTGGGGAAGCTGGACGTCGCGGCCTTCTAATGTTAAAGGTGCATGATGTGATGGAGACTTAGCCGGCCAAAGGATTAAGAACAGAGAACATCCTCAAAGATGAAATACTTGATCCTTTACTGGTTAAACTTCAAATTACTGATTTTGTATGGTTACTATCAAATCACCAATCACAGAATCAGCTCCCTTGAATGGGAAGCGCGACTTTTGATGATTCAGATAACGCATTGCAACAATTTAGAACATTTTGGTGGGACTGAAGTAACGGAGAATGGACCGTAATCTGTATTTACTTGCTGAGGAACTAGTCGATTGATGAAACAAGGTAAAAAAATCGATCAAAAAGAAAAAAAAAAAGAAAAAGAAACAGGGTCAAAATATTTGTTGTACTCGAGCAATTATTCTTGAGAAATTGAAAAGCAAATTCGCCAAAAAATTAAATTCTACCACTAGCCCCGGTGTTCTGCGGAGTTGAAAGACCAATCCAGGAATTCTACCATTGACCTGGCTCAGTCAATACCAGTTGCAGAGATACCCCATAAACTTCCATCATTTGGCACAGGACATAGGTCGTTTCTGAAAGATATCGGAAATACATCACTGGATCAAAATAGTATGCACATAAAAGAGTGTAGAGCTAAAGCAAATGACTTATGAATGTAATTGTTACTCCATACATTTCAACACTTGATTCATAGCTGAATCACCCGCTAACAGAGCTTCCAAAATATTGTTTCACTAGGTCGAACAGATCAAAAATTCAAATGGGAGCAACGGCAGAACAAAGAATTATTGCATTTTTGCTCCCAAAGTAACTGCACAAAGAAAGAGTTTTCTTTCTCCACACCAGAACCAAACTCGGAGCTCAAGTTACAAAAGCACTAGGCCAAGCTCCATTGGCTTCAATGTATCTCTTAAACGATAATTGTAGAGATAGTAGAGTTTCCCGTCACCTGGCACAAATTTCAGTTCCTTCATAAAGGTTTCATTTTGCATGACATCCAAGGCATTGAACACATCATAGTCCTTTCGCTTGGCCACAATAAGAACGTCATTCATCAGTTGAAGCAAAGGAGTCTTTGTGGCAACATTATAGAAAGAGTAAGCTGCCTTGAGAATTGAGTACTTCTGATTGCCCAGGATAGATGAAGGAAGACTATAGAAGCTGCAGAAATCAGTAATCTTATGAGATTCAGGGCTTTCCACCACATAACTGTCAACAACTTCCTCGGTAGGAAGAAGCCAATGCTTTACGTCATTGTCATTGAAGTCTGGGGCGACTTCAAATTGGTTCAAGTAATTCCTCAGGAGCTGTGTGACTGCCGGAACATCATGAAGCTCCATCTTTCTGAACCCTAAGGTGCATGTTGAATCTGGTAACTTGTACAGCTTGATCATTCGACTCGTTGTCATCCTTGCACCAAGTCTAGAAAACCCAATATCAATCAGCTTCTTCGGGTTCAAAGACCTATGCCAGTATAGACAGGACGAAATTGGCGTTGGAAGGACCACTCCGGCAGTATAAGCAGCTTGCCAGATGTTTTCAAGGTGAACCCTCCTGGTGACCTCTCTGATCATGACAGGGGCAAGTCTTTTAGATCTGAGCTTCTTATGAACACACAGGAAATTGATCTCGGCCATGGTGACAACATTGTCACGAACACGAATTCTTGCAGGGACACCAGTAATGAAAGCAACCAATTTTTTCGAGCTCTTGACATGGACGCCAATGTGCCAGCTCTTGTAGTAACCAGGAGGGTGGAGCGCCCAGCAAAGAAACTCCTTCGAATAATTGAACCGTGACGTGTTCTTATCATCCTCTACATAGTTATGGGTTAGAAGATTACAAACTTCAGCACATGTCTCTTCTGAATCAATATCGCAAGTGATCCATTCATAAAGATTAGGAAGGTTGTAGGGTTCTCGCTTCACTTCAGATAATGGGGTAGGTGGTTCTATGGGACCTTCGGGCAGACTAATATCTCCGATGTCCTTGAATTGCTTGACAGGTTGGGTTTCCCAAAACTCGTGCCTCATCCCTCGCAAGAGGGTATCCTGTAGCCTCTTGGCGAGTACATCGAGCACGGGGTCATTCTCAGGAGGGTCATTCTCATCAGGGTCAGGGTTCGGTGTCTCTTCAGGCAAATCGGAGGAGGGATTGCTGGCGACCATCTTGATCAAACTAACAATGCTGCGCGAGGGGAAAAAGAGCCTTGTCAATCAGCTAAAGAAACTTGCTCGCTGCTGACATAACGAACGAAACGTGCCATTTCACACTGTTCAGCAAAACGCAAGCAATGTAAAGAACTTATCCCCCTCCTCATTCTATCCATTTCTATAACCAGCGGATGATACATTCTCATGCAATCAAACCTGAAAAACACAGAATATAAAGAAACGCAAATCCCAAACCCACTGACTTCTCCCAAAGAACCCGATCAAAGCATCGAATTTCGACCCGGGACACAGGGCGAAGACGAAAGGAGCCCGCGATGATCCCACATCAACAAATCGCACGCAGAAGGCAATCGACGCACAAAGATGCAAATGTGATGATGATGCAAACCAGCGAGCAAGAAACCGATTGCTGGTGAAGCGCTAAAACACGGGCAAAGGGCGAGGGCGTTCGAAGAAACTTTCTTGCGGGTGGCGCGATGATGATCGGAAGCAAGAGCAAGGGAGATACTCAAGAAGCGAGAGCAAGAAAGAGAGCGCAGATTCGGGGGCTGAACAGAGAGAGTTGCAATGGAATTCAGGCGTTTCTCGATGAACTTCGAATCTCCTATGGAGGGAGGGAGAGAGAGTTCGAAATTTTCCCTCTTCTTTCAGGTAGTTAGTTATTGCGTTTTGGGCCACCCATCGGGTCGGCGCGGCCTCAAAACTTGGGCTTCCCCCCATCTCGCCCTTCGCCCCTTTCGCGGGTCGAATTTTCTAAGTTAAAAAGATTGGAAAATAACACTATAAAATTCAAATTATTTATGAAAATCTTTTGCATTCCCCGGTTTTTACTTTACTTGAACTTCATTCGATTTGCGCATTCACTAGAAATTGTTAACGCAAATGTAGGATTATTATTGAGCTGAATTTTTGGACTGTTGAAAATGGGTCTCATTAATATTTGGCGATTCGCATTCAGTTTAATGCGTATGTTGTGTTCATTAAATAATTTTTTGGGTTTAACTAGAACAATTATGATTTTGAAATCCATTCGGAACACGTTTGTAGATCGAAATCGCTGTTATCTAATCTGCATGTTAGCTGAATTTTTCGTACTATTTTTCTTAAGAAGGGTAATTTTACCCACCAAACTAGATATCTGTATTACTCCGGTTCAATTGGGGCAAATAAAATCCATGATCACTAGGTTTGGTCTTGGAATGGAGTCACATTTCCCGAGGCACGACGGGGACGGATGTGGTCTTGCCTGACGAGTCCACTCGTCCCTCGCCCATGATCCTATGTTTGAATTTTGGAGATCTCTAGCATTAATCTAGTCTCTTTACCTAAGTTGTATTGCTTTGGTAATATAAAGTTTTTTTTTTTTTTCCATCTTCCTCATAAATTGCAATATTAATGTGAATACTTGCATTAAATTGCTCCTTTTTCTCATCAATTTATCACAGTAATTTAACAAACTGAACTTTGTGTTATGCCAATAGATCTAAGAATTACAACTTCATTTTTTTTCCCAGTAAATTGATTCCCCCAGCTTGCAAATTTTTTTTACAGAGATTATTACATAAATTAAATTATAGTTATTGAACAATCTATTCAAATATTTAAACTTGCTAAAGTTGGGAATGAAGTATACGAATATGCCCTACACAGGCTATAAGGCAGGGACGGGATATCACTAATAATAATGGGACCGGCAAAGGAGGATGCCACACCTGCCTTGCCCTATTGCCATCCCTAATTTTTGCCCTCTTCAAGTTAGTAGACAGAGCCACCATACTCTCAACTCTGCCTAGTTTACAACTTACAAAAAAAGTCTGTGCTTAATAAAAATTCGTTTCCGATGTTAAACCAATTTTTGTGGAGTCTTGCTTGTTCTACATTTGCAATTGCATAGAGAATATGAAATGATTGTGGGTGATGGCTTTTCATCTTAGTATCTAGAGAAGTTCTAGAGTGGTTTCATAGAATCCGACTCCGACTCATCTTTTGTGTAAAGCCAATATAAACCGCAATCCCACGTCGCTAAAGTACGTGATCGTAATAGAGCTTATATACATGTAATCCCACAACCTTATTAGAAAGAAAAAAAGCTCTCTAAACAAAATGAGGAACCAATTAAATGCATATTTAAATGTTAAAAGATTTTCCAATTTTGTATATAAGTAAATCTATAATTTTTGCATGCCTTAGAATCTCAACCTACCGTGTTCTTTGCTATTGCATTCTTTTGTTCTTCACTTCTATGATATGTCAAGACTTAAATCGGTAATGCTTTGAATTGATTTGGGTCTGTCACTGCTATAAACCCTTGCCTCTTCCCTGCCCTCTTCGCCCTCAAATCTTCTCTGTACCTCTCGTTGGGTCAATATAGTCTCCGTCCAAAACCAAACATGTCTCCCCCGCCTAGTGAGCCCACTGGAAAAACAGCTAACCCGATCGAATCGTGGGTTCAATATGCTGATCTAGTACCAGCCGGTGAGTGTTGGTCGTCGACGGAGATTCCGCGAATCTAGCCATTGCTTCGAGGACGCTTCTTATGTTCGGATACAAAGGTTCTTGTTGGAAGATGGTAATATGGTTGTCCTTCTCTTGTTTTAGTACTCTTTTAACAGCGATATGGCATGTGCTTCCTGAGAATGAAAAATCTAGTCATTTTATTTTTGTGTTATTTTCACTTTCCCTGGCGAAGAGTTTTCTTTCGTCCCCATTTTGATCGTCTCATTCACTTCCAGTTTTGACTGCCAAAATCTCATCCTAACCGAGATTCACTTGCCCGACGCAGACAAGTTCGAGATCTTAGAGAATCTATGAAGAGCATCCAATTTGCCGGATATTAGTAATAAGTGTACTTTCTCCCACTAAAATTGCTAGCTTCATTCATGAGTAAAGATTGCTTCTGATCACTCTTGTGTTTGTTCTTCTGTAGTTATGACAGCCGATAATAACGAGCGCACAATATTAGGTGCGCTTCTAAACGTGGCTTTGTTTTATCTTCTGAAACTGATCAACAAGTTCGACATCAGAGGCCTTTGGCAATTTTCGTTCTTGAGGAAAAGAGATTAAATGGCACAAGTCACAGAGGACAATACCGATCAAGAGTCGTCCGAGGAGGAGGGCAATGACGAACCGAAGAGCCAACTCCCTGTGATTGCTGCGAAGCAAGGTGAAGCACTGCCGAGAAAACAGGAATGTGAAGAAGTGGATAGAGACAAAGAGGATGACAGTGCCGACTTGCGACCCCACAGGAAGATAAAGTTAACATGGACTAAAGAACTGCAAAAGAAATTCTCACAGGCGATTCGACTCTTAGGCATTGACAGTAAGAACTAAAGAGTCCGTTGGATCTACCATCTAATTTAATGTCCCCTATCTATCTAATATAGACGTGATGCTTCACCGACGTGATGCTTTCTCTCGATTCAACAGTAACTAAGGGTTGATATATTTTTTGTTCGCAGGTGCTCAGCTAAAGAAAAGTCTTCAGCTCATGAATGTCCGTGGTCTCAGGAAAGCAAGTGTCGCAAGCCACTCATAGGTCACTAGGTAGTTTAGATATTCAGGCCACCTTGGACTAGACATATGAGAATTGTAACATTAAAAACTGTTTTTAAATTTTCTCCTTTATAACGCACGTTACTAGACGACGTGATGTGTGACGATACACTACAGCTTTTTTAGTTGCTGGGGGCTTTTGAAATAGTTTTATGAGCATTAAATGAATTAGAGATTCGCCAGCCAACTTAATGAATTTGATCAAATCATTTGAATGCGGCGATTTTTTCGGGTAAAAATACCAGCCTTCCTTGAAACAAGACCAAGATACCATCTTGAAGATGGTGCATCCCGAATCGCATTGCTTGTCATCCACAATGGATGATGATAATATGTGTTTACTTGCTAAGGAACTAGTCGTTCAATGAAACATAGTCACGACTTTTGTTGTACTGGAGCACTGGTTCTTGAGCAATTGAAAAGCAAATTTGCCAAGAAATTAAATTTTCAGCCCTGGTGTTCTGCGGAGTTGAAAGATCAAGCCAGGAATTCTACCACTGACCTGGCTCAGTCAATACCAGTTGCAAAGATACCACATAAACTTCCATCATTTGCCACATAACATAATAGGTTGTTTCTGAAAAATATCGGAAACAAATCACTGGATCAAAATAGTATGCACATAAAAGAGTGTAAAGCTAAAGGAAATGACTAATGAATGTAATTGTTACTCCATACATTCCAACACTTGATTCATAGATGAATCCCTCGCTGAAGAAGCTCCCAAATTTTGGTCTCACTAGGTCGACCACATTGAAAATTCAAATGGAAGCAACAGCAGAACAAAGAATTATTGCAATTGTGCTCTCAAAGTTACTGCACAGAAAAAGACTTCTTTCTCCTCATCAGAGCCAATGAAGATCGGTTGGAGCTTTTGGAGCTCAAGTTACACAAGCACTAGGCCGAGCTCCATTGGCTTCAATGCGTTTCTTAACCGATAATTGTAGAGGTAGTAATGGAGTTCCCCGTCAAGGGGCACAAATTTCAATTCCTCGAAAAAGGTGACATTTTGCATGACATCCAAGGCATTGAACTCGTCGTAGTCCTTTTGCTTGGCCACAATAAGAAGGTCATTCATCAGCTGAAGCAAAGGAGTCTCTGTGGCAACATTATAGAAAGAGTGAGCTGCCTTGAGACTTGAGTACTTCTGATTGCCCAGGATAGACGAAGGAAGACTGTAGAAGCTGCAGAAATCAGTAATCTTATGAGATTCAGGGCTTTCCACCACGTAACTGTCAACAACATTCTCCTTAGGAAGAAGCCAATGCTCCACGTCATTTTCATCGAAGTCGGGGGCGACTTCAAATTGGTTCAAGTAACTCCTTAGGAGTTGTGTGACTGCAGGAACGTCATGAAGCTCCATCTTTCTGAACCCTGGGGTGGATGTTGAATCTGGTAACTTGTACAGCTTGATTGTTCGACTCATTGTCATCCCTGCCCCAAGTCTAGAAAACCCAATATCAATCAGCTTCTTTGGGTTCAAAGATCTATGCCAGTATAGACAGGACGAAATTGGCGTTGGAAGGACCACTCCGGCAGTATAAGCTGCTTGCCAGATGTTTTCGAGGCGAACCCTCCTGGTGACCTCTTTGATCATGACAGGGGCGAGTCTTTTAGATCTGAGCTTCTTATGAACACACAGGAAATTGATCTCGGCCATGGTGACAACATTTTCATGGACACGAATTCTCGCAGGGACACCAGTAATGAAAGCAACCAACTTTTTCGAGCTCTTGACACGGACACCAATGTGCCAACTCTTGTAGTAACCAGGAGGGCGGAGCGCCCAGCGAAGGAACTCCTTCGAATAAGCGAACCGGAACATGTTCTTATCGTCCTCTACGTAGTTACGGTTTAGAAGATTGCAAACCTCAGCGCACATCTCTTCCGAATCAATATCGCAAGTGATCCATTCATAAAGATTAGGAAGGTTGTAGGGTTCTTGCTTCACTTCAGATAACGGGGTAGGTGGTTCTATGGGGCCTTCGGGAAGACTAGTATCTCCGGTATCCTTGAATTGCCCGACGGGTTGGGTTTCCCAAAACTTGTGCCTCATCCCAGGCAAGAGAGAATCCTGAAGCTTCTTGGCGTCTGCATCAAGAACGGGGTCATTCTCAGGAGAAGCATTCTCATCAGGGTCAGGGTTCGGTGTCTCTTCAGGCAAATCGGAGGACGGATTGCTATCGACCATCTTGATCAAACTAACAATGCTGCGCGAGGGGAAAAAGAGCCTTGTCAATCAGCTAAAGAAACTTGCTCGCTGCTGACATAACGAACGAAACACGCCTTTACACACTGTTCAGCAAACGGCAAGCAATGTAAAGAACTTTTTGACTCCTTATCCTATCCATATCTATAACCAGCGGACGATACATTCCCATGCAATCAAGCCCGAAAAACACAGAATATAAAGAAACGCAATCCCAAACCCATTTACTCCTCCCAAAGAACCCGATCAAAGCATTGACTTTCGACCCCAACACGCGGTTAGAACAAAAGGGTGAAGATGAAAGGAGCCTGCGATGAACCCACGTCAACAAGTCGCATGCAGAAGGCAACCGACGCACAAAGATGCAAATGCGATGATGATGACGCACACCAGCGAGCAAGAAACAGATTGCGGGTGACGCGCTGAAACACGGACAAAGGGCGAGGGCGTTCGAAGAACCTTTGCTTGTGGGGAAGGCGACGATGATGATCGCGAGCAAGAACGAGAGAGATTCAAGAAGAGGGAGAGAGAGCCAGATTCGCGGGCTGAACAGAGAGTGTTGCAATGAATTCAGGCGTTTCTTGATGAACTTTGGATCTTCTACCGACGGAGGGAAAGAGTGTCGAAATTTTCCCTCTCCTTTCAGGTAGTTAGTTAATAGTTATCGCGTTTTGGGCCGCCCACGGGCCACGGCCCACCACTTATCGGTCGGCGCGGCCTCAAAGATTCATTTTTTTTTTCCATTTTTTTTTGTTTTTTGAAATGCTTTTTTTATTTTATTCAATTAATATTTTGGTTAAACAAATTAGAATTTAAGTCAAGTTATCGCTACATAGGAAAATATTAAAAGAGTTAATATCCTGAAAAACTCCAAATTGATACACATGTGATAAATTTATCTCAAACTATTTTTTTGACCATGAAAAACCCAAAACTGGTATACTTGTGACAAATTTACCCCGACTGATCATAAAAACTCTAAATTGATACATTTATAACAAATTTACTCCAAACTAATTTATTCGACCACAAAAAACTCAAACTGGTAAATTTGTGACAAATATACCCTTCGCTAAATTGGATTAATAACATAAAAAAATCACAAAAATTATAATCTGTAACAAATGAAGCGTAAAATCTTAAATTGATATACCAATCAACTGTCACGTATCATTTAACTTAATAATTTGACTGTAAAATTTAACAAAAACTAACATAAGTTAAATTTATCACAAGTGTACCGGTTTGGAGTAAAATTATCAAAGGTATACCGGAGTGGAGTTTTTGGTGGTCAAAAAAATAGTTTGGAGTAAATTTATCACATGTATACCAGTTTCGGGTTTTTTAAGGTATTAACACATATTAAAAAAACTCACGTCAGCATTTTCCCTTAGTCTAAATGGATAAAATAAATGGAAAGATTTAATTATATCAATTTGATAAATATTAGGACTAAATTATACATTTTATAAATTTTAGGATTCAACTACACTTATCTTCCGGTGCATATATCCATTCTTTAAATTAAAAAAAAAAAAGAATAAGGATATGATTTTTTTTAAATTCAATGTAAAAAGAACGATTTAAGCAATTTTTAGCAGAAGCACAACAGAAGTGTATGGTGCTCACTTACTTTTCGCCATATCACTTAAATTGAAAAAAAGAACAATTACTTAAATGCTTACGACAATATATTCCAAAGAAAATAAATTACTAGCATTTATGATTAAAAGTTTTATTTGAGGTGCCTTTTTTTAAAAGAAAATCAGTCCACATGGACAATCTAACATGGCTGGTTTTGTAAAACGACATCGCTCCGACGCTCTCTCTCTCTCTCTCTCCGTTACCTTCTCCTTCTCCTCCTATTTCACCATCCTCTCCATCGCCGCCGATGGAACCCACCCATCACACCAAGCAACACCGTCCTCTTCATTGAAAAAAATCGTTCTCGTTTCACCTTGGCCATCTGGAGATCACCGCCTTGCTGTTCTCAGTTGCATCCATGGTTGTGATCTGTCAAGTTCTATTTTCCTTGTCTTTTGACTGAAAGCTTCAAAAAGCCGGAATCACGGTTGTAGTCTTGCAGATCGTTTATGGATTTCGATTCCAAATGCCGCTAACATTGCTCGTCATTGTTGTTTGTTGTTGTTTGTTGCCGTTCATCATAAGCCGTCTCTGCTTCATCTCGGGACAAGCACCAAGAGTGCTTTGTTTCGCTCTATTCTATCACCGAAAATTTCAAAGGTTGTTGGATCTCGTTCTAAGTCCCCATAACGATTTCAATTTCAAGCATTGACAAGTTCCAAAGTCAGTTCACGTTTATTTAATCATCAATTGTGACTAAAATCTGTCTTCATCAAGGTACCATTCTATTTGATCAATCTCGGTTTATAGAGGACAAAAATAGCGGCGTCAAAATCTAATTTCTGATTGAATAACCAATCCAAATTAACCTGAAGATCAAAAACATGATTGTCTTGTGATTAACAAAAACTACAGTTTCTTTTGAATATTTTTTTCAAGTATATTGGATACGTTTGAATGGACTTTTTATCCCATTGCTTTCATTTTCTCAAACAGCTCAAGCTTTTGACCATGCTAACAAACTTTCAAATTTTTTCACGTCCAAAATCTCGTCAAATTAGGTTAAAATAAAAGCCATGTCCTATTTAGAACAGAATGCCGTCTCGTTGTAATATGGGATTTGACCGAGAAAGGCGAAAGAGATCTGCACAATTTTATTAGAAGCAACAAAGGGTGCCTGTATATCGTACACCGAATGGAGTCATTTCGTCAAACACTATGGCGGCAACACCCAAAGCCGTTTCGCACCTTCTTAGCGATGCATAAGAATCCATAAAGATCGTTTTTTGACATACCATCAGAGGGCTGTGGCTGAATAATGCTCTGAATGCGGAATATCTGAGCAAATATCCAGTAAACATTGTAAGCACCACATGCAAGCTTGCGCCAAATTAAATTACGATGTTTCTCAAAGTCATGTAAGTATCGTGATGCAGATGTGTAGAAACAACCTATGCAAACCACGATGCACATGCACAGGAACAAAAAACCATATTCCTCACAAACATATTGGCAACCCCCCGAGCAGCATTATTAGGTCATAAGAATAAATAGGGAGAAGAACGTTAGGAGTGCTAAAACTTTTGTACAACGCTCACTTGAATGTCAAAATATTTTTTCCCTCATTTGAGTATCACATCAAAGTAAAATCGATCACTTAAGTGCAAATTCCGACAAATCATCCTACGTGAAATTCTTTTAATATTTTGTTTTTTATTTTTATTTTGCTTTTTTTCTTTAAGGCTACTGAGGGTCACCGGTGACCCTCAACCTCGACCGTTAGGGCCCTTGCTAGCTTTGGGCGGCCGTAGGCGACACTGCCCAAAGCTGGTGAGGGGCATCAGGGCCTCACCCACAATCGGCAAGGTCGCAATGCCCCCGCCAGCTTGGGGGTGCATTACCGATGGCCGACAAGGCCCTAATGCCCTTGCCCAGGGCCTTTGCAGCAAGGACGAGGCAACCCTTGCCCAAATCTAGCCGTGAAGGCCTTGTGCAACAGCATTGGGATCTTGTTGATCCTAGGCGAGACCATGTCACTTGTGGCTACCCAAAGCCAACGAGGGCCCTCACAACCTTACTAGCAATCGATGAGGCCTTGACAGCCTTGCCCAAGGCCTTCATGGCTAAAGGCAAGCGGCAACTAGCAAGGGTCATTAATGATTATTGCTGGCCCTAAAGAAAAAATAAATAAATAAATAAATAAATAAATAAAATAATTCAAAAAAAATTTTAACTATTACAAAAAACATCAAAGCAAAATAATACTTCCAACATAGAAGGGGGAAAAATATTAAAAAATTGTTCACGCCAAGCTAGCGAAGTCACGTCAATAGGTGATTAGTGTTCACGTTGAATTGTCCACATTGAGTTTCCTCACGAGGCAAATCAGAATTGGCACTCAAATAATTAATTATTCAAATTTTTGGCATTCAAGTAGACGAAAAAAAAAAGTTTTGACACTTCAAGTATTCTTATCCCTAGATAAACACTTTTGATTTTTACAACATAGGCACATTTGTTCCTAGGAGCTGAAAAAACACAATGTTGCTAATCAAGAAACGTCATATTGAAAAGAGAACAAGCATAATTAACTGGAAACAGGTGAGATGGGGTTGCTATATTGCTTCATCATTGGACTGAACAGCCACCATATCATTGAGTTCAAAAATTGATCTACTGCCCCTCTGCCCTGACCCCCATTCAAATCAAGAGAGTTGCAGAGATGATCATTACCAAACCCAAGTTGATCTTTGTAGGAAGAGAGGGGCTCATCAGTGTCTTTCCTGGGGGAATGTCTACGCTTTCTTTCCTGCCATCTCGGAGAGCTTCCTCAATCTCCCCTTCAACTCATCACTCTATAATTCAACCAAAAAATAAATCGTTACAAAGCAAGCTATGCCCTATCAAACAAAGCCATAAATCAGCTAAACCTAGTTAAGGGCCAACACCCACATAATAAACCAACAAAAAAAATGCTGAAGTTCTTCACAGATCCTCCCATATCTGGTCTTATCGGCTTCAGCAATCACAGATATCATTAATTAGAATCTAATCAAGTTCACAATTTATATGCCAGAAGACACTATATAGATCCATCAACCAATTAAAGTTTAATTGTAACTACCGATTTCACCCTCAATTCTTCACCCAATTGCTTTTTTTGCATCTCCTAGCATGCAATCACAAAAAAGATCAGCCTCTTCACACAGGCACCCCAATTGAGCAGCAAACTTTAATCAAAGTTCTAACATCAACATAATAAATCACGAGCAAAATGCAAGCTTTCTTCACAGTAATTCGCACTTCTGAACATGCGAAAAGCATAAAAACCATCAATTTCCACATCATCTCACACATGTCAACAATGCTCAAATTAATCTATAGTACCTTCTCCTGGGCTTGGGGCTGGTGAAGACAAAGTGGGACATGGAGAGCAGGCGGGCCTAGTCGGGTCGGGTCTCTGGGCAAGATGTGATCCTTGTTCCCCGGAGCGACTTGTAAGGCAAATTGGTCAGTGAGGAGAGATCAGAGGCTAGGTTCCGGAGCTATTCTGAGAGGTTCTGGTCTAGGGATGCTGACGAAAGGAAATGGCGGATGTGCTCAGTGGCTGAGATGATCAGCCCCGACAGCGGTTTTGGTGGGTCAGTGACGAACGATGTGGTGGTCGTGGTTTTGGATTGAGGATGGACTGCCATGAGCCGGACAGAGGTGGAGGTAGAGGTAGAGGTGGAGGTGGAGAATGAGTATTCCACGGTGTGTAACTGTCGCAGGAGAATGTTCAGCAATCACAGGTATCATTAAGTAGTGCCTAATCAAGGTCGCTATTAATATGCTAGACACTATACAGAGCCATCAACCAAATAAAGCTTAATTATTACAAGATTGCCCTAACTGAGCAGATGACTTGGTCCAAAATTCTAACACCAACATAGTAAACCATAAGCAAAATGGAAGCTTTCTGCACAGTAATTCGCACGCCTGAACATGTGAAAAGCATAAACATCATCAACTTCCACATCATCTTACATGTATCTGTCGCAACAGCTTTCCAGGCAAACCATGAGAAAAGTGGGTTTAGAGGTAATGACAAGGGGAACAATGGTTCCCACTTGGCGCAGGTTTTCCCAAATCTTACCTCATGCGACGCTCAATTTTTTCATTTCAATTGATTAATCCTATAAGGATTTTATGTGATAAGAAATCGTCACTAGCCTGTGAGAGTCGGCTAGAAACTAAGGTATAGGAGAATAACTTACTTTTTACACAACTAGAGTTCTAGATTTGGGGACTTAATACACTAGTTATTCAACCGATGCCCTTTCGGTACCCTAACTCAATTGATTTGTTAACTAAGCATCACATGCAGTCTTTTTATCCAATTATGATTCTTAAAATTCTAGTCTACCAAGTCTCTACGCGATGTTTTCATATTTATTATGATCCTAATTAGTGACCCAACCATTCAGCTAGATTAAAGAAACATAGTTAAGGAAGTAACATCAAAGGTATAGATGCAGGCACGTTACAAGCAATAAAAAGGGCAATCAAGAAGTGAAGTGTTGAAAGTAATCCGATACCATGCTAGACAAAAAATATTACATGACCTCGTTATTAAGTCTAGGGATGGGAATCCCGTGAGCTAAAATCGGATGAAATCCAAAGTCTAACTGTGATTCATTAACTATCTACTAAGAGAACTCTTTTTATTATGATCCTAAGTATTTACCAAGTTTAAGGTGCCACTACCACATGCAAGCTCGCCCCCCATTTATTGAACGAAAACTACGTTTCACCATATCCAAATGACATGAAGCGAGCTTTGTGCCTACATACCTAAATGAACCACTAAATTGAGCTAGAAAATCATCAAAATCCCTTCAACATCACGCTCGAGAAAAGTGCCAAAAAAGTCCTAAACCTTTTGCTTTTGTGCTAATTTAGTCATAAACCTTTTTTTGGTGCCGATTGAGTCCTAAACCTTTTTACATTATGCCAATTCAGTTATTTCCGGCTAATTTTGGCCGGATTTTGCTGACTAAATGTCGGCCGGTTGACGTGGCCTAATCGGCGTTGACATTGACAACTTTTAATAATATTTTAATATTTTTTATTTTTTATTTTTGTCTTTTCCTCCAGTCGGTAGCCGGACCTCAGTGACCGGCTGGAGGAAAAAGACAAAAAGAAAAAAATTAAAATTAAAATTAAAAAATTAAAAAAAAATCTAAAATATTAAAATATTATTAAAAGTTATCTACGTCAGCGCTGATCAAGCCACGTCAACCGCCCGGCGTCCATTCAGCAAAATCCAACCAAAACTAGCCGGAAAGGACTGAATCAGTACAATGTAAAAAGGTTTAGGACTCAATCGACACCAAAAAAAGGTTTAAAACTAAATCGGCATAAAGGTAAAAGGTTTATGACTTTTTTGGCACTTTTCCCCATCACGCTCAGTCCCCTCTCACCGTATCGGAAAGTATAATCATTACTCTGCCCACGAAAAAAAATGACATCATATTGTATCAAGATGACTAGGCATCAACCACATACTTACATACACTTTAAAGTCATTAAACCAATCAACAAATGGCAACAAAATCGCTCAAATTCATGCCTAAGAAGGAGTTCACTGCAACGTCCTATTTATCAAGCTTGAAAAAAGTGCAAATTATTCACTCCAATAATACTCAAACATGTCCCGGTGGCCAAAAAATCAGGTAAATATCTCACCTCACCATGGGGAATCAAAACACGCTTAAATTAGTATTAAACTAGCATGCCTCATAATTAAAACAGCGAAGGCAACAAAATCAAGAACATTAAAGGCCGAAATTCATGATTATTTAGTGTAATGAACCTAAAACATGCCTTTCCTGTGAGTGTATATGGGCTCACGTAATCAAGTTGATAACAAGTTGAGGTCCAAAAAACGTCAATGCTTGAACAGCAGGTACCATTTTAACTTCAGTAATTCAAGCATGACGACTGATCATCTCCCTTGAAAATAAACATGGATTCCTTACCTCAACCCATATGACCAAGATAACACACAAACAAGTCGCAGCTTGTCGTTTGAACAACGAATGGACATGAACAGAATTCATGACCAAGAATCAGGTAGATTCTGAAATCGCACAATGCTCATAGCCAAGAAATCAAAACGTTTTGAACATGTGCAGCAAGAGCAACAACGAATCCAGTAAATTTGAGCCCAGCACAGCAAGCCACGAATGAAACCAGTGAATCACAAGACCAACTATGCCATTCCTATACGATGAACCGAACACACAAACAACATGCTCTTGACACCATCTCTTATATGAACTAACATGATATATCAATGTTTATGGACATGACTGGCATCATCAATATGGAATAAATCACCAAAACGGAGGGTCGAACAATGATCGCTGACTTTCGGCCAAAGCCTTAAAAATTGGGAAGGACTTGTGAAGCCAAAAGTACGGAACACAACCTTATCAGGAGCAGGTAACGATGGAGTCATCACTAGAAAACTCACGTAGACATTGGATGGAGAGTTACGGCCAGAGAAACAACACGAGTAGAAACAAGGAAGAGAAGTCGACTAATCTGAGGCCAAGTCAAGAGAGATGAAAGGATGATCATTACCAAACCCCGAGTTGATCTTTGTAGCAAGAGAAGGATGATTTTGCGAAGCCTGTGATTGATCGAGTAGCGCATTCTGTTTGGTCGAAAGGGTGTGTTGTTGAAATTGGTTGCACTAGTCAAGGGTGTCTTGCCTTTCTGGATTAGGGGAGAGGGAGAGAGTTTTTTGAGAAGGTGTTCACTTGAACTTGCAGCATCATTTCGTGGTGGAATGGATGCTCTCTAGTTTCCTAAAATTGAGATATCAAAAAACGTTTTCGGTTACGCGACGCCAAACAAACAAAAACTAGCAATTTTCTCGGATGAGAAATCATTTTGTTTTTATCATTGAGTTTTCCTTGAAATAAAAAACCATAATCTTATTGTTTTCATTCAATAGAAAATGTTTTTCATTTGTCGATTAATTTTCCATTATTCAAATACTAAGGGTGCGCATGACAAAATTTCTGAAACAGAAATTGATTTCTGGCCAGAAATCAATTTCTATTTCCCGGCCAAGTTTCTGAGGAAAGAAACCCGTTTGATAACGACTCAAAATTTCTATTTCTGAAACAGAAATCCGTTTGATAACAAAATAAAAATTTCTATTTCGTCAAAAGGAAATACAGCAATCGGATTCAAATCTTAAAGTATTAGCAATGAGAGAGTACTCAATGCAATTGTCTTCATAATAATTCTATTTGGAGACCTTTCATGAATGTGAAAGAGCAAGAAGATGAGCACGGCCACATATAAGGCTCAAAACTATAGTAAATCATTTCATAAAATTGTGAAATTTTAATATGCTTTTGAGTAGACATTCATAAACATTTTCCATGAAAAATTCTAGACCTATTTCTCACCGTACGAGAGCAGCAAGTCATTGACTTAACCCTTAAAATCTGTAAAATTTTCCAGAATCTGTCGCACACTAAGAACAGGCATTTCACTACTCAAAACTTAGTCAATCACCCACCAAATTTTAGTAGTCATACACAAGGACCAACCTACAACTTTCATTCGATGCTGTCCCAAAAATGATAGAAAAATCAAGTAACAAACTACTCAAAACTTAGTCAATCACCCACCAAATTTTAGTAGTCATACACAAGGACCAACCTACAACTTTCATGAAGAGAACCTGATGCTGTCCCAAAAATGATAGAAAAATCAAGTAACAAACCGATATCCCCTGTTTTCACCTCACTACGAGATCACCATCATATAAAGCAATCACATTTTCACTTCTTATATTACTTCTAGAAAATCTAAGGAAAATATATGACAAATTGTACACAATTTGCTGCAACTTCTATGAAGAACATAAGTCTAAACTCATAACAGATTCTTTGGTATGAAATTTACAAAAATCTCAAGATCAGAAACGCGCAGCTCTGGACAAACCACCTACATTATTAGAATCCCTACAACTCGGCCTCTATTACTCTACACCTCCCTATACTAGTCTTGTTCAAACTTCAAGCACACCCATATGAGAAACTGAAGATGAATATGGTGATGAAGATTAGAAACCAGATGTAATGAGAGTATGAGAACTGAAGGTGAATATGGTGAAGAAGAAGACTCAAGAAAAGTAAGAGATCAGCCTGAAGAAAATGCTCGTATCATCATCATTCATTTGTAACTCGAGTTCAGTAATATTGAATACAAGAAATGCTCTCTGTTCTTAATCCTCTGTTTTCTCTATCTTCTATTTATACACCGAAGAATCAATGTTGTTAACAAAAACCGACTAACTCAACTAATCGAATCTTCGAATGTAAATAGACTACATTCTCGATTTGTTTATTAATCAAGAACCGTCCGGCTTGGCGATCTCGATCCGCTTCTCTTGTATGTTCTCAGTGCCATTGATTTGATCAGCTAGCTCGGCAATCCACGACTTCTATGCATGATCATCGCAAACTTCTTAGCTGTAGAAGATCGTCTTCTTTGTTCCTCTCGCTTTTAGTCCTTCAATACCATATACCGCATTTAAAGCTCATACCGATCACGAAAACCTCTTCCCAAACTAGAATGGGACTCCCGAACTCATGAGCAAGCTACCAACCTAACTAGATTGACATGCAAGACCGTCTCAGGGCACCATCGACCTTCTATTGAACCAACAACATACCATGGCTTCCCTCTTACACCTACACTCCCTATTCCAGCCATGAACCCCGCATGCAAGCTGCAAAACACCCATCCGACCCCAAAACCAGCAACGATGAACCCAAAACAAAGTCGACAGAAGAAGATTTTCCCCAAACCCCCACGATCCGCACCTTGCTCAGTAACCCGGATAAGAGAGGCGAGAAGGGAAGATCGATCAAACCTCGTGATGGGGGAAGTTCCAGAGAAGATCACGAGACGAGCGACGGCGAGACGAGCGGGATGACTGGACGATCTTCAAACGGCGAAGGCGAGGCGAGACGAGCGGGACGACTGGACGGTCTTCGAACGGCGACGGCGAGACAAGCGACGATCTGACTGGAGAGAGGATGGCGACGGCAAGACGAGCGATGATCTGACCGGAGAGAGGACGGCGACGGTGATTGAGGTGCGGATCCGAGAGCGGAAATGGGATGCGGACGAGAGGAGGCGGGCTCGACGGGACGACCGGAGGACGGGGCGAGGACGGTGACGGCAAGATGAGCGGCGATCCGACCGGCAAGAGGACGGCGATGGCATCGGAGTCGATGGCGCTAGGGTTTTGGTTGAGCGAGGAGAGGAAGAAAAGCAAGGTAAAGTGAGGAGGAGTCGTAAGGGTAGGGTGAAAGTGAGGAGGAGGAGGTGAACGAAGAAGATGATTAAAAAAAAAAAAAAGTGAAATAATTTCTGTTTCTATTTCGAAATTGGAGAAGCTACAATTTCTAGCTTCGATTTCTCCTCCAAATCAATTTCGAAACAGAAATCTTTTCAGAAATTGAAAAATCAAATTGCGTTACCAAACGGATTTCTATTCCAAACTGTTGTTAGGAAACGAGAAATCAGCTGAGAAATCATTCCTGAAATTTTGTCATGCAGCCTCTAAAAAGTCGAAAAACAATTTCTTGAAAACTATTTTCCTTCAAACCAACGAATCCTAATGAGAATATCTTGCATGCTTTAGTTGTCTTTACTATGAATGAAGTTTATTCAATTTGTGTATTGAAGGAGAAATTTTAAACGAATGTAGAATATTTACTAAGCTAACACTCACTTTCGAAAATGATATCATTAAATTTGACGGTTCAAATTCAGTTTAATGCATGTATTACATTTATAGAATAATTTCTCATGTTTCCTAGAGCAATTATGACTTGGAAATTCATACCGAACAGGTGTTTGTACTATTATGACGTAGATTGGTATCAATGTTATCTTTTAGACATGTTAGTTGAAATATTCCCACTATTTTTCTTAGGAATGGTACTTCTACCCACCTCATCGAATATTTGTATTACTTTGGCTCAACTCAAGTAGATAAAATCCATGATCAATAGAATTTGCATTGGAGATTGTAAAGACCGGATCCTTGCAGTTCTGCCTCGAGAATGATGAAGGGGGCAAGAATGAACCGAATCCCACATCACCTGAGGACAGTAAGCTGATGCGCCATATATGGTGTGGCACCAATCTGAACTCACAATGAGGCCTTTTATGAGCGAATTCCAGAAAAACAAAATCGGAAGGACATGAGCTAGGTGAGTCTCCAGCTCAATTTATCGCAGGAATTTAAACAAACTAAACTTTATGTCAATAGATCTAAGAATTACAAATTCATATATATATATATATATATATATATATATATATATATATTTGCCAGTAAGTAAAATGATTCACCCAGCTTGCAATTTGCTCCCCAGAGATTATCAAATAAATTAAATTATATTTGATGAATAATCTATTCAAATATTTAAATTTGACGCACCCGCTGGAGTCGGGAATGAGGTATGTAAATATGCCCCGTGCAAGATATAAGGCTGGGACTGGGAATCTCTAATAATAATAGGACGGCAAAAGAGGATGCCACGCCCGCACCTGCCTCGCCCTATTGCCATCCCCATTTTTTCTCCTCTTCAAGTTAGTAGACAAAGCCACCGTACCCACAAATAATCAGCCTTACATATGTCTTTGTGCCTAGTCGACAACTTATAAAAAGAGTGTGCTTAACAAAAATTCACTTCCGGTATTAAACCAATTTTTGTGGAGTCTTGCTTGTTCTAGGATTGGTTCATTTGCAATTGCATAGAGAATATGAAATGAAGGTGGGGCGACATCATTTCTTCTCAGTATATAAAGAAGTTCTAGAGCGGCTATAGAATCAGGGTATGACTCATCTTTTCTTTGGTGCAAGGTCAATGTAAATCGTAATCCCACATAATCTCCCTTCACCCAATACCAAAAAAAAAAACAGTTCCCTAAACAAAATGAGGAGCCCATTAAATGCATAATTAAATGTTAAAGATTTTCCAATCTTCCTTATAAGTAAATCCATAGTGTTTCCATGCCTTTAAAATGTGTGATATTTTCCAAACGGTGGGCGTTGCTTTTCTTGCCTTATGGGACGAGATGATGATATAATGTCAACCTGCCGTGTTCTTCGCCATTGCTTTCTTTTTTGTTGATCTTTGGTGTGTCAAGACTTAAGTCGGTAATGCTCTGAATTGATTGGGCTCCGTCACTGCTACAAAGCCTTGCCTCTTCCCCGCCCTCCTTCGCCTATTCCAATCTTCTTTGTACCTCTTATCGTGTCAATTTAGTCTTCGTCCGAAACCAGGCATGTCTCCCCTGCCTAACGAGGCGACCGCAGAAGTAGCTAACTCGATCAAATCGAGGGTTCAATCCACTGATCTAGTACCAGCCGGTGTTCAGGTGCTGGTCATCGATGGAGATCCCGCGACTCTAGCCATCATTTCGAGGATGCTTCTTATGTTTGGATACAAAGGTTCTAGTGGAAAGATGGAGATATGCTTGTCGTTCTTTCTCTTTCTCTTGTTTCATTACTGCAATATGGCATGCTCTTAATGGCATGTGCTTCATGAGAATGAAAAATCTAGTCAGTTTATTTTTGTGTTCTTTTTCACTTTCCTTGGCAAAGAGTTTTCTTTCTACCCCATTTTGATCGGCTCTTTCGCTTCCAGTTTTGACTGCCAAAACCACTGGCGAGGCGTTATCCATCATCCAGGAAAGGCAGGACAACCTTGACCTCATCCTAACCGAAATTCACTTGCCCGACGCGGACAAGTTCGAGGTCATGGAGAAACTAGGAAGAGAGTGCAATTTGCCAGTCATTAGTAAGTGTACTTTCTTCCCGCTAAAATTGCTAGCTTCCATCGATGTCTAAAGATTGTTTCGTGTCACTCTTGTGTTTGTTCTGGTGTAGTTATGACAACCGATGATAGCGAGGGCACAATGTTAGGTGCGCTTCTAAATGGGGCTTCGCTTTATCTTCTGAAACCGATCAGCAAGATCGACATCAGAGACCTCTGGCAATTTTCATTCATGAGGAAAAGAGATCAAATGGTACAAGTCACAGAGGACAGTATTGATCAATACTCACCTGAGGAGGAGGGCGATGATGAACCAGAGCCCCAGCTACCTGCAAACCAAGGTGAAGCACGGCCGAGTCAACAGGAACGCGAAAAAGTGGACGGAGACAAAGAGGATGACGGCGCCGACTGGCGGCCCCGCAAGAAGACTAGGTTAACATGGACTCATGAGCTAGAAGAGAAATTCTTAGGAGCAATCCGACTTTTAGGCGTTGACAGTAAGGACTAAAGAGTTGGCTGGATCTACCATCTAATTTAATGTCCCCTATCTTTCAACTCCAGACACAATGCATTCTCTTGATTCAACAGCAACTAAGGATCTTTGATCCAATTTTCATTCGCAGGTGCTCAGCCAAAGAAAATTCTTCAGCTCATGAATGTCCCCAATCTCAAGAAAGCGAGCGTCGCAAGCCATTTACAGGTTACTATGTAGTTCAGATATTCGTGTCGCATTGACCCAATATACAAGAACTGTAATATTAGAGAACTGTTTCTAAGTCTCCGACTTTATGCGGGGAGCTTTTCAAAAGTTTATGAGGATTAGTGAATTTGATCAAAATCATCTGAAGGCGCTGGATTATTTTTCTGCAGAAATACCGCCTTGCCTTGAAACAAAAACAAGATACCATCCTGAAGACGGTGTATCCCGAACCACATCGCTTGTCATCCACAATGCATCTGCGAGGACTCCCTTCATTTTCAGAGTCGCACCTCCAAGCAATGGTGATGGCTAAAGACACCCATCCCCCGAGCTGTTTTCAGTTGAATCCCCATATTTCCCCAGTGATGGCACGCGATCGAGATTGGGAACCATGGAACTACAGCAACCAGACATCAACTCCAATCGCCAACTCCTTACTCATGCCCAGCACCCTGCTATCTCGCAGCTCCCTTCTTACTGGAAAAGAAGTTGTCGGCGCAGAAAACGTCCTGTCCATCGGGAAGGACTCTTGCTTGGTCACGGAAACTCAATCATTAGGGACAGGAGATCCACCAGCCTGGAAAGCGGCGATGGCGGCAGCGCAGGCGCTGGAAAGACGCGATGTTATGCAGGGCGAAAGAAGATGGCCGCTTCTCCAACTGTGAGGATAAATGGAGATGATATCTGGGAAGGAGGGGACCCAATGCTGTGCTCCATAACTGGTTCTGTATGCTTACATCAGGATGGGTTACCTACAACAATAATATTTTCCAATTTCATGCACAAAGTGAAGCAAGAAACATGGCACTGCAAAGAGCGCCGATCAATAGATATGGAATTTCTATTGACTACATCTCCTGTTATAAAATAGTTTTCATATTTGCAATGGCAGAAGAGTGGTGTTGAACATTTCCTTTTAATGAAAATGATCTTCAAAAATTAAAACTCAAATAATTAAATTTACACAACTTAAAGTGCCAATAAATTCCATCTAAGTCTTGACAATTTAAGTTAACTCGAAGATCAAAATCACGATCATCTCATGACTAATGAGAACTGAATTTTCCTAACATTTTTTAAAGTCTATTGGACACACTTGAATAAAAAGATTTCGCCTCACCTTTTTGGTCGTACAATCCATTTTTCCACGATGCCAACTAACTTTCAAATTTTTTGGCTAAGTCGGGAATACTTTTGAAATCTCATTTAAAGTTTATTAAAATATAAGCGTGATGGCTAATTTCTCACAGTAGCAACATCCTCTTCAGAGTGTCGTCTTGTCGTTATCTTGGACTCGACCGAAAGAGGCTAAAGAGATCACCGCACGATTTTAACACACGAGCACCAAAAGGCGTCTGTAGTTTTTATATCGTGCACCGACCGGAGTCATTTCATCGAACACCTGAAGCGCAATGGCCGCGACACCCAAGGCCGTCTCGCACGTTCTTCCTCTTCAACCATTCCCGCCATATCCTCTGCCTACTTCGTCGCCCGGTAGGACCGGAGCCAGGCATCGAAGAGGAGAGTCGTTCATAGCTTGCTCCAAGGGACTTCGCGGGGGCCACGACGATTACCACGCGACGCTCAGAGCTCTCAACTCCAAAGGCCGCACCCCGAGGAAATCCCTCGGCCAGGTACGGCGCGTTCGAATCCTCCGGGTCTCTAAAGTAGCTTTCACCGCCTGGTGGGACGCGCTGTCCATGCCTCCATTTCGGAGCGGGAGTAAAATTTCGTTGGGGGATGATAAGACGGGTGGCGTCTCGGAAGCTGAGCGATTCGTTCTGAACATGAAATTTCAAACCATTCTTCTAGATGGGTTCTGTTTGTAACATCATTCGGCAAATGGGTTTATGATGGTGAAATCTGTAGTTGTCTCGGTAATGGAATTGGAGTTGTGACCAGTGGCTATTTCTGGTTTCTCTATTGTGTTGGACAGTTCATGATTGTTTGGAGTGACGTCTAATTGTCGCCTTTGATTTACCTGGAAAAAAATATATATTTGTTGCCTCATGTTGCTTGTTGTTTTTTCAGCATTACATGTTAAACAATGACATCAATGAGCAGCTCGTGAATGCTGCCAGTGTCAAAGAAGGAGATGTGGTGCTGGAAATTGGTCCCGGAACTGGTTCTCTCACTAATGTTCTTATTCGTGCCGGTGCCACCGTTCTTGGAATTGAAAAGGTCATTGAACTGTGTAGTTAATGCTCTTACAGTAGTCATCATAGTTCTACCTTGAATGAATTTTTCCTTTCGACTTATTGTAGTAAAATTGTTGCCCATAGGTAATTTAAGTATGCAAGTAAGTGCTTAATCTATGTTTCTTCTAGCGACCCAAGCAGACAACAAAATCACGTTTGTTGTGGCTCTGAGACTGGGTACCAGACATTGTGTTTCAGTTTCTTCCAAGCCTTTAACAGTTGTTTCGTGAACTACACACTCATCCATTGCCTGACTTTACTCAATCCGTTGAATCGTTAAATACCTATCAGCAGTCTCTTCCATTTGATTTCAAGAATATCAACTGAGGTGGTTGTTTTGTTGCGTTTTGTCAAGTAGATGTGGCTTTATTAACCTTTCTATGTTGCTGCTGCATATACTGAATCACCGATCAAAAAATAAGGTCACACAGGAGCCCTTGCAAGTCTTGTTACAAACACGATAAATATTCTTCCTACCCTACTTACAGTTTTTGCGTACTCATGTTTTTGTCTTTGTTGTGGAATTTTAGGACCCATATATGGCTTCTATTGTGACTGAAAGATTTGCTGAGACAAACCGGCTAAAGGTAAGGTATTCTGTTCAGAGAGAGTTGACTCTTCTTCACACAGATTGATCCACGGGGCAATTACATAGAAAAACATTTTATGCCCCAGCTCTTCCTATCTTCTGACTAGTCCCTTGATTTTTTACATGTATTATGTATAATCTCAATGTATGCCTCTTGCTTATTTCTCGGTTTCATGATGCTAATGTTGTTTCTCAGCATTTTATCTGTTCTAAGTTACCTAAATTATCCTCATGCAACTATGGTTCTGAGAAATCTTGCATACTCACTCTTCCCATTCACCTATCTGTATATATATATGGATAGAGAATGTACAGTAATATAATATTAATGCTACTCATGTGCATTTTCCTGTATGAATAAGTGGATCTTCTATGATATAAAGGAACTATGTCACTTGTTATTCTTGGCTGTTTTCTCTGTCTTTTTGTATATATCCGTGCTTACTAGCCATAGGAGACTTAGGAGTAGATTCTGACTTAAAATAACCCAATGCAAAACATGTAGGTCTTGCAAGAAGATTTTGTCAGATGTCACATTCATTCCCACATGTCATCATTTTTGGCTAGCATCGAGTCAGACATGAAACCAAGATATGCAAAAGTAAGTCTTCTGACCCTAATAGTCTGTGATGGTTGAATGTTGGACTCTCCTCTAAGCCTATATTTTCTGGTTTGGCTGATATGGCCTATGGTCTTAAAGTTGGGTTAAAAGCTTATTTTGAAATAAGCAGATCATTCACTGACTCCTCATGCTTAGGTTTATTGTGACAGACTTCCACTGAAGTCTTCTGACCCTAATAGTCTGTGATGGTTGAATGTTGGACTCTCCTCTAAGCCTATATTTTCTGGTTTGGCTGATATGGCCTATGGTCTTAAAGTTGGGTTAAAAAGCTTATTTTGAAATAAGCAGATCATTCACTGACTCCTCATGCTTAGGTTTATTGTGACAGACTTCCACTGAAGTCTTCTGACCCTAATAGTCTGTGATGGTTGAATGTTGGACTCTCCTCTAAGCCTATATTTTCTGGTTTGGCTGATATGGCCTATGGTCTTAAAAAATTGGGTTAAAAAGCTTATTTTGAAATAAGCAGATCATTCACTGACTCCTCATGCTTAGGTTTATTGTGACATACTTCCACTGAAGGGTGCTTTAGAGCCTTAGTGGAAGCACACTCCACATGTTAAATACCTAAAACACTTTGCAGTTTATATCAGAAATTTTCTGAAGTTCTCGGTCTTGTTCCCATCCCATGGTAATACCTTTGTCATATTAATCTCCTTTTTGCAGGTCGTCTCCAATATACCCTTCAACATAAGCACAGATGTTGTCAAGCAGATCCTTCCTATGGGTGACATTTTTTCTGAAGTTGTTCTCCTACTTCAGGTTATTGTGAAAAGAATTTTGCTTGTATAACTTGTGATGGTTCTGTAGTTGTGGCATTCAATTAAATTGCAGTAGATATCAGCTATAACTAGTATTGTTTGCTGTCATCTCTCTTATATATGTCATCATTTTCATTCACTGATATCTAGCAATTCCTTTGGTCACCTCATGATCAATATATGTCCTCTAACCTTAATCATGAGCATGCACAGTTTAATCACTTTTGTCATATCCTGTGTTAAAAGCAAAATATAAGTGAAAAGGATTATGAGGTTAAGATGCAGGATACCCTTCTATTATTCTATGAGAATTATAAAAATTTAAGTTTAAACAATCGGCTGCAACGAACCTTAATGGTGCTCAAATTGCAATAGCAAATATTGAAAAAGCTTTCCAGAAGGTTAAAACTGTAATGCACATTGCAATGGTTCCATTTTATTTATTGATCATTAAATTTACAGGTGATCTAATTTGTCATTGATGGTGAATTTTTATTTGCTATGTAGGAGGAGACAGCTGTCAGGCTGGTGGTTTCAGCTCTACGAACATCTGAATACCGACCTATTAATATCTTTGTCAATTTTTATTCAGGTATCTGTTTATCTGAGTGGGTTTCTTCTCTGTGGCTGCCTTGGCTTTCTTCCATCATTCACTGATTAGGACTTATTTGGCACAGTATATCATGAGCAAACAAATTTTATAAAGCTTTAATATTGATGATCCAATAAATATCAAGACCCCTCTTCATTTGGTTAGCATTGATCAAAATCAGTTAACAAGCATTTTGGCTAGCGCCTTCCTTTTCTAGGTTGTCTTGAGCACATATAATTTTGTGGACACTTATGTTCTTTCTGTCCATGATGTTACATTTCAGTTCCTGAATACAAATTTAACGTTCCAAGGACAAACTTCTTTCCTCAGCCTAATGTGAGTATTATTCTCCATACAAAGGCAGATGTTACATTTCAATTCTTCATTTGTAACTTTTGCTCAAATGCACACCCCATTATAGGCTTGTGAATTACTATTACCTGCCTCACAGCTAGAAGAGCTGTAGAGCATTTTCATTTTCTCTTATATAAGATCTCGATTGGTTATATAAGAGAATAGATGCTAGAGCTAGTTTTGTGAGTTGTTTATTAGGTTTGAAACATAGTCCGTCATCTATAGTTATGTTCTGAAGTTACCTCACCGTTAGAGTTCACCCATATCTCTTTGTTGATACACTTAACTTACAAAAGGATTGGCTTGAGACCTGAGTAATGCTTGTGTTAATGTGGTTCTATCCAAAGTGGCGTCTAATTTTTAAATAGGCTCCCAAAAAAGAAACTTCCTTGATTTGTATTATTCTAAATTAATGCAGGTGTAGGGCGGCCAATGTCACCCGTCAGCCATCATCCTGATTGATAATATCGCCTCTGTGTTAAGTCCTTTGCGTGGTAATTGAACTGGCCACTAATGTTCCACTCGATTTGCCTACAGGTCGATGCAGCAGTTGTGATGTTTAGGTTGAAAAAAGCTGCTGACTACCCACCAGTTTCCTCCACTCGGAGTTTCTTCTCAATGGTAATTGCTACGGAGTGATTTAAGCTATAGCCTATGAATCATAAGCACATAGCATCAGTCTTGTGCATCTTCAGAGGAGCTCTGCGATGGCACATGTTAATTATTTCAGTAGATTGATCCTTTCCTCCTCTATGGCCTTTCCATTTGTATGATGAGAAAAAATCGTGGTTCCTCTTTTTGTTTGTGATACCGTTATCTGCTAATTTGGCTAAACAATTCTAGTGGATAATGCAGGTGAACTCAGCATTCAACGGGAAGCGAAAGATGTTGCGAAAGTCTCTCCAGCATCTGTGCACAGCTGTTGAGATTGAAAAGGCTCTCGAAGAAGTTGGTCTTCCAGCAACAGTAAGTTTTATCGAATAACATGAATAATTGCATATTCTCCCTCTCTTTGCAAATCAATTACTGTGAACTCTCTTTATCTTTTGCGAGTCCAGTCGAATGGTTGATTCTGCTTGCGAATGCTATTTGATATTCCATGCAGTCAAGACCAGGGGAGCTTACGCTGGATGATTTCGTGAAGTTGCATAACTTGATGGTGAAAGACTAGCACATCCAAGTATCTTCTTGGAGGGGGCAGAGGGAAGTCGCTCGTTTCGTGATTGAGCCATGATAATGGAAACTTTAGAAAGATTCACTCGATACATGATTGAGCCATGGAGATGGAAACTTCAGAAAGATCTTAATCATATCCACGGGCATCATAGATGTTTTCAATTGGGAATTCATGATTAGGAGTGGCATCAGATGGAAAGACGGAAGTGAATTCCCACAAGTGCACCGGTGCTGTGAAAACTGTCCACGCCAGAGGTTGCCTGAATCAGGAATTCATGATAGAGGCCCATCAACCGTGTACATGCCTCGTGAATGATTTGTGTGTATAGTTGTCTTGTCTGTATAGAAAGGACAGTATATTGAGATTTTGTGAAAAGAAATGGATCTTAGCAAAGAAGTGAGTTCGGGAAGTTGCTTTTTGCGCTTCTCCTTCTCGTGTTTTCTCACGGTTCCACGTACAACAATAATTATGCTAAACAACATATGGCAGACAAAGGCAGCAAACAGCTCTTAGAGTTTGTTTCGAACTCCTAAAATTTTCGGTGATGCCGAGTTCGGTGGCACGCGCTCATAATAAACAGATGGGGAATCGAAGTGATTAAATGAAGATCATGGATTGGATTAGCGTTAGGAAGGACGGTCGCCATGGTTGGACTAGCAGTCTTACTGTTCTTCACATAATCGGACTGTTTTCCAGGAACATTTTACAATCGCAAAATGCAAACCCACACAGCTTCACAACATCAGAAGAAAATGAAAACCCAGTATCAAAACTGGCAAGAAACTGCAGTAAAATTTCTGTTTCTCCATTTTTCAAATGATACACATCCGTAAGTGATGGATTCACAAAAAACCACATGAACCCACAGCTCTCAAGTCGTGCATTATTGATGTTTAATCTGCTTCCCTATCCAGCATCATCATCATCATCCACCCCAGAATCAACAATAACAAATCACAACCAAAAAAATCCCAAAGTTTCAATTTTTACCACAAAAGCTCACTCGTCCAGCTCGTTTAGCCTCATCAACTTCGACAAGAGGCCAATCAAGAAGGAAAAGATCTTCTTTTTCCCTCAATCATCGACCCCCTGCTTTGCAGCAACTTCATCATCTGGTTCGTGCTCTCTCTCTCTCTCTCTCTCTCTCTCTCTCTCTCTCTCTTTCTCACCCATGAAACTGGTACACGAGATCCAAAGCCCTCAACCTCGTGCCGTGGGGATCGTACACGGGAACCCCATCGCCCCCGCCACCCCGCCCCTCCTCGGCGGCCGCGGCGGAGGACGGGGAGAGCGGCCGCTTGGGCCTCTTGTTCTTGATGAAGCAGTTCCTCATCCGCTCCTCCACCCGGTCGATGGTGGCCTTGGAATTCTCCTCGGCCTCGCCGCCGTCGTCGTCCACGACTTGCATTGGCTCGGGGGCGCCGGTGGCGGAGGAGAAGGAGTTCTCGGCGGCGGAGGCGGGGGCAGCGGGAGGGGGATTGGGAAGCGGGAGGAGCAGGTGGTGGTGGGGGTGAGTGGAGGAGGAGAGGAAGGAGGAGAGGAGGAGGTGGGACTGGTGGAGGGAGGAGTGGATGTGGAGGAGGTGGGTGGGGTCGGCGGTGGAGGCGAGCTGCCTGGCCATGAAGGTAGCTTGTTCTAGGGATTGTATCAGCTCCGCCACCGACACCGACGTTACCGCCGCCGCCGCCGCCGCCGCCGCGTCGTCTGATGCTTCGACCATGTTCGTATTGTTGTCCATCCTCTTGTCTTGTCTCTGATGCTCTGCTGCTGTGTTTGGCTTTCGGTTTTTGTTGTGTTGGAAGCTGCGACTTTTGAGAATTCTGAGGTTGACGAGAGCGGCGTGCGGTTGGGCATTTTGTTTGGTCCCTCGAATGTCTTCCCCTTTTTTCACTATTTCAAATGAGAATTTTGTTTTCGACCCAAAAAAATAGTTTTTTTTGTTAAAAAGTATTTAAGAAATATTTGTTAAATACCCAATTTGAACCATTATAAGTTTGAATGGATCATCTCTTTTGTGTTATGTGTAAAAATCATCGAAATGTTTTCTGGTTAACCGTACTTTATGAGTATCCTGAAAATACTCATTAATAAGCTTACTTAGTGCTCTAGCTCAAACTCTCGTCGAATTCAAATGAGGCTTCTTTGATTTTTGAGGAACCTACTTCTTAAACACGAGGAGAGGATGGAGGAGTTATCCAATCAATAAAAGCATATTGTTCGTACTATTTGAGAGCTTGACGAAATGGAGATATCATCTATCTCATCTTACATTAGTGATGTACGTAGGTGTATAATTGGTCCAACATTAATAACAATAATAACCATCGAGTCTTAATCATCAGGCTCGGTCAATTATATAAATCCCTAGTAGGCCGTTGCGCTTTATCTTCTATGTAATCCTATGCTAGCTCTAAATATTCTATTTCTTTTAGTATTCTTTCACGTCCTTTTCGGCCTTCTCCTAGCCCTTTTGACCAATCGCGGATGGCGAAGACGAAAACAATTCTTCTAGAAAGTTCCCCTCATACAAAAGATCTTAACAGCGCAAGAGTCACTAGTCAGCAATCAAAAACATCCTACCAATTAACTAAGAAATCCAGGATTCATATCATAGAAGCAAATCAATTTCACTAGAATCCTTAAAAAGAACTAAAACAATCCAATGACATGAATGCATTCTGAGTGAAATTTACGCAAAGACAATGTCAACTGATACAAGATCTCTCTTAGAACTATCATGATCAACAAAATCAATCACATCGTACATCAGAAAACACAAAAGAGTGACCACTAAAGAGATATCCAGCAGCAATGCAGCTCTTCAACAGCAACACATCCATCGTTCATCGCGGTCATGGATGACAGATTCCATTACAAAGTAGAAACTCAAAACCACAAACTCAAACTTGTCACTCATCAGATGAATCATAGGCCCGCCATATCAGTACCAACAGCGCAACCGGATCACGAGTCAGAAGAACACTCCAGTGCCGTCCGGACAGGAACATGGATGTCCTTGTACAAACACACATAGGGCGCGTCGCAGCCGACATAAGGCCCCGTCCACCTTGCATTGTCGATGTAGCTCGCGTCCCAAACTGATGCGTACAGAAACATGGGCTTATCCGGGAAATCCTCCCCCTCCTTTCTCTCGACTCTCCTCACCAACTTACCGTCGATAACCCACTCGATGTACTCTCTATCCCACTTGATCACGTATTCATGGAACCCATCGGAACAGTCGAATCCCAGATCATGTATCTGCTCCCTGTTGCCAGTACCTATGTCATGGATCTCAGATCGCGTCAACAATTCTGACTTGACTGACTTCAGATAAATGATGAACTTTAGAGGCAGATACAGGAAGAGTAGACACTCTCAGTGCAGATCAATAGTCAGTAGACATAAGCATGACTTCTAAATATGCACAAGCATTTACTAATCTAGCTCTGGTGCACACCCACAGTAACCACATGAATGATATACATTCGTTTCCGTATTACGGCAGTGCCTAAATTATCTGCAATTCATGCTTATGTCTCAAGTTTAATCTAACTCCATTAAGTGCAGATCCGACTTTGCGAGTCGCATACCTATTCTTCAGTCTAATCAGGATGAGACTTCCCTGAAACATAGTATAGATGGCTTTACATATCTTTTAGCAAAATCTGTTCAGGATCGATTGGATCGTTTTCAACATCTAAATGGATGCTTCTTCCCTATATTTTTGAAGGCAAGCCCAATTTTCAGTGCACTTTAAACTTCTTTAGCCCAAAAAGCATGTCCCATTGCTTTGGCCATGGCCATGAATTGAACAAATTAATCCAAGAAAGGACAGTCTTGCTCAAATCAAATGTGAACTTTCTCCACATTTGTCCCCCTAAATGAGCAAGTAAACGATTCCATCGCTAATCCTATCAACACAACCCCTGGATCCACAACCAGAAAACAAGGGAAATCAAGAAATGCAAAACCGACATTGAACCATCACTAATGACAGTCCCACATTTTAGAAATCACCCAAGTAAAGCAGCCAAAACTCAGACAAAACAAAGGCAAAGGAAAGCTAAAAAGTCTCTGCTTTAACCGTCACTAAATGAGCAAGTAAACGATTCCATCGCTAATCCTATCAACACAACCCCTGGATCCACAACCAGGAAACATGGGAAATCAAGAAATGCAAAACCGACATTGAACCGTCACTAATGACAGTCCCACATTTTAGAAATCACCCAAATAAAGCAGCTAAAACTTAGACAAAACAAAGGCAAAGGAAAGCTAAAAAGTTTCTGCTTTAACGTCTCGAACCTGTGGTGTAATAGTTGGTCTGGACAATGGTCTTGTCCTTGCCCAGGAACTCGAAGTCGATCTCGTCCTGCGACTTGTCGCCCTCGAGGGACGAGAGGTAGAGGTTGAAGTTGAGGCCGCTGGTGTTGCCCCCCGGGCACTGGATGAGGGCGCTGAACGTGCCGTACCGGAAGGGGGACGTGGTGCGCCACCGGGCGCCGCCGCGGTGGTCGAAGGTGAGGGCGATGGAGTTGGCGGCGGGGCAGTGGTCGCAGGCCTCCGGGGTGTAGTCGACGGCGATCTGCTTCAGGGGCTGCGTCTCGTGGTGGAGCGACGGATCCGCCATCGGAGGAGGAGGAGGAGGAGGAGGCCGGCTCTTCCGCCGTCGTCTTGCGGCGGTGGTTGGAAAGGACTGGGAATGGCGGTCGTGATGATCTGCCGCCGCTGCTCGGAGGTGATGAAAGATTGGGGAGTTAAATGATTGGTTGACTCGGGGGTACGTAGGGACGAGATTCGTATGACAAGACAGCCACTACTGCCAGGGTGGTACTTTAAGAAAACATTATAATTTAAGTACGTACAAAAAATAAGGAAATGGAAAAGAAGATTTTTTAAAAATTACTTTACATTCAACGTAGAAAGAATGGTTTAAACATTTTTATTGCAAAGGCAACAAATGTAGGGTTTCTATTAATTACATCTTCAATATGAATCATCTTCACTTGCAGTCGTGAAAGAAAAATATTCATCATTTTTGTTAAATGAATATGATTGTCCATGTTGAAACTCAAATACCTAATTTATACAACTTAACACGTTCGCATTTTGACCAAAACAATGTTCATAAATTTTGTTCTCGCTATGACAGTCCAAGTTAACTCGAAAATCAAGATTATGATTATTTTCGTGACTAAGCAAAACTGAAATTTTATTTGAAAATTTAAGTATATTGAATTTGTCTAATTAAAAAAAATTTTAGCTCATTGCATTTTTTTTTCTTTTCGCCCAACCCCATTTTTTTTCATAATGATAGCCCACTTTCAAAACTTTCACTTGTTTGGAATACTTTGATATCTCCTTAAATTAGATTAAGATACATGTTTGGTTACTAATTTGACTTTCACTTGTTTGGAATACTTTGATATCAACATTCGAGAAATTTTCGTTACCAAAAAAAAAAAAAAAAAAAAAACATTCGAGAAATTTTTGTCAAGACTCTTTCCAAATTGCTCAAAGTTATATTTCGGTTGCTATTTCCTTTTAAATGGCCATCCACCATTATTCACAAAAATAATGGTGTCGCGTTATCATAACAACATCCTAATAAAATTTATATATACAAATCTTAGGTTCGAGTCTTCACAAGTTTTCTCACAATGTTTTTGCTCAAATGAACCAAAAAAGTGGTCTTAAGCCCTTGTAAACCGAAGCGGGCGGCCCTCAGGCCAAGCCCACACATCCCTATCAGCTGTCAGGCCCATGATTGGGTCTCATTGAGATCCATGCAGCACTGTGATGAATTGATTAGATGACCACAAAAGAATATATGCATCTTTTGATTTTAAGGGCTTAAGACACAATTAAAGGTGCATAACTGTGTAATTCTACCATCTTTTAAGTTAATCTTCGAAAACCTTTAAAAAGAACCTTATTTTGTTCCTGATTTTCTCACTATTATCTCCCTTTCTTTTCGAAATCGAAAAAAAAAAATGTTGAATTGGCTGTGCATAGATTCGAATGAAAGTATACAAATAACCCTAAATATAGATAGTCGGATGTTTTTACATTTGAAGCATCGTATATTAGACAAAAGTCAAATGTTGAAGATGGGCTAAAAGCTAAAGAAAACAATTAAAAGACAAAGGTCATCTCAAAAGCTCACTTATAGTTATTTCACTATCTGATACAAAAGGACTCAGAAAATAGAAAATCAATTATAATTTCTGCATCCAATGACTTTGCTGATATAATGACAACATTGTCGAAAAAGAAATGAATGGCTGAAATGCATAGACATTTCCATTTATCGACTTATTTTTTGAGTCAGTCATAAATTGAAAAGATAATATGATAAGATATAGGCTAGAATTGCACGTAAATGACTAAATTACCCAAGCCCAAGAAGACTAGGATGGTCCGAGATAACCCATTGAGAAGTTGTAGTCTTTTTTAGGACAGAAGTTACGGAACAAGTTATAGTTTGGCAACTAAACTAAACCTGTAAGAAGATGTGATCAAGTGAGATTAAGACTATATCTAGGGAGACAAAGGTGTCTCCGCCGAGTATTTGCATACTATGGGTGTGTTTGGTTGGACTTTTAGGGAAAACCATTGGAAAAATGCAAAAAACTTTAGGTTGAAGGAGCTTTTCAAAATGCAAATTGTGTTTGTTAAATTGTAATATGAAAGTCCATCGTGAAATACCTTTGAGTAAAATAGTGTTTGGAAAGATTATATTTACAAATGACTTTTATGATATAAAAAATGATCAAAAGAAAAATAAAAAAAATTGGCCAACAAGGGCAGGCGAATGCCGCTGATCGAAATCTATCGTCAGCCGACATTTGACTCAGGCAGCCTCAGAGACAATTGAGGAGGGCTGCCCGGGGTCGAGTGACCCCCGAAGACCACCGCAACAAGGGCCGATTAGGGTCGGGCAACCTTGCGACCCAGATTTGGGGTGGCAAGGTCACAGGAGGATCTCACCACCCCCGATCTGAGTTGTGGCGACCTAGACCTCGCTACAACCTGCGGCGGTTGCGCCACCCCCCGGCAATGGTCGCTTGGGCCACTGTGACCATGCTAACCTCTATCTAGCCGTCGACGGCCACTCATAGCCCTACGCAACACGTCGGTCGACCTCAATGAAGAAGAAGATGAACAGTGCAATGACGAGAGCAAAACTGGAAAAATAAATAGTGAGTGAGGATAGTTTTGAAATAAAATAAAATTATGAATAATATTCCCTTGTATGCCAAGAAAACCGATAGCCCAACGCTCCCTCACACCTCTGCCTTGGGCTTTCAGCCTTGAGAATGCCAATTTTGACCTAATGGGAATTTCAAATTTGTTCCCAAACACTCAATATATAGCCCAAAGGGCTTTAAGTGTCCAAAGTGCCTTGTAAATGGCACTCCCGAATGCACCCTATATCTAGGGAGACAAAAGTGCCTCCGCCAAGTACTTGGATCATATGAGATGAATTTTCCTAACTCGAAAATATTGACTTACATATACAGTCAATAATATTGTTTGACGTGTCTTAAAAGTATATAGCAATACGGGAAAAAAAAATCCTCCAATTACGATATTCAAATGGCAGGAAACATATATGATGCACCAATGCATGTGGCATATCAAAATTAACAAACTTCGTGTATTTTACAATCTAAGATTTCACTTACAAATATATAACGTATCGATCATGCTTTTTCTTATAGGTTTTGTTTGTTCGAGGGGTTATAAATGAGCTAAGATAATTTTTTAGTGATCCCACTTTTTTATAAAGTAAACACCTACCTCTAACTGTATTGAGCCGAGCATGCATTACACAAAATCTTTATTTTATGACAAGATCGCTCACTATTGGGAATAGCGATTCCCTAAAACGGATTCAACACTAAATCAAACCCCTAAAACGAATGCGAAAAACGAGCCCATAAAACACATGTATCACCGATCGAAAAGCACATCAAAAAATCGAACGTACTTTATTAGCCACAGATTAAACACCAACTTTGATTTGAGGAAAAAAAACCGATCCCGTTCTACCGAGGGGCATGCTATTGCTATTAGGGAAGAAAACTCTAAAAGACGTATGTTCCTTTTCCTTAGAGTGTTCTTTCTATCTTACGTTGTCTGGAGGGGGAGAAAAAGTACGTATCCCAAAAGGTACATCCTTTGATATATTTCCCTTAAAACGTCTCTTCTAAAAGAAGCAACCCTTCAACATAATATCCCTTCCAAAAGACGCAATCCCTCAATGCACCCTTTCATTCATGGGCCCTAATCTTGCAGGCCGGGTTCTTAGGCCCAACATGGGTGGACGAGAGCCAACTTAGGCCCATCACAAGAACCATCGTCTCCCACTCGCACATGGTGAGCCGAACAGGATTCTCTTTACCTCTCTGCAACGTTCATACTGGTGAATAATTCGTGCGACCAGCATACTTTGAGAGCTCGTTGCCACACATCTATTAGGAATATATAGCAGCTCATAAAGGGCATCACACTCTGAGTAGATTTAGTATGCAGTACCCTAGATCGATTGATCACATTTATATCTCTCTTAATCTCTTAATCTCTTTTAAATAATGATATATATATATATATATATATATATATATGTATGTATTCACAATTATAATTATCTCAAAGACAGTCATAATTGGTCGACCAGTAAATACAAAACTAGAATGTGATTCTTCAAACTCGATCTTCCTCTTTTCTTCAAACTCTTAATTTCAGTTCAGCTTGTTTTTCTAGAAATGTCCCATTAGATCGAATCAATCATGATCATTGGCAACATCTTAAGATAGCAAACACTAAATAGAAATCTTGAGAAAAAGTAAGAGTCATGAGAGCACTAAATAGAGGAACTCTTTTCCTCAAGAGTTTTACATGGCATAAAAGTTGAGATCAAACTTTTGCCACTCTTATTGGTCATCTCATGCATACGTAGTATGAAATACGTATTACGATATTAATTCATTTCACATTTAGCGTATGTCTACACCGTCAATACCGTACAGATGATAGTTCAGAACTTGAGTTCACGTATCTACTCATTCACAAAATTCATCAAAACTCACATCTAATATCATAGACAGATAAAGTAAAATATGTGGGTCATTTTACTCTCGGACATACTACATATTATGTCCTTATCTTAACACTCGGTTAAGGCGACATATATATTTTAAGCTTGAGCTCTCGATTATCACCTAGATAATAAGTTTAAAAACCGTCTCATTTCTATTCATCACATAGTAAATAGAGGCGATTATCCGTGTGAGTGGGCTAATCTTATATCTGTCCGATATACTTTCTCAACTTAATGTAATGCACTGAGCATTAAGATGCATAAACGTCAAACAAAGATTCATAGGCATTAATAATGAAAAACATAAATTCATTAAATATGAACAACGCAAGGAAATTACAATACAGTACATCAGACTCTACATAGTCCTAGTGATTTTACATGACCACAAAATACATCTCTAGGTGATTTTACATGACCACAAAATCCTTTCGTGCAACTATATCTTTGACAAAATTATACTTGGTATCTATATATTTGGTCTTGCCATGATATTTTGGATCTTTGGTGTATGCTATAGTTATTTGGATATCATAGTTAACCAATAATGGATTTGCAGCATTTCCAATAACATCTAAATGATCGAAAAATCTCTTAAGCCAAACTCTTTTTTGTACAGCTGCTGATAATGCCACGAACTCAGCTTCCATCGTGGACAAGGCTATACACGTTTACTTCTTACTACTCTATGATATAGCGCCATTGTTCCGTAAGAAAGCAAATCCAGAGGTAGATTTCTTTTTATCTAAATCTCTTCTCCAATCAGCATCTAAATAACCTTCGAGTCGCAGATCCTTTCCTTGGTAATTCAGCTTGTGATCAACAATTTCCTTCAGATACCTCAGTATTCTTTTAACGGCTTTCCAATGTGCTTGACCTGAATTGGATTGGTATCTACTAACCATTCCAACTGCAAAACATATGTCAGGTCTTGTACACATCATAGCATATATCAAACTCCCAACAGCACTAGCATAAGGAATATGTTTCATTTGTTCTTTCTCTTGTGAAGTCCTTGGACATAGTCTATGGCTCAAACCCTCACCTTTTGTTATAGGAGTATCTGTGGGTTTACAATCTTACATATGAAATCATTTAAGAACCTTATTTATGTATGTTTCTTGAGAAAGATATAATGACCTCTTCAAACGATCTCTTGAAATCTTAACTCTAAGAATGTATGCAACCTCACCCATATCTTTCATCTCAAAGTTGAAAGATAACCAACTCTTGACCGTATTAACAAACTTTTATATTGCTTCCAGCAATTAGTATATCATCAACATATAATGATATGATCACAAATTGATCTTTAGATCTTTTGATATATACACAATGATTCTCATCAATCATTGTAAAATCATATGCCATTATGGCATTACGAAAACGTATATACCATTATCTTTATGACTGCTTAAGGCCATATATCGATTTCAAAAGTCGACATACCTTTTCTTCTTGGCTTTTCATAATGAAACTAGCAGGTTGTTCCATATATATTTCGTCATCTAATTCTCCATTGAGAAAAGCAGTCTTTATATCCATTTGATATAACTCAAGATCCATACCTGACACTATTGCTAGAATAATGCGAATCGAAGTAAATCTCACAACAGGAGAAAATGTTTCCTCATAATCCATTCCTTCATATTGATTATACTCCTTCGCCACAAGGCGAGCTTTATATCTTTCTATTGAGCCATCAGTTTTACGCTTTATTTTGAAAATCCATTTGTTTTCAATGGCTTTGCGTCCTTTCGAAAGATCAACCAATTCCCAAACATGGTTTGACTTCATTGACTCCATCTCCTCTTCCATTGCATCCATCCATTTTTTTCTTATTAGGGCAATTTAGAGCCTCATTAATGTTTCTTGGCTCATCCTCATCTTGTGGAGCAACCATAAAATTTCCCCTTCAATGTCAAAACGTCGATGGGGAATACTTTTGCGACTTATTCGCCGTACAGGAGATTATATACTTTGCACATCATTTCCCATTATGCTCCCACTAGGATTGGATAATGATAATATCATCTCATCATGTGGTTGTAATTAAAAGTGAGTTAAATTAAATTCGTCACTTCTCATATTACTCCCACTTGGACGAACTCTACTAATATTATTATCTTGATCCAAAGTTTCAAATAGGGAGTAATCTTCACCTATTTCACCCTTCTTAGGAAATTTATTCTTTAAAAATGTGACATCCCGTGATTCAAATTCAGTTATACTCCCACTTTCCTGCTCACCTATGAACACATACCCTTTCGAGTGTTCGGAGTATCTTATGAAAATACTCCTCTTTCCTCTAGGACCCAATTTCCCAAACTTGTGAGAGCTCATGAGTATAGGCAGCACAACTTCATGGCTTAAGAAAACTTAAGTCCGGTTTTCTACTTGTTCATAACTCATATGGAATGGAAATAACTGATTTGGAAGGCGCCCGGTTAAGTATATAGGCAGCAATTAATAACGCATCACTCCAAAAAGTGATAGATAAATTAGCATGCACCATCATGGACCTAACCATTTCTAGTAGAGTTCTGTTCCTTCTCTCCGTAACACTATTTTGTTGAGGAGTATATGGAATAGACAACTGTCTTTCTATTCCTTTTTCATCACATAATTTTCTGAACTCATCAGATAAATATTCTCGATCTCGATCAGATTTCAATGCTTTTATTTTCTTATCTAATTGATTTTCTACCAAGTTCATAAACCTTTTGAAACAACTCAATGCCTTAGATTTATGAGAAATCAAATGGACATATCTGAATAGAGTATAATCATCTATAAATGTGATGAAATAAACAGTCTCATACCTTCCTCTCACATTCATTGGACCACAGACGTCAGAATGAATTAAATGCAGAGGAAATTCAGCTCTTTTACCTTTTCCAAATGGTTTCCTTATCGTTTTTCCTATTAGGCAATGTTCACATATGGGCAAATCGACTTTTTCAATATTGCCCAACAAGCCCTCTTTGGCTAGTCTATTCATATGTTGTTGGCCAATATGACCAAGTCTAGCATGCCACATATTCACATTATTATCATATGAATTAGGCGACGCGAGAAGGGAATAACAAACATTTACATTAACATAGTCAACATCTAATACAATGAAACCATTTAGAAAATAATTACAACCATAGTAATTTGTATCCAAATACAAATCCACACCACTATTATGGAAGTTCATATTAAAACCCAGCTTAACCAACACTAAAACAGACACTAAATTTCAACGAATCTCTGGAGCATATAATACATCATGTAGGAAGAAAGTGTGTCCACCACGCATGTTCAGTTGGCAAGTGTCAATGCCTTTTACTTCAGCTCTGGAGTTATTTATTACATAGATCCACTTAGTTCCAGTTGGTACTCGTCAGAAGTCCACGAAGAATTCTATATCCTTCACTACATGGTCTATTGTTCCCGAATCTACAGTCCACAAAGAGTAGATTCAGTTAAGAATACAGAACTTGATACATAAGTAAAGTTCTCAAATGTACAATGGGTGTTTACCTTCTTTGGCTCACGACAGTTGCGAGCATAGTGACCCTTCTTGTCACAATTGTAACACCTCACCCTTGACATTTTCTTCACTCAAGAACATATTCCTCTCTTATGTTGGTTAACTCTTGATTTTTTGCAAGAAAGACTTGATCCTTTGCATTTCCACATATTGAACGAATCAAT
Organism: Eucalyptus erythrocorys; assembly: GCA_014182555.1. Lineage (NCBI taxonomy): Eukaryota > Viridiplantae > Streptophyta > Magnoliopsida > Myrtales > Myrtaceae > Eucalyptus > Eucalyptus erythrocorys. The sequence continues at coordinate 17,334,056 of CM024602.1, forward strand.
ACGCTTGCGCTTAGAGTTCGAAACCCTTTCTAAGCTAGAACTAGCACAGCAAATATGCATTTTTGGCTCAAATGCTATTAGGCGATCCTCTGCTAGCTCAAGGTAGCGCAAAGTATCCTCAAGATCTTCCATAACATGGTCAAGAGCTTCTAGTGCTTCTTGCTTTTCGAGCACATATTGAATCTTCATATTCAATATTTCATAATTTTCGCCGTTCAAATCAGCAATTATGTTCTTAGTTGCTGAAGCCATTGATCTGAACATATCGGACACATATGCATGAATTATTAATGCCTATCATTTATGCATCCATTTTGCACAAACCCATCATATTAATAAATAATTTCAAGTAAGGTTTTAGAATCAAAAAGTCACTTTGTTCCAATCATCATCCGAAAATCCTAACTTAAAACTATAATTAATATAATCGTCTATGCAAAATAAGTTCAGCAAAGTCGCTTTTCTATTTCTGAAATAGAAATCCGTTTGGTAAAATTATTCCACTTTTCTATTTCTGAAATAGATTTTTGTTCTAGAAATAGATTTGGACAAGAAATCAGAAATAGAAAATTCCTATTTTTCTATTTCTGAAATGAAAATCAGAAATGAAGCTAGATGAAACCCTAATCGTGACTCCCTCTTTCTCCTTTACGACGTCTCTACCTCCTTCTCCTCCTCTGCCTCTCCTCATCTCCTTGACGTCGTCCCCTCCACTAGTTAGCTCTGCCTCTCTCTCTTTTCCTCCACCGACGCCTCCCTCTCCCTCTTCTCCTCCACCGACGCCTCTACCTCTTCTCCTCCTCTGACGCCTCTGCCTCTTCTCCTCAGATCTACGCCTCAATACCGTCGTAGACTTCGACGACGTCTCCCTCAATGCCTCTCTCGGATCTGTGCCACACGCCTCCCTCAGATCCAGTGACGACGTCCCCCTCGAGAGCGAGTACAGCAGCACCCTCGATGACAACCAGCACCACATCGACACCGTCAAGGCCTCCGTCCGCGATCCAAGTCGGTTCTCCATCTCCTCTTGTTTCTGTTCTCGTTGGAGTCAAGTCTTGCTCTGATGCGTGCCTTTTAGTGGTGATTGGCCATTGGTTGTCCCCGATCGATCGGTTTTGCTTCCCGATGGTCTTTGATTCTCTTGTGTCCTGTGCGACGCATTCTATTTCATCGTCATCTCGCGTAAATCTATGCCGTGGATGAATGTTTCGTGCGTATGCAGTTTCGGACTGGTGGCCGAGTGAAGTAGCTTGTGTTTATGCTGGATTGGTTTGTGTTTATACTGGATTAGTTTGATCAAGGACTACTATATGTCAATTTCTGAATTCGATTATGAAAGAAATGGCTTATACTTGTGTCTGAACCCATATTAATTCTCTATGTTTCTCCATCTTGACTTCTGGGCAACTGCTTTCTGCAGTTCTTACTTTCAATTCTATTTGTTGTGGGCTTGCTGATAATGTTCAACATTGTAGAGGCTTACGAGCTTTGCCGTGGCTGTATTTTTGGTTTGTTTTTTAACGACTAAATAAGCTGGAAGGCATTCTTCCTCTTTCATTAGGACTTCATATTTATTTCGCATTAACAGAAAAGAAATGTCAAACTTTAGCAAAGAAATATATATTAGTGCCATACCTTGCTATAAAATAGGCGAACCGGACTTCTACTTGAATTGAGTTTTGACCTTTGCATGAGGTTTACAGTTTCAACTTCTCAAAAGTACTTTGTCTTGCATGTTGAAAGTCAAACGGGATATGATCAGCAATTTTGATGATTTTTCACCGTAAAAGTTCTAAAGTCCTGGGTGTTGCTATTTGATCTTCATAAGGTGTCAGTTTGAAATTGACCTTAGTGATTAAGCTGCAATTTTTTTTTGGAGAGTTTTCCTGTACAAACATGTTACAAAATATTTAAAGTTTAGACTTAGAATGTCCTGAATCATGAGTACTGGATTTACCGTGGATTTTGCCCATTTCTTTCATCAGTCTGTTCTTTTGAACTAGCTAGGCGTACATACCTCCTTCATTTTCCTATTCCTTGAAAAAAAAGATTGTTTTCTCTTGGAAGTTAATTTGAATTATGGAATGGCAGTTTTTTTTTTTTTTTTAATGCCACATTGGTTGTGGGTTACGTGTTTTTTCTCTGTTAGTATAGAATGACGTGTGAGATTGTTTAGGATTTATTTCACATGCACTATTCTTAAAGTGTATAAAGACTATTTTTTTCTCATTTGATTATCTTTGTTAATATGACCATAAACTAATTTGCACAGTCCTCTCCTGTCATCTCTAAATGTTGTGTACGAAAAACTTCTTACATCTATATGAGGAGTATCCTGCTCAAACTTGTTCACTTAATGACCTCAGCTGAAAGGGGCCCATCTATCACAGGCCATGTACGTATTTGTATGCTTTAGAAATTTATTGGCATGAGAAATGTCATTGGTGTGAAAGCTGTTATTTTTGTAGGATTATCTTTAGCTTCTTTTTAAGTTCGTGTAGTTAATAGTGTGATGGCCCAATTTGTGCGACCCCCAGGGAGGTCTACTAGGTCTTCTTTGTATGCTCTGTTAATCTCGCAGCTATTGTTCGAATTCGTTCCTTCTCCTCCTCTGATGCCTCTGCCTCTTCTCCTCAGATCTATGCCTCGCTCAGCTCAATACCATCGTAGACTTTGACGACGTCTCCCTCAACACCTCTCTCGAATCTGTGCCAAACGCCTCCCTCGGATCTAGTGACAACGTCCCCCTCGAGAGCGAGTACAGCAACACCCTCGACGACGACCAGCGCCACATCGACACCGCGAAAGCCCTCCTCACCTCCAGCAACTTCTGCGCCGCCGCCTCCAATTACAAGTGTCGCAACTTCTGGCCTAAAAAGTTGAAATTCTGGCTTTGTATGGCTTGATCTCACACATCTTTCTGCATGGTTACTTATTTAGATGACCCTGCACAAAAATTTGGTTGTAGAATTTGCAAATGCAGATCATTGGGTTTGTAGAAAAACTCAACGATGCCTGCAAAGTTTGCTAAACCGAATGGTCTTATAAAGTTTGTGTGGGCGCTATTGATGGTACTCACATTCATGCTTCTGTACCTGTGTCTAAGCAAATTCCATTTAGAGGCAGAAAAGGAATTACCACTCAAAATGCGATGTGTGCATGTTCGTTTGATATGAAATTTACTTTTGTATATGCTGGTTGGGAAGGATCTGCCAACGATTGCCGGGTTTTATCAGCAGCACTCGAGACTCCTCGCTTGGAATTCCCTCGAGCTCCTATAGGTATTTACTTGTTCTGGAAGTGTTAATTTTCTTTAAGATTGTATTGTATTTACAAATCACGACTAATATATGAATACCTTGTTATAGGCAAATACTATGTTGTAGATTCTGGTTATGCATCAATTCCAGGATTCTTGACTCCTTTCGACGAGAACGGTATCATCTAAATGATTATAGGGGTAGAGCAAGACGACCAAGAACAGCAAGAGAGTTGTTCAACTATAGGCATTCTTCACTAAAGAATGTCATTGAGAGATCATTTGCGGCATTAAAGAATCGCTTCTTTATTTTGAAACACATGCCTGCATTTGCAATTCGAAAGCAAGCACATGTTGTGCTATTCATAATTACATCCATGATCAAAACAGGAGGGATAGAAACTTTTCCTTATATGGAGATCCAGAGTACCCATTTGGACTTGCACAAGATGAGGTTGGCGATACATCAACCGAGGAGGACACTGAGATGAATATGCTTAGAAAAGTATTGCCAATAAAATGGCAAGGGATTATAATATGCCGGAGATTCCATGAAATCATGTTTTCAACTTTTGTAATGTATTTCTATTATTTTGTATTTGGGGATTTCCAATCTTTGCTTTTGTAATATGATGTTGTATTTGATGATTCCTATCTTAATTCTTGTAATGTGATATTGTACTTGAGGATTTCCCTTATTTGTAGTAGTCTTTTATGACAAGCTCTATTACACTTCATAAAATTTGCCAATTTTGTAAAATTTGCTGCAAATTGCCCAACACACTTCTTTGCGTTTCTTTCTAAAACGATTGCTCGATATCGTAAACCGTCGCCACGTGACACATTAGCATGAAGGGGATTGGAATATTTGCATGAGAAAGTTCAACTTTCTATAATACATAGGAATTTAAAGTTTACCAATGTGCTTATTTTTTAAAAATTCAAAGCCAAAATTCAGGCACGTGACATGGTTGCCCACCTTCATTATACTAGAGTTTTTGGAACCTTCTATCATGCTCAAGAGTAATGCATATGGATCTCTTTTTTATATTGTATAGAGACTATTGATAAGTATATTATTTGACCATAATTGCCTATCTAGGTGGATGCTAAAGAATTTTGTGTGAAAATTTAGAAAATTTGATATAACAACTCTTACTTTGTATTTTTTTTTTCTTTTAAAAAAGGGAGACCTTACCAAAAAATAAAAAATAAAAACTCTTACTTTGTATTTGGGTCAATGGGTTCATAAGCATATGAAATTTGTAAGAATGGACATCTCAATTACTCCAAAACAAAAATTTTGTTTTAAAAAATAGAAACTTTATACTGTTATCAAACGAATTTCTATTTCTGAAACAGAAATTATGTATCGTTATCAAATAGATTTTTTTTGCTTAGAAACTCGTCCAGAAATAGAAATTAGAAAAATCTATTTCTGTTCCAGAAACTATTTCTAGAACAAAAATGATTTCATGCGCGCCCTAAAACTTTCTTGAACTTCCCACAATGAATTGTAAATTAACATACTAATTTACAATAATAAATAACATTGAGCTTTCACTAATTAAACATATCCATTACACTAAGTAATATATTCAGAGAAAAAATAACAACATAGAAAGGGATATTTACATCCAAAACATCTTAAACTAATCTAAGAAATAAATAGGGAAAGTCTCTTCTAATTTATCAATCAAAATCTCTAAAAAATCTGAAGGTACATTTGCCAATCACGGAAAAAATTTTGGAGAGCTCTCATGTCGCTTCCAAGACGCATTCACTCTGCGCCATGTGGCACTCAACCCAAGGGTTGGAGTTTTGGTTAACTCAATTCTATAGTATTCTCTTACAAAAGCTACCGCAAGCCTCCTATAATCCGGGACCACATTGACCTCCCATAGGCGATCTAACACTGCTGACCATTCAGGTGGAAGAGTGTTTATTAAGGCCGACACCTTCTTAAAATCTGGCATAAGATAACTATTTCAGATGATTTCTTGTATCATCTGATTAACCCTGATCATGTGTGATACTAAATCACCGTCATGCCACCAATAATTAGCTAATTTTGTCATTAACCCTTTAAGTCTTACATTTTCTTCATCTGTTCTCGGAAATGCAGGTACGCGTGCATAATGCATCATAGTTCCTACAATAAATGCAGAACAAAAATGTATTACTTATAATCCATAATGAACAAAAAGGGAAAATACATAATTTTCCATAATTCATGCTATAAATATAGAACAAAAATGGATTACTTATAATTCACAACGAACAAATTGGAAAATACAAAATTTTCCTCCTTCTTTTTTTTTTTTGGGTCCCCGATTGGCCGGCAACGGTGTTTCACGAAAATTCAATCAAAAAGCAATTCATAAACATGAAAAGGGGTTAGGAAACATGAACAAGGGATCGGGAAACATGAACAATGGCTCTAATACCAATGTTGGGAATAACGGATTCCCTAAAACGAATTCAACACTAAATCGAACCCCTAAAACGAATGCGGAAGACGAGCCCAGAAAACACATGTATCACCGATCGAAAAGCACATCACAAAATCGAATATACCTTATTAGCCACAAATTAAACACCATCGTTGATTTGAGAAAAAAAAAAAAAAAAACTAATGCCGTTCTACTGAGGGGCGTGCTGTTGCTATTAGGAAAGAAAATTCTGAAAGACGTACGTTCCTTTTCCTTGGAGTATTCCTTCTGTCTTACGCTGTCTGGAGGGAGAGAAAAAGTACATATCCCAAAAAGTACGTCCTTTATATATTTTTCCCTTAAAATGTCTCCTCCAAAAGATGTAACCCTTTAACGTAATATCTCTTCCAAAAGACGTAATCCCTCAACACACCTTTTCATTCATGGGCTTTAATCTTGCGAGCCGGATTCTTAGGCCCAACATGAGCGATCGGGCCAACTTAAGCCCATCACAAGAACCATCACTCACATTAGATAGGTAAATTCAAAACCCCATGAAATGCTCCCACTAATCTTATAAACTAGATAATAATGAAGCTAAAACTCCGATAGTTTCAAATATGAAATTTAGTGGAGTGGGGCATCGAACTTTTGCCCTGCGACTTATCCATGCACAAACGAAAGTGTGCTACTTAATGGTCTTATTTTGCAAGTAAATTATCAATAAAATCCCAAAAACCAGAAATGGTCGGGCCACTTCCTATTCAAGCACAAAACCCAACACACGAATTCCCATCACAAACTCTCAATTCCCAAGGACCAACAGCAGGTCCTACCCAACTCTTCGCAAAAAGCTTATCCGGGTTACCTCACATTTCCAAAAACACTCGAAGCCCAATGTCCCATTCCACGGCGAGTACTCGGTCCCTATCAGAACCACACCAGATAGAGCAAATACAAGCAAAAGCAAACACCATATCCTCGATCTAGCTAGCAGTCCTCAGTCAACAGCATCAACCACCACGGAACTCTCCAGTAATTGCAAATAACCTGAGCATTTGCAAGTATCATTTTCTTCCCATCACAGTTCATGGCTGAGCAACTCCGATGCTCCTTTCTTATTTAATTTTCCATGCTGAGTACCAAGGAATCTCACTTGATCCTTCCTAATCAGCTCTAGGAAAGACGATGCCACATGCAACTACCTGAACAGCGAGCACATCATCAGATCTAGGAGAAGGCGAAGGCCACTCATCGCCATCAACTGCGGAGACCTAGGCATTCTTATTGAGCATTGATACTAGAATCCCAACTGATCCCAGAATAATAACTTTCCAGTTAAAACCTCCCATAGGATGCCAGTTATCTAACCGCAACAATTTAGATTCGCCATCCCCCACAATTTATTTAAATGTAGATTCACCATTCCAACCAATCATAACTACTGCTCCTTTGCTTCCGCCTGCCAAATACTGTTTCCTCTCGACAGACAGCAATGCATCCAAGCCACCCATAATGATCCAGATTGAAGCAATACATTCCAAAGTTTCTTCAATATACAAGTAGAGTTGCTAGCCAAAGATTCTCAGTTCTAAGCCTCCTTCATATTTAGGCAAATAAACATGCTTCCAAACAACCTTATCTCCATGACTGTTATTTAGTGAACCTTTCTGAAGGAAAGCAGAAAACTTGCCTTCAATGGCTTTTATGATCTTCTTAATAAGTATAATGACCTGGCACCAAAAAATTACCAAGCTATACGCTGCAGAAATATTAATATGTAGTCCAAATCAAAGTGGAAGACGAGAATACAGCAAGATGGCGCACAGTGGTTAACGCCCATCATGACTGAACTCCTGCCGCTCGCAGCATTGCGTCTCTCTCTCTCTCTCTCTCTCTCTCTCTCTGTGTTTACACAGAGAGAGAGAGAGAGCCATGATCGTTCACTACTTTTCGCTTTTTAACCATCTATGCCGTGGGATCGAAGATTTTTTCCTAAAGACGCCTTACTTCTAATCATCATTCTGAAAGGATGAAATAATGAGGCCTCCTCACTGTGTACCGTTTCCAAGTAATTGGGATTCTGAACGAAACGTGACTCTGCTCGTTTGAGATTCTGAACCTAGACAAAACGAGTAATACCTGGTCAGCGATGCAAGACAATGTCATTTGATTGGTAATTATTTTGACCAGCCGCATATTAAATCCATCGGCATATCGAACTTCAACTCACTTGCTCGACATAAAAGTTAAGGCCAAGACTCGGTCACCAACCAAACGATGTGATCATTGAGAGGTGAAAGATTAAGTTCAGCTAAGCAACGCTTAGTACTAGACAAGGATCTCTCTCAAAGGAAGTGTTCACCACAGGGGAAACGTGTCCATGCTACGTCATAGCTATATCTCACTCCATTTTCTTTCAATCCCCTTCTGCATTCTTGTCAAGATGTCATCAGATGTTCCTCAAAAGCTACTGAGTACTGATGAAAATGCTGCTTCATCGCCACAGTAGGTAAGATGTGCATGCGCGACCTGCCATCCGGCACGTGCTGACGACGGCCAAGACCCTCACTAAGCTAACCGCTGCATCATTGCCAAACTAGGTAAATTGTGCAGGTACGACCTGCCATCCGGCACGTGCAGACGATGGCCAAGACCCCCATTAAGCTAACTGACAAACCCTCCACAAACCCATCTCAGGAGGCAAGGAGATTGCAGGAATCTAATCAATGCTGCGGTTTGTATACATGACTATAGTAATAATCCAAGGGCAAGGGCTCGAACGTCAGGACAAAAGCTCTCCTACTGGGGCCAAAAAAAAAAAAGAGCTCATCCAGACTTCTTGTGCTGATGCAAATAAATAATCCACGAGTAATGCCATGATTATGTTCAATTAGTTTAATAATGATGAAGGGCAATTTGCTATACTAGAAATGAAGCCAACACAAGAGACACGATACGGAGCTTTTGGAGCCCGCAAATCATTCTATCACCAAGAACTACACTCCAACGGTCACCCCCACGTCACACACCCCCCCCCCCGCCCCCCCGGCCAAATGAAACTTATCTCTGCTTTTCCTAATAAATTAGACTAATCACTCCAGCCGGATTTAAAATTTCATATTCAATGTTCCGGGTCCATTCCTCATTAACAAGCTTCCAAAACTCGACCGCCTTTTCTCCGTTGGCTTCTCCATGTACTTTCCGGGGGCAAAGCAGTTTGGGTCGGCTCGGGCAGGGCTACCGGCCTGAGCCGATGAAAGATCAAATCATTGCGGCATTTTCTCTTTGATTGGTTGGAAAGTGCATGCTTTGGAGCTTTGTGAACTTATATTTAAAATGAGTTGATGATAGACTTGGCAACTAGTGATGTTTGGATGGATGTGAATTAATATTGCATGACGAGGATCATTATCTGAACAACGAGTTCTTTGAGAGATGTCTTGCAGAGATGGTACCTTTCCTCACCAAATTATCCTTTTAACTTTTCTTGAATATGATCACTAATTGGCAAAAGACAACTTGAGAAATTTTTGATTAATTATTGGGGTTTTGCTTTGTAGACTCAGCTGGTTTTTGTGGTCCTAGCCTGATTATTTTGGTATCTAGCAACCTACTAATTTAATACGGCTTGGCTTATATCATCATAAACTTACAGACACAAGGGCAGAGATAATGATGAATAGAAACACCATTTTGAATTTTGAAACAGTAGTTTGAATTCTCTCTACTTTACTTCAACACAAGGGGGATAAAGATGGCGTTTGTCCTTATATAATTGTAAGACATCCAATCATTCGACGTAAATCTATTTATCGGAGGGGTAATGAATTTTACGACGGATTAATCCAAGTTTCTCAATAAGTACTTTTTCCGGTGATGAAGTTCAGTTCAGGTAAAAAAGATGCACGTTCTCTCGTGAAAAACCTCATACCATGACAAACAACAGAATCAATAGAATTCAAAGCAATGCTACTAGGTGTCTTGTCAATATCCATCAACGACAGAACCCACTCAACTTGATGTCTAAAGCCATACACCAATGACTTTAGAAGTTATCGCGTGACAAATCTCAATGAATCATGCCGTTGTTCTCGACGGATTTTGATTGTGTTTAAAAATCTTATATGCATGTTATTATACACGGGTTGCGAGTGCCCATAAAAGATGCGGTTGGTGGGCTAATTAACCAGCTCTTTGCTGATTTTTATACGTGAAATGTGAAAGCAGACTCGATAACTCGCGACTCTCGTGGGAAGATATGTAACCAATGGTTTCCAAGGCTATACATGCGCTCAAGTATACGTTTACTGACAGATTCGTCCATCCAAGATCTCAACCGTTCCCAACCGTATATACATATCTCATCAGATGCCATTAACCTTAGGCCATGTTTTGCGGCTAGCCAATCAAAAGCCATTGGTTCGTTTTCATCACACGGTGAGCTATAAGTCTTACAATGCACAGACTGCATTGTGCTGTATTAAATTGTGAGCACATATCACTATATGCATTATAAAAGATAGGCTCTTACAGCTTGGCTTTTTCCTCCTCAAGCCGAGAAATGATCGCTTGTGCATCGTAGCTCCGCTCCTAGCCGAGCTGGTTACATCACGAACTCTATGTGTTATGCAAACATATTTTATAGTAAGACAACAAACTAATAATAGAGACGGGTATATGCTTTACAACACTATTCAATATATTCATCACTTCTTGGAGCTCGCCCCACTAATATATATACACTCTCATACACAAACCCACTTAAGCTGATAACTTCCCTTTCTAAAGCTATAGCGGCCATCTCTCTCAGGGCCCACAAGAAAAAAATCCTAACCACTCTCGCCATGGCAGGGTGCGAAACCACCGCGAAGAACAACCAGCACCAGCACCACGACAACAACAACAACGTCTCCGCCTCCGCTGCTGCTGCAACTGCGGTTGTTGCAGCAGCCCCACCTTCAAAACCATCGTTCAGGCGGTTCGTTGGCGTTAGGCAGAGGCCTTCCGGGAGATGGGTCGCGGAGATCAAGGACTCGTCACAGCGTGTCCGCTTGTGGCTCGGGACTTACGATACGCCCGAGGAAGCTGCGCGGGCCTACGATGAGGCTGCGAGGGCGCTGCGTGGTGAGAACGCTCGCACCAACTTCGCAGCAGCCCCACCGACGATGAACCCTAATAATTACCACCAACCGGACTCGTCATCATCACCCTCTTGCGGGTACACTTCACAAAGTGACTATGCTAGGCATGGCCTGAGCTTCTCGTCCCTCAAGGCCAAGCTGAGCAAGAATCTACAAAGCATCATTGCCAGGAGCTCAGAGAGCAAGTCGTCAAAAAGCCGGGTCAGTGACCACTTCACTTTTGCCAGCATATTCCACTTCAGGGGATACAACCAGTACCAAAACCCTGGCGACATCAAGAACATAGAGAAGGTGGTGCAGCCGAGCATCGTGGTGCCATCATCCCACGTGGCGGTCGATCTTGAGAGCCTCTCCTCATGGGACAACTCAAGCGTCTCAGACTGCAGCAGCATCGGGTTCTGGACCCCGGGACTCGATTCGGACGGTTCTGAAGTCGGGGAAGCGATCGGCATGGCGGGTGACCAAGGGTTCTCGGGCTGGATCGATAGCCCAGAATGGAACAATTACAGCGACCCGGGATTGATGAGCGGTGGAGAGCTTTCGAGAAGCAAGAGGTTTAAGGTTTCTTCTTCGGTGGTGGTCCCTCCAACTTTCAGTGAATCTCCATACGACAACAACAGTGAGAAGTGAAGGGTCATAGAGGATAAAAATATAAGAAAAGGGAGTTGGCACAAATCAAAACAGCCTCTTAGCTCTTTTAGAATGATGAAGTTATCAGTTTTACAACTCATGTACAGGAAGAGGAGGGGGAGAGAGAGAGAGAGAGAGAGGACTTAGAAGTTTATACGTTAAAGACAGCCGTGACATATATGCATACCAAGTTTCAACACTAGAACAGATCGGAAATGAGAGATCCAAAAAGAGAAATAAATATATGGAACATCAGAAGCTGCTGGTGATCGGTCTCTAGTCTTTTGTGGGAGAAAAAGATTTGGCCGTCTGTATCTACCGAGGAAAGATGTTTCCAGCTTTAGTTTACAGAGTCAAATATAATCATGCTGTAAGTCTTCTATATTGTCGTATAGTTCAAAAGCGCTCTAATTTAATTTTGAATTATACCTTGCCAGATGGACTATTATTAACTAAATTACTAGCAACTATTTAAAGCATGATATATAGCTAGGCCTAGGATATATAACTTTTCTCAAACTGACAATTTTGGTAAGTTCAAGTTGGGCTCCTGTAGAAAAAACGAAAGTGAGATTTAGCATGACCAAGGTTCTCGCGGTTACTAACAAGAGCTTCAATACATCACTAAAAATAAGTCTATCATTACCCCAATAGATGTGCTTTGAGAATTGCAAACGATACTAAATTTTTTTGTTGACATATATTTGTAAGTTGATTTAGTAAGAATATATCGCAAGCCAATAACTCATATGATTTGGCCACTTATTGAAACATTCAATTTAATCTTGCAGAGTAATCGCAAAGACTTGAGTTTGAATAAATTTTTAGCATCCCTAGCGCTGCTCTTATGCTTTCAATTTGAAATTTGGAATAGTTTCATGACTAAAAAATCTATTATCCTATAGAGATATATGATAAAATCCCGAAATGTCTTAATGAGTATGAAAGCATTAAAGAAATGCAGTCATTCTCCTATAAAAATGAACTGTATTTTCATTTTCCATCGTCGGTGGAAAAATGTGATAATATGACGTTAGCAGAATTCTATTTTTTTTTTCTTTTTCAAAATTATGGGTTTTTCTTCTTTGATAAACGTTAATAAATATCGAGAAAAGCTATTCATAGAAAAAATAGCTGGTAACTATTTTTTCAGGCGAATCACTAGTAACTTACCAAAGGTTTTATGAAGTTATGGACTTTTTAAAGTTTGCAAATTAGCAATTTCTGCACTAACTAATTAATTTTATTAACTTAACTTATGTTAATATTTCAAATTTTAGCTCTTATATGAATTACCAAACTAAATTAAAATGAATCACTAACTTTGTCATACTTTTTACCCGCTTCCTTGTATTGCCGACTCTCATTTGAGTTACTTATCAATTATTAATTTTTTTATCAAGGTTAAAGGAAGTTTATAAGTATAAAAAAATAAGCTAACTCGAAGAAGAGTTGGTGTCTGACCCAATAATAATAATAATAATAATAATAATAATAATAATAATAATAATAATAATAATAATAATAATAATAAGAGTTGGTAATGCAAAATTAGTTAGTAAGTTAATCGAAAAGAAATTGATAATATTGATTTCTAAAGATGTTGGTAAATTAAATGTCGGTAACCAAGACGGGTAAAAATGATAACTAAATATCAAATTCGGTAAATTGAAGAAAAATATAAGAATGATGGCAAGCAACTCATATTAGACGTGGTAACCCAAAAATCATTTATAACTTAATAAGAGAAAAGTTGATAAGTCACACAAATTAATAAAGGTTTGTAATTTCATATCTTCGTTATTAAATTTAAGCCACTGGTTAAATTGATAAATAAAAGTTGTTGAACAATAAAAGAAGTATTTTGGTCAAAGACAAGAGCAATTGATAACCTTAAAAAAAGAAACAAATAATCATCTACAGCTAACTCTAGAGCTGGTAGTGCAAAATTTAGTTGGTAAATTAATTGGAGTGAAGTTGATAAACGCTCTAATAGAGGTTCGTAATTTCTAAACTTTAAATTATTTAAAGTTAGCAAGTAGTACATTTAAGATAAAAATTAAATGTTGTTAAGCAACTCAAATGAGAGTCGATGACTGAAAACTAATTGGTAACTTAATTGGACAATAGTTGGTTAGTCCCATTGGTAGTTTTATTTAATTAGTAGTAAATTAAGTTGTTGGTAAGAAAGATAAATAAAAATTGGTAATAACAGGAAAATTTTCTTTTATCAGAGATAGGAGAATCTGGTAATTGAAAAAATAAACAAACAAGCACTGCTAACTAACTTAAATAAGCGTTGGTAACAAGCTAGTCCGTTATTTAATGAGAAAATAGTTGGTAGCCACTTTAATTGATTTGGGAAATTTCTATAAATAATTTGTAAATTTTGAAAAAAAAAAAAAAATTGGTATGGAAGGCAAATGTAAATGTAAAATAGAAAATTTGATAGATTAAAAGAAGAACAACTAAATATAGTAAGCAATTCAAATAAGAGTTGGTAACTCAAGACTCAAAAGGAACTCAGTCGGAGAAAAAATCATTCAAACAATTGTTTTAATTTTATATAATAGTGAATAAACTTAAAGATGTTGGTAAAACAGTAAACAAAAATTTGCAAAGGATAATAGAAGGCTATTCTTTACCAAAGATAAGAAAAAGTTCATGACTTAAAAAATAAAATAAACATCAGTAACTAACTCGAAGTCAATCACACAAAATTAGTGGATTACTTAATTAGATGAAAGTTGGTAATCATTTTGACTAGTTCAGTAACTAATTTCTACAAAGAGTTGGTAACTTTGACATATTAGTAAGTAAAGCAAATGAAAGTAGGTAAATCAATAGAGAATGGCTAGTAAATTTAAAAAGACAATAGAAGTTGTTAGGTGCCTAAATTAGATTTAGTAAAGCAAAACTAACTGGTAACCTAATGGGAGAAAAGCTAGTGAATCACGCAGAAAAATGTTGGTAAATTCATATAGGATTTGACAAATTTATGGCGTTACAAGAAAGATAAATAAAAATTGATAAACGATAATATAAGTTGATAATTTTTTTTTTTTTTAAAAAAATCCAAATACATGTTGACGAGTATTTGAAAATAAGAGTTAGCAGCCTAAATTAGTTGGTAATATATTTGAAGAAGATTGGCAAATCTCTTAAATAAAGATCATTAAACTTATATAAAAGTTGATAATTTAAGGCATTAATAAAAAGGATCAATGAAAGTTGGTAAAGGGTTTCTAATGCTATCAAAAAAGAATATTGGTAATTTCATGGAAGTGTCAAAAAAATTGCCAGGAAAATAAGTGACTACTTGCCTTTTTTCTATTTCTTTTTTTTTATCAAAATAACATCTAATGACTTCCTTAATCAATACAGAAAATAAAAGGAATAAGACAACAGAAAGTACAATTTATTGAGGGAATCCTCATTTCCAAATTGCTTCTTCTTGAATCTTCGGAAGATTCATGGCACTTATCAGTCACCATCAACGGTCGATTCGAAGCTAATCAACATCCAAAATAGGTTCAACTCCCACAATGATTATCTATATCATCACCATCATTTTCTGCACTAATCATACGGTGATCAAAAGAAGAGTTAGGGAAAGAAATAAAACAGCTGATGAGTGAATTTGTCTTCTTAGAAAAAAAATCTGCTATTATTTCATTTTCTGCCATTTTGCGAATGCATAAAACTAGGTCTTCACAAGTTATCAGATAGAGAATATTTATCAACAACGTTATGATACAATAGAATTTTTCATTTTCCACAGTTATTTGCCACCCGAAAATAAATTTTATATCACAGTGTTGGAAAGAAGTAATTTTAGTCGCTCCCAAAACAACACTTAGATAATGGGAAAAGTATTAAAAAAAAGTTATAAACTTATTATATTAATATCAATTCGATCTTAAACATTTCAATTTGACCAATTCAGTTCTAAATCTTTTTATATTTGTACTAATTTAGTCCATCTGGCTAATTTTGATCTATTGGCACTAACATGAATGTTAACCATCTAGGCAACATTAACGTGCTAATTTTTTAATGATTTTTTTTTGACTCACTAGAGCCTCGTCGGCCACTACATGGATCCAAGGAGGAAGAAGAGGGAAAAAGAAAAGGAAAAAGAAAAAATTCAAAAAAATTATTAAAAAATTGCAACGTCGGCATTGGTAGGACGAATGGCATCCACATCAATGTCGGCTCACCAAAATTGGCCAGAAGGAGTTGTTGGAGCTTCACAGGCCACTGTGGGGATCCAAGGAGGAAGAAGAGTGGAAAAAATGAAATTTTTAAAAAAGTATTTAAAAAATTGTTATATCGTCGTTAGTGCGAGCTAGCCGAAATTGCTTAGATGGCCTGAATCGGCACCAATCTAAAAAATTTAGGATTGAATAAGTGCAATTGAAATGTTTAAACTAAATCAATATTAATACAATAGGTTTATGACCTTTTTTTGTACTTTTTCCCTTAGATAATCTATTTCTCAAATTATAGGAAATTGAGTGTTAACTATCTAAAGCACTTCCTTTGAAAGAAAACAGATACATAGTACATAAAGTTGTAGTGATAGTTCGGATGGGTAGATTTGGATGTGTATGTCAATTTGGAAATATTTGTTCCGCACTTTATTAGATTTTAGAGTTAATAATTTAAAAAACCCCAAATCAGTACGCATGTGATAAATTTACTCCAAACTAATTTTTTTGACCAGAAAAAACCTCAAACTGATATATCCGTGCTAAATTTACCCCGATTGATTATAAAAAATCATAAACATGTACATTTATGATAAATTTACTCAAAACTAATTTATTCTACTGTAAAAAATCACAAACTAATACATTTGTGACAAATATACCATTTGTGAAATTAGATTAATATTATAAAAAATCGCAAAAATTATATAACTGTAAAAAATGAAAAATAAAATCTCAAATTGGTACACCAATCAACTATTACGTATCATTTGCTATAGTAATTTGATTGTAAAATTTAACGAAAACTAACATAGAGTAAATTTGTCATGAGTATACCGGTTTATGGTAAATTTATCAAATGTATATTAGTTTGGGATTTTTTGTAGTAAAAAAAAATTAATTTTTGATAAATTTATCAGAGGTATATCACTTTGGGATTTTTCAGGTTATAATCCTAGATTTTTCAAGTTTTTCCTCCTCTAGCCAGTCACCGAGCTCAATGATGCTAATGACCAACCAGAGACAACATCCGACAATCTCACTAGAGCCTCATTGAGAGCCAACGAGGCTTAACCTCGCAATGGCTAGATGAGGCTCCCCTAAGGTTGGTGAGGCCATTGGCTAGAGGAGGAGAAAGAAGATAAGAAAAAATGAAAAATGAAAATCTCATGAAATTATAAAAAAAATTAAAAGAAATTCTAAATTAAAAAAAAAAAAGTAAGAATCATACCTAATACATTATTGATCATTTTCTTTTTTGGAAAACATAAATTTTATATAATTACCAAATACGTTCTAATGCCAGAAATTTGTCCGGAAAATAGAATAAGAAAAAAATTATCCGCATGTAAAATTTATTCTCAAAAACGGAATGATTACCGAACATTCTCAAATATGTCAAAAACAGAAGAAAACGCACTCTTAATTATAATAAATCGAGAGCGGGAGCAGGGATGGCAATAGCACCATCGCCAAGCGAGCCGAGCGAAGGGCTTTTCAAAGCGTAACGTCCATGACGCAACTCGACGGCCCCGCTACGGCGTCGTTTTCCCGCTATCTTCGTCCCCCAGCTCCGGTTCCAACTCCAAAAGCGGCCTCTTCCTTCCGTACTCCGTTCTCGAGCTACGAAAGAAAAACACGCAGCAAGGCGCTCCGCGATCTAGGGGCCGTCGTCTCCGGATGCCTTAGGGTTTAGCCCCAACATCCTCCGCAGTCTCCACCTTCCCCTTCCCGCAGGTAACTCCCCCTCTCGCCCCTCTCCATGCTCGACGCCCGACGCATTTTCTCGGCGCCGCGCCGCGTGCCCGCGTGCTTGCGTGGCTCGTGTACGGTCGTGTCGAGGTTGAAGGGAATCGGAGATCTGGTTCGGTTTCCGGCCGGAATTCCGGTCGTTGCTCCTCCGGTGCCGGAACGCGGTGAATTCGCCCTTCTATTCGTTCCGTCGTTTTGTGCGTGTTGGGTGCGGTGTCTGATGCGTTCGATTGGGTGCTTTTGGTGGATCGCTGGAAAAGAGGGGATTTTTCTTCGCTAAGCTCGCCTCGTGCCTCGAGGTTTCGCGCATTAGGAGCTGGAAATTCGCTGACCGGTGTTTGAAAATTTGTTTCTTTCCGAGCGAAATGTTTTGGGTTTTTAGGAGTGTTGAAGACGCTGTGAAAATGCTGCGAGAACGGAGCCCTTTTTACGTCTGATGCTGGAAGGACATTGTGGAGATGGAATTGATTGTAGTTTGATTTGTCTTCTTTCGAACCATCTGTTGGGGCTCCAAGAATGGCAAAGTCTGCTGCTTTTCACTCTTCCAGAGTGTAATTCTAGTTTCACTTGCAATTGTGTAGGTTTGATATAAAAAATTAAACTAGATCTATGATGTGATTGCATTTTGTCTGTGTTACAATAACCCACGGGACATGTATTGCCGCCCAAGTCTTAGAATTGGAGTGGATTCGCCTTTTAGATGTTTGGGTGCGAATCCAACTGCATTGTTTGGGGTGTGTCGCTTCGTGTAGAATAGTGAATGTACTGTAAAATTGTCATGTTGAGGTAAATTGATTGAGATAGTTGTTGCATATTTCTAAGAGTACGAATGTTAAAAATAGCCAGCTAACTGCACTTTAATATTTATCTTAATAAACTTATTTACTTCATAGTTCTTAAATTCTGCTTTTCATCCACACTCACGTCTCTGATAACGGTTGTTATACATTTGTGAGCTTTTTGCAGATCATATTGCTTGAACTTGAAGAAAATGAGGCCCGTATTTTGCGGTAACCTAGATTATGATGCACGCCAATCTGATGTTGAGCGACTTTTTAGAAGATATGGCAGAGTTGAAAGAGTTGATATGAAATCTGGTAAATTTTCTGCTATTGCATGTTCAGAGTTAGTGTTGGCATCCATTGAAATGTTATTTTTTGTATCGACACTTATTCCTCATCTATTAGCAATAATTGTATCGCAAGCTTTTTGGCCTATTTAGCAGCTACGCAAGCAACCTCGAGCATGAAACTTAGCGAGAACTTCAAAATATGTCTTATATGGATAAGACCTGTCATGCTCATAGTATAAGACCAAACCAGAAGTTTATGTGCCTTTAAGCATATGAGGCACATATTGACAATTCATTCAGTTTTTATGTATCCTTTTCTCCCTATGCGAGCCTTTCTACTTGAACACTTGATCTGGAATTTTGGTTACATTATTTACGTTAGGTAAGTACAAGATGGGAGATCTAAGAGCTTAAATCTTGCTTTAGTAAGGAGAATCTTTACACCTCAAAATGATGTGTGAGGAACTTAATCAAACACTGAGAAGGTATTCTGGAAAGAATAGTTATAACAACTTGGTAACTTACTTTCTTGGATCTGGATGAGTAACTTTGTTCCCCAAGTTTTATTTTGCTTTTGAAGAATGCTTTTGTGTGGATACTCTTGTATTGACTGTTGAGTTAATGTCCTTTATTGGTCATTTGAGAGAGAGAGGGAGATTTTAGGTTCTGGACAGTTTGGTTGTGCTTCAGGTGTAATCACTGACTTAATATTTGAGGTGGTGTAGTTGTTGGGATGCCCACTAGCAAATAGACCTAACTAAGGACACTTCTTATTACCCTCAACTTTTGTCATTGTTCCTGATAGCTTTCCAATAATTAGTGAAAGCCTGGAAGTGGTTCATAAAGAGTCTTTGATCTTCTCTTTGGATACAATAGTTTTGCATGGGCTTGTTGCTTGTTTTTCTTTCGAAGAAAAGCAGTTGTTGAAAATGTAGCTCCATGCTCAACTATATCTTTGGCGCAGGATTACTTGGAATATCCATGTACTTCTTGGATGGATGTGCCGTCCTGCATTTCTTTTCTTCCCTGCGCTACGCTTCATCTTCTTGTGTTTTTAAGGAGACCCAACATAATTTGCAATGGCACCAATCATATGATTCCTTGAGACACTATTGCCCTTTCACTTTTCCTGGAATCCCTTCAGTCCTCAATTTTCAACATCTTTCTCTCTAGAGATCTCAACTATCTCACATCCAAAGACAGGTGTTGTGTTGCCTCTCCATAGATTTCTTTTGTTGCTACTTTCACCCTCTCTTTGGGTTCAAGTGATAAATATTGAGCGTGAAATTATGCTGATTTCAAGCTGTCTTCTGTCCTCTTCTTCTGCTTGATTTTTACTGCCAAAATATTTTTGCTCGGGATCCTCAACATTTTGAATTTATAGGATATGCCTTTGTCTACATGGAGGATGAGAGAGATGCAGATGATGCAGTTCGAAGGCTTGATAGAATAGAATTTGGCAGAAAGGGACGCCGACTTCGTGTTGAATGGAGTAAGGTAGGATTGGTGGTGATCATTGGTATTTGGACTCATGTGTTTGCATAGGATAATAGTATTTGTTATAGGGTTGAACCAAAGTAGACATGCTGGATGCACAGCTTGACATGCTTCTTTGACATGATTGGCCTGAAAAAGGAAAAGATGAAAAGACAAAGCATGAATCTAAAATTTACTTAAGGAAAGAAAACATTTTGAGGTTCAAGAATGAGAATCAAATTATGAGTTCTTTCATGACTTCAACCTTTCCCTTTAGAAAGATTGTAAATTTTCTCTGAGGCAAATACAAATTGATTTGGTTCAGGTGGTCTATGAGCTCACTTTTCTGACTGTTTAACAATTGTCTCCTAGGATGATAATGGTGGTAGAAGGGGTGGTGGTTCCAGAAGATCCGCAGCTAACATGAGACCATCGAAGACCTTGTTTGTCATTAATTTTGATCCAATACATACTAGGCCCAGGGATTTGGAGAGGCATTTTGATCCATATGGAAAGATAGCAAATATAAGGATCAGAAGGAATTTCGCATTTGTCCAATATGAGACACAGGAGGATGCTACAAGGGCCTTGGATGCGACAAATATGAGGTTTGATTGTCCTGAGAACTTCAAATTTATTCTTCTAATATAGGGTCCTTGAGACTGTTATGGTTAAAGTTTGTTTAGTAGGAGTTTTTGAGATAATCTACATCCCGTATTCTTCTGATAAAATTATTTTGAGGGGAATGGTTATCACTTATCACAAAGTAGTTCCAATGTCTGTTCATGAGATTACCTCAGTTTATCTCTGCAGTATGTGATGCCATAGCACCCCTATTATGCTTACTGCTGTCAGAAGGTGGTGCTTAGTTTTTCTTATTTGTTATTCTAAGTAGTGGGAATCCAAGATGTGCAACATGCTACGGTATTTGGAATATCAAGGGACATGACTGAGCTTTTAGGCTATTTATCTTATCGAAGCATAATGGGATACGACCCTTTTTATATTAATCAAGTAATCATCATTGTGAATGTAGCAAATTGATGGATCGAGTAATCACAGTGGAATATGCAATTAAGGATGATGATGAGAGAGGGAATGGTTACAGTCCTGATAGAAGGGATCGTGATGCGTCTCCTCGTGGAAGGGGACGTGGGAGATCACCAAGTCCATATCGTCGAGATAGGGGTAGCCCTGATTATGGGCGTGGTGCCATTTCAAATTCTAGAGATGACCCCCGGGGGAGTCCCACATACGACAGAGCTGAAAGCCCTGTAAATGAGAGATATCACAGGTTAGCTTGAATGCAGAGCCTGATTTAAGCATTTCTTTTCCTCTAACTTAATTTGGTTTTTTTTCTTTGACTTTTTGAATGTGCTTTGATGTTGTAGCCGTTCACCTCCACCTCGTGAAAGATCTCGTTCTTGAGAAAGCACAGCAAAGAAGTTATGGCAGGCGATGGTGAGGCTTAGGATATTTATTGTCTGGCGCAGGGTTACTTCTGGAGCTCTGTTAAGGACTTTTTATTTGTACCTTTTGGGTTCTCTTTTAGCTTTAATAGGCTTTGGATTCATAAGGTAGATGTTCGTTTAATCATGTCTGATGTACGGTGGAACTTTGAATGATTGCCAATGTTAACATGCAATATTTTTTTAACCTGAACACCTTGTAGTACTCTGCTGTGGTATGAATTTGCAAATTTTCCTGTTTCCCGCTGTAGAGATTCTGGATGTTTGAACTGCTCGTGTCTATATATACTTGGGTTGGTTAAGCACCCTGGCTTACATTACCCTGTACTAAATTGGTACTTGAGCTTATTAAGAAACGCTTTTGGTGGCGTTTTGGGTAGATTGGAAGTATGAGCTCGAGCCTTGCAGCTTTAACGAACTTATGAAACTCCTTTTCTTATGAGTCTAACTTTCTAGTGAGTGGTTAGGGCTCTATATTGCAGAATCATGATGAGTAGGTCAAACTGAGCCCGAGTGGAGCTTAACGCAACTTGGTGGTGGGTTTTTGAGTCAATACATGCTGTGCAGAATTAGGAACGGAGCCTTGTCTGTCCGGCTTGATATGTGGCCCTCAGTTAGGAGCTGGTGAAACCTCTCTTGGAAATCGGGAACGTTTGTGTCCTGATGCTTCTTAAGTTCATTTATTTCACATTCAGTTCACCGGAAAGAACTCGAACCCGACTGAGTTTCCGAGATGTTCTCTGAGTTCGAAGTCTCAAGATACGCCCGATTTTGACTTTTAAACCGCACGATCTGTTTATATAATTGTTATTGTTCGTAGGCAGTAGGCTCGGAATCTTGTTGACTGGGCGATATTTCATCGACCGAACTTGGTCATTTAGGAAAAGGTGAATCGAAGTCGAAGGTAAAGAAGAGAGAGAGACGTCAGGAGACCGATCCGCGCCCTTGCGGTCACGCATCCACGCCTTGGGATAGCTGACAAAAGTGACCACGGACGTCGTCATCCCCACGAGCCACGCTTCTCGGGGCTCTCGCCTCCGCATACCAAAAGGCTGCCTGCTCCCGTTCTCTTACGCTGCTCTCCTCTGCTTCGCTGAACATGCACAACTTTCTCTGTTTTATTTATTTATTTAACTATTTATCCCCTTCTCTTTTCTTTTGAATATCAAATCGTTTCAAAAGCATGTCGAGATTTGAATATTAAAATGCGCATGTTCAAGTGAGTGCATGGGAGCTGCCGAGCGCTTTGGCAAGAGTGCTTCGTGTCGTCCCTGTCCAGAAAGGCCAGCTCTCGAAACTGCGTCCGTACGAGTTCCCGAGCCGGCCTCTCTCTGTTTTTTTCCAACCTTCAGCTTCTTGAAAATTAGAAAAAAGAAATGAAAAGCCAAACTATATTCTCGAATTGACCCATTTTAGTTTTCCAACATTTGAACCGAGAACGAGTAATACTGAGGATAATGCTACTGTATGTATAAATTCATCATATATGAAGCCTCTTGCGGTCAAACCATTTTCTATGTTTGTTGCTCTGACATGCCAGCTTATTTTTTTCGAGTTTATCAATGTAATAAATGTCCTTACATGTTGCCTTCTTTTTATTTTCTGTACATGAGTATGTTCTCTCCATCGATGGACCAATTTGAATAGTCTCTATTTGAATATGGATGGAGAGTAACGAGGATATAAAGTCAACACGAATACCGATGGCTTTGTACTTAGCATTGGCGTCATCAGTGACTGCACAGTACTCTTATCGTTCGAGTCGAACATGAAACAATATCGAAAAGACGTACAAGGGAGAGGGATCTTGCGGACTGTACATCACGTTCGCATCGCAAAACTAGGTTCATTTGCTAGAAAAGTCAATTGATTCTCGATATGACTTTCTTTTTATGGAAAATTTTCATTTTGCTTTCTTTAGCTTACCATGCACTTAAGAAATTATTAAATCGAGAATCGGTTTCTTCCTTTCTTTCTATAATCTTTCAATGGTAGCTAGGGAGATTTTTATTACAAAACAAGGAAAGAATAGATTGAGAAATCAAAGATTCAAGTCAGTGTTTAGTGGTATGTGCTCACGTTGGCTAGGGGAAGGAGCAACTTAGGTCTTTGCATGATAACATTTCTACTTCTCCCAATTTGTTTTTTTTGTTAGGAATAAAAAAGAAGCGTAAACTCCGTTTGGTAACGTCGAGTTATTTTTTTTATTTAGGGAACAAAAAGTTAGCCCGGGAATAGTTTTGGAACAAAAACCGAAATAAAAAAGTTGCTTCGATTCCTAGGAACAAGTTTAAGAAATAAGTGAAATTTTTTTTTTATTCTTCTCTTGCACACGGCCCATTGACCGCCGTTGACCGCCACTCGCCGCCACACGCCGCCGCCGCCGCCGCCGCGCCGCCCATGAGCCGCCACCGCCCGCCGGCCGCCACCGCCGCGGGCCGATCACCGACCGCCGCCGCCGCCGCCGGCAGGCGCGCCGCCGCCGCCACCGACGATCGGCCAACAAAAATAAAAAACAAATAAATATAAAAAAGAAACTGTTTTTTACCAAACGCATTTCTATTCTTTTTCTATTTCTAGAGTAAAAATTTTGTGTAGTTACCAAACGGGTTTTTACCCGAAATTGTCCCCGAGAATAGAAATAAAAAGAAGCATTTCTAAAAAAAAACTACTCCCCCCAAAAGCGTTGCCATGCGCTACCTTAGCCACATGGTCCTCGTAAATGAAGTAGATTAATATAGACTACAATCATTTTGCTAACATGGTCATGAATGCATCCCCCTGACTCACTAATAATGTCAAAGCCTAAAAGAAAAAGTGCATCGATTCATGCATGCGCCCAATTATTATAACATTTTCATTATTTCCTTTAATTTAGCATAGCTAACTAGGCACCCCACTCGATAAAAAATAAGTGAGATCTTTACCACCAATAATTTAAGGTCTTACAATCTAATACAAAATCATGTATGGCATTGCTCCCGATAAATGGTTTGAGAATGTCAAGTCATTGGTTTAATGCTAATAATGTGATTAGATAGAGAAGTTACTACGTGCGTCCGCGTAATGCCTGGTTTTCAAACTTTTGAATGTACTTAAAAAATGCAGAAAAACAACCCCGAAGTAAAAAAGAAGAAACGGACTAACAGTGCACGATGTATTAATTGCGTCATTATTCTCTTTAACGGCCCCATGATTCTCGTATTCATAGGGAGGAACAATTTCAAGGAGAGCAGTGTGTCCAGCAACACGTGGCATCATCGCTGCGGTGAATGTTCAAAAATTCAAGCCAAGCACCACGGCTGCCTGGCCCCAATCTCAGCCGTCGGATCAAGCGCATTGACCAAGGACTGATTTCTATGTAAGGCTACACAACCCCCTAAGTCCCAGGTCCTTCCTGTAGGATGAGTTTCTTGCATTCTTAAATATGGAAAAGAAGAAGATACAAGAAGCCGTAAAGGAAACCGATCTCGGCAGACGAATCTGGGGGACAGAGACACCTGACACCACCCTCCTTCCTAACGAGAAAGAGAGAGAGAGAGAGATGAAAATGGGTTTGATTTTTGAATGAGTATCTTCATTGTTAAATCTCTATCTCCGTGTCCTAACCTTGTCTGCGATCCAGAAAGGAGGGGAAAAGAAAAGAGAGATTCAGCCACCATTTCTTCCTCTTCTTCTTCTTCTTCTAGTTCTTGTTCTTCTTCTTTTCTACCCATTTTCAAAAGAAAAGAAGGAAGGGAATTTGACCAGCAAGGGTCTACTCTTTCCACGACCTCCTAAAACAAAACAAGAGTAGGTGTGCCCGGTTCTGGCTCTAAAGCGCTCTCCCTGTCGTTTTCTCGAGCAACCACCACACAGTCCCGCTCTCTCTCTTCCCCTCCTTCCAGCTCAAAAAAACACGTCTTCTCTTGCTGATCTTGCAAGAGTTCAGCCTTCAGAAAGAGAGACAGAGAGAGAGGGAGAGAAGGGAGGTTTGAAGATGAAGCCACGCTGGGTTTCTTTGCTCGGGAAGAAAGAAGGCATTTTTTTGGTTCCCAAGCCTTAAAGGTTGGAGCTTGACGCAGCTAAGCGCTCGCTTACTTGAAAAAGTCATTCCTTTGTGGAAGTTTCGAGAAATGCTTTGCTTTCTTTTTCCTTTCTTCAGATACCTTGTGTTTGTTGAGCTTACCGTGTTAGCATTTGCCATGGCAGATTTCGTCCGCTCGATGCATCGTTCGGTGCTTTGGATTTCATATCAGAGAGTCCTCTCTCGGTGCTGAAGAAAGTGGAAGCAGTTTGAACCGAGGTATTATGGTCTTTCACGTCTGTTGCTCTGCATTTTCTAATGATGACTATTATTAGGATTTATTATTGTTATTTCTTCTTCTTTTTTTATGTGGGGTTGGTCTTCTTAAGCTAAATTTAAATACACTCCATACAACTGTCGATGGAGACTTCTACCTTCTCTTCAAAGCAAAGCCCCCCTCTCTCTCTCTCTCTTTCTCTCTCTGAGTAGCTAGCTGTATTTTATTGGGTTAGATTGGCAATTAAGCTAAAAATCAAAACTTTCTTGTGTTTGTGAGATATGATGAGTCCGAGATAAGAAAAATCTCTGTCCAAAATCTAGAAAAGAAAAATCAGATGCCCAGTTCCACCGTCTTTATGGTTGAAAAGCGAGGTTCCAATCTTCATTCTCACATTAGCATAATTACCCTTTAAAAGTTGCGGAATCACTTTTTTCCCACAGTGAATTAGGAGAGTCTTTTCCACGAATCAGCATGCTGCGATGTGTGAGGAATGGTCATTTTCCGCCTCCTTAATTGAACGGCAGCCCTTGGTTCTTGAAAAGTCGAAGCCTTTCGTTTTCACCAACAGTTATATGGCAAGCTTCATGTTGGTCTTGCTGATTTACTCGTCATTTGCATTGATAGCACTTGAAAAGTAAGTGAAAGGACTCGTGGGGCATCTTTAGGTACTTGTGTCTTATTGGTCGAGGCTTTTCTTTTTTTTTTTTCCCGTTCTTTTTTGCACTAAACATGCATTCTGTGATCACGCAAGATTCTCGAAGCAATTGATGTTAACTTATTTGCCGTGGCCTATTATATTTTAAATTCTCATTAATGTTGATGATTGCAACTGCTCCCCCACCTTTAAATTTTATATATGCAAATATCTTTTCTTTTAGCGTTTCTCTCATCTGGATTGATCTCTTAGAAGCTCTTGTCTGTTTCTCCCACTTGCAGTTGCTAAAAAAACTTCTGGTGATCGATTTTGGTCAATACCCAATTCACAAATCATGGTGGAGGATTCGACAAATGAAGTACCAGAAGATTTGCGGTCTACAGAAGATTGGCTAATTCATGTGCAGGAGCTTGTTCCGTTGGCACTGAGTAAGGCGAGGGAAGTGAAGGGGTTTCCTAGCAGGTGGAAGATGATAATTTCCAAGTTGGAGCAGATCCCATCATGTTTATCGGACCTCTCAAGCCATCCTTGCTTCACGAAGAATGCACTTTGCAAAGAACAGTTGCAGGCAGTTTCGGAAACACTAAGGGAATCGCTTGAATTGGCAGAATTGTGCTTGAAAGAGAAGTATGAAGGGAAACTGAGGATGCAGAGCGATCTGGACTCGTTAGCTGGAAAATTGGACTTGAATTTGAGGGATTGTGGGCTTTTAATCAAGACTGGCATGCTTGGTGAGGCTACAGTCCCATCATCCATGCCCAGTACTTCAACAGAATCTGAGGCTTTATCTTGTAGCAATATTCGGGAGTTGCTTGCTAGGCTTCAGATTGGACACTTGGAGGCAAAGCATAAAGCCCTGGACAATTTAGTAGAAATGCTGAGAGAGGATGAGAAAAATGTTTTGGCTACATTGGGAAGGAGCAACATTGCTGCCATAGTACAATTACTTACCGCAACATCTCCTCGCATTCGTGAAAAAACCGTCACGGTTATATGCGCCCTGGCTGAATCTGGCAGTTGTGAGAATTGGCTTGTTGCAGAAGGTGTATTGCCCCCTCTTATAAGACTTCTTGAGTCCGGCAGTGCGGTCGGGAAAGAGAAGGCGGCCATTTCGTTGCAGAGCCTGTCAATGTCTGCAGAAACAGCCCGGGCCATTGTTGGGCATGGCGGGGTACGCCCCCTGATTGAAATTTGTCGAGGTGGTGATTCTGTCTCCCAGTCTGCGGCTGCCAGTACTTTGAAGAGCATATCAGCTGTCCCTGATGTCCGGCAAACTCTGGCTGAGGAAGGCATTGTGAAGGTCATGATTGATCTTCTTGATCACGGAATTCTACTTGGATCCAAAGAATACGCAGCAGAGTGCTTGCAAAACCTGACTGTAAGCAATGAGAATTTAAGGAGGAACGTTGTATCAGAGGGTGGGGTTCGAAGCTTGTTGGCTTATCTTGATGGTCCATTGCCTCAGGAATCTGCAGTTGGGGCATTGAGGAACTTGGTGGGGTCCATCTCAGTCGAAACCCTAGTGTCTCTTGGTTTTCTTCCCCGCATGGCTCATGTGCTTAAGTCAGGGTCGCCAGGTGCGCAGCAAGCAGCTGCTGCGGCCATTTGCAGGGCGTGCAGCTCTGTTGAGATGAAAAAATTGGTGGGTGAAGCTGGGTGCATTCCCCTGCTTGTGAAATTGCTTGATGCGAAATCAAACAGCAGGAGGGAGGTTGCTGCACAAACGATCTCAAGCTTGATGACAGTTTCACACAACTGTAGAGAGGTCAAGAGAGATGAGAAAAGCGTGCCTGGTTTGGTCCAACTGCTTGATCCGAGTCCTCAGAACACTGCAAAAAAGTATGCTGTTTCCTGCTTAATGAGTCTTTCCTCCAGTAAGAAATGTAAGAAATTGATGATCTCCTATGGGGCGATTGGGTATTTGAAGAAGCTTAATGAAATGGATGTTCCGGGAGCCAAGAAACTGCTCGAGCGTTTGGAGAAAGGGAAGCTGAGGAGTCTGTTTAGTCGGAAATAGGAGAGAAACACATTAATCCCTCTGTACATTTTAGGTTCTTATTTACGATAAATGTTTCATTGTCTGTATGAAACGGGGGAGTTGATGGATTTGAACTGCAATGCGTAAGCCTGCTAATACATGGAATACCGTTACATAAAGCTAATATTTCTGCTTTTTTCAACTGTGTACATACGGCGGCTGCCTGTGATATTCTCAAGATATTTTCTTGATCTACTTCCCCTGTTCTGTAATTCTCCTCTTATCTTTCGTAGCGTGAATGTCTGAGACTACTTTGGACATGACAAAATTTTTCGGCCTTGTCTTGCAGAATATTCAGGAACATGTCGTGTAATGAACAGAAATTAAGGAGCTTATCCTTTCTATATTGCTTTATCCCTTCACCAAGTTTTGCCACTAGCCGACTAACCTGAACTTTTAGTTCAGCATAAGAGAGTTGGTCATTTTCTTTTCTGGGCTGCTAGAACTTAAAATTGGCCAATTCAGATGAGCGTTGAAGGCAACTAACGTGCTCGTGCCAACATGAGGAAAAGCTGAATTACACAGCTTTAGAGCAGCTGATCAAAGTGTAATGGTGACTCCACCCCCCATATTATTTGGCAATGAATGGTGACACTGGACAACTTAGACATGGTTATGGTTGATTAATCATTATACATTGAATATATGAAATGTGTTCCAATAGCAATCTAGGTAGAATTCTTCCGAATCATTAGGAGAAGTGTGTGGAACAGACAATTGATATCGTCCTACAGGTGGTATTTCAAATGTTGGGTGTGGAAGCTGATTGAGTTGCCTTTTTATCACCTCGCTGCAACACAGGAAAGGGGAAATGTCGTGAGCACCGCCCATCTTGCCGCTGGCTTCCGAAAAGTTGGACGGGGATCCGCATTTTAACATTTTGATGCAAGTGGGCCTTGATTTGGACTTCCTTCGTGCAGATTTACTTCGTGAGAGCCCAGAGTTTTGGACAGTGAAGAGCTGATTGTGGGCTTTTGTCCAACCTGATGGAATATGCCAAAATCTCTCAAAATCACCCAAAAAAAAACTCAAGAAACAAAACAGGGTTGAATCAGCAACGGATAGAAGAACTCAATCCATTTTAGTTATTTTCTGGTTCTTCTGATAAAAGAAAAATAAAAGAGAGGCAGATAATTGCAATAGTAGCAGTAAGCAAAACTTTTGAAAGGAATGAACGGAAGAAGATTGGCTAATTGATGGGTGTGGTGGTGTTTGTATTCTGGTGAACTGGTTTTTTGTTTGTTTGTCTTGGTTTCTGAGGACCAAAGAAGCCTTTATC
Source organism: Eucalyptus erythrocorys (assembly GCA_014182555.1). NCBI lineage: Eukaryota > Viridiplantae > Streptophyta > Magnoliopsida > Myrtales > Myrtaceae > Eucalyptus > Eucalyptus erythrocorys. The sequence continues at coordinate 17,363,759 of CM024602.1, forward strand.
ACAGCCTATCGCCAAAACAAGCATCGACAGCTTCAACTGCTGACACACACACACACACACACACACCCACACACACACACAACTCTCTCATTTCATTTCATATTCCTACTGGTTTTGAGAGACAGAGAAGCAAAGAGAAAAGCGCACCAGAATTTTGGTGCTTTTCAAGCCTAATCATCAATATCAGCTCTTGCTTTGGTACTCCTCTCTCTCTCTCTCTCTCTCTCTCTCTCTCTCTCTGTGCATTGTAGTGAAGAAGTACAAGCTAATTGCTAAGAAAAGAGAGAACGGCGAGAGAACCCAATTCATCGGTTAGGATTTTTAGGTATAAAAGACGACTCTTTTGTTATCAAGTTGTGGACTTTTCAGGATCGCTTGCCGCATTAATCTCTTGTTTGTTTTAGTCAGCCCAGCTGATACATGTCTTTAGGTTGGTGGTTTGTATTCTAATCATTCTCTTTTCATGGTATTATATTCATTGTAAAAGCAGGATATAACGTTGATTCTAAATCTTTGAATTCCTCGTGTATTGTGATAGTCCTCTTGGTTGCATGAGTCCGCTCAATTTCGTTGATTTTGCCTAATGTTCATACAGTTAAACAGCCCCTAAATCATTACAAAGTCCGCTTGATGGACAATCATCTGTTTGTTTAGATTTTGGTTAAGTGGATGAATGATTCTAAGCACAGAAAGATTGATGAAGCTTTGAAGAAACCGTGTCCTTATCTTTGAGAAGCATTTCCTCTCCGTTGTCTGCTAAATGGAAGTTTTGTTATTGCTTTTTATAGATGCCTTTTGAATAATATCAGTTCTTTTGCTTTTTCTTTTATCCAAGACATACATGACCTATCCGAACTGAACTTTTTCAAAAGGAAAAAGAAAAGGAATTTTGGTATGTTGACATGATTAACCACAGTACTTTTCTCTTACCGATAGATTGGTCTATAAGATGAGTTCCATTGATGTCGTGCGAGCGGAACTTGCTCTTGCTGTTCTCTATTTGAACAAGGCTGAGGCAAGGGACAAGATATGCAGGGCCATACAATATGGCTCAAGATTTTTGAGTAAAGGAGAGCCTAGTACAGCTCAAAATGTCGAGAAATCGACCAGCTTGGCAAGGAAGGTCTTTCGTCTTTTTAAGGTTGTAAACAGTTTCTCTGACAAACTTTCTAGTTTCTATTCGAATGCTCTAATTTGCCTGTTACTAACCTTTGCATAATATGTGTTGTTTCCCCTATTTGCAGTTCATCAACGATCTCCATGCCCTTATAAGTCCAGCTCCTCAAGGAACACCCCTTGCTCTTGTTTTGCTAGGAAAGGTAAGACTACTCCATCCTTGTCTCAAACCCGTCCCAAGTGTTTTTTAACTTCACGCTGTCTGATAAAATTGCTGCCTGGTTCCTCAGTCCAAAAATGCACTATTGTCAACTTTCTTGTTCCTTGATCAATTTGTCTGGCTCGGTCGAACTGGCATCTACAAGGTATGCATGTTATCTTCTCGCTATTGTGCATTTCATAGTCTTTCAAAAGTTCTATGAATTGAAAACAAAATGGTATATCTTGTTTGACATAGAACAAAGAACGTGCTGAGCTGATGGGCCGCGTATCACTCTTCTGCTGGATGGGTTCCTCAGTATGTGCTACATTGGTCGAGGTTGGTCTTTTCTCCAATCTAGTGATGACACTTCATCTTTTGGCTAATGCCTTAGCCTCTCAAGGACCATTCCAAAACTGAACCAAAGCATTGCTTTATTACTTGTTTTTTTGTCACGTGCATCAGCTTGGGGAGTTGGGAAGGCTTTCTGTATCAATGAAGAAGCTAGAGAATGACCTAAAGAAGGGTGAAAAGTATCATGTAGGTCATAATGCTCTCTCACTTTCTAATTTATTTGCCTTCTTGTTGCCGCCTCTGTCATGCCGGCTAAAGTACCATCCCTTCTTGACACCTTCTTTCTGTGCAGAATGAACAATACCGTGCTAAGGTTCGACAATCAAATGAGAGGTCTCTAGCCCTTATCAAGGCAGCCATGGATATAGTGGTTGCTGTTGGGCTGCTTCAGTTGGCCCCTAAGAAGGTCACTCCTCGTGTAACTGGAGCTTTTGGATTTGTCACCTCCTTAATCTCTTGTTATCAGGTAATTGTGAAGTCCATGCCATCTTCTCGATGATGTCTCAACTTCGTCTCTCTTGCCACATTGTCAAGTCTAATGGGGAGGCAATTAGTCGCATAGTGCTCGTTGAGTTTTGAGTATCTCATGCCATGTCTTTTGCATCTCTTAACAAACATATACTGCCAACTTTCTGATGATAAATCTGATTCTTTTGAGCAGTTGCTTCCATCGCCACCCAAGTCGAAGACATCGTGAAGAAAGGAGTCGGTAGATTTAAGAGGCTTTCATGTTGTAATCGTGATAACCACAGACGCATATCCATGTTGGTGGAAGCTTATCGGCAATATGCCAACTTGTGTGGTGATAATTAAATACCTGCAATTATTTATCACCTATATTACCCAGCAAATTCTGCCGTTCCTTTTGAAGTTGTGATCCGCTAGTCAATGACCATGGCAATCTTTTGGCTTGCTTCGTTCCAGAGACACTACATACAATACTAAAACCGCAGACCACCCATTTTTATCATGCATCAGCACATTACCCGATGTGTTATTAGCCAGAAAAATAGGAATAGAATGTTCGTGCTAGCAGCAAGGCATAAGGAATGCGAATATTCGTTACGACGTCATGCTGACTCCAGTGAATTGCTCTCATCTCATGAGTTCACTGCAGGTGATGCACGTTCTAGTTCTATTGTTGCTGAGAAATGCTTTCCTCTTGCTTAATGGACCGTAAATGTCAGGCATCTTAGCCACATGGTAATTAAGGTTGACATCAATTAACTCGGCACTGTATTGTTCACCAACTTATGCTATTATTACTACAAATCTCTATCGCGATCAAATTTTCAGGTGAACCACCTAAAGTTTGGCTAATGGATTATTAAGCCTAAACTTAGCTCGAATTCTCCCAAGTTCATACCAATTCACGATTTAGATTCAAATTCTTAACATGCAAATGATCTTCAATCAGGAGTTGTCACTAATATATTTTTTATGGTTGATTAGAAACTAACGGGAGATTTACTTTACTTCTGCAAATCAGAAATTTGTAAGTTTAGGAACTTGATTACGCTAGATTTCTCTAACGCCATTTCAGTATATTTCTCTTTTATTTTGAAAAATGTTTGGCAAGCAGCTTAAATTGATTTTAACTTACCTCCCTAACATGTGAAGTGATCATGCAGGTGCACAAACCATTAATTTAACATCTTAGAAAAAGCAGTGAATAAATTACAGGACTTACCTCATAACAACAAAAGCATCTACAATGTTAGATCAATATTCACATCGATAGTTTTAGATATGATTTTTTTGTCTTCACTCATTTATTGAGAATCGTGCTTTGTGCAATGCATGCTACTAATCTAATATGAAATGATATGACATTGCAATATGACCTAAACTATATGACATAAATAAAATATAAGTATGCAGTCTATCCTAAAGAATGAAATTGATTTATTTTAAGAAAAAAAATTGGTATTTTCCATGAAATTCAAAATTAGAGAAAATGCGAAAATTATCAATGCAGGTTAAGATATCATCCAATTTGTATTAGGAATTATGTTAAGCCAAATCATAATTTAAACTAGAACATCACCTTAACCAAATGATCCTAAAATGCAACCTATCTAGGAGAAATTATCTAAACCTATTAATTAAAAAAAAATTACACATGCAATCTTAATTCTAATTTTTCCTTTTTCTTTTTATGAAATTCGAAATTTAAATTACCAAATAATTAAATGTGCAATGCAAAAAAAAACTAACATCCTAAATGAATGCATTTTTTTGGATTATTATTTTTTGAAAAAATTCGAAATAAACTTCTATTCTAACTATGGAAGATAACTCTAAGACGAGGAATATTCTAAAACGAATCTAATCCTAATTCAAATATTTTTTTGGATTTTTTCCTTTTTACGAAAACAAAATCGACTCAAATGACACGACAACACAACCAATAAGATAAGATCGATATCCAAAAATTAACGAGTCATATCTCACGCATGGGATTAGATTGGTCGATTTTAAATAAGCTGTGAATCGAATCGCGAATCTCGAGCGTGAAATTGGATCGGTGATTTTCCAGGCGATTGCGAGTCAGATTTCGGACGCGAAAATCGGACTATCAATCCCAGGCTACTTCATGTCGGAAATTTCCATCATGTGCATCAACGAACAAACGGAATTTTCGGAAATCAAAATAGACAAAATTTTTACCTATTCCGAATATTGACTTCCAAATTTACGACTTGCAATTGGCGGATGGGCGGTGACCTACTCAGCAGTGGCGGTGCTAAGCCTAGTGGTTCAAGATTTGGGACAGCGGATCGAACGGTGGTGCTCGGTCATGGAAGGTCGGGGCTGGTGAGATGCTGCTGACTATGCCGTAGTTTAAAAATCAATTTTGCTCCAATTTGGTAAGCCTGCAAAGGGAAAGATAAGCGCGAGAGCGAGCGTTTCTCCAGTGTTGTTAGAAGAGCTTGAACGCGGGAAAAGAGCTGCAGGAAGCCACCAAGAATACTTTTATTTTGACCAAGCCCCCTTGACTGATTCCACGATCATCACTTGGGAGTCTACTGGACGTTCTGGAAAATCTTTCTTTCTTAGCTTTATTTCTCAATCCACCACGATCAGACTCAGTTTCTTAATGATGCTCGACGTCTCACATGAGCCAGATGTCAGTGAAATCGTCGATGAAAGGCTGCACTTGTTGTGACGGGTCGCCACGGATGTTTGAAAACCAGAGGAAAGAGGAGTTGTTAATAGGCGACCCACAAGTGATCGTCGTCGAAAATTCGGTAACGGTGCAAGGAGGCAACAGCTCGTCGTCGGTTCATGGCAGCAACCACGCGTCGCGGAGTTAGACCCGACGGCAGCAACGTCTTCTCGTGGATTGACGCTAACTCAGCTAGGTGGAGCGGTTCAGGCGCTCGTTGGAGTACGTGGTCGCAGCTGACCTCCTTGCTGGTCGCTTCGCCAAGAGACGTGTCTCTCTGTACTGGTTATGTCTCGACCTCCGAGAGGTGCCGGTCAGATCATGGGATGACCATACGATCACCCATGATCACGAGGAATAGTAATAGGGTGGAGAGACGGAAAGTAAAAGGCAGAAGCCCCTATGTGGTTATGGGAGGAGAGAAATATTAAAAAAGATTCTGAATTGAGGCCGTGGTTCTCTCTCGGCCTCTCACTTTCCAATGGCTGCCCTCGCGAAACCTCACCAGCAGATTGCCAATTTTTCCCTTGGAGTTGATTTTTTCAGCTCCCTCGATGTGGCTGTTTGTATCCATCGTGTGACCCCAAAAACCTATGCGAACAAGTTATAGGATTAGGGTTTTAATTTTTTCAAATCCACTTCCACAAAGATTTTCTTTTCCGCATGCAATATTACTTTTTATTTCCCACATCTCTTCTTGCAAAAAATGAATATTCTCCACATATTATCAAAGATTTAGAATTGCAATAGGATTCTTCTCAAATTTAAAATCTCCCAAAAATGAATTTGTATTATCTTATCGAGGATACAAACTTGAACCAATTTGCTCTCTTCGTAGACTTAGTCCAATTTGTCAATTTAAAGCTCAAAACCATTAAATCAAACTCATCCGTCGTCGATCCAATGCAAATAAAACAATACTGAGTAACTTAATTCAAATTTTTTGCTTAGAGTTAAAAATTAATTCAAATTTTTTGCTTAGAGTTAAAAATTAATCATTAATTTTTTAATATGATAAATAACTGAATAGGTTGCCAAAATTTAAGTATCTACAATCTCATTTTTGGTCTTTCAACCAACCAGAAACGAATGAGGAATCCACCTCAATTTTGAAGAGGATGCCTCAGGAGGTCTACCACCTCTTTGCCATAAGATTTTGGAATGTACATTTGAATTATTAACTCAACAAGTATCAAAATGACCCAAATTAAACAAAAGCCCACTTGGACAAATTCCAAATGAAAAAAGAGCATAAGAGAAGGGGTCAATGTTAAAGAGAAATGATGAACGAGATGAAATCCAGTTGTACGACCGAATATACATATGAAGAGAAGGGGTCAATGTTAAATAACTCCCTTTCGTCAAGAGAGGTCCATGACCAAAAAAAGACCTCCACTGGGATCTCCCTTCTTTAAGGGGGGAAAAGTTACATAAACGAGAAGACGTAGAACTGACTCATCGCCGAAGTCATACAAGCTCCTCTTCTGAATCATCTGGCTCTTCATCCCATATATCCTCAACATCTCTCACGTTACCACGAAGCATATTGAGTATGTACTCCAAGTTTCTCACACGTCTCTGCAATTCCAAGCTGGAACTTTGACGAGGACTGCTTTCGGATAAGCTTTGTTTTTTGTAACTAAGAACCTTCAGAACAAACTTTCCGGATGGTTCGATTATTTCGACGCCAAATGTAGGTGTTAAAGGCCGCCCCGAAACTCGAACATGAGAGACACTGCAAGATGCAATGTTAAAAGTATCAAATTGCGCCCCAAAACCTGTCACATCTTACTTCTCCTGGACCATCAGCATTTTAAATCCTAGCTATAGGAACTTTTACCAAACTGGTCATACCACACAAAAGCTTTCCACCATAACCCATAAATACCTCAAATTTGATCAACTCATAAAATAAGTTCATGATACTAGCACAAGGAAAAAGAAGGCGAAAATATGAAGTCAGATGATAACAAGTATCGAGCAAAGATCTTATTTAAAGCTCCTGAAAATAAAAAAACAGTACATAAGCACTATTGTATACAATTAGTTCACTCTGTTTAAACACTAAGTTACTTATTGCCTTCCTTTATTAGCTTTAAAAATCATGGGGAAATTTGACATGATTGCAAATGACCTTAAAAGTCCAAATGTACAAATTTCTGAAGAATTCAAGATGTTCAATGTTAAAGAAAAGTCAAACTGCATTAAAATGTGAAAAAACAAAAGTAAAAGTGGCACCAAATTGGCACTTGAAATGCAAGATCTCTGTTGCCATTTCTTCAAGTTCATAAGGAGAGGAGGAAAAAAGAAATGGACCATCCACATGATTATATAATGCAAAAATGACCATTGAAGAGCTCTTTTGTAATTTATAGTTCTCATACAAGGCAAACAACCACTTCCATCTTTCCATATGTAGGTAAAAATATTGTCAATGAACTATTCATGCGCATGGATTATATGACAGACTATGCATAATTTTAGAAGTCGAAAGTCTAAGAAGGATATTCTAAAATTGCTTGTGAAAGAACAATGGAAGCTAAGACAGACAGAATAGATAGTTGCAGAAAAGAGTTTAAGCACCAAAGTAATCTGTCACAAGGATAAAAGTGTGCAGACCAACCAAATATAAAACAAGCCATCCATTTCCTGCCTCTGCACCCTGCCAAGCAGCTCAACAAGAAGGAATCCGCCTATACAAAGAACAGGCTCGGGAAGCCTGAATTCCTGCAAACGGTTCTCCTATGAAAGACAGAAATTACATGATCAGCCAAAAAAAAAAATCCTCCGAAAGAGAAAATTTTCCATGAATCATGTCACATTCAAGCCCTTAATTATCCGAGAGTGACAACCACTCCACACTCTTAACTCCAAGGACATTCCGTCAACTAATACTCTGACCATCATGTCATGGCAATCATTAATTTGCGGGCAATGCTAACGACAACTCATAGTAGGTCTCTCAAAACTTGCCGGGCTGCTATTTCTCTTCCCTTACAAAGAAAGAACTTATTGTAAGGACAAAAAATTCTGCTACTCAACAAAGCAAGACAGAAAGGTAAAAAAGAGAAATTGGTATCTTCGGAAAATGATGACAATCTTAAGGTGAGGAACACAGTTAAAACACATGACTTAAGTACACAAAAACGGAATCAACAACTTTATGGTCCTGTATTGTTCTTTCCCCATATAAGGAAGCAAGTGGAGAATTAAGGGTGTTCCTAAAACGTAATGAAACCAGAAAGAAAGTGTACTGCATATTATACACAAAAAGAGAATTAACAACTTTATCCAAGTCCACGTTCTTCCAAGGGGCAGTAGAGACTAGTAGATGAAACAACTAACACCATGTAGCAGGAACAAAGAGCCACACTTGCCTGAGCCATGGGAAACTCTGGGGAAGTGTAAGTCCATACAAAATGATCATTTGGAGAAATATGACATGATTGATCGACCGAATCGAGATCGAATGAAGCTTTCGAATAACCCATCCGAAATCGCACAGATTTGGCCGAATATATAGGTGATTCTGGCTGGAAAAAAGCTGCCCACGACAATAATTTAATTTATTTAAATACAATTAAACACAAATCGACAAGAGAAGCACAAAAGAAATCAGGAAAAACCTTTAAAAGGTTGGATGTCGATCTCGGTAATAACACACAAATCACCGACCAGTTTGTAGATCAAAGTCTCAGGCACAGCAGGATTCTTTTGCCCTTTGCTGGACCAGTATGAGGCAATCCTTCCAACCCTATCTCTCACTTCCCGAGTATTATTAATACCCTCCTCTGGGAAATTGTCAGTGCTGGAAGCACTTATTGCATCTGAAATACACTCCCTGTCAACAATTGATCTAGAACAATGAGACAGAAAACCATAGACCCTATGCTCCCTTTCCAGAACATCCCATTCTTTAGTTTTGCTAGAACCAGTTTCACCATCACTTTTGAAGGAGCAGCTTTCAGTGACATGATCAACTCCAGATAACTGAGGAAACATTCTGAGGCATAGTTGCTTGGAAAGACCATTGGAGACCACTGCACAAAGCCAAAAACCAAAATCATTCAATTGACAATATGATCGAGATCCGTGATCTGATTTAACATCCAAAAATGAAGGCAAAGATCCAGCATAATTGTTACTTTAACACAACAAAATGTGATGAATTGATTAATGACAAGTTAATTCATGAACAGTTGCTTCATAGAAAAAGATGCTGATAATCTACCAGGTCTTTCCAATTATTAATTAAAAATATGGAATATAATCATGGCACTACATATCTAGAAAGATTAGACAAACAGAGCAATATCTATCTTAAAACTCAGTTCCAAGCTCTCTGTCAAATTAATTGTATTATTTCCTGAACACCCATGCCAAAAACAAAATCCGCCTCTTATAAATGAACCGCTTTGCATTACAAACATCACTACCATATGCTCCAAATTTGCCAGAGCACATCCTGTTTCATGCAAATTCACAATGCACTACAGCAGCACAAAGTAATAAAAGCCATCTATGGTAAAGCAACTCTCCTTAAAATGTAATTCAATTGAATGTCCACACTTCATCAACCAAGCACAGTGGATAGAAAACCCATTTCCAATGAGTTGGCATAGTAATTTACTATCGGAATGAACTTGCCGATCCATGTAACTTCATCAGCTAGGTACTATTGCTATAGCGGGTACAATCCAATCACACCAAAATGAACTACTATAGCATCCTCTTCCATACATAAAAGAGAGACAATAATGTACATATAATCCCATCAACAAGAGCTAACACATTCTTCCATGCATGAAAGATAACTAAATAGATGGAGAGAATTAGACATAATAACATCAAAAGAAACTAGCTTTATTCTCGATTTTCATCAGCATACCAAATTCGTGCCAATGTCGCGAAACACAGCTAGCTCGAGCGAGATCACAAGGGTCGCCCAAAGTCATGAGTATGTTAAGCGACATGTCCCGATCAAGTCTTGGCAAAAAATCCTCAGAAGGATCCATTTCTGCCGGCATAAGCAAGCTCCAGATAGATGTCTTCTCGAACCTCAAAACCTACCTAAGCACCATAATCAACCACAATCAAATCAACCTTAGAATTTTTATTTTTTTATTTTTAAAAGGACATTTAGATCACCGAATGCATCAAGGCACAACATTTATAGTTACTTTTAGGATTCAACATAGTACAGTAAAACGAAAAATTTTAGAGTTCACACTTCTGTACGTGAAAGAAAATCAAGAAAATTGGAGTCGAAACCGATCAAAAAATCCCACCCGTAAATTCGTAATTTTCTTACACCACAAACACTAGGCCGGGCTCCCTTTCTCGTTCCCGAATTCCCGATCATTCACAAAATGCCCTCATGCACAGATGCGCGAGAATCTAATTCACTCCGCGGAGGGGAAACTCTCGAACGAGGGAATCGCATTAAAGAAACGACCAAAAATTCATCCTTTTTTTCTCTCCCAATTTCCACAACACGCAATATCCCACAAAACCAAAAAACCGAAAGACGAGGATCGACCCCAACCGACAATGAAGAGCCCAATCAAGCAACGAGCGAGAGAGAGAGAGAGAGAGAGAGAGAGAGAGAGAGAGAGAACGGCAATTCGAAGACGGGGCAAAACCACCACCGATTCGGAGCCCGCGGAGGGACGAATGACCATCGGAATTCAGCGAAACGAAGCACCGACTGAACAAAGCAAAAGAGTGCAGAAACCGACGCGGACGGACAGAGAAAAAGAGGGGGCGCCGGATTTCCCACCTTCCGTCGCCGATACGCCGGACCCTCTTCGAGATCGCCCTCCGAAACCCTAGATTGCGAACAAGAGGAAACGGTTCGATGCCGATGGAGAGAGCGTGGTCGTAGCGTTTGGTTTTGATGATTATCAGCGAGCGAAATAAGAAAAAAGGGAAGAGAGAGAGTGATGCGAGAAAACTCCTTAAACGCGAGCGAGGCCAAATTTGTAAATAGCGATGACTTTTTTGAAACCTGCTTTTTATTTCTTTAATAATTGCCTTTTTGGTATGGAAATTTCGGGTCTCGTCTGCTTGCGTGTAATTTAAGAAAAACATTAAAATTACGATAACGTTGCTGATCACTCATTCCAGAGATATTAAAGATTCCATTTGTTTGTTGGGGAATGAATTTTTTCGAAAATATTTTTCTTAAAAACTATCATTTGTAGTGTTTAAAGATATTGAGATTCCATTTATTTTCATTACTAACAATAATTTACATTTAAATATTTTATTGATGAAAATATTTTTTATTCATTTATTATTTTGTAAACGATACGAGTAATATTTTTAGGAAAATATATTTTGCGAAATAAATGCACCTCCAAAAAAGATTATTATGGTCCATTCCCAAAGAAAATCGATTGGTTGTGTTGCTTATTCCCTACGTGAAGACCGACATAAACACGCGACACACGACATGACACGACATAATACGTCGACATATCATTTCTCAAAACTTAGTGAGAGGCGGAAAGAAGCAAAAAATAAAAAATAAAAAAAATCACTACTTTAAGTCTGCGGGGGTGACGGAGCAAAGTTAGGGCGTTTTATCATCACTCACGGGAATGTCAACTTATAATGAGAAATTCGAGAGTAAGAATTTTCTTCTTTCCCCTTTATTTTAATTATTTTAATTATTTTTTAATATATTCATACTTTGACTCCTCAAGTATTGAAAATTTTTAAAATTGACCCCGTACGTGTCGGAATTTCAGACTCGCATGTCGGAGTGTGTAGGGAATAGTTGACCGCGTGTCGAATTTCCCAACATTCGTTGACCGCATGTCGGAGTGTGTCTAACACGTATCAAAGTATCAAACATAATATGAAAGCTTACGGAGAATGTTGGCGCTTTTTAACTTATTCCACTCCGAATAAAATATATTTCCAATTTATGTTAATGACGTTTGTAATAGATGAAAACCTATCCATTAGGTATTGTGGGCTATCCCTTGCGAAAAACGAATTTATATATTAATCCTTGTTGCAAAAAATACTAATTGCTTTTATAATGGATGAGATGAGATGATATTAGCTCCTAATCTGATTTGATAATTCATGTGGTGGTCACCCATAATCTTTTCCCTTACAATATACTATGATTCGATTCATGAAATTCATTCGATACCTTACCTTGCTTTTTTGGATTCATAAAACTCATTCGATACCTTACCTTTCTTTTTATGTTTTTTGCGCATTTATTTTTTATACTACTTTTTAAATTCCCAATCGGATAAGTTTCCACTTTCATATTCATTCGATACCTCACCTTTCTTCTATATTTTTACGTATTTACTTTCGACATTATTTTTTAAATTCCCGATTCAATAAGCTTCCACTTTCATGAAATTTCATAATTTTAGTAGAAAAGATCCTTGGCGTTCACTAATATAAAAGGTGCTTTGAAGCTTGCTCAATTTTGGCCCAAACAATACGGGCACTTCTCTGCTACCTCAAATGTGTCGTTACAAAACGTCATTTAATCGATTTACGACGTCATCACCGAGTGTAAAGCAATCCCGAAATAAGTGAGTGTCCGGTCGACTAACACGTAACGTTAGAAATTGTGAGGATGCACAAATGCCGATGGTCTCAAAAGTGAAAGATCTAACCATGATTCTTCAGAGAAGGAGAATAAACAAGAGGCAACCATGCCAAAACACTCTCCATATAACCAATTTCATAGTAAAATGTCGAAAGGAAAAAGAAGGAATTACATGGTACCGCACAGAAATTGGATCATTAGGAAAGAGAGGAGCAAGATCAAAACACTTATGTACATGGACACAGTAAGCTTCATCATCCAATCAACACTAAGCTCTACGGTTTCGCCCGAACTATGTACTATCGCACGCTGCACAGAAATTGGATTATTAGGACAGAGAGGAGCATTATCAAAACACTTATGTACATGGACACGGGAAGCTTCTTCATCCAATCAAAACTAAGCTGTACGGTTTCGCCCGAACTATGTACTATTGCACGATTCCCCACCTCACTACAATACTCGCACTATGACAATGAATTAATCAATTTACCTACGCTACTGGGACATATGAAGACGCAGTCCACGCAGAGACCGCCTTTGGTGTGAGTGCAGTCGATCTGGGTCATCGAAAAGTTGATCTTCGTCGATGTGTCGGACTTCCCGACGACGAAGTCTCCCATGTGGTAATGGATCCAGTTCCCCGGATTGTCCACATGGCAGTGGGACGCGACGCGCTGTCCGTCAGAAGTTGTGAGCTGGAAGTGGACGGGTTTTATGTCCCAGCCGTGGACGTGCTCGGGATTGCATACACGGCGGCCCAGTCTCTTAGTCGGCTTACCGAGCTGGACCCTGAAGAAGACGCTGTACGTCCCTGTAGGAAATGGAAATTCCAACTCGCCATCTACTTCAAACCACCAGATTTGCTGAAGATACGCAACCGTATGGAATCTGGCATGTAACAAGCCGGGAAAGAAAATCAAGTCTTACCATTTTTATAAGATTGGATCATTAAATGACACGAAGTAGAGGAAACATTTACCAAAGCAAATCTTCGAGCACTAGCTTACTCACCGATCACCACCAATTATGAATTTTCGGTGAATGCATGAATTACTTCAAATTTTAAGATAGCCCTTTGCCATTTATCCACCGAAGATACTATTCTAATAATGAGCATTCGATAAAACTTAACGAAAAAGAAATTCTTGGTGCATTAGTTGCATATGAACAGTTTCATTGCACTCTTCTTGCTTAATACAGGATATCATGCCGGCAAGTAGCTACATGTCAATTGGCGGATTATTGTAACAAATTCAAGAAACAAGCAAATGCACTCCTCATATGTCACCAAATCTTTTCAGAAACGTCACTCTCCGAGGAATGTCCACTACTAAAGTACTAAGTTCCTATATGATCCAAAGTTCATCATCTACGGTGCAATCATCTCACAGAAGTCAATGTACTGAACTGAACTTAGAGAGATTATTCGAAGCTTCGAAACAGAGCATGCCAATATGCAGTACTCCAATCTTCCAGTAACTCCCAAAGCACCACAAGAACATATGTTGCCACGAATGTTATCTAACCCATACAACACGTTGAGCATTTCCGATATCCAATACTGGCATCAAAATGAAACTCGTTTTACCCGATGATGAAAAATCCATCGAGATAGGAACGAATTTGGTTCATCCAGGAGCAGAATGAGGGGAGAAGGTTTACCTAGATTCCTCGGTCGAAATGTGATTCCAGTATCTTCGATCGTCTATTCCGGTGATCATCAAGGCCTTGAATGAAATCGACAGACAAACTCCGCCCGTCCTCTTATCCAGCCAAACTTCCTGCATCCCACACCCCCAAAATCCGCCAACGATCAGTGAAACCATAAATAAATCATTAAATGAACTTTCCATTTCTTTTTTTTGGGTAAACTTTCCATTTCTTTCTGATCCAGAAAAACCAAATTCACCCCACTTCTCAACTTATCCAAAGGAGAGAAAAAGGCAAGACTTTTCCTATGATCCCGCAATCGAAATCGCTAAGTTCCGACCCAAAAAAAGAAAAAAGAAAAAGAAAACAAAGAAATCCCTAACTCCTCATCGATCTTCAAAACGGGAAAGAGATTGAAAAGCTTTCGCACCTTGGTACCGCCATCGAATGAATTAGGCCTGGAGAGCCGAGCGTAGATCTCCTTCTTGCCCAAATTCAGCACCTTGGGCTCGTCCAGCACTTTCTCCACGATCGTCCCGTAATTCTCCGGCAACTTCGCCTCCCAGATGAAATCGGCGGAGGAGGCGCCGCGGAAGGCCCGGTTCAATCGGGCCAGGCTACAGATTTGGGGCGGATCCAGGTGCATCAGCACCGCCGCCACGCAGCTCTCCGGGATGTCGCCCAGCCTCGGCCTCGCGAGGGCGCCGTCCCCCTCCGCGTCCGAGTCCGACGAAAACCCCGAGAAGCTCGAACCCATAAAAGCAGCAAAAAAAAAAAAAAAAAAAAAAAAAACCCTAGAAATCGCGAGCTGGAAGGAAGACCAAATGGAGTCGAGACGGAGGCAGAGAGGGGACTGGACGGGATTTTCAGTGCCTGAACTTGAATCGGAATTTGTAGATTTTGAGGGAGAGCGAGAGCTCGACGGTCAAGCTCGAGAGATCCATTCCTCGTTTCCAGTTGATCGGGGGATTTTTGGGAAGGGGGATGATGAATCGTCGAATGAGGAACTTCGGGTGGGGGTTTTGGCTTTCGTCCTGGAGCTGAACAGGACCTGATGTTGACTAGGGTGCTGGAGAGAGAGAGATGCTGGAAATAGCAACTCGTAGGAGAGAGAACCGGACCGGCCGTTGCTCGTGTCGGGATTTTACAGGAAGAGGAAGAGAGAGAGAGAGAGAGAGAGAGAGAAGGGGGGGTGGGGATTGGTTGGTGATTTTTAATACATTTGGGAAAAATTGCAGCTATGGGCAGGTGAGATTCATGATGTTTATGCATTATCCACTGAATCTTACCGCCCGACTAATCATCGCTTAAACCGTCTTATTCACATATATGGAGGTTTAAAATATACTGAATCGGATGTGCAAAAGCAAACTTGTTCAATGAATTGAGTAACAGAGAAGCTCATTCATGTAAATTAAATGATTGTTCTTGTCTCCATAGTTAAGTTAACATAATTATCTAAAATGGGTAGCTAATTTATTAATAAGTACCCTTTTTTGTTTAATCATGGTATTTACACCTACTTCTATTTTTTTCATACGATGAAAATATGAATTACGATGAGTTTTCTTTTCTTCCTTTTTTTCCCTCATTCGAGCCTAGTATACTCAGATCAGGTTTATCTTCTATTTTCTTTTGTTAAATATACATTTTGGTGCTATATAATCAAATTAAAAGAAAGTACACGTATAATCAACAAAAAGTATATTAGATGCTTTAACAGAAAAATAGAAAGTATATTAGTGCTAAAAGTACATTAGAGACATAGAGGGGGGTAACGTGTACACGTGCACGAATACCGGCCGCCGCTTTCTAGAGAGAGAAAGTTCCCACTGACAACAGTTTGTATTCGTAGGTTCTTGTTCTTATCCGAATTAATCAGCAACCATTAAATTAACGAAAAATCGGATTAAGGCTAGGGAAGCGCTGAATCATCCGTCGCCTCCACGCCCAGGCGCCCAGCCGGAGCGTGTCTCGCACGCTCCTCCCTTCTTCGCCTATTCACGGGATCGAAAAACCACTTGCTATCGCCACTCCATCAAAAGAGCGCGTGCACTGACAAGCCGCGGGGTTTGACAATGGCTTGCAAGTAGATTTGGACAAGTGTAAGGATAACGTAGCAAGTTGACAGCCCCAATTTTGGTGAAAATATTAAAAAAAATGAGGATAAGGGATTTTTAATTATATTATCTATAGATTTAGAATAATCATCTGACCAGGCTTAACTTAGTAATATTCGATGAGATTGATTTTTTTCGAAATGATAGAGATACATCTTTTATATTTGAGTACCGACAAACATCCAATCTTGATTGAAAAAATATCGACATGGGAAATTACTTGAATATTTTCACCTAATACTATGCTTGTAGTTACATTTGATATGTTTATTCATATTTAGCTTCCAATAAATTGTCGATGACAACATCACGCTATTTTAATGATACGTTTGTTTAAAGAAAAATTGTCGATGGGAAATTATTTATTGATTTTTTAGTATTTAGATATCGATAGTAAATTAATTGACGTGCAAAAAATAGTTTTCATGAATTGAGAATAACAAATTTAGATTAGGGGAAAACTGCTTCTTCTTTTGTTAAGAAGACAATCACTTTCTTTACATCATCAAACAAATGAAAACCAATTATTTTGCTTTAATATTCTTAGTAAAACAAACACATCATTAGGGTTCATTCATTCTTCGACATACCCTTAAATAAAAAGATCTTATTCATTATTCATGTATGGAGAGATCAGATCTTTAATTGATCTTTCTTTAGATTTTTCTCGCTTGCAAGACCAATCTTGACCGGACATTAGCCTACATTGTTGTCTTTAGTGTGAGAGTCTGATGCTTTGCTTCCGACTTAAATAATTCACTCTCATGAATCACAATCTATCTATCATCATTTCTCAATCTTTTTCGACGAAGGTGTGACCCTTTCTCATTTGGTATGAGAATAATCGCCCTTTACAAATTAAACTAATAAAAAGCGACGGATAAAGTGTGCTGTATTCATAATAAATCCCATTACAGAACGAAAGCTCGGTTTCTTTTCCACAAAACTAGTGCAAGCAATCATCAACCATCGTCCATCTTGTGCATATTAAATTTTAGCTGGAGCTATCGCAGACCAACAAAGATCGACAATCATCAAGCATCCATGTTTCTCCAACGTGGATCCGAGTCAGCAAGCATGTTTGGGATCACATGCGACAGGCGTAGGAGTCGCAAGCACCCTCGTCCCCCGTCAGCACTTTCATCCACTTCTCCATCATCATTATAGTTAGAAACATCGTTGTTTCTCGATGATGGTTTTAAGACGATTGCCGAGAGGCTCTGAAATTGCACAAAAGTCTATATAGATCAAGAAGAACCTCTCTAATCAAATTGACACAGGAGCAATTGAATCGAGGATCGTCGCTCGTCGTCCTAGTTCGAGGATTTCATCTAGGAGGACCGATCGGATGACATAGTTCTACCCATAAAGTTTCTTGCAGACTAGATTCGATTTCACTGGGAAAAAGAAAGATTGTTTACTCTCCGGGGGTCACTTTTTTCTCAATCAGTGGGGTGAAAGGTGAATTTTATTTGTTTCAGTGAGATAATTGGGCCTTAGTAGACACGATGCTTACACTTCGGATACGAATCGGGTGCGCCATCCTTCTCCCGGCAAACACGATTTATCTAAATTTGAGCGACCAGCACTAGCTTTTCCCAGAGTTATCCAAAAGCACGTCGTTGAAGTCAATTTCCAGATTAGGTCGTGTAAACTTACACGGGCTTAATGTCCGAACGGGCCCTCAAGCTAAAAATTTCATCTTCATATGTGGGCTTAATCGGAAGTTTAAAGGCTCCGTGCGCCCATCTCGTCTTAGCTAAGAATGCCCATGCCCCCCCAAAAAATAAAAACCTGAAAAGAAGAAAATCTTGGCTTTCTAAAGTCGGCCCATTTTAAACCTAGAGACGTATGAAAAGTGAACAGTTCAACCATATACGCTAGCAATACACAATGAATAGACGCGACACCCTGTTCCACAAATCGCTCGCCACTCTCCCTCGAGCTTCGACTCCATGCTGTTTTAGAAAGTTTTTCAGATAGAGGACTCTTATTTTTCATATGTTCGAAACTTTCGTGAGGTCCCCGATCCGTAGACATTTGCTTGGATAAAAACCCTAAAAGACTCGGTTTTTGAAGACATTTTTCTGTCGGTGCAAACGGGAAAAGTGTTTTAGCCATTAACATTTTTTTGATGCCAATATAGTCTTAAACTTTTTTACTTTGTGTCAGTTATGTCTTTTTCGGCTAATTTTGGTTGGATTTTGATTGCTAGGCATTGGCCACCTGATATATTTATCGGGCATTTTAACGTTGATAACTTTTAATAATATCTTAATATTTTTGAATTTTTTATTTCTTTTTATTTTTTTTTTCCTTCTCTTTCTCCTCCCTGGCTCGAGGTCCTTGCACTAGCAAGGGCGCAAGGGGAAGCCTCACCAAGCGACCTTGCACTCGAGCCTCACCCTCGGGGCGAGGTCAAACCTCGTCCACCTCGCCACTCAAGCCGCAAGGACGACCTTACGCCGAGCTGGCATGGCTCGCTCTCGTCGACCCCTTGCCCTCGCAACAAAGCCTTGCCGACCATCGCCTTTGGTTAGTCATCGGCCGGAGGCAAGAGGAGGAGAAGGAAAATATAAAAAATAAAAGAAAAATAAAATATTCAAAAATAAAATATTATTAAAAATTATCCGCGTTAGTATCGATTATGTTAATTCAACCGACTGGTCTCGATTAATAAAATCCGATCAAAATTGATTGGAAAGAACTAAATTGACACCAAATAAAAAAATTTAGAACTAAATTGACACGAAAAAAAAAAAAGTTTAGGGCTTTTTTAACAATTCACCTTAGTGTAAGCTTCTCATTGCTCAAGAGCATCTTCCTTTATACATGCACAAGAAAACCTCTTTACATGAGAATCTTTCTGGGAAATAGAGAAGCGTGTTTCCCCATTGGTGGATTAAAGTCAAGGTCAGCCCAATTTAAACAATCAAGATATCACAGATGTTGATTGCCTAATGCATAATTGTCCTCATCAAGATGGGATCCGAGGGCCCCACCTTCAACCGCTCCTAGATCTAACCTTTCCATCAAGTCGTCGTCCGTCAGATGGAAAAAAACCATCAACTAAGGAAGGCATCTTCGGTTATCTTTATTCCCATCGTAGTCCCACCTCCTCTAGCTCAGTCCAAACATCAATTATTACTAAGTAAGCTATCCAATGTATATTTCGATAATTGCATATGTCGTTTTTTGTGTAGCTATCGAGTGGTATGTAGACCCATCCCATAAATAAGTCGAATCAAAGATATTTCGACTCAAATCAATCAAACTTCTATACAATATAAACCTAATGATTAATAGTTGACTCGATCTGACTCATATTGCTGAAACACTTTAATATGGATCGAGTGAGGGCGAGAGAAGATGAAAGAGAGTCATAACAGTAGATTTTGTCTAAGTAAATCGTCACCTCGTTTAGCGGCCATATTATTTTTGAATTTAATATTCCAAACTCATTTATGGCCCATTTCCCGAATATAAAGAATCCATATAACAACTCAGCTTATCAAACACAAGTCAAGAAATAGCCTTATAAACTAATATGACAAGTAAAAAAAAAAAAAAAAACCTAATATGAATAACCCCCTCGTTTGTTAAATAAAGGAGATAGAGAAGCAGTCAATCTCAAGCATCTGCATCTCCTTTTTGCTCAAATTTTAGTGCAGAAACCTGACGTGGGGAGTCATATCCAATTCGCTTCGTTGTCCGCACAGCTCTCCCTTCTCCAAGTGTCGCCTCTCGTTCCATTCGATTAGTCAATGGAAAGAGGAAGGGCATAAGAAATAAAACCATCCTCTCTCTTTACGTAAGATCACGTAACGAATCTACGCATAATTTATACCGGTTAATCCTGTAATTTAGATCGCAATTAGAAAAATATATATCTTTTTTTTTTGGGATGAACGCTTTTGTCCACTTTCAAGACTTAGATTCTCTTGTCACCTTCATCTTTTTCAATAGCTAACGTCCATGCATGTTTGCAATTTATGCAAACAGTCTTCCTCAATTTATAAGTTTAAAAGCTTCTAGATCGAGGACATTCTAATGCAGCGTCGAAGCGGAATCCCAACCCCTATTCATCTCATCCGCACGATCCTCTATTCTTTGATCTGACTTGTAAATTGGCCGGATATTTCGACGTAGATAAATTAGAATATTTTGATGTCAGAAAAAGGGGTTTCCATCCACCCACACCGCACCAACAAGAAGCAGGAGATCCACGGAGTGGTGCTCGAGAAGAGGAATTAGATGCTTAAAGTCAAAATTACACCCAATTTCAAGCAAAGTGCAAGCAACCACTCCTTGCCCAAATTCCTATTAATTTCAATTTTTCTCCTCCATAACGTCCAGCGGGACCCACAAAGAGAATAAAAACAGTTTTTTTTATTAGGATTAATCATTTTAGCTTAATGAAGTTGGGAATTAGTGCGATTTATTTCGTTTTAGGACATGCCAACGTGCGGAGCAGGCCGTCGGTTTCGATGGCGCCGGCTCGTAGGTTATTACCGAAACCGAAGACATGGCATCGTGGTTGGTCAACAATTTTTTGGCCACTTTCCTGCACGACAAGTCCGGGTGGATCATTGGCGAAGGTCGCCTCTCGATCAGTCCAAGGATTTCTTACCATATAAAATTCAATAGAGTTAATTTCGCCGATTAGCCTATGCGCTGTCATTTCTTTCCCTCGAGAAAAGCGAGAAATTCCTCATTTGGAAAATCAAAACCGAGTTGCGGAGGCTATATTTGTCGGGATATCTAAATATAAAATCACGCACTCATGTAACAGTATAAACTTTTTAAACTATTCATTAAGAAGTTTCGTATTAAAATCCGATACTAAATGAACTTCTTATTTATGGTGATCGGAATGAATCGATAGGATTGATCTGTAATAATTAACATTTAAATGGAGATTCTCTTTTCCTAAATTAGTCCCTTTCTTTTTCTTTCCCTTTCCTATTTAAGTTTATCACGTCTATATATATCGAGTCTATGACATATGGTTTCACGGGCCCTAATTTATTTTAGCCGTCCTCCATACTAATTTTTTCCTTGCCATAATCTGACGGAAATTATGAAAGATAAACGTCCACATCAAACCGTCGTCGTCGTCGTCATCCTACATTAGTTTAACACATGGTCATCGCTACCTTATATTACAATAATGATATTCGAAGAAAGTCTATCCATCGTCGCCCTTAAGTTTTCTCCAATTTCTGCCCCATCTCTTTTCTCCCTCATCGGCATGTTCGCACGTAGTCGCACACTCTCATTTTCTCTCTCTAGAAGCAGAGACTTCAGACGGGTCGCCATGACCTGAATCTCTCTCTCTCTCTCTCTCTCTCTCTCTTTATCTCCGTCTAACGTCGCTGCCTCCGCCGCCGTTGACAGTGTCGCCGCTGTCGCCATCACCGCCGCCGCGGTCTTCCGATGGCGAACCACAGGAATTGCCCCAACCCGTTTCAAATCTTGCCCTTCAAGACCAGGAGGGCCAACCTCTACTACATCACCACCGCCTCCGTCCTCTGCGCCATCTTCTACCTCCTCGGCAACTGGCAGCACTCCGGCGGCGTCGCCTCCGCCATCTCCGGCTTCTCCCGAGCCCCCTGCACCATCGCCGACGTCATCCCTTCGTCCTCGGCGGGCAACGCCACCTCCTCCGCCTTTGCCTCATCGGCCAACGTCGTCCTCGACTTCGAGGCCCACCACAGGGCGGAGGACCTCATCCCGCCGGAGGCGGCGACCGCGCAGGTTCTCAACTTCCCTCCTTGCGACCCGAAGTTCTCCGAGTACACGCCCTGCGAGGACGCGCAGCGATCGCTGAGGTTCGATAGGGAGAGGCTGGTTTACCGGGAGAGGCATTGCCCCGAGAAGGGAGAGAGGCTCAAGTGCCGGATCCCCGCGCCGCACGGGTACAGGGTGCCGTTCCCGTGGCCGGAGAGCCGTGACAAGGCGTGGTTCGCGAACGTCCCGCACAAGGAGCTGACCGTGGAGAAGAAGAAGCAGAACTGGGTCCGGTTCGAGGGCGACCGGTTCATCTTCCCCGGTGGTGGGACCATGTTCTCGAACGGCGCCGATGCCTACATCGACGACATCGGGAAGATGATCGACCTCCGGGGCGGGTCCATAAGGACCGCCATCGACACCGGCTGCGGGGTAAGTATCGAATGCCTCTGATTTCGACTTAATCCGGTCTAATTCAGTCTCCGAATGATGATTAATCGATTGGATGCGTCGTTGGCAAGCATCCAGATTAAGTCAAACAGTATGGACTAGACATAGGACGTCGTCACACGGTACCATGCGTTAAGACGTGCAAGGCTCGCCTTCTTACGTTGCTACAACATGTTGTGATCAGTCCCATCGTTACCTGCATGTCGGTATACGTTTCGAGTTTACGTATGTCGGTTTAAGTAACATATTTCAGCAAAACTCTCGAGTTTGACGGGTCGGTTGGGACGGTGAGAATTTCTGACTCAGTTGCCCATTTGAATTTCACCAACTATGCAAGCTCGCTATGATCAAAAGCATCTCCACGACCCAAAACTAAGGACTCGCTCGGTTCATAAGACTTACAGAGTATTCCATGGGTTTCGAGTACATGAATTTCCACGCCTGGGTCCCTAGATCGGAATATTATAATGTCTGAAGTTGCAGCAACTACTTGTTAGGACATTGTAGATTCCTCCAGGGTCGGTCAGAGCGTGACCGGGGCGGGTTGAACCGGCAAGAGACGGAAGGACAGCTGGAAATAAGTAATTTCCTATTGGATCGAAAAATTAGGATATGTCTTGGGTACATGTGCGGACTTTTCCTACATAAGCGGTCCGAATTTGGCATAGTGACCGTAAATTTACAAGTTAAGGTAAAAAAGTTGTCTATTGGTGGATCCACAGTCTAAGTTCGCTAATTTATGAAAATTCGGATTGGATGTTCTTAATATGGCCTCCACTGTCAAATTTGAATAATCTAGGTGGGAAAATATTGATAATTTGGGTAATTATTACATGGTAAGACTATTTGATCTTGACCTTTGAAGCTTTGGTTGATCTCTCAGTTGGTTGAAGAGTGCTCCATTAGTCTACCGGTACCAACCACCCAAACCAAATTTCACCAAATCTTGAGTGCCAAGCTGGAGATGATTCCAATTTGAGTACCAATTCCCAATTTTGTTTATGCTTGGGAATTTAACATTTGGGATCCTTAGCCAGAGAAATTATGATTTTGCATTTCAAGTGCAGAGATGAGATCTGCAAGTGGATTTATTCATATCTATTGTCCCGGACATAAGTTAATCTTGAGTATAATCAAATGCATCAATAGGGTTAAGTCACTAAAGGATCCTGTGTCATTGTGCACGTTGGGTAGATAGCATCTGTTCTGTTGCGTTACCCGGTTTGCACGTCACAACAGTGGAAGTTGAAGCAGCAGTTGAATCCACAAAGACTGCAGATCTCAGATCTTACCATTGTTTCACACCTTTCAGCTAGTTCAAGATTCCATGGCATACTCTGCCCCAATCAACATTTGAACTTTATCAGATATTTTGACTTTCTCAATTTTATATGGGGTCTAAGACAGCATTGTATGGCTAAATACACCAATTTGGTGGCAAATGAGGATTTTAATTTGAAGCATGGCCCGATGGCTTTGCAGGTGGCTAGCTGGGGAGCTTACCTCCTGTCGAGGGACATCCTCGCGGTGTCGTTTGCGCCGCGAGACACCCACGAAGCTCAAGTTCAGTTCGCCCTCGAGAGGGGAGTGCCCGCCCTGATCGGAGTCTTCGCTTCCAAGAGGCTTCCGTACCCTTCGAGAGCGTTCGACATGGCTCATTGTTCTCGCTGCCTCATTCCTTGGGGTCAGTATGGTGAGTCATACCCCTTAACTATGTATTTTTCTGAATATTTAGGTTGTATTCGTAATTCATGGTATTAGGCATTCATAAAATGCATGCAGATGGGGCATACTTGATGGAGGTTGACCGGGTTCTGCGTCCCGGTGGGTACTGGATTCTGTCGGGGCCGCCAATAAACTGGGAGAACCACTGGAAAGGGTGGGACAGAAAAAAGGAAGATCTTAAAGCAGAACAAGATGCGATTGAGAGCATAGCGAGAAGCCTGTGCTGGAAGAAATTGAAACAGAAGGGCGACATCGCAATCTGGCAGAAACCCACCAACCATGTCCATTGCAAAAAGAACCGCAAGGTGTTCAAGTTCCCGCCTTTCTGCCCCGCACAAGACCCCGACAAGGCCTGGTACGTCTTATGTTTCGATCACACCTGTTCATGAGTGGTCGTATCCATTACATTAGGTCTGCTGTCATTACGGATTAAGGTTAAAATTGGTACTTGTTCGCCTTAGGAGTGTTGACAGTACTTAGTGGCAGTGAACTTGTGATGTGAAACTAAAAGGCAATGTCTTCTTCCCTCATTCCTAAGCAACTTCAAGGACGAGTGATCCGATTTGAGACGAGCCGACATTCGAGCTATTGCAAAAGTTATGTAGAACTCTGCTTCTGGATTTGGTTAGATTTGGTTCTCTAGAATCACCAAACTGAGGCAAAAGCAGTTTCCGGACTCTGGTATGTGACAAAGTGATACCAAAACCCTTTGGATGGCAAAGGCAGTTGATACCAGGATGTCTTTTTCAGCTGGCTTTCAATCACAAAACAAGCACTTCAAATCAATTTAGATCCTTCTTAAGCAGTGGGGATTCTAGCTTATGTCCGCTGTTTCTCCTAGAAATAACCTGCTCGCTTACTAGTAATCTCATCACTCTTGTACCCTCAACCCGTTAACTCTGTACTGTCTACAGGTACACCAAAATGGATACCTGCTTAACCGCGCTTCCCGAAGTGTCCGACATTAAGGATCTAGCGGGAGGGGAGTTAGCAAAATGGCCCCAAAGATTGACTGCCGTGCCTCCGAGGATTGCGAGCGGAAGTGTAGGAGTAACAGCAGAGACGTTCAAAGAGAACACCGACTTGTGGAGGAGCAGAGTCTCCTACTACAAGTCCCTGGATCACCAACTAGCCCAGAAAGGAAGATACCGCAACTTGCTCGATATGAATGCCAACTTGGGAGGTTTCGCAGCTGCATTGGTGGATGATCCGGTGTGGGTCATGAACGTGGTCCCAGTTGAGGCCACAACCAACACCCTTGGAGTGATATATGAGCGCGGATTGATCGGAACTTATCAGAGCTGGTATGTGTCATCAGGATCAGACTTTCCAAACTCCTTGCTCGACTGACCTTTCACGAAAAGACAGTGGACGTTAGCTAAGTATCTTAGCCACTACTCTTCCTTGTAGGTGCGAAGCCATGTCCACTTATCCGAGGACTTACGACTTCATCCACGCTGATTCCGTATTCACCCTCTACAGTGAGAGGTATTTTTGCTTCTCTTTCTCTATTTAGTCTTCGGGTACTAGATTTGGATTCTGAATTGGAACTAATCCAGTGTTTCGTCTTCACAGGTGTGACATGGACAATATTTTGTTAGAAATGGATAGGATTTTGAGGCCCGAGGGCGGAATTATATTCCGCGACGACGTAGATATTTTGGAAAAGATCAAGAGAATGACAGATGCAATGCAATATGAGAGCAGAATCATAGACCATGAAAAGGGACCTCACGAAAGAGAGAAGATCCTGTTGGCGTACAAGCAGTACTGGACAGCTCCAGCCCCAACGGAAGGAACCGATACTGCTTCCTAGTCATAGACATGGGAGTTCTCTCTTGTTTTGCATTTTTCATGTTATTGCGTTCTTTTGTTTTTGTTTTTGTTTTTTTTTTTTTTTTTTTTTTTCATTTTTTTCCATTATTCTTGTGTTAATAATTTAATCGGCATTCAATTTTCCGGCACCCAATTTTTTGGATGTATCACACTAAAGATATCTGTACTAATGGCATGGATATTCTTGAACCAAAGCCGAAGAGATTGGACTAGCGATTAGAAGATAGATAGGATCGGTACTAGTACTTCTGGCGGAAGAATCACTTAAAAGAAATTCTAGCCAAACTAGAGCTGGGCACATCATCACAAGATTAGACGAAAAGAGCGTAAGTTCATCACCTTTCGCAAACAATAGATCAGATGACTGTCATTTATCCCATGATATTCCCTTCAGTGTAGACATAACACCAACAGGCCGAATGTTTTGCATAAGATTCCTATAGAGTGGGAAAATATATGCAAGTGCTGCAAATAAGTAACAGATTTTTCCCTGTCTAAAACACTTTCTGATACCTAGTAGGTAACTAATTTGAGTCATGATCAGTTAAAAGCGCGACAGACACACATTTGATACAACAGACAAAGCTTTACTAATAGGGTGCAGTAGCAACTACATGCATTGCCAATCTTAAATGTTGTTGCATCTTTTCTGATCTGGGATCAATTGTTATCTTTGAGCTTTGGTGAAGCAAACCAGTCAGATGCAGCGGACGAAAAGCTATGAATGCACCTCTCAACATGTCCTTACTGATATGTGCAATTTCAAGATGACCAAAGCCAATGCTAGACGAACTCTAGAAACAAAGCTTCTTGTTTACCAGTTAGCCCCAGTGCACTAAAACTGCAGATTCTGTCACCATCAGAGAACTCCTCCCGAGGATAAGGCCTTATCTGCTCATCAGGGGAAAAGACACAAATCAGTACAGAGGCAAATATACCATTTGGACTGCTTATTCTTATTAAACTTGGGACTTGAGAGATGTACTTAAATAGAAGACTTAAGAAATGCACACTACGGCTGGGCAGAGGAACTGCAAATGAACGAACAGCGAACATTTCCTTCCCCAGATACTAGTATATTTCAATCTATTATCATTCAAGTACATGAGCAAAAAATAGAAGATTTTGAATCTTTTGCCATTGGGGACTGAGATGTAATGACACTTATTGAAGAAAAGCCAAAATGTACAGTCATTTTTATGGAAAATCAGCAAAATATGGATAATAATGGCAAAATTACTAATAATCCTGATCAAGTGGATAAAGTGGCTTGATTTGACTGCCTTTTGCATTTTTTGGGGCTTTTTTTTTTTAGATGGGAGCCTGAATGACTTCATTATATGGGTCCATCAGAAATTCAGAGAAGTAATGCCACCTTGAAATAATCTATGCTCATGATTGCAAATATACAGCATAGCGTTTGCCGATGAAGATGTTGTTTTAATCATTAGTTTTACTTCAAACACAAGGTGACTGCGTTGCTCATGAAGCTAAACAGAGGCTTAGGAGTTAAGCATAAGGAAGCAAATAGATCGTAGCACTTGCCAGTCTGTAAGTCATAGGCTTCGCCCAACCACCAGCATCTATGAAGTCAAAAAGAGACTGCAGAGGAAGAGAAATAACCGTGAGGTCTAGTGTTCAAAAATTGCTCAGAACACACATAAGAAGATTCACCTGAAGCTTATCAGTCATGAGGAAGCGGCGACCGCGACGAGCCCCATCTGGCATGCGGACGACAAGATTTATTGCTTCTCTTGCGTCTGGTGCAGGTTCTTGAGGTAGAGGGCCTCCACTTTGAATTAACCTTTTCTGAAATCCCTTGCAGTAAGTCATAGGAGAAACATCAAAATGGTACATCCCGACAAGAAACATGGTGGAAGTATCCACTTTTTTTAGTTGAAAAATAAATGAATAGTCATTCATAAGGTTCAACCCCAGCGCAGGAGAATTCTACATGACTAAAGGACATGCCGCTTAGTCTAATTTACATTGTAGCCAAGTGCTCCCACTTCGGCCCAAAAGAAATTAAAACCGTCCCCTTTAGAATGGAGACTTGTCAGAGAGCTTAGTCGCCAGATGACATGATGTTAAGGCATTAAGCATGTTATGAGTGCAAACAATGCGCCTATGATGAGACACATGAAGTTCTTTTTCAATCCCTGGGGAAATTTACCAAAATAATGCAGCTTCCTTCTAGCATTACTCCTATTCAAGCTCGCTGGGAGAAACAAGCAAGCTCCCCAGAACATCATTGAAATGAACGGAGTTTAGAGGCGTCAATTTTCTTCTGAAAGTAACCGTATGAATGCCAATTGCCACCATATTTATATTCATTGAATATAGATTTACCTGATCAGACTGATTGGCATCTGGACCGCACTGAATATGATCATGATAATGCTGGTTGGACTTATCATCCTGCAAATTGAGCCCTTCCAGTCTAATTTCATGTGGCAGTGATGCGCTTCCCGGCTTCAATGAAGCATTGCATGTTAGAGAATACCTTCTCTCCTCGATAATTTACAAGTAGAAACAGCCCCCCATCGGAAAAAGAACGTAGGCACCCAAAGGAAAAGGAAAACAACAGAAATGGACGACAGCACTAGAAAAAGAAAATTGTGTCCGAGAGAATTCCAAGAACGTTCATCTAATTTGTGTATCTCGCTCTGCAATGTCAACCAAAGAGGGGCATATACTAAATGGAAGTTGCTCAAAGGAAATAAATTGAAGTTTGTCCACAGCATGACTAGTGAGCAATATATATTTTCCAGTAGAAATTTAGATAACCGCAACATGCTCCTGCTCACATGGAGAACCTACCATCTTATAAAGATGCTAATAAAAAATACATTATTTGTGCAGCTAATATTTTGCGTATGAATTAAAGACGCTCACTTTTGATCTTTTATCCTTAGTTTTGTCTGCACTTTCATGCGGAGCATTGAATCGAGATTCTCGGTCTCTATCTTTCACTTGTTGCACACTCTTCTCTTCCTCTTGCTCTGCTTCCTGGAATTTTTATCAGAGTAAAATGAACCAAAAGGACGCACAATAATAGGGGAAATCTGAGAAAAAGTTTGCCATGACCAAACAACCATCAATGAAAGTGAAATTGCACGATCAAGCTCCTTATCTTCTTGGCTAGGTTGCCTTTGAGATAGTCCAGAGCCAGAAAGAAACTGCATCACATGCATCGAGGGTGTCACAATCCAGAGAATGTCGTGGTAAACAAATGCAAAAACCCGGGAAAAGCAGTGACCCAAATTCGAACGGTCACTCCCGCAATGGACTCTCAAAACATACCTCCTGCTTCGATGCCTCAATAGCAGCTCGAAGCATCTCTTCTTCTTCTGCATCATGCCCATACGCATGCGGACTCCTGACTTCAGCCGGAGTGCCAGAATAAACCGGCGTTCCAATTACGCTGCCGGTGTCGATCGATCCTGGATGATAAGGCGCCCCATAACCGCCACGGAATGTTTCAGCCGACCCAGCTGCGTAGCTTGGAGAAGGAGCAAGCGGCTGGGGACTAGTAAATGCAGAAGCGCCAATCTGGTTCATGAAATTCCTCCTGTAGTTCGGGTCAAGAAGGGAAGAAGGCTTGAAAGTCATAAGGGCATCCAAGAGCGGCACGAGCCCTCGTTGCCCGGCCTGATTCTGGCTATACATTTCACGCGGGTATGCATGAGCTGCAGGAGGAAATCTGGGCAGGCAAAAAAGTAAAAAAAGGAAAGCAAAAGGATCAAAATGCAACTCCAGCATGAAGCGCGTGAAACTCGAGAAATGTCGAGAGTTAAGCGGAGGGCAAATTCAGGGACCGACGTTTGGTGCATCCCTTCGGTATAATGCGCATTGACGGCCGCGTCGAGATTCCCACCGTATTCCTGCAAAAGGGTAGACGCAGACAACAGATATCTCCCGGATTCTCCATGAAAACGACGTGAATAGATAGCGCATCGCATCGCATTTCATTTTCAAGCCGGCAGGCGAAACGCAAGATGGGTCGGAGCAGCCACGTCTCAAGTTCTCAAATTTGCCACTCCATTCGTCATCCCTCTCCGCTATTATAGCCCCAAAGGAAAGCAGAGTCGCAAATAATCTCTCTCTCTCTCTCTCTCTCTCTCTCTCTAGTTAAGCCGTCAACTCGAATGTTAAGAAATCGCGATGGAGCAACAACGATCCGGCTACGTCTCGCGCGACTGACTGAGCTAACCCGGAGACAACCGATCAGGGAAAGGCCGGAGATGGGTTCGAGGGGGTTAATGCGGGGAATGTACCTCCAACCGGCGGACGGCGACGGGCTCGGGCGCGCCGGTGATGCCCATGAACCTGTCGACGGACTCTCGGGACGGCCTGGACATGGCGGCGGCTCCCGGGTGGTCCTCGCGGCGGAGCGCGGCGGCGAGTGCGGAAGAAGGTGGCGGTTGCGGCGGCGGCAACGGCGACGGTCCGGAAGGAGAGTAGGATTAGGACCGCACCGCCTCTTTCTCTCTCTTGCTTTCTGCCTTGGATGCTCTGTCTCTCTTTCTCTCTCTTCTTTCCCTCTCGTTTCGTGCCTCGTGGACCGTTCCGCCAATTGTATTCCGCCGCAAATCGCAATTACTGTTTTAACAAAAATGCAGTAAATTGCATTATGGTCAAGATAATTTAGAAAATTCTCCTAGTCTAATTTAACACCGCGTGCATCTATTGCATAGTTCCGATTCATTGTAATTGATGTCATAATGTTGCCTTACCTTAATGGTCATGGCACCCCGGTTTCATCATCACATGTTTCTTACACTTTTTCCTCTCGACCAACATACTATTGTCAACTTCGTTGATTTTAGACGAGTTGAATTCTGGAATTCTAGTCCACGAGACAATGCAACACATAAGGGATGTTTTACTTCTCGCCCATCTCTTGCATGCCGCAAGTTTATGCATTGTATTCCTTGATATCGGCAACAAGTCGACCATAAACGATCCAACCACCCATCACAATAGTGTGGGTTAAAAATAATGTTTGATCTTTGTAATTTTAAACTTTAGCCATGGAGACATCTAGTCATATTAATGTGTAACAATTTTCTTTTACTATTACGATCGATTTTTATTCTTTTTGCCATTGATATTTCAATTGATTTAATTTTCTCCATTTCGGGACTTTCATATATAAATGGATGAAAACGAAATATATCTTTCAAAAGTCATGTTTATTGCATATATTGACTGAAAAAAAAAAAAGATTAATGATGAGTTGATGGTTACAACAAATTCAAAATTTACGGTTTATATGTGAGTGCATTATTCGAATTTCTGTATAATTTCCTTTAGAGAACTTATTGAAATTGCGCTTTTTGGATTAGGGGAGATAAAAAAAAAAAAGGGCTCTTGCTCTTCTTCGTCCCATTCCGACATTGAATGCAATTTCTTCGCCTCCAATCGATTTTCGTGAGAAATCCCCACAATCACGGAGCCGCACGAATCGCCATTGACGAAAATGGCCAAACAAAAGTCGTGCCAGCCATCTTGCCTCTGTGCAGAGTTCCTTTCTGTCGGAGATTTATAAAACAATTTCCTTAATTCTTCGGAAAATCACGTCTCGTCGGGCCGGCCCGGCCCATTTCGTGTTATGATATACCCTTCGTCGCCCGGAGCTCGGCACGGCCCATGAGAGGAAATGGAAAACGGGCCCGAAATCGAAGCCGGCCCTACTCGGGCTCGTGCATTTTGATGAGGCCCGGGCTTCCGGACCTCCTTCGCTCCCGTGGATGATTTGATTTCTCCAAAAAGGAGTATTATTTTCGTAATTCCAGAAAAGGGCGAGGCTATTTCCAATCTCATTGGTGACAGACAACGTGATCGGGCCCGTAATGCTCGCATGAGCAATAAATAACATTACCAAAAAAAAGTTTCGATTACTTTCCGCGCAAAATAATGGCGAAAATAGCATTAAAATGATTCGTCATCGACCATTATGAGCTCCAAACAGAATGAGTGCGATTACAATTTTATTCTCAACTTCTCGATTCTTTTCATACTCTCGACCACTCCATTTATTTTGTTCTCTCTCGATGGTTCCGATTTTTGATCTAGGTTTCACTTTTCATTAATTATCGAAAAAGACGTGTAATTTCTGTATTAAACGCTAGAGGTGGCAAATGGATGAGTCGGGTTGGGTATGAATCAGGTCGAAAATGGGTCGGATCAAAAATGGGTCAACTCATAATTGACCTATTTAATCCGTTTTAACCCATATTCTTATAGTGTAAATATAATGACCCATACCCGACCCGACCCGTATTAAACCCATACCCGACCCGACCCGTATTAAACTCATATCCGACCTGACCCTTATTGCTAAAACCTACTAACATTCTAAAAAAATACCTGCGCTCACTTTAAGCTATATGCTAATTGGATAAAAACCTCAAATTAAATTAAAAAATAGTAAATAAAATAAAATTGTTAAAAAAACCTATAAAATTAAATTAAAAAAGTAAATAAAATAAAATTTGTTAAAAAAACCTATAAAATTAAATTAAAAAATAGTAAATAAAATAAAAATTGTTAAAAAAACCTATAAAATTAAATTAAAAATAGTAAATAAAATAAAATTTGTTAAAAAACCTATAAAATTAAATTAAAAAATAGTAAATAAAATAAAAATTGTTAAAAAACCTATAAATTGAAATATTTATGAAGAATTAGATTATGCACATGCTTTTCTTATTTAAAGTGAGCATACTATTGAGGTCAAATTATAAATTGAAAAAGAGCAAACGAAGGTTATAGATAGCCATTTAGCAAGGGTCAACTCATTAGATCATCCAAAAGAGAATTCAAACTAAACAATCCTCAACAAATAAAGTTACAAAAGAAGAAAACGCCAACCGGTCTCACGAACAAGGGTGGAAGGAAATCGAAATATATCCACATGTGACGATAAAGTTGTTGTATCATATAAAAGGTGATGTAATCCGAGTCTCTTATATTAGCCAAAAGAAGCAAAAATCGAACTCGAGTCTACGTGTGTCTCTCTCTTGGCAAAGAAGAATATTCTTTGGATAAAATATCAAGACTAATAAAAGCCAGCATCCCCACAACTACTAAGCATCCAACAAGAGCCTCAAAGGCTGTACATGGCAAAACAAAGAATGGTCGAACCTATGGATAAAAAGAAACTGTTGCACTAAGAGAACATGATCTAAAAGGGGAAACATCTTCCACAGGACACTTTCATTGGAACTTATTGAGGTCGTCACTACTCCTCTCAGTCGGACCGGGATCAAATGATTTAGCCTGCAAGTAAAAACATGGTGAGTCAAACAAAACCAAAGTTAAGAAATAAAGCTCAAGCAAGAGAAACGAGTTATTGTAATTTACCTTTAAAATAGTCTTGTAGTTCTCATGCCTTGACAAGGCAAGATACTAGTAATAAAGTCTCAGTTAACTATGAGCAAAGCAAGACCGCGAAATTTAACCGATATATCATATTAGAATGACAAAGTATAACAAAATAGCTAAAGAAAAAGTCCGCCTTCTCCTATGCCGTTATCATACAAAAGAAAGAAATCATTGGCAGCCAAGGGAAAAAAATAGAATTTCGGCCAATTTAAGAGTAACCTAACTTATAGGCCAACAATGAAATGCTTAATACTAGCTTTTGAAAAAAGGAGAGAAGATTGACCTGCTCTGAGGAACAGGGTCAGCTCCTTCCCGTTCTATGATCTTTTACACTCTATAGCCATCCATCTCAAAAAGTACATCTTCTATGTAAATTACTTGTTTTTTCAATCATTTAAATGATGAATCCTTTACAGCATCCATTCTCTAAACAATTCTCCTCCAAAGACCATCTCCAAAGTAAATCCAGAAAAAAATCTCATTTGACGATGACTTCTTTGAGTTCCTTCCAAGTGAAATGGAATGGCAGCCTGTAAGAACCTATAAAATAATCTCATTTACTTAAAATAAAAAATAAAATCCGTTATTTCATCTCGGTGTTAAATAAAAGATACTAGTAAGTATATCTCTAAAAATTTGGACTTCTTCTCCAATGATAAACTAATACACTGAAGCCATAGAAAATTAGAACCCAAATGAAAGTTGCAGTCAAATGCCCCATGCGATTATATTGTGACTTCAAGGATGTGCGATGTCGATGATGCCCTTAAATTTATGTTATAACAAACACGGCAAAGAAAAATTTACTATGGGCCCTTCATAAGTTACTCACCAACATACTGCAACTTTTTGCAAGAACTAAATACCACTACTGCCTCTGGAAACTTACTAGTCCTGCATTCGCAATGAGTTACTTGTGCTCATCGATGTTATGAGTAGTAAATGTAAGCATGGCCAGATCATCCCTTTTATCAAGATTTATTTCAAAAGTTAAAACATCACAATAGATTCTTCTCTAGGTTGACCAATGTATCATACAGGTACATGTGATGTGATAGTTAAAACCATACAGTACACCCTCCAGACAAGTAGGATGTCCATAAGCAGACTGTTACTGAATATCTTGGCACCATTCCAAAACAAAAGGAAATGCAAGGATGATATAACATTATCTTTGCAACTACTCCATATCATCACACCCACATCCTTCAGCAGAAAGGGAGAAAACGATAGCTCACAAACAAGCAACATACACTGGCAACAACGGCACATCAAGAATCAGGTGGCAATTTCATCGCGACACTACTCTTCCATCGTGTCTACAGCTAATGAGAGACATAATCCGAAAGTGCAAAGATAATGAGAAACTTAATAGGTACATTCGATGCTCAAGTTGCAAGTTGTTAAGCTTCGATGACTTTTCGCCCAACGCCCGCACGTCGAAATCCTCACTACTCATTCTACTCTCCAATTATTCGTCGACAACCCGCGTGGCTACTTACAATTAGAAAGACACAAAATTTCAAAAAAAAAAAAAAAAAAAAGGAAAAAAAAAAAGGCGGGCCCGAATCAATTTCAAGCTCACGATGGCGGAACTGACATGCAGCCGACAAAATCCACAATTCAAGCGAAACAAAAAAGCGGATTCAAAGCAAGCATCCACGCGACAGAATTCAGATAAATTTCCCAACATCACTCCACCCAAAGACAGCCCTCCTCCGAATCATAAGAAAACCCTAGCACGGAGCTACGGCCTCGGCAATTCGGGGAAAAATTCGAGTCCTCTGGGACGAGAATTCCAGTCCCGCGCGAATCAATCCGCGCAAACGACCAGAAAAAAAAAAAAAAAAATTCGACGGCGAATCGCCGACTCACCGATCGTCCGTTCGGCTTCAAGCGATAGGGCCGTCGAGATCAGCCGCCCCGGCACGTCGTCTTCGAGCCCGCGTCATGGTCTACGCTCGTGAGGCGACTGAGCACTTCCGTTCCGGCGAGAACGCAATCCTGGCTTCGCCCCCATCAACCTATTCAAGCTCAACAAAACCGTCTACAAAACGCTAAGCTCCAAGGCTGAAGAGGAACGGAGAAGATGGCGGCGAGTGGTGGAGGAGAGCCACGGAGGCGGGCGGCGGAGGTGACTCGGAGGAGGGCGGCGGAGGCGACTTGGAGGCGAGTGGCGAGTGGGAGGCGGCTTGGAGGAGAGCGGTGGAGGTGGCTCAAAGTCGACGGTGAATGTGGAAGGAGCGGTTCTGTCGAAGCGAAGGTGAGAAAATGGGTTTGTAGTGGACCAGTTTCCAACTCTGGGTTTTAAAAATGGGTCGAAAATGGGTCAACGAGTCTGACCCATTTTCAATCCATATAAAACTGAACAAAAAAATAGGTCTAATATGGGTTAATAGTTGTAATGGGCTATTAACTCATATTCGATCCATATATTAAAAATATGGATGCAAAATGGGTCCATGACCCATTTT
The DNA here is from genome assembly GCA_014182555.1 of Eucalyptus erythrocorys. Lineage (NCBI taxonomy): Eukaryota > Viridiplantae > Streptophyta > Magnoliopsida > Myrtales > Myrtaceae > Eucalyptus > Eucalyptus erythrocorys. Next base: position 17,399,556 of record CM024602.1, read on the forward strand.
GCCACTAATAAACGCTATGACTTTGTCGAGAGAAATATTTCACAAGAGCTTTGATTGAGCTCAATATGAAATTAGAGAAATGGATGTATTAATAATATCCGTGACTTAATATACAATTTTATTAATTTATAGGGTTGGTATCACAAAAGACCCCACGGAGTATACCCGTGTCACGTATACTAAAAATAATTTCGATGTTATGAAAAGTCTTAAACCGGTACATTCGTGCCATATTTGGCCAAAATTCATGTATTTGTGCAACGCGCATATCACATTTACCCCAAAAAATTTCAAATTTACCATCTAAAAATCTCATATTTACCGCAATGTATGGTAAATGTAACCTGGATGGTAGCACTAATACACTAGTTTGAGAATTTTTATGAGGTAAATCGAGGGTAGATGCAATATGAGTGTATTGGTCCGGAAGTTTTGTGGTACAAAAATTAATCTAAAAGACTAAAATAAATGTGGCACAAATTTATTAGTTTGGAGTTTATGATGATATTAACCTTAATATTTATGAACTTGTAGAGTGGAAATTTCTAATGTGCACATGGTCAATCTCGACAAGAAATCAATGAAACCCGTCCGTGTCCATCAAGTTTGTGTGAAAGATGATGCAAGCTCCATTGACAAATTTAATAATGAATACAAAAAATAAATAAGCACGGTTTGTTTTGTGAAAATCATTTTCCTAAAATTTTTTTATTAATTTTCTAGCACTTGATTCACTCAATAAAATGAATCAATGGAAAATGTTTCTCTACCAAAACTTAAATTAAGGAAAAAATTTTTTTTTTTTTTGTAAAGGGTAAGAATTAAGGAAAATAATTTTCACTTCGAAAAAACAAGAGAACATATTTTATAATATATATATAGTTATAGAGTTTGAACTCAAAACTCCACATTTGGGCATAGAAACCCTAATGTTGGTTTTTGTGTTCTAATATTTAGGATCAAGTCTCTTGTCAATTGGATTTGGGTTCGAGTCCATAAAGGATGGACACAAGACCAAGCAGGCAAGCATTAAGCCCTTGGCACCCACGCCTAAGCGCATCAAGTTAGCTCCAAACCCCTGGCACCTAAACTTGAATGCAACTCCATAAAGGTGGTGCTCTGGTCCTCGACACTCGAGTTATGATCCTAGCCCTTAGGCTTGGGCTGAGAAAGACCATGCACTAGTCCTCATTGCGTGGATTCGAATTCTTAGTTGATAAATTGCTTGATCTTAAAATAAAATATATATATATATATATATATATTTTTTTTTTTTTTCCTTTTGTGTTCACTTTGTCTTTCTTTCTTTCTTTAACTATGAGCCCAAGCGACATTCGGCAACCTAGCAACCAACTGTGAGAAGGGCTAGCGAGCTTGAGACTCGTCTGATGTTGTGGACTCGAGCTTGTGCTTACTTAATCTTAGCTAGCTCGAGCTCTCATCAAGAGACCCCACAACCAACATAAAGGGAGGAGGAAAAAGAAAAAAAAAAAGATTTAAAATGTTGATTTATTTTGGTTTGAGATAAAATCACGAAATTGAATGAGATCCAATTATCAAAAAATTGAACCCGGCTCGCTGCGTTTAAAGCGAGGAAAGGCTTCACGGGGATCCAGACTATATTCTTCTTCCATCTACAGATATCAGGCCACATCCTACAACAGTTGTGCCTGTGACACCTATACCTGAGGTGATTACACAACACCAGGAGGGAGTTGATCCTCACGTTTCGGGCAGCATTGGAGATTCCAATAATGATTCCCCACCACAGGAAGTCATACCAAGGAGATCCGGACGCAGCACACGTCCACTGACTTGGACAAAAGATTACATATGCGGAGTCAAAAAGTCACCAGGTATTCCTTTTCCGATTGCCTCCTATGTTTCCTTTTCTAGACTCTCCCCAGAACATCGATGTTGCATCGCTCGCATCTCCGATGAGCAAGAGCCCTCGAGTTTTGAAGAAGCGAGGACTGATCAGCGTTGGCAGAAGGCTATGGAAACGGAATTGATGGCTTTGATGGACAATCATACATGGGATCTTGTCACCCTGCCTGCCAAACGCAAGGCGATTGAATGCAAATGGGTATACAAAATTAAATATCGTGCAGATGGATCCATTGAGCGCTACAAAGCTCGATTAGTAGCTAAGGGCTTTACACAACGGGAAGGTTTCGACTACCATGAAACTTTCTCCCCTGTAGCCAAGGATGTTACTGTCCGCTCATTTCTTTCTGTAGCCGCATTTCAGGACTGGTCATTACATCAAATGGATGTCCACAATGCGTTCCTACATGGTGATCTGGATAAAGAAATTTATATGGACATGCCACAAGGCTTACGGAGACAGGGGGAGAAGAAAGTGTGTCGTCTTCGCAAATCCTTGTATGGCCTCAAACAAGCCTCAAGACAGTGGTATGCAAAGTTTGTTGATTCCTTGATTGCTGCCGGTTTTCAACAGTCCAAGTTTGATTATGCTGTTTTCACATGGACTAAAGGTATGTCATCTATCTACTTGATGATATATGTAGATGATATACTTATTATGGGTAATGATGAGATAGCTATCAAGGAATTCAAAGGTTATTTGCATTCTACATTCCATATTAAAGATCTAGGATCACCAAAGTACTTTCTTGGAATCGAAATTGCACGTTCAAACCAAGGGATTTCCCTCAATCAGAGGAAATTCGCACTCGAGATTATATCAGAAGCAGGCTTATCAGGATGCAAGCCAGCTGTAATTCCAATTGAGCAAAATATCAAACTGACTACTGCGGACTATGATGTTGGTTTATCTCAACAAACCGATCCCATACTCAAAGATCCATTGAGATATCAGAAGCTCGTTAGAAAGCTTATATATTTGACTATGACCAGACCAGATATAAACTATGCAGTTCAAACGCTCAGTCAATTTATGCACCAGCCAAAGGAATCTCATATGAATGCAGCACTTAAAGTGGCAAAGTACTTAAAGAGTTGTCCAGGGCTCGGAATTCTCCTTTCTAGAAAATGTGACATGAGAATGACTGCGTACTGTGATGCGGATTATGCGACCTGTCCAATGAGCAGAAGATCTATAACCGGTTTCTGCGTTAAACTAGGAAATTCCTTACTCTCATGGAAGACAAAGAAGCAGCCGATTGTCTCTCTATCTTCGGCAGAGGCCGAGTATCGTGCCATGGCCAAAACAACTTGTGAAATAGTATGGTTGTGAGGTTTGCTTCAAGATCTTGGAGTACAGGTTCAGGGACCAACCAGTTTATTTTGTGACAATGATGCAGCCATCAAACTTGCGTCAAACCCTATTGTGCATGAGAGAACCAAGCACATAGAAGTAGATTGTCACTTGACTCGAGAGAAGATCCAACAAGGGATGATCAAAGTACAAGGGATTGACACAAAAGAACAACCAGCAGATGTCTTTACCAAGCCCTTATGTCACCGACAGCATGCGTATCTTTTGAGCAAGCTTGGTGTCTTGGACATCTACAAGCCACTAGCTTGAGGGAGAGTGTTGAAGATACGCAAGAATATTCAATCAAATCATAGGGATATTATTGCACAAGTCAAGATCAATTAAAATCAAATCTGATCTTGTATATTATATTGTTTCCTTTTGTAAACAGTTGCATGTACTATATTACATATTGTATACGGTACATCAATATACAAAATAGAGAAAATTCTCTCTCAATTCAATTCTCTGACTCAATTCCTGTCGTCTTCTACATCTTCTTTCACAGACGTGTCAGCCTTATCCTGTAGAGGGGTTGTGACCGGCCTGACAGTGGGGGGTAAATATTTTTCCAGCCCACTCCCTGGCTGTACCCGTGGTCCGATAGGGACTCTCACCCGAGGCAGGTTATCCCTACATTAGCTCAGGACCTGTCTTTTCAGGTTGTCAGAGCCTTTTAAGGTCCTGCTCAGGACCAAATGAGATCCAATTATCAAAAAATATATTTGGTCACGTATTAAAAAAAAAAAAACCATTTTTCTCAAAAATGATCATTTGTCACGAAGTTTTTTTCCAAAATAAACACAATGTGTGATGTATATATCGAAAATGATTTTGTGGGTCGCTCACTCGTATCGAGATTCGAGACGAAGGCACGAGCTTACCTTCGCTTTCTGCAAACGAAATCCAGTCGAGATCCTCCCGACCGAGTCTTCCTCCGTTCCACCGCCAATCTGCATCTCCACGAGCCTGTCGTTTCCCGGAGCCCGAAATCTCCGCCGCCGCCGCCGCCTCCATCCCCACGAGCGCCCTGCCCCAATGCGGCTCCGGGACCTCCTGCTCGCCACCTTCCTCCTCCTCTTCTTCCTCCTCCTCTTCACCCCGCGCCGCCTCGGCCCCCAACTCTCCCGCCGCCCCCCGCCCCTCGCCTCCGCCGCCGCGCGGGACCACTCCCGCCTCGCCGCCGAGGTGGAGTCCGGCGCGCGCCCCATCGAGCCGTGCCCCGCCGGCTACGTGGACCACATGCCGTGCGAGGACCCGCGGCGGAGCAGCCAGCTCAGCCGGGAGATGAACTACTACCGCGAGCGGCATTGCCCCCCGCCCGAGGAGACGCCGCTCTGCCTCGTTCCCCCGCCGGACGGCTACAGGGTCCCCGTCCGCTGGCCCGAGAGCTTGAATAAGGTATTTTTTTCGACGGATTGCTCGTTTCGAAGCTTAAGCTAGTGAATCGGGAACCTTGAAATTATTTGTCAACGATTCGCCCATTGATCGGTAGCGTGGCGGGCAATAGCAAGATGAGATGTTCTCGTGAATTAGAGCATGGTTTGGTATTTGAAAGCTTCAGCATTGGGAGTGTCAGTAACTGTTTTGGTTTTGTTTCTGCTTGAGTGGCTTGATGCTGCTACTAATTGTGGATGTGTACTGGTAGATATAATGAGAGAATCCAGCTTACAGTGGCTTAAGTTACCCCTTGAAGCTCAAGCTTCAGTTTTTGTTAAGCTCGTCTAGAGCGGGTTATGCAAAAACATAATAGTCAAGGGGTATGGTGAACAGTTCCGTTTTTCGTTTGAGTTGCTTAGGCCGGTTGTGTTTGAAGATTGGTATTATTAGGTAGAACGGTTGCATAAGTCCCCCTACTAAAATGTAAGAACCGGCTGGCGGACTAGAGATATGTGAGATATTAACTGAAGTGTTTGAGATGAATGAGAAGTAATTCAAAGGTTTCATACTCATGTCTACTGCGTTGGTTTTGACCCTACAAGTGCCCGTGCTTTATTAGGTTGTTGAACTTAAAATGGTATTGTAGGCTTGTGCATATCCGTGATCAGAATTGATTTAGTCTTAATGTGAAATTGCCTGCTCATCGATTATCCTCACTTTTGATTCTGAATGACATCATTCTTCACAATCTAGCATCCTGAAACATGCCATGCATATCTCATATGATCATCCCGTGCATCTTAGATGGACTGTGGAATGAGTTGGTTCTCGATCTACTTTTCCATGCGCTTTGTGTTTGCGGGACATGTGTAGCTATGGCTATTTCGTGCTGTTGTCTTATTTGTAGATTTGGCACAGCAACATGCCATATAACAAAATTGCAGACAGAAAAGGTCACCAGGGATGGATGAAAATAGAGGGACATCATTTCATTTTCCCTGGTGGGGGTACAATGTTTCCAGATGGAGCAGGACACTATCTTGAAAAGCTTAAAAAGTATGTTCCATTAACCGGGGGAGTGTTACGGACTGCCCTTGACATGGGATGTGGGGTAAGAATCATAATCTGTTTTACCTTTTGCCTCTTCCGGTAGCAATCGGAATATAAGGTGTCGGCATATTCATATTAGGTGGCAAGCTTTGGGGGGGCTTTGTTAGCAGAAGGTATTCTTACCATGTCATTTGCGCCGAGAGATTCGCACAAAGCACAGATACAGTTTGCCCTAGAAAGAGGGATTCCGGCATTTGTTGCAATGCTTGGCACTCGGAGGCTCCCATTTTCCTCCTTTTCTTTTGACCTCGTTCACTGCTCTCGATGTTTGATCCCATTTACAGCCTACAGTAAGTTCTATGACATTTGAATTACCAATTTGAGCCAATTATGGTGCTTCTGTTCCTTTCTCACTGAAGCTATGTCCTATTCGGCAGATGCTAGCTACTTCATTGAGGTAGACCGATTGCTCCGCCCAGGAGGTTATTTGGTTATCTCTGGTCCTCCTGTACAGTGGGCTAAGCAGGAAAAGGAGTGGGCAGATCTCCAAGCTGTAGCAAGAGCTTTGTGTTATGAGGTCATAGCTGTGGATCAAAACACAGCTATTTGGAGAAAGCCTACTGGGGATTCTTGTCTTCCTAATCGAAATGAACTTGGGATTAAGCCGTGTGATGAATCCGATGACTCAACTATTGCATGGTAATTTTCCTAACCGTGCAAACTTATGATAAGGCTATCTAGTATATAAATCTGTATATATTGATATGAACTTGAGTCTCTCTCATTAATGGGGTTCATAGACAACAATAGTCTTTTTAAAAGCTTTTCCTTGAAGAGAGCAATATTCTCCAATGATAACTTATTCTAATATGTTCTGCCTTGTACTTGTTTCGTTAACAGAAAATTAAGTCGTTTCTTCTTCTTCCCATTGTAACAGGCATTCCACAAGTCGAATCATGTTTTAGCTTATTCAAAACATAAATTCTTACAAGTTGATTTTAATGAGTTCTTGAATTTGAGAGAGGCTGAAAAGTAACTATTGTATGAATATAAGCTACTTCATAGCACACGTATAAAGCTAGTGTTTAATACGGCTGGCTGTACTCGTTGTCTCTGGATCCTACTGATGACCAGGATAATGCATCAGGCAGGCAAAAAAATCTCATTATCTCTGGAAATTTGACAGTGATTTTGTGCAGGTACATCAAGTTAAAAAATTGTGTAAGCAGGACAAGCTCTGTCAAGGGGGACTATGCAGTTGGATCAATTCCAAAATGGCTAGACAGGCTCAACAGGATTCCCGTCAGGGCTGGGTTATTGGAAGATGGGACTGATATTTTTAAGGACGACACTAGGAGGTGGACAAGAAGGGTTGATTATTATAAGAAATCCTTAAACTTGGAATTGGGAACTCCATCTATACGCAATGTCATGGATATGAATGCATTTTTTGGAGGTTTTGCTGCAGCACTCTCGTCTGATCCAGTATGGGTTATGAATGTACTTCCTGCAGACAAGCCCTCAACTCTAAGTGCGATTTATGATAGAGGGCTAATTGGAGTCTACCATGACTGGTTAGTAATAATAGCTTGTCTTTTTGGTTATACTAAATTTACATCAGCTTTATTTTTGGCAAGTGACGACTTCAACTTTATATAAGGGAATATGAAAACCAGTTCTGACATGATTGATAATGGACATGAGGAAATGACTGCAAAAAGAAGGGACCAAGTTGTGCATGGCATTTTCTCTCTTTTTCTCTTTGACCAGCACATGGCATTCTATTATCTCTGTTAATTATTGAGGTCTTGTTTGTTCTTCTCAGATGTTTTTCTTTATCGTTTTATGGACTGTATTTTATTTAGGTGTGAGGTTTACAGTAACTTTACCGTAGTCACCTTTTTATTGACTTTCCCTACAACCGATGGCTGTAGGTGTGAGCCTTTCTCAACATATCCCCGTACTTACGATTTCCTCCATGTTGATGGCATTGCAATGCTTATAGAACATCGAGGCTCAAAAAGGAGAAGGTAATTTGACAATTGGTTGATAGTTTCAATCCTACTAAGCTGTCTTGTTTCATGATTTTCCGTTCGCTGGCATGTTTCCTGTGACTTCATTCCATCAATTAATGACTATGTGAGACAGTGGTGAAGGACAAAGAATGCCATGAGAAAGTTTTATATTTATTTGTCTCATTGCTCACGTTGACTCCTATCTCATTGCTTCTCGTGTGCCATTGATTCAAATGTTGTAAGCCTTTGAGAGGTAATAATTGACAAGGGAAAGCATGATTTTTACATGTTTCAAAGAACTGGTTAGCTGTGTCACTATCTACAGAAACATTCCATTACTGTATGGTCTAAATGTTATCTTATTATTTTGGTTAGTATAAACCCAGACAAAGTTGTAGGATATTCTGAATCACTACTTCCACGAGTGAGACAGATAAACCTCAATCTTGTTATTAGTTGGCGTATTGTGTTTCCAGAAGCAGTTATTCGTTGTTCTTTCTAATGGAGACTTTTGTCTTCACTGTAGATGTAGCCTTGTGGATTTGATGGTGGAGATGGATAGGATATTGCGTCCGGAGGGGACGGTTCTTATTCGAGACTCGCCTGAAGTTATTGACAAGGTAAATCATATAGCTCATGCCGTAAGGTGGACTACGGCGATACATGAGGGAGATTCGGGATCTCCCGAAACAGAGAAGATTCTAGTTGCAACCAAAACGATGTGGAAGCTATCTTCAGAATCCCGCTGACGGCCCCTTTCATTCTTTTACACGAACCTGTAATTGTTGTTTATTCTTTCAATTTTGCAGCTGAGAGATCTTCTAACCTACTGTCAAGGTATTCTTTTCTGCTTCCTCTTCTCCTTTTGGCGGAGAAACGGAGGACACTCTAAAGAACGTGGAAGTACAAGCCTTTGTATTCATTTTGTAGAAAATGCACGTGCTGATAGATCCGATCTCCTCTGTGGCTGCGCTTTAGCCATTAGTATTGTCTACTTTTCTCGAGAATATGAATGGGATCATCGCCGTATCAGCCTCGCCTTTTTCTGGGTGCCTTAGCATGGGAGTGTGGGGCAGTTGACTGACGCAGTACTTTATGAGCGCATTTGGCAATCGGCCAAACAGTGAAAATTTATCTTCTTTTATTCTCAAGACTAGATTTGGAACACAAATTTATTTAGTAAAATTTTTTTATGAAAATAAATTTCTTTTTTATTATTTTCGGAAGTAAATTTAGAATAGAATCAAGAAGTAAAAAAAAAAAATTGATTGTTTATTTCTAGAGACAATTGCAAAATTAAGCCAATTTAATATTTTTTTCTCTTATTTCTTCTTGTTCTTCTTCAATCGATGTCGCCATAGCTGTCCACCTCTGCCAATCGCTGGTAATCAATTGGGCGGGATCCGACGAGGTCGCCAGAGGCTCGCCCAACCATTGGCAAGGCTCAACCTCGTGATGGCCCAACAAGGTCAACTCACTTCAATGGCTAAGCAACCTCTAGTTGAGGTTGCTCGCCCAGCCAAGGCTCAGTCGAGCCTCTGCCGGCGAGGTTCGGCCGACGAGGCCTGGCCTTACCAAGGGCCGGTGAGGTTGTCGACCCTCGTCTGGCCAATCGTTGGTCATCCCAAGGCTAGCAACCGACAAACATTGAAGAAGAACAAGAAAAAGAGAAAGAAAAGAAAAGAAAAAAGAAAAAGTAATAAAATTATTTTAAAAAATAAAGGAAAATGATTTGGATTAGTGATGATCGAGTCCGAGGTGGGTAGGGTCTAAATATGGATCCTGTTATAATCGGTTCCCATTTTTTTGACTCTATACTCGACCCTATTTGTATTAGACCTGTACTTAATCCACCTTGTTTTTCGATCTGGTTCCAGAGTCAACCCTATTTCCATTAAATCCTATTTTGCAATCTTCCGATAGTCTATACAACTTCAAAATTTATATTAATATGCGAGAAAATAACATAATCATCCTAATTTGTATTGAAATATTAAGTACTTGTAATAGATAAATACTTACATTTTAACTAAACTAAAAATTAAGGATCCACGGGGCTAATTATAATAAATAAAATTATAAGGCAAAGAATTGGTAACAAACATGGATCATTCTCACAATTACTATATGAAACTACTCATTTATATAAGCATAACTCCTCCTATAAAAGATAAATTAGGCGAGCCAATCTATGTGATATACAAAATTTTTTGTGGTGACAAACACCGTTCGTCTGTCAAATGGTGTGAGAGGGAGCCAGTGAGGGAGGGAAGTAAGTGAGAAAGAGGAATAACAAAGGAGGAGCGCCATGCGTGTTTGAGGGAGCCAAGAGGAAAAATACTATGTGATTGTGGGAGTAAGAATAGAAAATAAGGGAAAAAAATGATTTTGGACCTCTACTTATAAAACTGGTTCCCAAACTGGTTCCAAAACCCGTCCAGAAACTAGTTCCTAGGTGGGTAATCACTCGGAACCCGATTCCGAATCTTCGGAATCGGTTTCAATGGGAACTGATTCTTGACCCTAATTTATGGGTGGGCCGGTCTACTTGCACACCCCTAATTTGGATTATAAATTTTCAAAACGGTACTAAATGCAATTCTATATTGAGAATACAAATTTTAGACAGTTACCAAACAGTTTAAAATGCTTAAAAATTATTTCCGAGAACAGAATCAAAAAGAATTATTTTTAATCAGAAATTATTCTCAGGAATAGAATGGCTATCAAATGCGTCTTTCGTGTCCATCAATGTGGATGATGTGAAATTGAAAGAAGATTGGTTGTTGTGGATTAAACCGGGCAATTAATATTGTGAAGGCAAATTGCGGTTGTTCATGTTCAATATATTTGCTCTTCCAGCGATTGGCCCGCACCGTCTCGCATCTGTTTTCTCCATTTAATCCTCACCAGGTGAGCAACGAATCCGAGTCTCAATAAATGCCGCAAAACACGGCGGGGTGTGAGCCTCTGACGACCACCATAGCAATCTCTGGCCATTTGATACATCATTAGGAAGCGATGATGAGAGGAGAAGACCCCGAGTCGTCTTCTTCTCCATACTTCGATCGCCTGTCCCTTCCAATATCGACCGTGTTAAAAATGTGGGGAAGTTAGATCTGCTAAACTTTTACGCATATGGCCAGTTCTTTCATTCCCATCAAGCTTTCGCTTCACTGTCTACGGTGTCTTTTCCCAAATCTCTGGCACCATTGACCAGACAAGTTGCCAGCCGAACCGTACCCTGCTCTCCACCCATCAACCCTCTCAATCTCTGCATGACTGATGCAGCGCTGCGGAGCGGGAGGGGGAAGGGAAAATAAAAAGGTGAAAAGGGAAAATCTGACCCGAACGAGAGAAAAAAGGTTCTTTTCATGTCAATCTACAGAAACAGGCTGGGGCCTATGGCCCCGGGGGATGGGCCCTGCGCTCGGGAGAGAGAATTCAGAATTGTCACATGTCAGATCTTTCATGCAGCCATCCCGGTCGGTCCCCGCCCCCACGTTATATACCGTCCTCGAAAAAGTCAGCAGATTTCCCTGCGAAATCACCCCTCCCTCCAAATTTACGATAGCCCCATATCATCATCATCATCGGATGCGCCCCGAGTGAAACCCCTCCCCTCGACGATGCTGATGCTGCTGCTGCTGCTGCTGCCGCTGCTTCGTCGTCGTCTCACGTGCGATGTGGAGAGCGCATCTCCGTCCCGTATCTCACCAGCGCCGCGTGAACTGCCGAGAACGTCGCGCGCCTCGACTGGTCTCCATCGCTTTGGACTCGAGCGAGAGAGAGAGAGCAGGGACACACGGACGGCGATGTTTCAACGACAGAGCTCCTGCGCCCCATGTGGAATTGCTCCACTTCACGCTTGCTTCACCTGCATTTGGGTCTCTCCGGACCTCCACATGATCGGACCGTTCACGCAGATTCTTCCGTAACTCTAGCTAGCCCCGTCGAGTGGGTGGGTCAAGTACGATTAGTTTAGGGTCGGGACGAAGATAGTTCAACAAAAAATTGACCCGTTTCGTTTGATGCAATACAAATCCAATGTCTCATACTTAATATATCCTCTATCCGATCTATATTATTAAAACACTTTTATAATTAATCTAAGGGAAAATTCTAATCACGAGTCTGAAGTTCTTCATTTTCTTTAAAAAAATGTATGAAACGGTTCCTATTTCGAAGTGATTATAACAGTTTTAAATAACAATATAGCTTCACGGCCATAGGTTGATCAAAGGGCATTTTTGTCAAAATATAATTTTGATTTTAAATTATTTTTTCTTTTTTCTTTTGTTTTTCATTCCAGCTAGTGTCAATGATGGCTCAATGACTCTCGTTAGCCACGGGGTGAGGGTGACCATCACCCAGCCCTCTCTAGCCCTCTCTAGTGGCTGTCTATCACTTGAGACCAATCATCGATGAGAGAAAATAAAGGTATTTCGAGCCTTTATTTAAAACAAAACACACTTCAGACTTTTATCCGAGAAAATTATGGTACTTCAGGCTCTTATTAATTCAATTTATGAAAACTCATATCTAAATTGAGGTGAAGCAATCAATATATTAATTAAGTAAAAGTGAAACAGAGTCATAAAGATATATTAGATTTAAGTAAGTTATGAATGTCTTTTAAGTTTATTAGTCTAAACCCATTTACTAAATATAACCCACTCATAAAATGGTCCAGCCCATCAAATGATGGGTTAAGAAATGGGTCTCATTTTAATAAGTCTAGCTCTAGTTTTTAGTGAAATTCATGATCTGGATAACTCGAAGAAGCGGTGATTTTGACGTGAGTACTGTGGAGACAGGATTTTTCACGTGGGATTGTCCCATCTCAAGCAGCGGTGCCGCCCAACATACAGGTAGGCAAACACCTATCTCGTTGACCAGAAAACGCATTTGGGATTGGCAGGATATGGAGGAGCAACAGCATTGCATGATCCACGAATCCTCGGCGCTTTCGACCAAATCATTCTAACTCCCCAAAACGCGACCGGATCGGACGTCCAAAGATTTCTATCATACGAATACCCACCGACGGCATACAAAATTACTCGAGGCCGAGCCATGCGCACAGGCCAAGGTCTTCACCCCAAACACAAACCCAAAAAGATTTTTTAAAAAAAGGGGAAAAGAAAAAAGAAAAAGAAAACCATGTGGTGGGCCTAAGGATTCAGACTTCATGGGCCTGGGGGCCCGCAAAGCTCCACAGCAGTCGGCATCCGTTGCGCTCTCTCTCTCTCTCTCTCTCTCTCCTTCCACCGAGTTTCACGAGAGAGAACGAAGACAGCGCCTCTCTTCCTCCTCCGACCCCTCTGCACGGCGGATCCGACATGGAAAGAGAGCCGCGAGGCTTTAAAAGCAGATTCAAAATTGTGAAAACGAAGCGTTGCATGCATGGGGCACGCACGCACGAGCATCATAAATCTATCGTTTCTTAGGAAAATAACATCGGAATGGGGTGTCCCGTTCTCCTTGATTGCGCCGAGAGCGAAGTGTCATGTGCATCTTGGGTCCTCCACCCCCCGTTCCTTCTTCGTTTAGGTGCGCTGCTGTACTGTGCCATAAATTTTGAATCGGCGCCCGCGTTCATGTGCGGTGCTGTTAGTTGGCCCGTGCTGGGGGATAAATGCGACCGGTTTTGCGCCTGTGCCTTGTGATTCCAGGGTTGCTTGCAGTCGGTAGGTTCGCAGACGTTTCTTGGTTCAGTCCGAAGATGAGCTTTAATCTCGAATTTCGATACAGTTTGAGCTACGGTTCTTGGTCATTTGATGAAAACTGGGAGACGACTCCATTTGAGGACGTGGTCAAGGTGATGTTTTGAGTCAGGTCTTAAACTATGGGTCGAATAGAGGTGAGCATGATTTTAGGATAAAAGTAGGAACTTGAGAACTAATCGAAAATCGGTCCGTTTCCAAATTTTAACATTTATGGGATAGATTTCGAGTTTCAAAAGTTGAGAAACCTATTCTGACAATGGAACTTAGAACTTGGAATATGGAACCATGAACAAATCTTTGTGCTTTTTATGTTCTATATCTTTGCATGATCATACAATATTTCATAACGTCCAATAATAAATATGTAATCATTATTTTAGTCAGTCTAGATATGAGATGTGATAAGTGAGTTATAGTAAATAGTAGTCATTTAATTGTAATCGTTCAATTAAGAATATAGGTGGAATTTAGGTAAACTTGGGAGCTTATGATAGGGTAAATTACAAGTTCCAACATATGCATGATAGATTCAAAATTCCAAAAATTATGGAACCTATTTCAACGAGTAAATTTTGAGCTTTGATGAAAATTCGAAACTATTTATTCCTAGGATCAAGTTGTTTGTCGATCAATGTGATTTATTGAAGGATAATATATTTGTATTATTGAGAACGATACGAGATGAATAATTTTGTCTAAGGAGGAAGTGAGATTTGTGACTTCAAGAGTGAGACCATGAGATGTCAGATAATTCCGAGTTGAATGGAGACGTGAAAGTGAATTTCAACATCCAAAGTTTGGCCACCCGCGACCGAGGCCGGGCGATCCTCCCGACCCTTCAAGTCTTCCTTTTTGACCATCCGGTCGATACCTCGAAAGGATCGCTCGACGAGGGAGCCAAACACGAGAAGGATTGAGGGCTTCCTCACGTTCCTTCCGACAAGACACGTCGTTTCTCCATCCGATACCGAACCCGATGCCGTGAATAAATAAACCCCCCCAAGTTCCACGGGACTTCGATCAAATCAAGCGCTTGCTTTCGCAGCGGTTTCTTCATGCGCGTGTGATCGGAGGGCAGTAGGAACCGTTGTGGGGTCGAAGATCGGTGAGAGGGGCTTTCGGAAGCTAATTTAAGAAGATCGAGTTAACGGCGTTCTCACGCGGCGGACTCGAGCTTCTTCACGATAAGTCTTTAATGGCCTACTGCCTTCCTGCTCGTCCGTGGTACCTCTCTCGCCCTCTGCTCGCCTCTTGGATCGACCACGGTACGGGACTCGCCAGGTATACATGAATTTAGACGTTCTTACAAGCAATCGCAGCGCGAAAGACAGCGGCAGAGCTGTCACGGTTCTTGGCAGCGAGCGCACTGAAATCGGCCGCCTCGTGAGGGAGGCTGCGAGACGGCATGGAGAAATGATTGTCCTCCATTTTGATTTTGCTTGCACGGTGGCTCGAAGGAAATGATCAGCACTTTAAGGGAAACCCTAGTAAAGCCAGGAGCCGAACGAGAGATTGCTTGCACTCGACTCGACGGTGTGATGGAAAACGGCACGGTGAATATCGTGGGTTCGATAATGATTGAGTAATGCACTCGAATGAGATACTTTTTGTTACCGTTTCTAACCAATCAGTTTGCATAGGAAAGATTTCAAGGATAGAGCGTTATCTTCACAGTAGCCTCAGGGTGGGAGTGGTTCTAAAGTAGCTCTGAAGTCGATAGACTTCATCTACATCGATCATCCATTTCACTAGCGGCACAACCATGACCGAAGCATGCTAGGCATCGTATCCCGCGCTATGGACAAGGGCATTTTTTTCTTTCCCGAAACGTTTTATTTGACCAATTTTTTCTTGATAAGATTAAACCCGAATAGCTAACAAAGAGCCCCCAAGCCATCCTATTGGCTAGCTCTGTCGCCGCCCATCCCCCCGTCTCATCATGCACTATTGTGCGTCCTGCCCTCTTATTACTCGTGTTGTGCGTGTCTCTCCATCTTTATCGAGTTTTGATTGTGTTGGTCTCGACTTATCTTATGCAATAAAGTTTCTTGAAAAGGAAAGGAAAAATGTCCCATCTCGAGGACTTTTCCGAAAAATTTTCCCCATTGCATGTGACATTCAATCCTCTCGATGCCAAGCGTAATTTCTCCTCCCCCAAAAATCGAGTACGGTACAGCAACGTGATTATGTTTAAAGTCCCGTCGCATGATAATGGTGATGTACAAGAAATTATGGGCTTCTTGGGTGTTCATATGCGCGAGTGAATATTTTGCTGACTATTATTAATTGCCAGTCGCACTAAAGTAGACTCTAGCTTAAATTATTATCTCGGGAATTGGGTAAAATTTAATGCGAAACCATGAGCGAAATCGTTAAGATGGCGCGGTAATTTCCAAGAACATGGGCAATAAATTCTACCTTGGGGTTTTGTGATGAAGCTTATAATCATTTCGAGCAAATCAAGAGATGATGCCACTCATTGTCGTCGGTTTGACATGGCCCCAATTACAACTCGAATTGGAGGTGTCGGAACTTGTTGATGATGACGACGACAATTCATCTCATAAATCTGGACTTTAAGACCTAGCTAACTTTCTAACTTCCTAGCAAATTTTAATCATTGCGTCTTCGATTGACAAAATTGCTATTTAAGTTTCTCATTTAACCCCGATTTCAAAATGGATTCGAATAATGTTTATTTGTTGGACAAAATAATTTTAATATTAATTCATTTCTTGCCTTTATGTATAGTGTAGACACATCATGCCTCACTTTTGCCTTTCCCATGTGGAACCGGATCTTCTAAATAACTCGCAAATCAGGTCTTATTAGAGTTTTGTGGTTGTTGACAGGATCTAAACATATGTCATCTATATTTCAATCGGGGAGTAATTGATTATTTGAGACGATGAGAGAAACGCCTCTTATAATAATGATCAATATAGAAATTGTTTTCACGATCAATAATGTTTATAGCATAATCTTCCTATATATTTCAGCATATGTTTTTTTTTTTTTTTTTTTTTTTTTGGCGCGGATTTCATTCAATTTCTTAGCTTTTCTTGTCTATTTTTTTAAACCATCGTCCAATCCCATGTTTTCAGACAAGCGAATGAGTAAACGTGTTTCACACCAACAAAATAAAAACGTGTTTTAGAATTAAAAATTTATGGTTAGTTTGTCCAAAAGGAGACAGGAAAGGGGACAATGACCAAACATTTTGACATTGTGAAAAGGCATAGCTTAAACAAGTGAGCTCGAAATTGAACTTTCTTCCAAATGAAGAGACTCTGCAATAGATCCCTCTTTGAAATGCCTTAATTTCCTACAAATCTCTCCACCTTCAAATAATCTTGATTCTGCTCTGAATTTTGTTGTCTAAAAAAATAATAAATTTTTGTTATAGTCTCAAATTTGTCCCACATAAACTAAATTGCCCACTGATAAATTCAAAATTATCAACATTTAGAGACCGTCGTTATTCCATACAAATGTAAAAGTGTTGATGGATGCAGACGCTTGTAAAAGCTTGCGATTTTGAAAATATTAGTGATGATTTTTAAATTTGACGATGAATTTAGGACTATAATAAAAGCTTATGATTTCTTCTACACAAAAAATGTTCTAGATAGAATTGAAATTGAACTTAAAGTTTATAATTTCCGAGGGAATTAACTCTTTTGAAAAAGGGCATTTCCGTTATTTTTTCTTTTTCATTACATTAAAAAAATGCGTATGATATTCTTTGTTGGATCTTATATTCTATCTGTAGTGACTTTTTTCAACTCTCATGGCACATGCACTTTGATTTTTTAATCTAAAATATTTGGAAACCTTTAAAAAAAACCTTGTTATGCCGAGACGCCAATTTACTTCCTAATTTCGAATTTCAACGCGAGTTACTTTTGACTTTCTAAAAAATTTTCAGAACCGAAAAATTACAACCATCTGCTTTGCAGTTCGTTTTCACTTCCTCTGGGTATAACAAGGACATTGAAATGATAAACTGCAATTGACAGAATATTAATGATAAACGAAAAGACTTTCATTTCCAAAACTCCAAGCAGACACCAAACGCCTATTGGACCTCTCTAATGCCAAGCACGACTTTGAAATCATCTAGGCTCTCTTTAGTCTCTTCACCAAGAAAGTTCTTGCAACTTGCCCTCCGGCTTCCTTTCGTTTTCCAAACATACAGTTTGTCAGAATCAGGAAAATTCATCTGGACCGGCATCCATCGACGCAATGTCCCCACTTCGAAGGATGCAGATACATTGACAAAGCCAGATCCCGCCGATCAATAAGCAAGAAGCCTGATTAGTATGGTAATTGTACAGTGCTCAATCCCGTTGCGATATAACGTGGTGTTTGTTCGGTATAATCATGACCCGCTGATCACGTTACGATTTTGCTCACACGTGATTCGTGTTGTAGAATGCAGTAATAGGGGCATCCAATGGTATGCACATGTATTTTGGAAACAAATAGCAGCCGAAAAATAAACAGGAAAAACTAGTTATTATGACTACTGAGGGCGCGCATGATAAAATTTATACTTCTTTATTTTTCAGTTTCTCTATTCCTCGGAACAGGTTTGAAATAGAAATTCGTTTGGTAACGCAATTTAATTTTTTTATTTATCGAACGGATTTCTATTCCATAAATAAATTTGAAAAAGAAATCAAAAACTAAAATTTTTAACTTTTCAATTTCTGAAATATAAATTGAGAAATCAATTTCTGGCCAGAAATCAATTTCTATTTTAGAAATTTTGTCACGTGCACCGTGACGGACTCGCCAAGAAGCCATGATGAGCACACATGCTCATCTTTTTTGAAAACATGCGTTTCAAAGTCGTAGCGATAGCCTCGAAAGCAAGCCCGAACAAGCAGCTTCCTAAAATTGGCTATCGAACGATGGTGTTTTAGCCGGCGAGACGTTTGTCGATAACATTTCTTTTTTTTTTTTTCTTTTCAATTTTTATGTGGAATTTACTTGCGGCTAGATCCCACTAGAGGAAGGCTCCGTGCCAAACTCCCTCTCCCTAACTCTCATTTGGCACAAATTCGGGATCCCTTACGACACGAGGTTAGCTAGCTCCATGCCTTAGCTCTCAAAGCTTTTGGGCGTCGAATGACTTCACTTGCCATGTCCCCCGAAATAGGATAAAATGGAAGGGGACGAGACGCGAGAGGATATTTCCTCCGGCTAATTTTGCTCCCCTGTCATCCGATGTTGCTGTTAGCCTTTTCATGCAGCTGGCAGTAACTTCCTTCCTCGCCGGACTGGCTGTTGTGGACTTGAAAGCTTTTCTTCGTTTCTTTCTTTTTTTCTTCTTTAGAATTAGTGTAATTAAAAATCCGAAAACTTATTATGAATACGCAATTAGATTCTAAAATTTTTAAAAGATACAATTAAATACTAAAATTCATCACAAAAGTACAAAAATAATCCTAAAATTTCTCAAGAAAGTACAATAAAGTCTTGGAATGTTCGAAAAATATAATCAATCGAATGATTGGATTGAATCAATTAAATAAGTTTCGGAACTTAATTGTATTTTTTAAAAATTTCAAAATTTTATTGTATTTTTATGATAAGTTTTATGATTTAATTATATTTTTTGAAAATTTTATATTTCCAAATTAAAGTTTAGGAGTTTTAATACGCTTATTTTTTTTTCTTTCTTTGATAATAGAGTAATGATAATAGAGAGAGAGAGAGAGAGAGAGAAGGGGGGTGGGAACTAGGGAGGAAGGTGAAACATTTTTGAACTTTTTTTTTTTTTTTTTTTGGGGGGGGGTGTCATGAAACATTTTTCAACTGACTGTCACAGGCTTTCTGAGGGGAGGGAGAGTCAACCAGTCCTTTTTGGTGCTTTGTATTTGTATGGCTTCGAAGACTCCACATATCCCCCTTTTATCTTCGCTTCCTCTCTCCTCTCTCTCTCTCTCTCTCTCTCTGTGTCCGAGCGCTGGCGCTTTCGTTTTCGTGTCCCTCGCTTCATTTTTTTTCTCTCTCTCTCTCCATAATATTTTCGGCTCTCACCTCCTTTCCCTCTTGTTCCCATGGTAAGCCCTCGCGAACTCGTTACCCTCATCCGCGCTTAGAGTCAGGCATGCAGCGAACTAGAGATATCGCGTAGCAGGCAGGCCCTCGCTCTCCCGCACCTAAAAAAAAAAAAAAAAAAAAAAAGCCAAAACAAATATAGAGAAAAGGAAGACTCTCTCACTTCTAGGGTTCACCTCCCTCTCTCCCTGTCCCCCTCTCTCTCTCTCTCTCTCGCCCTGTGGCTATCTTTCCTTTTTATTTTTCTGCAGCAGCTACTCACTGCCACTGCCTCGCGGCGCTTCTCTCGTGCCGTTTTGCAGACCTATAAGCGCTCCTAGATTGTTAGAGAGCGATAGAAAGAGAGAGAGAGAGAGAGACAGAAAGAAAGAGAGGGAGAGTTTGAGGACGAAGAGGAAAGCGCAGCCGAGAGAGTTGGAAAGAGGGAAGGAGAGAGAATTAAAAACTTGGCCTCCTCCTCCTCCTCCTCCTCCACCCTTACTTTCTTTCTTTATTTCTTTTCTCTCAGCCGCCTCGTCCTCGTAGATAGAGAGGAAGCTGGAGACATTTGGGTTACCTTTTGTCTCCTCGTCCTCTCTATTAAGAGCCCACCTTCCTTTTCCATCTCTCTCATTTTCCCCCTTCGCGACTCGTGTGCCAGAAGAAGCGGGCTTTCCCTCCTCTTGAACGTGTTGAGTGTACTGCTGTTGTCCCGCACGAACCTCTTTGGAAGCTGGGAAGTGAAGCGAGCCGTGGCGGCGACTGCTGAGCTCGTTTTTTAGTTGGGATTGAATTCGCCCGGTGAGAAGCGGAAGGCTCGGCGGCGACTCGAGAGAGATCGGAAGGACGTCCGGTACAGCTGCAGGGGAAGGAAGGGAGAGATAAAGAGGAGCAAAAATTGCGACCTTTTTGATGAGTTTCGGGGGATTCCTCGACACCAGCTCGGGCGGCGGCGGCGGCGGCGGCGGAGGAGGAGGAGGAGGAGGGGCGAGGGTCGTTGCCGCCGATATCCCGTACGCGGGAAAGAACGACATGGGGCCGTCGGGCGCAATCGGGCAGCCCCGACTCCTGAGCCCTTCTCTGTCCAAGTCCATGTTCAACAACTCTCCTGGACTCTCCCTCGCTCTCGTACGACGCCACATACTCCCCACCGCCTCCCCTCTCTCTCTCTCTCTCTTCTTCATCTTTTGTCTTCTTTTGCTTTTGTGATTTGATTTGGTTCGATGATTTTTGTGAGCAGCAAACTGGGATAGAGAACCAGCAAATGGGGGAGAGCTACGAGCAAATGAGCGTGAGCAACCACCACCTCCGGAGGAGCAGAGAGGAGGAGCACGAGAGCAGATCCGGCAGCGACAACCTCGACGGGGGCGGGGCCTCCGGTGACGACCAGGACGCCTCCGCCGACAACCCTCCCAGGAAGAAGCGTTACCACCGACACACTCCCCAGCAAATCCAAGAACTCGAAGCGTACGAATACCATCTCTTCGCTTATCTTCACATACCCAAACGGAAGGACAAAAAAAAAAGCCACTTTCGCAGGAGGATTTATCTTTTGCGTGTGTTTTAGTGATGATCTCGCTCAATCTCAGTGGCATTTTCCGTAATTATTGTGGGTTTTTTTTTTTTCCTTGTTTTGGGTTGGCTTTAGGTTGTTCAAGGAGTGTCCTCATCCTGATGAGAAGCAAAGGTTGGAGCTGAGCAAGAGGCTTTGCTTGGAGACCAGGCAAGTCAAGTTCTGGTTCCAGAATCGGCGCACCCAGATGAAGGTAGCAATGATTGCTTCTCTAAAAACTCGACCTTTTCGTAGTACCTGGAAAAAGTTTTGATCTTTTCTCTACTTTTCGGGGGGCATTTTCTTGATTATTGCACCAACCAGACACAACTGGAGCGACATGAGAATTCGCTGCTCCGGCAAGAGAACGACAAGCTCCGGGCTGAGAACATGTCCCTCCGAGACGCCATGAGGGAGCCGATTTGCAGCAACTGCGGCGGCCCGGCCGTCATCGGCGAGATCTCCCTCGAGGAGCAGCACCTCCGGATCGAGAACGCCCGGCTCAAGGACGAGCTGGACCGCGTGTGCGCCCTCGCCGGGAAGTTCCTCGGCCGCCCCGTCCCGTCGCTCGCCGCTTCCATCGGCCCGCTGATGCCCAACTCGAGCCTCGAGCTAGGGGTCGGGACCAACAACGGGTTCGTCGGTAGTTTGGGGCCGGTGGCCGCGACGACGCTGCCCCTGGGGCCTGATTTCGGGGGCGGGATCTCGGGCAACTCGGCGATGGCGGTGGTGAACCCGTCGAGGCCCCCGGGAGCTGGCGGGGGCATGGTATCTATCGAGAGGTCGATTTTGCTGGAGCTCGCCTTGGCCGCCATGGATGAGCTGGTCAAGATGGCTCAGACCAACGAGCCGCTTTGGATCAGGAGCTTGGAAGGTGGAAAGGAAATACTGAACCACGACGAGTACATGAGGACCTTCACTCCTTGCATTGGCATGAAACCCAATGGATTCGTGGCGGAGGCCTCTAGAGAGACCGGCATGGTGATCATCAATAGCTTGGCACTCGTGGAGACTCTCATGGACTCTGTGAGTTTCGAGCTTTCTTCTCTCTTATCTATCTTCTCATGAAATTTTCTGTCATATCCATTACACTTAACAGTGTAATTGATTAGAGCGACCCATTAGATGATCATTGTTTCGTTCGATAAGAAAGTTGCGGTCTTTTCTGCAGAACCGGTGGGCTGAGATGTTTCCGTGTATGATAGCTAGAACATCGACCGCAGATGTGATCTGCAATGGAATGGGAGGAACCAGAAATGGTGCACTTCAGCTGGTGAGTTTTATATGGTTTTAATTGCTACGCTCAGTTGTTTGTTCGCAGCTCACGCCGTTGTCTTGGTATATTCAATTTTCTCAGGCAACAGCTCTCTTTGTTGCAACTAAAATTTCGTTTGTGGGTTCAGATGCACGCGGAGCTACAAGTGCTGTCGCCACTGGTTCCAGTCCGGGAGGTGACCTTCCTCCGGTTCTGCAAGCAGCACGCCGAGGGCGTGTGGGCGGTGGTCGACGTGTCCATCGACGGCATCCGGGAAACTCCAGGTGGCGGTGGCGGCACGGCCTCGTTCCCGAGCTGCTGCCGGAGGCTGCCTTCCGGCTGCGTGGTCCAAGACATGCCCAACGGGTACTCCAAGGTAAGAAAAAGTACAACTCTCCCCCCCCCCCTCCCTCTCCCAAAAAAAAAAAAAAAAAAAAAAAAAACCCAACCCTCCATTTCCGCACGAAATCCCTCTTCACGTGCAGCAGTTCCTTGGCTCGGCTCGGTCTGTTGGGTCTCTCCATTTATTTCTTGGGGTTGGCCTTATTCCGGAGTGGGGTTCCTTTCTTTCCAGTTGGGTGTCCTTTAAATGTCCTTTGTTGAGGCAGAAAAACTAGGGCATTCAGCGCGCAGAGAGCGCCTTGAAATTGGTTGAGATGACATTAAGTCGTGCTGAAAGACAACCCACCATCGCCACCATGTCTCTATCATCCCCACTGGGGTTCTTCTTCCTCTCCTTAGTCTCCTCGTGTATCGCAGTCCAAGTGATTACTCGGTGTGCAACGACTACGTTGTTCAGTGTCAAAGATTTGAGTTTGGTCCCCCCCCCCTCCTACTTTTTCCTCCTCATCCCTAAAGAAACAATTCAAGACATCGGGAAAAAATCAGATACTTTTAGGTCATCCTACCAAAGAATCTGAACCTTCGTAGAGACTCCATTCTTTATTTTGACCGCCGGACCGGATGCTTCTCCATGTGTCAGGTCCTTCACTTAAAAATTTGTTAAATTTTTTCTTGGATTAGACCCTAAATTTGGACAACTGGGGTTCCTTGCTCTGGAATATCAAGAACCCTTATTTTATTTTATTTTAATTTAATCCACCGTGCATCAAGAAATCGAGATTGCCTCCCAACCCCTCCTAGCCCTAATAGCCATATTATTATATGAATTGGAAGCCTCTATCGTGCCCCTATCTCCCCTATCTCTGAACACATTAATTTCATATATCCCCTTTGGAAAGTAAATGCCTTGTAATCCGCGAGCTTTCTTTTGGGTGATAAGTCAAGACCGAATAAAGAATGCATTTGATGTTTCTATTCCGATCTTTGATGCTGTCTCGAATATCCCATCCCCCTCCCTCACCACCCCCGGTCCTCCCTTTATTTTATTCCTATTTGATTTTCCGATTTTGCACGTATTTTATTGAGTCCTAAGAACCATGTGCGACCTGGTTGAACAACCCCCTCGTCGAGTCAAACTCCCGAGGACTCTCGGTTCTTTGTTGTTACATGAGCATCTTAGGGCTCGGAGTTTGGACTTTGAAGACAAATCGAGCGCGTATCTCGATGCCGCGCACCTTCTACGAGTCTCGCTCGGCTCTCTCTTCCTCAAAATCTTGCGGGACTCGATCTGTGTTCCGCCATTATTTTATGGCCCCCCCTCAGTTAGCAACAAGTAGTAGGAGAAGAAGAAGAAGCTTCTTACGGAATAGTTTATTCTGTCATTGAGCCCACCCTCGAGCTATTTCCGAGATTCGCCTCGTATCTTATGCGTGTAGCTTGGTGTTTTGTAGAGGGTTAGAAACCCGCGAAGTGTTAAAAAAAGGCACCAAAATTCATGGACTTGGAACTTCTCATGTTTGGACGAGCTTAATTTCTTGCGGAAAACCTGTGTGACATGGCCGGTTCTGCAATTACAATATTAGTCCCTCGCAAACTTACTACTGTTGTTACATTGAATGCGTGAGTTTCTCCTAATCCCGGGTCGGTGATTCTGTCTTTTTCGTGAAGAATTAATCCGAGTACGGACATAATGAGGAGATGAAAACCTTGCAGGTGACGTGGGTGGAGCATGCAGAGTACGAGGAGAACCAGATACACCAGCTGTACAGGCCGTTGATCAGCTCGGGCATGGGCTTCGGCGCTCAACGGTGGGTCGCCACCCTCCAACGGCAGTGCCAGTGCCTCGCCATTCTCATGTCCTCCACCGTCTCTTCTCGTGATCACACCGGTATAGATACTTCAAACATATACCTATATATATTTTAATCATGGTGCAATTTTATCATACCCGTTGATATCTTCGGTTGAGATAAGCAAAAGAAATCGTTAAGGCGACCTCAATTTTCTTTTAGAGAAATGTTATGTGTTGGTTTAGTTATCAGTCGAGACATTTCGTGCCTAATATGTTGGTTGATGGGTTCAGTCTTATATCATGAAGACTCCACTGATTTCCCTCTTTTTTTTTCTCTTGGATGCAGCGATAACGCCGAGTGGGAGGCGGAGCATGCTGAAGCTGGCGCAGCGGATGACGGCCAACTTCTGCGCGGGGGTGTGCGCGTCCACGGTGCACAAATGGAACAAGCTGAGCGGCGGGAACGTGGACGAGGACGTCCGGGTGATGACCCGGAAGAGTGTAGACGACCCCGGGGAGCCGCCGGGCATCGTGCTGAGCGCGGCCACCTCGGTGTGGCTCCCCGTCTCGCCACAGCGCCTCTTTGACTTCCTCCGCGACGAGCAGCTCCGGAGCGAGTGGGACATCCTCTCCAACGGCGGCCCCATGCAGGAGATGGCCCACATCGCCAAGGGCCAAGACCACGGCAACTGCGTCTCCCTCCTACGTGCCAGCGTAAGAATCTCTCTCTCCCTCTCCCCCCCTCTCTCTCTCTTTCGTCTCTAGTCCTCCTGTCATAAGCCGATTTCCACCCAAGATTTTTCGCGCCCGTTTTGACCGAAAATCATTGGTGGGTCTCTTGAGGGTTTTTGAATACAAGATGATAACGTGTTTCCCGAACTGACGCCATGAGAGAGAAACCCTGCTGTGCGCGAGTCATCAGGTCGTGATGGGAGGGGCTCTTTTGTCCTGGCGATGGAAAGGGAGAGATTTTGCGAAAAGGGCGAAAAGATCTAAAACAGGACGAGCTCGCGATTTGGAGGTTTCCCCCGTGAGGTCGCTTTTTCTTCTCCTCCTCCTCTTCCGGGAAGATGATAAAAAGGGACAGTTCATGTTCTCTCTCCTTTCCATCTCAGAACTTAAAAGTCAAAATAAAAAGGACGGTCCTCACCTTTTTACACCACCTCGTCCTGAGCCGGACCGTCTTTGCCTTTTCCTCTGTCTGTGATTGGGATTGGAAAGCGGGGGGGAGGGAAAAAGAAAAAGAGAAAAAGAAAAGAGGAGGGGAAAAAGTTCGATTTTTCTTGCAGGGTTTGACTCTTTCCATCGCTCCTGTGCATGGATTCTGACACGTCCAACGTGGGTCGCGCTGCGTATTTGGTGGCATTCGGGGGTGGAAACCTGTGACGGGGCAAGGGGCGTTTAAAATGATGAAAATGTCTTGACTTTTGTCGTGTTTTGCGGCTTCTACCCTACGTGCAGGCCATGAACGCGAATCAGAGCAGCATGCTGATACTGCAGGAGACGTGCATCGACGCTGCCGGGTCGCTCGTGGTGTACGCGCCCGTGGACATCCCCGCCATGCACGTGGTGATGAACGGCGGGGACTCCGCCTACGTGGCGCTCCTCCCGTCGGGGTTCGCCATCGTCCCCGACGGGCCGGGCTCCCACGGGGGCGGGGCTGCCCCAAATGGGCCCGCTGCGAGTAACGGGGGACCGCCGAGGGTGGGCGGGTCACTCCTGACAGTGGCGTTCCAGATCCTGGTGAACAGCCTGCCCACGGCAAAGCTCACGGTGGAGTCGGTCGAGACGGTCAACAACCTGATCTCGTGCACGATCCAGAAGATCAAGGCCGCTCTCCAGTGCGAGAGCTGATCAGGGCGACGGCAAAAGGGCGTGGACGAATGTCCCGCGGCCTTCACGTCAGCTGTCATTTGTTTTCTTTTGTTCTAGGTTTGTGCATGAGGGTGTAGTTACCAAGCATTTTGAGCGTGTGAAATGAGCGAAGGACTCGGACGAAAGCTGGGTTTTTCTAGAAAGGGGGTGTGTTGAGTCAAGAACGAACCGCGCGTCGAGACTCCTTGCACGGTGGTAAGAAAACGGCGCGGCGCTGTGCAGAGTGTTTGTCCTAGCGCTTCTCGCTTCGGAAGTCGGAGCATTCTTAGTGCCGGGCAAGGGTGGTGGTTCGGGTATTGACTCAGGTTCATCCCGAGGTGGCTCAACAAAGAGAACCAGGAAAAAAAAAAAGGACGGGGAAATAGTTGTCGGGAAAAAAGGTTGTGTGTCATCTGTTTTTGTGCTTAATCGAAATCATTTTATCTTCTTGTTTAAGCCGAGCTACTTCGACTTGGAACATTGTTAACTTCTTTGATGGTTTTGTCCGGCGACGACTCTGCATTTGAACCGAAAACTCATCGATCTGCGAGTGACGGATACGAGGAAACTAAAGGGTTTTTCTCCGTAGACGATTTAGATGCATATGAGCCAAAGGTGATGCTAATGGAAAGAAAGTCCGATGCAAATGGTCCTTCCGACGGTACCACGGAGGCGCGTGGAGATGACGCGCCGCCGGCAGCGGTGCGGCTTCTGGTAGAGTAAGAGGTGGGGGCAGCAGCGGGGGAGGGGCAGGGCATTAAATGAGAGGGGCAGAGGCTGTTGGGAGGGGGAAGGAAAAGGAAAAGGGCCTGCCCCTCATTTATTGCGGTAGACTCCTACCGCGCTTTGTCTACTGCTGGCTCCCATCCGCCATTCACCTCGCGCCACGTGGCCGCGGCTCGAGATGGCCGTCTATCCGCAGGATCACGGACAGTGACCAACGGGATTCCTGCTTTATCGCGCGAAAGAAAAAGAAAATAAGATGAAAATAGAACCTATGATAGTGAAGTATATACTATACGATCGCCCGATTTCAGGATTACAACTACTCCCTTTTCCATCCCATGATTATCGATTGATAAGATTGTTTGCATGAACTTTATCCTTGCGCCGGCGGGTAAAGAAAAACTGTTTTCAATCTTGGTGCCTGATTCAAAGTTTTCATTGCCTAATCGATCTGACCCGGTGAAATGAATTTGGCTACTCGATAGAGATGTAGCATTACAAGCTATCATAGAGGTGGCATATTATTAAGTTTCTACATGATGGAACCCCTGTACCAAAGAAAACTTTCAAAATTTAACATAATTGATATTTAATGTAAATTGTAAATTGAATTGAAATCGCCCTAAATAGAGTATTGGGCCTTGTAAGGGGTAAATATTATCCAGAGATCTTGTGTCAAGGTATCAATAGTGGAAAAAAATTGCGGATATTTCATTTGCCAAGGAGAAGATGGGGAAGATGGGGGTTTGATTCTCACTATCCGCCTAGGTTAAAATAATGTAATCAATGACATAAAAGATTTCATATAATTGACTGGGATAGTGTAGTGAATGGTTTTATCTCCCAAGCCTTAGTCGAGGGCAAGGTGGATGTGAATTAGATGTGAACTGTTTCAGGATTCAGAGAGTTCCTTTTGGAACCTAAAATCAACTTATTATAACATATTTATCATTTTTTGGAATCAGAACTCTATATTGTAGGCATTGGAACCTAAACCTATCTTGTCACAGGTTTCAAGATCTATCCAGATTTCACTTATATTATTAATTGAACGATTACAGTAAAGCATTACCTTTAATGACCACTACTTACTACAACTCCGTTGACCACAATTTATATTTAAATACATGAAGAACATGAAATTTTAACAAATTAAAAGTCTTAATCATAAAATGAAAACTTAAATTGGTAGTTCCACATTATACACTTATCATCGGATGCTATGGAACATCACAGAATCACGTGAAGACATAGCCAAGTTTCAAATTTCACCTACCTAGAACCTAAACTTATCCATTGAAATGAGTTTTCTCATTTTTAGAACTTAAAATCTATCATATATACCTAACTAGGAACCTGAACAGTTCTTTGGTTTCAGGTTCTTTTCTGGAACCACACTAACCCCCGGTGTGAATGCGTAATGTGTAGAACATGGGTGGTCGGCAAATTATTTAGATTGAGAGAGAGAGAGAGAGGAACGGGAAATGGGAATTGAATGGAGGGATTGCGAAAGCTTTGAGTGAAGTGGTATTGAAAACGGTGCCCTTTTAGGTCCTCGTTGATGATGGAGTTTTGGATGATGCATTGGATGATAGTCGGGTGGGGGAGGCGTTTGAAATCGTCTCCACATTTGATTGGATGTGGGGGTCGGGAAAGGAAGGGACGGACGGCTTGAAGAAGACGAAGCTGTCAGCTTTGGGCTGTGCTTTTGGACCCCCCCTCCCTTTGAATGTTTCGGATTTGCAATCCTTTTTTGGCCACAAATATAGAAGCTAGGGTTTGTGAATATCTCGAAGTATTATCAAAGATAACCACCTCCTCCAAAGACCCAACCATCAATCCGCCGCTTCATTTGCGCAACGAATCGTGATGCACCACATCGTTCGATCTCGGTCCGATGATCCCATCTTCAGCAATAAAGTCAAATCACTCCGATATGAACTTGCATGTGAACTTATGAGTACCGACACGGTCATTATGAGCGATACCTTATGGACTTTTCCTGCCTTAGTTTCGGATCAATTCTTTCTCATGGGTTCACAGGGTCACCAACTTACACTCTCAATTTTCCTTTGCAAACCACCAGGGCAATTGGCCGGCCAACACAAGGAGAGGGAGGGGATAGAGATGAGACCCTAATCAAATCCCAAATAAAAAGCTCTCAAACATGCGAATGTAATGCTTATCAAGGAGGAAACGATCATGAACTCGAGTTACTATACAAATACAGACTTTGCTTCAAAGCGAACTTCCCTTAAATTCAATGACGGGATCGGATTCCATAGGGTGTTTCGAAAACAAAATATACTTAGGACATATTTATCTTATTCATCCAGGAGATTATGGTAGTTATTATTACTATTATTATTATTATTATTATTATTATTATTATGAACATCGTAGTCATCAATGAGATTGATCATGCCTCCATGAAAAGCTGTTAAGAAACCGAACGACGAGATAAAATTGATTAGGGCATGCGATAGACTCCGCTCCTCAGTTGCTACTTCCGCTAAAACGACACAATTGTGACATGGTGATTTGATTTTGTCCCTTCTTTTACGTGTAGGTCGTCTCTTATTCCTACTTTTCTCCGACAACGTACAAACCTCAATAAATTTTTGTTGGCTCGTTTTCGCTTATCGTGTCTTTGGAGTCTATACTTTTCTTCATAAGACGAAGTCACCTTTCCACGATTACTCGTTGGAACGAATCGTCGTCTCTAAACCATCGGTGACGCCAAATTCATTTCATTGGTGATCGTCAAGAGAGGATGGCTAATGCTCGTCGAAATCCAAATCCCCATCATAGTTTAGTCCAATTTGGCAGGTCCGCCGTCGACATCTTACTAGCTACCATCGTCGTTGCTCCATATGCTAATCGTCTCCCAAAACTCTTATGTTTTTCTCTTGTCAAAAGACTAACTTTGGAGGCTTTTGGAAGTTGCCCTTGAGCCACATGGTCTATGAGATTGACTTTTCGACCGCGAGTTTGTCTTGGACTGAATTGTCCCGTACTCTCTCGTACCCTCTGTTGAGGAAATTTCTCTAATTGACTTTGAAGATTGATAAAAGCTTCCTTATACATTTATTGATTCTGATGAGACACTTTCCAAGCGTTCTTCTTGGAGCAAATATGTTCAGACCATATTCATTAGATTGAGAGACTTGTTTGAGATTCTGGTGCTCCATATTTATGATTGTGTTACGTCTTGATAATCAAGGACAATGACATAAATTATACAGGGATTATCAAGATAATTCACATCATCAATCGATATAAGAAGATCTCAAATTTTCGCAATAAGCTTGGATTATATGAAGTGCAATGGCTTGGAATTTGGCATGGATTTCTTTCTACTTACTGATTGTCCAAAAAGAATGATTATCTACACAATATTTCCTTGTTGAAGGATCTTAATTCATTCGAAAATTAGTTTACGATATGATGCATTTTCCAAATAAGGAACTTAACTTATGGAACCTAATTTCTGTTGTATGGGCATAAAAATCAATGGAGACTCTATTCGTGGCATCCTAGAAACAATTGGATCTTCCCAAATCATTTAAGTCCAACAGGTTGATTGGAAGAATGATGCTCAGAGTTTCTATCCAACGGTCGGCTTGGAAAATGAGGTGCATAAAAGGAGATCGTGATGCTTAAGGGAATAAGAGAAACGAAGTCCTAAAATCCCAAAGTTCAAGAGAGTTTCGTCTTTACATATTTGTCTTTGTGAGCTTATTTTGTAATAACTACGAGGTTATTGTTGTAGTGTGAGATCAGAAGATTCGATTACACTTACTTGAGTCAAGAATATTCAGTTGTTGTAACCTCTGATTAGTTCATTACTGAAATCCAGACAATAGATAGTCAGCACAAGAGAGTGGACTTATAGTTATCATAAGCCGAATCACTATGATTTTTGTGTGCATTTTTTTCTATCCCTTAAATCTTATTTATTTCTTGTGAGAGATTATTACACACTAATAAGATCTGATCACTACACAATTCTTCCTTAGATGTTGTCCTATTGTAAGATTACACTCGATTAGTTTTAAATTCCGCATATTCACCTAGGGGTGAGCAGGATCCGGATTGGTCCGGGCCACCCCCTAACCTAAGGACCAACCCATACAGTGGCGGTCCTCAATTTTTAGGATCGAGGACCGACCATATTGAGCTTGGGACTAAGGACCGGACCGACCCAATGGGTTTGGCCCAGTTCCAGGGTTAACCCGAGACCAATTGATAATTTTTTCATCTTATTTTTTATACTCGCTAAAATAGCAAACCTACAAAGTCAAATTACACATCCATCGATAATGCGGCATTGTGCAATTAAACTATAAATACCAATATATATTTAGCAAATTTAAGATGACACAATAATAGAAATTTCGTATCTGCTAACTGCTTATCGAGATATGGGACAAGATGGAAAGTTCTTGTAATCATTTATCTTTAATATTTATAACACCATATGCAAAAGTATTTTCTTGCATTTGATCATGTAAAGTCCGCTCAACCAAAAAATGAGCTTCACACCACTTGACTAGCAAATCACCGTAGCAACTATAGTACTACTCTACTCTTCAAAAACTTCCACTATTTGACACAAATTGAAAAGCAAAGTGCATCCGAATTCATTAGTAAAATACAATTAAACCATAAAAAATTCAAAATATTTAATATAAACCATGAATATATAATTTCACATCTTGTTAATTCACTTGAACTTCTAAACACTGAAAACAAAACAAACGACACATAATTAATACTCAACAAAAGTTTTAAATTGAAATTACTATTAGTGCTATTGATAGAACATCTCAATATAATATAATATAAAGACATTTTACTTAGGTTTGAATACATAAAAAAATTATAAATAATATAATATAATATAATATAATATAATATAATATAATATAATATAATATAATATATAGGGTTGGTCCAGGGTTGGACCGACCTAAAACTCTTAGGCCCGATGACCAACCCATACAGTGTTGGTCCTGGAATTTCAAGACCAAAGACCGACCCGATCCCCTTGGGAACTGGACCAGGACCGGCAGGGTTGGGCTGGTCCAGGGTCGATCCAGGGTCGACCCTAGACCGCTGCTTACCCCTATATTCACCTACTAACCCTCCTCTAGGTGATAGTTATAACCCTCACACCCTTGTGAGTGTAGCTTATGGCATTGGAGTGAAGAGTGAGTGATACAAAGGAATGAAACAATTGGCTCGTAAGAGTGACATTTGAGCATTTGTGCTAGGAGCTCTAGGTTGGAGCGATTATAACTTTGAGGAAATTTGAATTAGGGATTGGCTTCCCATGTACAAAGTGGTCAGGAACTGATGCTGCTCTCTTGATGAACCCATGGTAGGATAAAATCAATTTTTGTACAGTGAAGCATTCTATATGTCTCGCTCAAGGAATTGGATGCCTAAGCTAAACTGGGCATGGCATGACTTGGATGTGATTCATGATACTGATCCTAGAAATAACTATGGAAGAAAGGTTAGCCTGGTGTTCTAAACTCATCATGCACCGCATGGGGAAAGCCTGTAGTCTACCCGGTCTTATGAGGGTGGGGAGTGATCACTTGGGCTAAGAGGGCTCGAATGAGGTGCAGCTCTCATCAAGTTTCTAGGATGGCAATGGAGGGACAAGTTAGAATCAAACTACTTGCCAAATATGAAAATGTTCTTGAATCAATGGGCGTATCTCCAGAATTGGTTTGCTACCACGTTTCCAACAAGAAGAGAAACCTTAATTGGTCCACTAAGATCAAGAGAAACCTAATAGGCAAAATAAGTTATTGCCATGAGAGTGCAATTGGCTTCAAACATAACACTTGTTAAGAAGAGCACAAGTGACTAGAAATGTGTGAACAGCTTTGATTGGAAGAAGCTACTAGTAGAGTGGAGTGGCTTGTTAAGTAAGGCCAATGTTACTATTCATGTAAGTCCCAAGAGAGTGGCATTGATGTTTGTAGAATTTAGGGAAGCGATAGAACAAATGGCAATTAGGCCGTTGCAAAAATGAGTGGGAGTGAATGCCATTGACCGAATTCTTCGACTCTCATACCCTCATGAGTGGAACTCACGGTATTAGGGTGAAGAATGAGTGATCCACAAGGGATGATACAACTTATATGTAGGACTGGCATTGGGACATTTGTGCAAGGAGTTATAAGATAGAATGATTATAACCCTAAGGAGTAACATTGGCCTCCCATGCACAAATTAGTCGGGAATTGATACCATTCTCCTAACAATGGCATGGCAAGCCAAAACTAGTTGTTGTACTTTAAAATATCCCACATGACCTAGTCAAAGGATAAAATGCTTGAGTTAAACTATATATCATATACAATATTGTATGAAGATGGGATTTGTCATACTATTATTGGGAACAACTATAAAAGGAAGGTTAGCTTGGTTTTCTCAGCACACTAAAGCCCTATCTGGTAACCATCTCAATAGTGATTGATTTTGATTCTTTATTTCTGTGAGTAGTTTGGGAGCATAATCGCATTTGATAAAATTTTTTTTCCTGGGAACAAATTTCTATTTTTTTGCTCCCGGAAGTAGATTCGAAACAGGATCAAGAATTATAAAAAAAAGTTGATTATTGTTTCGGGAACAAATCTAAGAATCAAAACCAACTCTTTTTCTTCCATTTTTTTCTCTTCTTCTTCTTCTCTTTTCTTCTTCTTCATCAACTGCCATCCCGTAGGTTGCTGTCCGCTGCCGTTTGCCGCCGTTCACCACCACTGCCGATCGCCGGCAACCAGTTCGGCAAGCTCACCAGGCTAGGGCGAAATCTGACAAGCTTGCTTTGGAGGCAAACCCGACCATCGGCAAAGCTCGACCCCACAAGAAAAAGAAGAAGAATAGGAGAAAAAGGAAAAAAAAGAGAGTAAAAAGTAAAAAAATTATTTAAAAATTAAAAGAAATTGATTTGGAACATAATCAATAAGTACGGTATCAATTTATTTCGAATCGAAATTTTAAGTAGTTATCAAACGATTTTAAATGTTTAGAAATTGTTTCCGGGAACAGAATAAAAAAGAATCATTTTTTATCATAATCTGTTCCTAGAAACAGAATCGTTATCAAACTTGCTCTAAACACTGCACAAGTTATTCCATGATCAAGAATATGTTAGCTTGTGACAAATATATTCGTCTAAAAGGGTTGAACGGGGAAATAACTTAGCCTTTGTTGCCAATTTCATCAGGCAGTGCTCAATAGCTCTTGAACCGTGGTCATGATCAAGGCATTAAAGGCTTAGCCAGTAGAAAGAAGTCATAATGCGCCTGACATTAGATGAAATCATGGCTAGGTTCAGGCTAATTAACGGGTCATTCATGAGGATTTCAGCAACGTTTTTCCTACTGCGGACGTAAGGCATGTAACAACTTAGTTCCGTGTAGTCTTTTCAGTCCTCAGTCATTTTCCAAGCTCGAAATGATAAATAACAAGACAACTTTTTTCGATCATTTCTATTTTAATTCGAACAGCATTTATCTATGTGCATGAACACATGCATCCGCACGTGACCATCACAGTGTTCTATGTCTTGCTACTGTGCTGGTAGGTATGCGCGACGGGCCACAAAGTCAAAAGACAGCGAAATGCTATCCGAATCGGGAACGGCAGATGGCGCCTGTCGTTTGTTTTTACTTTTTTGTTTTTGCCTTTTTCCTTCTTTTTAGTTTCTAAAATTAAAAAAGAAAATAAAAAAAGAAAATATTTTCAACGTTCCATTTATTTTCCCTCCAATTAAGTCTAGGTACCTTGCCTAACACCTTCACATGCCACCGGCTCCACCTCTATACATACATGTCACTTTTTGATCTGGTGCACCAGTTTCTGGTCGCTCGAGCGAGCGAATGCTGATCAATCTTATTCAAAGCTTGATTGCAATTGCGGAGAAATCATTGGGGGGGGTTCAAATTGTAATGTTGTACAGTGGGAATCATGTGTAGGAGAGACTGGTGGCGCATCGGATGGGAATTATCATCATTCGTCTCTCTGTGCACAGTGTTCCTTTCGCACATTATGAGCGGGCCAGGATTTTGCTCTGGATGAGGACAGGAGAGAGGGAGAGGGAGTGGGGGACCGTGCCTGATGTTGCCGCCCGAGGGCAACGGTCCAATTCGAGAGAATAATTCATGGACGATGACTAAAATCTTGGGCTTGGGTTGGATTTTTTTGCTGAATGTCATGCACGATGGGTTGCTATTTGGGTAGGGCTAGCTAGGGTTTAGTCGGCAACCCCTTTCTTGGTGGTCCTCCTGTCCTGCCATCCCGTTGACTTGCTCAGCTGATTCTTCAGTGATTGTACAATTTGTTGGGATTATTTAGCGCTCTTGTATTTGTCAAAGATAGGACTAATTATTAAAAAGCATTTAGAAAAATTTCACATCGAAGAATGGACGTGGTGTAAAGCGGCTGATATATTATAATTAGCGCATAATTCATTAATTTAAATTTTTGAGTGAATGTGGATTCAACTAAATATATTGATAAGTTTGGATTTTGATTTCCTTTTGGTGATCTCCCTACAAGAAGGTATTGGAGTTCTGCTGTGCGCTTCCAACACTAACTATTGCGATAAGTGATAAAATGGGCCTAGGAAATGATGTGGGAAATGAAGATTAGCTATCATTGGAAGCATTTTATGATATTGAGGGAAAATGATGGAAATCGTTTATGAACTTTGATCTAATGTACAATGTCATCAATAAACTTTTGATTTGTTTAATGCAATCTCTAAACCTATGGTACATATTTAATTTAAATTCTCAACTATATGACAATGTTCGATATTGTCATCAATTCAAGTTATTCCAATTTGCTCTTTTGCTTTCACATTGAACAAATCCAAAGTTTAAAGATAACATTGCATATTGAATCAAAATTCACAAAATATTATATAATTATTCTTAACATTAACATGAAGAGCTATATGTAGTTTCTCTAAGAGGAAGACTCGATGGACATATATATCACAACAACGACAAACACATGGGCATCATCATTGGTACACAACACAACGATGGACACACGAAAGGATGTAATGAGTATACCATTTTTTTTTTTCATAGGTAACACTAATGCACATACCCAACTAAACGGTCCACTCGGCCTTTGATTATTTACTTTCACACTCTATGTCGGCTTAATCCTCTATTGACTTATAGATACAGAACCGTCGACGCACGGTGCATCCATACTACCTGCAGAAGCACGTGACGACGCCGTGGCACGACGCACATCATCTTTGTACCTCAATTTCATGTGAACCAAAGTGGATTCGTGAGGGGCTGGTGAACATCAGTCACGGCATCGGTCCTAGGATCCAACAAAGCCCGGGCCGACATCAAAATGAATGGACCCGGAAACAGCAAGGTCGTCGCGGGAGGCGAATGGGGGGAGAGGAACCTGTCGTTGTTGTGGAAATCGACGCGACGTCGAAGGGGGAGGGCATTGATTGAAGCGGGAAAAAGATGGAAGATGAAAGGGAGGCCGAAACGCTTGAAGGGGTGGGGGGACTGACTCTCCTTTTAGCTTTCAATGCGAAATGGAGAAAAAAGGGGGCTGTGGGTTCGTTGGACTTTGGCCCAACTCGACATTTAATGTCTCAAACATTACAGAAGGAGGAGGAGGAGGACGACTTCGGTGCATTTAATGAGGGCTTTTTTGAGGAAGGTGCTCCCTCTTCTTTTCGTTTCTTTCTTCTTCTTCTTCTTTTTTTTTTTTTTTTTTTTTTTTTTAATTTTTTTGGGAAGACGATGAGGTGTTGATGCTTTGGTTGGCGAGAATAAATAAGTCAATTAATTAATTAAGACAGGACAGAGAATTTCTTGATTTAGGACGGTGCC
The DNA here is from genome assembly GCA_014182555.1 of Eucalyptus erythrocorys. Lineage (NCBI taxonomy): Eukaryota > Viridiplantae > Streptophyta > Magnoliopsida > Myrtales > Myrtaceae > Eucalyptus > Eucalyptus erythrocorys. The sequence goes on from CM024602.1 coordinate 17,436,436, forward strand.
CTCTTTCTCTTTATTTTCTTTTTTGCAGCGGGGAAACAGGAATGGACTTGTGATGTCACCTAGGATGAACTTTTTGGGTTCTTGTGCCCTCAAAAGTCAATTTCTCTAATATAGTGGGTTTGTGATTCCGGAAGTAGCCAAATAAGATATTTCTAAAGTTGGATATGATGATGTAGTTTGGAGGCATTTTGGGTCACTTTGTGGAAAATATTGTCACATGAAGAAAAAGAACAAGATGGAACCGAATAAATACTTTTCGGTGATATTTATTCTAGAGAATGATTCTGTTTTTTTTTTTTCTTTTGTTTCTATTAAGATATTAGTCACGACTCTATTTATTTTTCAAAAAATTAATTATTTTGAAAATACTTTCATAAAAAACAGAATCATTTTCTAGAATAAATATCACCGAAAAGTATTTGTTCTGTTCCATCTTGTTCTTTCATAAAAATAATCAATTATATAATTTACAATAATAAATGAATACAATATATCTTCGTTGTCCATGAAAATGCTTAAAATAAATTACCATCGAAAGTGAAAATATTGATTTTTCCTTTTGTAATATTCGCCCTTAGTGGTGTTTTCTTTATAACAGATCACACCACCTTAAGCAATGCTATCATCCCTTTTCATATTATAGGGATTCGAGATGAATTTTATGTTATGGAAACGTATAGACAAACAAAAACTCTTTCCCCCTTATCTCGAGACATAGAAAAACACGATTTTTCTATTTCTCCGACGGATTTAAAAAACTTCTTCACTAATTCAAATTGGCTGTGCAACTAGTCATCACGTTTGACCACCCATCGATTCCCGGGTGCTTACTGTTTCGACAAAGAGGACCTGCACAATAAAGTAATTAGAGTGCAAGACTCGTGCTCTCTCTCCTTAAACTAAAAGGCCTTCTTCATTCGACGAATCAATGCCTTATCCTCTTTATTCGTCATTCGCTCTGCTCGATCAAATCATCGTTAAATGACCGGAATCGATCCGCTATGCTGACACCAACCTTTTTTTTTTTCTCTTCTTTTTTGTCGGACAGCAACAATTTTTAAGGACGGCCCGTTGATTAATCAGAAGCATCGCTCTGATCATGACCTCATCCTCTTATATTCTTCTTCTTATTCGGGGTCAAAACGGACGTGCGGTGCACAAACCCTTACCGGCCCAGACCGCTTCGATGGGCCTGAACCGGTCCCCCCGGAGTAGCTGGGCTCTGGTCAAAACGGACGTACATGGACAAACCATTGTCAAAAATAAATGAATAGATAATTTAATTCTTTTTAATTATTTTCGGGCAATGAAGAACGTCACTGAACATCTCTCTCTAGATAACCCTCCGAGGTAGGCAAGGGATCTGTTCTTTGGCTGTCGTCAAAGGTAATAATTCACCCGGTTCTTCACCGGATAAAGGTAAACTAGTCAGAAAAATGTTATTTTAAAAACGGGTTTATAAGGTCCGGTCCATTCACGTGGAATTTTAAAACAGATTATTGTATTTTCGACCTTAATCTTAGCACGAAAAATTTGACCAAGGGACATTACTTTTTGACCCCACGAAATGTTGTGCGTGTACATTAAAGGATTAATGCTACCGTAAATATCAAATTAGCATGTTCTTGTTGCATTTATCCTTAAGTATATTCGTGCTGTATTTATCCTATATTAATTTTTGTTTCAAAAAAAATTTCAAAGTGATAGCTGGAGATGAATTTATGCTCCGCTACTGTTAGTTTCCGCTCAATATCACCATCAAATTGCGGATGTGAAAATGCGGGTGGCAAACAAAGCGTGTGATGTGGATATGACGCGAAAATTCAACATGAACGGATCTCCTTAGCGAATTCATTTTCAGAAACAATATTTGCCGAAAATGAATCGAGATTATGAAGTATGCTAAAGACCACTCTTTTTGCATTCCCTCACTTTCGAAAATCTGCTACAATTTATAATTTGAGCCAAAGATTTTGGTAGAACCAATATTGGAATTTATTTGCAACGGGAAAATTAATTCGAGGGTGATTATGATACGGATGTATCGATTTACACCTTTTTTTTTGTGAAATCAAAATTAATTAGAGGAAAATATGGCACGCATAATATCAATTTAAGATTTTTGATTATCTCGACCTGAATTTAAAACAGGATATCCCAATCACAAAGGTCATTCATATAACGACTCATTACATTAAAATCAAGTGTTTAAATTTATCTCGTTTTGATCGGGACTAAAAAAAATTATATTTCAAGTAATAAAAAAGGCGTCTGCTTCTTTCCCACATATGCACGCATTACGTTAAGCAGTGAGAAGATAAGGATCGTTAATAAGAAAACAAAAGTCGGTCTCGAGTCTGACGTGTGTCCGCTACGAGAAACGCTGTGCGGCGCAATTCTCTACACAAAACGTTTAATTTAATCTCTCGGGCTTTAAATATTTGCAAAGCGGAAATTAATTAATAAAAGTTCAAAAAAGAGGAAGAGAAAACGTCAGCGAGACAGTCAAATCCCGAATATTCCGGGAATCATGTAGGCTATACCCAATACTTATTTAAGGTATTTTCCCTGATGTCCGCCCTTTAAGTAGCAACAAAATTAAACCATAGCAGAATTTGATTTAAAATTCTTCACTATAAAAAAAATTGTTTCAACTTTAAATTCGGTCCTTGGCAAACTCTGGAGATTAATTATAATAATATCGAGATTTTAAAACTATAGTGTATTGAAATTCAAATCTTTATTCGTTTTCCAGTTGATAATCTATAAAAAGACTTTCATCTTAATATGAAATATTCCCGTTATGAAATGAAAAAAATTGGGTTGAAATTGTGTTAAGGATTGAAATATTTTGAATCGGCTCATTCTTTTATAAGCGACGTCAGCAATTAAATTAGAAAGAAATGTTTTTGCAAAATTTAAAAGGAAAAAGAAGAAAATGGAATTTCGGGGACACCGTCAGGGTGAAATTTCTCACCGCGGGGGTGGGGGCATTCTGGTAAAATCAACGGCGCCCCGCTCTCGTCCGCGGGGGGGGTGGGATCCCGGCCGTCGGATCGGGGCCATGATGAGGATCGACGACCAGGCATCCAAGTTTGACTGACGTACGAGAGGAATTTGAAGTAGGCATGATTGGGTGGGCGGTTAGGGTGTCCGGTCCAACTTTGACCGAAGGGAAGGGGAAATTCTTTTTTCTTGAAAAAATCAAACGAAATTAAAAAAAAAAAATCATCGAAGGAAACAAGAAAACAGCAACCCACCTGGAGAGAGAGAACAGAGAGAAACAGCAGCTCCACCTCGATCGAGAGAGAGGAGAGAGAAACAACGAGCGAGCGAGCGAGAGAGAGAGAGAGAGAGAGAGAGAGATAGAGAGATTTGTGCAGTGCTTATATAGATTTCGATCCGTTTCTGTTTCGCCAACCGAGACGAGAGAGGAGAGAGCGGGGAAGAAGGAGGAGCAGGAGAGAGAGAGAGAGAGAGAGAGAGAGAGGGAAAGGAGTGCCTTCGCATCGCGTCGCGTTGCGTCTTCGCCCTCTCTCCCTTGCCGGAGGGAGTTCGCATCCTCCGTTTTTTCCGATCCCCGTTCCTCCCGAAGCTTTCCTTCCGGGATTCTTCCCCCCTCTCCTCCCCGCTTTCTTTTTCCCTCCTTCCCGAGCCGCCGGCGGTTGGGTCGGGTGCTCCGTTCGGGTTCGGCGAAGATGAATATGATGCGCCGGATCAAGAGCATTGCGTCGGGACGCACCTCCATATCCTCCGAGCCCGTAAGTTTTCCGAATCGGACTTTCCGGGTTTTTTCTCTTCTTCTTCTTCTTTTTTTTCCTTTCTTTTTTTTCTTCCTTCTTCTCCCTCCCTGAAATTTTCACGTCCTAGGGTTCCTATTGGTTGTCCGGAGCCCGGATTCGGGGGGTGTTCGTCGGCGTTGTTTGATTTCGCGCGATGTAGCTGCTTTTGGCTCCTGTAATTTAGGTTTTGTATGTCTAGCCGAAATGGTAGTCATTTGGGTAGAAGTTTTTTTTTTTTTTTTTTAGCTCGATCGATCGCTTTTCGTTTGCCGTTGATCGTTTTCTGGCCAACGCTTTGGACGCGGATAGTTTATTTTGCTGGCAAACGAAGTTTCTTTTTTCTTTAATTCGATAATTATATGGGTCTTTATTATTTGTCGAAAAAATGAGTTTTTTTTTTTTTTTGGGTTGGTGAAGCGGCTATGTATGAAAGTACGTGAAGAACGTTGCAAATTCAAGGATAGAGGGTGTTATTTTCGCCTAGGACTTCGTCGAATCGCAATGATTGGGAACATTTCTGCGAATTTGTTATGCGAACCTTTGCTTTCGGCGAAAGCTCGAGAAAGACCATGTTAGGTGATTACCAAATGAGTAGTGGTGATTAGTCACCACGGTGACCTGTATGTTGGTGTTTGGCATGTCTGAAATGTATTCGCAGTAGTAGGTAGGCGAATGGTCAAAGTCAAATTTGTCTGTTCTCTTTTGGACTACGGGTAAGCCAGTTAGAATATGTTCTCGTACAATGAATTGTTTTAACGAGAATTCTAAGATCCATGGAAAAATATGCTGCTGGTGGTACCTAACGCCATATGCAGTGGATGTGTTTTATAGGAGTTGATCTGGTAAGCCTGAGGCAGCAGAACCTTCTGCCCAGTTTTGTTTGAATGTGAACATTGTGGCTGGCCTTTTCCAGTATCATATGAAGCCAACATATGATAATTATATCTCAATCCACAGATTAGTTCACTTAGTTAATATAGAATGAAAGAAATTCCTATCGTTTCAATGAGGAGTTGTAGAGCAACATTCGATGAAGCACATTGTGCAAGTTACTTGGTTGTTCTGTTGACTTTCATGATCTTCTAAACTTAGTGTGGTTCCTTCTTGGCTTGGTTTATCTGTGAAATTGTTGCTGTTCTTCTTATACACCCTAAATCTGTTCTTTGTATGAGAAGCTTATTTTCCTTTCAACTCGTGATGTTTACTGTGATGGATCTTATACGGTTCACCTGTGCAACTATTCATCAAAGACTGTTGTTTTATTTTTCCTTCTCTTGGATTTGTGTTTTTGAAGCCTTGACCTCATGTCACCCCCTCTCCCAACAACCACTAGGCCAAGTGCCTCGTGGCTTAGAATTTTGAGGACTTTAGTTTTTTCCTTGAACTATAAGTTCTTAACACATCAATTTTGTTTACGTCAGGGTGGGGATTCTGGTACAAAAAGGGTGAAGGTTGATCAAGAAGCTCATCACAGGGATAATGTGGACCAGCTTTTGCACTCTGTTGAGAGAGGTGCTACAGGTCTAGAGCAGCACATGGCTTCCACATCTCTGGAAGCTGTTGCAGGCACTTCCAGTAAATCGTCAGTTTCTAAACACAGTGATGATCAGGTTCATAGAGGAGGGCACGAGACAAGAATGAAAGATGACAAAGCATTTCATGATGACAAGGTATGATCTGCTTCTAAGGAGTTGATGATAAAGTATTGCATGTGGTGTAATTCTGAGCATTATATGTTCCGTTATTTTAATAACAGCTCCCTTGTGATGGATTCTGAACCTCATTTATGCTTTAAATTTCAGGACTGTGAACCAGCTGTAATTAATGGACATGGAACTGAAACAGGCCACATTATTACAACAACAGTTGGTGGCCGAGATGGACAACCCAAACAGGTTAGGTGTCTAGTATTCGTTGTACAGCATTGATGTCATTTTGCAGTGTTGTCACTGGATCTTGTCTTGTGGATGTGAACCTCATGAAGTGTGTCTGTTGATATGGCTATCATCAGAAATTGAATCGAGTAACGATTGCCTCAGCGGGCACCAGTCTTTTGTTGTGTATCACAGAAAGTACATGTCATATTTTTTTACGATTGATTTATTGGGTGGTTGGGGAGATCTAATTAGCAACTGAACCTGGGAAATCTCCCATGCTGTATGTTTGTCACCTGCTCCCTCTTTTACTGCTACATGAAAGGTTTACAGTAATATACATTTGTATCTTTCTTTCCACTATTTTTATGTTCAGTAGGAGTTGTCTTGCTTGCTGAAGAATTGGATGGTTAACTATGATTTTCTCTTCTAGAAGTACCATGCACAAGAAGTTTCTTAACAAATTCTGACATTTGGGTTGCAGAATATCTCATATATGGCAGAACGTGTAGTTGGCACTGGCTCATTTGGTGTTGTCTTTCAGGTTTGTTGCCTTCTTCAATATGAATCGACTCTGAATAAGTAATCTTTCGTTTGACCTATGGATATTTGGTATGCAGGCAAAGTGTTTAGAAACGGGGGAGACTGTTGCTATCAAGAAGGTGTTGCAAGATAAGAGATATAAAAATAGAGAACTTCAGATCATGCGTATACTAGATCATCCTAATGTCGTCCTACTGAAGCACTGCTTCTTTTCAACCACTGAAAAAGATGAGGTGTACCTCAACCTTGTTTTGGAGTATATCTCTGAAACAGTCTATCGAGCTTCAAAGCATTATGTTAGAATGAACCAGCACGTGCCGATCATTTTTGTGCAGCTGTACGCATACCAGGTGAACTATTGTTGCATTAAATGATTTTTGTTTTTCTCTTCAATGTTTCTGTATGTTGTACTGGTTGAGGTTACCCATTTTGATATTCTGGATTTTCTCCAATGCAGATCTGTCGCGCATTAAACTACTTGCATAATGTGGTTGGTGTGTGTCATCGTGACATCAAGCCTCAGAATCTACTGGTAAGAGTTATCTTTGAGCCCTTTGGTCACATACAGCAGATGGTGCGGTATGAGAGAGAGAGAGAGAGAGAGAGAGAGAGAGAGAGAGAGAGAGAGACATCAACAGTGAAGTATGGTGAATTTATCTTTGCATGATTGCACAAATCAGTTGACTAAAATGGTACAATTGAAAATGCTTATCCAATACGATGCACTTGTTGTGCAAAAGTTTGCAGTAACCCTGTAATTTTGCATGAAATGCATTGAATAGACTGTACATACAAGAGGACACACTATCCATCAGTGTAATGCTGTGATGTTCCTTCTGTTTGTTTTACTTTGACCAAATTTTGTTTTTCCATTGAAATATGGGTATTGATGTTATCTTTAATGCTGCAGGTCAATCCCCACACTCATCAGTTGAAGATATGCGACTTTGGTAGTGCAAAGAAGTTGGTAGGTCCATTTTCTATCAGTACTTAATATTCTGTTCGTATATCGAGATCTAATTTGATTTAGTTATCTTTCATAGGTCCCAGGAGAGCCCAATATATCATATATATGCTCGCGGTATTATAGGGCGCCAGAGTTGATATTTGGGGCCTCAGAATATACAACTGCAATTGATATGTGGTCTGTTGGTTGTGTCTTGGCCGAGCTTCTTCTGGGACATGTAAGTATCTCTTTTTCCTAGTTAATTAATAAAATGTACTCATAGCAGGCTTGTTCATGGCTTTTCAATATTTGAAATTCACTGAATTAGGGGCTCGTTCTGTATTTTCTTCTAAAACGTGGCTTTTAGAATTTGTTTCTTTGCTTTCTAGTTCCCTTGAGAAAGAATTTCTTTTGCGCGCCTCATACAAAGAATTTCTTTTGCGCGCCTCATACATTGAATTACTTAGAATGATGCTCTTCTTTAATCTAAATCTGATGTCTGCTCATGTTTTGTTGCTGCAGCCACTGTTTCCTGGAGAGAGCGGTGTTGATCAGCTTGTGGAAATAATAAAGGTTTCAACTTGTCTACTTTCCTTTTAATACGATGCTGATGTACCTTTGGTTCAAACTTTTCCTTATTACTAATTTTCCTCCTCTCCTTTTGCAAATTTCATTAGATTCTGGGGACGCCTACCAGGGAAGAAATTAAATGCATGAATCCAAATTATTCGGAATTCAAGTTTCCTCAGATTAAAGCTCATCCTTGGCACAAGGTTTTGTTTCAAGTGTTTATTTGAGTGATGAACTGTGGGTTGATAGTTTCCTTTTGGTATCGTCAGTTGCTTTTTCTGAAAAATAATTATGGAACTGATACAGGTGTTTCACAAGCGGTTGCCTCCTGATGCAGTGGATATTGTATCAAGGCTACTCCAGTATTCACCAAATCTACGTTGCACTGCTGTAAGTCTATAATGAAGTCAATTATCAGTTAGATTTGAGTTGCTTAGAATGTGCAACTGCTTTGAACCTCCTATCCTTGCATTAGATTATTAGATTTCTTGGGGCTTAGTGTCAGCCACCTTTTGGCTTCACCAAGCATGACTGAAATCCTTCTTTGGAACTGCTTTTATTACTGCCATTATTCAGCTGTGGTGATCGAGTTGCCCAAGAGAATGTTTATCGGCCTATGTTTTAGTGATTTATTTGTGTTGAATGATCATAGCAAAAGTTGGATTTTGTTCAGTCGATGTCTTTACTATAGAACCTGGAGAATGAACTTCAGGCTATACATCTAGCATCAGTTTAAAGCGAATTTTCTCAGATGTGTTTTTGGATTTTGTTCCTGCTGTCTGGATGGGTATATGCCTGTGGAGAACAGAGTATTTTCTCAAATAGCTGACCATCATCTCTTGGTAATGTCAGTTGGAGGCCTGTGCTCATCCTTTCTTTGATGATTTGAGAGACCCGAATGCGACCTTGCCCAATGGACGTGCCCTACCGCCCCTCTTTGATTTCACAGCTCAAGGTAAAGCTAAAAATCTTCCATTTTGGGTCCTCATTCCAGTTTACTTATTCCCAAGTCTACTGCAGAATTGGCAGGTGCGCCCTCTGAGCTGCGTCGACGCCTCATTCCTGAGCACGCGCGGAACTGAGCTCCAATAGTCTTCTTGCATCATCAGCAGGAACATGAGATTCTTGGGTACTTGTCTACACCACACGAAGTTCAAACATTCTCTAGCCTTCAGGTTCGACTGAGCATATATATGGTGCATGCTGGGAATGGAGTCAAGTTAGTGGATAGGCTGTCAATCTAGGAATTTCTCATAAATCGACCTCGAGTAGGGTCTTGGAGGAAAAGGTGGAGCTGCCGAACGAGACCCAGCTACGTTCTACAGGAACATTGAACAGGAATCATCGAGGCTCGTTGCTGGAATCGTCGCCATGCCAATTCTTTGTTTTATTTCCTTCTTTTCATTTTGGGGGGTGGGGGTGGGGGTGGGGTGGGTTTTTGCATTTTTTTCCTTCTTTCTTTGGCTAATGTTTTGCTGGATACAGCGCACGCTGGGAAAGTGAGTTTGTAACGTAGACTAACATGATGCAATCGCTTAGTGCGTCCGGCGTGACGTGGGCATGTATTTCGACACACGTTATCGATTCGATAACACTAATAGCAGCATGATAATTTAAGCTCTACGCGATGAGCCCGGTGTCGGCTACACTGAGAAAAAGAAAAAAAGGGAAAGAAAATATGCGATGGTCCGCGTCCCCGATTGGAATTCGTTCCTTCGGGAGGCGGGCAAGGACAGCTATGAAGGCTGAGGAGGGTATTGTGGGATCGACGCAAACGATTGATTGCTTTACATGTAAAGAATGGAAAAGGATATTGTGGAGAAAAAAAGAGGGAAGTCCAATTTTTCAAACGATTGGGCGGGAAGCAAAGACCAAGGAGAGGGCGGGACACGTGTACGTACGACGCGGACAGCTCGGCAATTGTCCGGTGTTAGTGTACCGGCGCGGGATTTAATTTTTTAAGGAGCTCCTTGTCGCTTTTCTCACTCCACTGTTTACCGTTCCCACCAGGTTCAAAATCCCACCTTTGATGTGACCGGTCGTTTCGTCCTTCATTATCCCTTCCTTTTGAAAAGCTCCCGGCAGTCGCCTCCGGGAACAAAGCCAACCAGCTGCATACCTTTGGTACTACGATATTTCAAATGATCAATCAGGATATATTTCGGAAAATTTTTATTTTTGAGAATAAATTTTGTAATAAAATTACCCTTACTCAAGGCGCATTTGATAATTATTTTATTTTCGAGAGTAGATTGTAATAAGAAATTATTATTTTTGATTTTGTTCAGGGGAACTGATTCTAAACATTTTATTCCGTTTGATAATTGTCCGAAATTTCCGATTCTGGAATAAAACTGTGTTTGGTATCGTACTCATTGATTTTATTCCAAATTAATTTCTTTTAATTTTTAAATAATTTTTATTTTTTTCCTCTTTTTTTTTTTTTTTTTTTTTTTTTTTTTTTTTCCTCATGTTCTTCTTCTTCTTCTTTAGGCCGGTCGCCAGACTGCAATCGGCCAGACGAGGGTTGACGACCTCACCTGAGCATTGCCGGCCCTCGGTGAGGCTGGCCCTCATTGGCTGAGCCTTGCCGGTAGTTGGGCAACACTTGCTTGGCCATTGGCAGGGCTGGGCGAGCCTCGCCTAGCCACCGGTGAGGCTTGCCCAGCCCCGCTGAGGCTTGGCCTCACCAGAGGGCGGGGCTTGCCTTCGATGAGCTTACTGGACCTCGCCCTGGCCTGGCGAGCCTTTGATGAGCTCATTGGATTGGTTGTTGGTGACCGGTGAACGACGGCATCGGGCAGCGGTGGACAGCAGTAGATGGCAACAACGGTAGTGGCCAAAGCAACAGAGAGAGAGAGAGAGAGGGGTTACTTTTTTTATTCTTTTTTTTTTTCCCAAAATAAGAATCGATTTTTTTTTTATCCTTGATTCTACTCCCAATCTGTTCCCAAGAACAAAAATTTTATCAAACATGATTCTGTTCCCAAACTGATCTCAAGGATAAAAAATCAGAATTAGGCACTATTTGAATGGTTACCAAACAGTGTCTTATTGTTTCTGTTGTGAGACTATTCCCATGGAGATTTTCTAATCGATTCCTTTAGGTGTAGACGATTGAATGGAAAATTACGTCATTTTTGTACATATGAAAAGGAGCCCTCCTTGATTGCCATGTTTGATTTTTGATTTCGGATTTGTACACTTGGGATGGAGTTTTAAAACAACGGCATGTTGAAATAATAGTTATTTCTTTTTGCACGTTTTGCTGATTTGCTTTTTTAGTTATTGAAGTTAGTGGAGTCAGTTGTCCTAGTTTTTAGGTGTTAGTGGAATAAGTGCTCTATGCAAAACATGGATAGTTATGGGACCTCTTTTAGTGGTTTTTTTTTACGTTATGTATCTGTTTTTCGTAAAAGACTTCGTTGTTCTGTACGGAAGATGAAGTTTTAGTCTCATCTCTCCTCCCTTTAGTAATTTAACAGTGGTATCAAAGCTTGAGATAAGCGTGAAAGAGTTTTTTCAAAAAAGATAAAGAAGATTTAAAGGTGTGAGATACTTTCGTGAGATAATTGCATTAGCAATATTTTCAATGGCCATCGACAATTTTGTTCAACCAGCAATTCCACGCTTTGATGGTCATTATGACCATTGGAGCATGCTGATGGAGAATTTTTTACGGTCAAAGGAGTATTGGTCGGTTGTTGAATATGGAATTCAAGAGCCACCAGCAGGCATGGCTTTGACAGCTCCCCAGAAAGCAGAATTGGAAACTAGAAAGTTGAAGGACTTGAAGGCAAAAAAATTATCCTTTTCAGGCTATTGATTGTCCCATCTTGGAGACTATTCTTTGCAAAGAAACTTCCAAAGATATTTGGGATTCTATGAATAAGATATATCAAGACTCTGTTAGGGTGAAGCGTGCACAACTTTAACCCTTAAGAAGAGATTTTGAGACACTAGCGATGAAAGATGGAGAATCTGTTACCAGCTATTGTGCTAGAACAATGGAGTTAGCAACAAGATGCAATTCCATGGCGAGAAGATAGACGACGTCACCATTGTGTAGAAGATTTTGCGTTCCCTGACACCAAAGTTTATATAAGTTTCTCTGCTTAATTGAAGAGTCGAAAGACATAGATGCGCTCTTTCTTGATGAATTGCAAAGCTCCTTATTTGTCCATGAATAAAGATGAACATAAGTTCAACGGTAGAGGAGCAAGCGTTGAAGGCTTCTATTAATATTCATTCCAACAATTTCAAAGGAAGGGGTAGAGGTAGAGGTAGAGGAAGGGGAGATCGAGAAAATAGAGATATTAGCAGGAATTTCAAAGCCAATAATGACCAATTTCAAGGCAAAGGTAGAGGGCGGGATCCTAATAAATCCAAGTTAGAGTGTTTTAGATGTCATAAATTTGGTTATTATGCATCTGAATCTTATACTAGGCTGCCTAATAATAAAGAAAATGCAAAGAGTTAAAATTTTGTTGAAGAAAAAGAAGTAGAAACATTGTTGATGGCTGTTCAAGATGAAAAAAAGCTCAAGTAAGATATTTGGTATGTTGATACAGGCTGCAGTAACCACATGAGTGGAAGTAAGTATTCTTTTTCTTATCTAAATGAAGATTTTCATTCCACTATGAGTTTTGGGGATCATTCTACTGTGAAAGTGATGGGAAAATGTGATATTAAGATAAGAATCAAGAATGGTTTTGTGGGAATGATCTCTAATGTGTTGTATGTTCCCGACCTGAAAAGTCACCTATTGAGTGCTGGTGAATTACAAGAAAAAAGGTGATGTAATTACCATTCAGATGGGTGTTTGTGAAATTTAGGATTCTATTAGAGGTGTTATTACAGTTGTTCCTATGAGTTCAAATAGATTGTTTTCATTAAAGATTGAAAATATTCAATCTTGTTTGATGGCTGAAAAGAAAGATCCCTCGTGACTGTGGCATTTTCGTTATGGTCAATTGAGTTTTGGTAAATTGAAGACCTTCCAATAGAAAAACATGGTGACAAGTCTTCCTCCAATTACTATTCCTTCCTAAATTTGCGAAGAATGTGTTGTTAGCAAACAACATCGTTCTCAATTTTCAAAAAAGAAGTCATGAAGAGTAAAGGATGTTTTGCAGCTGGTGCATTATGACATTTGCGGTCCTATAAACCCATCTTCTAATTGAGGCAAAAGATACTTAATTACCTTCATTGATGATTTTTCCTGAAAAACTTGGGTTTATATTTTATAGGAAAAATCAAAAGCTTTCTTCACATTTAAAAGCTTCAAAGCTCGTGTGGAAAATGAAGTAGGAAGGACCATTAAGACCCTTGAACAGATCATGGTAGTGAATATTGCTCAAAAGAATTTGAAGCTTTTTGTGCAAAGCATGGCGTTCGAAGAGAGCTTACTATTGTACATACACCACAACAGAATGGTGTATCTAAGAGGAAAAATAGAACAATTCTCAACATGGTAAGAAGCTTATTAGCAAGAGGAAGAGTTCTAAAGACTTTTTGGCCAGAAGTAGTAAATTGGAGTATTCATGTTTTGAACAGAAGTCCAACTTTTGCTGTTCAAAATATGACACCAAAAGAAGCTTGGAGTGGGAGAAGACCGGCTGTAGATTACTTTAGAATTTTCGGATGCATCGCATATGCCCATGTCTCAGATGAGAAAAGGAAGAAACTTGATGACAAGGCTGAAAAATGTGTCTTTCTTGGTATAAGTGAAGTATCCAAAGCATGTATATTATTTAATCCACTAACAAAGAATATTGTGACTAATAGGATGCTGTTTTTGATGAAAAGAACACTTGGGATTGGAATAGGCAATAGCCCACCCAAGTCCTT